>CM051236.1:328040538-329353038 GCA_027917425.1 Gastrophryne carolinensis | reverse complement strand
TGGAAACTTGTCATTATATGCAGGACAAGTGTTCTTAATATGTCACTATTCTTTTGCACTCATGCTAACTTAAAGCAGAACAAAACCCAATCCCATTCTGACATTCCTGGGTTTTTTCCCTGCCCGGAGTCATCCTGATTTGGGATGTCCTGCAGTGTGAAACCTCCCAGATCACCTATATTAAACTCACCTTTCCCCAGTCCAATAGCACATGTGCAGGCTCTCATCCAATCAGAGACGTTTGCCATGCATATGCAATGTTTAGCAAACAGCTCCGTTTGTGGCAATTGGGAGCGCTAGCGGGAGCATTTCCAGCAGCGTGCGCTCCCGTCCCGCCCCGTGGTTTTACAGCTGGTTTACATTAGTAGATTAAATATATGCTTTTTACAAATGAAGGATTTGGGAGCCAGATTTGTTTTATGCTGCCTGTGACTCCATTGTAAACATTTATTCTCACTTCCTCACAACAGTTGCCAAAAGTGAAGTCCATCTAACAGAAAAGCAATAGCTGTTGTCTTGTCAATCCTACATATCCTCTATCATTTGTTTAGTCAAATCATTCACAGGGATTTTCTGTTAAATACATTTTCAAAAAGGAGGGTCTCTCCATCATTTACAAAAAGCAAAAAACAAATAAAACTGATAATAACCTTTTTTTCATGCTATTCAAAAGGAAAAAAAAATCTGGCTGGAGTTATGTTTCTTAAAATGGAAAAAAAAAAACATTTTCACTTTGCTGGGTTTCGGTCAGCCTAGTGGGGGCATCTCACTTGGGCCAACCCCAGTATGCACCATTAATTGGCAGACCACTAGCCCAAGAGTCTAGTTAACTAAGGGGGTGGTTATTCTTCAAATGAAGTCAAAACACCAAGAATTCTGCAAGAGTCCTATTTGGGGCTTTTATTCTATATTAATTGTCAAGACCATAGTTTTAAAAGTGATTTAACTTACTGCCTTCTTTTTGATATTCAATTTGATAACCATCAACAGAATAGGTGCCTTCTTCCTTAGGAGCTTTCCATCTTAAAGATAAAGAGGTTGCCTGGACATCATCCACTAACAGATCTTCTGGACTGCTGGGAGGATCTGCAGAAGAAAAAAAACATTTTGGTGAGTACACAACAGGTAAATCCGACCAATAGTGAAGAGCTTTGAATGAGAGTTAATTTTGACTCCGTTCAGTCCATAGAAGGAATATTCAGGTCAATGTTTTTGTTTTGTTTTTTTTTTTGTTTTTTTTTTTTAATTGCCCTCCTCCTTCTCTTCTATGCCCATGCCCTTTGAACTAGCATAGGGGTCCATGGGACCACTTACCAGTTTACCAGGAATTAAATAAGCAAACATTTTAATATATTTAAATTAACAGTACTCACCTCTCATGTCCTCATTGACTCCCTCTGTCCTATAAAAAAAACTTGAATAGCCTGAGACATTCAGCCAAACGGCCTTGTACACTATCGGGTCCATTCAGGCCTGGGGAAAAACTCACTTTTTTAGGAGAGAAAAAAATCATTGTCATTATCCACCTTGGGGCTGATGCAAAGCCAGGTGAAAACTTACACCCTGTGGACAATGAAAGTAAATGGCAGTTCTCTCTCCTAAAAAGTTGAGTTTTCTCACCAGAGTGAGTGAGAGATGTATAAGCATTGATTGGAAAACTGGAACTGAAACTTGAAAACTGGTGGTTCAATTTTGCTTTAAGAATCTCTACAGTCTTGTTATAGAATAAAATTGAGCAAAATAATTGAATGTGCTAAAAAAATAGTCCTGAATTTTGGAGCAGTATCTGGCAATTGGTACTCCTGAATGCCGAGTACTGGGACTCTTAGACTGGAGATAAAATCCATGATTTAACTATATATTATGTTTCTTGCCCCAGGACATTCCAATTTGGTATGCCCCACTGTATGAAACCCCCAGATTGCCCCTATACAAACTCATATGCATGGGCTCTCATCCAAACAGAGCCTTTGGCAGTGCATTATCAATGCTCGGAAAAGGTTCTGTTTACTGCAGTTGGGAGTAAAAGTGTCCACATACCCAGCAGCAGGGGAGCCAGAAAGGAGGTTGATTTTGCTGGCACCTGGGGGGGGGGGGTTCACACAGTGGGTCATCCCTATTAAAGATGCACCAGGGGAATGCCAGCAACGGACTATGGTATCTTTTAGATTCCAAGGACAATCCTCTTGGGCTGTATTCCACTTTAAACTGGTATAAGAGTCCCGTATTTATTTAGGCTAGGTAGAAACCAACAATAGATTGTCCCTGCACCACTCTTAATTAAAGAAAAATAATAAGATGGTGTGCAAGAAAGATTTTAGTGTAACAAAAGCAATAAAATTGCAGCAAAAGTAGTGTGGGGCCCAGTACCCCACAAAGTACAAACACCAAAAAATCTGCACCACCAATCTGTATATCTAGAATTCAATCAGGACATGCAACAAAAATATATTTCTAATTGTAAATTTATTATTTACATAATATTAAAAATAGAGCTCATCCAACAATGCTAAAAACCATAGTAACTCAATGGGAAAAATCTCAAGCCATAAGGGGGTGTCATTGTACAAAGATAATATAATACAAGAATATATATATGTGAACCAGTAGATAATTAATACAAACAGTCTATATTCAAAAAATGTGAAAAACTACACAATATTGATTTAAATGATAATAAATCCCACAATTATCATGTGATAAAACATGTGCATCTAAACGAATCCAATGACCAAACCCAAAAAATGATCCTAAAGTGAAATGAAAAGTGTATAAAGAAATCCTATCACCCAATAATCTGGCTGGAGATCCCGCTGAGTCCTGGTGCCTCTTTACCCACGCGCTCCGTGGAAACTACCACTTTGCAAGGTGCCAGGAAAGAAAAAACCTAGGTAGGCAGGGTATTACGAGACCAATCATTTGTGTCTTTTGCATTTTTTTATAATGTTCAATAAAAATTGATAGGATTTTTCTGGCAGTCAGAGCATTTTTCAATAAGCACAGAATAATGTGATACAAAAAATGTATTCTATTTAAAATCAAAATTTTCTTCACAAGTGATAGAGCAGTTCTACAGGTGGATTGCATTTTTTAATGGGAAAGATTTATATTAGAAGCCTATGGGAAATCCAAACACATTTAGGGGAACTATTTTTTCTTGTGTTTGGATTTCTATTAGACGGGGAGGCCGATTCATTAATAGCGGCAGGTAGCGACAGATGAGCGCCAGTAGCGTGATTTTCACAGCGCCAGCTAGTATTCGCTGTGCTTGGCCGGGGTTTGCTTGTTGACAGCGACTCAGTCGGTGTGCGGTAATGTTGAATACGGGCTTAGGGGTCGCTGTTTCACAGGTTCAGCGTTGTATGGGTGCGCCTGACAGCGAATGGCCAGAGCGAACGGCTTGCTGCAGATTCATTAACAAATCACGCTCAAAAATTTCTCGCGCTGTGAATTCCTTGTTTAAACCCCAGAGCGCTGGCGGCGATGTGTGTAAAGTAGTTTTTAACCCCCAAACAACCTTTTTTTTTATATGTAAAAATTATACAAGTTTTTCAAAAAATTTTGTAATATGAATACATGAATATCAGACCTGTTATATCAATTGTGCACATTTTTTTTTTTTTTTTTTACTTTAAAAAAAAAACCTAACATTGCAGAAGTGGTCACAGAATTTTTGACATTAAAAAAAAAAAAAAAAAAAACAGTAATAGCAATTAATTATGATTATTTAAAGATTGCTCCATTGAAATGCATTGGACCACGCCAGGGAGCGCCAGGTCATACCTGTCGCTGTGATGGGATTAGCAGCGGCTCTGTTCGTTGCAGTCGGCTACATGATGAATCCCGCGCTAGCTGACGCTCTCGCCGGCGCTAGCCTCATTTAGCGTGATAAATGCGTCATTGCGACCGCCGCCGGGCGTACTTGATTCGGTAGCCGCCGATAGCTGGCGGTACCTGGCGCTCGTCAGACACTACCTGGCGCTAGCCCTTGATAAATAAGGGCCTAAGAAAAAACCTGTAGCACATCAATATCCAGCACACTAAATATAACGGGTGCCAGCCAGATACAACACTAAAGACAACAGGGGAGTGTCCCGATGGGACACCACAAACAGCTGCACAGACAAGTATCAATAACAACAATGTAAATTTTATTCTATTATTCTATGTTATTCTATTTATTCAATTTTATTCTATTATTCTATGTTATTCTATTTATTCAATGTACATTTTATTCTACATCCAACACTCGCCTTGTGGGATTTCTCATAGGCTTCTGTTATTTTCCAAATTACAAAATAAAATGTACAGTAAACCCCTCCCAATCACCACATACCAGACAGTGTGTGAAATACCCCCAATCAACGCATTACAGCCAGTGAGCAGCATCCCTCATTACAGGCAGTGAGCTGCATCCTTCAATACAGGCAGTGAGCTGCATCCTTCAATACAGGCAGTGTGTTGCACTCCCCATTACAGGCAGTGTGTGGCATTCCTTGTTACAGCCAGCGGCATCTTCCCCCCAACTGCGTGTGTGAGGAGGCAGTGCAAAGGAGGTTCAGTGGGCAGGTAGCAGATAAACTTACACCTGCTGTTTGCTGGTCCTCCAATGGCCAGCGCTCCACACACACACAGACATACACACACAGACACAGATACACGTGAGCATGCACAGAGGCAGAGACACAGACAGACACCCACCTACAGACTCCCACGGCTGATTTCCTTGCTTAGGCAGGTGGGCGTGGCCTATTTATGGGCTGTACCTGTGATTAGACGTTGGCTAGTCATAGGCCATGTCCACCCACCGAAGTGGCGGAAGGAAGCCAGGGCTGCTGCTGAAGCCGCAGGAGTGCCTGTAATGTAAGTTTTGGGTTTTTCTACATTTGCTTCAAAAAAACGAAAACTGATTTCTTTGTTTCAATTTCTGGGTCATGGCAGAGCTGGGAAGGGCATGTCATGGTGCAGCTTTATGAGTAATGAACATGCTCGGTAGTGTTCAGAGACAGCTGTGGGATCTCTATGACTTGCTGCTCTCGCTCAAACTGAAAGCTCCAAGGGACAGAGTAGGTGTAGGACCAGTATTTTGCATGGTCCTGGAGCAATACAATTTTAAAATGGGCAAACTTTGGAGCCCTGCTACTGCTTCTACTATGTACTGCAGGAATTGGAGAAGAGGGACATGGGACAGGCAGGACCTGGTTAATTATTGCTGTTGAGTTTAGAGTCCCTTTAAGGTACTTTTTCCGACATATGGTTGATCCTGGAACAAGCAGTACAAAATTAGGATGACTAATGTTTCTACCATGACAAAGAAGTAGGATAGGTTTGAAAAGAGCCCAGGTCTCTTAACACATAAGTTGTATAGGAACCAAAGATTATGGGTTCTACACGAGAATGTCCTTGCAGGAAACATGTATGCAACAGGCAAGCGTTTTTCCCTAATGATGTTGCATTGGTACCAAATCTAGAAATGGAACAAGGTGGTAAGAAAGTTGTAACTCTGCTCTGCTGAAACTAATGACTTTCATCCAGCACTGAAGGTTGCCAGTCCTAAGACAGGCTTGCCACTATGTATGTAGCTGCGGATGCTTGCTCTGCTGTGGAGCTAGCATTATTTTCACCTATTTAGAAACAGCAGTCTCCAGTACAGAACAGAAGCCTCGGCTATGATTACAAATGCGCTGACAGCTTTCCTCTAAGCTACTAAGCGGTGTGCAATTTGAGCAGCTTTTGAAAATCATGAATGAAAGTTATTTGTAAGCACAGCAGTTTTACCTGGCCTCTCACCCCAAATGCATACCCTCATTCCAACACTATTTAAATGACTTTCATTGTGGGGAAGAAAAAAACTCATCTTTACCAACAAGCTTTTGGCCAGGGGCCGAACGCACTACTAACAACTGTGCGTAGCATGGAGAATGTACAAAAATAATTCTCCCACACTCAATCCAGCTTCCACCTGTCAACTTCAATGAAACTGGCTAGAAGTGATAGGATGCAATGTCGCTCAAATGGTAAAATAATAAAGTACAGATATTCAGTCAGTCAGTATGGGTGAGTGTTTGCACGATTGAGGTTGATTTCTGTTTCCACATGCCTACCACAATGTGATGAATGATACACTTTTTGCCAATCAAAATGATACAGCGTGCAATCGATGTACCAATTCTTGTTCATCGCTCGACCATCCCATTTAGACAGAACAATTACCATCTGACTGCAGTAGCTTTAGCAGTTGTTCATTTGAATATTAGCCTTACTATGTACAGCAAGGTCTATGACACCCCTGTTTATTAGTGCAACTAGTGCATTGCTAAATATGAGCAACACTCCCCCTCTGGAGTCTTGGGGGGCTGGTCTACCTCTTTATGTAGCATCCCGAATTGTGGAACCCCCCCTCCTCCGATTGCCCGATCCAATCAACTCTTCCATGAGCCTGGGCTGCATCGTCACATGCCAATTTCTTTGCTGTTGTTTTAAGTCTTGATATATCCAGGAAAACATTGCATTAAACACATTGGGGCTTTGCGGTACATGCTGGGACTCCTTTATATGTTTTTCCTGTCTATTTGCTCTGCCCACGTGCTCTCCAAATGTGTGCAACAAGGACCCCTGTTTTTAACAGGATTACCAAATTGCTTTGCTGGTGGCTGGGGTTTGAGTGATGAAGCTCCTTTACATTTTCTCTGCATTATGTTGAGTAATAGAACCTGGAAAAGTGTTGTCCTATCAGTCCTCTTGCAAACCTTAGCTCTGTGAGGATCATTAGAAGCTGAATGTCAAACCCCGTGGGATGCCCCCCTTCTGGTGAGTCCACAACCCCCCAACCTCCACTGCTTCTTCTGCCTTTCGACAAGCCCCTGTTTGCCTGGAAGTATTACATGCTTCACTGGACATGCTTGCCCCCAGGTCTTATATAGCACAAAGGAAGTGGACGGACGAGGCAGATTAACCAGGGACTAGACTGGGCGATGTTGGGAAAGTCGGGGACAGTACTCAAGATACGCACCATCAAAGGGAGTAGCAAGCGCAGGATCAAGGGTAAAGCTGGGTGGTCAGAGGGTTTGTTTGCCCACTAGTAACAATAGGGTGTACTGGCCCTGTTAAACCCGCCCCTGGCAGACCCACTGTCGGCATAAGACGCACACACGAGCATGGTCAGAGAAGCAAGGGATATGGCCAGTGGCTCGCAGTGCTCGAGCCGGTGCCCGCTGCTGATACGGTGGCAGGGGGCGTGGAGGATTGGTAAGTGCACCGTGATCAGATGTGGCAAGCACATTGTGAAACTGAATTTAAAACAACACAAATAAAAAATTTACCTGTAATGTACATTTGATGAACACTGTTTTTCTACTGTCTTTACAGCAGATAACCCCCCTCCCCAGGGGGGCTGGAAAGATATATATATAGCAACCAATTCTATCCAACTGGTATAAATGGCTGCACACAGCTGCTCTGCCTGCACTTGTGAGTATACAATGTGACCATCAAATTACTGAATTGCATTTGTCATTCGGGCAGAAATAACAGTGCAGGCCCTGCGGCCTTTTGTGACCTAAAGTGACATGTTCATGAAGTGTGCTGGGAAAACTGCTGTGCGCTTAATATAGTAAAGCCTAAAAGCCTAAATGCTCAATGCAAGGAGCCAATATCCTATAGTCCTGTAATAAATTTCAGGTTTAATCATTTATTCTTTTACTCCAGAGGCCCTATTGGCTATTCCACAAGATGGAAAGAAAGGAAAACATCTAAGATTTCTTGAGTCTAGTCAGTTAATATTGGCTGTTTCAGCACATAATAAGTTAACCTTTATTAGATTATACACAAGTAAACGGTGCTGTAAAATCCCCAGTTGCAGTTGTAAATGATCATACATGACTATTCTCCTTAGATGGTTGGACTGAAAATATAAAACTCTATTCTATTTTTAAGGCGGTATGGTTTTCCGTTCACCATGCTCGGGTGTATCTTAGAAAGGTAACTCTAGAAGCATCTCTGTCACCGGCCTATATGAGCTATTACAGTTTTACACAACCAAGTTACTATAAATTTTAGGTGGACATCTTGTCACTTGAGAGAGCTCTTAGAGGTCTCCTTGCTGGTATAAACTGGCACAATATTTAAAGTGTTCAAGGGGTTACTAAATATTTTATCACTTTAGAAACATATGCACCCTAAATAACAGTATATTGATATTTGAGTAATACAAATCAAATATTAAAATATTATCAGGCAGGTCTTTAACAAAGATTTCTAACATCTGAAGGCAAACCACCTCAATATGTTTTTTAGGAATATTTGACATCCTGAAGACAAATAAGATATATGTTTATTTGGGGATGAATCTAAGGGTTTAAGGTTAGGGCGAAGAGTAAATATGCACTTTGGTGAAGTTTCCATAGACCTCAGATCAGACAGGGGCCCTTGCTTGGTCTGTCTGATCTGAGATCTCAGAAAAAGTCAACTAAAGTTGAATTCATATTTGGAGGGGTGCTTCATATTTTTGAGAGCCAGTCTAACTTAACTGCAATGACGTTTACTAAATATTTGAGATAAAGGTTTAAATCCCTTTTTTCTGATTAGTATGTAAGGTTAAGGTTAGGAAATCAGGCTTTGTTCAATGAGGTAGACATTTATTTAAACAAAAAAAGCTCTCTATTCTCATTTTAATAAATGTGGAAAGCCTTCATCCTAATATTAATCAGCTAGGGAATCATGGCTCTTCTGCCTTCTATTGTATTCTATTCGTCCAATGTAGGCGCTTTTATAATTTATAGTGAATAGGCCTCTGTTCCGTTTATCATTTTGCATGATTTTTTGGAACTATTCTGGTTCTGCAGGCACCCCAAAACACCACCATTTGAAGTGGATATTTCGGAAATGCCTCTGCCAAAACACCTATGTCCCTCACCACCCAAGCATCAGACTTTAGGATGCCTCTCTGCTATCAGGTGAAAGATCGATTGCAGCTGCCACTGGAAAGTAGAAGAGAGGGTATGATCATGCACAGTTGTCATTCACAGAATAAATCGTCTTAAGGTCTACATTAAGTTCATGGGAGGAAAATTTGGGTTGTGGGTTCTGGTCTTTGGCAAGAAACTGATGCCCCCCGATTGCACAAAAAGATCACCAACAGTCTAAAAGTTCTACTGTTAAAAATTTTGTAACTCATTTTATCTTCAAAAAAAACATTGATTTACCAATGGAGACTTTTGCCATTGTTTGGAAATAAATTACTGAGCAGAGCATTTTTTTCAGTATTAGTAAATACATTTTTTGTTAAATGAGAGAGTCTTTTATGACACATTACATTGCTGGCAATGTAAAAAATGTATTAAAATTCGAGCTGTCCTTTCGCTATGGACTAAGATTTCTTTTCCTATTGATCAAAAACAATGTTTTGAAGGAGACATTAATCTTCATTGCCCTCCAGGAATGCGGGAGATTAACTGATTAATTACCTAACCATAATCTATTTTGTGAAAAGTCATTTTCTGTAGGAGGTAGCAAAGGCAAAGTGGATTTTTCGCCTTCAGACCAGCTTTCCAAAAAGACTTAAAGCGGACCAACAGTCAAAAATGACTTAAACCAGGCCAACACAACAAACAGTGCTCATATGCATCCCTCCCCAGGGAAATTTAGATTGCTGCACATAAAACTTAATTTACCTTCTTCTAACTTAGTAGCCTTCTAACGTAGTAAATTTTAGAAACAAAATGGCAGCCTGCAGGCACCTGTGAACAGGAAGTGCTGCTGGGCTTCCTGTTACTGTGCATTGTCAGTTATGTCAGGAATCCTGGCAGCAGCATAGCTGAGATGCTGGGATAGGAAGCTCCAAAATGGCCGCTACCTTTCTTTTCCAACTGTGCCAAGCTGTTGGTCCATTTTAATTCAAAATTGGACATCACATTGTTTACTCAGGGATAGGTGATTTATATTAGCATTATTATTCTGCTTTCAGCATCAGTTTGCTACATTTTTCATGAGTGATCAACATTAGAGTGGTTGAGGGGAGGGATCATTTTGTATCAACAGAGGGGCTGTGTGTGCGACTTAATGATGCGGTGCTGTTTCGGTGTCTGTCCCTGCCGCGGCCGTGTGTGTGGTGGACAGTCGCCCCTTACCCCTGGGCTTGACATCTAGTGTGATTGGGTCTCCAGCCTTAGGGGGAGTGGTCCTTCCGCCCCTGTGGCTCGTGGCTGTCATGGCTTTTCCAGGTACCAGTGTATGAGGTAATTACTGTTTGATTATACAATTAGGGCCTACATGTATAACTATATATATGGCTTTTATTCAGCATGTGGGTGTGTATAAGAAAGGACACAGGCGCATCTGAAAATTGTTCTTTGGTGATTTTATTTCTGTGAGCATCCATGGCAATGTCAGTTATACTGCTATTTGAGTACAACTATAGAGAATTTTGTGGGAGCTGCAGACCCTACTGGAACTTGTGTATCAAGGCTGTGTTGGAAAGCTGGGTCTAGCATATCTGCAATGTATGTATTGAGAGAGGTACAATTGTTTCTATAACTAAGTAAGTTTATCTATATGAAAAACATTGGTGCCATCATGACAAAAGTATTTTTTTTGTGCTTGTTCGTTTGGCATAGATGCCTGTTATAGATTTCTGTTAAAGCAGACCTAAAGGCAAGCATGATATTCGCATTACTTTAAAGTAAACAAATGAATAAAGTTTGCTTTTAATCCCCACTCCCACCCTTCCATTCATCCACCATAGCAGTGGCAGTCTGCACCAGTGGATTCCCAGGACAATCATGCATATGGCCAATCCTATTGGCTGCCATTGGTCACAATATCATCGGCCTGGTTAAGTTACTCTTACAGATTTTAGGACATTGCCTGGTAGTGGTAGATGCAGCAATGTCACAGCAGAAGTTTAGATTGGAGTCTAAAATGTGTTTCCTTAGTGAAAGACAAACAGAAAGAAAGGACAGTTCTCAACAGTGTGGCCAAAGATATACTTTTCAGGTAGTTTTCCTGTACTTTAAGTTGCATCACACTGTGATGGAAATGCAGGGGCACTGCACAATGCAGTGTAGTGTACCACACTTTTTGTAAATTTGAGTTAGAAAGTAACTGTACACTGACCATTGCTTGTGTTGCACTGCCATCCACATCTATGCCCTGCACAGCCAACTCCTTGGCATGTTGCCACAAAGCAGCACCGCACAGCAATTGCATATGAACTTAAATGGAAGGCTCTAGATGCTGGTCACATCTGGATGGCAAACTCTGTTGCTCACCAGCAGATGACTTGGCTAAAGAGCAGGGGTGAGTTCTGAAGCCAGTTTTGGACATTTGAGGGAAGTGAAGCAGGCCAGTAAATCCAGTTGATTGCGTTGTGGGTGATGTAGCAGGGTGTAAGCTTTAAAAATGAGGCCATCCAATGACTGAAATTTGAGTGCACTATCGAGGCAGGCACTCTGCCTCCTTTCATGTCACCCAAAGGAAGCTAAGTGCCAGCAGGATCCCCGGAGTGCCTGAGCTAATGAAAAGACTTTTAAGAGCTTTGCACGCCATAATACTGCTTAGTAGATCATAAATAACACTAATGATGCATGGAACACTGTATAGCTGATTGGAGGCATTAAAAAGAACACTTATGGTAAAAAGCAACTCAGTATTTGTGTCCACTAAAGACCCCAATATTTCTACAATAGGGCTATGATACTAAAGGGTTTCAAATACAGTCACTTAAACAGCCACTAAGTTCAGCGATCATACATCTTCTTTCAGAACAGATCTTTATAGAACTTTATAGAGTCAACTTAAACTCATGTGATAAGGTACCGTGCCTGAGTATACTGGCCAGACTGGACCATTTCATGCTGCCAAGCACTATTTTATCTTGTACAGCAGCAATAACATACTGACAATGAACAGTCGGATGATAACTACCTGATTCGCCTGCATTTATCAGCTCCCCTTTGTTAATCATTCTACAGGTATGTTATTTCCAGAACCATATGATTGTGCAAATTGTTCATTACGTATTCATTGCAATGGATGGACGGCGCTGTTTGACTGGCGGAAGGGGAGGGGGCGCGCAAGGCACGGGAGAGAAGGGGAATCCCTGTTTTTTTCTTTGCCCCGGGTTTAGTAACCCTTTAAGTTTGGAAACAACAGCACATTATAGGCTATGCAGAAAAATGTGGCAAATTCTTTAGCATAGCCCATAGGGTGCTGTTTTTTCCAAAATCTTAACCTTATTGAAAATATGATGTACCTCACCCGTAAAAATGTCCCATTTCAGGGAAAGATGATTTTTCTTTGGATTTTTGTCTTGATAAATACACCTTTTTCACTGGGACCTGACATTCAGCTGACACTCATCTGCCACTACCTGGCCTTAGCGTTTCTTAAATTAACCCCTAAAAGAGAGAGCTATCCTGATGACTTTGAGAGCCTCTGCAATTTTTGAAGAGGTTCCGTGTTAGGACTAAACACCCAATAAAATTCATACAATCTATTTTTTATCTAATTTTTTTTTTTAATCCCTGGGGCCTGCAATGGAGCAGTTCTATGGGTGAGCCAATGTTTCCAATAGTGACGTTTTCTTCATTGATTTAGAAATAATGGATATTTTCCACACATTTATAGAAGCCTATTTTAAAGTGGACCAAAACCCAGGATTTTGACCATCATGGGTTTTGGTCCTTTCCCCCAGGGCACCCCGATCGGGGGTGCCCTGCTGTGAGAAATCCCCAGATCACCAAACGTGCACTCAGAGCTGCCAACGTCACGTCGTCTAAGCCTTTGTCTATGGCCAACAGCTCTGAGTGTGCTGGCAGCTTCATCCCCCGCTCCCCTCTAACAGGGAGAATGCCCACGCCTGCCATTCACGGGGGCACGCGCCCTGCTAGAGGGATAGTGGGGATGCGGCCGCGGCTTGCACATGCGCCACTGGACCGGGAAGCAAGATAAGTATACGGGGCGACCTGGGGGGTTTCACACAGCAGGGCATCCCGATCTTGGAAGCGCCGGGGGAGGGAGATTCCCAGGCTGATTGCGCTTGGTCTTGGTCAACTTTAAGGTGCTTTAAATCCCTATAGGCTACTCTCCAAATTTGAAAAAAATCTGTACTTACTTGTAGCACTGACCCATACCAAAGAAGGAGATTTTTTTCTATGTTATAAAATTAATAATAATCCTGCCTTTAAAGACTTCAGAGCTGTCTGCTTGGCTGTACCCAGGAGATACCCTGCTGTGTGAAACTCCGGGGGCCCATTCATAAGTCAGTTTTCCCCTGGCATTCCCAGCCACACATCCGGCTTCCCTTTAGCTGAGGCGCACTCCAGGCCTATCTAAATGGCTGGAGACAGGAGCACGCCTCAGACTAGAGGCCTTGTTATGCTACTGGACATGGCTACGGCAGCGAAAGGCCATTTAAAAAAAAAAAACAAACTGACACCAAGCCTGCAATATCTCCCTACTTGTGTGGGGGGCAGGTGGGGGACATGGGGGTGAAGAGAGAAGGTTTTATTCAGGTTTAGCATATTCCTCAGTCTTTTTCAGTCAGAAATTACACATTGTTAAGTGTTGAGTGAGAAAATCTTTAAAGGCCTCTTTCACATCACAGTGTTTCGCTTTGCTTTTGCAGCGATTGCAATCACTTGGGAAATATTGCTCATAGGCACATTGACAAAAATGATTGCGCTTGCAGAGCAATCGCAGCGGCCCTACAAAAGCCTTGCCAGCAGCGATATTAAAGCGGACCAAAAGTCCAAAATGACAAACCAGACCAACACTACAAACAGTACTCATATGCATCCCTCCCCCAGGGCAATTTAAATTGCTGCACATAAAAAATAATTTACCATTTTCTAACTCTTGGGCCCTTATTTATGAAGGAATAGCGACAGGTAGCGACTGGTGGGCGGCCGGCAATGACGTGCCCCGCCACGAGAACGCCGGCTCCCCACCACAATCACACATTTATCAAGCCAGTCCTGCTTAGCGACTGAAATAGCGTCATATAGCCACTCATTCATCATTATTCCAGCCTCAGCCCACAGCGCCAGCGTCCGACCTTGAACAGCGAGGTATGACCTCTCGCTACCTGGCGCTCTCCAATGCATTTCAATGGAACAATCTTTAAATATTAATAATTAATTGTTATTAATGTTTTGTTTTTTTTTTAATGTGAAAAATTCTGTGACCACTTCTGCCATTTTAGATAATTTTTTTAAGGGAAAAAAAAAAAATTGTACAGAATTGATATTACAGGTCTGATATTAATGTATTCATATTACTAAATTATTTAAAATACTTTTTTCCTTTTTTTTTTGGTTTCCAAATATATGGTGGTTTGGGGGTTAAAAAACTACTTTTAACACATCGCCTCCAGCGCTCTGGGGTTTAAACATGCATTTCACAGCGCTTGAATTTTTTGAGCGTGATTTTTTGATGAATATGGTGGAACCCGGTCGCTCTGACCAGTCGCTATCATGCGCACCCATACCCATGCGAACCTGTCAAATAGCGACTCGTAACCTTGTATTCAACATTACACCACACCGACTGAGTCGCTGTCAACAACCGAACAACGGGCAAGTACAGCGACTACTAGCGGGCGCTGTGAAAATACCGCTACAGTCGCTCAACTGTCGCTACATGTCGCTATTAATAAATCAGCCTCCCCCTGTGGTAAATTTTAAAAACAAGATGGCGCCTTATGCATTTGCAGGAAGTGCTGCTGGGCTTCCTGTTACTGTGAATTGTTAGGTGGGAGAGGAGGCTCCAAAATGGCTGCTACCTTTCTTTTCCACCTGTGCCGGGCTGTTGGTCTGGTTTAAGTCCAAAGCAATAAAGTAGAGAAAAAACAGATACAACATTGCACATAGTAGGGGTAGTTTGATTATTATAAAGCATAAGATATAATATATATATATATATATATATATATATATATATATATATATATATTCATATATACTATTTAAAAAATGACCCCCATTAGGATAATGGAGCAAGCATTCCCCAGAGGCAATGGCTTCAAGTTTCTATCTATTTCAATTCTTTTTTATAGTCCTGCCAGTAATAGCATCCTTTATTTGTAAACCTGTTTGCCTTAGGTCAGCCCCACCTGTTAGTTCTGTCGCCAGGTCAGACATTTTCAACAGATGCAGAAACACATGCGTCAATAGGCACATAGTGGCCATTACCACTAATAAAAATAGCATGCTGCCACCAAACAGTAATACTGGATATTTGCTGTGTGGGCGCCCTCAAAGACTGGCAACATTAGCTTTTATTTGATTTTATTTGACATAGCGAGGGTTATCCAAATCATTTTGAGAGAAATTTAGAGAGGTTGAGGAAGTCCAGTCAAAAATGATAGGATCTACTTTCAAACTTGCAGCACAGGGGCATCGTAATTTGGGATTGACAAACTGGACAGCCTCTTCTGCATTTGCTACTGCGACCCAATGAAACCCAATGAGGTCCACCCTAAATTCTAAAAGTCTCCAAGGGCTGGCCACTGGCCTTCTGTTGAGCATCCCAAATCAGGATGTCTAGATGTGTAAAGCTCCTCTGAGCTTGCGCATGCGCCGCGGGACCAGGGAAAGGTAGGTTTTTACGATCAATTTGGTGGGTTTTATATAACGGGGTGAGGCATCCCAAATTCCAGTGCCCCCAAGGCAAGAAATAAAGGTCCAACAATAAAAAATCCACAAAAATATTCTAAATAGTAAGGGCTCACTAATACACCCTGCATCAATAACATTCTAGTCAAGCCAGTTGTTTTTTTTTTAATGGAAAGACAAAGAATGAGGGGTAACAGGTTTTGATTTGACCATTCTGCTGTTTCAGGTAAGCTTTGCCCAGCAATATAACCTATCCCCTGAGCTAGAATAGCAGCTTATGGCTGCTGTCATTTTCCTGATGTGTGTAGATGTTTTTACCCATCATGCAAGGATTTAGGCAGATATTTAGAGGCCGATTCATTAATAGCGCCAGGTAGCGACAGATGAGCGCCAGTAGCGTGATTTTCTCAGCGCCAGCTAGTATTCGCTGTGCTTGGCTGGGGTTTGCTTGTTGACAGCGACTCAGTCGGTGTGCGGTAATGTTGAATACGGGCTGGGGGGTCGCTGTTTCACAGGTTCAGCGTTGTATGGGTGCGCCTGACAACGAATGGCCAGAGCGAACGGCTTGCTGCAGATTCATTAACAAATCACGCTCCGAATTTTTTCGTGCTGTGAATTCCTTGTTTAAACCCCAGAGCGCTGGCGGCGATGGATTTTAAAAAGTTTTTAACCCCCAAACAACCATATTTTTTGATTGTAAAATTATACAAGTTTTTATAAACATTTTGTAATATGAATACATTAATATCAGACCTGTAATATCAATTCTGCACAAAATCATTATTTTTTTTTTTTTACCTTAAAAAAAAATCCTAACATTTGGTCACAGAATTTTTGACATTAAAAAAAAAACAAAAAACATTAATAGCAATTAATTATGATTAATTAAAGATTGCTCCATTGAAATGCATTGGACATCGCCAGGGAGCGACAGGTCATACCTGTCGCTGTGATGGGATTAGCAGCGGCGCTGTTCGTTGCAGTCGGCTACATGATGAATCCCGCGCTAGCTGTAGCTCTCGCTGGCGCTAGCCTCATTTAGCTTGATAAATGCGTCATTGTGGCCGACGCCGGGCGTACTTGAGTCGGTAGCCGCCGTTAGCTGGCGGGACCTGGCGCTCGTCAGACACTACCTGGCGCTATCGCTTGATGAATAAGGGCATTAGAGTAGTTAATGCTGCTGCTCTCCAAAGGCTGGCTCAGGACACCTCTCTAATAGTGGAACTGAACATTCAAAAAACTGTCACCCCTGGATTTTATTCCTATCACGAGACGGAAACCACAAGCTTAGTGGAAATCTTATTCAGTTGTATACAGCTCCTTCAATTGTGTGAGAAAGTCTTTCAAGTTGCAGGCCCCTCAAAGATTGCATAGGCTTTGAAAATCATTTGGATAAGCCTACTAGTGTCATTGTTCTAAGGCATTTTCATAAGTTCTAAAGCAGTCAAAAATTCCTTTAGGTCCCTTTCAACAATTACCCCTGCGGCATCCTGATTTGGGTTGATCCTTAGAATGCCAAAATCAGGCATTGAACATTTCTGCCACTAGGGCAGGTGCGGCTGCTGCATGGATGTGCAGCTCTTTCCTGTCCCCCATCAGATAGAGCTTTGATAAAAGAAGGTGAATATTTCTCTAATTCACAGCCCACTGATGGTATGTGGGGGTGGATTAGTGTCCATGTAAATAAGGACCCTTTCGGGCATAGCATTGCAATAAACTGACTATTTTTGTGGAGTCCTCAAAGTGGGTCAGGTTAAACCAGTTTGTGGTTGATGGGCGTGGTAGGGGTATGGGTTTAACGTGTGGCTTAATTACAGGTCACATGCTCTAGGAATATTTGGCCCCTAAAAGATGTTGGTCAGAGAGTCAGAGCAGTTGTAAACCAGCCAAACATCCAACATTTTGCATTTGGGGGTCGATTCAGAGCCAGGTGAGAATTCTCACTCTTTTTTTTAGGAGGGAAAACCGCCATTTACTTTCATTGCCTACCTTGGGGTTGAATCAGAGCCAGGTGAAAATATACACCCGGTAGACAATGAAAAAGTCAATGGCAGTTTTCTCTCTTGAAAAAGAAGTGAGAATTTTCACCTGGCTCTGAATCAACCCCTTGGTGGGACAGTCTTCTCTGTGTCAGCAACGTGGGGCATTTAGGTGTTTCCAGAGTTTTCAGAGGGACAGGGGGCCTCAAAGTGGGACTGTCCCACCTAAAGTGGGATATCTGGTCAGTTTAGCTTTAAGCTCTTTATTTGAATCTTGGGCAATTATCTTTTACATTTATTCTGGGCAAAGAACTGCAAAAAATGTGCTGAGTATTCAAGAGTTTCTGCATGTCCAAGGGGCCTTAGCCTTGAAAATATCGATTTATGCTACAAAGGCAAGTGCAAAGCAATACTATAACTAATTACAATTTTGGGTGGGTCTAATATTTCAGAGAATCCCTTATAATTGAAGAGACACGTTCTACAGAGAAACATTTCCAATGAATTTTCTTTACAATTGTTTAACAGAAGCCTATAAGGAATTCAAACACATTAAAGAGGCATATTTTTATGTGGTTGTATTTCCCATAGGGAGGCCGGTATTTACAAACGTATTAAAATTAAACTAATTAAAAACATTATCAATTCCAACAAACACATCAGCAGCACTGCCTCATCCTAAAACCCAATCAAGCAAAGGGGAATTATTTAGGCCATTAGAGGCCGATTCATTAATAGCGCCAGGTAGCGACAGATGAGCGCCAGTAGCGTGATTTTCACAGCGCCAGCTAGTATTCGTTGTGCTTGGCCGGGGTTTGCTTGTTGTCAGCGACTCAGTCGGTGTGCGGTAATGTTGAATACGGGGTTAGGGGTCGATGTTTCACAGGTTCCGCATTGTATGGGTGCGCCTGACAGCGAATGGCCAGAGCGAACGGCTTGCTGCAGATTCATTAAAAATCATGCTCAAAAATTTCTCGCGCTGTGTATTCCTTGTATAAACCCCAGAGCGCTGGCGGCGATGTGTGTAAAGTAGTTTTTAACCCCGAAACAACCTTTTTTTTTATATGTAAAAATTATACAAGTTTTTCTAAACATTTTGTAATATGAATACATGAATATCAGACCTGTAATATCAATTCTGCACATTTTTTTTTTTTTTTTTTTTTTACTTAAAAAAAAATCCTAACATTGCAGAAGTGGTCACAGAATTTTTGACATTAAAAAAAAATAAAAAAACAGTAATAGCAATTAATTATGATTATTTAAAGATTGCTCCATTGAAATGCATTGGACCACGCCAGGGAGCGCCAGGTCATACCTGTCGCTGTGATGGGATTAGCAGTGGCGCTGTGCGTTGCAGTCGGCTACATGACGAATCCCGCGCTAGCTGACGCTCTCGCGGGCGCTAGCCTCATTTAGCTTGATAAATGCGTCATTGTGGCCGACGCCGGGCGTACTTGAGCCGGTAGCCGCCGTTAGCTGGCGGTACCTGGCGCTCGTCAGACACTACCTGACGCTATCGCTTGATGAATAAGGGCCTTATTTAAGAAGGGATAGCGTCAGATAGCGCCTGGTTAATGAGAGGTAGCGACAGGTAGCGACTGGTGAACGCCGGACACGGCACACAATTACACATTTATCAAGCAGAAACTGTTTAGCGACTGGGATAGCGGCATGTAGCTTCTGATTCATCATTTTCACAGCCTCAGCGAACAGCGCCAGCGTTCAGCCTTGCACAGCGCCAGGTATGACCTCTCGCTACCTGTCGCTCTCCCATACATTTCAATGGACGAACCTTTTCTTCCCTTTAAATGGGGTTTCTGTTTATTTTTTTTTTCCAAAAATCACAAATAATTCTGTGACCTCTTCTGGCATTGAAATAGCAGTTTTTTCACAATTTTTTCATTTTTTATATATTTCTTCAGAAATGACATTACAGGTCTGCCATTAAAGTGTTCATGTTACAATGTTGCTACAATGTAATTCCATATGTTTTGGATAGATGCAGAAAAACAGACTTTAAACACACCGCCTCCTGCGCTCTGGGCTTCAAACAAACATTTTTCAGCGTCAGAGATTTGTGAGACTGTTTTTTTGCTGAATATGGTGTCGGTCGCTATGACCAGTCGCTAACATGCACTCCCATACAGCGCTTTACTGGTTAAATAGCGACTCCTCACAATGTATTCAACATTACTGAACAGCGACTGAGTCGCTATAAAGTAGCGACTCACGGCCGAGCACTGCGACTACTAGCGGGCGCTCTGAAAATGCCTGCTACAGACGCTCATCTGTTGCTACCTGGCGTTAGTGATGAATCAGCCTGCCCGTAAAAGAAAAACATTTCCTTCCATTGTGTTGAGTATGGAATTGCAAAGTCTGTCAAAACAAATTATCTCCAAAGTGACACCCAAAATCCTTTGGCTAACTCCTGTAGTACTATATGATCATATATATATATATATATATATATATATAGTAATTCTTTTTACCTAATTAGATATAATTCAACTGCTATACATTGAATTACAAGACACAAATATGCACATTTTTTCTGTACATTATGCCATGTGATAACATAAACTGGATAAATAAAAAAAAAAGAGAGCCCTGATGTAATCACAACCCCTGCAACCCCTGTAGTTGATCGCCTGGTCAAACAAGTATTTACAAGCAGTCAATAAAATCTCTCACCCTTAGATTGTCACCGCAAATATTATTTGTCAGTTACTCCTCTACTGGATCCGAAGGTTTTCAGAGATTATAGTAGATGAGTCTTATGTATATACACTGAGAAGCAGATTCATCAAAATGACAGAAAAATTGGAGCCATTCAACCAATCCAATTTTTGTTTAGAAAATCTGATTGTTTGCGATATAAAAAATCTTCAATAGCGTTCCAGTTTGCTGCAGCCTTCATACAGTACATATGCTCCTTTGTATAAACAGCAATAAAGACCACTTACCTTCTTTAGGAGGCTCTGGTGCTGGTGGCTGCTCTTGTGGGGGCTCAGGAGCTGGGGCGCTTGGGGCCTCAGCAGCTGGAGCAGCCTCTTCCGCGGTAGCTGGAGCAGGGGCTTCTGGGGCAGGGGCTTCTGGGGCAGGGGCTTCTGGGGCAGGGGCTTCCGGGGCAGGAGCCTCGGCTGGAGCTGGGGGGGCAGGTTCGGCTGCAGGGGCTTCAGCTGGAGCAGGAGGGGGAGCTTCCACAACTGGCTCAGCAGGCTTAGGGGCTTCTGCTGGCTTGCTTGCTGGGGCTTTAGCCGGGGCTTTTTTAACAGGAGCCTTCGCTGGCATGGCTGCACTTCTTTCCCTGATCTTTACACTTCAGTGTGGCAGTAATACAGTGCTGGCATTCTCATTTATATAGCCTCCTGTCAGGCATTTTTGCCATCTGTTTTTTTACGAACTGCCCCTGTATATTTAAAGCATTGGGGCACTCAGCTTCTAGGGACAAAAATAACCTCGCTCTAAACCTGACGAGTTTTGAAGGAGAGCGGACAGTTCTTATCCTCCCTCTGCTATGGGGGCTTTCCAAATGTGCCGCTTTATATTTATTTCTCTGCACGCATCAATCAAGTCAATATGATATATATATATATTCACACAAAGGATAGATAGATTACGTAGATCACATTTTTTTAGAGAAAACAAATATATACACAATCAAGTAATGAAGCTAAATAAATATATATAAATATATATATATATATATATATATATATATATATTGTGGTAAGGTGCAAGGTGCCATCATTGACGGTAGGTATGTGGCACCAAGGTACCTGGCCTTGGTGCAGTAAAGCTGTATAGTTTCTCCAGCATCAGCTGCTAATGGCAGTCTGCTGCTGAAAGGTTAGTATTGCCGAAAGGCTAACCCGGGACGGCTTTACTGGGATGGAGTAGAGCAGGGTGGGACTCCATCCCCCTACCCAGGTCCGGGTTTTGCGGGCCGCATAAATTGTAGCAAAAAACACACAAACAAGATAGGTGGTTGTTCTACAGGGCTGGCGCTTAAAAATCACCACTCATTATTGCCAAAGATACAACAATTTAATTATCAAAAAATGTATGGCACATGACATATATTCTACACAAGTTCAGAATAAAAAGTAAGTACACATTAAAATAGCAATTGCTAAATAACAAACACACATAAAGGGGCCCCTGCCAGGAGTATCCTAGATTCCACGCCTCACCCAATCACTCTGCATGCACACATGCTGGCCAGCATTTCATTGCGGGGATCAAATCCACCAATAAAGTAAGGGCCAGGCAGCAGCTGATTGTCAGGGAATCATAATCATATGTCCTCAATGCGAATCCTCAAAGTTGCTTGTAGGTTACACTGTCATCAAAACTTTCTCATATCCACAATATTATGGTAAGTATGGAAGCCAACTGTATAAAACACTGCAATAATATTTGCCCGCAGGCACTCACGTGTCCCGATTTCAGGGGTATGGTAACCTCTCCACAGGTCCCGGGTTGCGCATAACAGGGCGCCCGATATATAAAGGGCAGCGCACTAGCCATCTTATATATTGAAGGTTACTCCCTGGGTTTTTAGAAAATATTTCTTTGGGCCGCATAAATTGCCTGGAGAGTCAGCTGTGCACTGGCTGTGTCTAGAGCTCACTTACTGTGTCTGGAGTGAGACTCTGTGTGCCTGACTGGAAGCTCTTATACAGGCTATTTCATGTGGACCCGAGGTGGATTCGGCTACAAGTGTGCAAGCTTGGACAAAAACTAAGAAAGGCTGTTGCCTGTCTGATGCAATGCTATGGCATTTTTCCTGAAAAGGTGATGTAACCTGAAAAGGATATTTTATGTTATGGACTTTATGTGTGAATAAACACGGACTTTACTTTGAACTTTTTGCCTCTATACTGCTGACATCCTGCTGTCTACCAGAGCTGATCCTCACATTTGGTGTCGGATGTGGGCAGAGCAGTGAGGCCGTTGCTAGGAGCAACCGACGGAAAAGTTTTTTGTGCATGTCCTACATTAAGCCTGCCAGGCTGCTACCTGAGACCGCAGACAAAATGGAGGCTGTCGTGAAAGCGCTCATGGAGGCCAACAAGCAGCAGCAGGAGACCAACCAGCTGCTATTGCAACATGGGATGGCGCTGCAAGCTGCAGGAGCGCCCAAAAATGTACCTGATGCCCGGAAAGCTGTCCGCTTGGCGCTTACAAAGATGACCCCTTCGGATGATGTCGAGACCTACCTGGCGGTGTTTGAAAAGGTAGCTGCAAGGGAGAAGTTTCCTCGTGGGCTGACGGCATCGCTCCATTTCTGGCATCTGGATCCCAGCAGGTGTTTGATCTTCCAGACGACCAAGCCGCTGACTACCCGACTCTGAAGGGTGAGATACTTGTCAGACTGGGGGTGAATGTGTGGGTTCGGGCTCAGCGAGTGCATCAGTGGAGCTATCAGTCGGCAGAGCCCGCCAGACCCCAGTATTATAAACTGACGCACCTACTGCAAAAATGGCTGCAGCCAGATTTATTAAGCCCCTCTGCCATGTTGGACCGCTTGCTGGCGGACATGTTCTGGAGGGCTTTACCGCACCCTCTCCAGCACTGGGTTGGCCAGGTATCCCCCGGCAATGCTCTAGAGATGGTGGACCTAGTGGAGCTAAATGAGGCCACCAGGAACTTGCAAGGGGGCTCTACAGGGAAGGATACGGGGAAATCTCGGAGGTCCCCGCCCCAGCCCAGGCGAGTGGTGTCCCCTAAACCCCCTCGGGACCTACCCCCCAAAGTCCCTGCCCCGGTGTTGTGTTGGGGGTGTAAGGAGCCGGGACATATCAGAGCCAACTGTCCCCACCAGGGGGAGCCCATGGATGTGAACTTTGGTTACCGCCCTTCCATGTATGCCAGGAGGCTGTGTGCTGCCGATGTCCCTGAGATTGTGGGGCAAAGTCTGTCTCTGTCAGGTGAAAGTAGGGGATACCCTGGCTGTGGCCCTCTTGGACTCGGGGAGTATGGTTACCCTGGTGAGACCCACCATGGTACTGCCCGATGAGTACGTGGGGCGGAAAACCGGGGTCTTGTGCATACACGGGGACTTGAGAGACTATGCCACAGCACAAGTGACTCTAACCACTGTCTCCGGCAGCTGGAACCACGAAGTCGCCGTTGCCGCTAAACTTCCATATGAACTTATTGTTGGGAGAGACTTTCCGGGGTTCATGTCACTGTGGACCAAGCTGGGAGTCCCGGAAACCCGCAAGGCGGGTGTGTCCCCAATAGACTGGCCCTACTCAGGGGTGACCCCAAAACCTTGGGAGCCGGAGTCGGAAGGCACCACGGTAGGGGTGACCGCCACTACGGTGGAAGAGGGGGAGTCAACCCCACTGAGTGTTATGGTTGAAGATGTGGAAGATCTGCCAACAGGTCCAGAGTTGGCCAATCTCCATGTCTCCACGGGTAGTTTTGGTACAGCACAACACCAGGACCCGACTCTATCTTGAGGTGGAAGGTGAGCCACAACAGCCAGGGGCGGAGTTACAGTTTCCTCGCTTTGTGGTTCACCAGGAGATGCTGTACCGAGTAAACAAAGTACGTGAAGAGGTTGTGGAACAATTGGTGTTACCCAATCCTTTTCACAAGCTGGTGTTGGATTTGGCCCACCAACATGTTCTGGGGGGACACGTAGGCCAGCAGAAAACTCTGGACCGAATTTTACAACGGTTCTACTGGCCCAGGGTATACAAGGAGGTGGAGAGATATTGTGAGTCCTGCCCAACATGTCAGATGACCAGCCCCCAGCCTCATTACCGTGGTCCCCTAGTTCCTCTCCCAGTTATTGAGGTGCCCTTTGAGCGGATAGCCATGGATCTGGTGGGTCCAGTGCCAAAATCCGCTAGAGGGCATCAACATATTCATATTCTAGAGGCCATACCCCTGCGACACACCTCAGCCAAGCTCATTGCTAAGGAGCTTATGGAAATGTTTTCCCGGGTAGGCCTGCCTAAAGAGGTCCTGACCGATCAAGGTACCCCGTTTATGTCTAAGGTGATGAAAGAGCTCTGTAAGTTGTTGCAGGTGAAACAATTGCGGACATCCGTTTACCACCCGCAAACAGATGGCCTGGTAGAAAGGTTTAACCAAACTTTAAAAACCATGTTAAAATGTGTAGTCTCCAAGGATGGGAAGAATTGGGACTTGCTTCTGCCCTATCTGATGTTTGCAGTGCGAGAGGTGCCCCAGGCATCTATGGGGTTCTCGCCCTTCGAGCTCTTATACGGGCGGCATCCACGGGGCCTGTTGGATATAGCCAAGGAGGCTTGGGAACAGCAACCCACCCCCCACAAAAGTGTGGTAGAGTATGTTACTCAATTACAGGAACAGATAGAGACCATGTTGCCGCTGGTGAGGGAACATATGGAGGCAGCACAGCGGGCCCAAAGCAGGATTTATAACCGGCAAGCCAGGGTACGAAACTTTAACCCAGGTGACAGGGTTGTGGTTCTGGTACCCACAGTGGATAGTACATTTCTGGCTAGGTGGCAGGGTCCCTACGAGGTGATTGGGAAAGTTGGGGAAGTGACTTACAAGGTACATCAGCCCGGGCGGAGAAAGCCAGAGCAGGTGTACCATGTAAACCTGCTGAAGCTGTGGAAAGACAGGGAGACCCCTGTGGGTGACAGTCCCCGAACAGGCATGTTAGGGGTGGAGCTTCCCGTCCCTCAGTCTGTTGTAAGAGAAGCGGTAGTTGAGGTGAAAACTGGTGACAGCCTCTCCTCTAAACAGACCCAGGAAGCCAGGGAGTTTATTGGCAGAAACACTGATGTGTTTTCAGAACTCCCTGGGCGCACTTCCGTCATCCAACATGATGTTGTCATGGAACCTCAGGCTAAGATCTGGTTAAAGCCCTACCGAGTACCTGAGTCCCGACGACAAGCTATCGCAGAAGAAGTGCAACAAATGCTCAGATTAGATGTAATTGAAGAGTCAAAAAGTGAGTGGGCCAGCCCAATAGTCTTGATTCCCAAGCCTGATGGTACGTTGCGGTTCTGTAATGATTTCCGCAAACTTAACTAAGTATCTAAGTTTGATGCCTACCCTATGCCCCGAGTAGACGAGCTTACTGAAAAGCTAGGCCAAGCCCAGTATTTTTCTGTTTTGGACCTCACAAAAGGGTACTGGCAGGTACCCTTGACTGAGGCTGCCAAAGAGAAAACAGCCTTTATTACATCTGAGGGACTGTTCCAGTATAAGGTATTACCCTTTGGTTTACATGGCGCTCCCGCTACGTTCCAACGGTTAATGGAAATTGTCCTCAGGCCACATCGTTGGTATGCTTCGGCCTATCTGGACGATATCATCATCCATAGTACGGATTGGGAAAGTCACCTGCCCAAAGTCCAAGCCGTAGTGGATTCCCTCAGGAAGGCTGGTTTGACGGCAAACCCAAAAAAGTGTGCCTTGGGCTTAGAAGAAACTAGATACCTGGGCTATGTGATTGGGCGAGGAATGGTCAAACCCCAGATTAACAAAATAGAAGCCATCCGTAGCTGGCCACGTCCTACCTCTACCCGCCAGGTGAAGTCATTTCTGGGGTTGGTAGGGTATTACATGAGGTTCATTCCTAATTTTGCACCATTGACAGACCTGTTAAAGGGACGCAAGTCTGTCATGGTGAAATGGAGTGAACAGGCCGAAAAAGCATTCACCATTTTGAAGTCTGCCCTGTGTGGGTCTCCGGTGTTGGTGACGCCCGACTTCAAAAGGGAGTTCATAGTGCAGACCGATGCCTCCAAAGTAGGTCTCGGTGCTGTACTATCTCAGGAAGTCAACGGGGAGGAGCACCCCTTTGTCTACGTGAGTCGCAAGCTGACACCCGCGGAGACCCGGTATAGTGTAGTGGAGAGAGTGTTTGGCCATTAAGTGGGCCCTTGAGTCTCTTCGCTACTACTTGCTGGGGAGAATGTTCCGTTTGATTACGGACCATTCTCCCCTCAAGTGGATGTGCCAGGCTAAGGACAGGAATGCCAGGGTCACCCGGTGGTTCCTGTCCTTACAACATTTCAAGTTCACAGTAGAGCACAGTAGCACATTGTTTGTCATGTGTCCACCCCCTCAGGGTTGAACAAAGGGGGGGGGTATGTGGTAAGGTGCAAGGTGCCGTCATTGACGGTAGGTATGTGGCACCAAGGTACCTGGCCTTGGTGCAGTAAAGCTGTATAGTTTCTCCAGCATCAGCTGCTAATGGCAGTCTGCTGCTGAAAGGTTAGTATAGCTGAAAGGCTAACCCGGGACGGCTTTACTGGGATGGAGTAGAGCAGGGTGGGACTCCATCCCCTACCCAGGTCCGGGTTTTGCGGGCCGCATAAATAGCCTGGAGAGTAAGCTGTGCACTGGCTGTGTGTAGAGCTGGCTTGTGAAGTGAGACTCTGTGTGCCTGGCTGGAAGCTCTTATACAGGCTATTTCATGTGGACCCAAGGTGGATTCGGCTACAAGTGTGCAAGCTTGGACAAAAACTAAGAAAGGCCATTGCCTGTCTGATGCAATACTGTGGCATTTTTCCTGAAAAGGTGATGTAACCCAAAAAGGATATTTTATGTTATGGACTTTATGTGTGAATAAACACAGACTTTACTTTGAACTTTTCGCCTCTGAGCCTCTTTACTGCTGACATCCTGCTGTCTACCAGAGCTGATCCTCACAATATATATATATATATATATATATATATATATATATTTACATTATACCTATTAATATAAAGAGGTATATTGAGTACAATTTGTGATTTAATGTATTTTGTAGTAACTTTTACATGTGGTTAACTATTGTCACTGTCATTTGTTAGTATTTTACAGCCATATTTAAGTTCGCTGTCTATTTGTACAGAATGGTGCTGCAATTCACAACGCCAGATGTAAAATAATAGGCTGAGGCCCTTATTTAAGAAGGAATAGCATCAGGTAGTGGCTGGTTAATGAGAGGTAGCGACAGGCAGCGACTGGTGAACGCCGGACACGGCACACAATTACGCATTTATCAAGCAGAATCTGTTTAGCGAATGGGATAGTGCCATGTAGGTTCTGATTCATCATTTTCACAGCCTCAGCGAACAGCGCCGGCGTTCAGCCTTGCACAGCGCCAGGTATGACCTCTCGCTACCTGTCACTCTCCCATACATTTCAATGGACGAACCTTTTCTTCTCTTTAAACGGGGTTTTTATTTTTTTTCAAACAATCACAAATAATTCTGTGACCTCTTCTGGCATTGAAAAAGCTGTTTTTTCACAATTTTTTCATTTTTTATATATTTCTTCAGAAATGACATTACAGGTCTGCCACTAAAGTGTTGCTACAATGTAATTCCATATGTTTTCGCTTTGTTACTAGTGGATAGATGCAGAAAAACAGACTTTAAACACACCGCCTCCTGAGCTCTGGGCTTCAAACAAATATTTTTCAGCGCCTGAGCTTTGTGAGGCTGTTTTTTTGCTGAATATGGTGTGAGTCGGTCGCTATGACCAGTCGCAAACATGCGCTCCCATACAGCGCTGTACTGGTCAAATAGAGACTCCTCACAATGTAACATTACTGAACAGCGACTGAGTTGCTATAAACTAGTAACTCACGGCTGAGCACAGTGACTACTAGTGGGCGCTCTGAAAATGCCTGCTACAGACGCTCATCTGTCGCTACCTGGCATTAGTGATGAATCAAACTGCCCGATTGGCGCACAAGTTATTGGCCAACCATGTGTCAGCGCCTGTTGGACCCTTATGCCAATTAGAACAGTGCCAGTGAGCACCACTCTGTACGCCAACTTTGGGCACTATTTATTATTTTTTCAAATCATTGTTTCAGAGCGCCTCAGACACTGTCCGGCATTGATGAATATGATATGTGAGTTGCTGTACTATGCTGTATGTGAGCAAACCGTAACGCCAGCTCAGTGCAACTGACTCACACCACATTCATCAAAAAAACAGCCTCAAACATCGCCGGCGCACAAAATCATGTAATTGTATCTAGGGATGAGCGAATCGATCCGGACGAACCCGGATTCGATCCGAATTTCATGAAAAATTCGATTCGGATCGAATCCGAATTTCCCCGCAATTCGATCGCTCGAAGTTTTCCTTTAACATCCATTCATTTACATTACAGGCATTCTAAGATGGCGGAAGGGACATGTCCAGACATCAACCCCGCGCCAGTGCAAGCTGGGGCAGTCACATGCAGCCTATCAGCAGCCAGCAAGCCCGGTGACGTCACAGCGCTATTTAAGTCGGCGGACATCTTGCTTTTCCTCATTTCTCTATTGCATTCGTGAGAGACAGGACGCTGCTGTAGTGAGGGAGAGACAGAGAGCCAGGGACAGACAGGGACAGGCTGGAGACAGGCAGGAGACAGGCAGGAGACAGACAGAAAGTCAGCGAAAAGCAGGGAAAGTTAGGAAAAATCGGAGGCAGTCACAGGGAGATTTTTTTTTTTTTCATCCAGCGTGTTACTGGATGGCTGACTGGCTTTGTTAGCGTTTTCAGGCTGCTTATACACTAACTGTGCATATATACTGAACTGATCTCAAGTCTGCTGTGAGGCATCCTATTCTGTGACTACACCAGCCTCTATTTACTGCTGTAACCCTTTGCACTTATTCTAATAGAAATTTGGCCTGATAAACACACTTGCTGTGCATAGTAGTACTGCTGCCAGGTGCTCTCTGGTTGTTGGGGCATCCCATTCTGTGACTACACCAGCCTCTATTTAATACCATAACCATTTGCACTTATTCTAATAGAAATTTGGCCTGATTAACACACTTGCTGTGCATAGTAGTACTGCTGCCAGGTGCTCTCTGGTTGTTGGGGCATCCTATTCTGTGACTACACCAGCCTCTATTTAATACCATAACCATTTGCACTTATTCTAATAGAAATTTGGCCTGATAAACACACTTGCTGTGCATAGTAGTACTGCTGCCAGGTGCTCTCTGGTTGTTGGGGCATCCCATTCTGTGACTACACCAGCCTCTATTTAATACCATAACCATTTGCACTTATTCTAATAGAAATTTGGCCTGATAAACACACTTGCTGTGCATAGTAGTACTGCTGCCAGGTGCTCTCTGGTTGTTGGGGCATCCCATTCTGTGACTACACCAGCCTCTATTTAATACCATAACCATTTGCACTTATTCTAATAGAAATTTGGCCTGATAAACACACTTGCTGTGCATAGTAGTACTGCTGCCAGGTGCTCTCTGGTTGTTGGGGCATCCCATTCTGTGACTACACCAGCCTCTATTTAATACCATAACCATTTGCACTTATTCTAATAGAAATTTGGCCTGATAAACACACTTGCTGTGCATAGTAGTACTGCTGCCAGGTGCTCTCTGGTTGTTGGGGCATCCCATTCTGTGACTACACCAGCCTCTATTTAATACCATAACCATTTGCACTTATTCTAATAGAAATTTGGCCTGATAAACACACTTGCTGTGCATAGTAGTACTGCTGCCAGGTGCTCTCTGGTTGTTGGGGCATCCCATTCTGTGACTACACCAGCCTCTATTTAATACCATAACCATTTGCACTTATTCTAATAGAAATTTGGCCTGATAAACACACTTGCTGTGCATAGTAGTACTGCTGCCAGGTGCTCTCTGGTTGTTGGGGCATCCCATTCTGTGACTACACCAGCCTCTATTTAATACCATAACCATTTGCACTTATTCTAATAGAAATTTGGCCTGATAAACACACTTGCTGTGCATAGTAGTACTGCTGCCAGGTGCTCTCTGGTTGTTGGGGCATCCCATTCTGTGACTACACCAGCCTCTATTTAATACCATAACCATTTGCACTTATTCTAATAGAAATTTGGCCTGATAAACACACTTGCTGTGCATAGTAGTACTGCTGCCAGGTGCTCTCTGGTTGTTGGGGCATCCCATTCTGTGACTACACCAGCCTCTATTTAATACCATAACCATTTGCACTTATTCTAATAGAAATTTGGCCTGATAAACACACTTGCTGTGCATAGTAGTACTGCTGCCAGGTGCTCTCTGGTTGTTGGGGCATCCCATTCTGTGACTACAAAAGCCTCTATTTAATACCATAACCATTTGCACTTATTCTAATAGAAATTTGGCCTGATAAACACACTTGCTGTGCATAGTAGTACTGCTGCCAGGTGCTCTCTGGTTGTTGGGGCATCCCATTCTGTGACTACACCAGCCTCTATTTAATACCATAACCATTTGCACTTATTCTAATAGAAATTTGGCCTGATAAACACACTTGCTGTGCATAGTAGTACTGCTGCCAGGTGCTCTCTGGTTGTTGGGGCATCCCATTCTGTGACTACACCAGCCTCTATTTAATACCATAACCATTTGCACTTATTCTAATAGAAATTTGGCCTGATAAACACACTTGCTGTGCATAGTAGTACTGCTGCCAGGTGCTCTTTGGTTGTTGGGGCATCCCATTCTGTGACTACACCAGCCTCTATTTAATACTATAACCCTTTGCACTTATTCTAATAGAAATTTGGCCTGATAAACACACTTGCTGTGCATAGTAGTACTGCTGCCAGGTGCTCTCTGGTTGTTGGGGCATCCCATTCTGTGACTACACCAGCCTCTATTTAATACCATAACCATTTGCACTTATTCTAATAGAAATTTGGCCTGATAAACACACTTGCTGTGCATAGTAGTACTGCTGCCAGGTGCTCTCTGGTTGTTGGGGCATCCCATTCTGTGACTACACCAGCCTCTATTTAATACCATAACCATTTGCACTTATTCTAATAGAAATTTGGCCTGATAAACACACTTGCTGTGCATAGTAGTACTGCTGCCAGGTGCTCTCTGGTTGTTGGGGCATCCCATTCTGTGACTACACCAGCCTCTATTTAATACCATAACCATTTGCACTTATTCTAATAGAAATTTGGCCTGATAAACACACTTGCTGTGCATAGTAGTACTGCTGCCAGGTGCTCTCTGGTTGTTGGGGCATCCCATTCTGTGACTACACCAGCCTCTATTTAATACCATAACCATTTGCACTTATTCTAATAGAAATTTGGCCTGATAAACACACTTGCTGTGCATAGCCTTACTGCTGCCAGGTGCTCTCTGGTTGTTGGGGCATCCCATTCTGTGACTACACCAGCCTCTATTTAATACCATAACCATTTGCACTTATTCTAATAGAAATTTGGCCTGATAAACACACTTGCTGTGCATAGTAGTACTGCTGCCAGGTGCTCTCTGGTTGTTGGGGCATCCCATTCTGTGACTACACCAGCCTCTATTTAATACCATAACCCTTTGCACTTATTCTAATATAAATTTGGCCTGATAAACACACTTGCTGTGCATAGTAGTACTGCTGCCAGGTGCTCTCTGGTTGTTGGGGCATCCCATTCTGTGACTACACCAGCCTCTATTTAATACCATAACCATTTGCACTTATTCTAATAGAAATTTGGCCTGATAAACACACTTGCTGTGCATAGTAGTACTGCTGCCAGGTGCTCTCTGGTTGTTGGGGCATCCCATTCTGTGACTACACCAGCCTCTATTTAATACCATAACCATTTGCACTTATTCTAATAGAAATTTGGCCTGATAAACACACTTGCTGTGCATAGTAGTACTGCTGCCAGGTGCTCTCTGGTTGTTGGGGCATCCCATTCTGTGACTACACCAGCCTCTATTTAATACCATAACCATTTGCACTTATTCTAATAGAAATTTGGCCTGATAAACACACTTGCTGTGCATAGTAGTACTGCTGCCAGGTGCTCTCTGGTTGTTGGGGCATCCCATTCTGTGACTACAAAAGCCTCTATTTAATACCATAACCATTTGCACTTATTCTAATAGAAATTTGGCCTGATAAACACACTTGCTGTGCATAGTAGTACTGCTGCCAGGTGCTCTCTGGTTGTTGGGGCATCCCATTCTGTGACTACACCAGCCTCTATTTAATACCATAACCATTTGCACTTATTCTAATAGAAATTTGGCCTGATAAACACACTTGCTGTGCATAGTAGTACTGCTGCCAGGTGCTCTCTGGTTGTTGGGGCATCCCATTCTGTGACTACACCAGCCTCTATTTAATACCATAACCATTTGCACTTATTCTAATAGAAATTTGGCCTGATAAACACACTTGCTGTGCATAGTAGTACTGCTGCCAGGTGCTCTTTGGTTGTTGGGGCATCCCATTCTGTGACTACACCAGCCTCTATTTAATACTATAACCCTTTGCACTTATTCTAATAGAAATTTGGCCTGATAAACACACTTGCTGTGCATAGTAGTACTGCTGCCAGGTGCTCTCTGGTTGTTGGGGCATCCCATTCTGTGACTACACCAGCCTCTATTTAATACCATAACCATTTGCACTTATTCTAATAGAAATTTGGCCTGATAAACACACTTGCTGTGCATAGTAGTACTGCTGCCAGGTGCTCTCTGGTTGTTGGGGCATCCCATTCTGTGACTACACCAGCCTCTATTTAATACCATAACCATTTGCACTTATTCTAATAGAAATTTGGCCTGATAAACACACTTGCTGTGCATAGTAGTACTGCTGCCAGGTGCTCTCTGGTTGTTGGGGCATCCCATTCTGTGACTACACCAGCCTCTATTTAATACCATAACCATTTGCACTTATTCTAATAGAAATTTGGCCTGATAAACACACTTGCTGTGCATAGTAGTACTGCTGCCAGGTGCTCTCTGGTTGTTGGGGCATCCCATTCTGTGACTACACCAGCCTCTATTTAATACCATAACCATTTGCACTTATTCTAATAGAAATTTGGCCTGATAAACACACTTGCTGTGCATAGCCTTACTGCTGCCAGGTGCTCTCTGGTTGTTGGGGCATCCCATTCTGTGACTACACCAGCCTCTATTTAATACCATAACCATTTGCACTTATTCTAATAGAAATTTGGCCTGATAAACACACTTGCTGTGCATAGTAGTACTGCTGCCAGGTGCTCTCTGGTTGTTGGGGCATCCCATTCTGTGACTACACCAGCCTCTATTTAATACCATAACCCTTTGCACTTATTCTAATATAAATTTGGCCTGATAAACACACTTGCTGTGCATAGTAGTACTGCTGCCAGGTGCTCTCTGGTTGTTGGGGCATCCCATTCTGTGACTACACCAGCCTCTATTTAATACCATAACCCTTTGCACTTATTCTAATAGAAATTTGGCCTGATAAACACACTTGCTGTGCATAGTAGTACTGCTGCCAGGTGCTCTCTGGTTGTTGGGGCATCCCATTCTGTGACTACACCAGCCTCTATTTAATACCATAACCATTTGCACTTATTCTAATAGAAATTTGGCCTGATAAACACACTTGCTGTGCATAGTAGTACTGCTGCCAGGTGCTCTCTGGTTGTTGGGGCATCCCATTCTGTGACTACACCAGCCTCTATTTAATACCATAACCCTTTGCACTTATTCTAATAGAAATTTGGCCTGATAAACACACTTGCTGTGCATAGTAGTACTGCTGCCAGGTGCTCTCTGGTTGTTGTGGCATCCCATTCTGTGACTACACCAGCCTCTATTTAATACTATAACCCTTTGCACTTATTCTAATAGAAATTTGGCCTGATAAACACACTTGCTGTGCATAGTATTACTGCTCACAGGTGCACTCCTGGCTCTTGGGGCATCCCATTCTGTGACTACACAAGCCTCTATTTACTACTATAACCCTTTGCACTTATTCTAAAAGTCATTTGGCCTGATAAAGACACTTTTGCTGTGCATAGTAGTACTGCTCACAGGTGCACTGCTGGCTGTTGGGGCATCCCATTCTGTAACATACCATTAGCCTCTGCATTTACTGTAAGCTGCACAGTTATTTAAAGTAATTTGGGCTGTATGAGCCTGCTTACACACTGTTGCTTTGTGCATATATACTGATCTCAAGTCAGCTTTGGGGCATCCCATTCTGTAACATACCATTAGCCTCTGCATTCACAGTAAGCTGCACAGTTATTTAAAGTAATTTGGGCTGTTTCAGCCTGCTTACACACTGTTGCTGTGTGCATATATGCTGATCTCAAGTCTGCTGTGGGCATCCCATTCTGTAACATAACATAACCTACCTCTCTTATTTACACTAAGCAGCTCTCTTATTTAAACTAAGCAGGCCTCTTATTTTCACTAAGCAGCTCTCTTATTTAAGCTAAGCAGCTCTCTTATTTAAACTAAGCAGGCCTCTTGGATACTGATTGTCCACTTTTGGGTGTGCATTATATTCGGTTTCATATACAGTGGGGTATCCCAATTTGTAAGATAACCTACCCCAACCATGTAAACTAAAGAGGCCTGTTGCAGCCTGAGTTTCTCTGCTTGCGTATGGCCTGCATTACAATCTGTCTCTTTCAATGACACTGCTGCCTGGGGTATCCCAATTTGTAAGATAACCTACCCCAACCATGTAAACTAAAGGTTACGTCCTTCCAGAAGGAAAACTTATGCCAAACACTATTTTTGTTAGGGGCATTGACCTTTGGATTGATCGGCATGAAATTAAGGATTTTTTTCAAAGTATGGCACTGTAAAGAAGGTCAAAATTATTTCTCATACTTGGATTATTGTTACTTTTTGTTCAGCTTAAAATATACAAGGCCACACGGGCATCCCAAGGCACATGCTGATTAACCCTATATGTTAAGCACAAGCATTTCTCATACTTGGATTATTGTTACTTTTTGTTCAGCTTAAAAGATACCAGGCCACACGGGCATCCCAAGGCACATGCTGTTTAACCCTATTTGTTAAGCACAAGCATTTCTCGTACTTGGATTATTGTTACTTTTTGTTCAGCTCAAAATATACCAGGCCACACGGGCATCCCAAGGCACATGCTATTTTAACCCTATCTGTTATACAACATAAGCGTTGATCAGCATCAGCTGCTTTATTAAGCTACTTCAGTTTGCACTTGTTTTTGACTGCTTTTAATAAACCAGGCCGCAGGGCACCCCAAAGCTGCACCCTGCACCCTATCTGGTATACAACATAAGCGTTGATCAGCATCAGCTTCATTAAGCTACTTCAGTTTGCACTTCCTTTTTGACTGCTTTCATTTAACCAGGCCGCAGGGCACCCCAAAGCTGCACGTTGCACCCTATCTGTTTATACTAAATAAGCATCTACAGCCTCAGCTTTATTAAGTTATTGCATTTGGAATTGGTTTTGGTCTGCTTTAAATACACCAGGCCGCAGGGCATCCCAAACCTGCATGTTGCACCCCATCTGTTATACTAAATAAGCGTTGATCAGCATCAGCTTTATTAAGCTATTGCATTTTGCATTGGTTTTTGTACTGCTGCCAAAACACTAGCCCATATGGGCATCCCAAACCAGCATATGTCACCCTATCTGTTATACTAAATAAGCTTCTACAGGCCCTTTATTTATTTATTTATTTTTATTTATATAGAGCTGTAATAGCTTATATAGTGAGGTAAATTTGCCATTTTGCTGCATTATATAGAGCACCCCCTCTGTAAATCTGAGGGGCAATAGTTTATATTATAAGGTAAATTCATGGTTTTGCACCATTATATGGAGCAGCCCCTGTGTAAATCTGAGTGGCATTAGCTTATATAGTGAGGTAAATTTGCCATTTTGCTTCATTATATAGAGCAGGCCCTGTGTAAATCTGAGGGGCAATAGCTTATATTGTGAGGTAAATTTGCCATTTTGCAGCATAATATAGAGCAGCCCCTGTGTAAATCTGAGGGGCATTAGCTTATATAGTGTGGTACATTTGCCATTTTTGGCTTCCCAGCAAATCCAGTGGATCCTGAAGGTGTGTTGGCATGGTCATGTCAAGGTATGACATGACCTGCTGTTTGAGGTCCAGCTCCAGGTCTTCCTGCTGCTCATGAGTAGACTCACTATGCGGGTGTAGAAAGCTACTCACTAGCGACTGAAGACTGAGGCTGCTGTTGATGGAGCTGCTGCTGCTGCTCCTTCCACCCCCCCCAGCAGCCATGGCAGTGGAAGGTGATCGCAGAGGTCCCCCCGAGTCAGACCTGCGGGAGTATGGGCCATGGCACAGATAGACATCGCCCAACTGACTACGTGGGATGTCTCTGTAGTAGGTCAGTTTGTCCTCCCTCTCAGTGGGGGTAAAAAATGCCCCCATTTTGTGCCGGAAGCGAGGGTCCAATAAGTTGGAGAGCCAGAAGTCTTCCCGCTGACAAATGGAGACAATTCTGCGCTCACTAGTACGCAAGCATGTGAGCATGCATCGTGCCATTTGTGCAAGTGACTCGGAGGGACTACCTGTCTCCATCTCCACTGTAAACTGCCACGGTGTGTCTGGGTCCTCTGTCTCGCCTTCCTCCCAACCCTCTAGCTCCTGTGGCTGCTCCTGCTCCTCCTCTCCTGTCAGATGACTAGATAAAATTTCATTTTGTGAAACCTAAACTTTGGTTTGCTGTGCCCCACCCCCTCCTCCTCCTCCACTTCAGCCCCCACAGGCTTCATGTGTCTGTGAAATGTATGTGCCATGTCTCCAGTGCCCTGACCAGCTATGGTTTCCAACATGTGTTGTAGTACATGAAGCAGTGGAATCTCATCGCTCATCTCATAGTCCTGGCAACTGTCTAATAAAGTAGCTTCCTCAAAGGGCCTGAGCAAACGGCCGGTGTCACGTATGAGCTGCCAATGGTTTACATTGAATTTACACAGGGGTGTCCCCCTATCCGTTTGGATCATCCAGAAATCCGTGATGGCTTTTCTCTGTTCCTATAGTGGATCCTGCATATGGAGGGTGGAATTCCAACGGGTGGAAATATGGCAAATCAGACTATGTTGGGGTACACCGTTCTGACGCTGAAGCTCAATAAGGTTGTGCTTGGTGGTGTAGGAGTGCCAGAAGTGCATGCTAACTTTCTTTCCTGCTGTTCGGATTTCTTTCAGATGGGCGGAAGACTTCAGAATACACTTGACAACTAGACTGAACACGTGTGCCATGTCAGGACGCATGACTCTGGCTTCCTTGTCGCAGCGCAAACAAGATGTTCTTCCAAGTGTCAGTCACCATGGGTCCAAATTTGCAGTTTTCGTGGATTAAGCAATGCTTTCACGGATTGAGTTCTCATTTTTAGTAGTTCCTCCCATGTGTGACTCTGTTGGTCAAGGAAAACCATGTGAAGAACAGCGTGAAACCACAATCACCAAGGGGGCCTAAAAGGATATATATTGTCCACCATGAGTACATAGTTACAGCTCCAGACGTAGACAACACTGTGCACTTTGGTACACACTGACAGGCTAAAGGACTGGCCCACCTTCTGTTCAACAACCATGCCATTGGACTCTCCACCTCGGCTCGGCACAAGCCATCAGTTCTCTGAAAGGTCCACCACTGGGTAATGCAGCAGGCTGGACTTATGGTGACGCTGTCTGAGAGGAGAAATCCCTCAGACATCAAGATTAAAAATTCCAAGAATTTTTGACGGCTAATTATTCAGAGGCAATGATAGCTAGTTGTTTCTGATTTAATTAAAAGGTGGAAACACACCCTCAAACAAAACTTCTCTTTGGCAATACTTTTGCATTTTTTTATTCAGAATTTTATGTAGATATTACTAACTAAGCTACTTTTTCTCCACATGACTCTCCACAGGGTGTGATTCATGCAATTTTTGGGCTCCTGAAGCCAACTCCAGTGTCTCTTTAAAGTAATGTTTGGGCTCCTGCTGCTGCTGCTGCCAACTCCAGGGTGTGATTCATCCAATTTTCTGGGCTCCTGAAGCCAACCCCAGGGTCTCTTTAAATTAATGTTTGGGCTCCTGCTGCTGCTTGCAACTCCAGGGTGTGATTCATCCAATTTTTGGGCTTCTGAAGCCAACCCCAGTGTCTCTTTAAAGTAATATTTGGGCTACTGCTGCTGCTGCTGCCAACTCCAGGGTGTGATTCATCCAATTTTTGGGCTCCTGAAGCCAACTCCAGTGTATATTTGGGCTCCTGCTGCTGCTGCTGCCAACTCCAGGGTGTGATTCATCCAATTTTTGGGCTCCTGAAGCCAACTCCAGTGTATATTTGGGCTCCTGCTGCTGCTGCTGCCAACTCCAGGGTGTGATTCATCCAATTTTTGGGCTCCTGAAGCCAACTCCAGTGTATATTTGGGCTCCTTCTGCTGCTGCTGCCAACTCCAGGGTGTGATTCATCCAATTTTTGGGCTCCTGAAGCCAACCCCAGGGTCTCTTTAAAGTAATATTTGGGCTCCTGCTGCTGCTGCTGCCAACTCCTGCCAACTCCAGGGTGTGATTCATCCAATTTTTGGGCTCCTGAAGCCAACTCCAGTGTATATTTGGGCTCCTGCTGCTGCTGCTGCCAACTCCAGGGTGTGAATCATCCAATTTTTGTGCTCCTGAATCCAACTCCAGTGTCTCTTTAAAGTAATATTTGGGCTCCTGCTGCTGCTGCTGCCAACTCCAGGGTGTGATTCATCCAATTTTTGGGCTCCTGAAGCCAACCCCAGGGTCTCTTTAAAGTAATGTTTGGGCTCCTGCTGCTGCTTGCAACTCCAGGGTGTGATTCATCCAATTTTGGGGCTCCTGAAGCCAACCCCAGTGTCTCTTTAAAGTAATGTTTGGGCTCCTGCTGCTGCTTGCAACTCCAGGGTGTGATTCATCCAATTTTTGGGCTCCTGAAGCCAACTCCAGTGTCTCTTTAAAGTAATGTTTGGGCTCCTGCTGCTGCTGCTGCCAACTCCAGTGTGGGATTCATCCAATTTTTGGGCTCCTGAAGCCAACCCCAGGGTCTCTTTAAAGTAATGTTTGGGCTCCTGCTGCTGCTGCCAACTCCAGGGTGTGAATCATCCAATTTTTGGGCTCCTGAAGCCAACCCCAGGGTCTCTTTAAAGTAATATTTGGGCTCCTGCTGCTGCTGCTGCCAACTCCAGGGTGTGATTCATCCAATTTTTGGGCTCCTGAAGCCAACTCCAGTGTATATTTGGGCTCCTGCTGCTGCTGCCAACTCCAGGGTGTGATTCATCCAATTTTTGGGCTCCTGAAGCCAACCCCAGGGTCTCTTTAAAGTAATGTTTGGGCTCCTGCTGCTGCTGCTTGAAACTCCAGGGTGTGTCAGTCAATTTTTGGGCTCCTGCTGCTGCCAACTCCAGTGTCTCTTTCAGCTAATGTTTGGGCTCCTGCTGCTGCTTGCAACTCCAGGGTGTGATTCATCCAATTTTTGGGCTCCTGCTGCTGCCAACTCCAGTGTCTCTTTAAAGCAATGTTTGGGCTCCTGCCCCTCATAGTGATGCCACTTCAACTCTCTGCAATTGTGCCGCTCTGCGATTCTATTAGCGATGCCTCTGATCTGCATGTGATATTTATTCAAAGTATTATTTAACTAACCCAGCACACATCCTGTGCGTGTTACAGCAAGGCAGAATGGTTTACAACCCTATTGAGGCTCTAGGAGGCTCAGAAATAGCCGTTTTTAATAGCGATTCGTCGCAAATAAATTCGGGTCGAAACGATTTTTGTCGGAAAATTCGTCGAATCAGTCGAATCGAATTTTTCAAAAGTTCGCTCATCTCTAATTGTTATCATATATTATTATCATATATTATCATTTTCAGAATAATCATTCAAAATTGGCTCAAAGCATGCACGTTTCCTGCCCCTGCTAATGTCGCTACCTGATAAAGGCAGCAGTTGGTTAGGTGCTTTATGTGCTGCTTTTCCAATCCTGCAACATTTTTAATTCTCCATCCCCTATTGTTTAGATCCTAAACAATATTTATATGAAAGCATCACTCGCTATCTATTTAGTCTATTTTACTAATTTGCCTCAGGTGTTAATGACCACTATATTAAGTACATTCTTCCTCTGGCTTTGTGATGTTAGACTAGGGTGGTTATGTTGAATGGCTACACAGGTTATTTTACTTTGCCATCACTAAATCAGAAAGGTTGGCCTGTTGTGTACGTTTTTAAATCTTTGTAATTTATTGTTAAACAAACATTTTTACCAAAGATCATAGGTATATACTGTATTTGTAGAGCTGTGGTATTTAATTGTGTCTTTTCTTTTCCACAGCTTGCAATGACGAGCATCACGGACTGTGGCAATATGTGAGGTAATCTCGCCAAATGCTGCTGGAGATAAGAAATGAAAGAGAGGATGGGGGAAATAATTTATCCACTGTGCGGATTTTATATATTTTTTTTATTACTTTGTTTTTTTAAAATAAATAATTTTTCTAGTTTTCTACATACATTTGTGTTTTGTATTTATCATTCATATTATTGTCTGATTCCTCACACACACACGATTATTACGAAGGTATTTTTCTTCACACCTGGGTTACCCAAAAAAAGAAACAGAGAAAAAAAACAAAGAAAAGAGAAAACAAAAATAACATAATAAAAAAATGAAAATAAAAACAAAGCAAAAACACAAAGAGAAGAAAAAAACAATGAAAATAAAAACAAAACAAATAAAAATCTTTAATCCATTAAAAAATATTATTTACAATCAGCCATATACAATCAAACATATTTTTTTATTGTGGGTAGAATATAACAGTGCTGCAGATAAATTTCAATACAATGGTTGTGTAAGAGCAGCATTGGAACGCTCAGGCACTGCAATGAATGAGGGTGAGTGACTTTAGAGTGCCTCTACAGCAGACCTGGGCATTGTATGATCCACGGGCCGTATACGGCCCTTTGATTGCCTCTTACCGGCCTGGACTGAGCTGGCTGGCGGAGTCCTTCCGCTCGTGCTGCCTGTGAGGCGCCCGCAGCTCTCTTTGCAGCGGGTTGGCGCCGTACGTCGGAATGTACACAGGCGATCACTTAAGTACTGTATTTTTCGCCATATAAGACGCACTTATTTTTTCCCCAAAAGTGGGGGGAAAATGTCCGTGCGCCTTATCGGGCGAATGTAAAAAAAAAAAACTCACCAGTTCCCGGCGCTCCCGCGTTGCCTGTCACACTGCGGGAGCCCAGAGGAGCGGTGGGGCTCTGTCCCAGCCCCACCGCTGGGATCGCTGTCTTATACAGGCAGCGATGACAGCGGTGGGGCCAGAGACAGCGCCCCCGCCGCTCCTCCATCTGCTGCCTCTTCCGCCTGGGGCACATACGAGCACCCAGGTCAGGGCAGCGGGTGGGCGCGGCCTGCACCAAGTCAGTGCAGGCCACGCCCACCTGCTGCCCTGACCTGGGTGCTCGCATGTGCCCAGGAAGAAGCAGCAGATGGAGGAGCGGTGGGGGCACTGTCTCTGGGGGTGCTGTCTCTGGCCCCGCCACTGTCATCGCTGCCGGGACAGAGCCCGCCGCTGCTTCTTACCGGCAGCTCCATGAATGGGGTGGGCGTGGCCTGTGCCGACGCTGACGCGACACAGGCCATGCCCACCCCCATTTACGGAGCCGACCGCTCAGCGGAGAGGTGAGTTTTACTCTTTTTTTTTATTATGCCGCCCTGCCTATACAAATGGGGGTAGAGGGGGGGATGCCACACAGCCTATACAAATGGGGGGAGTGGGGGGGATGCTACACAGCCTATGGGGGGAGAGGGGGATGCCACACAGCCTATACAAATGGGGGGAGAGGGGGGATGCCACACAGCCTATGGGGGGAGAGGGGGATGCCACACAGCCTATACAAATGGGGGGAGAGGGGGATGCCACACAGCCTATGGGAGGGAGAGGGGGGTGCCACACAGCCTATACAAATTGGGAAAAGGGGGGGATGCCACACAGCCTATGGGGGGAGAAGGGGATGCCACACAGCCTATGGGGGGAGAGGGGGATGCCACACAGCCTATACAAAACGAGGAAGAGAGGGGGATGCCACACAGCCTATGGGGGGAGAGGGGGATGCCACACAGCCTATACAAATGGGGGGAGAGGGGATGCCACACAGCCTATGGGGGGAGAGGGGGATGCCACACAGCCTATACTAATGGAGGGGAGGGGGAATGCCACACAGCCTATGGGGGGAGAGGGGGATGCCACACAGCCTATGGGGGTAGAGGGGGATACCACAAAGCATATACTTATGGGGGGAGGGGGATGCCACACAGCCAAAGGGAATGGGGGGGCACACTGCCTATATGGAGAATAGGAGGGGAAAATGCCACACTGCTTATGATAATGGGGTGCACACTGCCTATATGGGAATGGGAGGGGGGATGCCACACTGGGTATACGGGGAATGGGGAGAATGCCACACTGGGTATACGGGGAATGGGAAGGGGATGCCACACTGGGTATATGGGGAATGGGATGGGGGCATACTACACTGTCTATGGAATGGGGGCATCCCACACGGCCTATGGGAATGGGAAAGGGGAATGCCACACTGTCTGTAATGGTGCGTTTTTGGTTTAAAATATTTTTTTCTTATTTTTCTCCCCCAAATCCTAGGTGCGTCTTGTGGGCAGGTGCGTCTTATAGGGCGAAGAATACGGTAAATACGCAGCAGCCGATCAGCCACTCGATCGAGACGAGCTGAGTGGCCAATTGGCTGCTGCTTAAACCGGACCAACAGCTTAAAAATAGTTTTCTCCCTGAAGGGTCCCTGTGCTATCACCCCGCCTGATTTATGAAGATAGATGACTCGCTCTCAATGCGCAGGCGTGGGATTTCACTCCAGCACCCGGGAGGACCATGGGATGTGTGCACCTCAGGTCAGCACTTATATAGAAGAAGGTAAACTTAGGCTATATTAAAGAGTGGTCTAAGTTAAACATATTTTTTATTTTTTGTACTTTTTTTTTTATTCCCCTTACAGCCGTTTTAACACAGTCCGGTTTAAGACAGTGATCGCCTGTGTACAGTGCGCAGCACAAAAAGGCACATTTATCTTCTGCATTATTTAGCTTCCAGATTTCTGTGCTGTAATAGCACTTTGAAATTATATTTCCCCAGACAAAATATGACTCATGTTCTCCTATTAGATTGCTGATAAAAACACAGATGAGAGCGTTGTGGTTTACCAATAATAATACTAATAATAATAATAATGGTTTATTTAATAAATTACATTTTTTTGTAAGGCAACCTCATTTTTCATTGCTTAACTATAACATATACTCGTACCAGCTTGTCAAAACAATGCTATTTACTGCTTTTTATAAAGAAATACAATTTATATTATGCAGAATTTAGTTCAGCCTTTTGGCCTGACCCTGCACAATATTTTTAGTTTCTCATGTGGCCCCATGGAAAAAATAATTGCACACCTCTGCTCTACAGCGACTCACACATATCACATTTATCATTGCTAAACTGATTACTACAGTGTTCCGTCAGCGACTGAGGCGCTCTGTTACAGCACCCGATACCCGCTTAGAGCGTCCACTAGCGGTCGCTCTAAGCGTCGCTATACAGACACTCATCTGCCGATACCTGGTGTTAGTAGTGAATCAGCCTTCTTTAAAGCAGAAAACAACCCAGGAATTTGACTTTCCAGGGTTTTATTCTGTGCCCCATTGTCAACCTGAATTGGGATGCCTCGTTGTGAGAGGCCCCCTGTTTGTACATAAAAACTCCAGTGGAACATGCGTGGGCTCTCTTCCAATGAAAGTTGCCTGCTGTGACTATGGGCCTTATTTATCAAGGGATAGCGCCAGGTAGTGTCTCACTAGCGCCAGGTAGCGCCAGCTATCGGCGGCTACCGACTCCAGAACGCCAGGCGGCGGACACAATCACGCATTTATCACGCTAAATGAGGCTAGCGCCGGCGAGAGCGTCACCTAGCGCGGGATTCATCATGTAGCGGACTGCAACGAACAGCGCTGCTGCTAATCCCATCACAGCGCCAGGTATGACCTCTCGCTACCTGGCGCTCTCCAATGCATTTCAATGGATCAATCTTTAAATCTTCATATTTAATTGATATTAATGTTTTTTTTTTTTTAAATGTAAAAATTCTGTGACCACTTCGGCAATGTTATCCCACCAATATAGAGAGTCCCACACTCCCTTAATCCACACCCTATAGTGAATGGCACCACTCCGTTTTAATAAACACTTAATATTACTTTATTCAATTGTTTCTACTATGTACATACATAAAATTAAAAACATTATTAAAATACATATATTTACACACAATCCCACCAAAAGTGGGGAAAGGAGAAAGGGGGAGGGGGAGGACCAAAAAGTGTGGAGGGGGGGCAGGACAACACTAACCAGAGTGTCCAAATAGAAAACGCCCTTATGGCTAAATTAATTAATAACATATATGGGTCTGTTGCTGTTTTTAAATGCCCATTGCTGCCTATCTACCAGTGCCTATCTCATAAACCTATTACTATAAATATAAATGTAAACTCAATCATGTGCAAAAAAATCAATCAAATATTATTTACATAAAGTGCTAAGTGCCATAAATCACAAACTGTTATTATTCATCCTCAGGACAGCCGTGGGGAAAAAAACAGACACGTACACAACATGACACAGCACCTCAGACAATCCAGTCATCAGCCACACAGACCCCCTCCTCCCCCAGCCGACGCGTTGCGTGACGTCACGCGTCACTTCTCCAGGGCAGGGCCAAGATACCGATGCCCACATCCCCCTCTCCCTTAAGTACTCACCACTGCCCGTTCCCCCGCCAATCACCGGCCGCACAATGCGGTGCAGGACGAGCGCGCACCCGCCGGAAGCGCGCCGCCCAGCAGCCGCTCACGTGACACACGCCGGCCGGACGTGCGTCACGGAACTTGCGCTCCAGATACCGGAAACGCCCTGCCGGTATCAATGGAACGCAAGACGCTGGCTCGGTCTGCGGGAGATGGAGGACTGGATAGGGTGAGTATGCCAAGTGCTCGCTAATGACATTTAAACATACTTTTAAACAACCTGGACAGCAATGTATGTACATTACATTATCTAATGAATTATTACTATTCACATATAACACTATTCAAATCACCTATTTCTACATACCTAGCAAATCATATCTGTATCCTGGCAAGTAAATTAGGCACCATATTATTATCTCTATCTATTATAACATACCCGGACTAGGCTTGTTCATTTTTATATACATTCTAAAATTAAAGCCTCTACCATTTCCTAATTCCTCAAAATATCTCCATTTCAAGCATTCACCTATACCCTGAGGTCAATATACTCCTTTTTCTTTTTCTCTTTTTTTCTCTTTACCTACCAACCCAGTGCACAGAACAAGGGTGTCAAAATAAACCGTCGTATATATGTATATGTGACAATACCAATATGTCCCACATATGTCCGGAACAGGACTATGAACCCCCTACGGGAACCAATCACTGCTGTGTAGTCCATGTTTTAGGTAAACATGGGCCCCCCTTGCTGGGTTACGTGATGTTGTTTTTGCTCTTAAAATACATTCAAATGCAGACTACTGAGTGACGAAGGTGACTCCAAGGATCACTTATTCCAGCCCCAACTTTTCATTACTTCAGGAGATGTCTTCCTTGAATGTACGACCTGGTGTTATGATATACAAAACAGTGCTCTGATATCTAAATAAAAAATATATATATATGTGAGTACCATAATTGTGAACTGTGTTATTAACAACAACCCCAAAGACCCCAAAAAACAATAATATGTGAACCTAGTATCAACCAACTTACCCTTTCTTAACATATATAAATAAACTTAAATACTAACCTAATACAAGATGTGAATATAAGATCACCTCCCCAAAAACGGTGTGAAAGCCAGGTCTTCGTTCAATCCTGTGGGGGCCTGTGAGTCCAGATGATAAATCCATCGTAACTCCTTCTGCTGTAGTAATCGCTTTATATCTCCCCCCCGTGGACCCAAATTCACCCTTTCAATGCCTGTAACCTTCAGGCTACTAGTATCGCTCTGATGTTCCTTCAAGAAGTGTAAGGCCACTGGTGGTACTATTTTACCCAATGATATGTTCCTCGAGGCTAATCGGATGCTAGACAGGTGGGCTTGTACCCTTGCTTTCAGGGTGTTGCGTGTCTCCCCTATATACATTTTCGGGCACCCACATGTAATAGCATAAATCACTCCTGATGTTCTGCAGTTGATAAATTGACGTATTGAAAATTGTTTTCCTGTCTGCAAATTTTTAATATTCTTACCTTTCACCATATGTGGGCATATGAAACACCCCCCACAGGGGTGATTCCCTCCTGTCCCAGCACTATCTCGTAACCAGTTCGATGTGCCCCTGTAATGGCTAGAGCATATTCTATCCCTTATGCTAGGGGCCCGTTGTGCCGTCATTCGTGGACCACCTCCTATCCACTTGGCTATCTGTGGGTCTGTGCCTAAAATACTCCAGTGCCTTTTCAATATAGATCTTAATTTAGACCAATCACTGTTGTATCTTGTTACATATCTTACCTCAGGGGTCTTGCATGTTCTTTGTTTAGGTATTAAAAGACCTGATCTTGGTGTATTTCTTGCTCGTAAACGAGCCCTTTCCACCACCGCCTTTGGATATCCTCTTCTTCGGAACCGTTGTGCAAGATCACCTGCTTGTTGTTCAAATTCTTCATCGTTGGAGCAATTCCTGCGTACACGCAGGAACTGCCCCACCGGGATGCCTTGTTTGAGACTAGTTAAGTGGAAGCTCTTATAATGTAAGAGCGAATTGACAGCCGTATCTTTTCTATATAGCCCGGTGCGTATTGTGCCATCTCCCACATTTGTAATCAGAAGGTCCAAGAACGCAACCTGTTTAGATGAAATCTGAGCCGTAAGAAAGATATTTAGATTATTTTTATTCAGACACTCCAAGTATTCATTAAACTGTTCCTCGGTGCCCTGCCATAACACCAGCACATCATCAATGTATCTATGCCACCCCAACACGTGCCGGTAATGTTGGGATAGTTCCTCACTTCCTACTACCTCCCTCTCCCACCACCCCAGGAACAAATTGGGGGGGCCTTACGGAGAAGGCATGCGTCCTCCTTGATAGACACCTTCAGCCCTTTGTGACCTCCCTGGAGTCCTACGTTCGTGACTCCATGGACCTAGTAAGACAACTTGATGATATAGAGGTTCCTAAGGATACCTTGCTTATCACATTGGACATCGAGGCCCTATACACCAGCATATCACATGTATCGGCCACCAACACGTGCCGGTATTTCCTCAATATGAGCACCCGTGACTCTCCCCCACTCCAGGAATTTCTATTAAAGTTACTCACGTTTGTGCTATCGCACAATTTCTTCATCTTTGATGGAGTGTTTTACCGTCAAATATGTGGTGTAGCCATGGGGGCGCGGTGTGCCCCCTCAGTGGCCAATTTGTTCCTGGGGTGGTGGGAGAGGGAGGTAGTAGGAAGTGAGGAACTATCCCAACATTACCGGCACGTGTTGGGGTGGCATAGATACATTGATGATGTGCTGGTGTTATGGCAGGGCACCGAGGAACAGTTTAATGAATACTTGGAGTGTCTGAATAAAAATAATCTAAATATCTTTCTTACGGCTCAGATTTCATCTAAACAGGTTGCGTTCTTGGACCTTCTGATTACAAATGTGGGAGATGGCACAATACGCACCGGGCTATATAGAAAAGATACGGCTGTCAATTCGCTCTTACATTATAAGAGCTTCCACTTAACTAGTCTCAAACAAGGCATCCCGGTGGGGCAGTTCCTGCGTGTACGCAGGAATTGCTCCAACGATGAAGAATTTGAACAACAAGCAGGTGATCTTGCACAACGGTTCCGAAGAAGAGGATATCCAAAGGCGGTGGTGGAAAGGGCTCGTTTACGAGCAAGAAATACACCAAGATCAGGTCTTTTAATACCTAAACAAAGAACATGCAAGACCCCTGAGGTAAGATATGTAACAAGATACAACAGTGATTGGTCTAAATTAAGATCTATATTGAAAAGGCACTGGAGTATTTTAGGCACAGACCCACAGATAGCCAAGTGGATAGGAGGTGGTCCACGAATGACGGCACAACGGGCCCCTAGCATAAGGGATAGAATATGCTCTAGCCATTACAGGGGCACATCGAACTGGTTACGAGATAGTGCTGGGACAGGAGGGAATCACCCCTGTGGGGGGTGTTCCATATGCCCACATATGGTGAAAGGTAAGAATATTAAAAATTTGCAGACAGGAAAACAATTTTCAATACGTCAATTTATCAACTGCAGAACATCAGGAGTGATTTATGCTATTACATGTGGGTGCCCGAAAATGTATATAGGGGAGACACGCAACACCCTGAAAGCAAGGGTACAAGCCCACCTGTCTAGCATCCGATTAGCCTCGAGGAACATATCATTGGGTAAAATAGTACCACCAGTGGCCTTACACTTCTTGAAGGAACATCAGAGCGATACTAGTAGCCTGAAGGTTACAGGCATTGAAAGGGTGAATTTGGGTCCACGGGGGGGAGATATAAAGCGATTACTACAGCAGAAGGAGTTACGATGGATTTATCATCTGGACTCACAGGCCCCCACAGGATTGAACGAAGACCTGGCTTTCACACCGTTTTTGGGGAGGTGATCTTATATTCACATCTTGTATTAGGTTAGTATTTAAGTTTATTTATATATGTTAAGAAAGGGTAAGTTGGTTGATACTAGGTTCACATATTATTGTTTTTTGGGGTCTTTGGGGTTGTTGTTAATAACACAGTTCACAATTATGGTACTCACATATATATATATTTTTTATTTAGATATCAGAGCACTGTTTTGTATATCATAACACCAGGTCGTACATTCAAGGAAGACATCTCCTGAAGTAATGAAAAGTTGGGGCTGGAATAAGTGATCCTTGGAGTCACCTTCGTCACTCAGTAGTCTGCATTTGAATGTATTTTAAGAGCAAAAACAACATCACGTAACCCAGCAAGGGGGGCCCATGTTTACCTAAAACATGGACTACACAGCAGTGATTGGTTCCCGTAGGGGGTTCATAGTCCTGTTCCGGACATATGTGGGACATATTGGTATTGTCACATATACATATATACGACGGTTTATTTTGACACCCTTGTTCTGTGCACTGGGTTGGTAGGTAAAGAGAAAAAAAGAGAAAAAGAAAAAGGAGTATATTGACCTCAGGGTATAGGTGAATGCTTGAAATGGAGATATTTTGAGGAATTAGGAAATGGTAGAGGCTTTAATTTTAGAATGTATATAAAAATGAACAAGCCTAGTCCGGGTATGTTATAATAGATAGAGATAATAATATGGTGCCTAATTTACTTGCCAGGATACAGATATGATTTGCTAGGTATGTAGAAATAGGTGATTTGAATAGTGTTATATGTGAATAGTAATAATTCATTAGATAATGTAATGTACATACATTGCTGTCCAGGTTGTTTAAAAGTATGTTTAAATGTCATTAGCGAGCACTTGGCATACTCACCCTATCCAGTCCTCCATCTCCCGCAGACCGAGCCAGCGTCTTGCGTTCCATTGATACCGGCAGGGCGTTTCCGGTATCTGGAGCGCAAGTTCCGTGACGCACGTCCGGCCGGCGTGTGTCACGTGAGCGGCTGCTGGGCGGCGCGCTTCCGGCGGGTGCGCGCTCGTCCTGCACCGCATTGTGCGGCCGGTGATTGGCGGGGGAACGGGCAGTGGTGAGTACTTAAGGGAGAGGGGGATGTGGGCATCGGTATCTTGGCCCTGCCCTGGAGAAGTGACGCGTGACGTCACGCAACGCGTCGGCTGGGGGAGGAGGGGGTCTGTGTGGCTGATGACTGGATTGTCTGAGGTGCTGTGTCATGTTGTGTACGTGTCTGTTTTTTTCCCCACGGCTGTCCTGAGGATGAATAATAACAGTTTGTGATTTATGGCACTTAGCACTTTATGTAAATAATATTTGATTGATTTTTTTGCACATGATTGAGTTTACATTTATATTTATAGTAATAGGTTTATGAGATAGGCACTGGTAGATAGGCAGCAATGGGCATTTAAAAACAGCAACAGACCCATATATGTTATTAATTAATTTAGCCATAAGGGCGTTTTCTATTTGGACACTCTGGTTAGTGTTGTCCTGCCCCCCCTCCACACTTTTTGGTCCTCCCCCTCCCCCTTTCTCCTTTCCCCACTTTTGGTGGGATTGTGTGTAAATATATGTATTTTAATAATGTTTTTAATTTTATGTATGTACACAGTAGAAACAATTGAATAAAGTAATATTAAGTGTTTATTAAAACGGAGTGGTGCCATTCACTATAGGGTGTGGATTAAGGGAGTGTGGGACTCTCTATATTGGTGGGATATGCAGTAGGTGCACATATATGTGCCTCCACCCCTAGTTTGTGCACACCCTTGACTAGAAAGTTAGTGGGTGCGGTCCCCTTTTTTGTTTTTTGTCTGGTTCATACTTCGGCAATGTTAGATATTTTTTTTATGGTAAAAAAATGAAAAAAAAAAAAATTTGTGCAGAATTGATATTACAGGTCTGATATTAATGTATTCATATTACAAAATGTTTAGAAAAACTTGTTTAATTTTTTAATCAAAAAATATGGATGTTTGGGGGTTAAAAACTACTTTTAAGCCATCGCCGCCAGCGCTCTGGGGTTTAAACAAGCTTTTCACAGCGCGAGAATTTTTTGAGCGTGATTTGTTAATGAATATGCTGGGAGCCGTTCGCTATGACCATTCGCTGTCAGGCGCTCCCATACAGCGCGGAACCTGTCAAACAGCGACTCCTAACCCCGTATTCAACATTACCGCACACCGACTGAGTCGCTGTCAACAACCGAACAACGGCCAAGCACAGCGAATACTAGCGGGCGCTGTGAAAATCACGCTACTGGCGCTCATCTGTCGCTACCTGGCGCTATTACTGAATCGGCCTCCCCGTCATTCAGCGCATGGCTCCGGGGATGCGGCAGCACACGCTCCCCATTGTAAACAATAAAAGCCACGAATTATGTAGTCACAGCAGGCGGCTCTCACCACACGGGACCCTGTGCATGCATGGTTGGATTGTGGAAAGGTGAGTTTTTATGGGCAAACTGGGGGGTTCACACACAGGGCATCCCGATTTGGGATGCCTCGAAGAAAAGCGCGCAGCCAGCCCTAAAATATTTTAGATTCTGAGGTGTCCGCTGCTGTGTTTTGTTCCACTTTAAGCACCTTCACAGGCCAGTATATCAGTATTTTAGTAGATCTGCTGCACATGTTGCTATTACAGTTGCAGTTAATGCGTTTTTTTCCTGTGCCTCCTTTTTGTAAATTGCCTAATCACTGAAAATGATATGTGGGCATCAGAATCATACACGCATACATAAAATACATTTTTCCTGATGTTTGGATTTATGCAGAAATTTCATCTGCTCTATTTATTTGCTCACATTCACTCCCTAATAATCTTCAACCTAAAAACATCTCCTGTAACTGTTCCATCGGCTCACCTTACCACACCAAGATGTTAGTGCATGCCCTGATCATGTTCTGACTAGGCTCTAATGTTTTTTGAACTCTGATGCTCGCCTCATCCACCTCTCCTCTCAATCCTCTTTTTGTCAGTCCCTCCACTGGCAGTGAGTCAGAATCCTGTTTCAAACTCCAATCTACAAAGCTCTCCTCAGCATCCCTACATTTCATCTTGGATTCAGTGATACCAACCCAGATGTAACCAGATAACACCTCTCAATCTCACCTGCAGGACTTCGTACCCGCCTAACCGCTCCTCTGGAATTCCCTCCCCAGCTTAATCTGACGCTCCCCAACACTCCAGATACCGGGGAAAGCCAGTCCACACTGTGGGAGCGGGCAAACGGTAAGCAGGGGCGTCTTGTGGTGGGAGGGGAGCTACAATTCTACAATTTTGTATTGAAATTGTTTTGATCAGGAGTAGAGATTAAAACTGCAGATCCAGGGGAGTGGGGGTGTTAAAGTGGACCAAAACTGCATATTTAGACGAAGTGAGGGGGAGTCGTGTTAAGATGGACCAAAACTGCATAACTGGGGGAGTTAAAGTGGACCAAAATCTGCATATCGGGGAGAGTTAAAGTTTAGACTTAAATTAAATTAAATTCCAATTTAAAAAAACTGTGCACTTTAGTTGATATGCTGGTATTTTACAGTTTCATAAAATGCACATGCTGGGGGGGGGGGGGGGGGCATTCCATAGTTCGCCTCAGGTGGCAGAGCAGCTGGGTAACCCCTGCCAAGGAGTAGGGCCGAGGTTGCTAAGCCTCCAATGACCTTTTACCCTACAATTTTGTATGCGATTGGTTTTGGTCAGGCAAACTTTTGAGATGCTTAGCATGCCTATAGAAAAAAAGTTTAGCATTGTCCCCATCCAGCCCAGTGACAGCTGCAATGACAGCGAGAGAACGAAAGAAAAATAGAGACCTGGGATTTTTTTTAGAAGCAAAGGGCTGGGCTGTAAGTTAACACAATAAACTCAAACAATAAAGATGAACTATGTGCTATTTTTAGCTCTTATCTCTCTGCTGAGGTAAAGCTAAATGTATACAAAGGACTCCATATATAGTCTAGGGGCCTAATTTGGGATGTGCCTCTGTTAGCATAATTTTTGTGGCTATAGCGCCAGCTTTGGAACGCATTCCTGTCTTATCTGGCGTTGTGCTGCGTACTACATTGGTGCTAGCAGGCTTTGAGGCGAACGCTACTAAATAGCTTTGATTGTTGCACTAGGTATTGGCTGGCCTATGTCAGCCCTGTTGTACCCGGGTGCCGATTATCCCAGCGCCAGTGAGCGCCACTTTCTACTACCGCTTTTCCAGCTCTCCGCAGCATATTTATGAAATTGTTCCTCCTTGAAATCGTTGGCACTTTATTATTGCGGTGTTGGTCAGCATTTCTTCATTACAGTTACAAGAAATCACGGCTGGGGACAAACTTTACAGTGAGTTTTGACTGTGTTTTAGTTGTTGTGCTCCAAATTACACGTTGTTAAGCAAAAGAATTTTGAAAATCAATTTCATAAACTCCTCAAAAAGCACATTTTGTGACATCTAGGTCCTGCATTTAACACTTCAATCCAGTTCTGCCCATTGTGCTCTATGGGATTCTGAGCTACAGTGCCAGCTTCAACAAGAGCGCCTGGCGCTGAATCCTTTTCGAAAGCTACTATTAAATAGGATGCTAAATACTTTTTTTTAGTTGCTAAATCAGACGCTGAGGCCAAAAAAGTGGCGTTGTGTGGCCCTGACACTTCTTAAGTGAGGCTCTTTGCTCTAATAAGAGATTACCTTAGTGAAAAAGTAAAAAAGGCTACCCTACTGCCTAGTTTTCAGGCTTTGGCTGTGCTGCCCATTTCTTTTCTATGAGGCGGGCGTTTCAGCTCTTCTCAGCTATCTTCGTCTATTTCTGGTGGTTCTACTCATGAGGCGTTTGATCTCTCCTGCTGCTCTGTCTGAATAAAGGAATCCAGCCTTCAGCACATGCAGTAGCGGCACAATGTAAAGGGCAGATACTGCACATGAGCTAATGATTCTCTGAAGTGTAGAGGCACCTGGGGGAATTTAAAGATGCCGGCGACCAGCGCTGGATAAAAGGGGGACCAGAATCCCAGAAGGGGGTGTGGTAGCAGGTACGTTTGTCTTTTAATTATGGCCTCTGGATGGTTTTGCTCAACCCCATTTGCCTGAAGTTTCTATGGAACAATTTGCAAACATGAAATCGCTAAAGCAAAATCAATTACGATAATTGATCTGCTGCATTCTACAAGAATCTGTTTGTTCATCGAGCACCATATCGTTTTGGCTGCTGTAAAACGTAACATTCATTGTGTTGCCATCTGCATGGGAAAAGAAAAATCGCCCACAAATATAACATGATGCTCACAGCACAAACGATAGCTCTAACGAATAATAATCCAAGAAGTCTTCTGTGTCTTCCACAAGTCATTCACTCGCCCATGAGTCTTAGGCTTGTTCGCTCCCTCAATGAACAGCTGATTTATTGGTTTGTGGAAATCCAACTATTTAGGATAGATTGCTTAGCAATCTATTAAAGCGAACTAAAACAAGGGTGGGGGGGGGGCTAGTCCACTTTTTATAAAGAAAAGAAATGGCTGAAGGGATTGTTTTCATATATAGTGTCAAGAGCAGCTCTTCTTGTCATCCACCATATCTTTATGATTTATCTTCTTAAAGTGGACCAAAACCCAGGATTTTGACTATCCTGTGTTTTGGTCCTTTCCCCGGGGGCACCCTGATCGGGGGTGCCCTGCTGTGTGAAACCCCCCAGGACACCGCAGCCTACTCACCTATTCCCAGTCCCAGGGTGTGTCTAAGAGCAGCGGGTCTGACGCCCGCATCCTCTGCTTCTCTCTAGCAGTGCGTGTGCCGGCGCCAGGCATTTGTGAATGGCTGGCGCAGGCATGCTCCCTGTTAGAGGGAGGCAGATGATGCGGCAGTCAGGGCCGCTGCTCTTAGACGCACTGTGGGACTGGGAAGAGGTGAGTTGGCTGCGGTGTCCTGGGGGGTTTCACACAGCAGGGCTCGGGGTGCCCCCAGGAAATGGAACAAAATAGTCAATTGTTTTGACTATCCTGGGTTTTGGTCCACTTTAACCATTTAAATGCGCATAGAATTTACAGGCTTGCTTCTCTGACCATTAAGTACAAAGCCTGTAGATTTGTGACTGACATTTTCTCCCCAATGCCCCCCCCCCAATGCTCCCCAAAGCCAAATAAAAAATAAAGCTCACCATCATCCAGGATCCAGCTCCGGGGTACTCCTCTTCCGCTGGTACTTCCTCTTAGCGACTGGTCAGCGCGACAGACTCACAACATATTCATCAAAAAAACAGCCTCACACACCTCCGGCGCTCAAAAATACTTCGCTGTAGGCCAGAGCGCCGGAGGCTGTGTGATTAAAGGCTGTTTTTTAACACCAGTAACAAAGCGAAAACATATGGAATTACATTGTAATAACATTGTAACATGAACACTTTAATGGCAGACCTGTAATGTCAATTCTGCATAAATATATAAAACATGAAAAATATTTTCTAAAATGACTTTTTCTATGCCAGGAGAGGTCACAACATTATTTGAGATTTAAAAAAAAAATAATAAAATCCCCTGTTTAAATAGAAATAAAAGAATGTCCATTGAAATGTATGGGAGCGACAGGTAGCGAGAGGTAATACCTGGCGCTCTGCAAGGCTGAACGCCGGTGCTGTACGCTGAGGCTGGGATAATGATAAATTGGGCGCTACATGGCGTTGTTCTAGTCGCTCAACAGATTCTGCTTGATAAATGTGTAATTGCGTGCCGTGTCCGGCGTTCACCTGCCGCTACTTGTCGCTACCTGTCATTTACAAGGCACTACCTGACGCTATCCCTTCATGAATAAGGCCCTCTGTCCAATTTGCAGCTTCTATCATTTCCCTTACTAAAAAAATACAAACAATACATTTCATGTTAAGACCCAAACTTCGCTAAAAAAAAAAAAAAAATCTCTAGGTAGACTGGCACTGAAAGGGTTAAAGGCCCCTAGCCCAAACCATGAAGAGCCTCTCCAGACTATTATTCCTAACTTTACAGTTTATGCTATTCAGGCAAGTAGAAATTACTCCCTCAGACTATGTGCATGTGTCAGAAAGATTAAGCCTGCAGAAAATGGCCTTAATTCGGCAACAAAAAAAATGCTACTTTATTAAAGAGGACCAACCACCCATTTTGCCGGCCCTGAAGTCTTTTAGAACAATCAGGAGACCCTGGGGCATCCAAATGTCGGTAAGGTGAGCTTTTTTTGGTGGGGGGGGTTCACACAAGGAGGACCGGATAGTGAAAATCCTGAATTTTGGTCACTTTAAAGCAGACCTCTATGGCAGCTCTGTGCCAGGGAGGGTGACCTAAGCTAAGCTAACCTACTTCTTCATTTGATGAGGGACAGGGAATAGCAGCATACACATGTACCAGTTGCTCTTCCTCCAATATGAAGAATGCCTCACAACAAAGCAAAATGTGCACTTTTTAGTTTTAAAGTTTTTTCAATTCAAAATGCAAAAAGAAAAAAATAGCATTTTGTCACAGGGCTGGTGCAGTATATTACAACACAGTGATGAACCAATAGGGTCGATTCAAAGAAACATGTAACAGCTTGGATTTTGGTGCCGATCATCCTATTTTTCCCGTACGCTCGTGCGTTCGTATGAACTTGCAAGTGATTCTATAAGCTAATACGTTTCTATCCTAAAATGTACGTCCGTTCGTATGGCAGTTCGGGAATCAGACCTATGTCAGTTTCCATCCTGAATTTTCCGTTTCATTTCTCAGGTTGCAACATTGGTTTTGCCCTTTTTCCCTGGACGTAAATCCTTCTGATCTTGCGGCTGCGCACTACAAACTTACCTCATTAAAGTGCATTCTAAATATTTGGTCTTTTGTTTTTCTTTATTTCATTCATTTTGTAGTAACCAACCATTAATGAATGCATTTGCATAAGTAAATCTTACTTTGTTTAATTTTTAGTTAACTTGCATTTTTTACTTGTGGATTTAATTTTAATATTTTGGCTTCAAATGGTACAACTTAAAATGTTGTGTGTGGTTACCCACACCCTCTACATACAGATTGCTCTCAAATATAAAAAAAACACCCAGCAACTTCTGCATGTTATGAGCCTAGAAACAGCCAAGATGGCGGGTCAGGTATTATCGGGCAGCCTGCAAACAGAAAGGGCCTTGTGACTGTGTTGCTCTGCATTCTTTGATTTCTGACCTTTCCGTGCCCCCAGCTCTGCTGTGTCTGTGCAAAATACAGCAGTAACCCACATCCTGCACTTTATCCCGCTCTCCTCTCCTCAGTAAGTGTGATGCATCTGACCAAAGATGTGCTTAAATAATTAAACAAAGCAAAGGTAAACAACTACACCAATAAATGCAATCTAAAAATATTATTCTAGTACCTCAATTTAAAAATAAATACCAAAGGACATAAGTTTCTTTAATTAACGCAAATAGATTGCAAAATAAAGGTTTACATGCAAAGGACTAATTAAGGTCCACATTAAAATGCTTTTATAAGGCATACATGAATCAGGTATGCATTGCCATACAATTTATGGCCTCGGCCATGCTGATACATGCAGTTCATTGGAGCTCAAGACGCGCAGACTCCTCCACATAGCCAAAAAACCTGTTCAAGAACAGCAATCCGACTGCTAAAAGGTGTCGGCAGTGGCTTTCTTTTAAAACGTATTTAGAGGTTTGAAAACTGATCTCTGAATCACACCTAAACACATTCGATTATCCTAAGTTTTACGTTTTGATCCTAAGTTTTAGGATTTGATCCTAAGTTTTACGTTTTGATCCTAAAATTTAGGAACGAACTTGCGATGATCGTAAGAGCATATACGCATTCGAACGTAGGCTCGTGCGAGTCGGAAATGGCCAAAAAAACAGGAAAAAATGACTAACACCCACCCAAACTTACGATTCTCGATACGAAATCAATTAACTTTTGCTCTTTGAATCGAGGGGAATGTCTCTTTATCTTGGCGATATACAGTTACGCGAACCTGTGCTGCCAGCCCCAATCTCTGCCTGTACTTACTATGCCTTTTGCCTGCCACTTGTGTACCTCGCTGAACCTCGGCTGACTGTGGGACTGGGCCGCTGTTGGGGGGTAGCGACCTGGGGGTCACTCGCCGCACAAGACCAACCTGCCTTGAATACCGGTGGCCTCTTAGGTACCCGCCATTGGTCCCACGGTTAAAGCGGATCCACACCTGAGTCCGCTCCACCCGGTCTGTGACAATCCCTTAATCATCCTGGCATAGTCATTTAAATAAAATATTGTAACACATTGTAACACATACCAAAGCCAGTGATGCAATTAGGGGTGCTTGACCTCCACATTTATTCCCAGGGATGGTTCAGTACAAGTACCATGATCAATGATTCACCACTGGGAATAAATAGGTCAAGCACCCCTAATTGCATCACTTTCTTTGTTATGTGTTACAATTATATGACTCTTTATTTGGATGCACTGTTTCAAAATGTTTTTTCCGTGGGGCCTTTTTTTCAATATCACATGCTTGAAAAAAACAGAGTGACCATCACGCAATTATGCGTATTAGATTGTTTCTTGGCATTTAGCAATGTACACCATACACATGTAGACCAATTCCAATTGCTCCAATCTCAATTAAAACTTCAAAGAACTCAGGCTCAGGAACTCCAAAGAACTCAGGCAAAACTTTGGAGTTTTAAATGAGATGGTAGCAGTTAATCTTAAACCTCTGTATTAACTGGTTTGATTTGGGCAGATATCTTTTTTACTTAGGGGGTTATTTAAGGAAGGATAGTGTCAGGTAGCGCCTGGTTAATGAGAGGTAGCAATTACACATTTATCAAGCAGAATCTGTTTAGCGACTGGGACAGCGCCATGTAGCGTCTGATTCATCATTTTCAAAGCCTCTGCGCACAGCGCCAGCGTTCAGCCTTGCACAGCGCCAGGTATGACCTCTCGCTACCTGTCGCTCCCCCATACATTTCAATGGACGAACCTTTTCTTCACTTTAAACTGTTTTTTCCCAAAAATCACAAATAATTCTGTGACCTCTTCTGGCACTGAAAACGCAGTTTTTTCCAATTTTTTACATTTTTTAAATATTTCTTCAGAAATGACATTACAGGTCTGGCATTAAAGTGTTCATGTTACAATGTTGCTACAATGTAATTCCATATGTTTTTGCTTTGTTACTAGTGGATAGATGCTGAAAAACAGACTTTAAACTCACCTCCTTCTGCGCTCTGGGCTACAAACAAGTATTTTTCAGCGCCAGAGATTTGTGAGGCTGTTTTTTTTTGCTGAATATGGTGTGAGTCGCTATGAGCAGTCGCTACCATGCGCTCCCATACAGCGCTGTACTGGTCAAATAGCGACTCCTCACAATGTATTCAACATTACTGAACAGCGACTGAGTCGCTATAAAGTAGCGACTCATGGCCGAGCACTGCGACTACTAGCGGGCGCTCTGAAAATGCCTGCTACACCTGCGACGCTCATCTGTCGCTACCTGCCGCTAAGGATGAATCAGCCTCTTATTTTGTAGGTTCAATACATTGCGTGCTTTCATGCATTGTAAACAAGCTTATATCTGGCGATCACACGCCCACACAAGCCCGCGTGAGTGTTACTGAATCGCCCACACAGGTTCGTTCTGCATGCAGGTGATCTAACAGTTCACCTATTGCAGCCATCAAGGCAATGTGCTTCCACTTTCCCAGCAGCCAGATCATTAAAGGACAACTATCATTAAAATACCCGTGTTTATTAGATGCTATTATATAATAGGTTACAGAAAAAATACTTATATATATATATACATATATATATATTTTTTGTTTTGTTTTTTAAGGCAGGTCTAGGCAGCAATCAAGGAATTGGTCAGACAAGGCAATGGATAACACAACTAGAAAGAAGGCACTACAACACCCAGCAGAACACTATCACGGGCAGTGAGATAGTGGACTGGGAAAACTTTAATAGAGCTTGGGTACAAGGGATTGGCTAAAAGGCCGATTCATTAATAGCGGCAGGTAGCGACAGTTGAGCGACTGTAGCGGCATTTTCAGAGCGCCCGCTAGTAGTCGCTGCGCTTGGCTGTTGTTCGGTAGTTGATAGCGACTCAGTCGGTTTGCCGTAATGTTGAATATTGGGTGAGGAGTCGCTATTTGACAGGTTCCGCGCTGTATGGGAGCGCATGATAGCGACTGGTCAGAGCGACCGGCTCCCACCATATTCATTAATAAATCACGCTCAAAAAATTCTCGCGCTGTAAAATGCATGTTTAAGCCCCAGAGCGCTGGCGGCGATGGGTTAAAAGTAGTTTTTTAACCCCCAAACAACCATATTTTTGGAAACCAGAAGAAACAAGTTTTTTAAATAATTTTGTAATATGAATAAATTAATATCAGACCTGTAATATCAATTCTGTACATTTTTTATTTTTTTTTAACCTTAAAACAATTATTTAAAATGGCAGAAGTGGTCATTTAAAAAAAAATTAATTATGAATATTTAAAGATTGTTCCATTGAAATGCATTGGAGAGCACCAGGTAGCGAGAGGTCATACTTGTCGCTGTTCAAGGTCGGACGCTGGCGCTGTGGGCAGAGGCTGGAATAATGATGAATGATGAAGTGGCTATATGGCGCTATCTCAGTCGCTAAGCAGGATTGGCTTGATAAATGTGTGATTGTGGTGGGGAGTCGGCATTCTCGTGGCGGTGCCTGTCATTACTGGCCGCTCACCATTCGCTACCTGTCGCTATCCCTTGTTAAAGAAGGGCCTAAGGCTAATCAGCAACACACAGAACACTGGGGCTCATTGGCCCATTTGAATTATCCTCAGGCAGCTGCGCTGCCTGCAGTTAAGTGAGGGGAGAGCATGGCGCCGCTCAGGGACAGTGCTGGAGTGGAGGACAGGTGAGTGGATCTCTGTGACAATTATCTAATCAGACTCTTACCTATTTGTTTAAGTGGACCAAAACCTGGAATTTTTTACTATCCTGCGTTTTGGTACTTGCTCTGGGGACATCCTGATTTCAGATATCATACCTCAACTACAGGTGTGCCTGGGATACAGCCACAGCTTGGCCAGAGTGGTGTGGGAGCATAGAAAAAAATTGAGTGATTGTGGGCTATATGGGGCAGCTCACACAGCAGGATGTTCTTAATCGGGATATCCCAGGAGGAGTAAAACAGCTGGCCCTGGAATCTTTTAGTCTCCAGAGCCGTCGTGTATTGTGGGTGGTCCACTTTATTTGAAGGAACATTCCAAGCAAAGGGCTAAATTAGATGCATCCCCATGACAGTCAGCACAGGGAAAGCAGAAAGAAGGTTAATTGAACCCTTTAATTGGAATATCCCTATAACCCTTTCGCTGCGAGCCTACCTGCAGCTTTTGTCGCCCTCTGTTGCCAGACCATGTTTCACTATTTTGCGCTACATGTGTTCAACTGTGATTTTTGAAAGGATTTCCAGGGATTTCCCAGGAAAATGATATATTGTTTTTTTCAAGAGAGTCTGGGCTTCAACATGAAATGTCTTGTTTGGCCTTTTTTTAGTGTATTCTCAATACTTTTTGGTGAAATATGTGCAAAAAAAAAATTAAAAAAAATCTATTTTTTGCAATTTGTAGTGTTTTTTTGTAATAAAAAATATAAGTTTGTCAATAAAATTTTATTGCGTGAGAAACCCCAATTTCTCCCGGTCACAGCGGTACCACATATGTATTGATAGACACCCTTTCCTGCCCAGGAGACTCCCCCCAAACTGAAACAGAACTTTAGGAGATTTTCAGATAAAATACAACTGCACTATGCGCTATGCGCACCTTGCTGTTTTTCCAGAAAAACAACCATTTACATTTAAAATACCGCTCACAAACTATATATTCTCTGGAAGAACACACCTCAAGCTTTCTAGGCGTACCAAGCTTGTTTATATGGGCTTAGTTTTCTGGAAGTAATCCCTCAATGTATTCTTTGGTTGCACAAAGTTTCCCTAAAAAGAATAAAAAGGAAGAATCAAGCCACATTTTCCTAAAAATATGCAAACAAGAAAAAACGATACCCAACATGCATATGTACTGTCAAAGGAAGAGTTGGCAAACACCCCAAAGTAAAGCATGCGCATAACAGTAATTTTACTTGAAAATTTCAGCTCTGCAGACAAAATGCGCACCTTGCAATTTTTCAACCAAAACAACCCTTTACATTTGGAATATCCCCTATAAACCACATATTTCCTGAAAGTACACATGTTAAGCTTTCTAAGAGTACCCAGCTTGTTGTAGTAGGCTCACCTTTCTGGAAGTAATCCCTCAAAGAATTCTTAGGTTGCACAGGGTTTCCCTAAAAAAATGAATAATAAAACTGAATAAATAACATGTTTTCCTAAAATATAAATATGCAAACAAGAAAAAACAAGCTAAATCTGAAAGAGCAAGGTCCCCCGAGCAGAACAATACCCAACATGCATAGGTACTATTAACCCTTTTAATTGCCAACCTACTTGAAGTTTTGTCACCCTCTGTTGACAGGTCATTTTCTCCCATTCTGCGCCATGTTTAGCCGTGATTTTTGCCGGAATTTTCAGGAAAATTATAGATATATATTTTGCAGCAGAGTTTAGGCTTGAACATGAAATGTCTTGTTTGTAATTTTTCAACTTTTTTTTTAATATTTTTGTGTAAAAATAAATAAATAATAATTTTTTAGACAATTGTCTCCTTTATTTTAAATAAAACATTTACTTTATTAGAGAAAAACATATTGCATGTGAAAGCCCAATTTCTCCCGATTACAACGGTACCACATATGTATCGGTAGCCCCCCCCATTCTTGCCCAGGAGACCCCCCCAAACTGAAAATAGCACTTTATAACATTTACAAATAAAATACTACTACTATCCACACTATAAACATGGTTTAATTTTTAAAAAATGACATTTTTGGGGAATTTTAAGGGTTAAAAACCCTTAAAAATCCAAATAAAATTGAAATGGGGTCCCCCTTACCCAGCATTACCAGCCGGGACCAGCTATGGGGGCTTGTAGGAACAGAGTGGAGGGGCCAGCTTTTGTGGCCCCCCACCCTGCAGCCTACAAGCCCACATAGCATATGTGGGCCCGGGCTCTTCTGCCCCCCCCCCCCTGGGCTTTGGGGAGGCAGGTAATTGGGGGTGCGGGGGTTAACGGCAAGTCACCTGCTAGCGGCAGGTGACTTGCCAGCCCTCAGCCTTGTGAACTGGTATAAGGGGTCTCATAGACCCCTTACCAGTTCACAAGGGGTTAAGTGTAAAAAAAAGACACTGACACATAAGAAAAAATATTTTATTATTATTTTTTTTATTTAACTTTTTAATACTACCTCCCATCCATCCCTGTGTCCCACGCTGATCAATCTGGCTTCCTGCTCTCCTGCTGCAGCTGGAAGCCTTTTATAGCTGCTAGGCGACAGAACATAAGGGGTTAATTAAAAAAAAACATAGTCCCCCCTCCCCACCCTTAAAAATCCCCCCAAAAAATGAAATGGGGTCCCCTTTACCCAGCATTACCAGCCCGGGACCAGCTATGGGGGCTTGTAGGCACAGAGTGGGGGGGCAGCTTTTGTGCCCCCCCCCACCCTGCAGCCTACGAGCCCACATAGCCTGTGTGGGCCCGGGCTCTTCTGCCCCCCCTGGGCTTTGGGGAGGCAGGTAATTGGGGGTGCCGGGGGGTTAATGGCAAGTCACCCGCTGCGGCAAGCGGGTTACTTGCCATCCCCCAGCCTTGTGAACTGGTATAAGGGGTTAAATGTTAAATAAAAAGACACAGACACATATTTTTTCACATTTTTTTTTACGTTACCTCCGATCCTGTGTCCCCTGGCGATCTGCGATGACAGTCTGCTTGGGTGTTTGGAAGAGAGAGCCTGGGGAGGGGGGGGGCGATCTCAGCCCTCTCCTCCTCCCCATCTGCTCTCCTCCAGGCACCCGAGCAGACTGATTCTCTGTGTCGGGTGCCGGCATTAAGAGGGCTGCTGGTGACATCGCAACAATGTCACCCGGCGGCGGGGCTAGCAGACCTGTTCCAGGAAGTGGGGAGGGAGGGCAATTCCTGCCCTCTCCTCGCCATGGAAGAGGCTGGGGGGGCGATCGGAGGCCCCCCCAGTGAAAAGGACACCCGTCGGGAGATGTCATTTTTAATTTTTTTTTTTTTTTTATACAGTTAGCAGCTGCTGCTGCCGAAGCGGGGGGGGGGGGCTATTCCGGGGGCTCTCCTGGGGGGATCGAATGGCACCAAATTAAAGAGGAGACCCGGCCGGATCCAACGAGGGGTCAGGTGAGTATTTTTATTTTTTTAACTAGCGGGGGGGGAGGGAGTCAGGCACGTAGAATCTACGTGCTTGGCACTGAAAGGGTTAAATTAAGGTGGTGACTATTTCTTGGCCAGGCAGTTTATTTCACTAGGACAGGTAAGGTATTAAAGCGGACCTCTAGTCAAAAAAGAATGTAGTAAATTGCTTCCCCCTAATGTAGCAAGAGAAATCTGTGTGAGGAGAGCTGTTACAATATATCTGTACAACTGTGCGGGCAATCCCCAGCCCTGCCCAGCTCTGCCTCGCCCAGCTCCACTGCGCCCAGCCCAGCCCAACTAGGCTCCACCCCGCACCTGCTTGCAGCTGCCGCCTATCTGCTTCCTATGACAGGAGCGGTGTGTCAGCTAAGTGGGGGAGGTGGGGGCATGGCCTCGCCAGGCACTCCATCAGATGTAAGCACGAGTGGGGGAGCACTTCCAATAATGCCCCATTGTGTGGGCCCCCAAGATCCCCAGGTCACTTATCAGTAGTCACATACCATGCTTTCCAGCCACCGGTTGGGGGGGGTGGGAGCACACAGCAGGGAGACCGGGGATGTGACCGCTCCTTGTTACCCTGTGCCACAGCTCTTGTACAAATGGCGCTTTATGCTGTGCATTACGAGAGCTTGTGCATGCGCCGTGGGATGAGGGAAAGGGGGAGGTTGGGGGGTTTCTATAGAGTGGGGCATCACAAATCTGGTTGTTCAGTGGAACAAAACCTGGGATTGTGTCTTTCTGGATTTTGTTCCATGCTCTCAGAGCATCTTGAATTGGGATGCCACGCTATGTGAAAAACCTCCCAGTTCGCACAGTAAAAATCACCTCTCCTCGGTCCAGTGGTGCATGCGCGGTCTCTCGTCCAATCAGAGCCCATTGCAGTGTTTACATCATTTGCCAAACGGCTCTAATTGGATGAGAGCCTGCGCAAGCACCACTGGAGAGGGGAAAAGTGAGTGTTTACAGGGGCCCTGGGGGTTTCACACAGTGGGGCATCTGGAATTAGGATGCCCCATGGAAATCCAGAAGCCGGCCCTGGAATCTTTCAGGCCGGCCGCTAATGAGTTTTGTTACACTTAAAAGCTGGTAAACCTGATTGGGGATGTCCCTGTGTGTGAAACCCCAGCAAGATAATGCCAAAAATCTTACCTCACTCCCATGGCGCATGCACAGAATATTTCGCATCACCCTGTAATCTATTCTGAATGAGTGAAGTGCCAGGAACCTCTCGCTCTGTATGCACTGGTCATTTAGCCACGGAGATGCCAACTCTGGCTGCGCATGCACTGTGGGATCGATGGAAAGCCTTATGTCTATCCAGGGGGTTTCACACAGTGGGGTATCAAAAGAGGGAAACGGCTGGCCCTGGAATCCTTTAGACTTAAGGGCTGTCCAAATTGGTTTAGATATGCTTTTACAAAATGTGTGGAGTGTGGGGTAATAGTGGGGTAATAGTAGGAGTGTTTGGGAGGTAATTGTGTGTGTGTGTAGGTGAGGAGTTAAAGTGAAACAGCCTGGCCAGCCCCAGGGGCTTCCCTGAATTGCCCTGCTGAGTTAAGCCCCCGGGGGGGGGGGGCAGTAATCACGTATCTTTCCTGGTTCCAGCGGTGCATGTGGGGGCTCTTGGCCAATCAGAGCCTTTTGCTGTTTTCAATCCCCTGCATCCTCAGGCTGTGCACACACTTCCACTCCATCCATTCAGATAGACTGGGGCAGGAGCGTGTGTGCCGCTGGGCATGTAACCGCCCATTGAAGTCAATGGGAGCCATTTGCTGAATGACATAGTCACAGCAAATGGCTTGCAGCGGAGAAGAGACATGCAAGAGCCTTTGGATGCAGGTAAGGTGAGTGAATCCTGGGTGTAAGAGTGGTGGGGCGGTGTAATGAGGATAATGGTGTGTGTTTGTGGGTGAACTGGTTTGTGGGGCTAATGGTCTGAGGGGTTGATGGGGTGTTTGCCCTTTGCTGATTCCCCTCTCCCCCATTGAAGGCCCATTTCTTACCTCGCCTCAGGCAGCAGGGAGGCAAGGTTCACCCCTGATCACAGGTGCCATCAGTGCTTTTTTACGCAGGTGCAGGCATCTGCCAACAACACACACAACAACAAGCACCTCCTCAGGCACCGATGAACTAACTCCACTCAATCACTTTTGATCCCTGAAGACCTTGTTTCAGTCTCCACCACCTTAGCTGACTTGCTCTCCAGCTGCATGCAGCATTTGCTCCCCTGTTGTAGCCTCTTCTACTGGGTGTTACACTCACTCCACCTCTCCCCCTTGGTTGGGGAGTGCAGATGCACAAATAGTGCCTAGGGCAGCATGAACCCTAAATACGGCCCTGGGTATATAAGTAACTCCTCCTCTTACTATCCAAGCATGTTTATATAGATATCAATACCAGTTTCATCTTAGATTTTTCATTACAATAAGGCCCAAACCAGGCACACATTTACTGCCTCCTACCTTATCCCCCTGGGGAATGAGCCCCTCAAATCTCCACAAAAGCATCCTCAAATCTCTGATTAGATGTAAATAACTGCATTCTTTGCTTCAGTTTCCAGGGGCATGATTGAGCAGGGGAGGACATGTCTTGGAGCAGCTTTGAGTCCTGCACGTGCACTTCTGTGGTCAGAGACAGTTGTGGGACCACTGTGAATTGCCATGCTCACTCACACTAAGAACTTTTATCAACATTTGTCAACACTATTAAACATATAACATTTTTTTTTCATCTGCGAGGATTAACTTCATAATCTTTCCTCCATCAGCACCTTCTGTTGGCTGTTTATTGCTGTCATTCAGAAGAGAAGCCTGCAGCAAGAACTGTGGTGGGTAATGAAGCTGGGCTCTTTTACATCTGTCACTTTTCATTACATATTCTTTCACCATGTTCTCTTGTTAAAGAGATGACAAAGCCAGGAATATGACTCCTGGTTATAAGGTTCTTCTATCAGCTGATGTCCCCTGTGTCCTTAGCAAAATTAAATCTTATAATGGCGACATATGGATAGTAGAGGCCACTTATGTTTATCTCTGTTCAGTATAGGTAGCTTGATCATTAGCTGTAGATTGGAGAATATGGATGTCTCCTCAAACACAAATAGTCAGTCTGTCTATAAGCTAAATTAAGAATAAACAATACTTTATTTCAGTTTTGGAGACACACTAGACTGCCTTTTAAAGGTTTAATGAAAACAACATAAAGTGTGCGTATTGTTTCTTTATCTGAACACACTAAAATCTGGTTGGCTGCTGCACTAAATAAGCCATTACATGTCTACAGGCAGCTTTTACTCCCTCTGTGCTGGCACGCAAACTTGATGATTTGATGACAGATAATGGAATAGATGTGGAAAGTCATTTGTAGAGTAAGTGTGCTGGATGAATGTCCTGTAAGGGGGGGGCATAGGGCTGTACGAAACAATTTTTCTTACCCTTGAAATGTCTAGGTCACCAACGTTAGAAGGTAAATTACTATATTAAGCATCTCGTATATGGAATTTTCAATTCCGATAGTGATTAGGCTATAAATAAGGGGGTGTGGACCAAAAGGTTTGAACACACACTATCATTTCATTGACTGATTAGCAGTTCTTTTTACTAAAAGGGTAACTGAGCTATTCATTCAACCCACTCTAATGCAGATTAATGCTGGGTTTACACAAGCAGATAAATTCAGCGCGCAACCAACTATACAAATCTTCTGTGATTGAGCGATTGTTCGGACGTCGAAGGTTTCTTGATCGATCGGCCATTCATTCCCATAGGAAAACACAGTTTTTTTGTTGCCGACTTCTGTTTCCACGTTCCAACCATCATGCAATAAACAATACATTTTTGGTAAGCCTATACGATATGACGGCTGACCAATTAACCAAACGCTTGATTGTAGCGGCCATTTCCACAGAGCAATTATGGCTAAATTGTGCTTGATATTCGCTCCGTTTAAATGGGCTATAACTAATAATGGACACCTCTAAATCAGGGGTGCACAACATTATTTGGTCTAAGGGCCATATTGTTTTATTATTCCAACTCAAGTTTCCACACAAAAACCTAAGCAGAGAGGACAATTGGGTTTAATGCAGGAAAAGCAATACATAAGAAGTGGTCTGAGGAGAGGAGAGCAATGGTGAGTCAGGAAATGGTAAGGTGCGAAGAAACAGGCAGAGGTGAGGCTCGGGAATTGTGAGCTGAGGTGAGGTTGGAGAAGGTGAAATGAGTAGAGGAGATTTCCCCATCATCATCACAACCAAACACAAGAAAATACAAAAATCTTGCACACAACACCAGATTGCACTAAACCACTCCGGACCACATCACACACAAAGAACCACAGCATGCAGATTCCCCACAGGCCCATATGGGTCTGTGCCGAAGAAGATTATGATTGTTATACAAGTATTCTTCAATAAAGATAAAATGTAAAATAATCCATTCTTACAATGGTTTCACACTAAAGGCTGTATTTTCATTTTCTTATTGAACACAGTTTCTACATTGTAGAAGAATGATGCAGCTAAATCTAAATAACAGTTTGTAATTCTCATTTGTTGCTTTTACACCATAGATGGATGAAGCTTCAGAAAACTGCCTAGCAACTGATGATGGATCCAGACAAGCTATAAACATGTATTATACTTCTAGGCCAACCCTCCAGCCTTGGCCTAGCTGCACATTAATCACGGATGTTCTTTTTATGCCGAGTCACTATGAAGCATACTCTGGCCAGTACTTTTTATGGAAATGCCAGCATTATATGGAAATATTATTGGTGAATAAAGTCATGCCATGGCCTAATAATTCAATGGTACTTATTCCAGCATCACTTTTAAATCTCTCCTTAATCATTTCTGGATTTAGATATAACATTGCCCCCGTCAACAGCAGTTCCTCCTCTTCGACATTCAAATGAATAATTTCTTCCTCCCTGTCCAACTGCCTTTTTTTTTTTTTAATATTCTTTATTTATGATTTCCAATAGAAAACATACATCCGAAATACATTCTTGTACAACAAGAACAATGAACATAGACTGGTTCAGTCAAGATGTGAGAGTTATCGTGACAAGAAAAAAAAAAAAAACAATAAAGATTGTTACAAAGTAAACTCTGGTGATCCAATCTTTAATAAATGTTTATGATGCTTCAAGAGGGCTAACTGAGAGGGGAGGGGGGGGGAAGAGGGGCTTAGAGTTCGGGTCCCTGGGTGCCGCCCAGTAAGGCACTGCAGTCCGTAGATTCCGAGAATCTCAGCCAGCTGTACCAAGTAATTGTGAATTACTCAAATCTATTTTCACGGGAAAGTATCACACTCTCATACCTCATCAGCTCATTCACCTTCAGGATCCACATAAGGGGGATGCAAGCCTTTGCTGCATTAAGGAGGTGGCACAACAGTGATTTTTTGTATATTTTCAGGGGGAGCCTAGTCAAATGCAGAAGACAGGAAGCTGGGTCGTCAGGTATCACCTCCTCTGTTACCCTGCCCGTGATCTCTTTGACTGAGCCCCAAAAATTTCTAAGAGCCGGGCATGACCAGAAAATGTGTAACATGTCGCCTCTATCCCCATTACATCTCCAACAACTGTCAGAGGCTTCTGACGACCATTTACTAATTACGGTCGGCACCCTGTACCAACGGGAGAGGATTTTGTAGTTGCATTCTTGGATGCGTGTACATATGGATGTTTTATGCGGCATAGCTAAGAGTTTTCTACACTGTTCCGGTGCCAGGGAGATCCCTAGATCTTCCTCCCATTTTCTCAGAACCAACTTTTTATAGTGGGTGCTGGTATCCACCAATATGGCTGCCATCTTCTTTACCCCAGTGCCACAGCACCCTAGTTTGTAAAGAGCAAGATGGCTGCAGCTCTTCATTGCTCACAGACACACACAGGTGATTAAATAAAACAACCAAATCACTAATTTATATGCAGCTCGAGCCATACTGCTTAGCAACACACTGCAAAGGAGGCACCACAGCTGTGTTCCCACTAGCGCAGCCGGCGCTGTGTGCAGCAGTTTATTAGTACTTACTAGCCTGAACAGGATCGATGGCATTTGGGGCATTGAAAGCAAAAGATAAAAGAGACGTTTGTGTTAAGGAGGAACAAAACCCAGGATTGTTATTATCCATTTTTTCATCCTTAATTTTTATTTTCATTACTGTTCAGGAAGTTTAGCCAGTCCTGCATTCCCACGATGCATATTTCACTGAATAAAGATAACTGGCTCTGGCATCTTTTAGATGCCTTATATTTCTCAGTTCTTTCTTCTTTTGTTGTCTAAAGTGTTGGTAGTTTTATTGTGGTTTAGCCTTGGTCAAATGTGATCCTTATATATTTGATGCTACTTTTTCTGAGTGAATCGTTTTATATATAATAGGTCTATGCTTTCTCTAGTAATACATGTGCTTGATTTATTGATTAGAATTTGCTTGTGCAGCCCTTATACAGTTTTCTTTGGCGTCTTCAGGGATCTGCTCACTGGTTCAATTTGCCCAGCATCTTTTAGATGCCAACCAGCTCTGCCCCCCCCCCATCCATGCCCTTTCCTCTTAGCTCTGCTCCATATCCTCCCAGCTCTACCCCCCATCCATCCCCCGTCCTCCCAGCTCTACCCCCCATCCATCCCCCGTCCTCCCAGCTCTACCCCCCATCCATCCCCCGTCCTCCCAGCTCTACCCCCCATCCACCCCCCGTCCTCCCAGATCTGCTCCCTATCCATCCCCTGTCCTCCCAGATCTGCTCCCCATCCATCCCCCGTCCTCCCAGATCTGCTCCCCATCCATCCCCTGTACTCTCAGCTCTACCCCCCATCCATCCCCCGTCCTCCCAGATCTGCTCCCCATCCATCCCTCGTCCTCCCAGATTTGCTCCCCATCCATCCACTGTCCTCCCAGCTCTACCCCCCATCCATCCCCCGTCCTCCCAGATCTGCTCCCCATCCATCCCCCGTCCTCCCAGATCTGCTCCCCATCCATCCCCTGTACTCCCAGCTCTACCCCCCATCCATCCCCCGTCCTCCCAGATCTGCTCCCCATCCATCCCCCGTCCTCCCAGATCTGCTCCCCATCCATCCCTCGTCCTCCCAGATCTGCTCCCCATCCATCCACTGTCCTCCCAGCTCTGCTCCCCATCCATCCATTGTCCTCCCGGCCCTGCTCCCCATCCATCCATTGTCCTCCTGCAATGTCCCAGTACAACATTTGCAATACTGTTCTATATGTGTCCCCTCGATCTTCGGCTGTCCCTGTGACTTTGGGGTCTATTATATTGCATAGCTAATATTGTATAATATATCTGTGTTCATACAGTATATATATATATATATATATATATATATATATATATATATATATACCCTGTTCCTGTATAATAACCTTTTATATCCTGTTTTCATGTAATGACATGTTTCCTATGTGAATTTATGTAGTTTGCATTCAAAGAGTTAATGTTTTCACATTGTGCAGCTTCACAAACTTAATAACTCCCTAATGCTGTAACTAACTTGCTAGGGAAGGGTCACGTGACAAGTGGTGAGCCTATCAGGACTGCTGAGCCTCTAAGCCTGGGCTCTCCTCCATTTTCTAGTCAGAATAGCTGGGACATCTGAAGGAAGCAGATCTGTGTTTGTGCTGCTGGCTGTTCTCATGTGGCTAGTGTGGAAAAAGAATCCAAAACAGCACCTGGACAAAGAAGTAATGCTTTTCAGGTCTGCTGATGAATCTACTGTATCATCTCTCATATTCCAGGTCACAGAGCCTGTCCTGAATTCAGCTCTAATCTCCAAGGCTGCAGAATCTTCAATCTTGCAAGTAAGCTATTCAGCCTAAAAGGCACTAAAAGTCTCAGCAAGTCCTCTAGTCTCCCACACCACAGGATCGCTCCTGATCTGTACTGTCACTGTACCATCTAGACTGCCAGTAAAAGTTCCATTGATCCTAATCTGGCCTCTGCCTGTTATTGCTACCCAGCACCTAGCAAGGGATCTCCAGGGACCCCCGGTTGGTAGGGTAACCGGTGCCACCAAACCCTCCTGGCGTCACGACACAGGGCCCTCATACCATCTGGGCCTACAGACTTTACTACCTGTCCGGAACCTAGGCTTCGGCCTGCCACCCTAAAAGCCGGTGACCCACAGCTGCCTCCCAGCCTCCCTAACCTGGTCACCACACTCCCAGCTCTGCTCCCTATCCATCCCCCGTCCTCCTAGTTCTGCTCCCCATCCATCCATTGTCCTCCTAGATCTGCTCCCCATCCAACCATTGTCCTCCCAGCTCTGCTCCCTATCCATCCCCCGTCCTCCTAGCTCTGCTCCCCATCCATCCCTCGTCCTCCCAGATCTGCTCCCCATCCATCCCTCGTCCTCCCAGATCTGCTCCCCATCCATCCACTGTCCTCCCAGCTCTATTCCCCATCCATCCATTGTCCTCCCAGCTCTGCCCCACTTATCCACTGTCCTCCCAGCTCTGCTCCCCATCCATCCATTGTCCTCCCAGCTCTGCTCCCCATCCATCCATTGTCCTCCCAGCTCTGCTCCCCATCCATCCATTGTCCTCCCAGCTCTGCTCCCTATCCATCCCCCGTCCTCCTAGCTCTGCTCCCCATCCATCCCCGTCCTCCTAGCTCTGCTCCCCATCCATCCATTGTCCTCCCAGCTCTGCTCCCCATCCATCCCTCGTCCTCCCAGATCTGCTCCCCATCCATCCACTGTCCTCCCAGCTCTGCTCCCCATCCATCCATTGTCCTCCCAGCTCTGCTCCCCATCCATCCATTGCCCTTACAGCTCTGCTTCCTATCCATCCCCCGTCCTCCTAGCTCTGCTCCCCATCCATCCCTCGTCCTCCCAGATCTGCTCCCCATCCATCCACTGTCCTCCCAGCTCTGCTCCCCATCCATCCATTGTCCTCCCAGCTCTGCTCCCCATCCATCCATTGCCCTTACAGCTCTGCTTCCTATCCATCCCCCGTCCTCCTAGCTCTGCTCCCCATCCATCCCTCGTCCTCCCAGATCTGCTCCCCATCCATCCACTGTCCTCCCAGCTCTGCTCCCTATCCATCCCCCGTCCTCCTAGCTCTGCTCCCCATCCATCCCCGTCCTCCTAGCTCTGCTCCCCATCCATCCATTGTCCTCCCAGCTCTGCTCCCCATCCATCCCTCGTCCTCCCAGATCTGCTCCCCATCCATCCACTGTCCTCCCAGCTCTGCTCCCCATCCATCCATTGTCCTCCCAGCTCTGCTCCCCATCCATCCATTGCCCTTACAGCTCTGCTTCCTATCCATCCCCCGTCCTCCTAGCTCTGCTCCCCATCCATCCATTGTCCTCCTAGCTCTGCTCCCCATCCAACCATTGTCCTCCCAGCTCTGCTCCCTATCCATCCCCCGTCCTCCTAGCTCTGCTCCCCATCCATCCCTCGTCCTCCCAGATCTGCTCCCCATCCATCCCCTGTCCTCCTAGCTCTGCTCCCCATCCATCCATTGGCCTCCCAGCTCTGCTCCCCATCCATCCCTCGTCCTCCCAGATCTGCTCCCCATCCATCCACTGTCCTCCCAGCTCTGCTCCCCATCCATCCATTGTCCTCCCAGCTCTGGTCCCCATCCATCCCCCATCCTCCTAGCTCTGCTCCCCATCCATCCATTGTCCTCCTAGCTCTGCTCCCCATCCAACCATTGTCCTCCCAGCTCTGCTCCCTATCCATCCCCCGTCCTCCTAGCTCTGCTCCCCATCCATCCATTGTCCTCCTAGCTCTGCTCCCCATCCATCCCTCGTCCTCCCAGATCTGCTCCCCATCCATCCCTCGTCCTCCCAGCTCTGCTCCCCATCCATCCATTGTCCTCCCAGCTCTGCTCCCCATCCATTGTCCTCCCAGCTCTGCTCCCCATCCATCCACTGTCCTCCCAGCTCTGCCTCCATTTATCCATTGTCCTCCCAGCTCTGCTCCCTATCCATCCCCCGTCCTCCTAGCTCTGCTCCCCATCCATCCATTGTTCTCCTAGCTCTGCTCCCCATCCATCCATTGTCCTCCCAGCTCTGCTCCCCATCCATCCATTGTCCTCCCAGCTCTGGTCCCCATCCATCCCCCATCCTCCTAGCTCTGCTCCCCATCCATCCATTGTCCTCCTAGCTCTGCTCCCCATCCAACCATTGTCCTCCCAGCTCTGCTCCCTATCCATCCCCCGTCCTCCTAGCTCTGCTCCCCATCCATCCATTGTCCTCCTAGCTCTGCTCCCCATCCATCCCTCGTCCTCCCAGATCTGCTCCCCATCCATCCCTCGTCCTCCCAGCTCTGCTCCCCATCCATCCATTGTCCTCCCAGCTCTGCTCCCCATCCATTGTCCTCCCAGCTCTGCTCCCCATCCATCCACTGTCCTCCCAGCTCTGCCTCCATTTATCCATTGTCCTCCCAGCTCTGCTCCCTATCCATCCCCCGTCCTCCTAGCTCTGCTCCCCATCCATCCATTGTTCTCCTAGCTCTGCTCCCCATCCATCCATTGTCCTCCCAGCTCTGCTCCCCATCCATCCACTGTCCTCCCAGCTCTGCCCCATTTATCCATTGTCCTCCCAGCTCTGCCCCCATTTATCCACTGTCCTCCAAGCTCTGCCCCATTTATCCACTGTCCTCTCAGCTCTGCCCCATTTATCCACTGTCCTCCCAGCTCTGCCCCATTTATCCATTGTCCTCCCAGCTCTGCTCCCCATCCATCCATTGTCCTCCCAGCTCTGCTCCCCATCCATCCATTGCCCTTACAGCTCTGCTTCCTATCCATCCCCCGTCCTCCTAGCTCTGCTCCCCATCCATCCATTGTCCTCCTAGCTCTGCTCCCCATCCAACCATTGTCCTCCCAGCTCTGCTCCCTATCCATCCCCCGTCCTCCTAGCTCTGCTCCCCATCCATCCCTCGTCCTCCCAGATCTGCTCCCCATCCATCCCCTGTCCTCCTAGCTCTGCTCCCCATCCATCCATTGGCCTCCCAGCTCTGCTCCCCATCCATCCCTCGTCCTCCCAGATCTGCTCCCCATCCATCCACTGTCCTCCCAGCTCTGCTCCCCATCCATCCATTGTCCTCCCAGCTCTGCTCCCCATCCATCCCTCGTCCTCCCAGATCTGCTCCCCATCCATCCACTGTCCTCCCAGATCTGCTCCCCATCCATCCCTCGTCCTCCCAGCTCTGGTCCCCATCCATCCCCCATCCTCCTAGCTCTGCTCCTCATCCATCCATTGTCCTCCCAGCTCTGGTCCCCATCCATCCCCCATCCTCCTAGCTCTGCTCCCCATCCATCCATTGTCCTCCTAGCTCTGCTCCCCATCCATCCCTCGTCCTCCCAGATCTGCTCCCCATCCATCCCTCGTCCTCCCAGCTCTGCTCCCCATCCATCCATTGTCCTCCCAGCTCTGCTCCCCATCCATTGTCCTCCCAGCTCTGCTCCCCATCCATCCACTGTCCTCTCAGCTCTACCCCCATCTATCCACTGTCCTCCCAGCTCTGGCCCATGCATCCACTGTCCTCTCAGCTCTGCCCCCATGCATCCACTGTCCTCTCAGCTCTACCCCCATCTATCCACTGTCCTCCCAGCTCTGGCCCATGCATCCACTGTCCTCCCAGCTCTGCCCCCATTTATCCACTGACCTCCCAGCTCTGCCCCCATTCATCCACTGTCCTCCCACCTCTGGCCCACGCATCCACTGTCCTCTCAGCTCTGCCCCTATTTCCAGTGCTGCCCGATCCATTCCTTTTCTTTCCAGCTCTGTCCCCACCCATTCCCCATTCTTCCAGCAGTTCCTGTTATTCCCAGCTCTGCCCCAACCATCCTTCTTATTCCTAGCTCTGCCCGATCCATACCTCTTATTCCCAGCTTTGCCCCCATTCATCCCTTTCATTCCCAGCTCTGCCTCCATCCATCCATTTTATTCTCAGCTCTGCCCTACCCATCCCTCCTATTCCCAGTTATTTCCCATTCATCCCTCTTATTCCCATTTCTTCTGACTCTTTCCCATCCAGTTGGGGGGGGGGGAGTTGAAAATCAATGCACTTGCCCATCCATCTTCTTTATTCCTAGCTCTGCCCCATATATGCCTCTTATTCCTATATCTGCCCCATCCATCACTCTTATGACCAGCTCTGCCCCTATACATCCCTCTTATTCCCAGCCATATCCCTTCCCCCAGCCATTCCTCTTAGTCACAGCTCTGCCCCATCCATCCCTCTTATCCCTATCTCTGTCCCTATCTATACTTCCTATTTCTAGCTCTGCCCCATCCATCTTTCTTATTTCTAGCTGTGCCCCCATCCATCCTCTTATTACTAGCTCTGCCCCATCTATCCCTCTTATTCCATCTCTTTCACATCCAATGGGGGAGCAGTTTAAAATCAGTGCACCATGGGGTCACAGCTGCCGGTTCCACAGGGACAAACTAAAAAAACGCTCCTGTCAGCTCCCCAACACCCAATAGATATAATGCTAGGGGGGGCCTTTATTTAGTTCTGCCCAAAGAATATATTGCCCCCTAGTATGCTGATTTCAACTATACTCCAACTTCAACCTTGAGGCAGACTACGGTCAACGGACCTCTACTAAAAGTATTGAGTAGTACATAGGGAAGGTAAAGTGCAAAGTATGGAGATCAATTAACAATGGAGTTCAATAAATCATTGAGCCATCTAAGAGCACTATTGTAACAAAAAGGTGTGGGTCAACATTGTGATGGGCTTGGAGGCCATCAAGATTGCTTGAGCCCCTCTGTGCATCGACCCCCACAACCCTGTGCAATCCTTACCTTCACCTTCATGCTTGGCCAAAATGCAGCCCCACGATTGGCCATATGGGCCCACGTGGATGGCCCACCTGAATATCGGTTGTGTGAAGGGAAGGGTTTCCCAGGGTTGCTTGGGTCGATGCAATATGATATTTATTAACTAAATAACAAAAGTAAATTCCTGAATAAAGAAAAAACTGTCTTACTGGTAGTCAGTGCTTTTGGCCCACAGGAGTATTCTCTGGTCCTTGTGTCCAATTCTTAACACAGTTAACCCTTGTTCAAAAGAAGACCTTCCCCTTGCTGCTAAGTGCAAAGTGAATGTCTTTCCACTGGTTGGACTTGATGAAGTTTTGTAGAATGCAGCAGTTAGTCCTTGAGCAACTATTTGTGTAGAAGAATGAGGCTCACAATCCTTTATTGCATTCTAAATGTCAAGCAGATCATGCAGGCACGCCACATGGATATGCGCTTAGTGTGTTATCATTACTAGTGCTGGATAATTTTCCGTTATGTATATCTTGTTTATTTGAATGGTTACATCAACTCATGACAGCTGTTACACTCCGTAGAGTGCTGGCATTATCTTGCATAGTGCAAATGAATCTACACACCCAGAATTCATCTGAGTGCCTATCTAAGCAGCATAAGCCCTAGGGATTATGCGGCCTGGTTCCCCTGAGGAAAAATACAGCTCTGTCAAATCCGAGATGATCAAATTAGGAATCAATCATGTATTCAATCACACTGCAGTGTTGTGCTTTAAAATCAATAATTCGCAGTTAGTCCAGGCACACAGTAACTTCCTCCCCACCTTATGCCCCAGAGGAAACATTTAAAATGATTAATGTCAAAGCATCCCAAAAGTTCTGTGTAAATACCAAATGCAGGCTTAGCGAAGCTGCTTTCCAGGCTTCCATTTCTGGCTGGTGGTTGAAGTGGGAAGGAAATGCTATGCCGCAGTTTTACGAGTGCGCACACTGCTGTGGCCAGAGCCAGCTATGGAACCAGTTTGGTTTGACTGAGAGTACCAAAGGGCAGAGTGGCTTTTAGACCACTTTTTAGCCCTGCTATAGCTTCTACTCTGGGCTGCTGGAAATTGAGGAGAGGCACAGTCCCTTAATGCCTGTAAATATTTAGACATGGATAGAAACAGGATTTTAGTGCACTTATCGTGGTCCAGTTCATCTGACAGGATCATGAGTTGCCAACATGAAACATGACGCCAAAATAAACTTAAAAGGCAAAGGATGACATTCACCAGTTGCCAGCATAAAGGACGCTAAAATAAAATGTAACAAAATGTTATGAAAAATTCTATTGCTCTGACATTATCTAAAAGATGCCACAGTTTCTCCTGCAAATGACAGGGAGCTGGGTGTGGAAGGCACAGGGTTTTGTGCCATAAACAGCAGACATTTTCCCCCCTCTTCTCCCACCTTTTTTCCCAGGGATACCACAGGGAAGGACCATGAGGAACAACAGCTCCCTATCTGAGCCAAGGGAGACTGCCTTGCCCTTTCTAAACCGAGGGCATCTGGGCTGCAAGTGAAGGGATAACCCAGTTCCTTCTACACGTCATATGGGGCTGAGCCCTTAAAGTGGACCAAAAGCCAGGATTTAGACTATCTTGGGTTTTGCACCTTGCCCCCCCGGGCACCCTAATCGAGAGTGCCCCGCTGTGTGAAACCAACCATATCGTCCCAATTAACTCACCTCTCCCCGGTCCTGCGATGCATGCGCGGCCTCTCGTCCAATCAGTGCGTTCGGATCTGCTCCTGTCCCTTCATCTGAGGCTAGCGGATCCAAGCGCACTGGCGGCAGCATCCCCTGCTGCCTTCTAACAGGGAGCATGTCGTCGCTGGCCATTCATAAATGCCTGGCATGGGCCCGCGCCCTGCTAGGGGGATAGCAGGGATGCAGGCGCTGCTTGCGCATGTGCCTTTGGACTTTGGAAGAAGGTGAGTTTCTGGGCAATCTGGGTGGGGGTTCACACAGTGGGGCATCCTGACTCTGGATGCCCCAGGGAGAGGGAATCGATCGGCCCTAGAATCTTATAGACTCCAGGGCCATCGGACTGTGGCTTTTGGTCCTCTTTAAGGCGTATTTTGCCCTGGCTAGACAACATCCACTTTATGTTAAACAAAACTAATGTTGCATGAAACATGTCTATTTAGTGGATACTTGGTGAAAATATGAATTGGAATCACAAAATAAGATAAATATGATGGTTTTAATTGATATTAAGCCTTGAGCACTCTTTATGTTCTAAGAATTTTTACTGTGTTTAACAACTGATCATTGTTATGTCACAGTGAAAATTCCACAAAGGAGATAGAGGGATGTACCAGTTGTAATGTGCAGCTGGATTTATATTTTTATTGGCTTATCTTGTATCCCGAGCCTCTGGGAGGAGGCAAAAAAGTATATTAGGCAAATTATTGATACTTACCTGTTCCCCAAATGGTCAACAGTCGTCTGGAAGTCAGAAATATGAGTAGAGGTCATCTCTCAAACTTGATCTTCCTACATACCTGCCTACCTACCTGTCCACCTGCACACATACTCACTGGTCCACCTACCTGCCTGTCCAGCCACTTACTCATCCACCTACTTGCCTACCCACCCAGTTGACCACCCAGCAACCTACCCATCAGTCCACCTACCTGCCTGTCCATCCATCCACCCATTCTCCCACCTACCTGTCCACCTGCCTGCCCTCCCACCTACCTACCCTCCTCAAGGCTAAAATTTGGTCATAACTCATAAAGTGCTTTCAGAAACGTGTTATATCCCAATTTTATCCACAAGATAGATTGGTTATAGAATCCAGATCTGCAATAAAAAAAAACCTTTTTCCTAGTGCACAGCACGGCCTGTTTCATGTAGCCCTTACATCTGGGTATTCCGCCACAAGGTGGCCCAGTGTACTGCAGAAGATTTGTGGCTCATCCCGGCCCCATATAAAAACAGGAATCACCCATAGACCTCCAGTATTTACTCTGCAGTGATACTGCAAAGATAGAAGATGGCTTTCTATGTTGCGCAGGCGAGCAGGGCAACCAAGCCTGCGGCCCTGCATGTCTATTTCCACCCGCTTCCGGACCCTCTGTGCCTCCCAGCCTTGGCTGTCGGATCGGGTGAGGGTAGAGGAGCACTGGGGTCAGGTGCTCGGGAGCGCTGCTCCAAGCCGTAGACCCTGTACCACAAAGGGTAGACGGCCATAGGCTTTTATGGTGAGCCTGCTAAGGGATGAAGTGATCCTGCTTTCGCTATGTGTAGGGGGTGAGTTGTGTTTCCCTTGCCAGTCTCCCCTTTTTTATTGTCTTTCTTCCCTGTCCTCTCTCTTGCTCCCCCTCTCCCCGACGGGTGTTCGTGGGGGGGGGGGGGGTGGTAGCGGCAGGTGGTGATCTGGTTGTTGTCCCATTTTGTTGTCTCGCCGCAGCGGATGTACTACGCTCCGCGGCGGGCGGCGCTTTTACTGTAATTGTGCTGCAGACTATCATGGCGCTGACGCGGGTCACATGGGCGCGTTTTTGCGCTCTTTGGGGGGCGGCACCAGTGGATGACGCGTATCACGTCATGCTCCCGTGGCCCGCCCCTCGAGGTTCTCGATCTAGGCGCCATTTTGCAGCTGCTGTGTGCTGGTGCCTGTGTCCGGAGGCCCATCTTTCAACGTGGGCTGCGGCGGTGATTTGTTCGTCTGATCTTCCATTCGTGGTTGGCCTGGCTGTACGGTGATCGCCTGGGTGCGCTGCACGCGCTGTGCCTTTGGTCCGTGAGTCCCCTATGGGGGTTGTTTCTTCTTGTTGGGGCATGTACTGCGGGATGCTTATGTGTCTCTTTTGCTTATGTCTTTCAGGCGGGATAACTGTGTATTGTGGTTCTCCCAGTCCCTCTCCCCCCACACCTTTTTCCCTCCTGGCCCTCTCTGTGGGCATCCCTTGGGGGGCATCCTGGGTGGCTTTTTTATTAGCCCTTACCCTGTTCTGGCCTATTGCGCCTGTGTTAATCACCATATGGAGGCTTCTGGGGATAGCGTGCTCGGGGGTCCTTCGAGGCAATCCCTGCTGTGTTCCATGTGCGGGGTATCCCCTTTGAGTGGTGGTGGCGGTGTTTGTGTGCCGTGCGCCCAAAGTATTATTGCGGACCAGGCTGGGATGAGCGCTTCTCTTCCCAGTTCTGCGCTCCCTCCGGCATCTCCTACTCCCCCGTGCCTGTATTTAGCCCCCAGTGAGGGGGATACTAGCAGGGGGTCCCAATCTGATCTGGCACTACGCGTGGCCAGCATTGAAAGGCAGCTGGCCCGACCTGTGGTGGGCAAGGCCTCTGGCAAGAAGTGGCATCTTGACACCGCGCCTTCCCTCTTTGCCGAGGAGGATGTGGGCCTTCATGTGTTTGGCGGCCGTGACTCCCTAGAGGAGGGGGCGCTTTTCCATGATTCAGACTCCTCTGGGGACCATTAGGAAGGGTACGACAGTGACTCGGGTCCGCCTCTAATGAGGATACCGGGCTCCCCGTTGACACTGATAGACTGTTGTTAGACATTTTTGAGACTTTGCACATTGCCCCCCCCTAAGGTGGTGAAGAGGAAGCAGGGTGAGCTCTTTCGCCCTGACAAGCAACGCTTGGAGTTCCCGGAGCAGGGTCATTTCTCCAATATGGTGCTCAAGGAGTGGGAACGTCCTAACAGATTGCCCACGGTGCCCAAGGGATTGGACAGAAGGTATCCTTTTTCTGCTGACCTGGTCAAGAGCTGATCGTGTCCCCCTGAGGTGGACGCGCCTGTTCTAGGGCTGTCACACTTCGGTCATGTCGTCCCCTGACACTACTACACTGCGTGATGGCGCGGACCGCCGTATGGATCAGCTGACCTGTCATGCTTTCACCTTTGAAGGGGCAGGCCTGCGTCTGGTTTGTGCCGCTGCCATTATGGCCATTGCCCTTCAGAAGAAGATCAAGTGTCTCGCGGATGGTGCCATGGCTGGTAGGAGGAGGGAGGATTATAGGGCCCTCTTGCTTTGCTCTGATTTTGTTGCATTTGTGCTGTCTGCCATGGATGATGCCGTCTGGCTGGGCGGTAGGGCTTCGGCCCTCTTGGTGGCTATGTGCCGATTTGTTCGGTTGGGCCAGTGGGCAGCTGACTCTGCTGCTAAGAAGTCTCTCATCGGGCTCCCCTTCGCGGGGCTTCGTCTCTTTGGTGAGTGTCTGGATGTTCTGACCAAGGATGGTAGGTTACCTCAGCGTAGGAAGCAGCTTTGGCTCTTTCGGGGGCCCTCCGCTTCCTTCCCCTCCTTTCGTGCTTCCAGAGGAGGTCGTGGCTCCCTCTTCTCGGGTAGCCGCAGAGATGCTTGGGGCCGTGGCAGATTCCGTGGTCATCCCGGTCTCTCATGGGGATCCAAGCCCAAACCCCCCTCAAGGCCCCTCAGGCATGAGGAGGCGCCCTCAGCCGTCAGGCCGAGAAGGATACTCAGGTGGTGACCTCCACTCTCGAGTCCTTCGGCTGGGTGATCAACTATCCCAAGTCTTCACTGTCTCCGTCTTTGGTGAGGTCCTTTCTGGGCATGACTCTGGATACCTCTCAGGTCAAGGTATTTCTCCCTCAGCAGAAAGTGGAGGGCCTTCAGTTGCAGGCACAGGCTCTGCTTTTGTGTCATCATCCCTCCATTCGGCAGGGGATGCAGTTAGTGGGCCTGATGGTGTCCTGCTTCGAGGCGGTTCCCTTTGCTCAGTTTCACGTGAGGCCTCTTCAGTTGGATCTCTTGTCAGTTTGGAATCGGGACCCTGTGTTCCTGGATCAGGAGTTTGCTCTGTTCTCTCTAGCCAGGCAGTCCATCTCGTGGTGGCTGAACTCGAGGAATCTTCTAGTGGGCAGGCCCTTTCTGCCGCCATGCTGGGAGATTGTCACCACAGATGCCAGTCTGACCGGTTGGGGGGGAGTTTGGAAGTCTTTGAAATTTCAGGGTCAGTGGGGCCCCCAGGAGGCCCATGCACCCATCAACATTCTAGAACTGCGGGCGATCAGGTTGGTTCTCTCCCAGTGGACCCCACACCTTTGGGGTCAGGCTGTTCAGATTCGCTCGGACAACCAGACGGCGGTTGCCTACATCAATCATCAGGGGGGGACTCGGAGCAAACGAGTCCTCAAGGAAGTGTCCCTTATACAGTCTTGGGTGGAAGAGAATGTCCCCTGCATCTCTGCATCTCAGGCGGTGGTACAAGCCTATTCTGCTAAAGGGAAGGTTCCTCCCTTTCGGGTTACTGCTCATTCTACTCGTGCTATTATTGCCTCTTGGGCATTTCAGCACCAAGCTTCTGTTGAACAAGTTTGTAAGGCCGCTACTTGGTCTTCTGTTCATACTTTTTCCAAGTTTTACAAGGTTGATGTTAAGGCCTCAGCAGATGCTGCTTTTGGCCGCAAGGTACTTCAGGCGGTAGTGGTTTGAACTGCCCGCCGTTACTCTTTGGGTATCCCACCCTACCTTACGGACACTGCTTTTGGATGTCCCAGATGTAATGACTACATGAAACAGGCCGTGTTGTGCACTAGGAAAAATACAATTCTGTGAGTACTCACCTGTAGAATTGCTTTAACTATGCACAGCACGGCCTGTTTCATCCCTCACTTGTTATCGTTATCTTTGGTTACCTTTGTATGGTGATTTGTTCCAAAGTTAGTTGTGAGGGTTCTTTTTACCTTTATTACCTCCCAGCTTCTTGTATAACTGCTTTTCAACACTGGAGGTCTATGGGTGATTCCTGTTTTTATATGGGGCCGGGAGGAGCCACAAATCTTCTGCAGTACACTGCGCCACCTTGTGGCGGAATACCCAGATGTAAGGACTACATGAAACAGGCCGTGCCATGCATAATTAAAACAAGAGCACATTTTCTGTTTTCATTTGACAGTCAGGGGGTTAAACAACATATATATCATTATTTTTAAGGCGAATAAGCTGAATCTAACAATGTAAATTGTTAGTAAAAAGTAAATTGCTCAATGTTTTCATTTGATGAAATTTAAATAATAAAATAAAAAAATGTAAAACATTTACAAATTATATATGTAATGATATTAATCAAAGCAAATAAACAGGTATTTATCCTGAAGACACATCACTAGTCATCAGTTTTGAATTGGGAAAGCTAGTTGTTTAACTTGTATTACCCTTGCAGGAAAAAGACAGCAAGTTAATTTGCCTTGATTCATTAATACACATATACCAAGACCCGGATGAATGAGAACTGGGAGATTGGGACATTTCATATAAATAAACATGAATGAATATAATTAAAATATAATTAATATAGATTATTTAATAAACACCTTTTAAAGGTTTGATGATTTTACTGCTGTCTCTGTGCAGTGGAACCAGTGGCACCTTGTGGTCAAAGATTGGCAGTGCAGAAAAAACGTTTTACTAAATGCAGAATACATTTTAAATCATTGGCTTCGATTCACTGTTGAAGAAGAGTTGAAAGAAATGATCCTGGTAAAAAAATTATATTCATGAGAAAAAGTGAATCACCAGATAGGAAGACAATGGAAGCCAATGGCACTTTTTTATTCCTGAGAAAAGTATTGAGCTTTTTACTCTGTAGTAAAAAGTGTCATTGACGTTCATTGTTTTCCTATCTGGTGATTCACAAAAAATTAAATTCTCAGGCTTTTTTCTCATAAGTTTTCTACCATGAGAATATTTTCCAACATTTAGTGTATCGAGGCCAGTGAAACATAAATCAGAACCCAAATTGTGCTCTCTCTTTTTGTGACATTCTACAGTTTCTCCTTATCATTTTCATTTCCCATATGAAAATAAGCATTAAAAATCTATTGGTTAAACCGCACACCTGAGATCTAACCTAAAAGCAAAAACAGAAAAAAGGGTTCAGGCTGTCCCTGGGGCTTGTACCATATATCCCAGTTACAGAGATTCAATCCATATGAAACTAAACCCTCTAACTGCCAGCCTACCTAGAGTTTTTTCACCCTCTTTTGCCAAATCATTTTTCACAATTTTGTGCTACACATGTTCAACTGTGATTTTGAAAGGAAAATTATATATTTCAGTCTGGGCTTTAACATGAAATGTTTTGTTTGTCATTTTAAGTGTATTCTCAATATTTTTGGGTGAGATATGTGTAAACATTTATTTTTACAATTAGCAGTGTTTTTTTGTAATAAATAAAGTTGCTATGCGCACCTTGCAGTTTTTCAAGAAAAGCAACCCTTTACATTCAAATTACCCCCCCCACAAACTATATTCTATATTAATCCAGTCCAGTCCAGGAATGTGTCGTCAACTCTGTGGTAAGACTTTGTCTCCCCTCCGCTAACCGCTATTGAGCGGCAAGGACCTTATACCCCGAGGGAGCACGACTAAGAGATTGAGAAAAGCTCAATTTGAGGCACACCATTACATTGCCATCTGGTAAGAACAATTAGCACAGGTGGTGGGCACAAGGTGGAAGTTTTGGAGCTGATTATCTCTAAACACGATAATAAGTGCATGTACCTCGGGATAATAAGATAAAAGCATTGATTGATGCTTGAGAATACTAGCACACATTAAGCTTTCTAGGAGTACCCAGCTTGTTGTGGGCTCATCTTTCTGGAAGTTATCCCTCAACAAATTCTTCAGTTGCACAGGGTTTCCCGTAACAAATGTATAAAAAAGAATTAAAAACACATTTTACTAAAATATAAATATGCAAACAAGAAAAAAACAAGCTAAATCTGAAAGCACAAGGTCCCCCGAACAGAACAATACCCAACATGCATAGCTACTTTTCATTTCAACTGCCAGCCTACTTGAGATTTTGTCACCCTTTGTTGACAGGTAATTATGCGCTATGTTTCTGTTCCTGCCTAGGAGACCCCCGCCCCAAACTGAACAGAGAACTTAATAGCATTTACAAATAAATTACAACTACTATCCGTACTATAAAGGGTTAAAAAAAACATTGGCATAGGGTCCCCTTCCCAGAGGGGGGGGGGGCACCCATTGTTTTGGGGATTTTAAAGGATTAAGACCCCCTATCCAGCATAACCAGCCCGGGGACCAGCAGCTATACAGGGCTTGTAAGCAGGCTAAAAGTTTGCAAAGCCTCTGTGGCCCCAGGCTCTTCTGCAACCCCCCCCCCCCCCCCCCCGGGCTTTGGGGAGGCAGGTAATGGCGAGCTGGGAGTTGATGGCAAGTCACCCGCTAGCCACAGGTGACTTGCCAGCCCCCAAGCCTTGTGAACTGGTATAGGGGTTTAATGGATCCCTTGCCAGTTCACAAATGGTGTAAAAAAAACATACAGAGACAAGGAGAAAAATATTATATTTATTGTTTTTTCAAATACTTATCTCCTATCCACCCCCAAACACTCCCACGCTGATCACTCTGGTTTCTGCTCTCCTGCTGCTGCTGCTGGAAGGCTTTTATATCTGCTGGGTGACAGGACATAAAGGGTTAATTAAAAAATATTGACATGGGGGGCTAACTGCAGGTAACCTGCCAGTACCTAAGCCTTGTGAACTGGTTTAAGGGTCTCATGGACCACCAATACGAGTTCACAAAGGGTTAACTGCAAATATAAAAAAAAAACACACTACACATAAGAGACAATAACTTTTTCCTTTTTTTTTTAATGTTCACCTCCGATCCTGTGTCCCCTGGCAATCATGCCCCACAGCGATCCACTAACAGCTGACCGGGTTGATTGTTGGAGAGGGACTGGGGAGGCAAGAGATCACAGCCTCCTACCCCTCCTACCTCTCTCCAGCAATCACCTCCGGCATCTGACAGCTCAGCACCGGGAGCAGGATGACGTCATCCATTCCGCCCACAAAAGATGGGGCGTGCTAACTGTGGAAGTGGGGGAAACCCTTTGGGCCTTTTCCTCATCGCCTCATTTCGGGCCCTCATCTGAAGCCAGAAGTACCCCGGGGGGGGGGGGAATCGTATGCCCCCCCGGGTGAAGAGAAGCCGTATCGAACGCAGGGTCAGGTGAGAGTTTATTAACTTATGTGCCTTCTAGCATGGGGGAAATCCAGGCACATAACTGTCAGCTATATACGTTTGACGTACCTGGCATTCCTCCCCTGCTCCCCTGCTAGACAAAAAATAAATAAACTCACCTGACCCCTCGAATCGAACTGATCGAAAGGTCTCCTTTTCATCCGGTGGGCCTTCGATTCCCCACCCAGGCCCCCCGGCTGCAGGGGAGTGCCCGGAATAGCCCCCTCCCACTTCAGCAGCCACCGGCATTACATGTAAAAAAAAAAAATAATAAAAATGACATTTACTCACCTCTGTGTCCGGTCTCCTGTTCTCCTCTATCCAACGATCACCCCCCTGGCTCTTCAGTCTTCAGGAGAGAGCCCGGCAGGCCCTCTCCCCCTGCTTTAAGCAGCCCCACTCCTTTGGCGGATGACGTCACCATGCGGGCATTACCCCGGCTCCCAGCGGCTCAGCTGTGGTGATCGTTGGATAGAGGAGGAGAGATCACAGGATCTCCTACCCCCCTCCCCAACGATCACCGCATCATATGATTGGTGAAGGACACAGGAACGGACGATCAGAGGTGTGTAAAAAAAACAATTTTTTTTTAATAAAGTCATTTTTACTGTGTGTTGTGTGTTTATTTTTACTGTTAACCCTTTTTGAACTGGTAAGGGGTCCATGAGTTCACAAGGCTCTGGGTCTGCGACTTGCCATTAACCCTGAGCCCCCCCCATTACCTGCCTCCCCAAAGGCCATGGGTGGGCAGAAGGGCCCAGGGCCATTAGGCTATGCCGGCCTTGTAACCTGCAGGTCCAGGGGCCACCAAAGCTGGCCCCTGCACCCTTGGTCTACAAGCACCCGGGCTGGTTATGCTGGGTAGGAAGGACCTCACACCATTTTTTTATTTTTAAGGGTTTTTAACCCTTAGAATTCAACAAAAATGGAGTCCCCTCCCGGGAAGGGGGAACCCTATGTGTTTTTTCTTTTTAAATAACTCCATGTTACCTGTCATCCAGCAGGTAGTAAAGGCTTCCAGCAGTTGCAAGAGAGCAGAAGCCAAAGATCAGCAGGGGACACAGTGCTCTGTGATGGATGGAAGGTAAGTATTAAAAAAAAACTCCTACCTGGAGTTTTTGTCACACTCTGTTGCCAGACCATTTTGCACTATTTTGCACTCCCCATGTTCAAATGTGATTTTTGAAGGGATTTCCAGGGATTTCCCAGGAAAATGATATATTGCTTTTTTCAGCAGTCTGAGCTTTAACATGAAATGTCTTGTTTGTCATTTTTTAGGTGTATTCTCAATATTTTTTGGCGAAATATGTGCAAAAAAATAAAAAAAATCAATTTTTTACAATTTGTAGTGTTTTTTTTGTAATAAAAAATGTAAGTTTGTCAATAAAATCTTATTGCGTGTGAAACCCCAATTTCTCACAGTTACAGCGGTACCACATATGTATAGGTAGACACCCTTTCCTGCCCAGGAGACTCCCCCAAACTGAAACAGAGCTTTAGGGGATTTTCAGAAAAAATACAACTGTGATATGCGCTATGCGCACCTTGCAGTTTTTCCAGAAAAACAACCCTTTACATTTGAAATACCCCCTACAAACTATATATTTTCTGGAAGTACACACCTCAGGCTTTCTATTTGTACCAGGCTTGTTGATGTGGCCACAGTTTTCTAGAAGTAATCCCTCAATGTATTCTTTGGTTGCAAAAAGTTTCCCTAAAAAAAGGATAAAAAAGCAGAATCAAAGCCACATTTTCCTACAAAAACTATATACAAACAAGAAAAAACAAGTATAATCTGAAAAAGCAACATCCCCTGAACAGAACGATACCCAACATGCATAGGTTCTGTCAAGGGAAGAGTTGCCAAACACCCCAAAGTAAAGCATGTGCATAACGGTAATTTTTCTTGAAAATTTCAGCTCTGCAGACAAAGTGCGCACCTTGCGATTTTTTAACCAAAACAACCCTTTACATTTGGAATATCCCCCATAAACCATATATTCCCTGAAAGTACACGTTAAGCTTTCTAAGCGTACCCAGCTTGTTGTAGTGGGCTCCTCTTTCTGGAATTAATCCCTCAAAGAACTCTTTGGTTGCGCAGAGTTTCCCTAAAAAATGTATAAAAAAGCAGAATAAAAAACACCTTTTCCTAAAATATAAATATGCAAACAAGAAAAAACAAGCTAAGTCTGAAAGCGCAAGGTCCCCCGAACAGAACAATACCCAACATGCAGAGGTACTATTAACCCTTTTAATTGCCAGCCTACTTGAGATTTTGTCACCCTCTGTTGACAGGTCATTTTTCCCCATTTTGCACCATGTTTTGCGCCATGTTTTGCAACATTTTTGCTGGAATTTTCAGGAAAATTATATATATATTTTTTGCAGCAGAGTTTAGGCTTTAACATGAAATGTCTTGTTTGTAAATTTTATTTATTATTAATTGTATTTATTATTAAGTTAAAAAAAAATAAATAAATAAAAATTTTTTTTAGAAAATTGCTTCCTTTATTTTAAATAAAAAGAAAATGTCAAAGCTCTCTTTATTTAGATTGAGGTGTCTCCTGGGCAGGAACGGGTGTCTATCAATACATATTTGGTATTGTTGTAAGCAAGAAAAATTGAGCTTTCATATGCAATATGATTTTCCTAAAAAACATACATATTATATGTATTATATAATAATAAATGCAACAAAATTTAAAAATGATAAGGTTTTACATTTTGTTCACATATTTCACTCAAAATATTATAAATGTACTGAAAAAATGACAAACAATACATTTAATGTTGAAGCCCAAACTCTGCCAAAAAACAATATTTAATTTTCCTGGAAATCCCTGCAAAAATCACAAAATGGTGAAAAATGGTCTGACAATGAGATGACAGCATCTCTATGTAGGCTGGCACAAAAAGGGTAAGTCCACTATATTTAGCCTAACATGGGTCTCTTTCTAAAGTGGCTGGTGACTATGTTTTGGCACTCTCAAGTCTCGCTTCCCATCAGTGGTGTAACTACCACAGTCGCACTGCCCCAGTACCCGGTGCCCTGAGGAAGTAGTGTGGATACACTACGACACGCGTTGGCGACGGTTTGTGGGGGCGCCCCTGGTCGGTTTGCATACTCACTATTGCTTTCTCTTGTGCCCACCCAGGTGCGTTGTCTTACACCTGGCTGGGACCTTTTGGTAGATATTGATCAATTCTTTAGAATATACTTAATTGGTTTGCACTTTGCACCTATATAGCACCTTGCACTTTTTTGATTATGTGATTAAATAGATTACCTATTATGTATCTTGTTTAAATAATGTTTGGAATGAATTTTCTCACCATATATTTTGTATAGGACCTCTGGCGCCCTCTGGTGTTGTTTTATGTCTGTCATGTTAATGTCTATATGTGATTTTAAATTGTAGCTCATCATGTGTTAAAATTTAATAAATTCTGATTTCTTAGATATATTGCGGGGTGGTGCCACTTTTTCTTTTACACCTTATGGGAGGTTTTGGTCCCCTCCCTATATGCTTGTTCTTTGCCATAGTCGGTGTTTAGATTGGTGTGCACACCACGTTTTATATTATATATTATAGTTGGTTATTTTTGGCAAATAGTTTAGTGCGGCCCTCTTGCCTGTTTGTTATTCGGTCCTAACAAAAAATATATATAAATATCCTAAGCTGACCCTATAGGAAGATTCATATAACATCAGACAATGTGCAAAAAGTGCAATAAATGTGCAAAATGGTGCAAAACAATTTTATAGAGGTAATAAAGCGCCTGTGCTCAAAATACTGTGCAAATTTCATAAGAATAAAAGGACCAACCAGGGTAAGCAGCAAAGACATATAACAACATAATATGCATACAGACCAACTGGGCATCCCCCCGTAGATGAACCCGCCAACGCATGTCGCAACGCCTGCCCGTTGCTTCCTCAGGACGGCTGTTCCCCTTTTGGGTTTGTAGCAAGTGCAGTTTGATTCTGTCTCAAATGTGGACCCTTTGGTCTGTAGCAAGTTTTGGGTTGTTTGTAGCAAGTTTAGCCCTCTCAGGTTTGTAGCAAGTGCAGTTTGGTTCCGTCACAAACGCGTTTCGCCTGATGGCTTCATCAGTGTGCGGACCTTAGCCTGTATGTGTCGTAGGACGATATGTTAGTGGCGTTTGATTTACTAAGAGGTATATTGGTATAGCATGATCCTTGTGGGTACTTACATGTTTTTCTGCTGATACAGTTTTTAGCTTGTGGCGGCTTGGAGGTGTAAAATCTTCATTTGGGTCCTCTTTATTATTACTTGATCTGTATAAAAATATTTCAATTGTTAGTTCCCCCTATGTCCTGGTTTGTGTAAAGGCCTTAAAGCTAGTTTAGCCCCATCTTAGGGGTAACGTTGGTCCCCCATGAAAGTAATAGTAATAGTTGGAAGCTACTTTAGTATGTCATTGTGTGGGTGCGCTTGTCGTCTGGCCCCCTCCCTCGGGAGGGTGGTGCGCAGCTAGAGTGGTCTCCGGTGTGCCTGTGCTCGGGTCTGTGCCTGCGTTTTTTTCTGCTTCAGTGGCGCTGCTGTGCACTTCGGGGGGCGGTGTTGGAGGTGTGTGCTGGGAGCCGTGTATTTAGGCTCTCAGTACTGCCCTTCCTGTGAGCCTCCTGTTCTTTGGTTGGCAGAGGCTCGGAGGTGCGCTGACGCACTTCCGGTGCGTCGGCCCCACCCGGTCGGCGGCGTCAGTTCCACCTGTGTAGTGATGCTGTGGTGTCGCTCTATTGGGCGACACCATTTTGTTGGTTAGCATACTCTGTATGGAGCTGGGGGGCATTTTCTGCTGAGGATTGTGTCTTGTTATTGACACTCTTACATATGACGTTTATTTGAGGAGGGGAATTGGTTGAGCGCTGTATGTATTCTGCGCTCTCTTAGGGAGATGACTGCCCTTCCTAATTGTACCCAGATACGTTTAAATAGGTAAATTAATAAATAAAAAAACGCTGTTTTGATGTCTAATCTTTATTATTCTGTGCCATGATTATGTGTTTCTGGTTCACTAATAGGAACCTTCTATATTGTCATTTGTTGCTAAATGCTTGTTGTTAGGAACATAATAGTAAATGGAACTATGTGTGCTTTGTTTGTGTGTTAGCGGGGTGGGTCTTTTTCATTAGCTAATGGGAGTGAGTTCAATAGGGAAAAGTAATTATGTGTAGTGATATTTTTTATGGGTGAAGTAATTGTTATATTCTGTTGTGTAATTGCTTGTGAATATTAGTGGGAGTGAGTTCTCTAGGTAATGGTAGTTATTGTGGGTTCTTTGTTGTTAAAGGAAAGGGGTGAAACTGCATGTCTCATTGAGTCCTGGTGGTCTGGTTGCCTTGAGTCTGGTTATCCACATTGTTTCTATTTGGAGTGTGCGTTTCTGTATATCCCCTCCCCTTTGGTTGTCATGTAATCTGTCCAGTACCTGGAATCTGATGTTATTGGGGATTGATGCGTGCTTAAAGTGGACCAACACCCAGGCTGATCGGCCCGGGAATCTATAAGATTCCCAGGCCGATCAGATCCCTCCCCGCGGGGCATCCAAAATCGGGATGCCCCGCTGTGTGAAACCCCCATTCACCTTACCTTACCCCCGTTCCAACGGCACATGCGCAGGCCGCGGTGGCATCTCGCGCTTCTCTCTAGCAGGGCGCGCGCCCGCGCCGGCCATTCACAAAAGGGCGCTCCCTGTTAGAGGGAAGCATGAGATGTGGCCGCCAGCGTGCTTGGAGCCTCTGTGGTTGTCCGTCCCTTGTACGTGCATACCACAGCGGCTCTGAGCGCGCTGATCGGGGTGCCCCGCGTAAGTGGACCAAAACCCAGGATAGTGAAAATCCTGGGTGTTGGTCCACTTTAAGGAAGAAATGTCTTCCTATGGGTGTCATAATGTTTTTGTTTTTTATGTCCCTGACATGTTCATAAATTCTGCTTTTTAGTTTCCTGTTTGTTTTGCCAACATAGAAGTTCTGGCATGGACATGTTATCAGGTAAATTACATTGGAGGTGTTGCAGTTAGTAAAGTGTTTGGCTACGCTTTTTGTTTCATTCGGGAGGATAATTTCCTTCCCTTGTTGTATGTAGCTACATGTACTGCAGCCTTCGCATCTGAAAAGTCCCTTTATCCTGCAACATTCTTTGGAGGTTTGTCCATTATAATGGCTCCTCACCAAAGAATCTTTAATAGATTTGGCTCTTCTAAACACTAATTTTGGTTCTTTTGGAATCAAGTCCTTTAGGTCTGGGTCCTGTGTTAATATGTGCCAGTGCTTCTGTAGTCTTTGTCTAATCTGAAGGTCTTGTTTGGTGAATGTTAGTATGAATGGTAAGTGAGGTTTGGTGGAATCTATGGGTTTGGGTACGAGTATAGTTTGCCTATCCCTTTTTGTTGCTTTCCTGTAGGCCTGTTTAAGTAGTTTCCTTGGGTAGCCCCTTTGTAGGAGTCTTTCCCAGACCCCCCTTGCGGCTTGTTGGAAATCTGCGTCTAGCGAGCAATTACGTCTTGCCCGCATGCTAAGGGATGCTGCGTTTCAGTGGGCTGGGGTGTGAGCTAGTAGCCAGTATGTTATTGGCCGCGGTTGGTTTCTGATAAAAATTAGTATAACTGCGTCCCCCTTGGTCTATGCCAATTTTTAATTGGGCTGGGGTGTGAGCTAGTAGCCAGTATGTTATTGGCCGCGGTTGGTTTCTGATAAAAATTAGTATAACTGCGTCCCCCTTGGTCTATGCCAATTTTTAAGTCCAGGAACGAGATCTCCTTTGTATTGTAGTCTAGGGTGAACTTTAGGTTATATGGGTTCTGGTTTAGGATTTTATGGAATGTTTTTATTTCTGAATCTGTTCCCTGCCAGAATATTAATATGTCATCTATGTATTTGTACCAGTAGAGAACCCCGGTTAGATGTGTCAGGGACTCATCCTGGTACAGATTGTTCTCCCACCAGCCTAGATATAAATTGGCGTAGGTGGGCGCACAGGTGGTCCCCATAGCGGTCCCTTGTGCTTGATGGTAAAGGTTTCTATTGAACAGAAATTTGTTGTGGGTTAGTATGAATTGTAAGAGTTTTATTTAGAAGCTGCTGTGTTCATACTGGTTGATGTCCAGTTGGTCGAGGAATGATTTAACTGCTCTCAGTCCCAGATGGTGGGGTATGTTTGAATACAGTGCTTCTACATCAAAGGTTGCTATAAGGGTCCCTGTTAGTAATGAGATGTCTTCTATTGTCTGTAGTAGGTGGGGTGTATCTCTTATGTATGATGGGAGGGCCTGTATGTAAGGCTGTAAGTAGGTATCTATGTATTCGCTGGCTCTACTGGTGAGTGATCCTATCCCTGATATTATTGGCCTCCCGGGTGGGTCTGTCTGTTGGTATTCTATGGCACCAGTCCCTATTGTTGAGTATCTTCAGGCACATCTTTTCATATTGTGTTTTGGTCATTATGACCGTGTTCCCCCCTTTGTCTGCTGATTTTATCGTTATGTCTGTGTTTTGTTCTAATTGTTGTAATGCTACTTTCATGGATGTTGTTATGTTGTTTGCTCGTTGACCCTTAGTGGTTATCTTCTTAATGTCGTATGTTACTAAGTTAACAAAAGTTTTTACACTGGCGTTGAGGTGAAGGGGGGGAAATATGTTGAGGGTTTTCTGAATGTTTTGGGCCTAGGTGCATCGGGTTCTATTTTGGACTCTGTTGCTGTAGAGTTCGATTCCAGTTCAAATTCACGCAATAGGTCCAAAATATTTTGGTCCTCCTTTCTAAGTGTCACGATGGTGTCTGGCTTTGATTTATCCTTATATTGGTATTTTAATAGGACCCTTCTCGCGAAGAGGTGCAGGTCCTTTTTTCTCCCAAATTTGTTCTAGTTGGTTTGTGGGCAAAAATTCAGGCCGAGTTTGAGGACCATTTCCTGTTTTTCTGTCAGGGGAATGTCTGCTGGTTTGCCCCCTCCGCTATTTCTGGTGAGATTGGGCTTGACTTCTTGTGGACCGTTTTGACTGTTGTGTCAGTGGGGGTTGTAGTGGATTTGTATCTACGCCTAAAAAACTGTCCTCTGATGAGGTTTCACTGTATTGTTGGTCCTGCGGTGGGTATGTTTTCTTTGCTCCTGTGTTTCTTGGTTCACCCTCTGTTTGTGACCGTGTGTACCTCTTGGTTTGTCCCTGTCTCTGTTGTTGTTTGTCCCTAAATGTGGATGGGGGTCCCTCTCTGTGTTTGTGCTTGTTGTAGTTTCCAGTGGTCCCCCTGTAACCTGGAGTTTTATTCCATCTGTATGCTGTGCCTATCTGGTAGGCTAATAGGTCTTTCTCAAACTTTCTTGTTTTGTTCTCCCAGACTTCCTTGTTTAATTGTGCTATTTCCTTTGTGATTTGTGTGTTTCGTATTGAGCCCAGTTGGTGTGTTGTTGTAGGTCCTGGCAGTTGTCTTTGTATTGTTGTTCTATTTCCTTGATTTGCTTATCTTGTTGCTCTATGAGTAGCTTATTCATGGTAATAGAACATTGTTGAAGGTTATGTTCCCACTTTGTCTTAAAGGTTTGGTCTAAATTGTTGATCTGGGGAAAGATTCTTATTCTCAGCCCAAGAGGAACAAGATTATTTTCCAGGTATTTTCTAAGGAACTCCAGGTTCCAATATAGTCTGTTTTTTTCTGTAGTGTTTTACCTAGTTGGTTGAATTTCCCTTGAACTGTTATCTGTGTAGTTTTTAGGGGTGGGTTCTCTGTTGGGACTTTAGAAAATTCTTTAACCATTTGTTCGCATTCCGCCCCTCCTAGATTTGTCATTATCTTATGTTTCTATTTTGTTCTGTTAGTTTGTCCTTCCCATTAAACCTTCGCCTATAGGACTTTTTAGTCCTATTTGATAAAGTATTCTGGGGGGGGAAGTTGTGCAGAGGACAAATGTGTCACTGGTATTAAGTGCCCCTTCTGGGGTACTAGTGCAACGGTTAAGAGGGGTTGAGAGTTCCACTGTTTCCTTCTGGGGTGTCTCCCAGGGGTTAAGGGTGGGCTCTGTGGTACCTTACTCCACACACCTTTGTTATGAATTACAGTGTTGTTATATTTACAAATATTTTTATTAATTCAACATTGATAGTGCAATATAAAAATATTTACAGTGCAGCGTTATCTATACATACATTTTACACATATTTTACCTATACACAAAGCAGTAGTGCAAACTGTTGCTTGTTTCTTTAGTTTACCCTAGACTACAATACAAATGAGATCTTGTTCCTGGACTTAAAAATTGGCATAGAACAAGGGGGACGCATTTATACAAATTTTTATCGGAAACCAACCGCGGCCAATAAGATACTGAGGGCCACTAGCTCACACCCCAGCCCACTGAAACGCAGCATCCCTTAGTATCTGCAGGCAAGACGTAATTGCTCCCTAGATGCAGATTTCCAACAAGCTGCAAGGGGGATCTGGGAAAGACTCCTACAAAGGGGCTACTCAAGGAAACTACTTAAACAGACCTACAGGAAAGCAACAATAAGGGATAGACAAGCCATACTCGTTCCTAAACCCAAACCTATAGATTCCACCAAACCTCACCTACCATTCACCAAACAACACCTTCAGATTAGACAAAGACTACAGAAGCACTGGCACATATTAACCCTTTCAGTGCCAAGCATGTAGATTCTATGTGCTCGCTTCCACTCCACTTAAGTGCCAAGCACGTAGAATCTACGTGCCTGACTTTCCCCCCTGCTAGTAAAAAAAATAAAAATCAAAAATACGCACCTGACACCTCGTTGGATCCGGCCGGGTCTCCCCTTTAATTTGGTGCCATCCGATCCCCCGTGGGCCCCCGGAATAGCCCCCCCCCCCCACTTCGGCAGCAGCAGCTGCTAACTGTAAAAAAAAAAAAAAAAAATAAAAATGACATTTACTTACCTGAGGCCGCGCTGTCTCCTCTTCACTGGGGGGGGGGCCTCGGATCGCCCCCAGCCTCTTCCGTGGCGAGGAGAGGGCAGAAATTGCCCTCCCCCCCCCCCCACTTCCTGGAACGGGTCTGCTAGCTAACATTGTTGTGATGTCACCAGCAGCCCTCTTAATGCCGGCACCCGAGACAGAGAATCAGTCTGCTCGGGTGCCTGGAGGAGGGCAGATGGGGAAGAGGAGAGGGCTGAGTTCGCCCCCCCCTCCCCAGTCTCTCTCCTTCAAACACACCAGCAGACTGACAGCTGTCATCGCAGATCGCCGGGGGACACAGGATCGGAGGTAAGTAAAAAAAAAAAAATAAAGATCATTTTTTTTTCTTATGTGTCTGTGTCTATTTATTTAACATTTAACCCCTTGTGAACTGGTAAGGGGTCCATGAGAACCCTTATACCAGTTCACAAGGCTGGGGGATGGCAAGTCACCCGCTTGCCGCAGCGGGTGACTTTCCATTAACCCCCGGCACCCCCATTACCTGCCTCCCCAAAGCCCAGGGTGGGGGCAGAAGAGCCCGGCCCACACAGGCTATGTGGGCTCGTAGGCTGCAGGGTGCGGGGGCCACAAAGCTCTGTTCCTACAAGCCCCCATAGCTGGTCCCGGGCTGGTAATGCTGGGTAAGGGGGACCCCATTTCAATTTTTTGGGGATTTTTAAGGGTTTTTAACCCTTAAAATTCCCCAACAAATGCCCCCCCGGGAGGGGGGACCTTATGTCATTTCTTTTTTTTAAATTAACCCCTTATGTTTATAGTGTGGATAGTAGTAGTTTTTTATTTGTAAATGTCATAAAGTGCTATTTTCAGTTTGGGGGGTCCCCTGGGCAAGAATGGGGGGGCTACCGATACACATGTGGTACCGTTGTAATCGGGAGAAATTGGGCTTTCACACGCAATATGTTTTTCTCTAATAAAGTAAATGTTTTATTTAAAATAAAGGAGACAATTGTCTAAAAAATATTTATTTATTTATTTTTACACAAAAATATTTAAAAAAACAGTAGAAAAATTACAAACAAGACATTTCCTGTTCAAGCCTAAACTCTGCTGCAAAATATATATCTATAATTTTCCTGAAAATTCCGGCAAAAATCAGGGTTAAACATGGCACAGAATGGGGAAAAATGACCTGTCAACAGAGGGTGACAAAATTTCAAGTAGGTTGGCAATTGAAAGGGTTGATAGTACCTATGCATGTTGGGTATTGTTCTGCTCGGGGGGCCTTGCTCTTTCAGATTTAGCTTGATTTTTCTTGTTTGCAAATTTATATTTTAGGAAAACATGTTATTTATTGAATTTTTTTATTCATTTTTTTAGGGAAACCCTGAGCAACCTAAGAATTCTTTGAAGGATTACTTCCAGAAAGGTGAGCCTACTACAACAAGCTGGGTACTCTTAGAAAGCCTAACATGTGTACTTCCAGGGAATATATGGTTTATATGGGATATTCCAAATGTAAAGGGTTGTTTTGGTTGAAAAATTGCAAGGTGCGCATTTTGTCTGCAGAGCTGAAATTTTCAAGTAAAATTACTGTTATGCGCATGCTTTACTTTGGGGTGTTTGTCAACTCTTCCCTTGACAGTACCTATGCATGTTGGGTATCGTTCTGTTCGGGGCATGTTGCTTTTTGAGATTTTACTTGTTTTTTCTTGTTTTCATATAGTTTTTTTAGGAAAATGTGGCTTGATTCTTCCTTTTTATTCTTTTTAGGGAAACTTTGTGCAACCAAAGAATACATTGAGGAATTACTTCCAGAAAACTAAGCCCACATAAACAAGCTTGATACGCCCAGAAAGCTTCCAGAGAATATATAGTTTGTGGGGAGTATTTTAAATGTAAATGGTTGTTTTTCTGGAAAAACTGCAAGGTGTGCATAGCGCAGTTGTATTGTATCTGAAAATCTCCTAAAGCTCTGTTTCAGTTTGGGGGAGTCTCCTGGGCTGGAGAGGGTGTATATCAATACATATGTGGTACTGCTGTGACTGGGAGAAACTAGGATTTCGCACGCAATAACATTTTATTGACAAACATATTTTTTATTACAAAAAAACACTACAAATTGCAAAAAATTGATTTTTTTTTTTTTTGCACATATTTCACCAAAAAGTATTGAGAATACACCTAAAAAATGACAAACAAGAGATTTCATGTTGAAGCCCAGACTCTCTTGAAAAAAACAATATATCATTTTCCTGGGAAATCGTTGGAAATCCTTTCAAAAATCACAGTTGAACATGTGTAGCGCAAAATAGTGAAACATGGTCTGGCAACAGAGGGTGACAAAAGCTGCAGGTAGGCTGGCAGCGAAAGGGTTAACACACGACCCAGACCTAAAGGACTTAATTCCAAAAGAACCAAAATTAGTGTTTAGAAGAGCAAATCTATAAAAGATTCTTTGGTGAGGAGCCATTATAATGGACAAACCTCCAAAGAATGTTGCAGGAAAAAGGGACTTTTCAGATGCGAAGGCTGCAGTACATGTAGCTACATACAACAAGGAAAGGAAATGATCCTCCCGAGTGAAACAAAAAGCGTAGCCAAACACTTTACTAACTGCAACACCTCCAATGTAATTTACCTGATAACATGTCCATGCTAGAACTTCTATGTTGGCAAAACAAACAGGAAACTCAAAAATAGAATTTATGAACACGTCAGGGACATAAAAAACAAAAACATTATGACACCCATAGGAAGACATTTCTTCCATAAAGTGGACCAACACCCAGGGGGGATCCCTCCCTGTGGGGCATCCAACATCGGGATGCCCCGCTGTGTGAAACCCCCCAGGACGCCCCACTCACCTTACCTTCATTCCGATCCAATGGCGCATGCGCGGGCCGCGGACGTATCTCGCGGTTCTCTCTAGGGCCGGCGCGGGAGCGCTTCCTGTTAGAGATGCGGCCGCCAGTGCGCTCGGAGCCGCTGTGGTTGTACGTCGCTTAGACTTGCATACCACAGAGGCTCTGAGCGCGCTGATTGGACGAGCAGCCGCTCATGCGCCGTAGGAGTGGGGTGAGGTGAGTTTTATCGGGTGTTCTGAGGGGTTTCATGCAGCGGGGCACCCCAGCTCGGGGTGCCCCGCGGAAGTGGTCCAAAACCCAGGATAGTGAAATTCCTGGGTGTTGGTCCACTTTAAGCACGCATCAAACCCCAATAACATCAGATTCCAGGTACTGGACAGACTACATGACAACCAAAGGGGAGGGGATATACAGAAACGCACACTCCAAATAGAAACAATGTGGATAACCAGACTCAAGGCAACCAGACCACCAGGACTCAATGAGACATGCAGTTTCACCCCTTTCCTTTAACAACAAAGAACCCACAATAACTACCATTACCTAGAGAACTCACTCCCACTAATATTCACAAACAATTACACAACAGAATATAACAATTACTTCACCCATAAAAAATATCACTACACATAATTACTTTTCCCTATTGAACTCACTCCCATTAGCTAATGAAAAAGACCCACCCCGCTAACACACAAACAAAGCACACATAGTTCCATATACTATTATGTTCCTAACAACAAGCATTTAGCAATAAATGACAATATAGAAGGTTCCTGTTAGTGAACCAGAAACACATAATCACAGCACAGAATAATAACGATTAGACATCAAAACAGTGTGTTTTATTTGTTAATTAACCTATTTAACCCTTTAAGTGCCAGCCTACCTGGAGTTTTTGTCACCCTTTGTTGCCAGACTATTTTGCACTATTTTGCACTCCCCATGTTCAAATGTGATTTTTGAAGGGATTTCCAGGGATTTCCCAGGAAAATGATATATTGTTTGTTTTCTGAGCTTTAACATGAAATGTCTTGTTTGACACTTTTTAGGTGTATTCTCAATATTTTTGGGTGAAATATGTGCAAAAAAATAAAAATCTATTTTTTACAATTTGTAGTGTTTTTTTGTAATAAAAAATGTAAGTTTGTCAATAAAATCTTATTGCGTGTGAAATCCCAATTTCTCCCGGTAACAGCTGTACCACATATGTATAGGTAGACACCCTTTCCTGCCCAGGAGACTCCCCCCAAACTGAAACAACGCTTTAGGAGATTTTCAGATAAAATACAGCTGTGCTATGCAATATGCGCACCTTGCAGTTTTTCCAGAAAAACAACCCGTTACATTTGAAATACCCCCAACAAACTATATATTCTCTGGAAGTATACACCTCAAGCTTTCTAGGTGTACCAGGCTTGTTGATGTGACCACAGTTTGTTTTCTGAAAGTAATCTCTCAATGTATTCTTTGGTTGCAAAGAGTTTCCCTAAAAAAATAAATAAAAAAGCAGAATCAAAGCCACATTTTCCTAAAAAAACTATATACAAACAAGAAGACACAAGTATAATCTGAAAAAGCAACATCCCCCGAACAGAACGATACCCAACATGCATAGGTTCTGTCAAGGGAAGAGTTGCCAAACACCCCAAAGTAAAGCATGAGCATAACTGTAATTTTACTTGAAAATTTCAGCTCTGCAGACAAAGTGCGCAGCTTGCGATTTTTCAACCAAAATAACCCTTTACATTTGGAATATCCCCCATAAACCATATATTCCCTGAAAGTACGCGTTAAGCTTTATAAGCGTATCCAGATTGTTGTAGTGGGCTCATCTTTCTGGAATTAGTCCCTATAAGAATTCTTTGGTTCCATAGGGTTTCCATAAAAAATGTATAAAAAAGCTGAATAAAAAACACCTTTTCCTAAAATATAAATATACAAACAAGAAAAAACAAGCTAAGTCTGAAAGCGCAAGGTCCCCCGAACAGAACAATACCCAACATGCATAGGTACTATTAACCCTTTTAATTGCCAGCCTACTTGAGATTTTGTCACCCTCTGTTGACAGGTCATTTTTCCCCATTTTGCGCCATTTTTGCTGGAATTTTCAGGAAAATTATATATTTTTTTTGCAGCAGAGTTTAGGCTTTAACATGAAATGTCTTGTTTGTAAATTTTATTTTGTTTTTTACAATATTATTAAGTAAAAAAATAAAAATAAATAAATAAATTTTTTTTTAGAAAATTGACTCCTTTATTTTAAATAAAAAATTTATTTTATTAAAGAAAACCATATTGCATGTGAAAGCCCCATTTCTACCGATTAGAACGGTACCACATATGTATCGGTAGCCCCCCCATACTTGCCCAGGAGACCCCCCCTAACTGAAACAAGTACTTTATAACATTTACAAATAAAATACAACTACCATCCACACTACTACAAAAGGAGGTCCCACAACCCCCAAAGAACCAACCCCATAAAACAGCGGCACCACTAATACTGTCAAAAAGTATAAACATTTTTTATTATTATTAATACATATATAGTACTACAAACAGTTTCGACAATTAAAACACAATTAAAAAACACAGAACCATATAAAACAAGAGGGGAGAGGGGCACCAGACTGGTGCAAATACTGCTCAATTTATATCCAAAATATAATCATATGTACTATATCATTTCTTATTATACCAGGCTGGAAATTATACCTACACCACAATCAATTACCAGTGATATACAATATATCCAAAAAGAAAATGTCAATATAACCTTCCAATAAATGCTACACCTATAAATAAATACTCTATAGTACCCAGTAAAAAAATGTGTGTATATGTCCTTATATATCCTTATAAAGGACCCCACCCTATAAATTCATATTATACTCTCCCTAATAATCTAATATCCCAAATCTGTAAAAAAGTGCTAAGTGCCAAAACTAATGTGCAATCACAATAATAATAAGGGGGAACCAGTCGGGTCAAAGGTAATACAGACATACAACATGAAGCATATAACTCACATATCCAAGGCAGAGATACCACGATGCCCCCACACCTCACCGCCGACGTGTTCCGTGACGTCAGGGCGTCACTTCCTCAGGGCGAGTGAGGCTACCATCAGTGGATACCATTTATACTCACCCAGAGCCTCGCTCCCACGCACAGCCCGCCCAAACAGCAGGATCCGTCAGGCGCACTCCGGCCGGAAGTGCGTACGCGGACCCCGCTCACGTGACCGCCGACGCGGTCAGCTGCCGTCCCCATAGGGACGCGCCGCTGTGGCACGCAGAGCGCGTCCCGACGTGAGGATGGTTGGATGCGCGCACCGCCCAAGCACAGCCTGGGCGCGCGTGCGCAGTAACTCCGGGCTGGATGCGAAAAGGAGCGAGGACAGGTGAGTTGGTCCAAACTGATGGATACAAAACGTGTAGACATACAACATCACTTAAACAAAGCTAGATACATCATATAAATCCGAACTACATGCTATCTATTCTATACTACACTATGTACAGTTAACCTAAACATCATGTCACAGTATATATACATTTGCGCTGATACCCATTAGATTCCAACAATAACTACAGAGAACAAGTATATAAGTGAGCAATATAATTGACCTCCAAAACCAAAGGGGAACATATACAGAGCTTTAATGGGGGTAAATATGAGAGGGGTATATAAATCTGCATGTTATAAGCCAGATAAGCCAACAAAACAAGGGGCTATTAAACACTCATCCAGCAGTCTCCAGCCCGATCTTGTTATCCCACTTAAGGGAATCAGAACATCAATCACAGTTCAGATTCTCAAATATAGTGTAAACCGCCAGGAGAGCCAGCAAACAAGGGGGCTATTACACATTTATCCAACAGTATCCAGCCCAACCTTGTTATCCCACTCAAGGTGATCAGAACATCCATCACAGTTAGGCTTCTCAAATACAGTGTGAACAGCTATCAACAAGATGATGTAATCAAACATCATTAAGTTGGTAATACAGCAAAATCAGATCAATCCATATCCACATCTTTTAGAATCTTGCTAGGAGTCCACCGGTGTCGTTATAAGGAGCTTCAATGGGGATATTCCTCCAAGCCATCCTCCTTGGAATGAGGTCCAGACCTACTACGTGGAACCCAAACAAGTGCTGAAAACTAAAACACCGGTAATTAATAACATACCATATAGAATAAAACAACGCAGTGCTATAACATACCGAAAACCCACCATCACCTACCCCCACCCAAACCCCACCCACCCCCCACACCTCCGAACTGTGCCCTGCACCACAAGCAACACTCAACCACTCAGAGAGCCCCAGGCCCATATCTAGGGCTCCGCGGAACCCCCCCCCACCACCCCAAGCACCATCCCAAGGTGACACCAACACCATCGCAAGGTGAAACCCTAGACGTGAAAACTCAATTGTGTAAAGTTTTTACACTATGAACCCAAATACGGCGTGAACGCCAGATCCTCATTCAATCCAAGCGGATCTTGGGAAAATCCAACATAACTCTCGTTGTTGCAGCATTCTTTTCAAGTCGCCCCCCGCGAGCCCATATTCACCCTTTCAATACCTGTGACCCTAAGACCACTGGGGTCACTATTATGTACATTCAAAAAATGGAGAGCAACCGGGGGGATTACTTTACCTTGTTGCAAATTCCTGGCCGCAAGACGTATGCTCGATAGATGTACTTGTACCCTGGCTTTAAGACTGTTTCTAGTTTCACCTATATACATTCTCGGGCAATTGCATTGGAGTGCATAAATGACTCCCGTGGTTTTACAATTAATGAGCTGTTGGATTTTTAAGCACTTCCCTGTCTGCAGGTTCCTGATAGTTTTGCTCTTGTCCATATGTGGGCAAATAGAGCACCCGCCGCAGGGATGATTACCAGTGATCAATTTCTGGTCCCGCAGCCAATTTGGTGGAGCCACGAAGTGGCTGGAGCAAACCCTATCCCGCATGCTACGGGCTCGTTGGGCCAACATTCGGGGTCCTCCCCGTACCCATCTGGCTAAGTGTGGATCCGACCTCAAAATATTCCAGTGGCTATGAAAGATGTATTTCAATTTATGCCAATCACTGTTAAATCGAGTTATGTACCTCACCTCTTGAGTATCCCGTCTCCTCTTTTTCGGGGTGAGCAATTTCGCCCTCTGTGTGCTTCTCGCCCGTTCAAAGGCCTTGTGGATAACTTCCTTGGGGTATCCCCTCTTCCTGAACCGACATGACAGGTCTTTGGCCTGCCGTAGGAACTCCTCCTCCTCTGAACAATTCCTATGTATTCTTAAGAACTGCCCAATAGGTATACCTCATTTGAGGCTAGTAGGATGAAAGCTACTATAGTGAAGGAGGGAATTAACCGATGTTTCCTTACAGTACAGGCCCGTGCTTTTAGACCCATCTTCATTGATAGAAATAGTGAGGTCCAAGAACGTAGCCTGTTTGGCCGGAGTCTGGGCCGTGAGAAAAATATTGAATTCATTAGCATTCAAAAAGTTCAAGAATTCTTCAAATTCTGCCACCGTACCCTGCCATACCACCAGCACATCGTCAATGTAGCGATGCCACCCTAGTACGTGCCGGTGAAATCTCGCATTGTCCTCGTGGAAAACAATTGCCCCCATGGCGACCCCACAGACTTGTCGATAATAATTGCTGTCAAAGGTAAAAACAGCACAAAATCGAGTAAAGTCAAAATAAATCCCTGTGGGGTGGGAGAGTTCTGTCCACTCATATTCAAAAAGTACCGGCACATACGGGTGGCATGCACATGCGATATGCTGGTGTAGAGGGCTTCCACATCCATGGTGGCCAGTAACACATCCTCAGAGACCCAGATGGATGGATTTAAGTGATGTTGTAGGTCTACACATTTTGTATCCATCAGTTTGGACCAACTCACCTGTCCTCGCTCCTTTTCTCATCCAGCCCAGAGTTACTGCGCACGCACGCCCAGGCTGTGGGCATCCTTACGTCGGGAAGCGCTCTGCGTGCCACGGCCGCGCCTCCGTATGGGGGCGGCGGCTGACCGTGTTGGCGATCACGTGAGCGGGACTTGTTGGCGCACTTCCGGCCGGAGTGCGTCTGCGGTCACGTGAGCGGGGTCCGCGGACGCACTTCCGGCCAGAGTGCGCCTGACGGATCCTGCTGTTTGGGCAGGCTGTGCGTGGGAGCGAGGCTCTGGGTGAGTATAAATGGTATCCACTGATGGTAGCCTCACTCGCCCTGAGGAAGTGACACCGTTACGTCACGGAACGCGTCGACGGTGAGGTGTGGGGGCATCGTGGTAGCTCTGCCTTGGATATGTGAGTTCTATGCTTCATGTTGTATATCTGTATTACCTTTGACTCGGCTGGTCCCCCTTATTATTATTGTGATTGCACATTAGTTTTGGCACTTAGCACTTTTTTACAGATTTGGGATATTAGATTATTAAGGAGAGTATAATATGAATTTATAGGGTGGGGTCCTTTATAAGGATATATACACACATTTTTTACTGGGTAGTATAGAGTATTTATTTATAGGTGTAGCATTTATTGGAAGGTTATATTGACATTTTCTTTTTTGGATATATTGTATATCACTGGTAATTGATTGTGGTGTAGGTATAATTTCCAGCCTGGTATAATAAGAGATGATATAGTACATATGATTATATTTTGGATATAAATTGAGCAGTATTTGCACCAGTCTGGTGCCCCTCTCCCCTCTTGTTTTATATGGTTCTGTGTTTTTTAATTGTGTTTTAATTGTCGCAACTGTTTGTAGTACTTTATATGTATTAATAATAATACAATTTTTGTATACCTTTTGACAGTATTAGTGGTGCCGCTGTTTTATGGGGTTGGTTCTTTGGGGGTTGTGGGACCTCCTTTTGTAGTTATTTGTGCCCTAATGTGGCTTGTACCTACCCCTCAGTGTAGCTCACTTAGTATAACATTTGTTAATTGTTGGTGCGGTCTTGTCTTTCTTTGAGTAGTATACCATCCACACTACAAAGAGTTAAATCAAGAATAAAAAAATGACATACAGTCCCCCCTCCCGGGGGGGGGGGGGGGGGGATCACAATTTTTTTTTTTTTTTTTAAGGGTTAAAAACCCTTATAAATAAAAAAAATTGACATGGGGTCCCCCTTACCCGAAGTAACCAGCTCGGGACCAGCTATGCAGGGCCTGTAGAAACAGGGCGCAGGGGCCAGCTTTTGTGGCCCCTGGCCCTGCAGGCTACAAGCCCGCATAGCCCGTGGCCACGGGCTCTTCTGCCCCCCCCTGGGCTTTGGGGAGGCAGGTAATGGGGGTGCCGGGGGTTGACTTGCCAGCCCCCAGCCTTGTGAACTGGTATAGGGGTCTCATGGACCCCTTGCCAGTTCACAAGGAGTTAAATGTAAAAAAAAAAAAAAAAGACACCACACACAAAGAGAAAAAAATATTTTATTCTTATTTTTTTTGGGACCCCATTTTTTTTTTATTTTTAAGGGTTAAAAACCCACACAGCATCACTACAGAGGCGGAACTGACACCGCCGACCGGGTGGGGCTGACGCACCGGAAGTGCGTCAGCGCACCTCCGAGCCTCCGCCAACCAAAGAACAGGAGGCTCACAGGAAGGGCAGTACTGAGAGCCTAAATACACGGCTCCCAGCACACGCCTCCAACACCGGCCCCAAAGTGCACAGCAATGCCACTGAAGCAGAGAAAACGCAGGCACAGACCCGAGCACAGGCACACGAGAGACCACTCTAGCTGCGCACCACCCCCCCGAGGGAGGGTTCCGGACGACAAGCGCACCCGCACACTGACATACTAAAGTAAGTTTAACTTTCAAATATTACTATTACTTTCATGGGGGACCAAAGTTACCCCTAAGATGGGGCTAAACTAGCTTTAAGGCCTTTACACAAACCAGGACATAGGGGGAACTAACAATTAAAATATTTTTATACAGATCAAGTAATAATAAAGAGGACCCGAAGGGAGATTTTACACCTCCAAGCCGCCACAAGCTAAAAACTGTTCCCACAAGGATCATGCTATACCAATATACCTCTTAGTAAATCAAACGCCACTAACATATCGCCCTACGACACATACAGGCTAAGGTCCGCACACTGATGAAGCCGTCAGGCGAAACACGTTTGTGACGGAACCAAACTGCACTTGCTACAAACCTGAGAGGGCTAAACTTGCTACAAACAACCCAAAACTTGCTACAGACCAAAGGGTCTACATTTGAGACAGAATCAAACTGCACTTGCTACAAACCCAAAAGGGCAAATCTTGCTACTAACAACAACCCAACACTTGCTATAGACTTTAGGATCCAGGGAAATTCCCCACAGGGGCAACTCCCGAAAAACGATTCTTTCAAGGGTGACGTGTAAAGAAACAAGCAACAGTTCGCACTACTGCTTTTGTGTATAGGTAAAATATGAGTAAAATGTATGTATAGATAAAGCTGCACTGTAAATATTTTTATATTGCACTATCAATGTTGAATGAATAAAAATATTTGTAAATATAACAACATTGTAATTCATAACAAAGGTGTGTGGAGTAAGGTACCACAGAGCCCAATGCAACAATATTTCCTAAGCCTCTGAAGGATTTGAACAAAGAGAATGAATACAATCTCTTCATTAATGTGAAAAGGTGTAAAACCTTAAGTAAAATTTCTAGAAGTAATCTAATAACCACTATGTCTGTCTAGATGAAAAACATTAGGTGAGGTTCAATGGAAATCGCCGCTTAATCAAAGTGTCTTGACAGAACTCAGTGGCCAAACATCTATGTGATGAACACCATCTCATGACATTTATAGTATACCTTACTAGAGAAAGCTAATCTTGCCTTCAAAGAGTATCAATGACTGAGAACATATATGTTCTTAGACTTTTCAGTTGCCATATCAGCAAGGATGGGATAAAGTAGAGGCCCCTTAAGAGGCCCTATGATGGCAGGTCCTGCCGAGGAGGGAGCATTACTGGAGCATCTATTGTCAGATTCACCATATCTGCATACCAGGCTCGCCTCTATCAATTTAGATCAATTAGAATAATAGTTATCCACTCTGACCACAGACAACATAGAAAGCTATGCATCAATCAAAAAGGAGGAAAAGTTATTTACACCATATTGAACAGAGACTGATGTGTTACTAGGGCATCCACTCCTAGGGCAAGATAATCTATTAGTCTTCCCACAAAGTTAATTACTTTTCTGTTGAATCTGGAACAAACATATTGAAATCCGAACCGCACCAATGATTACATGAGGTAATATCTCTTGGTTCAGATCCCACACCTCCTGATGTACCTCTTGACGACTTAGGGACATATGGAACTGCTATAATCACAGACAACAAGAACTCAGAACATTCATGCATTTTCATACAATTATTTTCTCTATTGGGAGAAAGAAACGTTTGCCTATATAATATCCAATTCCGTTCCTAGCAATGTAATCTAATGATGATATTAGAACAGACCTATTTTTTTTAGTAAACCAAATTGTAGTTGATGAGACTGCTACCACTCTGTTGGCAGTCTCCTCCTCGGAAATCCCTTGAATTAGGTCGTTCAGATAAGGAGTAATTTGGACTACTTTGCGTCTTCAATATTGCCATAACTGTAGCTAGCACTTTGATAACACACATGGTGCTGTGGCCATAACGAAAGGTAGAACTACTAATTGGAAAGGCTTTCTCTTGAAAAGGGAAACTGAGAATTATGGCACTGTGGCCTGGCCTGTACGAGCCAAAGTAGAAGCAAAAGGATGCATATGTACATAGGTAAATTCAATAAGGCAGAAGGCATTTTTTAGTTGTAATCAACATCAGAAATGTCCAGGAAGAATACTGCTAAGACATATCTGATAAGGGTACATTCGTTGCAACGCTCATGGAAGGTCTAATAGTATCATCATGGCGGCAACATCACACAAGCCTCATCCCCAGTACCCGTTTAAAACAAGGGTGTGGGGTCTAATAGCATCCGATTTTTGGGATGTAGAGGTACTTTGTCATGTACTTTAAATTTAAACTTTAACTTTAGACAAAATAAGTTCCTCTTTTTCATATTTGTTTAATAAAATAATAAATATAAAATGTGTAGGAGAAAGATGGGAATTTATCATATACACGAGGTATAGCAAACTATCTGAAGGCATTATGCTTTAACAAAAACATCACCATGCAAACCAACGTCACTGTACACCTCAGCATTAAATGAATTCCCAATTTGCAATTGTGTGTTAATTTTCTTATGTATTAGACTGGCATCGCTGGTCATAGCTGCTACCTGAGGTGAATAAGGCAATCAATAGAAACGTTCCCTACCTCACAGAGACTGTCCAATCAGCGCTGTCTGAAATGAAAGGCCTGTAAATAGACAATCCCAGCACTAACTGAAGAGAAAAAACACAGTAGTGATGTCTGTAGTACTACGCCGTAGCAGAGTACAAAAAACAGCATCTCTGCCATCAGCACTATGCCTTATTTAACAGAAGCGTCTGCTGAGGAGAACAGAAAACATGAAGTCTAATCAGGCTCTGAATGGAAGGAATGATAAAACATCACTTTCCCTTTAGAACCACATGTTTTTTTCTGTGGTATCCTCAGCCCATTAAAATTAAGCTCCAAAAAGAGAATTAATGCTGAATAACAGCAAGTTATACACGAAGCATAATGGAGTTTGGTTTGATAGGTGTAAATACCTAAAAACACATATTTTTAAATGTGTACTCCCATTCGTTGCCCACAAATGGAAGGTTCACATGGGGTGAGGACTTTCCCCCACAAACCTTTTGTGGGTGGGATTGTCAGTGGAATCTTCACTCTTAGTCAGGGACTAGCTGAACAAACGTAATATATGAATACATTTTGGAAAAAATAATAAGATAAATGGAGAGCCCACCGCTGCTTGCGTCCAGTCTCCTCAGGGTACTCTTTGAAAACTGACAAGCTGTGCTGGGATTTGCTAGGATATACTGACTTTCAATCAGCTTTATTGACAAGAGTGTCCATCTCCTGTGGCTACCCCTACAAACCAGAATTAAGGAATACAATCAAGGGCGCGTCCTCCACATGTTCCAGAAGAAATGTGATTTTGTCTTGGGTTGTGTTTAAACACAAAAAATACAATTCTGTGATTACTCACCTGTAGAATTGATTTTACTGTGTACAGCACGGCCTGTTTCATTTCAATCATTACTTCTGGGTATTCCGCCACAAGGTGGCGCAGTTGACTGCAGAAGACTTGTGCCCCCCCAGGCCCTATAAAAAGGCAGGAATCACCCACAGACCCCCAGTGTTGAAAAGCAGTTATGCAAGAAGCCGGGAGATAAACCGTGATAAAAGAATACACAGCCTCAAAAAAGGCTAACTTTAAAACAAATCACCATAAAGAGGCAACCAAGAGCAACGATAACAAGGGAGGGATGACAGGCGGTGCTGTACACAGTAAAATCAATTCTACAGGTGAGTAATCACAGAATTGTATTTTTCCAAGTGTACAGCACGGCCTGTTTCATTTCAATCATTACTTCTGGGACATCCAATAGCAGTGTCCTTAAAGTAGGGTGGGATCCCCAATGAGTAACGGCCGGTAGTTCAGACCACAACCGCCTGAAGCACCTTGCGGCCAAAAACAGCATCAGCTGAGGCCCTAACATCAACCTTGTAAAACGTAGAAAAAATGTGAACAGAGGACCACGCAGCGGCCTTACAAACTTGTTCAACAGAAGCCTGGTGCTGAAAGGCCCAAGAGGCACCAATAGCCCTAGCAGAGTGAGCAGTAGCATGGAAGGGAGGTTCCTTCCCTTTGGCAGAATAAGCTCGCACCACCGCCTGTCTAATCCACTTGCTGATAGTAGATTTGGCTGGAGGCAAGCCCTTCCTAGGTCCGGAAGGAAGAACAACAAGAGAATCAGACTCCCTGAAGGGCTAGGTGGTGACCAAATAATACTTGAGCACCCTGACCACATCCAGAGAATGAAGGTTCCGTTCCTTGTTGTTCCGGACGCCAGAAGACGTTGAACGGCCAGACGCAGTCCCTGAGCCCACACAGGGTTTAGAGATATCCGGGGTCGGAGGAATCTTGGGGGCGGCCAGGCTGCAAACTCTATCTTGTATTCGGAGGACACCACCTCCTGAATCACCGGTCTGAGACGCGAAGCCTCCAGATGTGAGCAAAAAAACCGAAGCCGTCCCCCCACCCGGTCGGGTGAGGGCGCCTCCTCATGCCTGAGGGGCCTTAGGAGGGGGTTTGGACTTGGTTCCCCAGGAGAGACCGGGGTGACCGCGGGATCTGCCTCGGCCCCAAGTGTCTCTGTGACTACCTCAGAAAGAGGGGCCACAACCTCCCCTTGAAGGACAAAAGGAAGAGGATCCCTGAATAGGCCGAGCCTGCTTTCTACGCTGGGGGAGCCTACCATCCTTGGTCAGAACATCAAGTCCCTCCTCAAAAAGAGTCCCGTGAAAGGAAGCCCAGTGAGAGACTTCTTAGCGGCGGTGTAAGCTGCCCACTGACGCAACCAAACCCACCGGCGCATAGCAACCAACAGGGCGGAGGCCCTACCGTCAAGCCTGACGGCATCATCCATGGCAGCCAGCACAAAGGCAATAAAGTCAGAGCAAAGCAAAAGGTCCTTATAATCCTCCCTTTTCTTACCAGACCGTCCGGCCTCAGCGAGGCGCCTGACCTTTTTAATGGCAATGGCCACAATGGCCGTGGCGCAGACCGGACGCAAACCGCCCCCTACAAAAGGTGAAGGCATGACAAGCCAGCTGATCCATACGCCGGTCCGCGCTATCACGCAGTGTGGTAGTGTCGGGGGACGGCATGACCGAAGTGTTAGGACCGGAGCATCCACCTCAGGAGGGCACGACCAACGCTTAACCAAATCTGCTGAAAATGGGTACCTCCTATCCAACCCCTTGGGCACCGAGGGTAACCTATTAGGGCGTTCCCATTCCTTAAGAACCATATTCAAATAGAACAAATACCTCCTATCAAATACCTCCTCTCCAACCCCTTGGGCACCGAGGGTAACCAATTAGGGCGTTCCCATTCCTTAAGAACCATATTCAAATAGAACGTGTCCAAAGGCGGGCAACGAAAATGGTGGAAGGACTTAAAACTTATCAGGTGAGACCTAAAGAACTTAATTTGTACAATCTGGAGGAAAGAAAGGAGAGGGGGGACATGATTGAGTCCTTTAAATATGTGAAAGGATTGAATAAGGTTCAGGAGGGAAGTGTTTTTAGGAAGAAACTTAATGATAGAACAAGAGGGCACAACCTGAAGCTAGTTGAGGGGAAGATCAGGAGCAATGTTAGAAAATATTATTTTACAGAAAGAGTAGTAGATGTTTGGAACAAACTTCCAGCAGATAAAGAGTACATAGAGTATACACATAAGGGCAGACTAGATGGACCGTATGGTCTCCTTCTGCCGTCAACCTTCTATGTTTCTATTTGAGAAATGGCCCTGCTCCGGAAACTCCAAGCATTGCTTGTCAGGGCGGAAAAGCTTGCCCTGCTTCTTCTTCGCCGCCTTGGGGGGGGGGGGGGGGGGGGGGCGATGTGTAATGTATCAAAAACAGCCGACAAGAGTCTATCGGTATCATCCGGGAGCCAGGTATCCTCATGAGGAAAACCCTAGGTCACTATCGTACTCTAACGATCCCTAGAGGAGTCCGAGTCACGGAACAACTCCCTCTCCTCCGGCAAGTCACGGCCGCCATTAATGTCAGGGCCCTCGTCCACATCAGCAAAGAGGGACAATCCGGCGTCTAAATGCCACTTCTTGCAAGAGGCGTTGCTCGCCGCCGGTCGGGCCAGCTGACGTTCAATGCTGGCCACACGCAGCGCCAGATCTGATTGCGACCCCCTGCTAGCTTCCCCCTCACTGCGGGCTAAATGCAGACACGGGGGAGTAGGGGATGCTGTAGGGAGCGCAGGACTGGAGAGAGAAGTACTCATCCCAACCTGATCCGCAATAATACTTTGGGCGCACGGGACACTCAAACGAGCCTGCCCCGAGGGGCCCCCAAGCTCGCTATCTCCAGAAGCCTCCATATGGTGATTATCACAGGCACAAAAGGCCAACACAGGGTAAAGGCTAAGAAAAGCCACCCGGGATGCCCCCAAGGGATGCCCAATGGATAAGGACAGGGGGAGGGGAGTAGGGATTGGGCCGGGAGAAACCACCACACTGCTATCCCGCCTGTAAGACATAAACATGACAACCATGAGTATCCCGCAGCACATGCACCAACAAGTAACCCCCTCAGAAGACTCACAAACCAAACTGTGAAGACGAGCGCAGACTGCGCAGCAGAGGCAGGCAGCCCACAGGTTGAAGAGCCACAGGAGGGGCCCAGCGTGCGTCCGGAGTCCTGCAGCAGGCAGCGTGTATGGCCCCGCAGAAGCACGTGAACACCCAGCAAGATGGTGCCGCAGCCAGAAACCTCGAGGGGCGGGCCGCAGGAAAATGACGCGGTACGCGTCATCCCGCGGGCTGCCCCCGAAGGGCGCTAAATCGCCCCGCAGTCGAAGAAAAGCACCCAGCGCCATGAGAGGGGCCGCTTCCCCAATGGCTCCCACAGCGCCTCCCGCCGCGGAGCATAGTACGCCCGCGGTGGGGGCGGTGAAGGAGACAGAGGCAGCACTCCATCATCCGCCGCCACCCCTACCCACCCCCCGACAACGGCCACGCCGGGGAGAGGGAAAGGAGGAGGGGGAGAGGGGGCGCAGCAGGAACGACACAGCAGGGATGGGGGGAGCAGGGAATAAAGGGCGAAGGGAGAATGAGCCCAGGGTACAATAACACCCCCAAAGTTAAACACGGCTCACCCCCGAAGGTACACATAGACAGCAGAGGTTTCTCCCATCCCTCTATAGGCTCACCAAACGCCTAAGGCCAGCTACCCTTCAGAGTCTAGGGACTGCAGCCTGGAGCAAAGCTCACCAAGCATCCGACCCAGGTGCTCCCCTACCATCACCCGATCCGTCAGCCAAGGCTGGGAGGCAGGAGGGTCTGGAAGCGATTGGGAATAGGCTTACAGGGTCGCAGGCTTGGTTGCCCCGCTCGCCTGCAAATAGCCATAGAGAGCCATCTTCTGGTCTTCGCAGTCATGACTGCAGAGAAACACTGGGGGTCTATGGGTGATTCCTGGCTTTTTATAGGGCCAGGAGGAGCCACAAGTCTTCTGCAGTCAACTGCGCCACCTTGTGGCGGAATACCCAGAAGTAATGATTGAAATGAAACAGGCCGTGCTGTACACTTGGAAAACAGGCTTTGCATGCTGGCTCCCATCCTGTGCAGCTAGTAACATAGGCATCACATGACCGCTTACCTCACTTGCCACATAGGAGTTGGATCAGCATGCAGAGGTTGATGATTAGTTAAACTGTTCCTTGCCTGCCCATCCTCCACTGTCTCTGCCCTGTACATTACAGAGATGCAACCCCCTCTTCCCCTTACACACTGGTGTTGGGTTCCCTTGGGGCAAACCCTCTCGTAGCGGCAGGGGGGGTTCAGCCACACTGCATGTTATAGGGTTCTTGGGGGGGCATACTGCCACAATACTTCGTATAAGGTTCTGCCACACTGCCTGTAATGGGCTTCTTCTGGGGGTTCTGCTACACTACATGTCATGGGGTTCTTGGAGTGAGGTTCTTCAATGGCACTTGTTATGCTGTTCTTAGGTCTTAGGACCGCTACTGTACAGTATTCTGTATGGCTTGGTGGCAGCAAAAGGGATCCTCCATTTTGTGGCCAGATTTATTTTCTGGAGAGGTTTGCTTGCATCTGTCTCAGATCTGTATTTGTTGAGACTCGGGATGGATGAAAGAGACATACGCCAGTGATTGGTTGGCAGCTGTACATTCACCTTTTGGAATGAAGATGAGGCAAGTTTATGGGTGATCTAGGGGATACACAAAGTACGGCATCCAAATTCATGGTTTTGTTCCTCTTTCAATAAATAAGGGCTGATTTCAGAACAGTTTTCTTCTCACCTTTTTTGTGACAATCTCTTTTGATTTAAAAAATCATAGAAAAAATGTTCTCACAAAAAAAACCTTACGGTTAAGGCTGAATCAGCCCAATTATGTGCAGAGCAGGAAGCAGGACTAAAACAATGAGTCTTCGATCATTTGATAGATTTAAAAAAAAAAAAAAAAAAAAAAAAAGAAGGTTACTCCACCCCCCAAGGCTACTTCCACATGGAATTTTTCAGATCACATATTGGCTGATTTCAAGAATAGCAGCTGACACGACCTAGCTACTAGACTAAAGGGGCTGCATCCCCTTTAGTCTGGGGACCACTTCCACTGAATTCCCCCCTACAAGGAAACATGGGATACTGCTGCTGGTGAAGCTGTGGTGGCTTGCTAAAGGTTTACCAGCGATCCGGGGGTTTAACACAGCAGGGCATCCAGATTCTCTCTGGGGACTCTGGGGCAAGTCTATGGCCAGCCATGGGTTTTATTTTTTTTTTCTTAGACTCTAGGGCCAGCTGGTGCAGTTTTTGAGCTGTTTTAAGCACTCGTTCACAGCTGTCCGGTAGCGCATACGTTCTGCTTTTGCGGCAGATGCTGCAGCACCCCTTTCAGACCTCCCCAGTGGGGCAGGAAAGAAGAAGGCCGCAGAATGTCCTGCCTGTTGCGCCCAGACTACAAACGCCCCCCATTAAAGTCTATGGGACCAGCATGCAATTCACATTTGCGTCCCCATAGATTTTAATGTGATTCAATGGACTGGAAGGCAGGGCATAGGACACAGAAACATGGACATTTTAATAAGCAAGCTAAAAAAAAAAAAACACAAAATGGAATTTCTACCGCAAACACATCAGGTCAGGCGGACCGTTGTGGATGTAGCCTAAACTTTCCCTCAGGACGGCAACATTGTCTGTACGATGATCTGCACATTGCAACACTAGAAATTAAACTAGAAACACAAATATGAGCTACAGCAGTTAAGGTAGCATGGCCACAGGCAAATTAATTGTCAGCCATTGCTGCTTTATGCTTACCAAGGCTCCAGCAAAACTAGTTAGCACAAGCTCATTTCAGAAGTAAATGTACACAAGGCTGTCCCTGCACCCGTCTCCCATTCCATGAGAGGCCATGAGAGGGGAAGCAACGTTCAGCCTTCATGGTCAGCAGCTGACCATCACTGATGGCTATCTGCTCATATACTTACAACAGACCATTGTTGGGAGCCCAGAGTAGAAACTAATCTTAATGAAAACTTGCAAAAAAAAAAAAAAGTTGGCCAAGTTAGGAAAACTTCAGCTCGTATCAGTCATTTCTGGCAATTTGAAATGCTGGTGGTTAGGTTTATGCACCCTAGGGGGTGGAAATCCTGGAAGCAAAATAATAATATAGGGTAACCCCGGAGCTGAGGCAGGGGGACACGGATGGGGGTTAACAAAATAAAACACCCTACCTGATCCTTGAGACCATCAGCATTTCTGCCCATGGGCACGGCCATCTTGGTCACAGTGCACAGAGCAGCATCCCACTGTGTAGCTTCCCTGGGCTGGCCAACAGCACTGGATTCCAGGACTAGGTAGGGCATTTTATTTTGTTAATCTCCTATCCTGCCCCAGTGCTGAGGGGGGGGGGGGCTCCTCTTTAAAGTGTCCCACCCCCCTAGAGGGGAGAACATTGCCCAGTGGCAGCTGATCGGTTAGCTTGTTTTTCATGAAACTGAAAAGAAACACTTAGCAAAACAGAAAATGCGTACATAAGAAATAGTCAAAATAAAAACGATTTTAATGTACTCTGGGGTATATAACCCTGTCATATATGGTTTCAATTTGTAGCAAGGCAAAAAACACTTCTTTGGAAAAAAATATTTGCATGGCAAATAAACATGAGAATAAGAGGATTCTCCATGTTTCTTAGCAAACGGACAGATTATTTCTGTCTTTCCTAAGCATTTGAAAACTGCGGAACCTACAATACTTTACAATACTTGGGGGGGGGTCCCATTTTATGGGCACCTCTAGAAGAAAAGTCCTTTGTTCTGCTTCTAGAACCAAAAAATGCCAGCCCTTATGCTTGGACTGCCAGACTTGTAGCTACACCATTGAACTTCAACAACAACAGTAAATACTGCACCAGGAAACTATTCAACTTGACAGGTGCCGTCTGCAAAGTTTAGGTCACACATTGTCAGCTAACTTGCTTTGGAGTCCAGCCTGTGTCCTTGCCCTAAGATTAGTTAGAAATGAAGGGGGAGTTATGCAGAGGGAGGCCTTATTTTACAAACAAGGGCTTGCTCCCCCTCCCCCACATTTAGGGCCCAAAACGACCCCAAAGGATTATAAACGTGGTAAACAGTACCCACCCCCTACACGCACCCACCCCCTACACACACACACACACACTATGGTTTGCCTTATAAAAGGGGGGTTTGTGCCTGTCCAGAGGGAACTTCATCTTAACCTTCTCTTACATAATCTCTAGGGGACCAGTGGTGTCAGTATCTCAACTTTTTCTATTGACAGAGTGTGGTTGAGACAAGGAACATGGTTATTTTTGGAATCTAAGGGTTTAAAAGAACACTCAATTTTTCTATACTGGATTACACTATATCTAGTTTTTATTTGATTTTTAATGGTACATAGGGGGATTGCTGGTACAAATAGGTGTGTGGAAGGATTTATATATCTTTGAAGCCCTTGATTTATACTGGTGAATGCAGCGCAGTGGATTAATAATATATAAGGAAATGTATTTAAACATCCACAGATGGTGAAATATTTAGAAATTTAAAGCGGACCTAGAGTGGAGAATATTGTATGTAAAAGCACACATATCTGGTGATCTTGAAAAATTTAAAGCACACCTAGATTGGATGATATAATATGTAAGAGCACAAGTATAAATCTGGTAATCTTGGATACACCCATCACTTACACTTTGAGGTATATTAAGATTTCCTGAAAAGGAGTTTGTCAGTTCAAGGGATTTGCTCCATGCCATTGTCTGTGTATTTATACAGCCATTTTATTAGTTCATACTTGTAATTGTGCTACTTATGCTTTGGTATTCCACACCTGGGATTCTTGCCCAGGTGTTATTTCTTGTTCTACATTATCAAATAAGACGATTTACATTGTTTACAGAAATGTGTGATACAAACTGGCTATTTGCTGGAAGGATGCCATTTTCTTATTTAATCACCGTAGCAATTCAATCTACAGATTAAGCCATCATTAAACAGGAATGACCACTCACTTTTTTTTGTCACAGCCCGTTTCTTACCTGGTGGTTGATGTAATGCAGCTGTTCTTTTGTTTTCAGGCTTTATTCCATGGCCATTTTTGTCTGCACAAAGCGGTCCCTTTTTCAGCCCTCAGAGTCTATCCACCATTGTAACAATATGGAGCTCAACATTTTCTCTGCATTGCTTGTGGATACTTGTTTCTGACTTGGCTTATAAAGTGAGCACACAGTCTTATCTTCCTGACATCCATATTCCCATCTCCAATTTGAACTTTGTCTTAAGCTATGAATCCCTGCACATCCTGAGGACATTCATTCAATTGGGACAAAGGTTTAAGACAAGCTTTGCAAAAATAAAATTCTGTGATTACTCACCTGTAGAATTGGTATTATACGGACACAGCACGTCCTGTTCCAGAAGATATTCCTTACTCATGGGTTATACATCCAGTAGATGGCGCTGGACTGCAGAGACAGAAAAGAGGCTCCTCCCGGCCCCACATATACCAGGGACCTCCCACAAATTCCCCAGTATTGAAAAGCAGTTAAATGAGACCGGGAGAACTATAACCATGATAGAAAAAAATGAACAATCACCATAAAGAGGTAACTAAAAATAATGATAACAAGGGTTGGGTGGAACAGGACGTGCTGTATACGTATAATACCAATTCTACAGGTGAGTAATCACAGAATTGTATTATTCTAAGTATACAGCACGTCCTGTTCCAGAAGATATTCATTACTCAGACATCCAATAGCAGTGTCCGTAAGGTAGGGTGGGATCCCCAAAAGTAACAGCAGACAGTTTAAACCACTGCCGCCTGCAGAACCTTGCGACCAAAAGCAGCATCAGCTGAGGCCTTAACATCAACCTTGTAAAACCTAGAAAAAGTATGAACAAAAGACCAAGTGGCGGCCTTGCAAACTTGTTCAACAGAAGCTTGGTGCTGAAAAGCCCAAGAGGCACAAATAGCACGAGTAGAATGAGCAGTAAGGCGGAACAGAGAGTCGTTCCCCTTAGCAGAATAGGCCTGTATCACAGCCTGACGGATCCACTTGCTGATTGTGGACTGAGCTGGAGCCAGACCCTTCTTAGGTCTAGACGGGAGCACAAAAAGAGCATCAGTCTTCCTGAAGGACTCAGTAGTCCTGACCACATCCAAGGAGTGTAAAACCCTCTCCTTAGAGTTACTAGGATTAGGACACAGAGAAGGCAAAACAATGTCCTGATTGAGATGAAAAGCAGAAACAACCTTAAGCAGAAAACCCGGCTTAAAACGAAACACCACCTTGTCCTGGTGTCCCTCAAAGTAAGGGGGCTTGATGAAAAGTGCAGCCAACTCAGAAACACGCCTAACAGAAGTGATAGCCTACCTTAAGACTACACCACCCTTTATTCACCAAAAAGACTACCTTAAGCGTAAGAATGGACAAAGGGCCCCCCTGCAAGGGCTCAAAGGGAGACCCCTGCAGTGCAGATAAGACCAAGTTCAAGTCCCGGACTGGTAACATAGGCTTACGTGGGGGATGCACGTGAGTAACCCCCTGGAAGAAGGTCTTGACCAGGGGATGCTGAGCAAAAGATCTTTGGAAGAAAATGGCCAAGGCAGAAACATGACCTTTCAGAGTCCTGAGCTGAAGACCCAGATCCAAACCATGTTGCAGAAACTCCAGAATCCTAGGAATAGAAAACACACGACAGGGAAGCGACTTGGACTTGCACCAGTCAATGTAAGTACGCCAAACCCTATAGTAGATGGAAGAAGAGGACTTCTTCCTAGTCCTGATCATGGTATTAACAACCAAGGCAGGCAGCCCCTTTTCCATCAAGATTGAGGTTTCAGTAGCAAGGCCGTCAAAGCCGGCGTTTGTAAATTGGGGTGGCGTAGGTGCCTCTGGTTGAGCAGATCTGGAACCCCGGGCAGGGCATACTGATCTACTGCCAGCCGCACGTCTGCGAACGACACTCTTCTTGGCCACCAGTATGGCACCTCTTCCTGAGCTATCTTGCGCAGCACCCTGCCCAGCAGGGGAAACGGGGGAAACACATACAGGAGTTGAAAACTCGTCCAAGACATTGCTAAGGCATCCACGGCTAAGGCCAGAGGATCCTGGGACAGAGAGACAAAAACTGGAAGCTTGTGATTGTGACGGGACGCAAACAGATCCACATCCGGCTGACCCCAGTGATGGCACAGGGAGCGAAACACCCTGCTGCTGAGGGACCATTCTCCCAGACGAGAGGTCCCCCTGCTCAGAGAGTCTGCCTCCAGATTCTCCACCCCCGGAATGTACACAGCTGAGAGACAAGGCACATTCTCCTCCACCCAGGACAGAATCAGGGACACTTCCTTGAGGGCCCTCTTGCTCCGGGTCCCTCCCTGATGATTTATGTAAGCAACCGCTGTCTGGTTGTCCGAGTGGACCTGAACGGCCCGATCCCGAAGGTGTGGGGTTAAGTGGGCTAGAACCAACCTGATCGCCCTCAACTCCAGAATGTTGATAGGGGAGTGGGCCTCCTGAGGGCCCCACTGACCCTGGAATTGCAGGGACTTCCAAAAGCCCCCCCAACCTGTCAGACTGGCATCCGTGGTGACAGTCTCCCAGCAAGGGGCCAGAAAGGTTCTGCCCCCCAGCAGGTTCCTTGAGTCCAGCCATCACTATAGAGACCGCCTGGCCAGGGGGGGACAAAAACACCTGATCCAAGGACACGGGGTCCCGATCCCATACCGACAAGAGGTGATTCTGAAGAGGTCTCATGTGAAACTGAGCATATGGAACCACCTCGAAGCAGGACATCATCAGGCCCACCAGCTCTATTCCCTGCCTGATGGATGGATGAGGACGAGACAGAAGGAGCTGTGCTTGTATTTGAAGACTCTCCACCTTCTGCTGAGGAAGAAAGATCTTGACCTGAGATGAATCCAGAACCATGCCCAGAAAGGACTTCACCATGGAAGGAGACAGGGAAGGTTTGGGGTGGTTGATCACCCAGCCGAATGACTCCAGTGTGGACACCACCCGCTGGGTATCCAGCTCTGCCTGTTGGCAGGACTGAGAAGTGATAAGCATGTCATCCAAGTAGGGAAGAATGCGGATGCCCTGAGATCTCAGCAGAGTCATCACTCCTGCCAGCACCTCGGTGAACACCCTGGGAGCCGAGGTGAGACCGAAGGGCAAGGCCACAAATTGGTAGTGCTGATCCTCTAGAGCGAACCTGAGGAATCTCTGATGACCTGGAAAGATAGGTATGTGAAAGTAAGCATCCTTGATGTCTACAGAGGCCATGAAGTCCCCTGGGTGCAGAGAATTCCCAGCGGAGCGCAGAGTCTCCATGCGAAAGTGTCTGAATCGGACAAATTTGTTGAGATGCTTTAAATCCAGGATGGGTCTGATGGACCCGTCTTTCTTGGAAACAGAGAAAAGATTGGAATAGTAGCCTGTGCCCCTTTCCCACGAGGGCACCCGGCAGATGACTCCCAATTCCAGAAGACCTTGGATAGCAAGGGACAGACCCGAGCTGACAGGGGGCTGTGGGCCATTCGGGATTTGATGAATCTTGGGGGCGGCCAGGCTGCAAACTATCTTGTAACCGGAGGACACTACCTCCTGAATCCACCGGTCTGAGACATGACGCCTCCAGACGTGAGCAAAGAGCCGAAGCCGTTCCCCCACCCGGATGGGTGAGGGCGCCCCTTCATGCCTAAAGAGGCTTGGGGGAGGACTTAGGCTTGGGACCCCAGGCGGGACCAGAGCGGCCACGTCCTCTGCCCCTACCCCAAAAATCTCAGCGGGCTCCAGGAAAGGAAGCTCCCCGTCCAATTCTGGAACCCTGGAAGGAGGGAAGAAAGGCACCTGAACCTCGAAAGGACCAGGGCTGCCTCCTGCACTGAGGTAATCAGCCTCCTTTAGCAAACAAGTCCAAACGTTCACCAAAGAGGCGCAGCCCCTTGAAGGGAAAACCAGCGAGGGCCTTTTTGGCAGCATTGTCAGCTGCCCACTGGCGCAGCCAGACCAAGCGGCGTATAGCCACCAACAAGGCAGAAGCCCTGCCACACATTCTAATGGTATCATCCAGGGCAGAGAGAACATATGCAACAAATTCCTCACAACGCAGAAGAGCTCTATACTCTTCACTACCAGCATCATCAGGGGCCCCATCTAAGAGACTCCTGAGCAGGCTTTTAATAGCAACAGCCGTAATAGCAGAGGCACAGACTGGGCGCAGCGGGGTCCCCACACAGGCAAAAGCATGACAAGCCAGCTGATCTATGCGCCTGTCCTCCCCATCCCTCAGGGTAGTAGAGTCAGGGGAATGAACGACGGATGTGTTGGAAAACCCCAGAACTGGTGCATCCACCTCGGGAGGACATGACCAACGTTTAACCATCTCAGCAGGAAAGGGATACCTCTTATCCCAACTCTTTGGAACCCCGGGAAGTCGGCTAGGCTGTTCCCACTCTTTGAGCACTAGCTTATTAAAGTGAGTTTGTTCAGGAAACTCCAAGCGTGGTTTAACAGTATGAAACAGCTCCCCCTGCTGCCATGGAGCCACGGCAGGAGGAGAGATACAGAGAACTTCAAAAAATGTGAGCCAACAGCCTATCAGTATCATCTGAAGCCCATGGGTCAGAGCCAGAATTGGCACCATACACCCTAGATTGTTCCTCAGATGATTCTGAATCAGAGAATAATTCCCCCTCTTCCAGGGGGCAATAACTGGTGATGTAAAAAAACTCTTCAGCCTCCATAGGAAAAAGAGTAACACCAGGTGATAAATGCTGCTTCTAAGCAGAAGCCTTACGCGGGCCAGACCCAGCAATATGTCTCTCAATGCTGGCTACCCGTGCAGCCAAATCAGGCTGAGACTCCCCACTGGTATGCACCTCACTAGGAGTCAGATGTAAGCGGAAGGGGGGGGGGTAGGCGAAGCCAGAGGGAGCGCAGGCCCAGCCGCCGGTAACACAGACTGCAGCGCAAGCGTCTGCTGGGCACAGGGTACACACACCCTGACATCATCACTTATATGGGATACCCCACACGCCGTACACAGCCGGGCTTGTCCCGAAGGAACCCCGAGTACATTATCCCGAGAAGCCTCCATATGGTGATTATCACGGCACAACAGGCCAACAGGGATTGACGCTAATAAGCAACCCGGGATGCCCCAATAACCCGCTAGGGAAGTGGGAGGTAAGGGAATACAATAGCCCTCCAATAAGAGTTAACACTAAATAGAGGGGATAGGGCCGGGAGAAACCACACAAGGTTGACCCGCCTGCAAGACATAAGCAAAAAAATCCCACAAGCAATATGCAATACAGAGAAATACAAATAAATCAGCCCGCAGGGGCACTTACGGACCACGATAGGGAGGCGCCAGACACACGCAGCAGAGAACTAAAATGGTGCCCGCATATACCTCGAGGGGCGTCACCCGAAGAGCGTGAAAACGCGCCCACAAGACAAGGCCAGCCAGTGATGGCGCCTGAGGCGATGGCGCCGCCGACCGCCGAGCGTAGTACAAGCGTGCGGCGGCAGCGGCAAAAGAAAACCAGTGCAACCAAATCAAAAGGGATAATAACATAATCACAAAGTCAAGACATGTGCCCCCCCCCAAGATCTACCAAGGAGAGCGGAGGGAAAGCGACGGCCAGCCTAAAGGGAGCCAACTGCGGGGACAGGGGGCGATGGGAACAAGATACGGGAGCGGCATCCCATTAAGGCTCACCATGGGCTTGTACCACCTACCCTTTGGTGGGGGACTGCGGTTGGAGCAGCGCTCCTTAACACCTTCACCCGAACCAGTGCAGCCTAAGCTGGGAGGCAGTAGAGGGAAACGGGTGGGAATAGTCCTACAGGGCCGCAGGCTAATAGCCCCGCTCACCTGCGAGTAGAGAGAGCCATCTTCTAGTCATCGCAGCCCAGACTGCAGAGAAGATCTTGGGAATTTGTGGGAGGTCCCTGGTATATGTGGGGCCGGGAGGAGCCTCTTTTCTGTCTCTGCAGTCCAGCACCATCTACTGGATGTATAACCCATGAGTAAGGAATATCTTCTGGAACAGGACGTGCTGTATACTTAGAAAAATCATCCATTTAGTAAGTAAAATCCCCCTTATAAAATCAATCTTTCCGTATTGGCATGTTATTCCTGTCACTATAATCAACATTTTATTGCAGAACGGATATATATATTTCCATATATTCCTAAAGTGATTGAACAGGCAAAATTAGCTTATTGTGTCAGGCTACATTTGGCTCTGTCCTAAACGTTTTTCTGTTTTTAAATTAAAGCAGAAGTGGCCAAGATATCAAGTTATACAGTTTTACCTTTCTTTTCTGAAGCATGTGGCTGTGGCCCTTGGAGCTGGCTGGCAGCTGTTGGTGCTGGGAGTGAGAGGGCTAGCTAGGAGGAGGGAGGGATTAGCTGAGCTTAAATGGAAGCTCTGAGAGCCCCATTAAAGCTATCAATAGAGAGGGAAGCGTGATTTGAACTAGCTCGTGGAACTAGTATGAGTGGCCCACATCGGCGGAGTGGCGCTGGAGGAGTAGAAGAGGAAGTTTATTTCCTGATTCACGAGTCGATTCAGTGCTGAAGAAATGCTTGACAAGGTAAGTTGCTATTTTATTCAACCTTTTGCACGAAATATCCTACCTATTTCAGTAGTTTTCAACACAGTTCATCTGCATATAGAGTTGGGTTACAGCTCATTTTGTTGGGCTAAAAAGTCACTGTGCATTGCTCTACTAAATACACACTCTGGCACTCAAGGGGGTTACATAAAGTATATTTAAACTGATCTGAGATGCTGCTGTTATAATATAAAAGCATATATGATTAGCATATAGGCAGGCTTTTAGCCCACTATGCACTATAATCTGAAGTATGCTTCCACCTCCCAGGATTTTCGTAAATATAGCACAAAGTAAAAAAGTTAATTTTCTCCGCTTTGGGGGCTCCGTTTTTAAAAATGTAAAAAATTGGAACATTAGGAGTGGACACTTACTTTAAACACTAATTGGGTTATCTCAGCACAGAAGCGCCAAAAAGCCAATCAAAACAGTCTCATATAATGCTCATGTAAGATAACTGCACATACACAGAGATATTGTGTAAACAATTAATAGAGAAGGATGGATAATGAATGATGGAATGAAAAGTTGTGAGTTTATTTAAGCTGCTAGCTCTTGAGAATTGAGGCTGCATCTTACTATACTGTCTACAACATCTGTCATAATTTAAATCTCACAATACTGATAAATATGACAGATACGTTGTTCGAAGATGGCAATGCTGACCACCTAAAAGCTGAATTCTGGGCTGTTGTAACAGACTAACAGTACTAAAATAAATCGGACAGAAAATAGGGCAAATTCATCCCTCCATTTAAAAGAGGCAACCGATCTTTGCAGGCATAGAGAATGTCAGTCTGGAGTCACATGGTATCTACAAACTCTGAGGCGTAAGAAAAATCAGACAGGGGCGACAGAAGGACATGCCTATTCATTAATTGTATGGGTAAAATTAACACTGAGTTTCATGCAAAATACCAGAGCATGTTTACACCCCCCTAAAAAATATTTAAAACAAGTAACACTAAACACAAGCCGTACATTTTAAAAATAGGATTTATTTGACCAGTGCTTTATTTATGGCAAATCCATCACAGAGGAGACCAAGAAAATAGCAAAATGTAAGTGAAAATGTGTAGCTCCATGTTTATTTTCCTGTATAAGTGCAGCAGTTCCTCAATGTAAACATCTTAATACCATTTTATGTTGAAAAAAAGTTAGGGTTATATACAAGATCAGAATACCTATGCACAGGTGAAGTCATGGTCTCATGGGTGTAGTAGAATATCACATAGGCCACCCTGGTTTTTATACTTGGAATAATAGGTGCATACGAATACACACAGGAGAATGTTAATGATATACTTGTACTAGAGCAAAGCCACGGTATTCTGGATGGGTGCACACATAAAAACCTAGGTGCACAATTTTTCTACAACCTTGAATAAATCTGAATTATACTGAATTAGGAATTTCCACAGTTTTTGGTAAGGTTTGTATAAAAGTTGTACAATGGGAGCCTAAGGAGCGTAAACAGCTGAAGCATTCTTCTAAAGGCAGAAAGTATTAGTACCATGCATATAACCAAATTGAAGAAAATGCAAAATGCCCCTTTAACAAAATATGACTTGGTAAACATTAAACGTCCATAGAGTTACACATATTACTTAACATTAGATAATTGAATATATAGATTTACAATTACCTATATACTCATTTATTTGGGTAAAATGATAAAATATTGCATAGCACAATTTAAATGTTTCATTGTGATTGTTGTGATCATTAATGACACATTGGCAATTCCAAGGGTCATTTAGTAGTTACTCTTAGGCCGGTCCAATGACAACTTGTGAAACCCTTCCCCTGCCATAATCGGTGTCACTCAGCCGGCTCCCTGTACTATGTGGGCATATTTATGAGGCTAGGTAGTCTATCATAACCCCAGCCCCTTTGTCAAGTACCTAGTTCCCATCACGCTGCTCTAAGACTAAAACCACTCAATTCATACTTAAAATATGAATTGTGATGAAATGCATCAGAGCAGGTCTTCAAAATAAACATCACCAAGTTCAATACGTATAAAAGCAAATAGAAAACCAAGATGTGTTGTTATTTTGGAGATCTACTGCAAATGTTGATTTCAAATATTATAAATAATTACACTGCACAGATGGTCATGATGGCGCTAGAAATACAATACTTACACAGAACACCACTGATGCTGCAATATGACAGTGCAGCAGTCCCAACCATATTTAAAACAACCATCAACCAGCCACATATAGTTTGCCTGAGTACTTTGTCTACCAAGAGAATAAAAAAGAAGCTTTAAAGGGTTACTACAGGTAAGAAAAATATATATATATATATTCACCTAAACTCAGGGACAGAAAATCCAGCACAGCCATCTGCTGCCTTGCCCCAACATGCCCACCTGCTCCGACTTAAGGAATGGGAGCAAACCTACACCAGCAAGGTTAAAGGCTGTTGTATGTCTGTAGGAGCTGAAAAGGCCCAAACACAAATGGGCACTGCAGTGTGCTCAAAACTAGTGTAGTTTACCAACATCACAGAGGAGTCCAATGAAAAGGCCCAAACACAAATGGGCACTGCAGTGTGCTCAAAACTAGTGTACTTTACCAACATCACAGAGGAGTCCAAGAAAATAGAATATGCACAGAAGGTCACACTGAAGTTGGAGAGTTAAAACATTTGCCAAACCTCCTGTCCCAGTTGTTCACATGGGAACAGGGAGGCACCATTTTTCTTTCCCCATACTCTTTTGAATATGCTGCAGAGGACAAGCTAGAGATCATGCAAATAATGCTATAGCAAACAGTTGGAGAATATGGCATAAAACATGGCCCAGAATATCCCTCAGGAGCCGTGTGCACGGTAATGGCCATAATTGACATGTATAAAACATACATGCACATAAAGACAGGAACAGAATAGCTTTATATGGGCAATTAGTATGCCACCTTAGCATGCACAGCCTAGTGTCATTATTTTGTAGCTTCCCAGAAGTCTTTGTAGGATTTAGGAAAAAAAGCAATTCTGTGAGTAAATTGTTTTTGTTCTTGCATGGCACGGCCCGCTTCGGTATTCATAATAGTCGGGTTATTCCGCAACAAGGTGGCGCAGTGGTACTGCAGAAAGCTGTGGCATCTCCCGGGTCCCTAAAAAAACGGGATTAACCAAGAGGCAACCAAGAATAACGATAACAAGGGTGGGGCAAAGCGGGCCGTACCATGCAAGAACAAAAACAATTCTACAGATTTCTGTACTCACAGAATTGCTTTTTTCTTCATTGCATGGCACGGCCCGATTCGGTATTCATAACAGTTGGGACATCCAAAAGCATTGTCCAAAAGTAGGGTGGGATCCCCAAACATTAACGGCCAGTAGTTCAAGTCACTACCGCCTGAAGCACCTTGCGGCCAAAAGCAGCATCCGCTGAGGCCTTAACATCAACCTTGTAAAACGTTGAAAAAGTATGAACAGAAGACCAAGTAGCGGCCTTGCAAACTTGTTCAACAGAAGCTTGGTGCTGAAAAGCCCAAGAGGCACCGACACCACGAGTGGAATGAGCAGTAATCCTAAAGGGAGGTTCCTTTCCCTTAGCAGAATAGGCTTGAACCAACGCCTGACGGATCCCCTTGCTGATAGTGGATTTAGCCGGAGGCAAACCCTTTCTAGGTCCAGAAGTGAGAACAAAAAGAGCATCAGACTTCCTGAAAGTTTCAGTGGCGACCAAGTAAAACTTCAGAGCCCTGACCACATCCAGAGAATGAGAGAGAGTCCGCTCCTTGGAATTAGCAGGATTAGGACACAATGAAGGCAAGACAATGTCCTGATTGAGATGAAAGGCAAACACAACCTTTGGCAAGAAATCCGGCTTAAACCGAAACACCACCATATCCTGATGTCTCTCAAAATAAGGAGGTTTGATGGAAAGCACCGCTAGCTCAGAAACTTGCCTTACAGAAGTGATAGCCACCAGAAAGACTACCTTAAGAGTCAAAATAGACAAGGCAGCCTCACGGATAGGCTCAAAGGGAGTTCCTTGCAGAGCAGACTGGTAGCAAAGGCTTACGGGGTGGACGCACATGGGAAACACCCTGGAAAAATGTTTTAACCAACCGGTGATTGGCAAAAGCCCAGATCCAAACCATGTTGTAAGAATTCCAGAATCCTGGGAATAGAAAACACCCAACAGGGAAGAGGCTTGGACTCACACCAGGCAATGTAAGCATGCCAGACCCTGTAATAGAAAAAGGGCGAGGACTTCTTCCTAGCCCCGAATCATGGTATCAACAACAGAGGCAGGCCACCACTTTTCCATCAATATGGAGGTTTCAGCAGCCAAGCCGTTAAAGCCAGAGTTTGTAATTTGGGATGGCGTAGCTGCCCCTGAGTGAGAAGGTCTGGATCCTTGGGCAAGACGGTCTATTGCCAACTGCAGGCCGTCTGCGAACCAAACTCTTCTTGGCCAACAAGGGGCCACCAGGATGGCTGGTACCCGCTCCTGGGCTATCTTGCGCATGACCCTGACCAGGAGAGGAAACGGAGGGAACACAGAGGGCATCCGTGGCGAAGGCCAGAGGAGACAGAGAGACAAATCTGGGAAGTTTGTGATTGTGACGGGACGCAAACAGGTCCATATACGGCTGACCCCAACGATGACAAAGGGAGTGAAATACCTGGTTGTTGAGAGACCACTCCCCCAGACGAGACGTCCCCCTGCTCAGGGAGTCCGCCACCTGGTTCTCCACCCCCTGGGATGTAGACCGCTGAGATGCAGGGAACATGCTGTTCCGCCCAAGACAGAATCAGGGACACTTCCTTGAAGGCTCGCTTGCTCCGAGTCCCTCCCTGATGATTGAGGTAGGCTACCGCTGTCTGGTTGTCTGAGCGGATCTGAACAGCCCGACCCCGAAGGTGAGTGGATAGGCGAGAAAGAACCAATCTGATTGCCCTCAGTTCCAGGACATTGATGGAAGCATGGGCCTCTTGTGGGCCCCACTGACCCTGGAACCTCAGGGACTTCCAGAAGCCTTCCCAGCCGGTCAGACTGGCATCCGTGGTGACCGTTTCCCAGCACGGGGGCAGGAGGGCCTGCCCCCCAGAAGGTTCCTTGACGCCAGCCACCACGAGAGAGACCGTCTGGCCAGGGGAGACAGAACAAATTCCTGAGCCAGGGACACAGGGTCCCGATCCCAAACTGACAAGAGGTGCAACTGAAGAGGTCTCATGTGAAACTGAGCAAAGGGGACTGCCTCGAAGCAGGACACCATTAGGCCCACCAACTGCATCCCCTGACAGATGGAGGGATGAAGCCACGACAGCAGAGCCCGAGCCTGCAGCTGAAGACCCTCCACCTTCTGCTGAGGAAGGAACACCTTGACCTAAGAGGTATCCAGAGTCATGCCCAGAAAGGACCTCACCAAGGACGGAGACAGAGAAGACTTGGGGATCACCCAGCCGAAAGACTCTAGAGTGGATGTCACCATTTGAGTGTCCCGCTCGGCCTGAGGAAAAGACTCGGCCACAATCAGGATGTCGTCCAGGTAAGGAATGATGCGGATGCCCTGGTTCTTTAGCAGAGCCATCACTCCCGCCAGCACCTTGGTGAACACCCGAGGTGCCGAGGTGATACCGAAGGGTAGAGCCACAAACTGGTAATGCTGATCCTGCAGCTTGAACCTTAGAAATCTCTGATGACCTGGGAAGATAGGCACATGAAGATAAGCATCCTTGATGTCCACAGTGGTCATGAAGTCGCCCAGGCGAAGGGTACTGACAGCAGAGCGCAGCGTCTCCATGCGAAAATGCTTGAATCTGACAAATTTGTTGAGGCCCTTCAGATCCAGAATGGGCCTCAGAGAGCCGTCCTTTTTGGGAACCGTGAAAAGATTGGAATAGTACCCCTGACCCCTTTCTAAGGAGGCACCAAACAAATGACTCCGGACTCTAACAGGCAATGAACCGCCAGAAGCAACCCTTGAGCGGACAGGGGGTTTAAAGACATCTGGGATCTGATGAATCTTGGGGGGGGGGCCAGGCTGCAAACTCTATCTTGTAACCGGAGGACACTACCTCCTGAATCCACCGGAAACATGAAGCCTCCAGACGTGAGCAAAGAGCCGAAGCCTTCCCCCCACCCGGATGGACGAGGGCCCTCCTTCATGGCTGAGGGGGCTTGGGAGAGGGTTTGGGCTTAGGATTCCAGGAGAGACCGGGGGCAGAGGACCCCCGAAAGGGCCGAGACTGCCTCCTACGCTGAGGCAGCCTTCCATCCTTGGCTAGAACATCAAGACGCTCCCCAAATAGCCGCAGCCCCACAAAGGGGAGGCCAGTGAGAGCTTTCTTAGCCGCAGCGTCCCCTGCCCACTGGCGCAACCAGACAGAGCGGCGCATAGCCACCATGAGCGCAGAGGCCCTACCACACAGCATCATCCATGGCAGTAAGGATAAAGGCCACAAAATCAGAGCAAAGTAAGAGAGTCCTATATTCCTCCCCCACACTACCAGCTGTTGCGCCATCAATGAGACGCTTGAGCAGTTTCTTAAGGGCAATAGCAGTAATGGCGGCGCAACACATACCAAGCCAGTCCCCACACAGGTAAAAGCATGGCAGGCCAATTGATCCATGCGCCGGTCCTCACCGTCCGAGTGGTAGTGTCAGGGGAAGGCATGACCGAAGTATTGGACAAGCCTAGCACTGGAGCGTCCACTTCAGGGGGAAATGACCACCTCTTAACCAGATCAGCAGGAAAGGGATACCTTTTATCCAAACCCTTGGGCATAGCAGGCATATTGTTAGGACGTTCCCATTCTTTAAGCACCAAGGTGGTAAAATGTTCCCGCTCAGGGAAATCTAGACGCCGTTTACCAGGGCGAAAAAGCTCCCCCTGCTTTCTCTTAGCTACCTCAGGGGCAGCAATGTGCAAAATTTCAAGAATATGTGACAGCAGATTATCAGTGTCCTCAGGGTACCACGATTCCTCTCCGGACGCAGACCCAGGGTCACTATTGCAACCCTCCTGCTGGTTCCCAGAGGAGTCAGAATCCTGGGAGAGCTCCCCCATCTCAAGGGGGTGACAGCCACCAAGATCATCAATCCCCACATACATCTTAGTAAGGGGAGCGGGCCTGGGATCCAGGTGTCTCTTCTTGCCAGAGGCCTTCCGAGGAACAGTCTTGGAAAGCTGCTTTTCAATGTTAGCCACCTGCAGAATGTGACTCCCTGCCAACATCCCCTCACTGGGGCCCAATTGCAGGAGCGGGGGAGTAGGTGAAGCCAAGTGAGGCGCAGAGCTGGGAAGCAAAGCAGGCAAACCAGCTTGAAGCGCAAGGACACTTTCACAGGGGATACCCCACACATGGAACACAGCCGGGCTTGCCCCGAAGGGCCCCCGAGCATGCTATCCCCAGAAGCCTCCATATGGTGATTAACACAGGCACAATAGGCCAGCAGTGGGTAAAAGCCACCCGGGATGCCCTCCCACGGGATACCCCCAGAAGTCAATAAAGGGGGAATGAGGGGGAGGAAGCAGTGGAGCCAGGAGAAACCACAACCCAAAGGTATCCCGCCTGAAAGACATAAGTAAAAACACACGAGCCTCCCGCAGCAAATACACCCCAAATCAATAAAAAAAACCCCAAGGGGGACTCACGGACCAAAGACACCGCGGAGTCACACAGGCACAGACCGCTGGATAAGGCGACCCACCGGAGGAAGCAGCGCTGCAGCCAGGAAGGGAAAAATCCAGACGCGCAGCTTGTCCAAAATGGCCCCTGCAGAGGCAACTCGAGGGGCGGGCTGCGGGGGGAACGACGCGATACGCGTCATCACCCAGCCCCGCCCCCCCGAAGAGCGCGAAAAACGGCGCTCACCTCAGGTTATAGCGCCCACAGCCGCGGAACGCAGTACAAAGTGGCGCGGCAGCTAAAAACACCACAAAATACACAAAAAAACATCTAAAAACCACAGATATCACCACTCACCGCTACCACCCCAACTGTTATGGAATAACCCAACTGTTATGAATACCGAAGCGGGCTGTGCCATGCAATAAAGAAAATGGCTCATTTCCACGAACAGATATATCCAGTGTTCGTTCAGTGTGTAAACCATTATACAAATCATATGAAATCTAATCATATGCATGTCAAAAGGATAGGATGCCCGAGCGACAAGCACATTTTTGCTCATTGCCCGATCCCAGCGCCTGTTCCCACAGTCCAAATTAGCGTCGCTTTAGGGATTTTTCCTTTGAAAATGGTTCAATGGAAATGGGTCATAACAGGAATAAGCAGAAACTGAGGATCTGGCCTTAATTTTCATACCAGTTAGAATTCAGGCAGGTACGTATTACAGATTTAGGACCTAGACTGAACAACATAGGTAATAGTTTTCATGTGTCAAACTTATTTAGTAGTGGTTTTCAAGAGGGAAATTTGAGATAAGCAATTATACATTTTTTACCTCCTGCAACAGATATTTAAAATCACCCCCCTGGACGCCATGCAACCCCCTCAGCTTGTACAGAAGCAGCACACCCAAGAAAGTGGCTGGCTCACCCCCTTCCCTTAAACAGTGAATTGGGGTGCCTGCCCCATTCAATGATATTGGTGTTGGCTCCTACACATGGTGGATGGCCAACAGAAGACTTCCAGGGGGCATTCTTGAGCAACTTCAAGGTCTTCAAATGAAGTATTGACGATACAGACGAGAGATCTGCCGTGGGCAAAGGATATATTTATTAATTTGTTTTCATTTATCCTAGACAGGTCCCTTACCACAAAATAGGCAAAAAGCCCTCTTCACAGACAGCAGTTTTATGTAAATGATTTTTTTATAAAAAAAAAATGAACTTTTTCAGATTTCTTTTTTCCTTTAGAGTTTTTTTCATCATTACTATAATACCAGCATATAGACATTTGAGGAAAGAGAAAATTATAAGCGAAAACCCCAAATCTATATAAAAATAATTCAAAGAAACAGTAAACTACTTTATATGAATATTACCCATTTAAACTGTACTATTACATATGGTAAACATAAATATATCTATAACCTTTAAAGATATAGTTTTACATAAAAATCATATTTGATACTGGAGCATATTGCATTTTTTGTGTCTAATGTCACTTTGAAAGCAATGTTTAGGGCACAGTTTCATGGAAACAAGAACCCCTAAGCTTTTTTTTTTATAAAGGCACAGTCCAATGTAGATAATAAAGTAATCTATAACAACCAATAGCAATTACTTCTTCAGTGTGGCAATACTGTTAAATGATAAAAGGTAAAATGCAGGTTACTATAGGTTACTGCATGAAATTATACTGCCTTGTTCAAGTCTGAGTGCGTCAGATATCACAAAAGAGTACCTAGAAATGATACCCTTCTACTTGAACTTTGCTGCTTGGCATTATAGGGGAGTCCAATAATGTTCCCCATTCAGGTAGTCAATCTATATATGGAAAAATAATCCCTTAAACTTTTCAATATCTTAGGGTCAGTGGAGGCATTCGTTCACTACCCTCTGAAAAGCAGTTGCTGATTCCTGGAAAGTTGACTTCTGATCTTGAAGTCTATCTTGCAGTGCTTCAAAATGTCTCATCTATACTGTACAACGGCCAATGTATATTGTTTTGTAGACCAATCATTTACAATACTACCAAAGACAGCAATGGACCCTGCAGTTGAAGTCTTGTTAAAATTGGCTTTGTACAAATATTTCCAAAATAAAATAAGCCGATCTTTCTTATGCAAATCACATTTCCACAGCTGAAGTGTTTGTAATGAACAAGGGTTCAAAACACTATTTCATAAATTTGCTCACAAACTCACTGATTGGATATCCCATATCTGATGTGCCTTTTTTATCCCACACGCATTAAGACATAAGGAGCACTGAATAAAACGGGTATCTTCCATGGCATTTGTGCCACAGATCACACTGCAAGTGCAATGCACAAAATCATGTACATACAAATAAATGTTTGGAGGGGGTGAACATGCAACAGTTACATTCCATATAAATAACTCCCCAGTAAAGGAACAAAAACAAAATTAAAGAAAGAGCGAGAGATGGATATATGTTAAGTCACTCAGATCCACAGTCTGATAGGCACTTTAATGACAGCCGGGGTGAGTAAACAGACCCCTTCACCATCATCTTCACAGCGGCATCAACACCTTTGGGACAAAGCTTCTTCAAGATTCCATTTCATCAGAGTCCAGAGGTGGTGGTTCAAAGCAAAGAACTTCTTCATATGTTAAACCTATGCATGAAAGCACACAAAATTAGAACATAAGGACAAAGTTATACTTAAAGTTGTACTTAAAGAGGCTGCCCCTTAATGTGAAACACCTAAGATTGTTTGTCCTTTCTGGTGGTCCCACAGGGCAGGTCAGGAGAGATGGTTTCAGACGCTAGTTTGTTTAAATTGGACCAACACCCACCGGTGATCTATAAGATTCCCGGGCCGATCAACTCCCTCCCCGCGGGACATCCGAGATCGGGATGTCCCGCGGGGTGAAACCCCCCCAAACTCCTTACCTCCCTCGCGCCCCTCTAGACGTGCGCGCGCGCGCCGGCCGTCTGTGAATGGCCGGCGCGGGCATGCGCGCGTCAAGAGGGACGCGCGGGAGGCGGCGGCGGAGCTTGTCCGTCGGCGCGGGGAGAGGTGAGTTCGGGGGGTTCGGGGGGGTTTCACACAGCGGGGCACCCCGATCGGGGGTGCCCCACCGAAGTGGACCAAGACCCAGGATAGTCAATGTATCTCTATGTAGAGATACTAGGTTTTAAAGACAAATGCTTAAACAAACACAGGATTAAGGCCTATTTAAATAGTAAATATACAGTTCTGTCTATAAATATTTGCACTGAGACAACATTTCTTTTGGTTCTGTATATTACCACAATACATTTTTGGCAAAACAAATCAGATTTTCAGCTTTAATTCCGTGAGTTGAACACAAAGATGGAGTAAAAAGGTGAGGAACAAAAACATTTGATAAAACGCAACCCCTGCATTTCTGGGGCTCAAAAGTATTGTACAAATTAAATAATTTTAATAAATAGTTCTCATGGACATCAACAGATGATGTGTTTTATTCTTTTTAATGCTCCGCCAGGCCTTTACTGCAGCGATTTTCAGCTGCAGTTTGTTTCTGGGCCTGTCTGTCCAAAGTTTAATCTTTAACAAGTGAAATGCATGCTCAGTTGGGTTGTGATCAGGTGTCTGACTTGGCAATTCAAGAATATTTCACTTCTTTGCTTTCATAAACTCATGGGTATCTTTGGCTTTATGTTTTGGGTCATTGCATTATCTGTATTATGAAACGCCAAGCAATCTGGTTGGCTGCATTTGGCTGGATTTGAGCACAAAGTATGTATCTGAAAACCTCAGAATTCATCTAGCTGTCACATCATCAATAAACACTATTGACCCAGTGCCACTGGCAGCCATGCATGCCCAAGCCATCACACTGTCTACACCGTGTTTTAAAGATGGTGGTATTGCTTTGGATCATGGGCTGTACCATGTCGTGGCCATTATTTTTTCTTCCCATCATTCTGGTAGAGGTTGATCTTGGTTTTATGTGTCCAAATAACACTCTACCAGAACCATGCACTGAAACCTCTGTATTTACTTTCATGCAGTCTTCTCTCTTTTGTAGATTTGGATATTGACCAAACCATCCTAGAGAACATTGTTCAATTGGTTGGCTGTTGTGAAGGGGTTTCTCTTTGCGGTGAATGATCACAGAATAATATTCATGGTGGTCTTCTATGGGTATACAGGTCTTTTTGCATTGATTAGTTCACAGTGCTTTCATTCTTTCTCAGGATGTACCAATTTTTTGCCTCTCCCAATATTGTAGAAATGTCTCAGGTGAGTTTTTTCTGTTTTTGCAGCTTTACGATGACTTGTTTCACCTGCATAGAGAGTTCCTTTGACCACATGTTTCTTTAGAGATAAATCTCCCAAATGCCAGCACCACACCTCAGATCAACTCCAAGATCAAGGCCTTTTATCCGCTTAATGACACAACAAAGGAATAGCCCACACCTGCCCACAAAACAGCCTTTGAGCCAATTGTCCAGTTGCTACAGTCCTTTTAAAAACAGGGTGGCACATGTTGAAGAGCTGAAGCTCCTAAACCCTTCATCCAAATTTAATGTGGATACCCTTTAATGTGGAGACCATTAACCCCTAAGGTATAACAGACACAAACCATAGAAAGGACATTGCGACCACTGACACAGAAGACAAAAATTCTCAGTTTGCTGTAGACGTGTCTCATCAAATGTATACAGATTAGTTTATCAAATTAGTCTTCCCATTAATACTCAGACCCAATGTTTTGGTTTAGTTGTAGCTGTACCAAAATATGACAAAGGAAATGCAGATTACCCCAGACATGTGGGCTCCACTGAGCTGAATGTCAGCAGATATGAATATTCTTCTTCAAAGTAAGCATGGTCATAAACTGTACATTTTAATAATCTACCATCGTAAATCTAATCAGGGCATGTGGATGCTTCCCTCATCTCAAAATACATCCTGGGAAACCCACTGAATTATAACTAGGATAATATTCAATATTTCCTATGCATGTTTAGTATGTTCAAGCATGTTAAATTATGTTGCCATTTGTTGCTACTTATATTATCTATCTAGGAGGTAACCAAAAGAAATGATGGCAAGTATACGAAAATGGCATGAACTGCTTTACTCTGGCCTGCACTCGCCCCTGTCACATGACCCAGAAAAGTAGTAGAAGGGGCGGGGGATTTTGCAAGACCCTTTTAAAATCATGTTTTCACAAAGGAGGTAGCCAGACCTTGAGGATTGCAGTCTGTCCGATGCTCTAGTGGTTCTCCCCATGATTTATATAAGCAAGAGGTAATTTGTCATTTTATCCCCTTTTTTTGTATGTTTTGTCTTACATACATCTTTCTTTTTAAATAATTTTTTATAACTTTTGTAACTTTTTAAGTACTGTACTCTTGCATATTAAACCTAAAACATTAATTTGCTGTTTGCTGCTCTAATCGTACCCAAATCAGGAGTATTGTTTATTGCCGTTATTGTGAGTTACCGTGTGTCATTAGATGGCCTGTGTGATACCAGTAGAGGGCATCTCACCAGCCCTACAATCCCGGTGAATGGTGGCAGTAGAGTGTGTGGACTTGGGGGCATACTTAGCTCATGTGGGGAAAGTGAAAGTGTGCATGGCGACCCCTTAGTTCATGACACAGGTGAATACACAAAAATACCATTTTGTGATTACTCACCTTTAAAATGGGTATTATAAGTATGTCACACACCCAGCTTCCACTATTCATGACATATGGGTTATGGTCCAGTAGAGGGCGAACTTCTGCAGAGATGAAAGCAAAAAAGAAGCCCCTCCCGGTCCATAAATACCTGGGACCTCCCACACATTCCCCAGTATATGACAGCAGTAAGGGGACCAGGAAGAGTCAATAAAACATTCTTAACAATAAAAGGTTCACCATATAAAGGATGCAGAATACCAAAGGGCGGGATGAAGCAGGGTGTGTGACATACTTATATTACCCATTTTACAGGTGAGTAATCACAAAATGGTATTATTCCAAGTATGTCACACACCCCGCTTCCACTATTCATGACATATGGGACATCCAATAGCAGTGTCCGTCAAGGGTGGGGATCCCAATACAGCAAAAAATGCACCAATTTAAACCACTGCAGCTTGCAGAATCTTGCGGCCAAAAACAGAATCCACTGAGGCCCGCACATCAACCTTATAAAACTATGAAAAAGTATGAACGGAAGACCAAGTAGCAGCCTTACAAACTTGTTCAACAGAAGCCTGGTGCTGAAAGGCCCAGGAAGCCCCAACAGCAAGAGTAGAATGAGCAATGATCTTAAAAGGAGGAACCCTCCCCTTAGCGGAATAGGCCCCAACAATGGCCTGACGTATCCATTTACTAATGGTAGACTTGGCAGGCGCCAAACCTTTCCTGGGCCCGGAGGGCACCACAAACAAGGCGTCCGTCTTACAAAAAGGAGAAGTAGCGACCGAATAGTACTTCACACAACAAACCACATCCAAAGAGTGCAAAACCCTCTCCTTGTCATTGCTAGGCTTAGGACACAAGGAAGGGAGAACTACGTCCTGATTGAGATGGAAAGCAGAAACCACCTTAGGAAGGAAATCTGGCTTAAAGCGAAAAACCCCCTGTCCTGGTGTCTCTCAAAGTAAGGGGCCTGAATAGACAGAGCCGCCAACTCAGAGACACGCCGAACAGAAGTAATAGTCACCAAAAAGGCCACCTTTTGAGTGAGCACAGAAAATGCCACATCCTGCATCGGCTCAAATGGAGGCCCCTGGAGGGCCAAGAGAACCAAATTTAGGTCCCAAAGGGGAACAAAAGGCTTTCTAGGGGGCCGAACATGAGTGACCCCTTGGAAAAAGTCTTGACCAGATCATGCAAAGCAATTTGAAAAAAAGACAGCCAGGGCAGAAACCTGACCCTTCAAAGTACTGAGCTGGAACCCCAGATCCAGACCGTGTTGTAGAAACTCCAAAATCCTAGGAATCGAAAACACCCAGCAAGGTAAGGCCCTAACCTCACACCAGTCAATATAGGACCGCCAAGTCTTATATTAAATGGTAGAGGAAGACCTCTTCTTCGCACGAATCAATGTCTGAAAAACCACCTCCGACAAACCTTCCTCCCTCAGGATGAAGGTTTCAGCAGCCACGCTGTCAAAGCAAGCGTTTGTAAATTGGGGTAACGTAGCTGACCCTGAGAGATCAGATCCAGAAACAGGGGCAGCCTGTACTGATCTACCGCCAGTCTTACGACGTCTGCGAACCAAACCTGTCTTGGCCACCTTGGGGCCACCAGAATTGCTGGAGTCCCATCTAGAGCCAGTTTTCGCACTACCTTGCCTACCATGGAGAAGGGGGGAAACAGGTACAGAAACCCCAGATCCCTCCAGGCAAGGGACAAGGCATCCACTGCCAGAGCCAGAGGATCCTGAGCCAGAGATACAAATGTTGGGAGCTTGTGATTGTGCCGAGAGGCAAAGAGATCCACCTCTGGAGTCCCCCACTTGTGACACAGGGACCGAAATACCCTTTGGTTGAGAGACCATTCCCCTCGGCGTGAGAATCCCCTGCTCAGGGAGTCCGCCTCCGTGTTCTCCACTCCCGGAATGTAAACTGCCGAGATGCAAGGAACATTGCTCTCCACCCATGTCAGAATCAGAGAGACTTCCCTGAGGGCAATCCTGCTGCGAGTCCCTCCTTGGGGATTGATGTAAGCTACCGCAGTTCGATTGTCTGATCGAACCTGAACCCGTAAGCCCTGTAGGTGGAATGTCAGACGTGACAGAACCAAATGGATAGCTCTGAGCTCCAAGACATTGATGGGGTTGTGAGCCTCCTGAGGACCCCACAACCCCTGGAACTGATTATCCTTCCAGAAACCTCCCCAGCCCGACAGGCTGGCATCCGTGGTAACCGTCTCCCAACAAGGGGCCAGAAAGGATCTGCCCCTCATCAGATTGCTTGGTTCCAGCCACCACTGAAGGGACTGCTGAACCCTGGGAGACATCAGAAAAGACTGATCTAAGGACTGTGGACATCTGTGCCATTTCAGCAATAGATGGAGTTGAAGCGACCTCATGTGGAACTGAGCAAAGGGGACTGCCTCGAAGGAGGCCACCATCAAACCTACCAGAGTCATCCCTATCCGGATAGAAGGGCGAGGATTGGTCAGGAGAACACGTATCAGATCCTGAAATCTCTGCACCTTCGACTGAGGTAGGAACACCCTGGTCTGAATGGTATCCAGATTCATGCCCAGAAAGGAGATCTCTCTTGACGGGGAGAGAGAAGACTTGGGGTGGTTGATCACCCAGCCGAACCTCTCCAACGTTGTCACCACCATCCTGGTGTTTAGCTCTGCCTGGCTGAGAGAGGAAGCCATGATGAGAATGTCGTCCAGATACGGCACAATGTGAATGCCCTGGGCTCTGAGGAGGGCCATTATACCTGCCAGCACCTTGGTGAACACCCTTGGTGCCGAGGTCATCCCGAAAGGAAGGGCCACAAACTGAAAGTGCTGATCTACCACCACAAACCTGAGGAACCTCTGGTGTCCTGGGAAGATCGGCACATGAAGGTAAGCATCCTTGATGTCTATGGACGCCATGAAGTCCCCTGGGCGAAGAGAGTTAATGGCCGACCGCAGTCTCCATGTGAAACTTCTTGGTTCTGATGAACCTGTTGAGAACCTTTAAATCCAGAATGGGTCTTATGGAACCATCCTTTTTGGGTACTGTAAACAGGGTGGAGTAATAGCCCCCGCTCTCTCTCTGAAAATGGCACCGGGCGGATGACTTCCAAGTCCAGCAGATTTTGTACTGCCAACAAAAGCCCCTGCGCGGCCCGGGGTCCGAAGGGACCCGAGACCTGAGGAATCTGGGAGGAGGCCGGTACTCGAACTCCAGCTTGTATCCGGAAGATACCACTTCCAGGATCCATTTGTCTGTGACCTCCCCAGTCCAGACCTGGGCGAAGTGCCGTAGCCGTCCCTCCACCCGCGAGGGTGAGGGCGCCCCCTCATTGTTGAGAGGGCTTAGCAGCTGTCTTGGGTTTGGAACCCCAGGCAGTTCCGGGACGGGCACTTCCTCTGCCCCTGCCCCAGGAATCACCTCTGAACACTGAGTAAGCAACTCCTCTGCTTGGTCGAGAGCCACGAAAGGAGGGATTAAATGAGCCTGCGCCCTGAAAGGAGGGGCACTGCTTTTTGCGTTACGGTAGCTTTCCTCCTTTTGCCACACAGTCCAATTTATCGCCAAACAGACGCATACCCAGGAAGGGTAGCCCTGTAAGCGACTTCTTAGCCGCAATGTCAGCCACCCGCTGGCGCAACCAAACCGAACGGCGTATAGCCACAAGCAACGCTGAGGTTCTACTACACATACATATGGTGTCATCCAAGGCTGACAAGACAAAGGTCATGAACAAATCACACAGCGTAAGCGCAGCAAATTCATCACTGGCAGGGTTAAGCTGGGGACCATTCAACAGGCACCTAATTACAGACCTGGTAGCCACGGCCGTGAGAACTAAAGCACAGACAGGACGCAATGCCGAACCCACGCTGGCAAAGGCATGAGACGCCATTTGATCAAGGCGTCGGTCCTCACTATCCTTAAGCGTGGTGGCGTCTGGTGAGTGCACAACGGATGTGTTGGAGCGTCAACCTCGGGTGGTAACGACCAGCGCTTCACCGTGTCCCCCGGAAAGGGATACTCCCTATCCCATCCCTGAGGGACCCCGGGAAGCCGGCTAGGCTTTTCCCATTCATTAATAATCAAATTGTCAAAATGCTTTTGATTTGGGAACTCAAGGCAAGGCTTAGCAGTCCCAAAAAATTCCCCCTTTTGCGGAGGGGAGAAATAGCCAGAACCTCAAAAATATGGGCCAGAAGCCTGGGGGTATCAACAATATCCCCACGCCCCGGCCCAGCATCAGCATCCAAAAACTGCTGATCATCAGAGCCATCAGATTCTGCAAACAATTCCCCTTCTTCCAGTGGGGAATAATCGGACAAGTCAAAGGAATCATATTCCTCAAAATCCGAGCCCGGCGCAGCTGGTGGCAAATGCCTTCTCTTAGCCGGGGCCTTTCTGGCCACAGAGCTAACAATCCATTTCTCAATGTTGGCCAGCCTAGCACAGACATCAGATTGCGACTCCCCGCCAATGACAGTGTCACTTGGGGTACGGATCAGGCGTGGGGGAGTAGGTGATGAGGCCTGCGGCACTGACCCAGACGCCTGGGACCCCGACTGCCGCGTAATGGCCTGCTGTGCACATGGAATGCAAACCAGCTCATTATACCCTGCAAGGGATGCCCCACACCCCACACACTACCAGGATTCCCCCGAGGGGAGCCCTAGCCCAGTATCCTGGGAAGCCTCCATGTGGTGATTTTTTATGGTAGTCGCAAGCTACCCGGGACGCCCCTTAAAGTCCGTTAGTGGGAGGATTTGAAAATGGCCAAAATTTAGATTGAGTGAACTAAGGACCAGGAGAACCCCCTTTTTAACTATAAGAAAGGAGATCTCCCTGAAAGACATAATGGGAAAGGTGCCCGCAGGGCACTCACGCTTATGCGACCCAAAATGGCGACCGAAGAAAGCAGCCTCACAGCAGCAGCCAGAAAGGAAGAGGAGCAGAGAAACTGCGGTCCCCAGTAATAGGCTGGAAGCCACAAGGGCGCCAAAGGAGGGGGGTGGGCGGCCCCGCCCCTTCCACTCAGAGAGAGAAACAATGGCCGGCCTCCCAGAGTGGTGGAGGCGCCGGCCATGGCACCAGGCCGCCTGAGACAAGGCGGCCTGGCCTGAGAGTAAAAGTAAAAGCTCATACTAGAAAAAAATCAATATACAGCGATGTAAAAATGAGGCAAAAACGCCCCCCCCCCCCGATCCAGGGACGGAGGGACACGGATGGGGAAGGGACCCCCAGCCACCTAAAGCGGCGCAGGGGAGTACGGACAGGGCATCCCAAACCAGGATCCCGAACCTGGTATCCGCCTACCCCTATGATGGGGTCTCACGGAGGAGCATAGCTCCTGGCTATAACACCCCTAGGGTGTCACTTAACCTCGTCCGGACCTACAGCCTAGGCTGGGAGGCATAAGTATTACAAGAAAACAGAGTCCGGGCAGAAAATACCATTTTGTGAATACTCACCTTGTAAAATGGGTATTATAAGTATGTCACACACCCCGCTTCAAGATATTCATAACCTGTGGGTATACTGACCTGAAGAGGGCGATCTTGAGAGATGATTGGAGGAAAGTAAGCCCCTCCCGGTCCATAAATACCTGGGACCTCCCACTCACTCCCCAGTATAAAGAAAGCAGTAAGGTAAGGGACCAGGAAGAGCCAAACATAAGTCATAACAACGCAAAGTTCACAAAATGAAGGATCCAGAATAAAAAAGGGGGCGGGTTGAAGCGGGGTGTGTGACATACTTATAATACCCATTTTACAAGGTGAGTATTCACAAAATGGTATTATTCTAAGTATGTCACACACCCCGCTTCAAGATATTCATAACCTGTGGGACATCCAAAAGCAGTGTCCATAAGGGGTGGGGATCCAAAACAAGGTATAAAGCACAACTTAAACTACTGCAGCCTGCAGAACTTTGCGGCCAAAAACAGCATCCGCTGAGGCCCGAACATCAACCTTGTAAAACTTGGAAAAAGTGTGAACAGAAGACCAGGTAGCGGCCTTGCAAACTTGCTCAACAGAGGCCTGGTGCTGAAAAGCCCAAGAAGCCCCAACTGCACGAGTAGAATGAGCTGTAACACGAAAGGGAGGATCTCTCCCCTTAGCAGAATAGGCCCCGACAATGGCCTAACGAATCCACCTGCTGATGGTAAACTTTGTGGGTGCTAGACCCTTCTTGGGCCCAAATGGCACCACGAAAAATGCATCAGTCTTGCGAAAGGCAGACGTTACCACAAAATAATACTTCACAACCCGAACCACATCCAAAGAATGCAGGGCCCTCTCCTTGTCATTGCTGGGATTGGGACACAGAGAGGGCAGAACAATATCCTGATTCAAATGAAAGGACGAAACCACCTTAGGAAGGAAGTCCGTCTTAAAACGGAAAACCACTTTGTCCCGATGTCTTTCAAAATATGGGGCTTGAATAGACAGAGCCGCCAACTCAGAAACACGTCTAACGGAAGTGATAGCTACCAAAAAGGCTACCTTCTGCGTAAGGGAAGACAAAGGAATATCATGCAAAGGCTCAAAGGGGGGACCCTGAAGTGCAGAAAGAACCAAGTTCAAATCACAAACTGGAATCAGAGGCTTCCTAGGAGGCCGCACATGTGTAACCCCCTGGAAAAAGGTCTTAACCAAAGGATGGAGAGCAAAAGGCTTTTGGAAAAACACCGCCAAGGCAGACACCTGCCCCTTCAAAGTACTGAGTTGGAGCCCTAGGTCCAGACCATGTTGCAAAAACTCCAAAATTCTAGAAATAGAGAATTCCCTACAAGGGAAGGCCCTGGTTTCACACCAATCAATATAAGACCTTCAAGTCCTATAGTACACAGACGATGAGGACCTTTTCCTAGCACTAATAAGAGTCCGAATCACAGCATCCGAAAGACCTTCCTTCTTCAAGATGGAGGTTTCAGCAGCCACGCCGTCAAAGCCAGCGTTGGTAAATTCGGGTAACGAAGAGGACCCTGTGTGAGTAGATCCGGCAGCAGGGGCAGAACGAACTGATCTTCTGCCAACCTTACCACGTCTGCGAACCAAACCTGTCTTGGCCACCTTGGAGCCACCAGGATTGCTGGTGCTCTCTCCAGAGCAAGCTTGCGCACTACTCTGGCCACCATGGGAAACGGAGGGAACAGGTACAGAAACCCCAGATCCCTCCAGTTCAGAGACATGGCATCCGTCGCAAGGGCCAGAGGATCCTTCGCCAGAGACACAAATGACGGAAGTTTGTGATTGTGACGGGAGGCAAAGAGGTCCACCACCGGTGACCCCCACCTGCGACAAATTGAGTGAAAAACCTTGGGATTGAGAGACCACTCCCCTTTGCGGGCTGACAGTCTGCTCAGAGAGTCCGCCTCCGCATTCTCCACTCCCGGGATGTAAACTGCCGAGATACATGGGACATGGCTCTCCGCCCAGTCCAGAATCAGAGACACTTCCTTGAGGGCATTCCTGCTGCGGGTGCCTCCCTGGTGATTGATGTAGGCCACCGCCGTCCGATTGTCCGACCGGACCTGGACCGGCAAACCTCGCAGTTGATGAGTTAAGTGACAAAGAACCATCCTGATGGCCCTCAATTCCAGAACATCGATAGGCTCGTGGGCTTCCAGGGGACCCCACAAACCCTGAAATTGCAGATCCTGCCAGAAGCCCCGCCATCCCGAGAGGCTGGCATCCGTGGTGACTATCTCCCACTGGGGAGTCCGAAAGGATCTGCCATTCAGCAGGTTGGTTGAGTTCAGCCACCACTGAAGCGAGCGGCGAACCCGGGGGGACATCTGAAAGAATTGATCCAGTGACTGAGGAGACCTGTTCCAGACCGACAACAGATGGAGCTGTAGTGTCCTTGTATGAAACTGAGCAAAGGGAACTGCCTCGAAGGAGGCCACCATCAGACCCACCAGTCTCATCCCTAGCCGGATGGACGGTCGAGGAATGGACATAAGCGACTGAACCAACTCCTGAATCAGAAGAACCTTGGACTGAGGAAGGAACACTCTGGCCTGATCTGTATCCAGAGACATCCCCAGAAAGGATATTAACCTGGACGGGTGAAGGGAGGACTTGGGGTAGTTGATCACCCAGCCGAATCTCTCCAGAGTGGATAGAACCGTCCTGGTGTCCAATTCCGCTTGGCTGAACGACGATGCCAATATGAGGAGATCGTCCAGATATGGCACTATGCGAATTCCTTGAGCTCTGAGAAGAGCCATTACCCCAGCAAGTACCTTGGTGAAAACCCTTGGAGCTGTGGTGAGACCGAAGGGAAGAGCTACAAATTGGAAGTGCCGATCCTCCAGAGCGAACCTTAGGAACCTCTGGTGCGCGGGAAAAATGGGAACATGGAGGTAAGCGTCCTGGATATCTATGGACGTCATGAAGTCCCCCTGACGAAGAGAGTGGATAGCGGAACGCAACGTTTCCATGCGAAATTTTCGCAGCCTGATGAATTTGTTGAGGATCTTTAGGTCCAGGATGGGCCGCACGGAGCCATCCTTTTTGGGAACCGTGAACAGATTTGAGTAAAAACCCCGACCCCTTTCTAATGGGGGTACTGGATAAATGACCGCCATTTCTAGAAGACTCGATACCGCCGCCCGGAGCTGCAATGCAGCCTGTACGTCCGGAGACACCCGAGACGTGAGGAAACGCGCGGGGGGGGGGGGGGGGGGGGCGGGACTCGAACTCCAGCATGTAACCGGAAGACACCACTTCCCTGATCCATCTGTCCGAGACCTCCCGAATCCAGACTTGGGAGAAGTGTCGCAGCCGTCCCCCCACCCGCACGGGTGAGGGCGCCCCCTAATTATTGAGCGGGCTTGGGTTTTGAACCCCAACTGTATCCTGAACGGGCACGACCTCTGCCCCTGTTCCAGGAGTCTCCTCTTGTAGAAGGGGAGGCAAAACCTCTTCCCGCTCTAGCTCCCCGAAAGGAAGGGGTGAAGGAAGCCGCCCCTCGAAAGGGGCGACGTTGCTTCCTACGTTGAGGTAATTTTCCACCTTTAGCTACTGAGTCCAATTTTTCTCCAAAAAGCCTTAGACCAACAAAGGGAAGAGACGTCAGAGACTTCTTAGACCCAAAATCGGCCGCCCACTGGCGCAACCAAATTGAACGCCTAATGGTCACCATTAAAGCAGAGGCCCTGCTGTTCATCATCAATGAATCATCCAGAGCAGTTAAAATGAAGGAAAGAAAAGACTCACAACGTTTCAGTCCAAGAAATTCATCGCTGTCCGGTTCCAAGCCGGACAAGGACAGTAAATCCCTGATCACCTTTCTAGCAGCCACCACCAACAGTGATGAGGCACAAACTGGCCGTATAGCTGCCCCAATACTGGCAAAACCATGACAAGCCATCTGGTCAATGCGTTTATCCTCACCATCCTTGAGGGAGGAACAATCAGGGTTATTCAAAACGGCAGAGTTGGATAACCCCAAAATTGGGGCGTCCACTTCGGGGGGGAAGCCCAGCGCTTAACCGTGTCCGCGGGGAAAGGATACCTTCTATCCCAACTCTGAGGAATGCCTGGGAGCCGAGCTGGTCTCTCCCATTCCTTGGAAATAATATTATCAAAATGCTTTTGATTAGGAAATTCTAAGCGTGGTCTGGATTCCTCATAAAACTCCCCTTGTTGTTGGGGGGCCTCCGCCGGAGGCGAGATTGCCAAAACCTCAAACATCTGAGTCAAAACGTTAGGGGTGTCCAAGGAACCTCCCGACCCCCTATCAGAATCAGCGCCAACAATTTGTTGATCCTCGGAATTATCCGAATCCTCAAACACCTCCCCTTCCTCTGGAGGAGAATAATCTGACCAATCCAGACCATCCGTATCATCATATTCATAATGAGAAACCGTGGACAAATGTTTTCTCTTAGCCGGCGCCTCTTAGTTACCGTAGAGGAAATACATTTTTCAATACTGGCCAATCTGGCACATACATCAGATTGCGACTGCCCCCCCATGGTAATATCGCATGGAGCACGGGTTAAAATGGGAGGGGGAGAGGATGAAGCCGGCGGTGCTGACCCAGAGGCCTGGGGTCCTGACTGCCGCGTAATAGTGTGTTGTGCACAGGATATACATAAAAAGAAATCATCCCCAGTTAGGGATACCCCACACCCCAAACACTTCCGAGACTGTCACGAGGGGAGCCCGGATTCCTGGGATGCCTCCATAAGGTGAACTTAATGAGTCGCTATGACAGAGGGAATTACGCTATGAAGCAACCCGGGATGCCCTTATAGTGTCCTTTTTAAATGGGAGGAATTTTGTAGGAAAGAACCCAGTGAAAGTACCCAGGGACTTAGGACCAGGAGAAACCCCCTTATAACTATTCCCTGAAGAATTCACCTAAAACACAGATAAAAAATAATTAGAAACCAAAAGCTATATTGGATACTAATAAAATGACAAAAGGCCCACAGGGCAACTCACAGAACCTCCGGACCAGACCAGGGCCCAGCAGCATGCAGCCCAGATGCGTGAGGTAACTGTTATTCAGCGCAGCGGTGAGAGAAAGAGAAGAGGGGCGTGGCCTGCGCGGATCGCGCGCTTTACCGGCCCCGCCCCCCTAGAGATAGGCAGATAGGAGCCAAAGCTCCTCAGCTGTGCCCGGGCAAGATAGGGGGCGCGCCGCAAGTCTGGCTCCGCCCCCAATGACACAGCGCGTGAGGGGAGAAAGCTCCCCTCCGCTGACCTATAATCCGCCGGAGACGCGGGGACCCGCGTCTCCTCACAGAGCACCTGAGACCGGCAGCGGCCCGCTGCCTGCGAGCCGCTGCCCGGCTAGATAGAGACAGGGCGTGGGCCGCGGCCTCTGCAAGAGGCCCGGTCCCGCCCCTGACAGAAGAGCGTGAGGGGAGAGCCCCTCCCCTCCGCCTTCTGAGGTAAAACATAGCACCGCGGCGGCTATTGCTGTGTCTTATGCTTGGTGTCTTATGAACAATGTTGCAAGTAAAAGTTACATTAAAACAGACACACATACAACAAATAGCAGTGTAACCAAACACCGGGGTCACCAACCCGGCATAACCGCCTACCCTCTAAATAGGGTCTCGCGGCGGAGCCTAGCTCCTAAGCACGTGTGTGCTAAAATACCATCACCCGGACCGCAGTCAAAACTGAGGAGGCATGTGAATATTAAATATATTAAATAGGGATAATAAGTCCGAGTGGGAATAAAATAATATAGGCCGGGGGTAGACCCGGCTACCTTGTAAAACCCCCTTGCAAGGAGGAGAGATCATCTTCTGCCTGCTCGCCGTCCTGCAGAGATGAAGACTGGGGAGTGAGTGGGAGGTCCCAGGTATTTATGGACCGGGAGGGGCTTACTTTCCTCCAATCATCTCTGCAGATCGCCCTCTTCAGGTCAGTATACCCACAGGTTATGAATATCTTGAAGCGGGGTGTGTGACATACTTAGAATATAGGGCAGTAAATCAGCCGGGTGAAACCCGGCTCACCTGTAAGGAAGGAGATAGCCATCTTCTGACTTGCTCGCCGTCTGCAGACACGATTACTGGGTAATGTGTGGGAGGTCCCAGGTATTTATGGACCAGGAGGGGCTCCTTTTTTTCTAGTCATCTCTGCAGAAGTTCGCCCTCTACTGGTTTAACCCGAATGTTATTCATCTTGGAAGCGGGGTGTGTGACATACTTGGAATAACAATAGTACTTTAGATAAAGTCATGTTAGTGACTTTAGGTTCAGAGAAAATCATCAAATATTATGTATACTTACTCTTCCATTCTTCAATGTCAAGCTCTCGGCTTTCAAAGCTCTGGTCATAAGGATCTGCTATAGGCTCATCGTCCGGGTCATGATACTGAGCAAAATATGGATGGGCTAAAGCTTCTGCTGCAGTTATCCTCTTGTCGGTGTCTAGAACAAGCATCTTCTCTAAAAGGTCTACAGCTGAGGTAACAGAATAAACAGAAAATATGTTACAGATCTTACAAGAACCAGCATAGCTTTAAATACAGGTTTATAAATAATAAATTATGAAAACACAGATCCTCAGAAGACGGGAATTTAGGGTATTAGCTGAGCCACAAATGTGACCAGGAAAAGGGGCCCTCATAGATATTAGGAATAGGTTTCTTTTAACCCATAGGCACCCAATGATTAAGTATGACAAACATTAAGAGAATAGGGACAATTTTGTTACACCTCAATTACGAAGAAATGCAATGTATTACACATACTATGCTGTAGTTTAAAATTTATGTGCTGAAAAACACTAGTGGAAAAATACATTTTGTAAGGTGAGTAACTTCAGCTTATCATGAGAAGTTACACACAGTCGCCATATTTTCTTAAAAAATAATAATAATAATAACTATTAAAAAATTAACAGTTTTTATATTTAGTAAATGAGAATAGTATGATTCATAAAAACCTTGAGGGTTTGCTCCCAGGAAGACATCTTCAAAATTCATTTTAGGCATGTATGGCAGCGACTGGATATAATTTCGAGCCTTAAATGAGAAAAGATACATAAACAATCAATTTTAAATATCGATTAATACTGTTATACTGGTGTTTTCACTAAAATGTGTATTTATTTATTTTTTTTATTTTTCTGCAAAGTCAACCTATCCATTTTTCCCCCAGAAAAATATGAGCACGAACGATTAAGAAAAAAGAAGCTTGAATCCATCAAGCACAAAAAACTTAAAAGTTTCTGTATTTCCAGAGCACAGGAAATACTGATTTTGAGGAACAGGAATTAAACATTTACAACCCCCCTCTCCAGATATTCCAACATAACTCAGTAGGAAACATCATATTTGGATATAGCTCCACTGCAACACCACTGCAAAGGAATATACAAATTCTTTAAAAACAGGCCCACATTACACGGTGGCAAGCTAAACCGGATTTAACAATTTCCTTGTTTCCTTATTTTATTTATCTATAATTCCAGGAGTCTGAAGCACAGTGTGAAGCAAGAGGCCATTTTTAGGTAGAAAGCAGTCATATGGCGAATATAGGGCTTCACTGGATTTCACTACCTCCTTTTGCCGTGCATAACAAAGTAGATTTTAGCATTCTGTCTGTACCATAAAAACCTTGCACAATAAGTGTTCTCCAGTCCCATCAAAGCAGCACCAGCGTAAGGCAGTACAGTTTCCCCATCCCAGGCAATCAGCCAGGCTATGAAAAATGGCACAGGTAGCAACAAGAAGAGACAAATTGGTGTCTTCCACGGGATAAGTCTATGGCAAGTAGGCTAAAATCTACCCATCACAAAGAGGACCACCACCTGATATTTTCACTCTCTCGGGCATTGTTCTTCTCCAAGGGGGTCATTTTTACTTGCCGCTCCTATGATCTTCTACTTACCTGCGACAGCCATTCAGAAATATTTGAGTTGGGTACGTGCCTCAGGTAGAGGTGAGAGGGGATGCAGCCACACATGCGCAGTGGGATCAATGTGGGTTTAGTGAGCAATTGCAGGGGTTTCACACAAATTGGAATGCCCCACAATATCTAGAATTCACAGAAGCCAATGCTTCTCTTTAATTGTAATCTTGGGCACAGTTTTTAATTTTCTTTGTTTTTTGTTCAGTGCACCAACTAAGGAGGAACTGTACACCTGTCAAGCCTGGCTCCAACATACTGCTTGGGTAAAATGTATACTGAATAATTGCACCTGAATCAACTCCAGGAACGGTGAAAGCTCAAAACAATGGCCAGGGCATGTTTCACCAAGAGAAATGACCTATGTCAAAAGTAAGAACAACAACTCTAAGTGCAGTGGTTCCACCCCAACCAAGACCATTAACACAAAAAGGGTAGGTATAGGAACATCCCTCAGTCAAAGACTGATGCTATAGCAACATTGCAGGACTATTAAGATTTCACTATTCAAGTTTCACCATTCATTAAGTGACCACAAGTTGATGGACACGACCCACATCCATTTATGCCACCCACCCAAAAGAGAGATTAAGATGCTTAAGAAAATATTACCTGGTCCCAGCTTTTAGCCAATCCCATACTAGGCTACGGAGTCTGCTGAGCTGCTGGAGATCATGACTTATTAAACAGCAAAGCCACTGCTGCTAAAAAATACAATTCTGTGAAATACTCACCTGTAGAATTGGTATTATTGGTATACAGTACGTCCTGCTCCAGACATAATACTTACACTTGGGTTATTCTCCGCCAGATGGCGCTGCACTGCAGAGACATGGAAAAACAGGCTCCTCCCGGCCCTTCAAATACCCAGGGACCTCCCACAAATCCCCAGCATTGAAAAGCAGTGAACAAGAAGCCGGGAGAATTTAAAACCACCCAGAACAACTGGTAATGATAACAAGATAACAATCACCATACAGGGGATCCAGAAAAATGCAAAAACCAGGGTGGGGTGGAGCAGGAGCTACTGTATACCAATAATACCAATTCTACAGTTGAGTATTTCACAGAATTGTATTATTCTTAGTATACAGTATGTCCTGCTCCAGACATAATACTTACACTTGGGACATCCAAAAGCAGTGTCCATAAAGTAGGGTGGGATCCCCAACAAAAAGGTAACAGCAGACCGTTTAAAGCACTGTCACCTGCAGAACCATACGGCCAAGACAGCATGAGCTGAGGCCCTAACATCAACACTGAAAAACCTTGCAAAGGGTATGAGCAGAAGGCCAATGGCAGTGGCCTAACCAACCAGTTCAACAGCAAAACCGGTGCTGAAAGGCCCAAGAGGCATCAAGCACGCGTAGAAAAGGAATCAAGGCAACAAGGGAGATTCTTCCCCTTGCCTGAGTAGGCCTGAGTAACAGCCTGACAATCCAATCGCTAATAAATATGGCAGAAGCCAAAGGCCGAAACAAGGTACCAGGAGTACATCCATCAAGATAACCAGGACCAAACCGCCCAACTCCCGAGAACAGACGAGATCGGGCAACATTCAGGATGTAATGACCACAAGCCCCAAGGAACCTCAGTTCCCCTAAGGACACAGTGACTCCTAAGGAAAAAACTGCCAAAACCTGTATAAGGAATGCAGAACCACTTCCTCAGCGTCGCTAGGAAGGGGGATAGCCGTGGATAAGAATATCTCGAATAAATGAACATAAGACACATTCAGATGTAGAGAATCCGGCTTCAGGCGGAACTCCATCTTATCCTGGTGTATCTCAAGGAATGAGGGCTAGGAAGACCGAGCCGCCCGCTAACAAACGCCTGACCAAGGTAACAGGCACCAGAAGGACAACCTTGAGGGTAAGAACATCCAGACAGCGTCCTGAATAGGACCAAGGGACAATCCTTGCAAGCAGACGGAAAGAATTCAATTTCAATCCCAACAGGGATCATAGGAGTACATGGAGGACACACATGAGCACCCCCTGAAGGAAGTCTTAACCAAGGAAGAGCGAACCAGAGGCTGCTAAGGCAAGGTGGACAGGGCAGAGCCTGACCCAGCAGCGAACTAAGCTGGGGAACCAACTCCAATTCAAGCTGAAAGCCACACTGGAAACCTAGGAACCGAGAACGTCCAACAAGTAAGAGAACTAGACTCGCCCCAATCAATGTGGGTATGCCATACCCTACAACAATAGAAGACGACGAGGAAGAGGCTTACTCCTAGCCTTCCCATAGTCACAAACACCGAGACAGCTAAACTTGTCTCCATCAAGATGTATGTTTCAGCAGTCAGATCGACTAGGCCAGGGACCATGAATTATAGTGACGTAAAGGAGTGATCAACTGGCACTCCTGGCAAGGTGCAGAACTACTGATCACAGTACCATGTCTGCAACCACACTATACTAGGTCAACTGGGGGCCACCAGAAGCACTGGTCTCCTTACCAGAGTAATCTTCCGCATAACCCTGCCTAGCAGAGGGAATGGAGAAGGACACACAGAACCAAAGTCCTGTCAAGATGGTACTAAGGCATCCAGAACACTTGACATAGGATCATGGGACAGGGAAACAAAGGCAGATAGCCTGTGAAGGTAACGGAACCCAACAGATCCACGACTGGTTGGACTCATAATGACACAGGGATTAGCACATCCTGTCGCAGAGGGTTTTGCTGGAGCTAATATCACTAACATGCAGGGAGCATTGTCTCCGCCCGGAAGGGAACATAGACACTCCCTGGAAGGTCCGCCAGCTCCAGGCCCCTTCCAATGGTTAATGTAGTACGTCTGTCGTCAGACGGACCGAGCACCCCCAGCCTGGCAAGCCAGAAGGGGAGCGGTCAAGTGAGAAAGAGCCACTGAAAAACGCTCAGACTTCAAAAATGCGTAGGGACCCACTAAGGCCCCCCCCCCCCCCCCACACCAGAATCGCAGGGGGTTTAGGAAGAAACCATCCCCTTCAACCTGAAGGTTGGCATCCAAGGTGGCCATTTCCAGAAAAGGGGCAAAGGGGGAACTGCCCCCAGACAGATCCCTCGAGTTCATCCACTTTCAAGAGAAAACCGTCATACAGGTGGGAAGGCCCACAGGCCCTGCTCCAGGGGTGCTGGATCCCTGTCCTATGTTACCAATAGAAGTCGCAGACGAGCTCAAGGGGAGCTGAGCATAAGGGACCTCTTCAGCTACTCGGGCTCCTGCCGAGCAAGTTATTAATGGCCCACCAGTTGCATCCCTGCCTGGTGTTAAGAACCGGGACAGTAGTGAGGGACTGGGCCCATGAGACCAGAATGCCCACCTAATTGCTGAGAGGGGGAGAATCTGGTAGAACCTGAGCCAGGATCATTCCTATTAATGGAGTTGCCACTTTAGGGAACAGCGAGGACTCGAGGTGATTGAACACCCATCCAAATGACTCCCAATGGGCCCACCAGCCGGGTATCCAAACTATCCTGACGCAGAGACAGGGGAGTGAGGGAAGGCGCCTGGGTAGACATTGCGCGGACGTCCCTTGGTCTCATCAGAGACAGCACTTGAGTGAATCCTCTGGGAGTTGAAGAGAGGCCAGATAACAGGGCCACAATTAACAGTGTTGGACTTCCAACACGAACCTGGAGAGCCTCAGATCTGAGGGCACAGGAATGCAAACATAAGCATCGAAGAGTTCCCCAGACAGCGAGATGCCCACAGGGCGCAAGGTGCTGATGGCCCAACTCAAGAGTTTCCATGCAAGAAAACTGACTGTAATTAAGGAATTGCTGTGAATCCAGAATGGGCCACCCAACCCATCCCTTGGGGGGCTGTGGAAGGTGGTATAGCGGCCCTTGCCTCTGCCTATTACGGGCAATCTGCAAGAGGCCCTCAGACCTTGCAGGCCTATCATGGCCTGTGCCAGCAACCGAACAGGGGCAGGGACCAGGAGTACCTGGGGCCTGATAAAAACTGGGGAAGGCCGTGCAGCAAACTAACCTGTATCTGGAGGACACAACCTCCTGAATCCACCAGAATGAGGCGAAATGCCTCCTGATAAGAGCAAGGTGCTGCAGCCATCCCCTCACCCAGCCGGGCGAGGGCGCCCCATCATGCTTGAGGGGGTTTGGTGGAAGATTTGGGCTTAGCCCCGCCGGAAGGGCCACAGCGTTGCCTGCTGCTCGTGGGGCAGGAATCTGCCCCAAAAATCCGGAAAGACACCCCTGGTTCCTGTTTAACACTAAGGTAGGGGGGAGGCGGGGTGCTCCTGCCTCGAAGGGGGCCAGGACGGCCGTCTGCGAAGGGGTGATTTGCCCTTTTTGCCGAACAGGTCTAGACGGGCCCCAAATAGGCGTTGTCCTCTGAAGGGGAGCCCAGTAAGAGTCTTTTTAGTAGCATCATCAGCACCCCACTGTCACAGCCAGAGCAAGCGACGAATAGCCACCGCAAGGGCGGAAGTTCTTGCACACATTCTAATCGCGTCATCTAGCGCTAATAGAATAAACTTCACAAATACATCACAATTGGAGAGTGCATTAAACACTTCCCAGGGGAGATCCTCGGGGTGATGGTCGAGCAATTTTTTGATGAGGGTTCTAGCGGCCACCGCAGTAATGGCTGCGGCACAGACCGGACGCAGCGCTGTCCCAGCGCAAGAAAAGGCATCGGAGGCCAGCAGCTCGGTCCTCAGCATCCCGAAGGGCGTAATAGGCAGGGGTTGTAATAAAGGGGGGGTTAGGGACCCCTATGATTGGCGCATCCACCACGGGGGGTGATGACCAGCAATTAACCACCTCAGGAGGAAAAGGGTATTTCCTATCCCAATCCCCTGGAAGTTTACTGGGGCATTCCCATTCTTTGAGCACAAGGGCATGGAAATGAGCCTGCTCTAAAAATTCCAAACCTGCAGTCGCAGTATGGAAACGCTCCCCTCTAGGCTTGGGGACCTGAACGGGGGGGAGAGGTAGACAGTGCCTTAAAGACCTTAAGCAACAGGTCGTCAGTGTCACACTGGCCCCAGTATTCCGGGCCAGAATCCTCGTGACTCCTCGGACTCTCATCAGAAGAGCCTGAGTCCGAGAACAACTCCCCTTCCTCAGAAGGGGTATAGTCACACGACAGAAACATGGGGCGACAGGTGCCGCTTTCTACCAGGGCCCATTCACTCTGACAACCTAGCAATAATCTGTTCAGCCGTAGGCAGCCTGGAAGGGCCCACCGGCTGCAATTCCCCACTAGTAGGCGACTCAGCAGGAGAGAGATTTAAGCCTGGGGAGATAGGTGAATTGAAGCTAGGTGTAGCCACTGGCCGACCAGATTGCAGGGCCGGGGCTTGCTCGGCACAGGGTACGCAGACCCGTGCCCTGCCAGCATCAGCATGGGGTTGTCCACACGCTACACACCGACGGTCTTGTCCTGGAGGGACCCCGGTCACATAATTCTGAGATGCCTCCATATGGTGATTAATCAAGGCACAATATGCCAGAAGGGATTTACACAATAAGTAACCCTGGATGCCCCAAAGACCCGGGCCGGGAGAAGCCAATGGTGTTCACCAGTCTGAAAGACATAATGGGAATAAAGGGATTCAGATCCATGCGCAGTAAAACAAGGATCATGAAAATCGCCCGCGAGGGCACTTACAGACCAAGGGGGGAGGAAGAACACCACCACGCGTGCATGCGACCAACATCAAAATGGCGCCAAGGCGAACCTCGAAGGGCGGGCCAGAGCGGGCAGTGACGCGGAGCGCGCCAACCTAGGTCTCCGCCCCCCCAAAGAGCGCGAAGCTCTGAGGTAGATACAAACTGTAATGAGGAGCGAAGTGAATGGACACTTAGAAAAGATGATTTGCCAATGAAGACGCCTCAGCGTCTGAGGCGACGTCGCCGCACATCCAGTAAAGGAAGAAGTGCGCGCGGCGGCGACAATTACACAGTAAGAAACAAACAGTGCGGTTCTGACCCCAGGAATACTAATCCGGGCAAGACTTAGGCCATAAAGTGTAAAAACATACACAAGACCTTACTACACACACACACACACACCCCCCCTTTCTTTCCCCCCGGGCTACCCCGGAGAGAGTGATACAACATGTCTTCGCAGTTAGCACTGCAGAGAAATCTGGGGATTTGTGGGAGGTCCCTGGGTATTTGAAGGGCCGGGAGGAGCCTGTTTTTCCATGTCTCTGCAGTGCAGCGCCATCTGGCGGAGGATAACCCAAGTGTAAGTATTATGTCTGGAGCAGGACGTACTGTATACTAAGAATAGACTGGATGACAAAACTGTCCTCTAGTGCTCCAACATGGGCATAACTTGAGTGGGTGCCTCTGCACCAGGGGCCCAGAAATTCAGGGGACCTCATCATTTTTGCTCCACCTTATTTATATTTATGCTCACCTGGCATCATATAGAGAAAGGAAGCAGCATTCTCTGTTTCAGTTATTCATTGTCTAGCTGCATCCAACCGAGTTAAAAAAGTTTACTGTATGAGCCTCTTTTAATGTACGCACCAGGACCCCATTTAGTTAAAACATTGTGCTACACTTTGTCGACACTGAACAGACAAAATGAAACCGAGCCTAACTCAATAAGGAGAATAAAATCTTCATATTGACTCATAGTATCTTTTGTGCAAGTAAATTAAAGGAATTGAATGTCATAAGACTAGTGGCATTAGACCTACTTCCATATAACTGGATTCCCTGCAGTGTCCTCATTACCTATTAAGTTGGTGCCAGCAACTGAATTGTGGGCTCCCCTTTTTATACAACCGAAATGCCTAAAATGAATGTGGTTACCAAGAGTCATGTTTTAGTGTGTTCCAGCCCAAACCATGGCAGCAGTACCTCAGCAATAGGTATTCACGAAGACTAATACAATGCAGGATGAGAGAATAGAAACTAAGAACAGGAACAAGAAGAGATCTTCCCATACAAGCAGGGCTAGCCGCCACTACAGCAGAGCCTATACTAACTAGTTCTGAGAAACTGCCTTTCATGGTCATGCCTCCTTCATTCTCAGGCCACCTGTTCAAGGTAAAGAAACCCATCCCACTCACAAGAGCCAAAATGCACTAGTGTAGGTGTCACTGGTAATTGCAGACATCTAGCAAGGAACTCGAAGTCAAAGAACAACAAGGTTTCAAAGTCAACAGAACAAATCAAAGGAATTTCAACTTCAAACAATATTATTCAGGCATTTTAGATCCAGGCAAGTTGTGTGATTACCTTTAGGGAGTGCAGATTCGGCAGCAAGCACATCTCTTCTGAAGACACCAAGCAAAACTAGTTATTGCCAGGTGCTGTAGCTTCGATAGCTTCGATAGCAGCTAAAGTACAAATAGAGGCTATACAGAGGCATAACCCTCTGTGTGAAATATCAAGATACAATGCCTTGAAAATGTATTCATACCCACTGAACTTTTACACATTTTTACAAGTTACAGTCACAAACAAATGTATTTAATTGAGATTTTAGGACATAAAGCTACACAAAGTAGCGAGTATTTGTGAAGAGTGAGAAAAATAATGCATGCCTTTCTGAATTCAAAGTGTAACCAATTGCCTTCAGAAGTCACCTACCGGTGAGAAGCAAGTATATGGCACAACTGCCAACCTACCAAGACATGGCTGTCCACCTAAATGGACCGCCCAGGCAAGGAGAGCTCTAATTAGAGCAGCAGTGAAAAGCCAGGGTCACTCTAGAGGAACCAAAGAAGTCCACAGCAAAACACTTATACTTGTACTCAACAAATCTGGCCTTTATGGAAGAATGGAAAGATAAATGCCATTTTCGAAAGCAAGCCATAACAAGTCATTTATGCAGTTTGCCTCAGGCTATGTAGGGAACACAGCAAGGAGGTGCTCTGGGTCAGATAAGACCCAAGTTGAACTTTTTGGCCTTAATGTAAAAAGCTATGTTTAGAGAAAAGCTAACATTGCTCATCACCCTGAATACCGCATTTTGTCAGCAGGGACTGGGAAGCTGGTCAGAGTTGACAGAGCCCAGGATCACCATGCACCAATACAACTACCCTAAACATACAGCCAATGCATATTCATGTGCTGAATTGGCCCAAAGTTCAGACCTAAATCCTAAATCCCAGTAGCAATGAATGGAGGAGGTGGGGCTTTACAGCTTAGAGTGCAGTAGCAGTAAAAATTGGCAAAGGGTACTTTTCATGGAGGCAGGTATTGAAGAGATGCTAGTTAAAAATGTGGATTTTGGTCCGCTTTACGTTTGTGGCTGTAATGTTTATTAATGCAAAATAATTAAAGAGGCTTAAAGCAGACCAAAAGCACAAAATAAAAAAGTCCATAGAGCTTACCTACCTTTCCAGCACAGGTCCAGATATCCACACAGCAGAAGCTGCTGCTTCTGCTAGCAGTTTCCAGTTTCATGTAGCATGGTAAATGCAGTCCGTGAACCTACAGGGAGCTGCGGACTACTGCTTGCACCAGAACCACCCACCCCCCCTTACCATGCTGCCGCTCCCCACTAGCTGGAATGGGAAGACTAAGCCGGCCACAGTCTGAGAGGCTGGTCTCAAACATAAGGGCAAAGTCTACAACCAGAAGGATTGTTGGATACATACTCCCGGATGTAGCAAAATGACGGCAAGTAAGCGAGCGGTCCAGGAGCCAGGCAGCATGGTAAGAGGAGTGAGTCATTAATAAGCATGCAGCGGTTTGCTAATAGCCTTTCCTTTTTTTTTAATGTTTTAATGTAAAATAAAAAAATAGACTTTCAATCTGCTTTAAATACTTTTTCACTGTACTGTACATTATGTAAAATATTTTCACATATTTCATGTGCATACAAATGTGCTACGAGCAAATATTTGTAGATTACAAATGGTAAAAAAAATAGATAAATATTCCTGTGTAGGATCGAGCCCTCTCACCTCAAGGCTGGGCATCCTGTTAATGAGATACAAAGGAGGTGTTCCAGTCAGGCGCATGATCTGTTGCAGTTGATTAATATCTTTGGAGCCTCGTCAAGGGCTTTATAAGCAGAATACACTGCATTGCTAGCAGCTGTGAATATCACCTTATGGCAATATTACACACAATGTTTCATGTCCCTTCACATTAACTACTATTCATTGTAAATATATTATCTGTATCCTTTAAAACAGTGGTCCCTTTACAAAAAGGCCAATCAACAGATCACGTTTTGTGCATCTCCACTTATCTACCTCTACTAGCTAACTGCTGCTGCAATAATGACTTCACATGTGCATCTGTGTAGAGATCTGCAAAACCTGGCCCGTTGGTGACCTTGTAGGAGAGGGTTGGGGACCCCTGCAGTAAAAGACAACCGACAAGTCAGAAACACTTGGGTTATAGCCAGGCCCCAAGGGGTCTATGGGTGTGGCTTTAACCCAAGTGGGTAGGTTGTATCTTCTACAGGACAACTGAAAACATTTTACACCTTTTCCTTGATGCAAACCTGCGCATATAGTGTATACAATGTTGGACAGTACACAGAGCTGTTCACAGCTGATTTTAAATACCTTGCACAGGTTTAGTTATATATAGCTAGAAGTTCATTTTGCAAGAGCACAAGCAGCCACAACAGGGTTGGGAGGACAGATTCCAGGAAGTATTTCATGCAAGGGAGGGCATTATCACCTATAAAAAGCAGGTAAAAAAAAAAAAGGCAGCACAACAGAACCCCACTGTGTACACGGACACAGGAAGACACGGAAGAAAAAAAAAATAAACAGTCAGGACCAACTCTGAAAACAGGGTGGTTGAATAGACTGCATACGTCCCCTACACTTCTCCAGTCCAGAGGAAACCTCAGCGCTGCTCCTGCCTGCGCCCTCTGCAATAATCGGCTTTTCCAGTTTTTTTACCTGTACCCTCTGCACTATAATTAATACCACAGCCCATCCAGGCTGTGGTGGTGAGTAACTAGTACTGAGCATCAACTGTACCAATTTTCCTAGCAACTTTGATCAACTTACCGAAACTGTAAGCGATACAATTTCCTTGAATTTGTTTACCATTAATTAAAAGGATACAAGTAAAACTACAGCCAATCCAGGCTGTGGCGGTGAATAAAAAGCACCGAGCATATACTGTACTAATTGTTGCATCAATTTTAATCAACTTACCAAAACTAAGTCATACAATCTCCTTATATTCATTTTACCTTTAATTTAAGTTTTTCACATTTCCCCCACAACGGTTACAAGCTTCACAACACATCTAAAATCAGAACATTAATTAATTAATCTGCACTAACCACTAGAACCTTCTCTGACGGCACAATCATCTCCATCCATCCAGAACAATCATCTACCTCAACTCTCACCGCTTACCTGGACCTCAGGAACACCGCTTATTTCATTTCAACGCCGACCTACAACCTCTAAACCATCTAGGATCCACCAACTACATTGCTCCAACCCGCTAGAAACTCACCTCATCCACCACAAACCAGCTCAAAGAACTCAGAATACAGGGCCAATAGTGTAATTAACACTGACCAATCTGTATAACGATACCTGAGAGGAGAAATCCCTCAGACAGCAAGATTAAAAATTCCAACAATTTTTGAGGCCTAATTAGTCAGAGGCAATGATACCTAGTTCTTTCTGATTTAATTAAAAGGTGGAAACACCCCCTCAAACAAAACCTCACTTTGGTAAATACTATTGCATTTATTTACTCATAGTTTTATGTATATATACTAACCTATTTTCCCTTTATTTACTCTCCCTTTTAGCCTGCCTATTTTAACAAAACTTTTTCATCCACAGCACACCTACACTAATCATTTCTCCACCTAGGCCCACACCAAAGTTAGAACAGATTAACCCATCTATATTTCTCCCAGGGAATACAGGTTTTTCCCTCAAGTAGGAGCTGCTCAAATTATATAATTGCGCTTTCCTCAAACCAACTCCTGCAAATCAAGACTGCATATACCTTTGTAGCATTCAAGCCACAACCCAATGATTAGGTGTAATAAACCAGAGCAGATCATTATAAATGCCCCGCTTATTAAAATACCCCCTTGCCTTGATCTAGAAAAAAAATGATAGCCCAGTCGAGGAGTGCATGCATACCTTATCAACTCAAGATAATCTCCACATGAAGAGGACTTGGCAGACTATAGGCAAAGCCTCTACAACAGCCTGGTACCTAGACACTGTAGCAGGGGTTAATTCAAGACCAGGGTGTAGGGCATATTAAACATTTCAAATAATACCTACTTGAGACTGGCAGATACTTCCAAGGCATGTATAATAGGTGGAAACAATCTCTCATAAACCCTTTCGATGCAGGATGTAGATAAAAAGGCAAGCTGGAATGGTCTTAAAGCTACTTCTACCCCGACATGACTGAGATTATGTACCGGTTGCAGCCCATTTCTATAAGGCAGCCCATGGACTAGTGTACTCAATAGCAAGTTGCTCAAAGGGGGGTTATGATCACAAAAAGGTTGGAGTGGTAATGTAAAAAAATGGACTGTGAGCTAAATAGGGTCAATTTTATGGGGTATTATGACCCGAATTGAAAGGATTGGATTCACCTCAAGGTTACTACTGGTATCAGCTTGATACACAGTTTACAGGTTGAGAAAAGTGATCCCTATACACACAAACACATGCAGCTTCTATGTCCTCTGTGGAGGTGAGCAAGCTCACTCATACATACTCCACAACTGTGTTGTTTGTACAGGGCTTACCTCTCTCTTGTAGATCTTAATGCGAATAGCAACAAAATGAAGGTAGTGAGAAACCCTTCCATAAAAGCACACATTTGCAAAATTGTCTCCAGACTGGCATTTCATCTGTAGACAATCTGATGCAGCTGGTCCAGTGAGCCTGGCTCCAAAACCGATGGACATGTGCATCAGTGATCCAGAGGCCCGTCTACTGAATGTGTCAGGAACCCTACTAAGCTTGTTACAGCATCTTTACTACATCTGTACTTACAATAGTTCCAGAATTTCACTACAGGAGCACTTTTTCCCCTGGTCAGATTCCAGCACTTCTTGATAAATCACTACATGGACCTTCTTCCAACCGAGCAGTTTCCAAATCTAAGAGTTGCCCAACTGAAAAACGTTCCTCATACTTCCAGCCACATGATGGCCCTATTTACAGTGGTATGAAAAAAAATAAAATTTTGTGATTACTCACCTGTAGAATTGGTATTATACGTATACAGCAGGTCCTGTTCCAGAATATTCCTTACACTTGGGTAATACATCCACAAGATGGCGCTGGACTGCAGAAAACAGCTTGTGGCTCCTCCCGGCCCCTTATAAGTCAGGGACCTCCCACAAATTCCCCAGTATTGACAAGCAGTTAACAAAAAGCCGAGAGAACAATAATAACCAGAAAAAAGAACATATGAACAATCACCATACAGAGGAAACTAAGAATAATGATAACAAGGGTGGGGTGGAACAGGATGTGCTGTATACGTATAATACTAATTCTACAGGTAAGTAATCACAGAATTGTATTATTCTAAGTATACAGCACGTCCTGTTCCAGAATATTCCTTACACTTGGTACATCCAATAGCAGTGTCCGTAAGGTAGGGTGGTATCCCCAAAAAGTAACAAAGGGCAGTTTAAACCACTGCTGCCTGCAGAACCTTGCGACCAAAAGCAGCATCAGCTGAGGGCCTAACATCAACCTTGTAAAACTTAGAAAAACCATGAACAGAAGACCAAGTAGCGGCCTTGCTAACTTGTTCAACGGAAGCTTGGTGCTGAAAAGCCCAAGAGGCACCAATAGCACGAGTAGAATGAGCAGTAAGGCGGAAGGGAGGCTCCTTCCCCTTAGCAGAATAGGCCTGTACCACAGCCTGACGGATCCACTTGCTGATGGTGGACTTAGCTGGAGCCAGACCCTTCTTAGGTCCAGACAGGAGCACAAAAAGACCATCAGTCTTCCCGAAGGATTCAGTAGCCACCAAATAGAACTTCAGAGTCCTGACCACATCTAGAGAGTGTAAAACCCACTCCTTAGGGTTACTAGCAGTAGGGCACAGAGAAGGCAAAACAATGTCCTGATTGAGATGAAAGGCAGACACAACCTTAGGTAGAAAAACTGGCTTAAAGCGAAACACCACCTTGTCCTGGTGTCTCTCAAAATAAGGGGGCTTGATGGAAACCGCCGCCAACTCAGAAACACTCCTAACAGAAGTGATAGCCACCAAGAAGACTACCTTAACCCTTCTAGCGCCAGCTACCTGACTCTCACGTAGCTGCCTCTCCAACCGTTAAGTGCCAGCTACGTGAGAGTCACGTAGCTGATTGTAGAGCCCCATAACAAAAAAAGTAAAAAAGATACAGACTTACCTGACCCCTCATTTGCAAGTGCCAGCGATTCTGTACAAGAATCAAGTAGTAGATTTTCGCCCCCGGGCTTCTGATCTTCAGGAGGGGGCCCGGAATAGCCCCCCCCCCCCCCCCCGCCAGCGCCGACATCTGAAAAAAAAAAAAAATGTCATTTACTCACCTCGCAGCGCGATGGCTCTCCCCGGGTCTTCTCTTCACCAGGGGGGGCTCCGATCCCCCCCCACCTGGGCTTTCCACGCTTCGGGTGAGGGCCCAGAAAGAGGCCCTCACCATCCTCTTCGGCCGGCGCTGGCCCCGCCCCTAGCCCCGCCCACTTGGTGACGTCATCCCGCTCCTCGGGTTACCGGCACCCGGGCTCCGTTTTGTCAGTTGTCGGTAGCGATCGGAGCAGGGAGGGTGGCAGGCAGGGAGGCTCTGATCTCCCTGCCTCCCTCCCTCCCTCCCTGCTCCGATCACTACCGACAACTGTCATCTGCAGCGGCACGGGACACTGGATGGGAGGTAAGTATAAGTGAAAAAAGAATAATAAAGAATTTTGTGTCTGTGTCTTTTTTTTTACTTAACCCTTTGTGAACTGGTAAGGGGTCCATGAGACCCCTTATACCAGTTCACAAGGCTCTGGGTATGGCAGATCACCTGCGGCAAGCGGGTGACTTGCCATAACCCCCAGCCCCCCATTACCTGCCTCCCCAACGGCCAGGGGGGGGGGGCAGAAGGGCCCGGGCCCCCCCGTCATTTTTTTTTTAAGTTAACCCCTTACAACTATGCAATCATATTGCATAGTTGTATTCTATCGGAAATCTCCTAAACTGCTGTTTCTGTTTGGGGGAGTTTCCTGGGCAGGAAATGGTTTCTACCAATACATATGTGGTACCGTTGTAACCGGGAGAAATAGGGCTTTCACACGCAATAATATTTTATTAACAAACTTACATTTTTTATTAGAAAAAAACACTACAAATTGTAAAAAATAGTTTTTTGCACATATTTCACCCAAAAGTATTGAGAATACACTAAAAAAAAGGCCAAACAAGACATTTAATGTTGAAGCCCAGACTCTGCTGAAAAAAACAATATATCATTTTCCTGGAAAATCCCTGGAAATCCCTTCAAAAATCTAGGTTGAACACGTGCAGAAACGTGAAAAGTAGTCCGGCAACAGAGTGTGACAAAAAATCTCGGTAGGCTGGCACTCAAAGGGTTAAGGGTCAAAATGGACAAAGGGGCCTCATGCAAAGGCTCAAAGGGAGACCCCTGCAAGGCAGATAAGACCAAGACTGGTAACATAGGCTTACGTGGAGGACGAACGTGAGTAACCCCCTGGAAGAAGGTCTTGACCAGATGATGGTGAGCAAAGGATCTTTGGAAGAAAATAGCCAAAGCAGAAACATGACTCTTGAGGGTACGAAGTTGAAGACCCAAATCCAAACCATGTTGCAGAAATTCCAGAATCCTAGAGATAGAATAATACAATTCTGTGATTACTCACCTGTAGAATTGGTATTATGAGTATACAGTATGTCCTGCTCCAGAAAGAATACTTACACTCTGGTATTACTCCGCCAGATGGCACTGGACTGCAGAGACATCGAAAATAGGCTCCTCCTGGCCCCTCAAATACCCAGGGACCTCCCACAAATCCCCAGCATTGAAAAGCAGTTAACGAGAAGCCGGGAGAATTAAAACAACCCAAACTAGTAACTATAACAATGATAACAATCAAATACTTACACTCGGGACATCCAATAGCAGTGTCCATAAAGTAGGGTGGGATTCCCAAGTTAACAGCAGACAGTTTAAACCACTGCCACCTGCAGAACCTTTTGACCAAAAGCAGTATCAGCTGAGGCCCTAACATCAACCTTGTAAAACTTCGAAAAAGTATGAACAGAAGACCAAGTAGCGGCCTTGCAAACTTGTTCAACAGAAGCCTGGTGCTGAAAGGCCCAAGAAGCACCAATAGCACGAGTAGAATGAGCAGTAAGGCGGAAGGGAGGATTCTTCCCCTTAGCAGAATAGGCCTGAATCACAGCCTGACAAATCCACTTGCTGATAGTAGACTTGGCAGGAGCCAAACCCTTCCTAGGACCAGAAGGGACGACAAAAAGAGCATCAGTTTTTCTGAAAGGTGCAGTAGCCACCAGATAGTACTTCAGACAGCTAACCACGTCCAAAGAATGCAAAACCCTCTCCTTAGCATTACTAGGATTAGGGCACAAGGAAGGGAGAACAATGTCCTGATTCAAATGAAAAGCAGACACTACCTTAGGCAGAAAATCTGGCTTGAAGCGAAACACCACCTTGTCCTGGTGTCTCTCATAGTAGGGGGGCTGAATGGAAAGCGCCGCCAACTCAGACACACGCCTAACAGAGGTGATAGCAACCAAAAAGACAACTTTGAGAGTAAGAATGGCCAGGGCAGCATCCTGCACAGGTTCAAAGGGAACACCCTGCAAGGCTGACAAAACCAAGTTCAAATCCCAAACAGGCACCATAGACTTACGTGGGGGACGCACATGAGTCACCCCCTGGAAAAAAGTCCAAATCAGAGAATGCTGAGCAAAGGACTTCTGGAAGAAAACAGCCAGAGCAGAAACCTGACCTTTTAGAGTACCAAGTTGGAGCCCCATCTCCAACCCATGCTGTAGAAACTCCAGAATCCTGGGAATAGAGAACACAGGACAGGGAAGAGACTCACACCAGTCAATGTAGGCACGCCAAACCCTGTAATAAATAGAAGAAGACTACTTCCAAGCCTTTATCAAGGTATCCACAACCGAGGAAGACAGCCCCTTCTCCATCAAGATGGAGGTTTCAGCAGCCAGGCCGTCAAAGCCAGAGTTTGTAAATTGGGATGGCGTAGCGAGCCCTGAGTGAGCAAATCTGGCACCATGGGCAGAGCGTACTGATATACTAGACTAGGTGGCCCTATGGAGACATGCCCCAGATGAAACCATTAGAATGCATGGAATAGTATACAAAGCAATATACATGGTGAAGATAGAGCAAACTTAGCAAGGTGAGCAAGTATTAAGGTTCCATGGTGCATGCCCTCCAGTTCCACTTCAAAGCATAACAACAATACAGAATAAGCAAAAGTAAGCCGATCTAACACGGCATAGCAAAATATCAGTTTAAGCAGAGTACCTAGTGGAATGTGACATCCAAAAACCCCTCAACGTTTCGGTATAGAAACCTTCGTCAGGAGGGTCGGGTGTCCTGACGAAGGTTTCTATACCGAAACGTTGAGGGGTTTTTGGATGTCACATTCCACTAGGTACTCTGCTTAAACTGATATTTTGCTATGCCGTGTTAGATCGGCTTACTTTTGCTTATTCTGTATTGTTGTTATGCTTTGAAGTGGAACTGGAGGGCATGCATCATGGAACCTTAATACTTGCTCACCTTGCTAAGTTTGCTCTATCTTCACCATGTATATTGCTTTGTATACTATTCCATGCATTCTAATGGTTTCATCTGGGGCATGTCTCCATAGGGCCACCTAGTGGCTGTATTGTATAGTACTTGTACTTGTCCATTAATGTCTATTCTGTTACCTGTGTACACTTTATGCTTATTAAAATATTTTTCACTTTTTTGGCATAACAACGTAGTCTGGGTGTTCATATACATAGCACGCTTTGGTATATGCAGATGGTACTCAGTGTGCAAATGAGTGGGCACACTTGGCTATAACTTTGAACCCCATTCTCAATAGCAATTTTATCTCCTTCTTATCTTATAATTTTGGTGTGCATATATAACCTTGAACTTACCTTTCACAGGGAGACAAAGGCCGGTAGCTTGTGAATGTGACGGGACGCAAACAGATCCCCATCTGGTTTGCCCCAACTGTGACACAGAGATTGGAACACCCTGCTGCATAGGGACCATTCTCCCTGGCGAAAGGTCCCCCTGCTCAGAGGTCTGCCAGGAGGTTTTCCACCCCCGGGATGTACACAGCTGATATGCAGGGAACATTGGTCTCCGCCCAGGTCAGGATCAGAGACACTTCCTGGAGGGCCCCGTCGCTCCGGGTCCCTCCCTGATGATTGATGTAGGCAACTGCCGTCTGGTTGTCCGAGCGCACCTGAACAGGCAGGCCCCGAAGGTGAGTAGTCAACTGAGCCAAAACTAACCAGATCGCCCGCAGTTCCAAGACATTGATAGGTGTGTGGGCCTCCTGAGGGCCCCACCTCCCCTGGAACTGCAGGGACTTCCAGAAACCCCCCCAACCTGACAGACTGGCATCCGTTGTGACCGTCTCCCAGAAAGGGGAAAGAAAGGATCTGCCCCCCAACAGGTTCCTTGAGCCCATCCACCACAAGAGGGACCGCCTGACCAGGGGGGAGCGCACACAGACCCTGTCCAGGGACGCTGGATCCTTGTCCCACACTGACAAGAGGTGGAGTTGCAGAGGCCTCAAGTGGAACTGAGCATAAGGGACCGCCTCGAAGCACGCCACCATCAGGCCCACCAGCTGCATCCCCTGCCTGATGGAGGGATGATGACAAGATAGCAGGAACTGAACCTGTGCAATCAGACTGTCCACCTTCTGTTGAGGAAGGAAAATCGTTGCCTGAACAGTATCCAGATTCATTCCTAGTCACCAAGGAAGGGGACAGTGAGGACTTGGGGTGGTTGATCACCCAACCAAATGACTCCAGGGTGGACACCACCAGCTGAGTATCCAATTCTGCCTGATGTAGAGATTGGGAGGTGATGAGAATGTCATCCAGATAAGAAAGCATGCGGACGCCCTGATACCTGAGCAGAGACATCACGCCCGCCAGCACCTTGGTGAACACCCTGGGAGCTGAGGTGAGACCAAAGGGCAATGCCACAAACTGGTAGTGTTGATCCTCCAGAGCGAACCTGAGGAACCTTTGATGACCTGGAAATACAGGAATATGAAGGTAAGCATCCTTGATGTCCACAGAAGTCATGAAGTTCCCTTGGCGCAGGGAACTGATGGCAGAGCGCAGAGTTTCCATGCAAAAGCACCTGCTCCTGACAAATTTGTTGAGGATCTTTAAGTCCAGGATAGGCCTGACTGAACCATCTTTTTTTGGGGATTGTGAATAGGTTGGAATAGAAGCCTTTGCCTTTTTCTCTTAAAGGGACCTTGCAGATGACCCCCAGCTCCAGGAGGCCTTGCACTGCCTGCATCGGCTCCTGAGCTAACAAAGGGTCCTGGGGAATCCGGGATCTGATGAATCTTGGGGGCGGTCAGGCAGCAAACTCTATCTTGTAACCAGAGGACACTACCTCCTGAATCCACAGGTCTGAGACATGAAGCCTCCAGACATGAGCGAAGTGCTGAAGCCGTCCCCCAACCCAGATGGGTGAGGGCGCCCCATCATGCCTGAGAGGGCTTGGGAGAGAATTTTGCCTTGGGACCCCAGGAGGAGCCAGGACGCCCACGTTCTCTGCCCCTGCCCCAGAAATCTCCCCGGGCCCCAGTAAAGGAAACCCCCCTCCCTTGTCTAGCACCACGGTAGGGGGGAGGAGAATGACCCCCGAAAGGGGCTCTCATAGATTAGATTTAGGACTGCACCCATAGAGGCACCTTGGCGCGGTGGTGCAGTTTAAGCATACTTCTGCAGATGTGTGTGACCGAGCCTCTGTTTTTACCAGATTTAGAGACAGATTATAGGTTGGTCTGCAAGCTAACAGGATTGAGTGCTGCGGCTCCTTTAAGTCTTTAGTAACCTGACCCCGAAAGGGCCGAGACTGCCGCCTGCGCTGAGGTAACCTGCCTCCCTTAGCAAAAAGTTCCAGGCGGTCCCCAAACAGGCGTAGTCCTTTGAAGGGAAACCCAGTGAGGGCTTTCTTGGCAGCATTGTCAGCAGCCCACTGGCGTAGCCAAACCGAGCGGCGTATAGCCACCACAAGGGCAGATGTCCTGGCACACATTCTAATGGTGTCATCCAAGGCAGAGAGGACAAAATTTACAAAAACATCACAACTGGAGAGTGTATTGAACACCTCACAAGGCAAATCATCAGGGGCACTATCAAGTATATTTCTGATAAGAGTTCTAGTGGCCACAGCGGTAATGGCAGAAGCACAAACCGGGCGCAGCGCTGTCCCCGCACATGCAAAAGCATGGGACACCAGCTGGTCAATGCGCCGGACCTCAGCATCCCGCAGGGTAGTAGAGTCAGGGGAATGCATGACAGAGGTGTTAGATAACCCTAGGACCGGGGCATCCACCTCGGGAGGGGATGACCAACACTTTACCACAGCAGCAGGAAAGGGATACTTCCTATCCCAACTTTTAGGTACCCCGGGAAGTCTACTGGGGCGCTCCCATTCCTTGAGCACAAGGTTATTGAAATGTGCTTGCTCGGGAAATTCCAAACGTGATTTAGCTGTATGGAAGAGTTCCCCCCTTTGCCTGGGAGCCGCAACGGGGAGAAATGGACAGAACCTCAAAAATCTGGGTCAGCAATCTGTCAGTGTCATCCGGGGTCCAGGGGTCAGAGCCAGAATCCTCATGACCCCTTGGCCTCTCATCAGATGACCCTGTGTCAGAGAAAAGCTCCCCTTCATCCGAAGGGGTATAGCCACAAAGATCCCAAAACTCCTCAGTTTCCATAGGAAAAAGAGTGACATTAGGCGTTAAGTGCCGCTTTTTAGCAGGGGCCTTACCCGCCAAGGTATTAGCAATCAACTTCTCAACAGTAGCCAGTCTAGAAGACACATCAGGCTGAGAATCCCCACTTGTATGCAACTCAGTAGGAGTGAGATTTAAGCTTGGGGGGGTAGGTGAAGTGATACGAGGTGCAGGCCCAGCCACTGGAAGGCCAGATTGTACTGCAAGCACCTGCTCAGCACAGGGTGCACAGACCCGCGCCTTGTCAGGGTCACCATGAGGCTGCCCACACGCTACATACAGACGGGCTTGTCCCGAAGGAACCCCAGTCACATTATCCTGAGATGCCTCCATATGGTGATTATAGCGGCGCTATAGGCCGATAGGGATTAATGCTATAAAGCAACCCTGGATGCCCCAATAGCCCGCTCGGGAGTGGGAGTAATTACACTAGGCCTATACAAGTTAGCAACTAAGAGGGCCGGGAGAAACCAATGGATTCGCCCGCCTGAAAGACATAATAAAAAGGGGCCCATAAGCAGACAGTAATAAAAATGAGATAATAAAGCCGCCCGCGAGGGCACTTACGGACCGCGGTAGGTAGGGGACCGTCGCACATAAACCAACCAAGCAGACAAAGATGGCGTCGGTATACCTCGAGGGGACGGCTGGTATCAGCAATGACGCGGAATGCACCATAGGCGGGCCCGGCCCCCCCGAAGAGCGCGAAGCCAGCACATGACAAGCAACCAATGATGGCGCACCGGCGCCTGAGGTAACGCCGCCGCCAAGCGCGGAACATAGTGACAGAGAAGGGGCGCACAGAGGTCATTTTAAATACAGTCATCCTAAAGCAAGACAGCGCGGCGGCTGGCCCAAGGCAAATGAAATAAAATAAGTCTAAAACACGTAAATGCATAGCATACATACCAACACCCCCCCCCCCTTTTTTCCCCTGAAGGCTACCAGGAGAATGAGGGAAGACAGCGGCCACTTAAATAGGGCCCACCGATAGCAGGCGCAAGGGGCATCCCATAGAGGCTCACCATAAGCCTGAACCGCCTACCCTTTGGTGGGGGATTGCGGTGGAGCAGCACTCCTAAGCACCTAATAGCGGTGCTGCCTACCATCACCCGACCAGCGCAGCCAAGGCTGGGAGGCATATACAGTAACTAATGGAACGGGTGGGAATACTCCTACAGGGCCGCAGGCTAATAGCCCCGCTCACCTGCGAGTAGAGAGAGCCATTTCTCGTCCTTAGCAGTCCAGACTGCAGAGAAAATCTGGGGATTTGTGGGAGGTCCCTGGGTATTTGAGGGGCCGGGAGGAGCCTATTTTCGATGTCTCTGCAGTCCAGCGCCATCTGGCGGAGTAATACCCTATTCTTTCTGGAGCAGGACGTACTGTATACTAAGAATACACCCTACAGGGAAGCGACTTAGACTCACACCAGTCAATGTAAGCATGCCATACCCTATAGTAGATGGATGACGAGGACTTCTTCCTAGCCCGAATCATGATCCTAACAGAGGCAGGCAGCCCCTTTTCCATCAAGATGGAGGTTTCAGCAGCTAGGCCGTTAAAGCCAACATTTGTATATTGGGATGGCGTAGCTGCCCCTGCGTGAGCAGGTCTCGGTCCTTGGGCAGAGCGTACTGATCTACCGCCAACTGCACGACGTCTGCAAACCACACCCTTCTTGGCCAACAGGGGGCCACCAGAATGGTTGGAACCCTTTCCTGGGCAATCTTGCGCAACACCCTGCCCAGCAGAGGAAAAGGAGGGAACACACAGAGAAGCCGAAAGCTCTTCCAAGACCATGCTTGTGCATCCATGGCCAAGGCCAGAGGGTACTGGGACAGAGAGACAAAGACTGGAAGCTTGTAATTGTGACGGGACGCAAACAGATCTACATCTGGCTGACCCCAGCGGTGGCACAGGGAGCGAAACACCCTGCTGCTGAGGGACCATTCTCCCAGACGAGAAGTCCCCCTGCTGAGGGAGTCTGCCTCCAGATTTTCCACCCCCGGGATGTAAACAGCAGGGAACATTCTCCTCCGCCCAAGACAGTATCAGGGACACTTCCTTGAGGGCCCTCTTGCTCCGGGTCCCTCCATGATGATTGATGTAGGCAATCGCCGTCTGGTTGTCCGAGCGGACCTGAACCGCCCAACCTCAAAGGTGTGGAGTCAATTGGGCGAGAACCAACCTTATCGCCCTCAATTCCAGAATGTTGATAGGGGTGTGGGCCTCCTGAGGGCCCCACTGACCCTGGAATTTCAGGGACTTCCCAAACTGTCAGACTGGCATCTGTGGTGACTGTCTCCCAGCACGGGGCCAGAAAGGATCTGCCCACCAACAGGTTTCTTGAGTCCAGCCACCACGAGAGAGACCGTCTGGCCAGAGGTGACAGGACCAACACCTGATCCAGGGACCAAGGGTCCCGATCCCATACTGACAAGAGGTGAAGTTGAAGAGGTCTCATGTGAAACTGAGCGTATGGAACCGCCTTGAAGCAAGACACCATCAGGCCCACTAGCTGCATCCCCTGCCGGATGGAGGGATGAGGGCAAGACATAAGGAGCCTGGCTTGGGCCTGAAGTCTCTCCACCTTCTGCTGAGGGAGAAAAATCTTGACCTGAGATGTATCCAGAGTCATGCCCAGAAAGGACCTCACCATTGACCTCCATATGGTGATTATAGCGGCGCTATAGGCCGATAGGGATTAACGCTATAAAGCAACCCTGAATGCCCCAATAGCCCGCTAGGGAGTGGGAGTAATTACACTAGGCCTATACAAGTTAGCAACTAAGAGGGCTGGGAGAAGCCAATGGATTCGCCCGCCTGAAAGACATAATAAAAAGGGGCCCGTAAGCAGACAGTAATAAAAATGAGATAATAAAGCCGCCCGCGAGGGCACTTACGGACCGTGGTAGGTAGGGGACCGTCGCACATAAGCCAACCGAGAAGACAAAGATGGCGTCGGTATACCTAGAGGGGCGGGCCGGTATCAGCAATGACGCGGAACGCACCATAGGCGGGCCCTGCCCCCCCGAAAAGCACGAAGCCAGCACATGACAAGCAGCCAATGACGGCGCCTGAGGTAACGCCGCCGCCAAGCACGGAACATAGTGACAGAAAAGGCGCGCAGCGGTAATTTTAAATACAGTCATCCTAAAGCAAGACATCGCGGTGGCTGACACAAGGCAAATGAAATAAAATAAGTCTAAAACACGTAAATGCATAGCATACATTCCGACACCACCCCCCCTTTTTTCCCCCAAAGGCTACCAGGAGAATGAGGGAGGACAGCGGCCAGTTAAATAGGGCCCACCGATAGGCAGGCGCAAGGGGCAATAGTGCGGGAGGGGCATCCCATAGAGGCTCACCATAAGCCTGAACCACCTACCCTTTGGTGGGGGATTGCGGTGGAGCAGCGCTCCTAAGCACCTATCAGCGGTGCTGCCTACCATCACCCGACCAGCGCAGCCAAGGCTGGGAGGCATATTACTAATGGAACGGGTGGGAATAGTCCTACAGGGCCGCAGGCTAATGGCCCCGCTCACCTGCGAGTTCTTGTCCTTCGCAGTCCAGACTGCAGAGAAAATCTGGGGATTTGTGGGAGGTCCCTAGGTATTTGAGGGGCCGGGAGGAGCCTATTTTCGATGTCTCTGCAGTCCAGCGCCATCTGGCGGAGTAATACCCTATTCTTTCTGGCGCAGGAGCTACTGTATACTAAGAATACACCCTACAGGGAAGCGACTTCACACCAGTCAATGTAAGCATGCCATACCCTATAGTAGATGGATGACGAGGACTTCTTCCTAGCCCGAATCATGATACTAACAGAGGCAGGCAGCCCCTTTTCCATCAAGATGGAGGTTTCAGCAGCCAGGCCGTTAAAGCCAGCATTTGTAAATTGGGATGGCGTAGCTGCCCCTGCGTGAGCAGGTCTCGATCCTTGGGCAGAGCGTACTGATCTACCGCCAACTGCACGACGTCTGCGAACCACACCCTTCTTGCCCAATAGGGGGCCACCAGAATGGTTGGCACCCTTTCCTGGGCAATCTTGCGCAACACCCTGCCCAGCAGAGGAAAAGGAGGGAACACACAGAGAAGCCGAAAGCTCTTCCAAGACAATGCTTGTGCATCCATGGCCAAGGCCAGAGGGTCCTGGGACAGAGAGACAAAGACTGGAAGCTTGTAATTGTGACGGGACGCAAACAGATCCACATCTGGCTGACCCCAGCGGTGGCACAGGGAGCGAAACACCCTGCTGCTGAGGGACCATTCTCCCAGACGAGAAGTCCCCCTGCTGAGGGAGTCTGCCTCCAGATTCTCCACCCCCGGGATGTAAACAGCTGAGATGCAGGGAACATTCTCCACCACCCAAGACAGTGTCAGGGACACTTCCTTGAGGGCCCTCTTGCTCCGGGTCCCTCCCTGATGATTGATGTAGGCAATCGCCGTCTGGTTGTCCGAGCGGACCTGAACCGCCCAACCCCGAAGGTGTGGAGTCAATTGGGCGAGAACCAACCTTATCGCCCTCAATACCAGAATGTGGATAGGGGTGTGGACCTCCTGAGGGCCCCACTGACCCTGGAATTTCAGGGACTTCCAGAAGCCCCCCCAACCCGTCAGACTGGCATCTGTGGTGACTGTCTCCCAGCACGGGGCCAGAAAGGATCTGCCCACCAACAGGTTTCTTGAGTCCAGCCACCACAAAAGAGACCATCTGGCCAGAGGTGACAGGACCAACACCTGATCCAGGGACCAACACTGACAAGAGGTGAAGTTGAAGAGGTCTCATGTGAAACTGAGCGTATGGAACCACCTCGAAGCAAGACACCATCAGGCCCACTAGCTGCATCCCCTGCCGGATGGGGGGATGAGGGCAAGACATAAGGAGCCTGGCTTGGGCCTGAAGACTCTCCACCTTCTGCTGAGGGAGAAAAATCTTGACCTGAGATGTATCCAGAGTCATGCCCAGAAAGGACCTCACCATTGACGGTGACAGAAAAGACTTGGGATGGTTGATCACCCAGCCGAAGGACTCCAGTGTGGACACCAACAGCTGAGTATCCCTCTCAGCCTGCTGGACTGACTGAGACGTGATAATGTCGTCCAAGTAAGGAAGGATGCAAATGCCCTGAGATCGCAGCAGAGCCAATACACCCGCCAGCACCTTGGTTAATACCCTGGGAGCTGAGGTGATACAGAAGGGCAAGGCCACAAATTGGTAGTGCTGAACCTCCAGAGCGAACCCAAGGAATCTCTGATGACCTGGAAAGATTGGTACATGAAGGTAAGCGTCCTTGATGTCTACAGAGGTCATGAAGTCGCCCGGGAGTAGTGAATTGACAGCTGAGCGCAGAGTCTCCATGCGAAAGTGCTTGAATCTGACAAATTTGTTGAGGCACTTTAAATCCAGGATAGGTCTGATGGACCCGTCTTTTTGGGGGACAGTGAAAAGATTGGAATAGTAGCCTCTGCCCCTTTCCCTCAAAGGCACCTGGCAGACGACCCCCAACTCCAGAAGGTTTTGGACAGCAAGGCACAGACCCTGAGCAGACAGAGGGTTTTGAGCCATCCGGGATTTGATGAATCTTGGGGGGGGGGGGGGGGGGGGGGCCAGGCTGCAAACTCTATTTTGTAACCGGAGGACACTACCTCCTGAATCCACCGGTCTGAGCCGTGAAGCCTCCAGACGTGAGCAAAGAGCCGGAGCCATCCCCCCCACCCGGATGGGTGAGGGCGCCCCTTCATGCCTGAGGGGGCTTGGGGGAGGACTTTGGCTTAGGACCCCAGGAGGGGCCAGGGCGGCCACGTCCCCTGCCCCAATAGTCTCCGCGAGCCCCAGCAAAGGAGACTTCTCGATCAATTCTGGAACCATGGAAGAAAGGGAGAAGGGCACCCATCCCCCGAAAGGACCGAGACAGCCTCCTACGTTGAGGTAACCTACCGCCCCTGGCGAACAAGTCCAAGCGTTTACCAAAGAGGCGCAGCCCCTTAAAAGCCGCTTAAAAAAAACAATGAAAGCCTTCTTAGCAGCGTTATCAGCTACCCACTGACGCAGCCAAACAGAGCGGCATATAGCCACCAACAGAGCAGAAGTCCTACCACTCATTCTAATGGCATCATCCATGGCAGACAGAACATATGTCACAAATTCACAGCAAAGCAGGAGAGATCTATACTCCTCTCCTCCCGCATCAGAGGCCCCATCTAAGAAACTCTTAAGCAAACCCTTAATAGCAATAGCTGTAATGGCAGAGGCACAAACCGGGCGTAGCATGGTCCCCACAGAGGCAAAAGCATGGCAAGCCAGCTGGTCCATGCGCCGGTCCTCACCATCCCTCAGGGTAGTAGTGTCAGGGGAATGCATGACAGATGTATTAGACAGCCCCAGAACGGGCACGTCCACTTCGGGAGGACATGACCAACGCCTAATCACCTCAGCAGGAAAGGGATACCTCTTGTCCAAACTCTTGGGCACCCCAGGGAGATTGCTAGGCCGCTCCCATTCTTTGAGCACCAGATTTTTAAAGTGAGTCTGCTCCGGGTAATTCCAAACGTGGTTTAACCGTATGAAAAAGCTCACCCTGCTGCTGCGGAGCCATGGCAGGAGGTGAGATACAGAGCACTTCAAAAATATGAGCCAAAAGCCTGTCAGTGTCATCTGAGGACCATGGATCTTCCCCAAAGGGAGACCCGGTACCACCATAAACCTTAGGCTGCTCCTCAGATGATTCTGAATCAGAGAACAATTCCCCCTCCTCCAGAGGGGAATACCCTGTAGTGTCAAAAAATTCCTCAGCTTCTATAGGAAAGAGAGAAACGGCGGGAGATAAATGCAGCTTCTTAGCAGAAGCCTTACGCGAGGCAGACCCAGCAATATGTTTTTCAATGCTGGCCACCCGTGAAGCCAAATCAGGCTGAGACTTCCCGCTGGGGGTCAGATGTAAACGTGGGGGGATAGGCGAAGCCCGAGGGGGCACAGGCCCAGCAACAGGTAACCCAGACTGCAGTGCAGCGCAGAAATACAACTCTGAAGAACTCACCTGTAGAGTTGGTATTATACGCATACAGCATGCCCTGCTCCAGTAGTAGTAATAACGTGGGTAATCCTCCGCCTCCGGTGCCGTGCACTGCAGACATGTAGAAAACAAGCTCCTCCCGGCCCTACATATACCGAGGGACCTCCCACAAATCCCCAGCATTGAAATGCAGTGAGAAAGAGAGGCCAGGAGAAACAACCACCCAAAACTGGCAAAAATATCAAAGATAACAATCACCAACAGGGGATCCAGAACAAGGTGAAAACAGGGTGGGGTGGAGCAGGACGTGCTGTATGCGTATAATACCAACTCTACAGGTGAGTACTTCATAGAGTTGTATTATTCTAAGCATAAAGCACGTCCTGCTCCAGTAGTAGTAATAACATGTGGGACATCCAATAGCAGTGTCCATAAAGAAGGGTGGGATCCCCAACAGAAGGCAACAGCAAGCAGTCTAAACTACTGCCGCCTGCAGAACCTTGCGGCCGAACACAGCGTCAGCTGAGGCCTGAACATCAACCTTGTAAAACTTTGTAAAGGTATGTACAGAAGACCAAGTAGCGGCCTTGCAAACTTGCTCCAGAGAGGCCTGGTGCCGAAAAGCCCAAGAAGCCTCAACAGCTCTAGTAGAATGAGCAGTAAGACGAAAGGGGGGAGTCTTCCCCTTAGCAGTATAGGCTTGAACAACAGCCTGGCGAATCCATTTACTGATGGTAGACTTGCGGGAGCCAAACCCTTCCTAGGCCCATGAGGCACAACGAAGAGAGCATCCATCTTTCTAAAGGCCTGCATGGTAACCAGGTAAGACTTGACACACCTGACCACATCCAAGGAATGCAAAACCCTTTCCTTAGGGTTACTAGGATTAGGGCACAAGGAAGGAAGTACAATATCTTGATTCAAATGAAATGCAGACACAACCTTAGGCAGGAAGTCTGGCTTGAAGCGAAACACCACCTTATCCCGGTGTCTCTCAAAGTAGGGAGGCTGAATAGACAAGGCAGTCAACTCAGACACACTTCTGACCGAAGTGATGGCTACCAGGAAGACAACCTTGAGTGTGAGCACAACTAGAGCGGCCTCACGTATAGGCTCAAAGGGAGCCCCTTGCAGGGCCGACAACACCAAGTTCAGATCCCAAACAGGAACCATAGGTTTCCGAGGGGGGCGCACATGAGTGATCCCCTGAAAGAAGGTCTTGATAAGAGAGTGATGGGCAAAGGTCTTCTGAAAGAAGATAGACAGGGCCGAAACCTGGCCCTTCAAGGTACTAAGCTTAAGACCTAAGTCTAGACCATGTTGTAAGGACTTCAGCACCCTGGATACTAAGAATTCCCGGCAGGGAAAAGACCTAGATTCACACCAGTCAATGTAAATACGCCATACTCTATAATAGATGGCAGCAGAAGTCTTCTTCCTGGCTTGCACCATAGTAGCCACAACAGATGCAGACAAACCCTTTTCCATCAAGATGGAGGTTTCAATAGCCAAGCCGTCAAAGCGTTGGGATGGCGTAGAGACCCTTGAGTCAGAAGGTCTGGCCACCTTGGCAGATCGTACTGATCTACTGCCATTTGAACCACGTCCGCGAACCACACTCTTCTTGGCCACCTTGGGGCCACCAGAATCGCGGGTACCCCTTCCAGAGCGATCTTGCGCAGCACTCTGCCCAGAAGGGGAATTGGTGGAAACACATACAGGAGCCGAAACTCCTTCCAAGACATTGACAGGGCATCCGTGGCCAGAGCCAGAGGATCCTGAGACAGGGATACAAAGCTCGGAAGCTTGTGATTGTGACGTGACGCAAAGAGATCCACGTCCGGCACACCCCAACGGTGACACAGTGACTGAAATACCCTGTCGCAGAGGGACCATTCCCCCTGACGGGACGGCCCCCTGCTCAGAGCATCTGCTAGCAGATTCTCCGGCCCCCGAATGTAGACAGCCGATATTGTACATTGGTCTCTGCCCAAGTTAGAATCGGAGACACCTCCTGGAGAGCACCCTTGCTCCGGGTTCCTCCCTGATGATTGATGTAGGCTACGGCCGCCCTGTTGTCTGAGCGTACCTGTACCGCCAGACCCTTCAGGTGCTGGGTCAATCGTTCCAGCACCAATCGGACCGCCCTGAGTTCCAGAACATTGATAGGAAGATGGGCCTCCTGAGGGCCCCACCTCCCCTGGAAGCGCAGGGACTTCTGGAATCCCCCTCAGCCCAAAAGACTGGCATCCGTTGTGACCGTCTCCCAAGAGGGAGCCAGGAAGGATCTGCCCCTTGTCAAATTCCTGTGGTCCAACCACCACGCAAGGGATTGTCTGACAGAGGGGGGAATCACCCAGCTGTCGTCCAGAGATGCTGGGTCTTTGTTCCATACTGACAGAAAGTGAAGCTGCAGGGTTCTCAAATGGAACTGGGCAAAGGGCACCGTTTCGAAGCTTGCCCCCATCGAGCCCACCAACTGCATTCCCTGCCGGATGGAGGGATGAGGGTTCGCGAGCAGGGATCTCGCCTGGGTTGTCAGAGCTTCCACCTTCTGCGGAGGAAGGAATATCCTTGACTGAACCGAGTCCAGAATCATCCCCAGAAACGGGGTCACTGAGGAGGGGGACAGAGAGGACTTTGGGTAATTGATCACCCAGCCGAAGGACTCCAGGGTGGACACCACCAACCGAGTGTCCAGCTCTGCCTGCCGCACAGACTGAGAGGTGATGAGAATATCGTCCAGGTAGGGCAACACGCGTATGCCCTTTAGTCTTAAGAGAGACATCACCCCTGCCAGCACCTTGGTGAAGACCCTGGGAGCCGACGTAAGGCCGAATGGTAGGGCCACGAACTGATAATGCTGATCCAACAGCGCAAATCTGAGGAACCTTTGGTGCCCTGAGAACACCGGCACGTGCAGGTAAGCGTCCTTGATGTCCACAGATGTCATGAAGTCCCCTGGACGCAGCGAGGCAATGGCCAAGCGCAGAGTCTCCATACGAAAATGCCTGCTTCTGACAAACTTGTTTAGGATTTTCAAATCCAGAATGGGTCTGACTGACCCGTCCTTTTTGGGCAACGTGAACAGGTTGGAATAAAACCGCATGCCCCTGTCTCTTAAGGGGACCTCGCAGATGATCCCCAAGCTCCAGAAGGTCCTGCACAGCCAGCATCAAGACTCGAGCTGAGGCAGGATCCTGGGGGATCCGAGACCCAACGAACCTGGTAGGGGGCAGAACAGCAAATTCTATCTTGTAACCGGAGGAGACTACCTCCTGAATCCACCGGTCTGGGACAAGGCGTCTCCAGACATGCTCGAAGTGCTGTAGACGTCCCCCCACCCTGATGGGCGAGGGCGCTCCTTCATGCTTGGGGGGGGCTTTGGGCTTGGGCCCCCAGGAGGAGCCAGGACGGTGTCCTCTGTTCTTGTTCCAGGGTTCAGAGCGAGACCCAGAGAAGGACACCCCTCTACCTTGCTTGGTCCCACGGTAGGGGGTAGAATAGGAGCTTGGACCACGAAAGGGCCGAATCTGACGCTTGCGCTGGGGCAGCTTGTCACCCTTGGCAAAGATATCTAATCTTTCTCCAAACAGGCGCAGTCCTTTAAATGGAAGCCCCGTAAGGGCCTTCTTGGCGACGTTGTCAGCAGCCCACTGGCGTAACCAGATCGCGCGGCGTATGGCCACCACCAGAGCTGAACATCTAGCGCTCAGCTTAATAGCATCGTCCGAGGCAGATAGGATATAATTCACAAAGGTCTCACAGGTGGCCAGAGCGTTGGCGGCCTCCGAGGGCAGGTCATCCGCCCCTTCAAGGGCAGTCTTAACCACCATCCTGAGCGCCACCGCCGTGATGGCTAAGGCGCACACTGGGCGGAGCGACGCTCCCCCAAATGCAAAGGCATGACATGCCAGTTGATCAACTCGCCGATCCTCTAAATCCCGCAGCGTAGTAGTGTCAGGGGAGTGCATAATAGAGGTGTTGGACAGACTCAGAATCGGGGCATCGACCTCGGGCGGCGATGTCCAAAACTTAACCAGATCGTCAGGAAATGGATACTTCTTATCCACAGCTTTAGGAATCCCCTGGAGTTTGCTGGGATGTTCCCATTCTTTCAGCACTAGGTTATTAAAGTGAGTTTGTTCGGGAAACTCCAACTGCACCCTAGCGGTATGAAACAGATCGCCCCTTTGCCGAGGGGCCGCGGGAGGGGGAGAGAGGGATAACGCATCAAAGATCTGAGACAGCAGTCTGTCAATGTCGTCCTGGGACCAAAGATCAGAACCAGACTCCTCCTGACTACAGGGAGAATAGTAGCTTCAGGATTCAAATGACGCCTCTTGGCAGTAGCTTTGCGCGCCAAGGAGCCAGCAATAAAGCTTTCCACACTAGCCAATCTAGAGGCCAAATCAGCGTGAGAATCCCCACTAGTATTGGGGGTTATGCTCAAGCTTGGGGGAGTAGGGGAAATAAGGCGAGGTGCTTGTCCCAAGGGGACCCGGTTCGCAATGTCCTGGGATGCCTTCATATGGTGATTATTAAATTCAATATGCCAGTAGGGATTGACGCTTTAAGCAACCCTGGATGCCCCAATAACCCGCTGGGAAGTGGGAGTAATTTCTGAAAAATGGTCTGGACCGGGCGCTACGTCGGGCCGGGGGAAGCCACCGATGACTGCTGTCTGAAAGACACAAGGGGAACAGGGATGTCAGAGCCGAGCGCGAAGAAGCAAGCTAGGGAAAAGATCGCCCATGAGGGCACTTACAGTCTGCGAGGGGAGGACCGTGTTCACCACGCGCATGCGAGAAGGAAATGGCGCCCAGCGAACCTCGAAGGGCGGGCCAGAGCGGGCGATGACGCGGAATGCGCCAGACCGAACCACGCCTCCCCCCCGGAGAGCGCGAAGCTAGAAGGCACGCAGCCAATCAAGAGACAATGGTAGATACGTCAGCATCACTTCAGAGAAGAAGTCTGACGAAGTGAGTAAGGAGATTTGAAAAACGCCGTAGCTTCCCCAAACTGTGCTGCTGTATGCGCCTAGAGCACAGTAAAACGCTGCGGTCAGTTGAAAAATAAGCAAGTGAAGCGCGCTCTGACACCCGGTAGCGGTAAAGCGTCTATAGTGTACTTAGGGCAAGGAGTAGGCCATCAAACACACAGCTCCCCCCCCTCTTTTTTCCCCCCACTAACGGGGGAATCTGGGAAGGAAGGTGACCCGAATAGAGGGTTCACCGTTAGATGGGGCATGGGGGCACTAGTGCGGGAGGGGCATCCACTGAAGGCTCACCATTCGCCTTAATCCCCTACCCTATGGAGGGGGATTGCGGTGGAGACTAGTTACGTAAGCACACTAGGTGCTGTCTACCTTCACCCGACCAACGCAGCCCAGGCTGGGAGGCATTTATTCACAATGAGGATGGGTGGAAATAGTCCCGCAGGGCCTCGGGCTGTCAAGCCCCGCTCGCCTGCGAGAGCGTGATACTTTATGTCTTCGCAGTTCCAGCACTGCAGAGAAATCTGGGGATTTGTGGGAGGGTCCTCGGTATATGGAGGATTACCCACATGTTATTACTACTACTGGAGCAGGACGTGCTGTATGCTTAGAATATCAGAACATGCTACATACCCTACACCTGGAACAGGTCACACAGAGGCTGAAGAAGAGAGACAATTACAAGGTGGCTAAGAACATTCCCAGCAGTCAGGTTTGTGGGACAGCACCACCACCCGCCCACTTGAGTCATCTCTTTAAATGAAGATGACAATCCCCAAGAACCATAGCATGATTGCGGTCAACTGGATTACTTAGGTTAGTTACGCAGAGCAATCCAGTTGGATGAATAGTGCCACAGCTAGTTCAGTCCCCACTTTTAGCTGTGCTAAGTAATGCCATGCTCTTTACTGCACCGCTGTGAGCAGCAGAAGTCAATATGGATAGTTTAAGCACACCATTTAACAGCTAGATGCTGTAACATCTTAATAATCCATATCAAGCTAAACCTAAATTGTCCTCCAGACTTTCACCAGCCCAAACTGATTTAACATCAATATGCCCTTCAGAAAGAGTGTGCTAATGCACTGCTATATACAAGGGTTCAGGTGCCTCACACAAAGAAGGTGGAAAGGCTCCGGGGAGCTCCCATTCTCAAATGAAGGAAGGTGCCTGTGCCCCGATAGGCAAACAATTTGCATGCCTAAACCATAGTAGGCGCAGAGAACTTGCCGAAATTGAATACCACTTTGCCCAATGAAAAGAACTGTTGATCACTATATAATCTGTTGCACAGCCCAAACAAATAATCTAGCGTGCCAGCTGGTGGGGGGACAGTAACTTGCGAACCATTAAATAAGTACCCGCATAAGGTGGTACCAATACCACAAATGCTGTACAACTAAACAATGAAAAGTATTCTAGTATACTAGTGTAAATAATACAAATTACATACAACATATACAAACTAAAACATGGTCTGGCACGGGATGCCTCAGTAACGCACATAATCATAATAAATAACACTGTACCAACAGGTACTAACCCATAAGGAATAATACTATATATAATGGTCTGCTATATCTGATTAATAAACAAATAACCCCAAATCCTAAAAAAGTGCAATAGTGCTAAAGTGCTATACTTTTTGACTATCCTGGGTCTTGGTCCACTTACACGGGGCACCCCGATCAGCAATTATACTAATCTATAGTTCAATTCCAGGTAATGTCTAAATATTAAATACCAAGAATCAATTCTGGATTAAACATAAATCCCAACACTACCTATACTATATAAACAGGACGAAACCTCACATTAATATCTGTATAGAGAAAAGCTCATTATTCCAAAAGAACAAGAATAAGAACAAGAATAAAATACAATACACAAATTAACATATTATGAAAGACGACTGCATATCATAAACTGCCAAAAATACATAGGTATAAAGAAGTTCCATGATTGCAGGCAATCGTTCCTGATATATCCACTGCAAGCACACTCCTAATATGTACTGCTTCATTGATGATCTTTTGTTCCTGTGGCAGGGGCCAAAACCCTTACCTGGGACCAGAAAGGACAATCCATCCAAAGAAGACCAGTCCAAAGGGCGCATAACCCCTGGAAACAGATGAGATCAGGCGCATACGTATGGAGGAGCCCGCAAACCCCAAGGGGCATCAGTCCCCCTAAGGGACAAGAAACAATCTAGGAGAACTTCAACACCTGTTGAGGGAATGTAGACCCCCTTACTTCAGCATTACTAAGAATAAGGCCCAGAGGCAGACAAAGGACTTGGATAAATGAGCATAAGACACCACCTTGGGCATAAGGTCCGGCGAAAGGCGGAATACCACCATATCATGGTATATAAATAATGAACGAGTGCTAACTAAACAGAGCCACCTTCACAGGCACACGTCTGACTGAAGCAACAGCCCCGGAAGGGCAACTTGAAGTAAAAACAGTTCAGACAGCATCCGGAATAGATCCAAAGGGAACAACCCGCAAGGCAAACAGAATAAAAATTAATCCCAACAGGGACCATAGAACTACTTGGGAGATGCACCTGAGCAATCCCCAAAAGAACGCTTAACAATGGAAGACTGACCAAGACTTCTACGGGAAGGCGGACAGGGCAGAACCTGAACCTTCAGAGTACCAAGATGGGGAGCCAACCCCAACCCATGCTGTAATAACTCTAGAACCCTGGGAACAGAGAACGTCCAACAGGGGAGAGACCAAGACTCACGCCAATCAATATGGGTACGCCATACCCTATAATAGACGGAGAAAGGAGAGGAAGAAGAAGCTTGCTCCTAGCCCCCATAGACAAAGTCACCCAGAAGATAACCCATCTCAAAAAGGGTGAATGAATCAACTGTCAAGCCATCAGACTAGAGCCTGTAGATTGGGGCGACATAAGAAGGAGCCTGAAAAGGGCAGAACAGCACTCCTGAGAGAGCGTACAGGTCCGCTGTCCTCAGCAGAACATCTGCAAACCACAGTCCACTAGGCCACCCAAGGGCCATCAGTATCATGGGTCCCCTTATCAGCGCAATTTTGCGCAGAACCCCGCCTAGCAGGATGAACGAAGAAAAGACATATAAAATAGAATGTCCAGACATAAAATTACTAAGCCCCCATGACCGGAGTCAGAATATTCTGGGGCAGTAAAAACAAGGGCACAGCCCCTGTGATATTAAAGGGACCCAACAGAGCCACCCTAGCTGGCTCTCAGAGGGACACCAGGATAGCACAACCTGCCACTGAAGGACATCCATTGGAGCGAATACCACTGAGATGCAGGGAAGGTTGACCCCCACCTAGATCAGGATCAGACACCTACCAGGAGAATCATCCTGCTCCAAGTTCCAGACTGATAATAAATACAGGCCACTGTCCTCCGACAGGCCAAGAGTCCCCAAATAGACAGGTCCTGAAGAGGAGTAGTCCAGCAAGATAGAGCCAACTGAAGGCTCACAGTTTTAACAAAATCAGTAGGAAAATGGACCCTCTAAGGGTCCCTACCTAGGAACCGCAGGGGATTTTAGAAGAAAATCCCCCCCGCCAACCTGCGAGACTTGGTACCCAAGGTGACCGTCCACAGGAAGATGCAAGCAAAGAAGGGGGTGCCCCCTGACAGGGTCCTTGAATTTAACCAGCTCAAGAGGAACCACCGTTCCAAGGGGGAATGAGCACAGACCTAGCTCCAGGGGTGCTGGAACCCCATCCAGGATTAATAACCTACTGTGCCGAAGAGCCCAAGGGCTCTGAATATAAGGGACATCATCTGATCCGCCACCAATGGGCTCACCAGCTGCAATCCTGCCTGGTGAAAGTAAGGTGTCAGCAAAGAGGGACAGAGCCCATGTAATCAGGAGTCCACTTATTGCCAAGGAAGAAGGTTCAAGCCTGAACCGAATCCAAGGAATGGAGACAGCAAATAAGGGACAATGAGGGATTGAGGTGAATGAGCACCCATCCAAATAACTCCCAGAGGACACCGCCGGCCGACTAACCCACTCGGCCTGACGTAGAGATTGGGAAGTAAGGAAGGACGATCCGGTAGGTGCTAGTGCGGACGCCCCACAGGCATGTCAGAGACATCACCCCCATCCTCGCCTTGGCGAGTAGCCTGGGAGCAGAAGAGAGGCCAAAAACAAGGTCCCAATCCGCAGGGTTGGTCCTTCAACACTGACCAGTAAAGGTCTCGGTGTCCAGAAGACACAGGGGAAACTAAAAGGATCTTAGATCTCCACAGGAGGCCAGAAGCCCCCCTTGCACAGGGCGCCTTGTCCCAAGACAGAGATATCATGCAGGGACTACCTGTGAGTGTAGAATTGCCAAGCCTACAATAGGCCAGCATGGCCCAGACTGCCTCATCATTTTGAGGGAAAGAGGAAGGTTAACATAGAGGCCATCGCCCCAGCCTGTTAAGGGCAACCTGCAAGTGAGCCCAGACAGCCTGCACCAACTCCTGAAGGGAAAACAGGGACTAGAAGCTCCCCGACAACCTCTGAAAGGGACCGCACAGCAAACTCTATACCGTATCCAGGGGAACTACCTCCTGGATCCACCAGAAGGAGACGATACACTCCCAGATAGGAGCCAGGGGCTGCGGCAGTCCCCTCGCCCAGAGGGGCGAGGGCGTCCCTTCATGCTTGGGAGGTCTTGGCAGATTTGGGCTTAGCCCTGCCAGAGGGCCCAGGGCGTTGCCTGCCCACTCTGGAGTGGTAATCTACGCCGAAAAGTTGGAAGCACACCGCTGGTTCGTGTGACACTAACGTAGGGAGGGGGAGGGGTGTCCCTGCCCCGAGGAGGCCGAGACGGCCTTCTGCGTAGGGGTGCCTTACCCTTTTTTCCAAAAAGGTCCAAACGGGCCCCAAATAGACGCCGTCCCCTGAAGGGAAGGCCAGTGAGAGCCTTTTTCGTATCATCGTCAGCACCCCACTGTCGCAGCCAAACAAGGCGGCGAATAGCTACCACAAGGGCAGAGGTTCTAGCACACATCTTAATGGTGTCATCCAGCGCTGAGAGGATAAACCTCACAAACACATCACAATCTGAGAGTGCACTAAAGACCTCCCAGGGTAGATCCTCAGGTTGGTGATCAAGTAGCTTTCTAATGAGGGTCCTGGCGGCCACCGCAGTGATGGCCACGGCACAGACCGGGCACAGAGCCGTCCCTACACACGAAAAGGCGTGGGAAGCCAGTCTGTCAATGCGCCGGTCCTCAGCATCCCGAAGGGTACGGTAATGAGGAGCAGTCATGAAGGGGGGTTAGTAACCCCTATAATTGATGCATCCACCACGGGAGGTGCTGACCAAAAGTTAACCACATCAGGGGGAAAAGGGTACTTCCAATCCCAGACCCCCGGAACCCCTTTAAGTTTACAAGGCGATTCCCATTCTTTGGATATAAGAGCCTGGAAATGCTCCTGTTCCAGAAATTCCAAGCGCGGTGTCGCTGTGTGGAAACTCTCCCTCTTAGGCTTGGGAGCCTCCCCAGGAGGGGAGATTGACAAAACCTCAAAGATCTTAATAAGTAGTTCATCAGTGTCACACAGGCCCCAAGAACCGGGTCCAGAATCATCACGGCTCCAGGGCATCTCATCCGAGGAGCCCGAATCGGAGAATAGCTCACCTTCGTCAGAAGGATCAAGGTCCTGCGTAGCAGCAGATTCATCAGTTTCATTAGGAACCGGAGAACCAGGAGGCGTCAGGGACCGCTTCTTCCCAGGGCCCAAGCACTCCGCCAAACTAGATAGCACCTGCTCAGCCGTAGGCAGCCTGCGCGGCACGTGCTGGTCATCCCCGCTCGAGTGCAACTCATCAGGAATGAGATTTAAGTCCGGGGAGACAGGTGAATTGAAGTGAGGTGCAGCCACTGGCAAACCTGATTGCAGGGTCAGTGCCTGTTCAGCACACGGTCCGCAGACCCGTGCTCTATCAGCATCAGCATGGGGCTGACCACACACTGTACACAGCCGGTCTTGTCCCCGAGGGACCCCGGGTACATAATTCTGAGATGCCTCCAATAGCCCGCAGGGATTTATGCAATAGGCAACCCTGGATGCCCCAAGACCTGCTAGGAATGTGGGAGAATTTTTTATGTGACCCCACTATAATATATGTCAGGCCGGGAGAAGCCACCGAAATCTTGGCGTCTGAAAGACATAAAGAGGATAAGAGGGGGGTGTCAGAGCCATGCGCAGCCAAATGAAAGATCATAGGAACAAAAACCGCCCAGGAGGGCACTTACATGATCAAGGGAGGAGGAGGATCGCAACCACGCGCGTGCGAAGACCGTCAAAATAGCGCCAAGCGAACCTCGAGCGGCAGACCTGATCTGGCCGTGACGCAGGGCGCGTCATGCCAAGTCCCCGCCTCCCCCAAAGAGCGCGAAGCTCTAACCAGCGTAACGTCAATGACAGCAGTGGATAGGACACACATACAGAGTGTAGTTAAGGAGATTGCTCTCAAAACTAGAGAATGATGCTGCCGCCCGGGCCGCACACTTCTTGTAAATGAAAAAGACACACACGCGCACAACCAGACAAGGGTTATGTGGAGCAAGGATCGCGGCTCTGATACCCAAGTTCAAAGAAAAAAGCAACGGCCATAAACGTGTATAACATTACGCTGAGACCGCCAAACGCATACCCCACCCCCCCTTTCTTTTCCCCCGAGCTATGGGAGGAAGCAAGGGAGAAGGCGACCCTGCAGGGTTCATCGCTACGAGGGGCACGGGGCAATAATGTGGGAGGGGCATCAATAGGAGGCTCACCATCGGCCTAAACCGCCTACCCTATGGTGGGGGACTGCGGTGGAGTGTAGCTCCGTGAGCACACACGGTGCTGCCTACCTTCACCCGACCAACGCAGCCCAGGCTGGGAGGCACATCTTTATAGAAGAGGACGGGTGGTAATAGTCCTGCAGGGCAGCAGGCTGTAAAAGCCCCGCTCACCTGCGAGAGAGTGATACTTCATGTCTTCGCAGTCAGCACTGCAGAGAAATCTGGGGATTTGTGGGAGGTCCCTGGGTATATGAAGGGCCGGGAGGAGCCTGTTTTTGCATGTCTGCAGTGAATAGCGCCCTCTGGCGGAGGATTACCCACGTGTAAGTATTATATATGGAGCAGGACGTACTGTATGCTTAGAATATATACGTTTGGCGGGATGCGATACTGATATGGGACATAATGACTCCTGAGTGGTAATGCACTATTTTAAATTCCACAACTCTGATATACATGAATCTAAGGTGATGGGTCTTGAACGAGTGACCCTAGGGGGGGCGGATGGGAGAGAACCTTAAGGGAAACTCACTAGATGCACAGATACCAAGGGGCATTAACAAGGCAGAGGTATTCACTCCCTTTTTGGGACAGGTGGCTGGCAGATTTTTGGTTGGTGTTTGGAGTGTGAGGTTGGTTTATTATTCAGTAAATGCACTTTAGACAAACAAAATAAATAAATATATATATATACACATATACACTTTATGTTTTGTAGAGGTATACCGCACGTGAGAGGGTTAATGCAGACCTAACTTACGAATGGGATGTGTGATCTTATATCCTTCCTCAATGATGTCTTATTCCTTTGAAGAGAGCTATTTTTAGCCAGAGTTCCCTCACCAAGGCTTCTATATTGATCTCCCATCATCAGTTTTATCCATGATACATCACTAGGAGTGTACTTGCAGTGGATATATCAGGAAAGACCAGTTTCCATCATGGGAATTTTTTACCTAAGTATTTTTGGCAGTTTATGACATGCAGTCCTCTTTTATAATATGTTAATTTGTATACTGTATTTATTTGATCTTTTCTCTATACAGCAATTAATGTGGGGTTTCATCCTGGGTATATAGTATAGGGAGTACTAGGATTTATTGTTTAATTCATCCAGAATTGAATCTTGATATTTAAAGGAGCACTATCGCGAAATTGGGTAATATGAAAAATCCATATAATATTTTCATCCATATAATGGATGAAAAATCCATATAAACACATCGGCTAATGAAAGGAGGGGTCCACATGAACTGAATAAAACTCCTGTCATGCTTGTGGTTTATTCTTTCATGGTAGGAATAAAAACCAGGGATTTAGTCTATCAGGGGTGACAGATTCTGTCACCCGGATGTCCTTTTCCTTCCATTAAAAGAAATAAAAACAAGCCTGGCTGGATATTACTTTATATATATGTATAAGTGACCCCTCCTCCCACCATCCAGCAAATTTATATGGGTTTTCATCATTGGGCCTTTTTTTTGCGATAGAGTTCCTTTAATATTTAGACATTAAGTTGAACTGATCTCTTAAATATAGATTCGTTTATTTGTCATTCTAGTATGGCTGGGTAGATTTTTTGTTATAGATTATGTTGGATATGTGCACCATTTGCCTCGATGTTCCCTGTCCCTTCATAGTCTGTTAACTATCTGTTTATTAACTAATTGTTTTGTATTGTGTGTAAGATCACCATTATTACCATTTGTAGTCTTAATACATAAATACATACCCAAAGTTCTTAAGGGTATCTCATTATCTTGTATGGCATTGTAGCACATTGGCACTTTTGTCACAAGGATGGTTCAGAATAGAACTATTGCACTTTTTTTTTATATTTAATAAATCAGATATAGCAGACCATTAGATAAAGAATTATTCCTTTTGGGCTAGTACCTGTTGGTACAGTGTTATTTATTATGCGCATCACTGGGGCATCCTGTACTGGACCATGTTTTTAGTTATACTAGTAAACTATAATAATTTTCATGGTTTAGTTGTGCAGCAGCTGTGGGGTCTGGGGGTATTAGTACTACTTTGTGTGGGTACTCTTTTGGTGAACTGTTGATCATTAAGTAATAAAAAGGGGGCAGCCATTGCCCTAGACCCAGAGCTAGACACGTGGACCAGCGGGCAGGCAGAATCAGTGCACAGGACTGGATACTCTCTGGTTGACACATTGGCAGGAATTTAATCCATCCACTAGAACATTTTCCATTTAAATCCAGACGAGACTGTTGCACGGATTACATATTTAGTCATACATTTTTTTTCAGTGCAGTGTCTACATCTAGAATTCTGTCTGTCCCCAGGTCTGACCACTCACTGGTGACCCTATGGTGATGTACACTGACCAATCTCCATGCCAAACCAAATAGAGATTCAGTGAGTCTATATTGACTTGCAGGGAGACTTTTGGGAAGGCCATTGAGTTAAATATTATGTTACCATCGATAAAGATTCAGCCTCAACAATAATAGTGTGGGAAGCCTGTAAGTTGGTTAGAAGAAGTGATTTAATATCTACTGCAACAGAGGGAAAAAGAAACAATAGCAGCTGCCTACCCAGGGATAGGCTTGGAAGACACTCCTAGCTCTGTACTGAAGAAGCAGGTGGAGGACACTTGACTAGATCTCTTACTAAACAAACACCTTAGATAGTCCTAACAAAGATACCACGATAAAGCCAACAAGATAGCCTCCCCTCAGCTAGGGTCCTGCACAAATACCCCCCAATCACCATAAAAACTTTTCATCTGACCTATACTTCAAACCTGCTGTTTTTCGAAGCAAAAGTGAACGATTTAATGTCGCATCTTACATTTTCCTACTATACTAACACTAGATTCAAACATAACTGAGATAGAGATACTGGCAGCTATAAAAAAAAAAGAATTAAAAAACGTGCAAGGCACTAGGTCCAGATGGCCATTTTTTGCTAAAGAAAGTTAATGAATTTGTTATCTCTACACTTAGCGCCCCTGTTTAACTCCTTAAAAGACCAGCAAGCACTCAGCCCTACATTGCGTGAGGCGGATCATCATGTATTTCTGGAGCATTACAGAAATTGGTATTGGAGTAATTGGTATTGCAATACAGTAATTGGTATTGCATTGTTATTGATGTAACTGATACATTGATGAGGGCCTCAGGGCTTGTAAATTATAGGGTTGTGATTCATCATCGACAATTTTTTTACTCCCTTTTTTTGAGAGTAAACACTTTTTGTTTAGATTTTTCCCTGCAATTCAGCACCATATTTAGCCGTGTTGTTTAAACAATTGCACAGCTAAACATGGTTCTGAATTGCAAAAGAAAGTTTTCATAAAAATATTGGAAACTAAAATTAGGTGGCCACTACAAGCAAACTACAAAGAAAAAGCAAACTGCAAGAGGTGCTCAGATTTGATGTTCTGTCCACAAACATGGAGGGCTGTGCTGTAGCAACACCTCTTTTTGAAGATATCGGCTTCACAGCTTGCAAGCATCTTTTAACAGACCCTAAGCTGCTAAGATTTCCTGTGCAGGGTATATAAAGAATGAGCTGTGAACTGCCCAGGTAGGGTACAAATTTAAACCACATGTAATGAAAAGGGGTGTGTCATTAAATATACAATTCGAGGAAATCAAGTCAGAAAATACTTCCTCTATACACCCCAAACACTGTGCCGCCTTGCAAGCTAGATACTGGGAACATAAATAAATATACCATTTTGTGAGTACTCACCTGTAAAATTGGTATTACACCCCGCTTCCAACATTCATGACACTTGGGTAACCAGCCTGTAGAGGGCGATCTTGCAGAGATGACATGAGAAAAAGGAGCCCCTCCTGGTCCATAAATACCCGGGACCTCCCACTATTCCTCAGTCTTTTAAAAAAGCAGTGAAGAACCAGGAAGAGCAAATTATATAGTGAAAAATAATAAGAAACACCATATAAAGGATCCCAGAACAAAAAAGGGCGGGGGAAGCGGGGCATGTGACATACTCGTAATACCCATTTTACAGGTGAGTACTCACAAAATGGTATTATTCCTAGTATGTCGCACACCCCGCTTCCAACATTCATGACACTTGGGACATCCAGTAGCAGTGTCTATAATGGGCGGGGATCCCACAAGGAAAATAAGGCATAACTTAAATTACTGCAGCTTGCAGAACCTTGCGACCAAAAGCAGCATCCGCTGAGGCCCGCACATCAACCTTGTAAAACTTAGAAAGTGTGAACCGAAGACCAAGTAGCAGCCTTGCAAGCTTGTTCAACAGAAGCCTGGTGCTGAAAAGCCCAGGACGCACCAACAGCACGAGTAGAATGAGCAGTAACACGAAAAGGGGGAACCTTCCCCTTAGCAGAATAGGCCCCAACAATGGCCTGACGACTCCATTTACTAATGGAAGATTTGGCGGGTGCCAAACCCTTCCTAGGCCCAGAAGGCACAACAAAAAAGGCATCTGTGTTACGGAAAGCAGAAGTAGTAACTAAATATTAAACACAACGAACAACATCCAAAGAATGTAAAACCCTTTCCTTGTTATTACTAGGATTAGGGCACAATGAAGGAAGAACCATATCCTGATTTAAGTGGAAGGCAGACACCACTTTAGGAAGAAAATCTGGTTTAAAACGGAAAACCACCTTATCCTGATGCCTCTCATAGTAAGGAGCCTGTATTGACAGGGCCGCCAATTCAGAAACCCGACGGACAGAGGTAATAGCAACCAAAAAGGCAACTTTCTGAGTGAGAATATGAAGAGGAATCTCCTGTAAAGGTTCAAAAGGAGCCGCCTGCATAGCAGAGAGCACCAGATTAAGATCCCAAACTGGAAGTAGGAGCTTTCTAGGACGCAGCACATGCGAGACCCCCTGGAAAAAAGTCTTAACCAAAGGGTGAAGAGCAAATGACCTTTGAAAGAAAATAGCCAAAGCAGAAACCTGCCCTTTCAAAGCATTAACCCTTTGAGTGCCAGCCTACCGAGATTTTTTGTCACACTCTGTTGCCGGACTACTTTTCACGTTTTTGCGCTACACGTGTTCAACCTGGATTTTTTAAGGGATTTCCAGGGATTTTCCAGGAAAATTATATATTGTTTTTTTCAGCAGAGTCTGGGCTTCAACATGAAATGTCTTGTTTGGCCTTTTTTTTAGTGTATTCTCAATACTTTTGGGTGAAATATGTGCAAAAAAATAAAAAAAAAACTTTTTTACAATTTGTAGTGTTTTTTTCTAATAAAAAATGTGTGTTAATAAAATATTATTGCGTGTGAAAGCCCTATTTCTCCCGGTTACAACGGTACCACATATGTATTGGTAGACACCATTTCCTGCCGAGGACACTCCCCAAACAAACAGCAGTTTAGGAGATTTCAGATAGAATACAACTATGCAATATGATTGCATAGTTGTAAGGGGTTAACTTAAAAAAAAAAAAAAAAAAAAAAAAAAAATGACATAGGGTCCCCCCTCCCAGGGAGGGGGACCTCATTTTTTGGGGGGAATTTTAAGGGTTAAAAACCCTTAAAATCCCCCCAAAAAATGACGTAGGGTCCCCCTTACCCAGCATTACCAACCCGGACCAGCTATGGGGGCTTGTAGAACAGGGCGCAGGGGCCAGCGTTGGTGGCCCCTGGCCCTGCAGGCTACTAGCCCACATAGCCACGTGGCCCGGGCCCTTCTACCCCCCCCTGGCCGTTGGGGAGGCAGGTAATGGGGGTCTGGGGGTTATGGCAAGTCACCCGCTAACCGCAGGTGACCTGCCATACCCAGAGCCTTGTGAACTGGTATAAGGGTTAAGTAAAAAAAAAAAAAGACACAATCACAAAATTCTTTATTATTCTTCTTTCACTTATACTTACCTCCCATCCAGTGTCCCACACCGCTGCAGATGACAGTTGTCGGTAGTGATCAGAGCAGGGAGGGAGGGAGGCAGAGAGATCAGAGCCTCCCTGCCTGCCACCCTCCCTGCTCCGATTGCTACAGACAACTGACAGAACGGAGCCCGGGTGCCGGTAACCCGAGGAGCGGGATGACGTCATCAAGTGGGTGGGGCTATGGGCGGGGTTAGGGGCGGGGCCAGTGACGGCCGAAGAGGATGGTGAGGGCCTGTTTCTGGGCCCTCACCCGAAGCGTGTAAAGCCCAGACCTATTTCCGCTGGAGGAACCTGGCGGATAACATCCATGTTTAAAAAGTTCGCCACAGCTGCCCGGAGCCCCTGTGCGATCACCGGATCCGAGACCTGAAAAATCTGGGAGGAGGCCGAACCTCGAATTCCAGCTTGTAACCGGAGGACACAACTTCCAGAATCCATCTGTCTGATACCTCTTGACCCAAGCATGGAAAAAAGAATCGCACCCGTCCCCCCACCCGTACGGGTGAGGGAGCCTCCTCATTGCTGAGCAGGCTTGGAAGTGGACTTGGGCTTAGATCCCCAACTCTGACCTGGACGGCCACGTCCTCTTCCTCTGTTCCATGCAGTCCCCCTTGGGGCTGAAAAGGGCCGATCCTCTGCCCGTTCTGGAACCACGAAAGGAAGGGTTAAAGGAATCCGATCCCCCAAAGGAACGACGTTGCTTCTTACGCTGAGGCAATTTGCCTCCTTTAATGACAGAATCCAACTTCTCACCAAAGAGGCGTAATCCCTCAAAGGGAAGTGCTGTAAGCGACTTCTTTGCCACCGTGTCAGCCGCCCACTGGCGTAGCCAAATAGACCGCCGAATCGCAACAAGCAAGGCAGAAGTTCTGCTACACAAGACCATGGAGTCATCTAAAGCAGAAAGTACAAAAGACACAAATAAATCACATCGCTTGAGAGCGGAAAACTCATCAGAGGCTGGATCAAGCCCTGGTCTCTAATAACAGACCTAATAGCGACTGCCATAAGTGCCGAGTCACCCACAGGCCGCAAGGCCGAGCCAACGCTAGCAAACGCATGACAAGCCATTTGATCAATACGTTTGTCCTCCCCATCCTTAAGGGAAGTAGATTCCGGAAAATGCAAAACAGAGGAATTGGACAAACTGAGCACAGGTGAATCCACCACAGGGGGGATGACCAACGCTTACAGTGTCTGCAGGAAAGGGATTTTTTTTTTTTTTTATCCCAGCCCAAAGGAATGTCAGGAAGCTGTGCAGGCTTTTCCCAATCCTTAAGAATGATATCTTCAAAATGTTTCTGATTAGGAAATTCAAAACGAGGCTTGGAGGCTCCAAAGAACTCCCCTTTCTGAGGAGGGACTGCTTCTGGAAAATCGATAGCCAAGACCTCATATAATTGAGCAAGAGCTTTAGGGGTGTCAAAATTCTCCCCTTCACCTTGTTCAGCATCAATACCCACAAATTGCTGAACATCCAAGACATCAGATTCTTCAAAGAATTCTCCTTCTTCAAACGGAGAACAATCAAAAATGCTCACTACAATCAAGCTAATTTGCCTCAACGGCCAGAGCTAAATGTTTTCTTTTAGCTGAGGCCCTCTTGGCCACAGAGCTAAACATTTATTTTTCAATGTGAGCCAATCAGGCACATACATCAGAAAGCGACTCTCTACCCATGACAATATCACTGGGGGTATGGACAAGACAAGGCGGTGTGGGGGAAGAGGCAGGAGCCACCTACCATGAGGCTTGGGCCCCTTACTGCTGCATTATAACCAATTGAACACAAGATACACAAAAAAAATGTGTTATCCCCAACAAGGCATGCCCCACATCGCAAACACTGCCAAGTATATGGGATTTTTACAGCCGAAGCTACCCGGGATGCCCCTTAATAGTCCCTAGGTGGGAGGATTTTAAACAAGGACCAGGAGAAACCCCTATCAAGAGAGTTTCCCCCTGAAAGATAGAGAAAACACAATAAGCCTTATGCATATGCAAGAAAGAAATGACAGTAAATAAAAAAGATTTCCCTTTAGTATAACTAAAGGGTACTCACAGTGACCACAACGGCCCAGCGACAGCCCTGCGACCAATCGATATAAGAAAAGCCCAGCAGCAGCACCAACGCAGCAGCCAGGACCAGTGGAGGCCAGCACCAGAACAGGAACCAGCAAACCACATGTCAAACAGGAAGAGAAAGCAGAAATGCGATGCCGACTAGAAGCCCCGCCCACCACCTAGCACTGCTCAGAGAGCAGAGGGCGGGCCAGCCAGGGACAATAGCATGACATCATAGAACGGGGCCGAACGAAAAAAAAGAGGGAAATTTAAAAAACCCAAAACAGGTATGCCACTTTCTTATCTTTTCCCTTTTTTAACAAATGCATAGGCCAAAATATACTCCCTAAATAAAGATTCCCCCCCCCCCGCCCATCACCCCAACAGGGTCCAGGAGGGCCAAAAGGGGGGAAAACAATAAGCACCCAATAGGCACAAGGAGATTTCAAGGGACGGGGAATCCCATGCCGGGGGACACCAACCCGGATTCCGCCTACACCTTATTTGAGGTCTCACGGAGGGAGCAAGCTCCCAGGTGTATCTACCTTTGCCCGAGCCCATCAGCCAAGGCTGGGAGGCATAACACAAATATCACAATACAAAAATGTGGCTTCAGGCAGAAATAGAAAAAGACCGGCTTAACCCGGCTACCTGCAGGAAGGAGAGTCATCTTCTGAATGCTTCGCCGACTGCAGAGACGAAAAGACTGAGGAATAGTGGGAGGTCCCGGGTAATTTATGGACCAGGAGGGGCTCCTTTTTCTCATGTCATCTCTGCAAGATCGCCCTCTACAGGCTGGTTACCCAAGTGTCATGAATGTTGGAAGGTGTGTGACATACTAGGAATAAATACAATTCTGTGATTACTCACCTGTAGAATTGGTATTATGAGTATACAGTACGTCCTGCTCCAGATACAATACTTACACTCTGGTATTACTCCGCCAGATGGCCCTGGACTGCAGAGACATCGAAAATAGGCTCCTCCCGTCCCCTCAAATACCCAGGGACCTCCCACAAATCCCCAGCATTGAAAAGCAGTTAACGAGAAGCCGGGAGAATTAAAACAACCCAAACTAGTAACTATAACAATGATAACAATCACCTTACAGGGGATCCAAGATAATGCAAAACCAAGGGTGGGGTGGAGCAGGACGTACTGTATACTCATAATACCAATTCTACAGGTGAGTAATCACAGAGAATTGTATTATTCTTAGTATACAGTAAGTCCTGCTCCAGATACAATACTTACTTTCGGGACATCCAATAGCAATGTCCATAGTAGGGTGGGATCCCCAAAAAGGTAACAGCAGACAGTTTAAACCACTGCCGCCTGCAAAACCTTGCGGCCAAAAACAGCATCAGCTGAGGCCCTAACATCAACCTTGTAAAACTTTGAAAAAGGTATGAACAGAAGACCAAGTAGCGGCCTTGCAAACTTGTTCAACAGAAGCCTGGTGCTGAAAAGCCCAAGAGGCACCAATAGCACGCGTAGAATGAGCAGTAAGGCGGAAGGGAGGATTCTTCCCCAGTAGAGTAGGCCTGAATCACAGCCTGACGGATCCATTTGCTGATAGTAGACTTGGCAGGAGCCAAACCCTTCCTAGGATCAGAGGGGACCACAAAAAGAGCATCAGTTTTTCTGAAAGGTGCCGTAGCCACCAGATAGTACTTCAGACACCTAACCACATCCAAAGAATGCAAAACCCTCTCCTTAGCATTACTAGGATTAGGGCACAAGGAAGGAAGAACAATGTCCTGATTCAAATGAAAGGCAGACACAACTTTAGGCAGAAAATCTGTCTCGAATCGAAACACCACCTTGTCCTGGTGTCTCTCATAGTAGGGGGGCTGAATGGAAAGCGCCGCCAACTCAGACACACACCTAACAGATGTGATAGCCACCAGAAAGACAACTTTGAGAGTAAGAGTGGCCAGGGTAGCATCCTGCACAGGTTCAAAGGGAGCACCCTGCAAGGCTGTCAAAACCAAGTTTAAATCCCAAACAGGTACCATAGGCTTACGTGGGGGATGCACATGAGTCACCCCCTGGAAAAAAGTCCTGATCAGAGGATGCTGAGCAAAGGACTTCTGGAAGAAAACAGCCAGGGCAGAAACCTGACCTTTCAGAGTACTAAGTTGGAGCCCCATCTCCAACCAATGCTGTAGTTACTCCAGAATCCTGGGAATAGAGACACGAAAGGGAAAAGACTTAGACTCACACCAGTCAATGTAGGCATGACAAACCCTGTAATAAATGGTAGAAGACGACTTCTTCCTAGCCTTTATCATGGTATCAACAACCGAAGTAGACCGCCCCTTCTCCATCAAGATGGAGGTTTAAGCAGCCAGGCCGTCAAAGCCAGAGTTTGTAAATTGGGATGGCGTAGGGAGCCCTGAGTGAGTAGATCTGGCACCATGGGCAGAGCGTACTGATCTACTGCCAGCTGCACCACGTCTGCGAACCACACTCTTCTTGGCCACCTGGGGGCCACCAGAATTGCTGGCACCCCCTCCAGATCGATCTTTCGCAGAACCCTGCCCAGCAGGGGGAATGGAGGGAAGACATACAGAAACTGAGTCCTGCCATGACATTGCTAGAGCATCTGTGGTCAAGGCCAGAGGATCCTGGGACAGGGAGACAAAGGCCGGTAGCTTGTGATTGTGACGGGACACAAACAGATCCACATCTGGTTGGCCCCAACGGTGACACAGAGATTGGAACACCCTGCTGCATACGGACCATTCTCCCTGGCGAGAGGTCCCCCTGCTCAGAGCGTCTGCCAGGAGATTTTCCACCCCCGGGATGTACACAGCTGATATGCAGGAACACAGGCACAACCTGAAGCTAGTCGGGGGGAAGATCAGGAGCAATGTTAGAAAATATTATTTTACAGAAAGAGTAGTAGATGCTTGGAACAAACTTCCAGCAGAGGTAGTTGAAAAATCAACAGTCACTGAATTTAAACATGCCTGGGATAAGCACACATCTATCCTAAGATAAAGAGTACATACAGTATACACATAAGGGCAGACTAGATGGACCGTATGGTCTCCTTCTGCCGTCAACCTTCTATGTTTCTATGAACATTGGTCTCCGCCCAGGTCAGGATCAGAGACACTTCCTGGAGGGCCCTCTTGCTCCGGGTCCCTCCCTGATGATTGATGCAGGCAACTGCCGTCTGGTTGTCCGAGCGCACCTGAACAGGCAGACCCCGAAAGGTGAGGAGTCAACTGAGCCAGAACTAACCTGATCGCCCGCAGCTCCAAAACGTTGATAGGTGTGTGGGCCTCCTGAGGGCCCCACCTCCCCTGGAACTGCAGTGACTTCCAGAAACCCCCCCCAACCTGACAGATCTGCCCCCCAAAAGGTTCCTTGAGTCCATCCACCATGAGAGGGACCTCCTGACCCTGACCAGGGGGGAAAGCACACAGACCCTGTCCAGGGACGCTGGATCCTTGTCCCACACTGACAAGAGGTGGAGTTGCAGAGGCCTCAAGTGGAACTGAGCATAAGGGACTGCCTCGAAGCACACCACCATCAGGCCCAGCTGCATTCCCTGCCTGATGGAGGGATGATGACAAGATAGCAGGAACTGGACCTGTGCAATCAGACTGTCCACCTTCTGTTGAGGAAGGAAAATCCTTGCCTGAACTGTATCCAGATTCATTACTAGGAATGAAGTCACCAAGGAGGGGGGCAGCAAAGACTTGGGTTGGTTGATCACCCATCCAAATGACTCCAGTGTGGATACCACCAGCTGGGTATCCAATTCTGCCTGATGTAGAGATTGGGAGGTGATCAGAATGTCGTTCAGATAAGGCAGCACGCGGACGCCCTGAAACCTGAGCAGAGACATCACGCCAGCCAGCACCTTGGTGAACACCCTGGGAGCTGAGGTGAGACCAAAGGGCAATGCCACAAACTGGTAGTGTTGATCCTCCAGAGCGAACCTGAGGAACCTTTGATGACCTGGAAATACAGGAATATGAAGGTAAGCATCTTTGATGTCCACAGAAGTCATGAAATCCCCTGGGCGCAGGGAACTGATGGCAGAGCGCAGAGTTTCCATGCAAAAGCGTCTGCTCCTGACAAATTTGTTGAGGATCTTCAAGTCCAGAATGGGCCTGAGTGAACCATCTTTTTGGGTACTGTGTCTTGGGGGGGGGGGGGCAGGCAGCAAACTATCTTGTAACCGGAGGACACTACCTCCCGAATCCACCGTTCTAAGACATGAAGCCTCCAGACGTGAGCAAAGTGCTGAAGCCGTCCCCCCACCAGGATGGGTGAGGGCGCCCCATCGTGCCTGAGGGGGCTTGGGAGAGGACTTAATCTTGGGGCCCCAGGAGGAGCCAGGATGTCCACGTCCTCTGCCGCTACCCCAGAAGTCTCCCCGGGCCCCAGTAAAGGAACCCCCCCTCCCTTGTCTAGCACCACGGTAGGGGGAGGAGAAGGAGCCCTGACCCCGAAAGGGCCGAGACTGCCGCCTGCGCTGGGGTAACCTGCCTCCCTTAGCAAAAAGGTCCAGGCGGTCCCCAAACAGGCGTAGTCCTTTGAAGGGAAAACCAGTGAGGGCTTTCTTGGCAGCGTTGTCAGCAGCCCACTGGCGTAGCCAAACCGAGCGGCATATAGCCACCACAAGGGCAGATGTCCTGGCACACATTCTAATGGTGTCATCCAAGGCAGAGGACAAAATTTACAAAAACATCACAACTGGAGAGTGCATTAAACACCTCACAAGGTAAATCATCAGGGGCACTACCAAGTTTACTTCTTAGCAGGTTCCTAATGGCCACAGCAGTAATGGCCGAGGCACAGACCGGGCGCAGCGCCGTCCCCACACATGCAAAGGCATGGAACACCAGCTGGTCAAAGCGCTGGTCCTCAGCATCCCGCAGGGTAGTGGAGTCAGGGGAGTGCATGACAGAAGTGTTAGATAGCCCTAGAACCGGGGCATCCACTTCGGGAGGGGATGACCAACACTTTACCACATCAGCAGGAAAGGGATACTTCCTATCCCAACTCTTAGGTACACCGGGAAGTCTACTGGGACGCTCCCATTCCTTAAGCACAAGGTTATTGAAATGTGCTTGCTGAGGAAATTCCAAGCGTGACTTAGCGGTATGGAACAGTTCCCCCCTTTGCCTGGGAGCCACAACAGGGGAGAAATGGACAGAACCTCAAAAATCTGGGTCAGCAATCTATCAGCATCATCCGGGGCCCAGGGGTCAGAGCCAGAATCATCATGACCCCTGGGCCTCACATCAGATGACCCCGAGTCGGAGAATAGCTCCCCTTCATCCAAGGGGGTATAGCCACAAAGATGCCAAAACTCATCAGTTTCCATAGGGAAAAGAGTGACATTAGGCGTTAAGTGCCGCTTTTTAGCAGGGGCCTTACGCGCCAAGGTATTAGCAATTAACTTCTCAACAGTAGCCAGTCTAGAAGACACATTAGGCTGAGAATCCCCACTTGTATGCAACTCAGTAGGAGTGAGATTTAAGCTTGGAGGGGTAGGTGAAGTGAAACGAGGTGCAGGCCGAGCCACTGGAAGGCCAGATTGCAGCGCAAGCACCTGCTCAGCACAGGGTACACAGACTCGCGCCTTTTCAGCGTCAACATGAGACTCCCCACACGCTACACACAGCCGGGCTTGTCCCGAAGGAACCCTGGTCACATTATCCCGAGATGCCTCCGTATGGTGATTATAGCGGCACAATAGGCCGATAGGGATTAACACTATACAGCAACCCGGGATGCCCCAATAACCCGCTAGGGAAGTGGGAGTAATTACACTAGGCCTCACAAGTTAACCAACTAATAGAGGGCCGGGAGAAGCCAATGGATTCGCCCGTCTGAAAGACACAATCAAATGAGCCGTAAGCAGACAGTAATAAAGAGGTGGTAATAAAGCCGCCCGCGAGGGCACTTACGGACCGCGGTAGGTAGAGGTCCGTCACGCAGAAGCCAACCAAGTAGACAAAATGGCGTCGGTATACCTTGAGGGGCGGGCCCGCACTAGCAATGACGCGAAACGCGCCAGAGACAGGCCCCGTCCCCCCGAAAAGCGCAAAGTCAACACGTGAAAAGCAGCCAATGACGGCGCGACGGCGCCTGAGGTAACGCCGCCGCCAAGTGCGGAACATAGTGACAAAAGGCGCACGGCGGCAATTTTAAGTGTAGAAATAGTAAAACAAGTTAGCGTGGCGGCTGACACAAAACATAATGTAATAAAGCACAAAGTCAATACACGTAAATACATACATACATACACACACACACACCCTTTCCCCCCGACGGCTACAAGGAGAGTGAGGGAAGACAGCGGCCACTTAATATAGGGCCCACCGGTAGACAGGGGCAAGGGGCAATAGTGCGGGAGGGGCATCCCATAGAGGCTCACCATAAGCCTGAACCACCTACCCTTTGGTGGGGGATTGCGGTGGAGCAGCGCTCCTAAGCACCTATCAGCGGTGCTGCCTACCATCACCCGACCAGCGCAGCCAAGGCTGGGAGGCATATTACTAATGGAACGGGTGGGAATAGTCCTACAGGGCCGCAGGCTAATGGCCCCGCTCACCTGCGAGTTCTTGTCCTTCGCAGTCCAGACTGCAGAGAAAATCGGGGGATTTGTGGGAGGTCCCTGGGTATTTGAGGGGCCGGGAGGAGCCTAATTTCGATGTCTCTGCAGTCCAGAGCCATCTGGCGGAGTAATACCCGATAGTAAGTATTGTATCTGGAGCAGGACGTACTGTATACTAAGAATATTACTTATGTGATCCAGCAATGGCAATCCAAAGAGACCACCGTTGGCAATACAGGTTCATTGAATGGGAAAGTTATCCCGACGTCCAATCCGACGAACCCAATTGGTTACTGACAGTCACTTGTTTTTGGGAAGAGGAGAGTATCGGAATGCCCAGTGACCGGGCTTTCTGGCTTGATTAGGGATACCCTAATCTGCCAGACCTAGGGGTAGTATAGACAAAGCAAGGTCTTTTTTTGAACTTTAATTTCTCCTTAAAGTGGACCAACACCGAGAGGTGATCGGCCCGGAAATCTATAAGATTCCTGGGCCGATCACCTCCCACCCCGCGGGACATCCGAGATCGGGATGTCCCACGGGGTGAAACCCCCCCAGACACCCCAAATCGCTTACCTGATATTCGGCGGCGGCCGGCCGCCGCCGCCTCCCTCGCGCCCCTGTAGACGTGCGCGCGCCCGCGCCGGCCGTCTGCGAATGGCCGGCGGGGTGGCGCGCACGCCGAAAGTGACGCGAGGGAGGCGGCGGCAGCCGCTTGGACGTTCCTGATCCCCGCCTGGACGTTGGCGGGGATTGGACTGTCCAGTCACGTGGCAGCGGGGACAGGTAAGATTTTGGGGCTTTCTGGGGGGTTTCACACAGCGGGGCACCCCCGATCGGGGTGCCCCGCCGAAGTGGACCAAAACCCAGGATAGTCAAAATCCTGGGTGTTGGTCCACTTTAAAGTGATCCTATACCCAGAAAGAAAGTTTATGCCATGACCTGGTGGTCTTATGGTAATGCAGCACGCATACATACATTAATGTTTGACAACCCCCTTAAATCGCATGTCCATTTTGCTCTAAGGGAGTTGGGCTCTAAACAGACTGGAATTCCACTTTAAAGCTTAATTCAAGCCGTAAATGTATTTGGTTTTGAAAATTTCTTTGTATTTATGTTGTCTGCACACATACCGTATTTTTCGCCCTAAGTGGCACTTATTTTCCCTCAAAAGTGGGAGGAAAATGTCAGTGCGTCTTATCGGGCGAATGTAAAGCAAAAAAAACAAAAACCATTCCCTGGTTTCCACGATGCCCGTCGCCTCTGTAGGTGTCGCAAGTTCAGAGAGTCACAGGCCACGCCCCATCCGGGGGCCAGAACTGGCTCGCTCCGAACCCGCGGTGGGCAGCGGCAGGAACGCCAGGAAATGTACGTTTTCTTTGCTTGATTTTGGGGGATGCCCACACTCCTCTGCCTGTATTTGGGGATGCCCACACTCCTCTGCCTGTATTTGGGGATGCCCACACTCCTCTGCCTGTATTTGGGGATGCCCACACTCCTCTGCCTGTATTTGGGGATGCCCACACTCCTCTGCCTGTATTTGGGGATGCCCACACTCCTCTGCCTGTATTTGGGGATGCCCACACTCCTCTGCCTGTATTTGGGGATGCCCACACTCCTCTGCCTGTATTTGGGGATGCCCACACTCCTCTGCCTGTATTTGGGGATGCCCACACTCCTCTGCCTGTATTTGGGGATGCCCACACTCCTCTGCCTGTATTTGGGGATGCCCACACTCCTCTGCCTGTATTTGGGGATGCCCACACTCCTCTGCCTGTATTTGGGGATGCCCACACTCCTCTGCCTGTATTTGGGGATGCCCACACTCCTCTGCCTGTATTGGGGATGCCCACACTCCTCTGCCTGTATTGGGGATGCCCACACTCCTCTGCCTGTATTGGGGATGCCCACACTCCTCTGCCTGTATTGGGGATGCCCACACTCCTCTGCCTGTATTGGGGATGCCCACACTCCTCTGCCTGTATTGGGGATGCCCACACTCCTCTGCCTGTATTGGGCAGGCACAAATGGCCGGCGCGGGCACGTGCCCTGCTAGAGAGACGCGCGAGATGCGTGCGCCGTTGGACCGGGATTCAGGTAAGGTTTGCGAGCATCCTGGGGGGCATCCCGATTTTGGATGTGGAGGGATTGGATCGGCCCGGGAATCTATACTGCTGGGTGTTGGTCCACTTAAGTAGAACATAGGGTTACAGTGCCTTGAGAAAGTTTTTATACCTTGTGAACTTTTCCACATTACAAATGATACAGCCACAAACTTAAATGCTTTTCCAGAATGTCAGCTTCACTGAGTCAATACCTGAAAAACCACCTATAGCTACAATTATAGCTGCAGGTCTATTGGGTGTATGTCTATACCAGCTTCGCACATCCAGAGGCTGACATTTTTGCCCATTATTCTTGGCTCTATTTACTAATTAGGTGACATCTGAAGGCAACTGGTCACACTGGATTTTATTTAAAGTACAAAATGGTAATGATACTTTTCATTTTTTTCACACTTAATTTTTTTATATAATTGTATAATTTTCATAACACTTCAAAAATACTCGCTACTTTGTGTTGCTCTCATAAAATCTCAAAATCATAAGTAACTTTAAAAAATGTGGAATTTCATGTGTATGAATACTTTTTCAAGGCACTGTATTTTCCATAATCCTACCACACAATAACAATGTCTTAAACTGGTCTTCGCATAAAAATATTTCCTTACTTTTCCATGCAGCAACATTTAATTCTAAATAATTAAATAAGGATAACTATCCACACTTTCTTATAGTTACCACACACGAAAATACACAGCCATGCAGATCAGGAACAAAGCAAAATACTTAAAGGGTGTGATCATGAAACCAAGCTGAAAACGGTATCCCAACACTTTTCTGCACAATGCCTGTGCTTTTGCCAGTATCTACCCTAATTGAGTAATGTACCTCCCCACCTCCAAGCAACCTACCAAATAACATTTGTCATATTCAATGCAAACAGACAACTGTTTATATAGTAGGGCTATAAAATTGTATATAAGACTTTTTCCAATCACACAAACTATTTCCCATTCAACAGCTTAGCTTGTTTTATGATTACCCTTTAAGCGTAAAATGTGATAATGGCAAAAAAAATAGAAGTAAAAAAAATGGCGGAGGGAGGCTGGGATATGGTAGACATGCAAAAACATATTAATTGTAAATTAAATAAGTAGGGGTGCTCAAGTATTAGGATGTTTTAGTTTTAGGCCAAAGAGTACATAATTTAAGGCTTATGTGTCACCTTGATTGGTTTTCGAATTTTGACTTATTTTGCAATTCGTTATGTAAATGTGCAACAGCATATTTCAATAAAAAAACATGAACTATCAAAGGTTCATCACATAAACTTAAGGTGAATAGAACACTTAAAGCAGTCCTCCAACAACCTGGAACAGGGGTGCCCCCCCCCCCGACTGTCTTACATTGTTCAGCACACGCTGTTGAATTAAGATTTCTCTCAAAGAGACTCCAATAAACACCAGCTACAGCAGCATGCGCAATAGCTTATGGACCCCCAGGGAGAGCCGACGCTACACTGAAAAAAGTAAGTCAGCCGAAAAAGGTGGTAAGGCACAACAGGAGGGATGCTTGGATGTACTTATGTGACACATTTCTATCTCTTGGATGCAAATATAGGACTCACAGCCTCCGAGGAGATTTTCTGCAGTAACTCGGGCTCTGGGGTTCCAACCAGCCTCAAAATGAGCTTCAACTGATCAATATCTACATATGGACTATGAAGGAAAATTTGTGGCAACTTCCTCACATGTCACACGTCAGACAATAAAAGCTGTGAGCTTTCCCCTTTATAACATTCTACATAAACTAAACAAAAAAGGGCAAGGAAAGTGTTACAGATAGCCTCACATAAGATGGAAAATGAAAAAGGAATGGTTTTACACCAGACACCTAAGCAGGAATAGCAACACCACAACATTTATCATTCATGCTCAGACAAGGAACAGTAGCACACACACAAACACTGAAAGAATACATTCTTATAGTTATAGTCTTAAAGCCATAGTATGAAATATAAATATAGAAAAACATATAAAACTATTGGACATCTTTCATTTAACACCACAAGACAACACCAAATAACCTACCTGTTCCAAAAACGAAAAGCAGGACATCCAGTTGGCTTTTTATTGAAGTGTAAGCATGTCTTATTTATGATTAATATATTATCCAAAATATTCTTGGAGAGCACATAATGCAGAAAAGGTCATTGGTTCCCATCTAGATTCAGAACAAATTTGTTTGCAAGGTCCTGTATAATTCGAAATACAGGCAAAACAGTTTGCAGAGAGGGAGACCTGGATCTGCAAAAGGTCATTTACTGTCAGATGATGTCAGAGTATAACAGCTCTGATTCACTGTGCTAAATGATTTTTTACAAAGTGCTAAGAGACTTTCTTCTTTTTACAAGGACTTTAATCAGCAAACATAACCAACTGATAGAATTTAGATGTACCCCAAAGTATTCCAAGTATTATTTAATTTGAAAAACGTGTCATGTACATGGCTTTTTTTTTGGTTTCTCGGTTTAACCAGGTTAAAGGAAGTATCCTGTAAATCCAACTTCTTCCTTCTGACCCCTAATTTACAATTACCTACTAAAGTAAGCCAGATTAAAAAAGTAACACATTCACATCAGCAGTTCCATGCACCATAGGAACATGATCACCCCAGTTGAATTAAATATATGTCTACATTATATTTATGACATTTTCTGGGGGATAGATTTTGAAACTCTGGTCTGTTAAGTTCAAAACATTCATTTATTTATCCATTTATAATGAAAATGAAGGTTTTTTATTTTAGGGCAAATGTCTGCATACACTATGCCAAAATAATTTCTAAGGACTGTTTAAAAAAACAGAAAAACATTTTGGAAGTAAATAAAACGTGTTTCTTTACTCAAAAGGATACGGTCTGTGCCTGGAAACAGAGTTCGACCTGTTAAGAGTTCAGCCATTATGCATCCAACTGACCAGATATCCACTGAAAGAAATGTTAACAAAAACACACTTAGTTCTCACACGGTGTGACTTAACTTATGCTATGATTTATGGGGGGCAGAGGGCAATTAAGTTAGCTGTAATACAATAAATTATTGTGCAAACAAAACAAAGCCATTGGCAAATGTTTCTCCAGCAGGACGTGTTATACATGCACAAATTTTGCACCCCCCATGATGCTGTAACATCCGCTAAAACAAATCTTATCTTTCAAATCGCTTTGCAGTTGAAACCGAGCCCCGTAATTGGCCACAGCAGTCACGTGGTTGCTGGGTGCCTGATAACCAGGGGAGACCTACAGAATGAGGCGTAACCAAGGAAGCCACTCACAGGGCTCAGTTTCGCAGAAGGAATGTTTTGAAAGGCAAGATTATTTGTTTTAGAGGGACGTTACAGCACGGAAGGGGCACTGGTAATCAGGATGCCTCCCCAGCACAGGCAACAGAACCCATGTTCCGATTAAAGGAAACACCTAAATTCATTTAAAATTGGTTTTATGATTCTAGTATCATCTAGTATACCCCCTCGCTTCCTGTTTGTAGGTAACAAACAAGAGGTTCACCTTAACAAAAACATACTGTAGGTTCATCTGGTGCAAGAAGCCCTTAATTCTTAATATCCATTGTTATATTTTTTACATTTATCTCTGAATATTTTTCCTAGGTATTCTATTTTCAATTTTTTCAATCCTTTCCAGTATCTTTTTTTTATTTTGGTTTCCCTTCATCAATCTAGAATTTTAACCATTTCTATCAATTTAAACTTTTTTAAGACTGGGTCCATCAGGCTGGTTGCAGATCGGAATCATCCAGCAATTGTTGTGAGAGCACTGCTCATAGTAACCTATGGGCCCTTTCACATGAGCGATTGCAAGGTGATCACAATCGGCCCGTCAAAGTCCTTAAAGAGGAACACCCAAATAATAGACCATCTTGGGCGTGGCTGCTCTCTGGCAGGGAATCCTGATTTAGGATTCCTCACAAAGGCACCTTTTTCCCTTTCCAGCGATGCATGAATGGGTCGCTAAGCCGAATCGGCAGTCCTCATTCCATGCAGATTTCAGTATGACAAAGTAATCCGAATGCTGCAAGCACCATTAGCTGCACCCCCGCCCAAGCGTGTAGCTGAGGTTCAAGCTCATCAAAGTTGTGTGTGGATTAGGCAATTGGAGGGGTTCACATAACAGGGCATCCCAAATAAGAATGCCCCATAAAGAGGTAGACCAACGCCCCAAAAGTCTTATAAACTGGAGGGCGGGTGTTGCTCTTCTTTAAACAATTTTACAGCAATAGCACTGCAATCGCTCTGCATTGAATGGCGAAATAGTAATGCTGGCAAATTGCTGTTATCAAGCACAAAAGCATGTCCTAGGGATTTCCATAGCTGTTATGAAACTAGCCTCAAGGCCCCCTTTCCTTTCAAATCATTATCTACAAATGTATCTCAATAAATTAGATTAGATTATTAAAAAATTTCAAAAAATTCAAAACAAAAATGAAACGCATATTCATTACACACAGTGATTCATTTTATGGGTTTATTTTGTTGAATGTTGATGATTACGGCTTACAGCTAATAAAAATATTGTATTTCAAAAAATAAAAATATAAAATATTCTGTAAGACCAATATAAAAAATAACATTTTGTGAATACTCACTTGTAAAATGGGTATTATAAGTATGTCACACACCCCGCTTCAAGACATTCATTACACTTGGGTATACTGACCTGTAGATGGCGATCTTGCAGAGATAATATCAAAAAAAGGTAAGACCCTCCCGCCCCATAAATACCTGGGACCTCCCACTCATTCCCCAGTATAAAGATAGCAGTAAGATCAAGGGACCAGGAAAGCCAATTAAAACTAACAAAGGTTCACCATATAAAGGATCCAGAATACAAAAGGGCAGGGTGAAGCGGGGTGTGTGACATACTTATAATACCCATTTTACAGGTGAGTATTCACAAAATGGTATTATTCTAAGTATGTCACACACCCCGCTTCAAGACATTCATTACACTTGGGACATCCAATAGCAGTGTCCATAAAGGGCGGGGATCCAAAAAAACAAGGCAACAATGCACAAACTTAAACCACTGCAGCTTGCAGAACTTTGCGGCCAAAAACAGCATCCGCTGAGGCCCGAACATCAACCTTGTAAAACTTGGAAAAAGTGTGAATCGAAGACCAAGTAGCAGCCTTACAAACCTGCTCAACAGAAGCCTGGTGCTGGAAGGCCCAGGACGCCCCAACAGCACGAGTAGAATGAGCAGTAACACGAAAAGGGGGAATCTTCCCCTTGGCAGAATAGGCCCCAACAATGGCCTGTCGAATCCATTTACTAATGGAAGACTTGGCGGGAGCCAAACCCTTCCTAGGCCCAGAGGGCACCACAAGAAGGGCGTCAGTCCTACGAAAAGGAGAAGTAGCCACCAAATAGTACTTCACACAGCGAACCACATCCAGAGAATGCAAAACCCTCTCCTTGTCATTGCTGGGCTTAGGACACAAGGAGGGAAGAACAATATCCTGATTCAAATGAAAAGCAGAGACCACCTTAGGAAGGAAATCTGGCTTGAAGCGGAAAACAACCTTGTCCTGATGCCTCTCAAAGTAAGGAGTCTTAATAAACAAGGCTGCCAACTCCGAAACACGCCGAACAGAAGTGATAGCAACCAGAAAAACAACCTTCTGAGTAAGCGTAGAAAGTGCAATATCCAGCAAAGGTTCAAAAGGAGAACCCTGCAAGGCAGACAAAACCAAATTCAAATCCCAAACTGGGAGTAAAGGCTTCCTAGGAGGCCGCACATGTGTAACCCCATGGAAAAAAGTCTTAACCAGATGATGAAGGCAAAAGACTTTTGAAAGAAAACCGCCAGGGCAGAAACCTGCCCTTCCAGCGTACTAAGCTGCAAACCTTGGTCCAGACCATGTTGCAGAAATTCCAAGACCCTAGGGATAGAAAACGCCCTGCAAGGCAAGGCCCTGACCTCAAACCAATCAATATAAGACCTCCAAATCCTGTAATAGATGGCAGAGGAAGACTGCTTTCTAGCCCTGACCAGAGTCTGAATGACAGCCTCAGAAAGACCTTCCTCCCTCAAGATGGAGGTTTCAGCAGCCACGCCGTCAAAGCCAGCGTTGGTAAATTGGGGTAGAGCAGTGGACCCTGAGTGAGCAGATCCGGCAGAAGCGGCAGATCTAACTGATCCTCTGCCAACCTTACCACGTCTGCGAACCAAACCTGTCTTGGCCACCTTGGAGCCACCAGGATTGCTGACGCGCCCTCTAGGGCCAGCTTGCGTACCACTCTGCCCACCATGGGAAACGGAGGGAACAGGTACAGAAACCCCAGATCCCTTCAGTTCAGAGACATGGCATCCGCTGCCAGAGCCAGCGGATCCCGCGAGAGAGACACAAATGCTGGAAGCTTGTGATTGTGACGAGAGGGAAAGCGGTCCACCTGCGGAGTCCCCCACCGGAGGCAAAGCGACCGAAAAACCTTGGGGCAGAGCGACCATTCCCCCCCAGTGAGATGACCCCCTTCTCAGGGAGTCCGCCTACGTGTTCTCCACTCCCGGAATGTACACTGCCGAGATGCATGGGACATTGCCCTCTGCCCAATCCAGAATCAAAGACACTTCCCAGAGGGCACGCCTGCTGCGAGTCCCTCCCTGGTGATTGATGTAGGCGACCGCCGTCCGATTGTCCGACCGAACCTGAACCGGTAGTCCCCGTAACTGATGAGTCAAGTGAGACAGAACCAACCTGATGGCTCTCAGCTCCAGAACATTGATGGGATCGTGAGCCTCCTGAGGCCCCCACAGCCCCTGAAACTGAAGATCCTTCCAAAATCCCCCCCAACCTGACAGGCTGGCATCCGTGGTGACTGTCTCCCAACGAGGGGTCAGAAAGGACCTGCCCCTCATCAGATTGCTCGGTTTCAGCCACCACCGAAGGGAACGCCGCACCCGGGGGGACATCAGAAAGGACTGATCCAATGACAACGGGACCCGTCCCAGGCCGCCAAGAGATGGAGCTGGAGCATCATTGTGTGAAACTGGGCAAAGGGAACCGCCTCGAACGATGCCACCATCAATCCACCAGTAGCATCCCTAGCCGGATGGACAGGCGGGGTATGGATAGGAGACGCTGAGTCAGTTCCTGAATCAGAAGAACCTTGGCTCGGGGGAGAAACACCCAGGCCTGAGAAGTATCCAGAGACATTCCCAGGAACTCCATCACCCTGGAGGGAGTGAGGCAGGACTTGGGATAGTTGATCACCCAAACGAAACTCTACAGAGTGGACACCACGGTCCTGGTATCCAGCTGCGCCTGACTGAGGGAAGACGCCATGATGAGAAGATCATCCAGATATGGCACAATGCGGATACCCCTGGCTCTGAAGATGGCCATCACTCCTGCCAGCACCTTGGTAAAAACCCTTGGAGCCGAGGTAAGGCCAAACGGAAGAGCCACAAACTGAAAATGTCGATTGTCCACGACAAACCTATGGTGTGCCAGAAATATTGGAATATGCAGGTAAGCATCCTTGATGTCTATGGACGTCATGAAGTCCCCCCTGATGAAGTGAATGAATGGCAGAGCGCAGAGTTTCCATACGAAACTTCCGGGGGCGGACGAACCTGTTGAGCAACTTCAGATCCAGAATGGGACGAACGGAACCGTCCTTCTTGGGCACCGTGAACAAGTTGGAATAGAAGCCCAGGCCCCGTTCTGAGAGGGGCACCGGACAGATGACCTCAATGTCTACGAGACTTGCTACTGCTGCCCGAAGCTCCTGGGCGGCCAGAGGATCTAACGGCACCCGAGACCTGAAGAATCTGGGAGGGAGCAAGAACTCGAACTCCAGCTTGTAACCGGAAGACACCACTTCCTGAATCCACCTGTCCGAGACCTCTTGGACCCAGACCTGGGAGAAGAGTTGCAGCCGTCCCCCCACCCGCAAGGGTGAGGACGCCCCCTTCATTGCTGAGCCGGCTTGGCAGCGGCTCTAGGCTTGGAGCCCCAACTGTGTCCTGGACGGGCCCGAATCCTACCCCTAGGCCAGGAATCGCCTCTGGACGAAGGGAAGGCCGAACCCCTGACAACTCCAGCCCCACGAAAGGACTGAGAGAAAGAAGCCGCCCCCCGAAAGGGACGACGCTGCTTCTTACGCTGAGGTAACTTACCTCCCTTTGCCACCGAATCCAATTTTTCTCCAAGGAGCCGCAACCCCACAAAGGGAAGGGCAGTGAGCGACTTTTTAGGCACAAAATCAGCCGCCCACTGGCGTAACCACACCGACCGGCGGATAGCCACAAGCAGGGCCGCAGCTCTGCTACACATCACCAGTGTGTCTTCAAGGGCGGACAGCACAAAGGACAAAAATAACTCACAGCACTTAAGGTCGGCAAACTCCTCACTAGCCGGGTCAAGCCCGGAAGAAGTCAACAATCCTCTAACAACCGACCTGGCAGCTACCAATACAAGCGCAGAAGCACAAACCGGCCACAAGGCCGATCCAACACTGGCAAAACCATGACAAGCCATCTGGTCAATGCGTTTATACTCGCCATCCTTGAGAGTAGTGCACTCCGGAGAATGGAGGACTAAGGTACCGCAGGCCAGGCACCGTGACGACACGCAGTGTGCAGTAGGAGGAGGGAGGGCGGGCCCGGCCCCGCCCCCGTCTCTCCCCGACCAGAAGCCGGGACATGAAAGACGCGCTCGCAGCGCGGGGACGGGCCGTAGGCACGAGCGCCCGGCCCCGCCCAGAGGAGAAGCCCGCACGGGCTCACCACCGCCATTGGCAAAAAGTTCCCATAGCACGCCGGCACCAGTAAAAGTGACAGTGAAAGCACACACACACACAGTTAAACATACACACACACATATAAATGATAGGAATCCATAAGGGACGCCCCCCCCCCCCAAGGGTACCCAGGAGAGGGGGAATCCATGCCAGGGTAGGGCCAAGGGACAGGGCATCCCAAACCGGGATCACCAACCTGGATAGCCGCCTACCGGTTGTTATGGGGTCTCACGGCTCCCAAGCACCAGGGGTGCCAACTACCTTTGCCCGGACCAGCAGCCTAGGATGGGAGGCAGGAAATATTTAACAAAGGGGATCCGGGCAGGAATAGAAGAAAAGAAGGCCGGGAGTCATCCCGGCTACCTGCAAGGAGGAGACATCATCTTCTGACTTGCTCGCCACTGCAGAGATGAAAGACTGGGTAATGAGTGGGAGGTCCCAGGTATTTATGGGCGGGAGGATCTTACCCTTTTTTTTTATATCATCTCTGCAAGATCGCCATCTACAGGTCAGTATACCCAAGTGTAATGAATGTCTTGAAGCGGGGTGTGTGACATACCTAGAATAAGACAATATTCAGTATGAAAATCTTGGCCTACTGAAAGTATGCACAGTACATTTTCTTAGTAGTTGGTTAGGGCTCCATCTGTATGAATGACTGCATCAATGCGGCTTCCACTGAGCCTGTGGCACTGCTGAGGTCCAATAGAAACCCAGGTCGCTTTGAGAACAGCATTCAGCATGTCAACATTATTGAGTCGGTTGTCTCTCATCTTTCATTGGAAGATTCAAAGACCGGCAGCTAGCCTGGGCATCCTACACCATATTCCATACCCTGCTTGAAATCAACCAGCAATCTCAAAAGTGCCGCTGGGAGTGAGGGGGGGGGGTGAGTGGTGGTCCCAGAAATGAGTTTCCATCCGCTTTAAACCAGGTTTAGGTACTTATGGCAGTTTGGGCACGTCTGGCTGGAAAATGAAATCAGCATCTCCACAAAGATCATCAGCAGAGGGAAACATAAGTGCTATAAAAGTTCCTGGTAGATGGCTGCACTTATGATTTGATAGAACACAGTGGACCAACATCAGCAGGTGACATTGCTCCCCCAAGCCATCATTAACTATGGAAACTTCACACTGGACCTCAAGCAACTTGGATTGTGTGCCTCTGCACTCTTCCTCCAGAATCTGGGACCTTGATTTCCAAATGAAATGCAAAACTGAATTTCATCTGAAACAAGATTTGTCCACTGAGCAACAGTCCAGTCTTTTTTCTACTCGGCCCAGGTAAGCAACTTCCGACCCATTCTTTGATTTAGGAGTGGCTTCACAGGTTGTAGCCTTCTTTAGCAATGACCTTTTGTTGCTTACCCTCTTTGTGGAGGCTGTAAAGGATTGTTATCTGGACATCTGTCAAGTCAGCAGTATTCCACATGATTGTGTAGCCTACTAAACCAGACTGAGGGAACATTTAAAGCTAAGCAAAACATTTGTATGCGTTTTTTGTTGATTAGCTTATTACTGTGTGACACAGAGTATAAATTATAAAAATCAAAATTCAATTAAGTCAACACATGAAATAGATCACTCAGTGTGTAATTTATCTATACAATATATCATTTTTTTTTAAATCGAACTCAATAAATAAATCAACTTTTCAATGGCATTATTATTTTTTTAGCTGCACCCAAGATTGATGTATATCAAAACAGGGCTTATGCAAAGTAAGGAGATATAGGTAATAAAATCAATTCTATTTAGGTGGTATAAGGTAGGGACTTTAAAATCTACTTTTACACTTTTATTATAGCACAAGTTTAAATGATTGAATGACAACAAAAATGTATGTTACTAGAGGTGGGTTCTCATACAAACATGTCAAAAAGTGCTTTAGGGTAATCCCATCTACAAATGTATAGTGTTGCAAAATCCCCTTTTTTTTATAGAGTATAAACATTAACAGAAGAACACATTTTTACATTAAAATGAATTTCAAAGTATACATTTGCCACTAGGTTAGCACTCAAAATCAATAGAACAGCATCAACAGTAGGAGGCAGCATGTGACGTTTGGCTTATTTAGAACCTCAAACTACTTCCCACAACTACCTGTCACACCCCCTTATACAGCATCACTTGGGCTCTGCTGGGGCCATTGTCTGTTTAGCAGAGCAATAACCCTTTTACATGCTGCCTGTACCTGTTTGGTTATAATGCATCCAATTTAGCATGATTTCTGGAGCCCGGTACCACCTTGTTGCAACATAACCAGTCATTTCTTCATCTGTGTGCCGTGCCAACCCAAAATCAAGAATCTAAATGTAAAGGAGATTAAATGAGCCTCAAAACATTTGTTATTGCCAAAAGAAGCTTTATTTGCATATTCAAGCTATACACATTACATTTCACATCTATTCAACATCGGTTTTCACACAAGGTGGCCTTTAAAGTTATTTCTTAATCAACAGGTATGTATAAGGAAAAGCTAAAGCAGAAGTCTGGACGTTGTGTCTAAGGAGAAAGGCTGTGTCTGTGCCTCAGGCATATAATGCCTGATATTCCGAATAACGGAGGATAATTTGACAAGCCAACATTTGTCATCTTTTTCTGCAGTTTGCTAGTGTATTGATCAGTACAAGTACTAACCTCACTCCCTTCGTATGCAGGGAGAGACACCTTTCCTAGAAGCCTTTCCCATATATGTATTGGTGAGGCATATCAAAGACTTAAGAAAAGTAGAGTTTAAATTATTGATCAATGGCAAATTCTCTGCAAGACCTAAAGCAAAAAAGTGTTAAACCAGACTAAAACCCTTACAACAAACAGAGCTCATATGAATCCCTCTACAAGACACATAAAATTAATTTACCTTTTTCTAACTCCTGCTGTGGTCAATTTTACAAACAAAATGGACTCTCCTGGAGCTGCAGGCCACCTGCAAACCGGAAGTGCTGCTGGGTTTCCTGTTACTGTGCATTGTCAGTTATGTCAGTTTAATCCAGGCAGCATCATAGTTGGGATGCTGGGAAAGGAAGCTCCAAAATGGTCACTACCACTAGAAAATCGGTGAGGCAGTGTTTTTGCTTTGAGTGGATGCAGGAGCATATGTAAGTGCTGATAATAATTCAGTATCATGCATGCAGATGGGGAAAGTGAGTTTTGAAGAGTTCTCTTTTCCAACTGTGTAAGGCTGTTGGTCCAGTTTAACATCATCAGCTTTTATTTTGTCCTCTATTTGTTATAAAAGTTACCCTTAAGTGACCTTATATTTTAATTTTAGCTTATATAAACGCACAGGCTATGATGTGTATATTCCTCTTGTTTTTCTTGTTCTATTTAAATACAGAGAAACCACAAAGACCAATCATGTATCCTATATGGGTCCCTTGCATATTTCTGTTTCATTGGACATGGCAGTGCAGTTTCATGGCCACATTCACACCTGTCTGGATTCCTCTGCGCTTCATTTAAATGCAGAGAATTCGCCAAAAGGCCATAGCGTGTATCTCTGTGGTCCCTTTCACATCTTTCCGCCTTCATGCAGTGTGGCTGAAGGCTATGTTTTCACTGTGTGGTGCACCGCAGCTTCAATTGTGCACCTTTCCACACCTCAGGAGCAGCTGCACTGTGATTAGGAAAACAGTCTCAATGCTTCCAAGGTGTGAAAAGGCCCATTTATTGGCATGGGCAGGGATTTAAACTGGCAATTGCGGTGCACTGCATGGTAATTGCAATCACAACACACCGCACATTGTGAATATAACCAGAAAAAATCTGCTTGCTACATTCCAACCAAACTACATCACAAATGCATTCCAATTCTAGTCTATGGAACCGTAGTTCTAACCAGGGCTGTGGAGTTGGTAAGCCAAAGCCTGACTCCTGCGCAAATGGTCAATAATTAGTAATAATAAGTATACTGTAGAAAAAATGGTAATATTGGGCTTTTTCTCCCAATTCTAAATGTTATTTCACCCCATAAGACACACTTTTATTTCCCCAAATGTGGGTAGAAAATGTGCATGTGCCTCATGGGGCGAATATAAAAATAAAAAAGTTAATTCACATTTGCCAGTGCTTCTGTGTTGCTGGCCAGGTTGCCACACTGCGGGAGGCCAAAATACCATTTTGTGATTACTCACCTGTAAAATGGTTATTACAAGTATGTCACACACCCCGCTTCCGAATATTCACGACACTTGGGTAACTGTCCTGTAGAGGGTGATCTTGCAGAGATGACATGAAAAAAAGGAACCCCTCCCGGTCCATAAATACCTGGGACCTCCCACCATTTCCCAGTATAAGACAGCAGTAAAGGGACCAGGAAGAGCCAAATGTAAACAGCAAAGAAAAAGGTTCACCATATAAAGGATCACAGAAAAACAAAAAAGGGCGGGATGAAGCAGTGTGACATACTTGTAATAACCATTTTACAGGTGAGTAATCACAAAATGGTATTATTCCCAGTATGTCACACACCCCGCTTCCGAACATTCATGACACTTGGGACATCCAATAGCAGTGCCCATAATGGGTGCGGATCCCAAAAAGGCAATAATGCAAACTTAACTTCAGCTTGCAGAACTTTGCAGCCAAAAACAGCATCCGCTGAGGCCCGCACATCAACCTTATAAAACTTGGAAAAAGTATGAACAGAAGACCAAGTAGCAGCCTTACAAACTTGTTCAAAACAGGAGTCTTATGCTGAAAGGCCCAAGATGCTCCAACAGCACGAGTAGAATGAGCAGTAACACGAAAAGGGGGAACCCTCCCCTTGGCAGAATAGGTCCCAACAATGGCCTGTCGAATCCATTTGCTAATGGAAGACTTAGCAGGCGCCAGACCTTTCCTGGGCCCGGAGGGCACCACGAAAAAGGCGTCCGTCTTACGAAAAGGAGAAGTAGCCACCAAATAATATTTCACACATCGAACCACATCCAAAGAATGTAAGGTGCTCTCCTTGTCATTACTAGGCTTAGGACACAAGGAAGGGAGAACTACATCCTGATTGAGGTGGAAGGCCAAAACCACCTAAGGAAGGAAATCCGGCTTAAAGCGAAAAACTACCTTGTCCAGGTGCCTCTCAAAGTAAGGAGCCTGAATAGACAAAGCCGCTAACTCAGAGACACGCCGAACAGAGGTAATAGCCACCAAAAAGGCAACCCTCTGAGTGAGCAGAGAAAGAACAATATCATGCACCGGCTCAAAAGGGGGCCCCTGGAGAGCCGACAGAACCAAGTTTAAATCCCAAACCGGAGGCCGCACATGAGTAAACCCCTGGAAAAATGTCTTAACCACGGGATGAAGGGCAAAAGACCTTTGAAAGAAAACCGCCAGGGCAGAAACCTGCCCTTTCAAAGTACTAAGCTGGAACCCCAGACCATGTTGAAGAAACTCCAGAATTCTGGGAATAGAAAACACCCTACAAGGCAAGGCCCAAGCCTCGCACAAGTTAATCTAAGACCTCCAAGTCCTATAGTAGACGTTAGAGGAAGATCTCTTCCTAGCTCTAACAAGAGTCTGAACCACCGCATCAGAAAGACCTTCCTCCTTTAAGATAGAGGTTTCAGCAGCCACGCCGTCAAAGCCAGCGTTGGTAAATTGGGGTAGCGTAGCTGACCCTGGGTGATAAGATCCGGAAGAAGAGGCAGATAAAACTGATCTACTGCCAGCCGCACAACGTCTGCGAACCACACTCGTCTTGGCCACCTTGGAGCCACCAGAACTGCTGGTGCCCCTTCTAGAGTTAGCTTGTGCACCACCTTGCCCACCATGGAGAAGGGGGGGGGGGGGGGACAGGTACAGAAACCCCAGTTCCCTCCAAGCCAGGGACATGGCATCCACTGCCAGGGCCAGAGGATCCTGAGACAGAGACACAAAGGCAGGAAGCTTGTGATTGTGACGAGAGGCAAAAAGATCCATCTCCGGAGTCCCCCACTTGTGACAAAGGGACTGGAATACCTTGGAACTGAAAGACCATTCTCCTCAGCGAGAGGATCTCCTGCTCAGGGAATCCGCCTTCGTGTTCTCCACTCCCGGGATGTAAATGGCTGAGATGCCTCTCTGAGGGCACTCCTGCTGTGAGTCCCTCCTTGGTGATTGATGTAAGCGACCACTGTCCGATTGTCTGATCGGACTTGAACTGGCAATCCCTGCAATAGAAGAGTCAAGCGAGACAGAACCAACCAAATGGTCCGTAGCTCCAAAACGATAGGGGTATGAGCCTCCCAAGGCCCCCATAACCCCTGGAACTGATGCTCCCTCCAGAAGCCCCCCCAGCCCGACAGGCTGGTGTCCGTGGTGACCGTTTCCCAACAAGGGGTCAGAAAGGATCTGCCCTTCAACAGATTGCTTGACACTAGCCACCACTGAAGGGACTGCTGAGCTCGGGGAGACAGCAGACAAGACTGATCCAATGACAGCGGACACTTGATCCCAAGTCGCTAGAAGATGGAGCTGAAGCGTCCTCATGTGAAACTGGGCAAAGGGGACTGCCTCGAAGGAAGCCACCATCAAACCTACCAATCTCATCCCTAGCCGGATAGACGGGCGAGGATTGGAAAGCAGAAGCCGAACCAAATCTTGGATCAGAAGAATCTTGGGCTGAGGAAGGAACACCCTGGCCTGAAAGGCATCCAGAGTCATGCCCAGAAACGAAACCTCCCTGGACGGGGAGAGGGAGGACTTGGAATAGTTGATCACCCAAGCGAACCTCTCCAGCGTGGATACCACCACTCTGGTGTCTAGCTCCGCTTGGCTGAGAGAGGAAGCCAAAATGAGGTCGTCCAGGTATGGTACAATGCGAATGCCCTGGACTCTGAGGAGGGCCATCACCCCCTCCAATACCTTGGTGAACACCCTCAGAGCCAAGGTAAGCCCGAATGGAAGGGCCACAAACTGAAAATGCTGATCTTCCACCACGAACCTGAGGAATCTCTGGTATGCCAGGAAGATAGGTACATGCAGATAAGCATCCCTGATGTCTATGGACGTCATGAAGTCCCCCTGACGAAGAGAATCGACGGCTGACCGCAAGGTTTCCATGCGAAACTTCCTGAAGCGGATAAACCGATTGAGGAGCTTCAGATCCAAAATGGGTCGAACGGAGCCCGTCCTTCTTGGGCAACGTGAATAGATTGGAATAGAATCCCAAGCCCCTTTCCGCGAAAGGCACTGGGCAAATGACAGCCATGTTCAGCAGATAGCTTACTGCCGCCCGGAGCCCCTGTGCGGCCAGTGGATCCGAAGGCACTCGAGACCTGAAGAATCTGGGAGGAGGTGGGATCTCGAATTCCAGCTTGTAACCGGAAGACACCACTTCCAGAATCCATTTGTCTGAGACCTCCTGGTCCCAGACCTGGAAGAAGTGCAGCAGCCGTCCCCCCACCCGCAAGGGTGAGGGCGCCCCCTCATTGCTGAGCTGGCTTAGCAGCGGGCTTGGGTTTGGAACTCCAATTGTGACCTGGACGGGCACGACCTCTGCCTCTACTCCAGGAATCACCTCTGAGGGTAGAGAAGGCCAAAACTCTGCCAGTTCTGGCACCACGGAAGGAAGGGTTAAAAGGAGGCCGCCCCCGAAAGGGACGACGTTGCCTCTTACGCTGAGGTAACTTCCCTCCTTTCGTGACAGAATCTAATCTTTCTCCAAAGAGCCGCAATCCCACAAAGGGAAGTGCTGTAAGCGACTTTTTGGCCACAAAATCAGCCGCCCACTGGCGCAACCATACCGACCGCTGAATAGCTACAAGCAAGGCCAAGGATCTACCACACATGACCATGGTGTCATCCAAGGCGGCAAGCACAAAGGACATGAACAATTCACACCGGCTAAAGGCGGTGAACTAATCACTAGCCGGGTCAAGCCTGGAAGTACTCAACAGGTCTCTAACCACAGACCTGGTAGCCACTGCGATAAGCGCCGAAGCACAAACAGGCCGCAAGACTGAACAGACACTAGCAAACGCGTGGCAAGCCATCTGATCAATGCGTTTATCCACACCATCTTTGAGAGTGGTCAGGAGAATGCAAAATAGAAGTATTGGATAACCCGAGCACCGGGGCATCCACCTCGGGAGGGGACGACCATCATTTTACCACGTCCACCGGAAAGGGATTTTTATCCCAACCTTGAGGAATACCTGGAAGCAGAGTAGGCTTCTCCCATTCCTTAAGAATAATGCCATCAAAATGCTTTTGATTTGGGAACTCCAGCGGCCTCCTCAGGAGAAGAAATTGCCAGAACCTCAAAAAGGTGAGCCAAGACCTTTGGGGTATCCACAGCATCCCCCTGCCCTTGCTCAGTATCAGCACCAACAAACTGCTGATTGTCAGAACCCTCAGAATCCTCAAATAATTCCCCCTCTTCTAGCGGGGAATAATCAGACCAGTCAAGGAAATCATAATCATTAAACTCAAAGGCCAGCGCAGCTGGAGACAAATGCTTTCGCTTAGCCGAGGTCTTTCTGGCAACAGAGCCAGAAATAAATTTCTCAATATTAGCCAGTCTGGCACATACATCAGATTGAGACTCCCCACCTGTGACAACATCACTAGGGGTACGGATAAGGCAGGGTGGGGAAGAAGATGAGGCCGGGACCCCGGACCCAGACGCCTGGGCCCCCGACTGCTGCGTTCTGGCCCGCTGAGCACAAGGTATGCAAACAAGTACATTATCCCCCACAAGGGATGCCCCACAACCCACACACTGCCGGGGTTGCCCCGAGGGGAGCCCAAGCCCGGTATCCTGAGAAGCCTCCATATGGTGATTTTAATGTAGTCGCAATGACCAGAGGGATTTACGCTATTAAGCTACCCTGGATGCCCCTTTTTTTTTTTTTTGGAAACCCTAAATTAAACTCTAAGGGACCCTAGGACCGGGAGAACTCCCTCTTTAAACTTCAAAAGAAGGGATCCCACCTAAAATACATGAGAACAGACATAAGTGTCAACATGCACATCGCCATATAAGACAGTTAAAAATGGTGAAATAAATAAAATCCACTCACCGCAGCAAAGCAGCGACTGTCAACCCTCACAGCAGCAAGGGAATGAGAGGGAGAGCAGCAAAGCAGGCAGCGAGGCCGGAAAAAGTGCTTGAGAAAAGCCGGCTTCAAGGGGGGTGGACGGGCCACAACGAGCACGCCTAGCGCCCGGCCCCGCCCCCTCCTTAACTGCACCTGTTGAAAGTGAAACCGGCCCAGCAACAACGGCCACAAAAACACATACAAACACACACACACAATCCACACACCTTTTCCCCCAAATAAAGTAAAACAACCCACAGGAGAAAAGGCCTCCCCCCCCTCCCAAGGGGCACAGAGGGACACGGTAGGGGGGAAAACCCACACCAATAGGTGAAAGGGTAAGAGGGACGGGGCATCCCAAGCCGGGATCACCAACCCGGACACCGCCTACCCCTTTGTATGGGGTCTCACGGGGGAGCAAGCTCCCATATACACCATAAGGTGCAGCCTACCATTGCCTGGACCTTCAGCCTAGGCTGGGAGGCATACTGCTATAGTTTAAATTAAAAAAGGTTCAGGCAGCAATAGAAACAAAAGGCCGGGGGGTTACCCCGGCTACCTGCAAGGAGGAGACAACCATCTTCTGACTTGCTTCGCCGACTGCAGAGACGAAAGACTGGGGAATGGTGGGAGGTCCCAGGTATTTATGGACCGGGAAGGGTTCCTTTTTTTCATGTCATCTCTGCAAGATTGCCCTCTATAGGACAGTTACCCAAGTGTCATAAATATTTGGAAGCGGGGTGTGTGACATACTGGGAATAAGATGATAAAGGAGCTGTATAGAGCCCGGTGTCGTCCTGGCCGAAAAGAAGCAGCGGCGGTGGGGACAGCTTCTTCTGGCCTCCCGCAGTGCGGCAGCTTGGCCAGCGACAGTACATGCAAGTTGACTTTTTTTCATCTTCTTCCGTCACCTGTGGGAAATGGGAGCGAGAGGATGCCTCACTGCCTATAATGCAGAATGGGAGGGAGGAGAATGCCACACTGTCTATGAGAATGTGAGAGGGGAATGCCACACTACCTACAGGAATGGGAGAGGGGAATGCCACACTACCTACAGGAATGGGAGAGGGGAGGGCCACACTGCCTATAGTAATGGGAGAGGGTAATGCCACACTGCCTATAGGAATGGGAGAGGGTAATGCCACACTGCCTATAGGAATGGGAGAGGGTAATGCCACACTGCCTATGGGGGAATGGGAGAGGGTAATGCCACACTGCCTATGGGGGAATGGGAGAGGGTAATGCCACACTGCCTATGGGGGAATAGGAGGGGCAATGCCACACTGCCTATGGGGGAATAGGAGGGGCAATGCCACACTGCCTATGGGAAATGAGAGGTGGTGATGCCATTCTGCCTATGGAGAATGGAAGGGGGGATGCCACTCTGCCTATAACTGGGGGTTTCTGCACCTTGCCGAATTGTTTTCACAACATTTGGTTCAGAATATTTTTTTCTTCTTCTCCTCCTCAAAATTCTAGGTGCATCTTATGGGCAGATGCATTTTCTGGCAGGGCCTTTAAGCAACATAAAGATACCAAATATAAAGGATAGGGGAGATTGGAGAACTCATTATCGCCACTAGAACACCAGGCTGCTTTTTATAAACAAGGCATTAGATTGAGAGAACCTAAAATATAAATATGATTCACATTCACAATCTTCCTATGAAATGGTACATTAATTCTATAATAAGATATTTTCTTTTTTTATGCTCGAGTTGGTACATTTCTACCAAGTTCGACTCCAGCCAAAACAAGCTTCGACTCGCCCACCCTGGATCTAACTGCAAAGGCAAAATGCAAGTCAAAACAACCTGAATTGGGATGCATAGTGTGAATGTAGTGTAAACAGCAAATGAAAAGTTAGACGTAGCCCCGAACTGCAACTACACTGCAACAAATAGGTGTGGATGTAGCCGAAAGTTTTTCTAGCTGCTTTAAATGCATCGCAAATGAACTGCAAATGAAATGAAAACATAGTTCTAACTGCAAAATGTGAGGCCAAAAATACAATTTTGTGATTACTCACCTGTAAAATGGGTATTATAAGTATGTCACACACCTCGCTTCCACTATTCATGACATATGGGTTATGGTCCAGTAGAGGGCGAACTTCTGCAGAGATGAAAGCAAAAAAGAAGCCCCTCTGGTCCATAAATACCTGGGACCTCCCACACATTCCCCAGTATATGACAGCAGTAAGGGGACCATGAAGAGCTAATAAAACATTCTTAACAATAAAAGGTTCACCATATAAAGGATCCAGAATACCAAAGGGCGGGATGAAGCAGGGTGTGTGACATACTTATATTACCCATTTTACAGGTGAGTAATCACAAAATGGTATTATTCCAAGTATGTCACACACCCCGCTTCCACTGTTCATGACATATGGGACATTCAATAGCAGTGTCCGTCATGGGTGGGGATCCAAATACAGCAAAAAAAATGCACCAACTTAAACCACTGCAGCTTGCAGAACCTTGCGGCCAAAAACAGCATCCGCTGAGGCCCGCACATCAACCTTATAAAACTTAGAAAAAGTATGAAAGGAAGACCAAATAGCAGCCTTACAAACTTGTTCAACAGAAGCCTGGTGCTGAAAAGCCCAGGAAGCCCCAACAGCACGAGTAGAATGAGCAGTGATCTTAAAAGGAGGAACCCTCCCCTTAGAATAGAATAGAATAGCCCCAACAATGGCCTGGTGTATCCATTTACTAACGGTAGACTTAACGGGCGCCAAACCTTTTCTGGGCCCGGAAGCCACCACGAACAAGGCGTCCGTCTTACGAAAAGGTGAAGTAGCAACCAAATAGTACTTCACACAACGAACCACATCCAAAGAGTGCAAAACCCTCTCCTTGTCATTGCTAGGCTAAGGACACAAGGAAGGGAGAACTACATCCTGATTGAGATGGAAAGCAGAAACCACCTTAGGAAGGAAATCTGGTTTAAAATGAAAAACCACCTTGTCCTGGTGTCTCTCAAAGTAAGGGGCATGAATAGACAGAGCCACCAACTCAGAGACACGCCGAACAGAGGTAATAGCCACCAAAAAGGCAACCTTTTGAGTGAGCACAGAAAGAGCCACATCCTGCATCGATTCAAAAGGAGGCCCCTGGAGGGCCAAGAGAACCAAATTTAGGTCCCAAACGGGAACCAAAGACTTTCTAGGGGGCCGAACATGAGTGACCCCTTGGAAAAAAGTCTTGACCAGATGATGCAAAGCAAAGGACCTTTGAAAAAAGACAGCCAGGGGAGAAACCTGACCCAAAGTACTGAGCTGGAACCCCAGATCCAGACCATGTGGTAGAAACTCCAAAATCCTAGGAATCGAAAACACCCTGCAAGGAAAGGCCCTAGCCTCACACCAGTCAATATAGGACCGCCAGGTCCTATAGTAAATGATAGAGGAAGACCTCTTCCTAGCTCTAATCAAGGTTTGAATAACCACCTCAGACAAACCTTCCTCCCTCAGGATGAAGGTTTCAGCAGCCACGCCGTCAAAGCAAGCGTTTGTAAATTGGGGTAACATAGTTGACCCTGAGAGATCAGATGCGGAAACGGGCAGCCTGTACTGATCTACCGCCAATCTTACGACGTCTGCGACCCAAACCTGTCTTGGCCACCTTGGGGCCACCAGAATTGCTGGTGCCCCCTCTAGAGCCAGCTTGCGCACTGCCTTGCCTACCATGGAGAAGGGGGGAAACAGGTACAGAAACCCCAGATCCCTCCAGGCAAGGGACAAGGCATCCACTGCCAGGGCCAGAGGATCCTGAGACAGATACACAATACAAAGGTTGGGAGCTTTTGATTGTGCAGAGAGGCAAAGAAATCCACCTCCGGAGTCCCCCACTTGTGACACAGGGCCCGAAATACCCTGTGGTTGAGAGACCATTCCCCTCGGCGTGAGAATCCCCTGCTCAGGGAGTCCGCCTCCGTGTTCTCCACTCCCGGAATGTACACTGCCGAGATGCAAGAACATTGCTCTCCGTCCATGTCAGAATCAGAGAGACTTCCCTGAGGGCACTCCTGCTGCGAGTCTCTCCTTGGTGATTGATGTAAGCTACTGCAGTTTGATTGTCTGATCGAACCTGAACCGGTAAACCCTGTAGGTGAAGTGTCAGACGCGACAGAACCAAGCGGATAGCTCTGAGCTCCAAGACATTGATGGGGGTGTGAGCCTCCTGAGGACCCCACAACCCCTGGAACGGATGATCCTTCCAGAAACCTCCCCAGCCCGACAGGCTGGCATCCGTGGTAACCGTCTCCCAACAAGGGGCCAGGAACGATCTGCCCCTCATCAGATTGCTTGACTCCAGCCACCACTGAAGGGACTGCTGAACCCTGAGAGACATCAGAAATGACTGATCCAAGGACTGTGGACATCTGTCCCATTTCAGCAATAGATGGAGTTGTAGCGACCTCATGTGGAATTGAGCAAAGGGGACTGCCTCGAAGGAAGCCACCATCAAACCTACCAGAGTCAGCCCTAGCCGGATAGAAGGGCGAGGATTGGTCAGGAGAACACGTAACAGATCGTGAACCCTCTGCACCTTTGGCTGAGGTAGGAACACTCTGGACTGACTGGTATCCAGATTTATGCCCAGAAAGGAGATCTCCCTTGATGGGGAGAGAGAAGACTTGGGGTGGTTGATCACCCATCCGAACCTCTCCAGCGTCATCACCACATCCTGGTGTCCAGCTCCACCTGGCAGAGGGAAGAAGCTGTAATGAGTAGGTCGTCCAGATATGGCACAATGCGAATGCCCTGGGCTCTGAGCAGGGCCATAATGCCCACCAGAACCTTGGTAAACACCGTCGGTGCCGAGGTCAGCTCGAACGGGAGGGCCACAAACTGAAAATGCTGATCTCCGACCACAAACCTGAGAAATCTCTGGTGTTCTGGGAAAATTGGTACATGAAGGTAAGCATCCTTGATGTCTATGGACTTCATGAAATCCCCCTGACGAAGGGAACCAATGGCTGAGTGCAGAGTCTCCATGAGGAACCTCTTGGTTCTGATGAACCTGTTGAGAAGCTTCAAATCCAGAATGGGTCTTATGGAGCCATCCCTTTTGGGAACCGTGAAAAGATTGGAATAATAGCCTCTCTGAAAGAGGCACCGGGCATATGACCGCCATGTCCAGGAGGTTCTTTACAGCCGACAGGAGCCCCTGCGCCGCCCGAGGATCCAAAGGCAATCGAGACCTTAGGAATCTGGGAGGAGGCCGGTACTCGAACTCCAGTTTGTACCCAGATGAGACCACTTCCAATATCCACTTGTCCGTAACCTCCTGGGCCCAGACCTGGAAGAAGAGCCGCAGCCGTCCCCCCACCAGTAAGGGTGAGGGCGCCTGCTCATTGCTGAGCTGGCTTGGCAGCGGGCTTGGGCTTGGAACCCCAGGTAGAGGCTGGATGGGCATGTCCTCTACCTCTGTTCTAGGAACCCCCTCTGAAGCCAGAGTAGGCAGGACCTCTGCCCCCTCTGGCACCGTGAAAGGAAGGACTGAAGGAGCTTGCGTTGAGGTAGCTTTCCACCTCTCGCCACAGAATCCAATTTGTCTCCAAACAGCCGCGTTCCCAGGAAGGGCAGAGCTGTAAGTGATTTCTTGGCCACAATGTCAGCTGCTTACTGGCGCAGCCAGACCGATCGGCGCATGGCCACCAACAGAGCCGAAGTTCTACTACACATGGTAATAGTGTCGTCCATAGCCGACAAAACAAAATTCATGAACAATTCACACCTCTTAAGGGCTGTGAATTCAACGCTGTCCAGGTTGAGCTGGGACCCATTTAACATGTCCCTGATCTCCGACCTGGTAGCCACGAGTGCCGATGCACAGACAGGCCGCAAGGCTGAACCCACACTGGCAAAGGCATGGCAAGTCATCTGATCAATGCGCTTGTCCTCGCCATCCTTAAGGGTAGTGGCGTCAGGAGTATGTACAACGGAGGTGTTGGACAGTCCTAAGATGGGCGCATCAGGGGAAGACCAGCGCTTCACCGCGTCCACCGGAAAAGGATACTTTCTATCCCATCCCTGAGGAACACCATGAAGGCGACTCGGCTTCTCCCATTCTTTAAGAATCATGCTGTCAAAATGATCCCGATTTGGAAACTCCAAGCGGGGCTTAGAGAACCCAAAGAATTCCCCCTTCTTTGGAGGGGCCTCCGCTGGTGGGGAAATGCCCAGAACCTCTGATAGATTGGTCAGGACCCTGGGAGTATCCACAGCAACCCCAAGCGCCTGCCCGGCATCAGTTCCTCAGTCTCCGATTCCTCAAATAATGCCCCCTCCTCGAGCGGGGAATAATCAGCCCAGTCAGGGGAGTCATAATCATCAAAATCAATTACCGGTGACAGATGCCTTTTCTTAGCAGGGCCTTTCTGCCCACTTAGGTTGGCCAGCCTAGCACATACATCCGAGTGCGACTCCCCACTAGTGTCACTTGGGGTACGGATGATGCCGGGAGGGGTAGGAGATGAGGCGGGATCCCGACTGCTGCGTAATGGCCTGTTGCACACATGGTATGCAAATTAGTACATTCTCGCCCGTAAGGGATACCCCACAACCCACACATAGCCGGGATTGTCCCGAAGGGAGCCCAATCCCGGTATCCTGTGGAGCCTCCATATGGTGATTTTAAGGTAGTCGCAATGACCAGAGGGAATTATGCTGGTAAGCAACCCGGGATGCCCCTTTAACCCTTTCAGTGCCAAGCACGTAGAATCTACATGCCTGATTTTCCCCCTGGTAGTTAAAAAAATAAAAATAAAAAATACTCACCTGACCCCTCGTTGGATCCAGCCGGGTCTCCTCTTTAATTTGGTGCCATCCGATCCCCGTGGGGGGTCAGATGGCTCCAGGAGAGCCCCCCGGAATAGGCCCACCCCGCTTCGGCAGCAGCAGCTGCTAACTGTAAAAAAAAAAATTAAAAAATGACATTTACTTACCTGAGGCCGCGCTGTCTCCCGACAGGTGTCCTTTTCACTGGGGGAGGGGGGGGCTCCGATCGCCCTCCCCCCACTCCCTGGAACGGGTCTGCTAGCCCCGCCCCCTGGGGGCGGGCCAGGTGACATCGTTGTGATGTCACCAGCAGCCCTCTTAATGCCGGCACCCAACAGAGAATCAGTCTGCTCGGGTGCCTGGAGGAGAGGGCTGAGATCGCACCCCCCCCCCCTCCCCAGGCTCTCTCTTCCAAACACCCGAGCAGACTGTCATCGCAGATCGCCGGGGGACACAGGATCGGAGGTGAGTAACTTAACATTTTAACTTAACATTTAACCCCTTGTGAACTTGTAAGGGGTCCATGAGACCCCTTATACCAGTTCACAAGGCTGGGGAATGGCAAGTCACCCGCTTGCCGCAGCGGAGGACTTGCCATTAACCCCCGGCACCTGGAAGAGCCCGGGCCCACACAGGCTATGTGGGCTCGTAGGCTGCAGGGCGGGGGGGGGCACAAAAGCTGGCCCCCCCACTCTGAGCCTACAAGCCCCCATAGCTGGTCCCGGGCTGGTAATGCTGGGTAAGGGGGACCCCATTTCATTTTTTTTTTGGATTTGGGGTTAAAAACCTTTAAAATTCCAAAGAAAAATGGGGTCCCCCCCTTTTTTTTTTTTTTAATTAACCCCTCATGTTCTGTCGCCTAGCAGCTATAAAAGGCTTCCAGCTGCAGCAGGAGAGCAGGATTGATCAGCGTGGGACACAGGGATGGATGGGAGGTAAGTATTAAAAAAAAAAAATATTTTTTCTTATGTGTCAGTGTCTTTTTTCACACTTAACCCCTTGTGAACTGGTAAGGGGTCCATGAGACCCCTTATACCAGTTCACAAGGCTGGGGGCTAGCAAATCACCTGCCGCTAGCAGGTGACTTGCCGTTAACCCCTGCCTCCCCAAAGCCCGGGGGGGGGGGGCAGAAGAGCCCGGGCCCACATAGGCTATGTGGGCTTGTAGGCTTCAGGGTGGGGGGCCACAAAAGCTGGCCCCTCCACTCTGTTCCTACAAGCCCCCATAGCTGGTCCCGGGCTGGTAATGCTGGGTAAGGGGGACCCCATTTCAATATTTTGGGGATTTTTAAGGGGTTTTAACCCTTAAAATTCCCAAAAAAATCCTATGTCATTTTTTTTTAATTAACCCCTTATGTTTATAGTGTGGATAGTAGTAGTATTTTATTTGTAAATGTTATAAAGTGCTATTTTCAGTTTGGGGGGTCTCCTGGGCAAGAATGGGGGGGCTACTGATACACATGTGGTACCGTTGTAATCGGGAGAAATTGTGCTTTCACGTGCAATATGTTTTTCTCTAATAAAGTAAATGTTTTATTCAAAATAAAGGAGACAATTGTCTAAAAAATATTTATTTTTTTTTTTACACAAAAATATTTAAAAAAAGTAGAAAAATTACAAGCAAGACATTTCATGTTCAAACCTAAACTCTGCTGCAAAATCTATACCTATAATTTTCCTGAAAATTCCGGCAAAAATCACAGTTAAACATGGCACAGAATGGGGAAAAATGACCTGTCAACAGAGGGTGACAAAACTTGAAGTAGGTTGACAATTAAAAGGGTTAATAGTACCTTTGCATGTTGGGTATTGTTCTGCTCGGGGGACCTTGCTACTTCAGATTTAGCTTGTTTTTTCTTGTTTGCATATTTATATTTTAGGAAAACATGTTATTTATTCATTTTTTTTATTCATTTTTTTAGGGAAACCCTGTGCAACCTAAGAATTCTTTGAGGGATTACTTCCAGAAAGGTGAGCCTACTACAACAAGCTGGGTACTCTTAGAAAGAGTAACATGTGTATGGTATATGGTTTACAGGGGATATTCCAAATGTAAAGGGTTGTTTTGGTTGGAAAATTGCAAGGTGCACATTTTGTCTGCAGAGCTGAAATTTTCAAGTAAAATTACTGTTATGTGCATGCTTTACTTTGGGGTGTTTGCCAACTCTTCCTTTGACAGTACCTTTGCATGTTGGGTATCGTTCTGTTTGGGGCATGTTGCTTTTTGAGATTTTACTTGTTTTTTCTTGTTTGCATATAGTTTTTTTTTTTTTTTTTTTTTTTAGGAAAATGTGGCTTTATTCTTCCTTTTTATTCTTTTTTAGGGATACTTTGTGCAACCAAAGAATACATTGAGGGATTACCTCCAGAAAATTAAGCCCACATAAACAAGCTTGGTACGCCTAGAAAGCTTGAGGTGTGTACTTCCAGAGATTATATAGTTTGTGAGGGGTATTTTAAATGTAAATGGTTGTTTTTCTGGAAAAACTGCAAGGTGCGCATAGCGCAGTTGTATTTTATCTGAAAATCTCCTAAAGCGCTGTTTCAGTTTGGGGGAGTCTCCTGGGCAGGAAAGGGTGTCTATCAATACATATGTGGTACCGCTGTGACTGGGAGAAATTTGGGTTTCGCACGCAATAAAATTTTATTGACAAACTTATATTTTTTATTACAAAAAAAACACTACAAATTGCAAAAAATAGATTTTTTTTATTTTTTCTGCACATATTTCACCAAAAAGTATTGAGAATACACTAAAAAAAGGCCAAACAAGAGATTTCATGTTGAAGCCCAGACTCTCTTGAAAAAAACAATATATAATTTTCCTGGGAAATCCCTGGAAATCCTTTCAAAAATCACAGTTGAACATGTGTAGCGCAAAATAGTGAAACATGGTCTGGCGACAAAAGCTGCAGGTAGGCTGGCAGCGAAAGGGTTAAGTCCCGAGTGGGAGGATTTATAAGTGCAGTGCCCCAAATTACAGCTAGGGACCCTAGGACCGGGAGAACCCCCTTTTAAGCAAGGCACAGGGAGTACTCCTGAAAGACACAAGATATGTGGCCATAAGCACATGCACACACACAGCAACAGCATAATAAATACATGTCATAAGAAAACAATAGAGAGGCCAGCGCTGCCCCAAGCGGCGACTGAGGCTTATTGGCCAAGCATAGCAAGAAGAGGGGGGAGCACAGCAGGGCACTCACCCACCGCAGAAAATGGCGTCCTATTCAGCCAGCAGCACCTGAGAGAAAGAGAGAGGGAGGGAGAAAAAGGGGCGGGCAAGCGCAGATCGCGCGCCGCGCCCGGCCCTGCCCCTTCCCTCCGAATCCTGTAATGCAGTTCACAGCAATGGGATGGGCCCTCAATGGCGCCAACAGAAGGGGGCGGGCCACGGCAACGCACGAGCGCCCGGCCCCGCCCCCTCACAGAATCAGCCTGAGGGGAAGAAGCAGCCAGAGTGCACAGCGCAACGTGAATCAAGTGCACAAGCACACACACACACACACACACATATATATATATAAGTGAAAAATAGAAGAACAATGCCATCCCCCCCCCCCCCCCCCCCCGCTGGAGGGTAACAGAGGGGACCCGGAAGGGGGAGAATCCCTCACCAAAAAGGTGTAAGGGAATTAAATGGGGACAGGGCATCCCAAACCGGGATCACCAACCCAGATGCCGCCTACCCCCTTGTATGCCTTTTATGCAAAAGGTTAGTAGGCAGGTACTCTTAAAAGATAAGTGCTAGCACTGACAATGGCCCCCAGTAAAAGGCAATGGGTGCGGTCTCACGGGGGAGCATGGCTCCCTAAACCCTAATAAGGTGAAGGCTACCATCACCCAGACCTGCAGCCAAGGCTGGGAGGCTAGAAATGGGCTTAATGCATAAAGGTCCGGGCAGAAATAGAGCACAACATGGCCGGGTGTAAACCCGGCTTACTTGCAAGAAAGAGCAGCATACATCTTCTGACTTGCTCGCCGTCCTGCAGAGAAGGAACTGGGGAATGTGTGGGAGGTCCCAGGTATTTATGGACCGGGAGGGGCTTCTTTTTTGCTTTCATCTCTGCAGAAGTTCGCCCTCTACTGGACCATAACCCATATGTCATGAATGGTGGAGGCGGGGTGTGTGACATACTTGGAATATGCAACTGAACTGTAATTGGACTGTAGTGAACGTAGCCTGAACTGATAAATACAAAGAAGCCCAAACTGCAACACCTAGGTGTGCATACACATTTTTCCTAACTTAATTCACATTTTGCATGTATTTTTCTTTTTCCTTATAGCTTATAGTTCTATAAAGAGGATTTGGTACCCTTGGCATTTTTAAAATAACATATTGGAACTTTTATAAATAAAGACTGTAAAGTATAAAGAATTTAAAGTAGCTAAAACCCCAATTTAACCTTTTCGCTGGAATGCTCCTTTTAAAACTAAAGTGTTGAAGTAACTTACTTTCAACTCACAATCTTCATTAACAGCCAAGTTGCTGGGTTTCAAGTCCTGTTTATGTATAAAAAAAAAAAAAAAAAATCATGTTAAATAAAGGCGGGAGAAAAAAAAAACAGGTGCTAGCTCGCAGGCTTAAAGTGATTGTAGAGACAAAAGTGGAAAAATACCATTTTGTGAATACTCACCTGTAAAATGGATATTGTAAGTATGTCACACACCCCACTTCAAACATTAATTATTACACTTGGGTTATTCCACCAGCAGGTGGCGACGTTGCAGAGAAGTCTTGAAAAACGAGCCCCTCCTGGTCTATACATACCTGGGACCTTCCACTTATTCCCCAGTATTCAAACAGCAGTAAAGACAAGGTACCAAGAAGAAAACCATTGGCAACCCTCAAACTGTAAACGAAGCTTCACCCTATAAAGAATCCAGGATACCAAAAAGGGCGGGTGAAGCGGGGTGTGTGACATACTTACAATATCCATTTTACAGGTGAGTATTCACAAAATGGTATTATTCTAAGTATGTCACACACCCCGCTTCAAACATTAATTATTACACTTGGGACATCCAAAAGCAGTGTCCACAAAGGGCGGGTATCCAACAAGGCCATAATGCAAAACTCAAAACACCGCAGCTTACAGAACCTTGCGGCCAAACACAGCATCCACTGAAGCCCGCACATCACACTTTTTCCAAGTTTTTACAAGGTTGAACAGAAGACCAAGTAGCAGCCTTACAAACTTGTTCAACAGAAGCCTGATGCTGAAAAGCCCAAGACGCCCCAACAGCACGAGTAGAAAGTGCAGTGAAACGAAAAGGGGAAACCTTCCCCTTGGTAGAATAGGCCCCAACAACAGCCTGACGAATCCATTAGCTAATGGAAAACTCAGCGGGAGCCAAACCCTTTCTAGGCCCAATCAGGGCACCACGAAAAAGACATCAGTCTTACGAAAAGGAGATGTAGTAAACAAACAGTACTTCACACAGCGTACCACATCCAAACAGTGCAAACCCTCTCCTTGTCATTCCTAGGCTTAGGACACAAGGAAGGAAGAACAATGTTCTGGTGAAGATGAAAAGCAGAGACCACCTAAGGAAAAAAGTCCGGTTTGAAGCGGAAAACCACTTTGTCCTGATGTCTCTCAAAGTGAGGAGCCTGAACCGACAAGGCTGCCAACTCCGAAACGCGCCAAACCGAAGTGATGGCCACCAAAAAGGCAACCTTCTGAGTCAGAGTAGAAAGAGCAATAACCTGCAAAGGCTCAAAGGAGGAACCTGAAGAGCAGAGATAACCAAATTCAAATCCCAAACAGGGAGCAAAGGCTTTCTAGGAGGCCGCGATGTGAGACCCCCTGGAAGAAAGTCTTGACCAAAAGAGGAAACGCAAAGGACTTTTGAAAAAAAAAAAAAAAAAAAGACAGACAAGGCAGCAACCTGCCCCATTAAGATACTCAGCTGAAGACCAGAGTCCAGCCCCGATTGGAGAAATTCCAAAATCCTGAAAACAGAAAAGACCCGACAGGGCAAAGATCTAGCCTCACTCCAATCAATATAAGATCTCCAAGTCCTATAATAGATGGTAGAAGAGGACCTCTTCCTGGCACTAATAAAAGTCTGAATAACAGAGCCGAAAGACCTTCCTCCCCTAAGATGGAGGTTTCAGCAGCCAGGCCGTCACAGCCAGCGTTGGTAAATTGGGGCAACGCAGTTGACCCTGTGTGATAAGATCCAGCCGGAGAAGCAGATCGCAGTGATCCACCGCCAGACAAACGATGTCTGCGAACCACACCCTCCTTGGCCACCTCGGAGCCATGAGAATGGCGGGAACCCCGTCCAGGGCCAGCTTTCGCAACACCTTGCCTAGCATGGGGATCGGAGGAAACAGATAAAGGAAACCCCAGGTCCCCCCAGCTCAGAGACATGGCATCCACCGCCAGAGCCAGAGGATCCTGAGAGAGCGACACGAATGTCGGAAGCTTGTAATTGTGACGAGAGGCAAACAGATCCACCTCCAGCGTCCCCCACCGGAGACAAAGCGACCGAAAAACCTGAGGGTGGAGAGCACCTGCTCAGGAAGGCCGCGTCCGTGTATTCCAAACCTGGAATGTACACTGCCGAGATGCAAGGGACATGAGTCTCAGCCCAGGCTAGAATCAGAGACACCTCTCTGAGGCACGCAGACTGCGAGTCCCTCCCAGGCAATTGCTGTAAGCAACCGCCGACCGATCATCCAACCGAACCTGAACCAGCAAGCCCTGTAAATGCTGTGTCAAGAGAGACAGAACCAACCTGATGGCTCTCAACTCCAGAATGTTGATGGACAAGTGGGCCTCCAGAGGACCCCACCTCCCCCGGAACCGAAGGTCCTTCCAGAAAACTCCCCATCCCGACAAACTGGCGTCCATGGTGACAGTTTCCCAAAGAGGCATCAGAAAGGACCTGCCCCTCAAGAGAATGTCCGAGACCATCCACCACTGGAGAGACTGCCGAACCCGGGAGGACATCCGGAAAGACCGATCCAACGACCGTGGTCGCCGGTCCCAAGATGCCAACAGATGAAACTGAAGCGTCCTCGTGTGAAACTGAACAAAGGGAACTGCCTCAAAGGAAGCTACCATCAACCCCACCAGTCTCATCCCTAGCCGGATGGACGGGCAAGGATTGGAAAGAAGAAGCTGCGCCAATTCCTGAACCAAGAGAACTTTGGCCGGAGGCCGAACAACTCAGTGTTGGCAAGAATCCAAGGACATCCCCAGAAAGGGCACCACCCTGGCCGGAACGAGAGAGGACTTGGGGTAGTTGATCACCCAGCCGAACCTCTCCAGAGTGGATACCACCGTCCTGGTGTCCACCTCCGCTTGACTGAAAGAAGAAGCCATGATGAGAAGATCTTCCAGATAGGCCACAATGCGAATCCCCTGAGCTCTGAAAAGGGCCACCACGCCCGCCAACACCTTGGTGAACACTCTTGGAGCCGAGGTAGGGCCGAACGGAAGAGCCACAAATTGAAAATGCCGATCTTCCACCACGAAGCGAAGAAACCTTTGGTGAGCCGGAATATATGAATATGAAGATAGGCATCCTTGATGTCTATGAACGTCATGAAATCCCCCTGCCGCAGAGAATTGATGGCAGAACGCAGAGGTTCCATGCGAAACCTCCGGGGAAGAATAAACACATTGAGGAACTTCAGATCCAGGATGGGACGAACCAACCCGTCCAACTGGGCACTGTGAAGAGATTGGAATAATACCCGCGGCCCACCTCCGAAGGAGGAACCGGGCAGATGACTGCCATATCCAGAAGATTCCTCACCGCCGCCAGGAGCCCCTGCGTGGCCAAAGGATCTGAGGGCACACGAGACCTGAGAAAAAACCTTAGAGGAGGTCGGTACTCGAACTCCAGCTTGTAACCGGCCGACACCACCTCCCGGATCCACCTGTCCGAGACCGCCTGGTCCCACACCCGGGAAAAGAGTCACAACCGTCCCCCCACCCGCAAGGGTGAGGGCACCCCCTCATTGTTGAGCGGGCTTGGCAGCTGGTTTGGGTTAGGCACCCCCGGAGTGAACGGGACGGCCACGGCCTCAACCCCTGTTCCAGCTTGCACCCCTGGGGCCGTAAAGCCTGCGCCTCTGCCAGCTCTGGCTCCCCGAAAGGAGGGATTCAAAGAGGCCGCCCCCCGAAAGGAACGACGAAAGGTCTTGCACTGAGGTAACTTACCTCCCTTGGCAACCGAATCCAATTTCTCACCAAACAGGCGCAAACCCAAAAAAGGAAAGAGCCGTAAGCGACTTCTTAGAATTAAAGTCAGCAGTCCATTGCCGCCACCACACCGACTGTTGGATAGCCACCAACAAAGCCATGGTCCTGCCACACATCACCATGGCGTCATCCTGAGCGGCAAGGACAAACAAAACGAAGGACTCAACGTTTGAGAGCAAGGAACTCATCACAAGTAGGATCAAGGTCCGCACATAACCCCTGACAATGGACCTAACCGCCAACAACAAAAAAGCCGAAGCACAAACAGGCCTCAAAACCGAACCCGCACAGGTAAAACCATGGCGAGCCAGCTGGACAATCCGGCGAACTTCGCCATCCTTAAGGGTAGTCGTGTCAGGAGAAGGCAACACCGCCATGTTAGATAGCCCCAAAAACCGGGGCATCAACCTCGAGAGGAAAAGCCAACGCTTCACCAAGTCCGCCGGAAAAGGATACTACTTATCCCAACCAGGCGGAACACCGAGACGCGTAGGCTGCTCCCATTCCTTAAGGACGACATTCTCAAAATGTTGTTGACAGGGAAACTCCAAACGCGGCTTGGCCACAACAAACAAATCACCCTTAGGCGGAGGAACTGCCTCGGGAGGGTCTAAATCAAAAACTTCAACATTTGAGTCAATATGGAAGGGATGTCAAATACCGTCCCCGCTGCCTGGTCACCCTCAGCACCAAACAACTGCAGGACCACAGGGTCGTCCAGTTCCTCTAGAATCTCACCAGCAGGCACAGGTGTTGAGACCAATTAGTCTATGTGCATGCACCGTGGGACATCTGAATTTTTGGACTCTTATCTATTGTTTTTTAAGGAATAATACATTTAATTCCATTTGCTCAGTGCCGAATATATCTGTAAACCTCCAGAATCTCCCCCTCTCGATCGGGGGGCAATCTGACCAATCCAATGCCACAATAACATCCACGTCTGAGTCCGGCGGAGACGGGGACAAGTGTTTCCGCTTAGCCGGAGCCATCAGAGCAACCACAGCGGAAATATTTTCTCGAGGCTAGCCAACCAGGCGCATACCTCGGATTGCGAATCCCCACCCATGACAACGTCACACGGGGTCCGGAACAGGCGGGGAGGTGTAGGGGATGACACGGACGGCGAAGGGCCAGAGAACCGGGGAGCCGGACTGGCGCTCAATGAACCGCTGCACACATGGAATGCATATAATGACATCATCCCCCGGGAGCAGAGCTCCACAACCCCCACACAGCCTAGATTGCCCCGAAGGGCCGATTCCGGTATCCTTGGAAGCCTCCATATGGTGAAGTTATGGTATTCTCAACTACCCAGGGATTTACGCACTATGCAACCCGGGATGCCCCTTTAATTAAAAGTCCCAGGAGTGGGAGGATTTTTGCCTAGGGAAAACCCTAATTGGTAATTAAGACTAGCCAGGTATCAAGACCGGGAGACCCACGGGTAGCCGGGGTATCCCAGGATCTGTACAAGAATTATGGCAATCATGCGCACTCAAACACACACACACACCAGCCTATAGGAAAGAAAATGTGAGGAGCAGTATGCCACCCACATAGAAAGTGGCATACATGGGGTTAAACAGGGCTGCGATAGTAAGCATGCCACCGTGCCTAGTAACCCTATATACCGGTTCCCGTAAATAAGACAGACCCCCTACAGACATAATATAAGACAGCCCAAAATATATATAAGTATCATGGACGACAGTCCCAGAACTAGCCCCCATGTCACAACCACAGCCGCATAACAATGAACAAAACCCGCACAACCAGGTACCTGAACAGCGACGATCAGAGCCAGCGAGGGAGACGCACAGCACTGTGGAAAGAAGAGGGGCGGGCCGGAGCAGCGCACGCGAAGCGCTCCGGCCCCGCCCCCCGCCTGAGAACCGAACAGCGAGGGCCGCGGCAGAGCGCGGCCCCGCCCACCAATCGGATCACCGCGGCCCGCACAATGGCGGCGCCGCAGAGACAGGAGAAACGGGAGCCAACAGGCACCCCCACAGCACACCCCACAGCATAACACCTCGCCCAGAGCCCTAGAAAAAAAACGGGGAGAAGCGCCCGCAGCGCGGCGCCGGTCCCCAGACAGTAAAAGGCACACAAACACACAGTCAATCAAGTCACCTCACAAGTGAAAATACACTAACACGCCACGCCCCCCCCCCCACGCTAAGGGAGAAGGGACCAAGCGGGAGACGGCAGGCTAAGGGGGAACCGGGACGGGGCATCCCAAATCCGGATCACCGTCCGGATAACCGCGTTGCCCCACGTGTGCGGTCTAGCGGAGGAGATAAGCTCCTAGGCACCAGAAGGTGCCATCTACCATTGCCCAGCCAGAAGCCAAGGCTGGGAGGCTTCCGGTTTAACAATCTAGGCATATAAACACAGACTGGGCAGAAATAGACCATGGGGGGGGTGCCGGGGGTGCAGGAGACTTCATTCTTCTGTCTTGTCGCCATCTTGCAGAGAAGAACACTGGGGAATAAGTGGGAGGTCCCAGGTATGTATAGACCAGGAGGGGCTCGTTTTTCAAGACTTCTCTGCAACGTCGCCACCTGCTGGTGGAGTAACCCAAGTGTAATAATTAATGTTTGAAGTGGGGTGTGTGACATACTTAGAATAAAAAAAAGCTGCTTACCTTGCCAAACATTCCTCCAGAACTGTCATTCTTCTCAGCTCAGCCCCGTGAGTTAGGAAATCCCCTCTCTCAACGGGGGCTCTAGCCACACCCCACCGATGCAGTCCACCAATCACCTCTCAGGTCCCATAACAGAACCACACTATGTCCTCATACCTGGATTAAATGGCTCTATGCCAACAAGCTCCGCTAACCCCTTTCTCCTGCATCTGTGCCCCACCTCCCCCTAACAGCACTCTCTTTTCCAGCGGCAGGCAAATGGGACCGGGAGGTGCGGGCACAAGATCCCCGACCCCACTGCCAAGAAGCCACTGCTGCCTGCCCAAGATCGGGAAAAGCCGCCGCCACCCAAACCAGGGAGATGAGCCGGTGAGATTTGGGATTGGGCACAGGTGCATTTGGGAGAGTCCTATGCAAGTTTTGGAAATCTTACAGACCCCACCCATTATGAAGATTATTATGCAGCCTCACAGATCCAAGGGCCACACACACTTTTTCAGAAGAGAAATCATGAGGCAATAATGCAGGCTGGAAGGTAAGTAGGTGAGTATTTTTTTTTAAATTCCTTTACTGTCCCTTAAAATTAATCAGCTGAAAGTTTAGGAAGAAACCATGTCAAATGTATTATATGAATAAGGGTATTCTATATACAGATTGACAAAATTGCTATATTTCAAATTAGTGTGGTGTTTAGAAACACTCAAGGTCATCCAAACATGCACACTAAAAGAATTGAATTTTGATGTAAAGTGTAGGGAAAAATTAAGCCTAAAAGTAAAATGGCCACAGGGGCTGCACCATACCCCATGCCCTAAGTGTTCCAATTGGGTAAGCCTGAGTGGTCACAGATCAGCCAAAGTGCGAGCATTATGCAGGATTTTTAAGATTCCTTTTTAGTTTTATTTGGATGCCCAGGGGTGGACTGCTTTTGAGTCATTATGGCTTAGGTTTGGCTTTAAGGCTGGTTTCAGTCTAGTGATCATTTATTTGTTTAACCCTTCTAACTCCAGTTACGTAAAATTTTCGTGGCTGCGTCTCCTATCGTTAAACATCAGCCACATAAATTTTACGTGTCTGGCTTTCCTCCTTTCTAGCAGCCAAACAGAAAAAAAAAAAAAGATGCTCACCTGACCCCTTGATTAACCCGGCCAGGTCTTCTCTTAAACCGGGGGGGCCTCTGATCCTGCCACTAATCCCCCCCCCCCCCCGGACTCTTTCGGTTTCAGAAGAGAGCCTGGAATAGTAGCCCCCTGCTTCCATCTTTGCTGGTGATCACTGGAAAAAAGACCCTCTGGTCAGGTCTCCCCCCCCCCCCCCCAGACAGACGAGTGCCCCGACAATCTTCAAATCAACACATTTGTCAGTGGATCAGCAAGGGGACAGTGGCATGGGACATCGGGGCTGAAGGGAGTAAAACAATTTTTTAATACATTTAATTTTTACTTGCTTGCTGTGTTGCAAACTGGTAACGGAGCCATGAGACCCCTATACCAGTTTCACTAGGTTCAGGGGCTGGCAAGTCACCTGCAGCAAACTGATAACTTGACATTAGCCCCCCCAGAGCCCGGGGGGGGGGGGGACAGAAGAGCCTGGGACTGCAAAGGCTGTGGGAGCTTGTAGCCTCCAGGGCCAGGGGCCACTGAGGCTAGCCTCCACACCTTGGTCTACTAACCCCCATAGCTGGTGCCTGGGCTGGTTTATGGTTTATGCTGGGAATGGGTTATCCTGTGGATTTTTCTGGGGGGGGGGGGGGATTTTGTAAAGCTTTTTAACCCTTAAAAGTAAAAAAAAATGGGGTACCTCACTCAGCGGGTATAAAGGGCTCTTGGCAGCAAGAGAACAGAAACCAGAGTGATCGGTAGGTGAAACTGCGTTCAGGGATGGTTCAATCATTTTTTGTCTCTGATGCGTGTTTTTTTACATTTAACCCTTTGAGAACTCGTGAGGGAGCCAAGAGACCCCTATACCAGTTGACAAGGCTTGGGAGCGGTCAAGTCACCTGCGGCTAGTGGGTGTAGGGGTATCCGCAGGAGATGGACACACCATAAAGTCAATAAAGTTGATTGAAAGTTGGTATACCCTAGCAACCCCCAGTACAGCTTGGCAGTTTGTAAAAAGCAGTAACTGAAATTGACAGTGGAAAACACTAGAACCTTCTTGACTGGAAATAAACAATAAACCTGATTTCTACTGCAGGCAGGATCACATTTTCTATTTATTTATTTGTGGAGGTGCCACATCCTCCACAGTTCCAGAAGACATTTAAGGTGATTATTAAAACCCCTTTTTCTTCTGAAGTGGAAGATGCGGCCTTGATTGGACTCATCACATGGGGTGGGAGAACAGCAACTCACTGTAACCCTAACTACCAACTAAGAAACAACAACTATGTCCCGTAATTCTACTGCCCAGGGCTGTGTCCGCAGAGGTGACAGTATTTTTTTTTTTAATTTAGTAAAGGTAGATGACCATGTAGCTGCCTTACATACCAGTTCCATTGAGGCCTGTTGATGGGAGGCCCGTTGATGGGAGGCCCAGAATGATCCAACCATTTAGGACTATGAGCTAAAGAACAATCTTAACAGGCATCTATTTTCTGCTTGCCTTGTAAAATATTACAAAAGTCACCCTGATCAGTTTACAAATAAATAGTCTTAGGAAGAAATGGTTCTCTATTTGTTACCACTATCCAGGGTAATGAACAAAAAAAATATGTTTTTCTTCGTTTGTTCTATGAACATAGAATTAAAAACTTCTAACTACATCAAATCGATGCAGCAATATTTCCTAAGCCTTTAAAGGATTTGAGCAAAGAGAATTAATACAATCTCTTAATTAATGTGAAACGGTATAACAACCTTTAGTAAAATGTCTAGAAGTATTCTTATTACCACTTTGTCTATATGAAATACATTAAGTGAGGTTCAATGAAAATTGACACTTAATCAGAAACTCGTATTATGGATGTTACAGCAATCAAGAAAGGTTACTTTGAGAAAAATAGAATCAAAGCGGAATCAAATCTAATGGTTCAAAAATATGTTAATATATATCTGATAGTATCATATTAAGGTTTCATAACTCTGTAGAAAAAGGGGACAAGTATGTGTAGCCCCTTGAAAAAGGAGTCTTAACAGCGTAATCTTCAAGTGGCGTTTGACAAAATGGAAGTATAGGCCTTGTCCCTTAACCCTTCTAGCGGCAGCTGCGTAAATTTCACGTAGCTGCCTCTCCTGTCTTCAAACACCAGCTACGTAAATTTTACGTACCTGGCTTTCCCCCCTGCTAGCGGGCAAAAAAAAAAAAAAAAAAAGCCACTCACCTGACCCCTCTATCGAAATCGTCCGGGTCTCCTCTTCAATAGGGGGGGCTTCTCCCGGCCCTACATATACCGAAGGACCTCCCACAAATCCCCAGCATTGAAAAGCAGTGAGAAGGAGAAGCCAGTAGCAACCAACCACCCAGGAACTGGCAATAATAACAATGATAACAATCACCATACAGGGGATCCAGAACAAAGTGAGAACCAGGGTGGGTTGGAGCAGGACGTGCTGTATGCATATAATACCAATTCTACAGGTGAGTATTTCACAGAATTGTATTATTCTAAGCATACAGCACGTCCTGCTCCATCTATAATACTTACACATGGGACATCCAATAGCAGTGTCCGTAAGGTAGGGTGGGATCCCCAACAGAAAAGGCAACAGCGAGCAGTTTAAACCACTGCCGCCTGCAAAACCTTGCGGCCAAACACAGCATCAGCTGAGGCCCTAACATCAACCTTGTAAAACTTTGTAAAGGTATGAACAGAAGACCAAGTAGCGGCCTTGCAAACTTGTTCAACAGAGGCCTGGTGCTGGAAAGCCCAAGAAGCCCCAACAGCCCGAGTAGAATGGGCAGTAAGACGGAAAGGGGGAGTCTTCCCCTTAGTAGAATAGGCCTGAACCACAGCCTGACAAATCCATTTACTGATGGTAGACTTGGCAGGAGCCAAACCCTTCCTAGGCCCGTGAGGCACAACGAAGAGAGCATCAGTCTTCCTGAAAGCCTTAGTGATAACTAGGTAATACTTGACGCACCTAACCACATCCAAGGAATGCAGAACCCTCTCCTTGGGGTTACTAGGGTTAGGGCACAAAGAAGGAAGTACAATATCTTGATTCAAATGAAACGCAGACACCACTTTAGGCAGAAAGTCTGGCTTGAAGCGGAACACCACCTTATCCTGTTGTCTCTCATAGTAGGGAGGCTGAATAGATAAGGCAGCCAACTCAGACACACGTCTAACAGAAGTGATAGCTACCAGAAAAACGACCTTGAGCGTGAGAACAGCGAGAGCAGCCTCCTGAATAGGCTCAAAGGGAGCACCCTGCAGAGCCGATAAAACCAAGTTTAAATCCCAAACAGGTACCATAGGTTTTCGAGGGGAACCCACATGAGTGACCCCCTGAAAGAAGGTCTTGATCAGGGGATGCTGGGCAAAGGTCTTCTGAAAGAAGATAGACAGGGCCGAAACCTGACCCTTCAGAGTACTAAGCTTGAGACCTAAGTCTAGACCATGTTGTAAAAACTCCAGCACCCTAGAGACTAAGAATTCCCGGCAGGGAAGAGACCTGGACTCACACCAAACAATGTAAGACCGCCATACTCTATAATAGATAGCAGAAGAAGTCTTCTTCCTGGCTTGCACCATAGTAGCCACTACAGACGCAGACAAACCCTTCTCCATCAAGATTGAGGTTTCAATAGCCAAGCCGTCAAAGCCAGAGTTAGTAAATTGGGATGGCGTAGAGACCCCTGAGTTAGAAGATCTGGCAACCTTGGCAGATCGTACTGATCTACTGCCATTTGAACCACGTCCGCGAACCACACTGTTCTTGGCCACTTTGGGGCCACCAGAATCGCGGGTACCCCATCTAGAGCAATCTTGCGCAGAACTCTGCCCAGAAGGGGAATTGGTGGAAACACATACAGGAGCCGAAACTCCCAAGACATGGACAGGGCATCCGTGGCCAGAGCCAGAGGATCCCGAGACAGGGATACAAAGCTCGGGAGCTTGTGATTGTGACGGGACGCAAACAGATCCACATCTGGCACACCCCAATGGTGACAAAGTGACTGAAATACCCTGTTGCAGAGGGACCACTCCCCCTGACGGGACGACCCCCTGCTCAGAGCATCTGCCAGCAGGTTCTCCGCCCCCGGAATGTAGACAGCCGAGATGCATTGGACATTGGCCTCTGCCCATGTTAGAATCAGATATACTTCCTGGAGAGCCCCCTTGCTCCAGGTCCCCCCCCCCTGATGGTTGATGTAGGCAACCGCCGTTTTGTTGTCTGAGCGTACCTGAACCGCCAGACCCCTCAGGTGATGGGTCAATTGTTCCAGCACCAATCTGACCGCCCTGAGTTCCAAGACATTGATGGGTAGATGGGCCTCCTGAGGACCCCACCTCCCCTGGAAGTGCAGGGACTTCCAGAATCAATTCCACTACCAATCGAGTGTCCAGCTCTGCCTGCCGCAGAGACCGAGAGGTGATGAGCATATCGTCCAGGTAGGGCAACACACGTATGCCCCTGAGCCTTAACAGGGACATCACCCCTGCCAGCACCTTGGTGAAAGCCCTGGGAGCCGACGTGAGGCCGAATGGCAAGGCCACGAATTGGTAATGCTGATCCAGCAGCGCGAATCTGAGAAACCTTTGGTGTCCTGGAAACACCGGAACGTGAAGGTAAGCATCCTTGATGTCCACGGACGTCATAAAGTCCCCTGGGTGCAGCGAGGCGATGGCCGAGCGCAAGGTTTCCATACGAAAATGTTTGTTTCTGACAAATTTGTTGAGGATTTTTAAATCCAGAATGGGCCTGACTGACCCGTCCTTTTTGAGCACTGTGAAAAGGTTGGAATAGAACCCCATGCCCCTGTCTCCTAAGGGGACCTTGCAAATGACCCCTAGATCCAGAAGGTCCTGCACGGCCAGAAACAAGTCCTGAGCTGAGGCAGGGTCCTGTGGGATCCGGGACCCAACAAACCGGGTAGGGGGCCGTACAGCAAAGTCTATCTTGTAACCGGAGGACACTACCTCCTGAATCCACCGGTCTGAGACGTGGCGTCTCCAAACCTGCTCGAAGTGCTGTAGACGTCCCCCCCCTCCCTGACGGGCGAGGGCGCCCCTTCATGCCTGGGGGGTCTTGGGAGGGGCTTTGGGCTTGGGCCCCCAGGAAGAACCAGGACGGCGTCCTCTGTTCTTGTTCCAGGAATCTGCTCCAGACCCAGCGATGAGACCCCCTATACCAGTTCACAAGGCTGGGGGCTGGCAAGTCATCTGCGGCTAGCGGGTAACTTGCCATTAACCCCCGGCACCCCCAATTACCTGCCTCTCCAAAGCCCAGGGGGGGCAGAAGAGCCCGGGCCCACAGAGGGTATGTGGGCTTGTAGGCTGCAGGGTGGGGGTGCACCCATAGCTGGTCCCGGGCTGGTTATGAAGGTAGGGGGGACCCTATGTCTTTTTTTAAATTAAGCCCTTATGTTTATAGTGTGGATAGTAGTTGTATTTTATTTGTAAATGTTATGAAGTGCTCTTTTCAGTTTGGGGGGTCTCCTTGGCAAGAATGGGGGGCTACCGATACATATGTGGTACCGTTGTAATCGGGAGAAATGGGGCTATCACATGCAATATGGTTTTCATTAATAAAACAAATGTTTTATTTAAAATAAAGGAGACAATTGTCTAAGAAATATTTATTTATTTATTTTTACGCAAAAATATTTAAAAAACAGTAGAAAAATTACAAACAAGACATTTCATGTTAAAGCCTAAACTCTGCTGCAAAAAATATGTATATAATTTTCCTGGAAATTCCAGCAAAAATCACGGTTAAACATAGTGCAAAATAGGGAAAAATGACCTGTCAACAGAGGGTGACAAAACTTCAAGTAGGCTGGCAATTAAAAGGGTTAATAGTACCTATGCATGTTGAGTATTGTTCTGCTCGGGGGACCTTGCGCTTTCAGATTTAGCTTGTTTTTTCTTGTTTGCATATTGATATTTTAGGAAAACATGTTTTTTATTCTGCTTTTTTTATCATTTTTTTTTAGGGAAACCCTGTGCAATCTAAAAAATCTTCAAGGGATTACTTCAAGAAAGATGAGCCCAAATGTAAAGGGTTGTTTTGGTTGAAAAATTGCAAGGTGCGCACTTTGTCAGCAGAGCTAGAAATTTCAAGTAAAATTACCATTAGGCGCATGCTTTACTTTGGGGTGTTTGGTAACCCTTCCCTTGACACTACCTATGCATGTTGGGTACCGTTCTGTTCGGGGGATGTTGCTTTTTCAGATTTTACTTGTTTTTTCTTGTTTGCATATAGTTTTTTTTAGGAAAATGTGGCTTTGATTCTTCTTTTTTATTCTTTTATAGGGAAACTTAGGGAAACTCTGCGCAACCAAAGAATTGATTGAGGGATTACTTCCACAAAACTACACCCACATAAACTAACCTGGTACGCCTAGAAAGCTTGAGGCATGTACTCCCAGAGAATATATAGTTTGTGGGGCGTATTTCAAATGTAAAGGGTTGATTTTCTGGAAAATCTGTAAGGTGCGCTTAGCGCGTAGCATAGTTGTATTTTATCTGAAAATCTCCTAAAGCGCTGTTTCAGTTTGGGGGGGGGGGGGGGGGGAGTCTTCTGGGCAGGAAACGGTGTCTACCAATACATATGTGTTACCGCTGTGGCCGGGAGAAATTGGGGTTTCACACGCAATAAGATTTTATTGAAAAACTTTTTTTTTTACAAAAAAACACTACAAATTTCAAAAAATAGATTTTTTTTTAATTTTTTGCACATATTTCACCCAAAGGTATTGAGAATACACTAAAAAAAGGCCAAACAAGACATTGCATGTTGAAGCTCAGACTCAGACTGCTGAAAAAAACAATATATAATTTTTCTGGAAAATCCCTGTAAATCTCTTAAAAAATCAAGGTTAAACATATGTAGCACCAAATAGTGAAACGTGGTCTGGCAACAAAGGGTGACAAAAATTCTAGGAAGGCTGGCAGTTAAAGGGTTAAGGGTACTAACCAATAATCCTTTTTCCAATCCGAATAGTAAAAGGCTCAGTATCTTGGGTAAGGAAACTCCATAGCAGAACATCCATGTGATGAACACCATCTCATGAAGCATCTCTCATCTATAGTATAAATTACAAGAGGAAGCTAATCTTGCCTTCAAAAGTGTGTCAATGACTGAGGATGTAAACCTATATGTTAAGATCGACTTGACTCGTTACCACCTGATGATTTATATAAGCTACCACTGTTACATTGTTCGAGTCCAACTGGACAGGCGGTCAGTATCTTTGCCCTATGTCATAGTTGTCATCTCCTGTAAAGACAACAGTCACCTTCAGTAGCAAGTCATTGATGGATTCGTTTCCTGGACTTATCACTTGAAATTGATATGTACTGCAATAGTTCCACCATTGACAAATTGATGTCTGTAGTGAGATTTTCCTAGTTGACAGGAGTCCATCATGCCAACTCGAATTTGAGATTGTTCGCAAGAGACCGTTGCTAAACTAGGGAACTTTGATATTTGTTCAAATTGTATAAAATGAACAACTGCAGGGGGTCTAGGCCTTATCTGGGACATATGGAACCACCAGCTACCATGACAGACAACATGAACCCAGAACATGCATGCATTTTCTTATGATTATTTTCTCTACTAAGAGAAAGAAACTTTCGCCTACAGAAAATCCAGTTCCACCTAGCAATATAATCTGATTTGATGGTAATAGGACATATTTGATTTTTTTTTTTTAGCCAACCAAATTGTAGTTGATAAGACTACTTCCACTCTATTGGCAGTCTCCTCCATGGAAATCAATTGAATTAGTAGGTTGTTCAAATGAGGAGTAATTTGGACTACTTTGCGTCTTCAATATTGCCATAATTGTAACTAGCACTTTGATAACACCTATGGTGCTGTTGCCATACCAAAAGGTAGCGCTACAAATTGGAAATGTTTCTCCTGAAACAGTGCTAAGCTAGACAGATGAGTATACGCAATAAGAATACTTGATGACTCATTAGCTAAACATCCCCCTTGAGTTATTGATGCCCACGCCAATCCAAGAGATTCCATGCTAAATTGCTTGAAAGAAAGAAAGTGGTGCAAATATTTAAAATCTAAAATAGGACTGAAAACTGTCCTTTTTTGTACCAATGAAAAAAATACCATTTTGTGAATACTCACCTGTAAAATGGGTATTATAAGTATGTCACACACCCCGCTTCAAGAAATTCATAACGTGTGGGTAATACTGACCTGTAGAGGGCGATATGCAGAGATGCCAGGAAAAAAGAAAGCCCCTCCCGGTCCATAAATACCTGGGACCTCCCACTCATTACCCAGTATAAGAACAGCAGTAAGGTAAGGGACCAGGAAGAGCCCAACACAAAGCATAACAACGCAAAGTTCACCATATAAAGGATCCAGAATACAAAAGGGCAGGGTGAAGCGGGGTGTGTGACATACTTATAATACCCATTTTACAGGTGAGTATTCACAAAATGGTATTATTCTAAGTATGTCACACACCCCGCTTCAAGAAATTCATAACGTGTGGGACATCCAACAGCAGTGTCCATAAAGGGCGGGGATCCAAAACAAGGCACAACTTAAACCACTGCAGCTTGCAGAACTTTGCGGCCAAACACAGCATCCGCTGAGGCCCGAACATCAACCTTGTAAAACTTGGAAAAAGTGTGAACAGAAGACCAAGTAGCAGCCTTACAAACTTGCTCAACAGAGGCCTGGTGCTGAAAAGCCCAGGACGCCCCAACCGCACGAGTAGAATGAGCAGTAACACGAAAAGGGGGTACCTTCCCTTTGGCAGAATAGGCCCCAACTATGGTCTGACGGATCCATTTACTAATGGAAGACTTGGCAGGCGCCAAGCCTTTTCGGGGCCCGGAGGGCACCACAAAAAAGGCATCCGTCTTACGAAAGGAAGACGTTACCTCCAAATAATACTTCACAACATGAACCACATCCAAAGAATGCAGGGCCCTCTCCTTGTCATTGCCTGGATTAGGACACAGAGAGGGCAGAACAATGTCTTGGTATAGGTGAAAGGCAGAAACAACCTTAGAAAGGAAATCGGACTTGAAACGAAAAACCAGCTTGTCCTGATGCCCCTCAAAGTACGGGGCTTGAATGGACAAAGCCGCCAACTCAGAGACACGCCTAACCGAAGTGATGGCTACCAAAAAGGCCACCTTCTGCGTAAGTGAAGACAAGGCAATATCATTCAAGGGCTCAAAAGAAGAATCCTGAAGAGCAGAAAGAACCAAATTCAAATCCCAAACAGGGAGCAAAGGTTTTCTAGGAGGCCGCACGTGCGTGACTCCCTGGAAAAAAGTCTTAACCAAAGGATGTAGGGCAAATGACCTTTGAAAGAACACCGCCAGGGTACTAAGCTGGAGCCCCAGGTCCAGACCATGTTGAAGAAACTCCAGGATTCTGGAGATGGAAAATTCCCTACAAGGCAACGCCCTGATCTCACACCAATCAATATAAGACCTCCAAGTCCTATAGTAGATATTAGAGGAAGACCGCTTCCTAGCACTAATGAGAGTTCGAATCACAGCATCGGAAAGACCTTCCTCCTTCAAGATGGAGGTTTCAGCAGCCACGCCGTCAAAGCCAGCATTGGTAAATTGGGATAACGTAGTTGACCCTGGGTGAGCAGATCCGGCAGCAGGGGCAGAACGAACTGATCCTCTGCTAACCTTACCACATCTGCGAACCAAACCTGTCTTGGCCACCTTGGAGCCACCAGAATTGCTGACGCACCCTCCAGGGCCTGCTTGCGCACCACTCTGGCCGCCAAGGGAAACGGAGGGAACAGATACAAAACCCCCAGATCCCTCCAGTTCAGAGACATGGCATCCACTGCCAGAGCCAGTGGATCCCGTGAGAGAGACACAAATGTCGGAAGTGATTGTGACGAGAGGCAAAGAGGTCCACCACCGGGGACCCCCACCTGAGACAAATCAAGCGAAACACTTTGGGGCTGAGAGACCATTCCCCCCGGAGAGCTGAGAACCTGCTCAGAGAGTCCGCTCCGTGTTCTCCGCTCCCGGAATGTAAACTGCTGAAATGCACGGGACGTGGGTCTCCGCCCAGGCCAGAATCAAAGACACTTCCTTGAGGGCACTCCTGCTGCGAGTCCCTCCCTGGTGATTGATGTAGGCGACCGCCGTCCGATTGTCCGACCGGACTTGAACCGGCAATCCTTGCAACTGATGAGTCAAGCTAAACTTATCAGGAGAGACTTAAAGAACTTAATTTGTACAGTCTGGAGGAAAGAAGGGAGAGGGGGGACATGATTGAGACCTTTAAATATGTGAAAGGATTGAATAAGGTTCAGGAGGGAAGAGTTTTTAAGAAGAAACTTAACGATAGAACAAGGGGGCACAACCTGAAGCTAGTCGGGGGAAGATCAGGAGCAATGTTAGAAAATATTATTTTACAGAAAGAGTAGTAGGTGCTTGGAACAAACTTCCAGCAGAGGTAGTTGAAACATCAACAGTCACTGAATTTAAACATGCCTGGGATAAGCACACATCTATCCTAAGATAAAGAGTACATACAGTATACACATAAGGGCAGACTAGATGGACCGTATGGTCTCCTTCTGCCGTCAACCTTCTATGTTTCTATGTTTCTATCAATCCCATCAGCCTCATCCCCAGTCTGATGGCCGGACGAGGGATAGACAGGAGGAGTCGAACCAACTCCTGAATCAAGAGAACCTTGGACTGAGGAAGAAACACCCTGGCCTGGGAAGTATCCAGGGACATTCCCAGAAAAGACACTAACCTGGACGGAGAAAGGGAGGACTTGGGGTAGTTGATCACCCACCCGAATCTCTCCAGAGTGGACACCACAGTTCTGGTGTCCAATACCGCTTGGCTGAAGGAAGATGCCATAATGAGAAGGTCGTCCAGATAAGGGACAATGCAAATACCCTGGGCTCTGAGGAGAGCCATCACCCCGGCCAGCACCTTGGTGAAAACCCTTGGAGCCGAGGTAAGACCGAAAGGAAGTGCCACAAACTGAAAATGCCGATCCTCCAACACGAACCTGAGAAATCTCTGGTGCGCTGGAAAAATCGGCACATGCAGATAGGCGTCCTTGATGTCTACGGACGTCAAAGTCCCCCTGCCGAAGAGAATGGATAGCTGAACGCAGCGTTACCATGCGAAATTTCCTCGGACGGACGAACCTGTTGAGGATCTTTAGATCCAGAATGGGTCGAACCGAGCCGTCCTTCTTGGGCACCGTGAACAGATTGGAATAAAAGCCCCGACCCCTGTCTGAGGAGGGCACTGGGCAAATAACTGCCATATCCAGCAGAATCTTTACTGCCGCCTGGAGCTCCTGCGCGGCCAGAAGGTCCGAAGGCACCCGAGACCTGCGGAATCTGGGAAGGGGCCGGAGCTCGAACTCCAGCTTGTAGCCGGAAGTCACCACTTCCCGGATCCATCTGTCCGAGACCTCCCGGTCCCAGACCTGGGAGAAGTGTTGCAGCCGTCCCCCCACCCACATGGGTGAGGGCGCCCCCTCATTGCTGAGCTGGCTTGGCAGCGGGTTTGGGCTTAGAGCCCCAGCTGTATCCTGGGCGGGCACGTCCTCTGCCCCTGTTCCAGGAATCTCCTCTGGCTGCGGGGAAAACAATTCCTCTGCCAGCTCTAGCCCCACGAAAGGAAGGAGCAAAGGAACCCGCCCCCGAAAGGGACGACGCTGTTTTTTGCGTTGAGGTAACTTACCACCCTTGGCAACTGAATCCAACTTCTCACCAAAGAGCCGTAATCCCACAAAGGGAAGAGCGGTCAGCGACTTTTTAGACACAAAATCAGCCGCCCACTGGCGCAACCAAACCGAACGCCGAATAGTCACCAATAGAGCCGACGTTCTTCCACACATCATCAGTGTGTCATCCAAGGCGGCTAGTACAAATGACAAAAACAATTCACACCTTTTAAGGCCAAGGAACTCGTCACTATCCGGATCTAACCCGGAAGAAGTCAACAGGTCCCTGACCACCGACCTGGTAGCCACCACCAGCAGCGCTGAAGCACAAACCGGCCTCATGGCTGACCCAACACTGGCAAAACCATGACAAGCCATTTAGTCTATGCGTTTATCCTCACCATCTTTAAGCGTGGAGCAATCAGGAGAATTTAAAACAGTAGTGTTGGATAAACCCAGAATCTGTGCATCCACCTCGGGAGGGGACGCCCAACGCTTAACCGTATCCAAGGGAAAGGGATATTTTTTGTCCCAAGCCTGAGGGACACCTGGGAGCCGGGCAGGCCTCTCCCATTCCTTAGCAATAATCCCATCAAAATGCTTTTGATTAGGAAATTCCAAGCGCGGCCTGGATTCTTCGGAAAATTTCCCCTTTTGCTGTGGAACCGCCTCAGGAGGAGAAATAGCCAAAACCTCAAACATCTGAGCCAGAACATTAGGAGTATCCGAAGACCTCCCCAAGCCCCGCTCGGTATCAGCACCCACAGCGTCTGAATTATCCGATTCTTCATATACCTCCCCTTCCTCAAGTTGGGAGTAATCAGACCAGTCCAGATTATCAAGATCATCCAAGTCGGCCGCCGGTGAAGACGGCGACAAGTGCTTTCTCTTAGCCGGAGCCTTTCTGGTGACCGTGCTGGAGAATAATTTTTCAAGATTGGCCAATCGGGCACACATCTCCGATTGCAACTGCCCGCCCATGACAATGTCAGACTGGGCACGGATCAAACTGGGAGGGGGGGCAGGAGAGACCGGCGGCGCTGAACCAGACGCCTGGGGTCCAGACTGCCGCGTAATAGTCTACTGTGCGCATGGTATACACAGATATACATCATTGCCAGTAAGGGATGCCCCACACCCCATCCCTTCCGGGATTGCCCCGAGGGGAGCCCGAGCCCAGTATCCGGGGATGCCTCCATAAGGTGAACTTATAGTTGGTTGCAATGACCGAGGGAATTACGCATATAAGCAACCCGGGATGCCCCTTTAATGTCCCAAGTGGGAGGATTTGCAATAAGCCAATTAAGAACCCAGGGACCCTAGGACCAGGAGAAACCCCCTAACACCACTGTAGGTTATATCTGAAAGACATAATAAAAAAGGCTAATAAGAAAAGCGGAGTATAAAATATATATATATATATATATATATATATATATATATATATATATGACATAAAAATATATAATTATAGGTGATGGGACAGAAGGGGGGCCCACCGGGCCACTCACTGTGGTCCTGAAGACAGCTTCCTCTCTCCGTGAGGTAAAGAGCAGCTCTGAGGAGAGAAGGGGGGCGTGGCCAGCTCCTTCTGAGGAAACAGGCACAGAGAAAAGCACCACAGCGGTGCCAGTGACACAGGGGCGGGCCGCAGCGCTGGAAAGCCCGGCCCCGCCCCCAAGAGTGAAAGCGTAAGGGGCCGCGGTGCTGGTCTCAGAAGAGACAGAAGGAGGGGAGCGGGCCGTGGCTTTGACCCTGACGCCCGGCCCCGCCCCTTTTACCTCAGGGAAAAAGCCTGCATAAAAATGGCAGCCACAGAGAAATACGCGCTGTTATGAAGTAATAAATAAGTTAATAATAACTATTGGGAGGATAATTTAATAAATTAATACATTAAAACATTATTAAGAATTAATGATTACAAAATTTGGACCTAACACCGAATAAGGGGCCCTGCTCCTACCCTCCGCTATCCCGCTAGAGAGAGGGGCATTACCCAAAGGGGGGGACCACCCAAAGTGTAAGGCCAAGGGACGGGGCATCCCAAACCGGGGTCACAGTCCCGGATGACCGCCTACCCTCTTATATAGGGTCTCACGGGAGAGCATTTGCTCTTAAGCACCAAGGGTGCTTTTCTACCCTCACCCGGACCGTCAGCCTAGGCTGGGAGGCATGAGGTAACAGAAAAAAAAGATCCAGGCGGAAATAGATAACTAAAGGGCCGGGAGTCATCCCGGCTACCTGAAATCCCCCTGTGCAAGGAGGAGACCACATCTTCTGACTTGCTCGCCGTCTGCAGAGATGAAGACTGGGTAATGAGTGGGAGGTCCCAGGTATTTATGGACCGGGAGGGGCTCTCTTTTTTCCTGGCATCTCTGCATATCGCCCTCTACAGGTCAGTATTACCCACACGTTATGAATTTCTTGAAGCGGGGTGTGCGACATACTTGGAATAAATTAATAGACCACATACCGAACGAGGAACTGGCATAATCACACTGGAGTGGAGTAGTTCTTATAACCTGACTAAGAGGATTAGGTGAGTAGGACCTTGTGGCAGATTAGACACAACAATCTGTTTGGAGGAAGGGACAGAATTGTATCTTGTAATCTTTTCTATTGCCATCTGGTCTAACCAAATTTTAACAATCTGCACAACCATCCCCTTCAACCAAGAGGGTTAGGGCATCCCTTCATGCAGGAGTGAGATTTTGGTTTGCATTCCAAGACTGTCTTTTACTTTTATTTGGTAGGAGACTATAGTTTACTTATCATTAAAGTGGACCAACATCCAGGATTTTGACTATCCTGGGTTTCGGTCCACTTCAGGGGGGCACCCCGGTTAGGGGTGCCCCGCTGTGTAAAACCCCCCAGAAAGCCCCCAAAACTCACCTCTCCACGCTCCCACGTAGCCACGGACAAGCAGGTGACAGCGGCGGACAAGACAGTGCGTCCGCTGCCGCCTCCCGCGCGCCCCTCTGACAGTGCGCGCGCCCGCGCCGGCCATTCACAAACGGCCGGCGCGGGGGCGCGCACGCCTAGAGGGGCGCGCAGGAGGCAAGTTTTTCGGGGGTTTTGGGGGGGGGTCCCTCACTGCGGGACATCCCGATCTCGGATGTCCCGCGGTGAGGGAGGTGATCAGCCCGGGAATCTTATAGATTCCCGGGCCGATCACCCCTGGGTGACAGTCCACTTTAAGTTAGCCCGAATAGGCTTTGGAATCATGAAATTCCTAGTTCTTGCTGACATTTTTAAAATAATCTTTGAAACATTTAAATGAAATCTCCATTGCCAACATTTAAGTTTAAATGTGTGAGTGATTGTTTTGATGGCAGCTCTGCTGCCTTGGCAATAGTGCCAAGGCAGAACTGGGGCTAGTAGTTACTCCACCAATTGTTTGATGTCTCAAGAATGATTCAACGCTCCTTTTGGCAGAATCTTAAAGAGTAGCAGGTTCACCAATTGTCAAGAAGAACCTTTTGACAGAACAGCCACTGGATGATTCACTTACAGAATCTCACACCACACACGACAGGCATTCCATGATTATCATTGTATCTGGGTTTGACCATTCATTTATATTATATAATGTAATTTATTTTGTATTTATCAAGCTGAATGGTCCGGAAATGTTAAATTATGGGCTTAACAGTTTGATAATTCCAGATCACCAGTGGGATTTACATCTTTAGAATTGAGATTATGGAATTTTAGGACCTCCGCCACCCCTTTATAGCATTTTGCATATATGTACTAGACACTAAGAAAGAATTAGGATTTCTTGGATAACATCAAAGGATGACTCTGTTCTACGTTTATTTAACTAGACATCCTTTCCCATCTGATACATCTGATGAAGAACACAAGTGACGTTTTTTAATGTGCTTCACTAGTATCCTCATTATAAACGGGAATTATGGCTTCAAGACACTCTGGCCTGACCCGTACCCACCTAAAGTAGAAGCATAGGGATGCATATGTACGTAGGTGAATTCAATAAGAATTATTCTGAGAGGAAGAATACATTTTTAGTTGTAATCAACACTAGAAATGTCCAGGACAAATGTTGCTTATACATATCTGGTAAAGGTACATTAGTTTCCGTGCTCATGGAAGGTCTAATAGTATCATCCTGGATGCGACATCACACAAGCCTCATTCCCAGTGCCTATAAAGAACTGTTTGCAACAAGGGCACGGGCTCTAATAGCATCCGATTCTTCAGATGTAGAGGTACTTTGTTATGTACTACCTTTAGACAAAATAAGTCACACTTTTTCACATTTGTTTAATAAAAGAAAATGTGTTGGAGAAAGATGAGAATTTGTCATAAGGAATAGCGACTGTGGATACACAAGGTATAGTAGATTATCTGAAGGCATTAAAAGGGTAATTCCACTTTCGATGGCATTTTTTAATGTTTCTATTATTGCGTGCCAATAGGTCTTTAATGTGTTAAGCTTATCTGTTATGTTTTATTTTCTGTTTGCACCACCTTTTTTAAATAAAACTATTTACTAATAAATTTCCCTTGCAACAATGTGTTTACTTTAGCAATGAATATCAGGTACAGAATAGAGACTTCCTCACTCTAGCTTGTTATCTATCATCTGATTGGCTTAGACACGGGCAACAGGCTTAACCCAGTCTACTGCAATTCAACTTATTCAGACAGGGAGGATCACAATCTTGTATTCAGTAGCTAAAGAGTTACTGGGAGCCTTCCTGCTAACGTGCTCACCTGTCACAGTGAAAGGATTCTGGGATATGTAGTTAGCACTTTTAACTCAAGGCCAGAAAAAACACCATCTTAGAATCACAGACACACGGGAATATAGAAAACTCAGAAACAGCAAGCTGATAAGTAAATCATAGGTATGGAAGCACAATTCTAACACAAACATATATTTCACATCCCAGAAGTTGATAATAATAAGGCAGAACACAAAAAACTGACAAAAAGACAATTCTGTGAGTACTCACCTGTAGAATTGCTTTTGCCATGAATGGCACGGCCTGCTTCACGAAGTCATTACATCTGGGTTATTCCGCCACAAGGTGGCGCAGTGCACTGCAGAAGATTTGTGGCTCCTCCCGTTACCATATAAAAACTGAATCACCATAGACTTATCCAGTGTTGACAAGCAGTTATTCAAGAAACCAGGAGATAATAAAAATAAAAAAGGTAACAAAAAAACCCTAACTAACTTAGAACAATCACCATACAGAGGCAACCAAGAACAACGATAACAAGGGTGGGGTGAAGCAGGCCGCGCCATGCATGGCAAAAGCAATTCTACAGGTGAGTACTCACAGAATTGTCTTTTTCCCATTGCATGGCACGGCCTGCTTCACGAAGTCATTACATCTGGGACATCCAAAAGCAGTGTCCATAAAGTAGGGTGGGATCCCCAAAGAGTAACAACAGGCAATTTAAACCACTACCTCCTGAAGTACCTTGCGGCCAAAAGCAGCATCAGCTGAGGCCTTAACATCAACATTGTAAAACTTGGAAAAAGTATGAACAGAAGACCAAGTTGCGGCCTTACAAACTTGTTCAACAGAAAAGCTTGGTGCTGAAAGGCCCAAGACGCACCAATAGCACAAGTGAAATGAGCAGTAACCCTGAAAGGAGGTTCCTTCCCTTTAGCAGAATAGGCATGTACCAGCGCCTGACGAATCCACTTGCCGATAGTGGATTTAGCAGGAGGCAAACCCTTCCTAGGTCCAGCAGGAAGAACAAAAACAGCGTCAGATTTCCTGAAAGACTCAGTAGCAACCAAATAAAACTTCAGAGCCCTGACAACATCCAAAGAGTGAAGGGTCCGCTCCTTGGAATTAGCAGGGTTAGAACACAAAGAAGGCAAAACAATGTCCTGATTGAGATGAAAAGCAGACACAACCTTAGGCAAAAAATCCGTCTTAAGACGAAACACCACCTTATCCTGATGCCGCTCAAAATAAGGATGTTTGATGGAAAGCACCACCAGCTCAAAAACTCGCCTGACAGAAGTAATGGCCACCAAAAAGGCCACCTTAAGAGTCAATATAAATTTATGTACTAGTTAAACTTGGGAGTCCCTATTAAATCAAGTGGAATGCACTGCCCACTATGTGGGCGCCTTGCTAACTGGTATACTTCAAATATCCAAAACACAAAAACACATAGGTTAACTGCAAAGCTGGCATATCACACCACAGCACAACTATTACCAAAGGACACAACATTTAATTGATTAGAAGGATATGGCACAAAACATATACAGCATGTATTCACAACCAGTATTTAGTGATTTTTGTAGACTGGTTGTAAATACATACTGTATATGTTTTGTGCCATATCCTTCTTATCAATTAAATATTGTGTCCTTTGGCAATAGTTGTGCTGTGGTGTGACACCTTAAGAGTCACAATGGGCAAAGCAGCCCCACGGATAGGGAGGACACTGCAGAGCAGACAACACCAGATTCAGGTCCCAAACTGGTAGCATAGGCTTACTTGGCGGACGCACATGAGTAACTCCCTGGAAAAAAGTCTTAACCGACCGGTGATTGGCAAAGGATCTTTGGAAAAAAAATTGCCAGAGCCGACACCTGTCCCTTGAGGGTACCAAGTTGAAGGCCCAAATCCAAACCATGTTGCAAAAATTCCAGAATCCTGGGGATAGAAAACACCCAACAAGGAAGAGACTTGGACTCACACCAGGAAATGTAAGCATGCCAGATCCTGTAGTAGATAAAGGACAAGGACAAGGACTTCTTCCTAGCCCGAATCATGGTATCAACAACAGAAGCCGGCAAACCCTTATCCATCAAGATGGAGGTTTCAGCAGCCAAGCCGTTAAAGCCAGCGTTTGTAAATTGGGATGGCACAGTTGTTGTTGAGTGAGCAGATCTGGATCCTTGGGCAGGGCATACTGATCTACTGCAAACCACACCCTCCTTGGCCAACAGGGGGGCACCAGAATGGCTGGTATCCCTTCCTGGGCTATTTTGCGCAGCACCCTGCCCAGCAGAGGGAACACAGAGGAGCCGAAACTCCGTCCAAGGCATTGCTAGCGCATCCGTGGCGAAGGCCAGAGGGTTCTGTGACAGGGAGACAAACCTGGGAAGCTTGTGATTGTGGCGGGACGCAAACAGGTCCACATCCGGCTGACCCCAGTGGTGGCACAGGGAGTGAAATACCCGGTTGCTGAGGGACCATTCCCCCAGCCAAGACGTCCCCCTGCTCAGGGCGTCTGCCTCCAGGTTCTCCACCTCCGCAATGTAAACCGCCGAGATGCAGGGGACATTCTCTTTCACCCAAGACAGTATCAGGGACACTTTGAGGGCTCGCTTTCTCCAAGTTCGTCCCTGATGATTGATGTAGGTAACCGCCGTCTGGTTGTCCGAGCGGATCTAAACAGCCCAACCCCGAAGGTGTGTGGTCAGCTGAGACAGAACCAACCTGATCGCCCTCAAAGCCCCCCCAACCGGTCAGACTGGCATCCGTGGTGACAGTCTCTCAGCACGGGGCAGAAAGGTCCTGTCCACTAGAAGGTTCCCTGAGTCCAGCCACCACGAGAGGGACTGTCTGGCCAGGGGGGACAGAGCAAACTCCTGATCCAGGGACACAGGGTCCCGATCCCAAACTGACAAGAGGTGCAACTGAAGGGGTCTCATGTGAAACTGAGCAAAGGGGACCGCCTCGAAGCAAAACACCATCAGGCCCACCAACTGCATCCCCTGCCGGATGGAAGGATGGGGACACAAGCAGAGTCCGTGCATGCTTCTGAAGGCCCTCCACCTTCTGCTGAGGCAGGAATACCTTGACCTGAGAGGTATCCAGAGTCATTCCCAGAAAGGACCACACCAAAGATGGACACAGTGAAGACTTGGGATAGTTGATCACCCACCTGAAGGACTCGAGAGTGGAGGTCACCACCTGAGTATCCTTCTCGGCCTGATGAAGAGACTGAGCCGCAATCAGAATGTCGTCCAGGTAAAGAAGGATGCGAATGCCCCGATTCCGAAGCAGAGCCATCACGCCCGCCAGCACCTTGTTGAACACCCGAGGAGCCAAGGTGATACCGAACGGTAAGGCCACAAACTGGTAATGCTGATCCTGTAGAGCGAACCTGAGAAATCTCTGACGACCTGGAAAGATTGGCACGTGAAGGTAGGCATCCTTGATGTCCACTGAGGTCATGAAGTCGCCCGGGCGCAGGGTACTGAGCATAGAGTCTCCATGCAAAAATGCTTGAACCTGACAAACTTGTTGAGACCCGTCAAGTCCATGATGGGCCTCAGGGACACGTTCTTTTTGGGGACCGTGAACAAAATGGAGTAGAACCCTCAACCCCGTTCCTGGGAAGGCACCGGGCAAATGACTCCTGACTCCAACAGATGTTGAACCGCAAGGCGCAAGCTGACAGAGGGTTTTGAGACATCCTGGATCTGATGAATCTTGGGGGCGGCCAGGCTGCAAACTCTATCTTGTAACCAGAGGACACCACCTCCTGAATCCACCGGTCTGAGACGTGTAGCTTCCAGACGTGAGCAAAGAGCCGAAGCCACCCCCCCCACCCGGATGGGTGAGGGCGCCTCCTCATGCCTGTAGTAGTGTCAGGGGAAGGCATGACCGAGGTGTTGGACAGCCCTAGCACAGGGGCGTCCACCTCAGGGGGACATGACCATCGCTTGACCAGGTCGGCAGGAAAGGTATACCTCCTATCCCACCCTTTGGGCACCACGGGCAATCTACTAGGACGTTCCCACTCCTTGAGCACCATATTAGTGAAATGGCTCTGCTCAGGGAACTCCAGGCGCTGTTTATCAGGATGAAAGAGCTCACCCTGCTTCCTCTTAGCCACCTCAGGGGGGACAATGTGCAAGATTTCAAAAATGTGAGATAACAGGCTATCAGTGTCCTCAGGGAACCATGAGCCCTCCTCAGACGCAGGGTCACTGCCGTAACCCTCCTGCTGGTCCCCAGAGGACTCAGAGTCCTGAAAGAGTTCCCCCTTCTCTAGGGGGTAAAGGCCAACAAAAGTATCAGGTCCCTCATCCTCCTCAGGAAAGATGTCACGGGAGCTAGGTGCAGCTTCTTGCCAGAGGCCTTATGTGAAACAGACCTGGCAATCTGCCTTTCAATACTGGCCACACACCGTGCCAGATCAGACTGTGACCCCCCGCTAGTATCCCCCTCACTGGGGGCTAAATGCAGGCACGGGGGGGTTGGCGATGCCGAGGGGGGCGCAGAGCTGGGAAGCGAAGCGAAACCACAACCCACAATGGTCCCGCCTGAAAAACATAAATAAAAGACACATAAGTATCCCGCAGCACATGCCCCAAGGAGACCAAAACCCCCAAAGGGGACTTACGGACCAATCAGGGCAAGGGCACCAACCGCCAGACCACAGGAGGTAGCAACAGCAGACAAGGATCACCGCCGCAGCTCCGGGATGAAAAGGGCCCCAGACGCGCAGCAGAAGCAAAATGGCGCCGGCAGAGGAACCTTGAGGGGCGGGCCGCAGGAGGACGACGCCATACGCGTCATCCACCGCCCCCCCCCCCAAGAGCGCAAAAACGGCGCTTACGTGACCTCGTCGGCGTCATCACAGTAGAAAAAAACACGCCTCACAAATATAGCGCCGCCCTGGATAAGTCTATGGGGATTCCGTTTTTATAAGGAGGAGCCACAACTTTTCTGCAGTGCACTGCGCCAACTTGTGGCGGAATAACCCAGATGTAATGACTTCGTGAAGCAGGCCGTGCCATGCAATGGGAAAAAGGAAGTTTGCTTTTAAGCTTCAACAAAAAATCTTCATGCAAAACACACACCATCATGCATTGGCAATTGTGTGTTAATTTTCATATGTATTAGTATAGGATAGCTGGACATAGCTGCAGTGAAAAACAAGTGCATCACACTTGTGCTCCCTGAGGTGAATGAGGGAACCAATAGTGATGCTCCCTATCTCACAGAGACTGTCCAATCAGCAGCGCCTGAAAGTGAGAGGCCTGTAAATAGAAAATCCCAGCATCATCTGGGGAGAAAAAAATAATACAGTAGCGCTGCCTGCAGCACTTCGCCGTAGTGGAGTACAAAAAAACAATGCCACCATTAAAAGCGCGTTTACAAGTATCCTCAGCCCATTAAAATCAATTAAGCTCCAAAAGGGAATCTATGCTGAAGGACAACAAGTTATACACCAAGAGTCTGCTCACGGTCTGGTTCAATTTTAAGGTGTAAATACTTAGAAACACATTTGTTTAAATGTGTACTCACTGACCACAAACGTGGACCCAAACAAACCTTTTTTTTTGGGGGGGAGGGGGGACTGTCAGTGGAATATTCATTATTAGTCAGAGACAGTGGTGGTGGAAAATGCTAAAATTACGAGAATATATGGGAAAAAAAATAAGATAAATGCAGAGCTAGGTCTGCTAGTGGCCGATCTCTTTAAAAAGTGATAAGCTGTGCTGGGGGGTTGCTATGATATAACGACTTTCAATCAACTATATTGACAAGAGTATCTATCTCCTGCTGCGGATACCCCTACAACCCAGAAATGATGAATACATAATAAAGGCAGCGTCCTCCACAAGTTCCAGTAGACAATAGACTTTGTTTTATTTTTTGGCACATAAATCACCCAAAAATATTGAGAATACACGAAAAAAATTACCAACAAGACATTTCATGTTAAAGCCCAGGCTCTGCTGAAAAAAAAAAAAAAACAATAATACAATTCTGTGAAATACTCACCTGTAGAATTGGTATTATAAAGTACAGTACGTCCTGCTCCAGATAGATTACTTACACTTGGGTTATCCTCCGCCAGATGGCGCTGCACTGCAGAGACATGCAAAAACAGGCTCCTCCCGGCCCCTCAAATACCCAGGGACCTCCCACAAATCCCCAGCACTGAAAAGCAGTGAACAAGAAGCCGGGAGAATTTAACCACCAAAAAACTGGTAACTATAACAATGATAACAATCACCATACAGGATATCCAGAATAATGCAAAAAAACAGGGTGGGGTGGAGCAGGACGTACTGTATACTTATAATACCAATTCTACAGGTGAGTATTTCACAGAATTGTATTGTTCTTAGTATACAGTACGCCCTGCTCCAGATAGATTACTTACACTTGGGACATCCAATAGCAGTGTCCATAAAGTAGGGTGGGATCCCCAACAAAAGGTAACAGCAGACAGTTTAAACCACTGCCGCCTGCAAAACCTTGCAGCCAAAAACAGCATCAGCTGAGACCCTAACATCAACCTTGTAAAACTTTGAAAAGATATTTACAGAAGACCAAGTAGCGGCCTTGCAAACTTGTTCAACAGAAGCCTGGTGCTGGGCGGCCCAATAGCACGAGTAGAATGAGCAGTAAGGCAGAAGGGAGGACTCTTCCCCTTAGCAGAATAGGCCTGAATCACAGCCTGACGGATCCATTTGCTGATAGTAGACTTGGCAGGAGCCAAACCCTTCCTAGGACCAGAAGGGACCACAAAAAGAGCATCAGTTTTCCTGAAGGACGCAGTGACTACAAGGTAATACTTCAGACACCTGACCACATCCAACGAATGCAGAACCCTTTCCTTAGCGTTGCTAGGATTAGGGCAATATCTTGATTCAAATGAAAAGCAGACACCACCTTAGGCAGAAAGTCCGGCTTAAAGCGGAACACCACCTTATCCTGGTGTCTCTCAAAGTATGGGGGCTGGATAGACAGAGCCGCCAGCTCAGACACACGCCTGACCGAAGTAATAGCCACCAGAAAGACAACCTTGAGGGTAAGTACGGCCAGAGCAGCTTCCTGAATAGGCTCAAAGGGAGCACCCTGCAAGGCAGACAAAACCAAGTTCAAATCCCAAACAGGGACCATAGGTTACGTGGGGGACACACATGAGTGACCCCCTGAAAGAAAGTCTTAACCAAAGAATGCTGAGCAAAAGACTTCTGAAAGAAGACAGGGCAGAAACCTGACCCTTCAGAGTACTGAGTTGTAGACCAGACTCCAACCCACGCTGTAAAAACTCCAGAACCCTGGGGACTGAGAACACCCTACAGGGAAGAGACCTAGACTCACACCAATCAATGTAAGTACGCCATACCCTATAATAGATGGAAGAAGTTGTTTTCTTCCTAGCCTTCACCATGGTCTCAACCACCGAGGCAGACAAGCCTTTCTCCATCAAGATGGAGGTTTCAGCAGCCAGGCCGTCAAAGCCAGAGTTTGTAAATTGAGATGGCGTAAGGGGCCCTGAGTGAGCAGATCTGGCACTGCTGGCAGAACGTACTGGTCTACTGCCATCTGCGAACCACACTCTTCTTGGCCACCTGGGGGCCACCAGAATCACTGGCACCCCTTCCAGAGCAATCTTGCGCAGGACCCTGCCCAGCAGGGGGAATGGAGGAAAGACATACAGGAGCCGAAATTCCTGCCATGACATGGACAGAGCATCTGTGGCCAAGGCCAGAGGATCCTGAGACAGGGAGACAAAGGCCGGGAGCTTGTGATTGTGACGGGATGCAAACAGATCAACATCCGGTAGACCCCAACGGTGACACAGGGACTGGAACACCCTGTTGCAGAGGGACCACTCTCGCTGACGAGAGGTCCCCCTGCTCAGAGAGTCTGCCAGTAGATTCTCTGCCCCCGGAATGTACACAGCCGAAATGCATTGAACATTGGCCTCCGCCCATGTCAGAATCCGCGACACCTCCTGGAGGGCCCCCCTGCTCCGTGTCCCTCCCTGATGGTTGATGTAGGCAACTGCCGTCCTGTTGTCTGAGCGCACCTGCACAGCCAGACCCCTCAGGTGATGGGTCAACTGCTCCAGTACCAACCTGATCGCCCGTAGTTCCAGAATGTTGATAGGCAAGTGGGCCTCCTGAGGGCCCCACCTCCCCTGGAACCGCAGGGACTTCCAGAATCCCCCCCAACCCGTCAGACTGGCATCCGTGGTGACCATCTCCCAGGAGGGGGCCAGAAAGGACCTGCCCCCCAGCAAGTTCCTGGGATCCAGCCACCACGAAAGGGACCGCCGGACCAAGGGGGGGAGCACACAGACCCCGTCCAAGGACGTTGGGTCCTTGTCCCATACTGACAGAAGGTGAAGTTGTAGAGGCCTCAAATGGAACTGAGCAAAAGGCACCGCCTCGAAGCACGCCACCATCAGGCCCACCAACTGCATTCCCTGCCTGAGTGAGGGCTGGGGACACGACAGCAGGAACCTCACCTGCGCAGTTAGAGCTTCCACCTTCTGTTGAGGAAGGAATATCCTTGACTGAAACGTATCCAGAATCATTCCCAGGAACGGGGTCACCGAGGAAGGGGACAGAGAGGACTTGGGGTGATTGATCACCCAGCCGAAGGACTCCCGGGTGGACACCACCAGCTGAGTGTCCAACTCTGCCTGCTGTAGAGACCGAGAGGTGATGAGTATGTCGTCCAGGTAGGGCAGCACGCGTATGCCCCTTGACCTCAACAGAGACATCACTCCCGCCAGCACCTTGGTGAACACTCTGGGAGATGAAGTGAGGCCAAATGGCAAAGCCACAAATTGGTAATGTTGATCTTCCAACGCGAATCTGAGAAACCTTTGGTGTCCTGAGAGAACACAGGGATGTGAAGGTAAGCGTCTTTGATGTCCACAGACGTCATGAAATCCCCTGGGCGCAGGGAGCTGATGGCCGAGCGCAGAGTTTGCATGCGAAAGCGCCTGTTCTTGACAAATTTGTTGAGGATCTTTAAATCCAGAATGGGCCTGACTGACCCATCTTTTTTGGGAACTGTGAAAAGGTTGGAATAGAACCCTTTGAATCTTTCTCTTAAGGGGACCCTGCAAATGACCCCCATACCCAGAAGACCTTGCACGGCCTGCATCAAAACCTGAGCTGAGACAGTGTCCTGGTGAATCTTGGGGGGGCCGCACAGCAAACTCTATCTTGTAACCAGAGGACACTACCTCCTGAATCCACCGGTCTGAGACGTGGTGCCTCCAGACGTGAGCAAAATGCTGTAGACGTCCCCCCACCCTGACGGGCGAGGGCGCCCCGTCATGCCTGAGGGGGCTTGGGAGAGGATTTGGGCTTAGACCCCCATGAGGAGTCAGGACGCTGTCCTCTGCTCCTATGCCAGGAATCAGCACGAGCCCCCGCGAAGGACACCCCTTTTCCTTGTTTAGCACCCTGGTAGGGGGGCGAGAGGGAGCCCTGGCCCCGAAATGGCCGAGACTGTCGCCTGCGCTGGGGTAACTTACCTCCTTTAGCAAAAAGGTCTAGGCAGTCCCCAAACAGGCGTAGCCCCTCAAATGGAAGCCCAGTAAGGGCCTTCTTTGCAGCATTGTCAGCAGCCCACTGGCGCAGCCAAACCGCGCGGCGTATAGCTACCACCAAGGCAGAGGTTCTCACACACATCCTAATGGCATCATCCAGGGCAGATAGGATAAGTTTACAAACACATCAGTTAGACAGAGCATTAAACGTTTCAGGTGGCAAATCATCAGAAACACCGTCAAGTATACTTCTGATCAGGGCCCTGAGTGCCACAGATGTAATGGCCGAGGCGCAAACCGGGCGCAGCGCCGTCCCCACAAATGCAAAGGCATGGCACGCCAATTGGTCAATGCGCCGGTCCTCGGCATCCCGCAGAGTAGTAGAGTCAGGGGAGTGCATAATAGAGGTGTTAGACAGCCCTAGAATAGGAGCAACCACCTCGGGGGGCGAAGACCAGCACTTGACCATATCAGCAGGAAAGGGATACTTTCTGTCCCAACTCTTAGGTATACCGGGAAGTCTACTGGGACGTTCCCACTCCTTAAGCACAAGGTTATTGAAATGGGTTTGCTCTGGAAATTCCAAACGAACCTTAGCAGTATGAAAAAGCTCACCCCTTTGCCTGGGTGCCGCAACAGGGGGAGAGATGGACAGAATCTCGAAAATCTGAACCAGCAGTCTGTCAGTATCATCCGGGGCCCAGGGGTCAGAGCCAGAATAGTCATGACCCCTGGGTCTCTCGTCAGATGACCCTGAATCAGAGAACAGCTCCCCTTCGTCCGAGGGGGTGTAGCCACATAGATAAAAGCTCATCAGACTCCATAGGGAAAAGAGTGGCATCGGGGGTTAAGTGGCGCTTTTTAGCAGTGGCCTTACGCGCTAAAGTACTAGCAATCAATTTTTCAACACTGGCCAGTCTAGCAGCCACATCAGGTTGAGAATCCCCGCTTGTATGCGATGCAATGGGGGTGAGACTCAAGCTTGGGGGAGTAGGTGACGTGAGCCGAGGTGCAGGCCCAGCCACAGGAGGGGCGGGTTGTAACGTTAGCGCATGCTGTGCGCAAGGAACACAGACCCGTGCACTGTCACCGCTGATAGGTGAGACCCTACAAGCTACACACAGCCGGGCTTGTCCCGAAGGAACCCCGGTCACATTATCCTGGGATGCCTCCATATAGTGATTAATAGGCACAACAAGCCAGTAGGGATTGACGCTGTAAAGCAACCCTGGATGCCCCAATGACCCGCTAGGGAAGTGGGAGTAATTATACTAGGCCTAACTATCAATTACACCGGGACGGGAGAAGCCACAGGATTCCCCCGTCTGAAAGACACAATGAAAGACACAATGAAAGACACAATGAGAAGAAGGGGCGTCAAAACCATACACAGTAAGGAATGAGCATAAAGCCGCCCGCGGGGGCAATTATGGACCGCAGTAGGTAGAACCGTCACACACGCGCAACCTGACAAAATGGCGCCGAGCGAACCTTGAAGGGCGGGCCAGAGCGGGCCGCGACGCAAGGCGTGCCAAGCCAGGCCCTGCCCCCCCCGAAGAGCGCAAAGCCCACAGACAAGCAGCCAATGAGAACGCAGAAGCGTCTGAGGTAACGCCGCCGCCGCCAGGCGCGGAACATCCAAATGAAGGAAAAGACGCGCGCGGCGGCGGCGGCAATTGTAATAGTAAAAAAGACAAGTCAGCGCGGCGGCTGACACCACATATACAAGTCAAAACAGACCAAAAGCCGAATTGCACGAAACACTGACACACACACACCCCCCCCTTCCTCCCCCCCGAAGGCTACAGGGAGAATGAGGGAGGATGGCGGCCCTCTGTACAGGACCCACCGCTACACGGGCATGGAGCCATAATGCGGGAGGGGCATCCCATGAAGGCTCACCATCAGCCTATACGGCCTACCCTTTGGTGGGGGATTGCGGTGGAGCAGCGCTCCTTAAGCACACAAGGTGCTGCCTACCTTCACCCAACCAGCGCAGCCCAAGCTGGGAGGCACATCACACGCGGAATGGGTGGGAATAGTCCAACAGGGCCGCAGGCTAATAGCCCCGCTCACCTGCGAGAGAGTGATAATTTCATGTCTTCGCAGTAAGCACTGCAGAGAAATCTGGGGATTTGTGGGAGGTCCCTGGGTATTTGAGGGGCCGGGAGGAGCCTGTTTTTGCATGTCTCTGCAGTGCAGCGCCATCTGGCAGAGGATAACCCAAGTGTAAGTAATCTATCTGGAGCAGGACGTACTGTATACTAAGAATATATACTTTTCCTGGGAAATCCATGGAAATTGCTTCAAAAATCCCAGTTGAACATATAGCGTAAAATATTGAAAAAGTGTCTGGCAACAGAGGATGACAAAATCTGGCAGCTAAAGTGAACCTACAATTACAACCTTTCAGCAATGATTCCTTCGTGAGTAGATTCAACGCGTCACTCCCCCATTACGCTACTCACCACTGGTATTCTACACCCTCATGGTAGATTATTGGGGAAAACATTTTTTCTTAGAATCAGCAGAGACACAGGTAAGAGGGGGGGGAAAAGGAAAAACAAGACCAAGTAAACATGCACAGCCTGGGGGGCTGCTGCTTATACTGGGAACAAAGATATACTGTACATAAGGAAGTACTTACCCTATGAATAATATCAGCTGAGTGGATGTACTGTAAGGACAAAAAGTGGCAGATATAAGCATTGCATAAAGTTCAAATAACCACACATTTAGCAGCCAAATGAACCATGTATACATTAGGAGATCCTCATTTTTGGGGTTGGGCCCTCCCATACCTCCTATTGAGCTTGGCACGATGAAGAATAAAAAATTAACTGGTTCCAGCTTTTCACCCACTTCTACGGCAGATTTGGGGCACACTGTAGTGACAGCCACTGCTGGAGGGCATGAGTGCAGGTCTTATTACCCATTCACTGCAGAAGCACTGTTACCACTGGGATTGAGCAGTAATGTTGTCTCTCAAGATCTCCAGCAGCCCAGGCTATCAGAATTTGGGTCTGTAGCAATGAGCTGCCAGGTTAGAAATAGTCAAAAGCCAGAATCAGGTGAGTATCCCCCCCCCAAAAAAAACTGGCCAAATTGGGGGAGGGGGTAGGCATAGGAACAGAGAGGGGAAGGTTAGCTTCTTGCCTAATGTCAGTTTAATATGAACATATAAGCGAAAAATTTATACCCAGCTTTATATTTTAAAGAGTGTGAGAAAAAAGTGTCATTTTTTAATTGCTTTCTCCAAAAATGTAAACATAAGCTCCCGCTGTAATCTCCTGCAAGGTCTTCTAAGGCATCCTTTGCACTGCAGAGGCTGGCTGTAGCCTGTAAGGCAGGGGAAGCGGAAAATGTTTCCAGGGACAAATGGAATACTTATTAGGGAATTTTAACTAATACCAATAGGTTTTAAACAGTCAAATAAACATCTGGCATACATTAACATAACAAACGTAACAAACTTTAATATATGCCACGTTACAGTAGACCGCATTTCAGTTTGTGTACTCACCGATAAATTTATTTTCTCATTCTCTTCCATTCCGGGCACCACCAGTAGCAATGTGTGTGTTAATCAGTGTTAGGTTGGGGTTGCAAGATTGAAAAACACTAGCTCCTCCCGGCATATATAGGACAGGTTGTGGCAGGATCTCCTCAGTAAATTATAAAGCAGTTCAGCCACAGCCCCAGGAGGGGGGAAAGCCAACCTGCGCATAATGCGCGCAACTAGAAAACACTGCAAAAAAACTAAAACAGTGTAGAGGGCATCAACTGCCACCGTCGCAGTCGTAACACAACAAAAAGGAGAGTGTGGTGCCCCGGAATCGAAGAGGACGAGGAAAGTACACAAATTACCCTTTTCTCATCTCTTCCATACCGGGGCACCTCCAGTAGCAACGTGTGGGACGTCCCAAAGCAGTACTCTCAATAAGGGTGGAACTGAGCAAGAACAGCCAACAGCGTCAATCTAACCAAGAACAATGGCACTGACACCTCAAGGTTAGACCCTCGGAGAGGGGTTCACCACTGTCTACAACACCTTACACCCCAGGGCGGCATTGGCAGATGCCCTGATGACCAGTTCGCCACCTTGCAGACCTGTTCCGCCGACGCCTGGTGTTGGGAAGCCCAAGATGTGGCATTTGCCCTGGTGGAGTGAGTGGCGACCTGGAAAGGCGCCTCCTTCCCCTTGTAGGAGTAGGCTTGTATGACCATCTGCCAAGAGTGGACCTGGCAGCCACCAGGCCCCTCCTTGGTCCTTCAGGGATCACGAACAAGACATCTGTCTTATGGTATTATGTAACTTTCAAGTAGCGGCCAAGAAATACTTTAACGCCCTGACCCCAAAAAGGGAATGCAGGACTCGCTCCTTATGGCGAGTGGGGCGTGGCACAAGGAGGGTAGCTCCTGATTAGGACAGAAAGGAAAGACCACCTTGGGCAAAAAATCCTTCTTCACGTGAATCACTTTGTCTTCATGCAGCACCAAAAATGGTGATCTGATCGAAAGACCTGCCAGCTCCAAAACCAGCCAGATGGAGGCGATTGCCACAAGAAAAGCCACCTTCAACATGAGCCCCATTAGGGAAGCCTTCCCTATGGGTTCAAAGCGGGGCCCCTGAAGTGCTGATAAGACCAACTTTAGATCCCTGTATGGCAAAAAAAAATGTATGTTCATTCATGTTCATGCGCTGTTCTACGAGATAAGGCTTTTGAAAGGGACCGTCTTTTGTTTGCAGCTGCCTAAAAACCCATCAGCTGGCCAATAAAGAAAATGGGATGTTTCTCACCCTAAAATCCTTTTCATATTTTTCAGATGGGCTTTGAAGAGTCAGATATCCATAATTTAGAAGCGCTTAACTTAGAAGATAAAACACTATAAAGGTAAGAACTTCTATTATTAACCCATTCCCACAGCAGAGGAAGCTTACTCTGCAACAAGCAGTATCACCCAGGGATGAGATCTTTAGTGATCACTTTACACAACATAGAGGTCAACTCTATGCTGGAACCTAAGAAAAAGATAAAGGTCTGTGTGGTAATGGACCTCTCACGGGATACAAGTAAAAGTCAGCCAAGACAACTGGCACCTTCGTTCAGGAATTTGCCCTAAATCAGGAGAAAGGAGCAGGGCAGCTTGGCTTGATGGACAACTGGCAGACCATGTGCAGGAGAGAGGGGAGATCTGGTCCACTTTGCCAAAAATTGGAGCTGAAGAGGTCTGATGTGGATATATACAAACATGGAGTCATTATTAAAACATGTGGTTCTCCAAAAAGCCCAACTACTATCTATTCCCACATAGGACTTCTGGGAGTCAGCTTAGTACTCCTGCCCTCAGGCCTCCCAACTTTGAATTTCTGCTTCCTAACTAAGCAGAGCATACTGCCTTATCCCGAGGAAATGGCCGCAAACAAGGGACACAGAAATCCACAGCACACTGCAGCGACACATGCCTCTGATTGGTGGCTGTGCGGAGCAGTCGCACGTGTCCTGTCAGACTGGTTCTTGCAGTTAGGCATGTATGCTCTACCTAGGGTATTTAGATCTGTGGGGGGTAGGGAATGCAGCCTGATAATTAATATAGGCGAAAAGGTGTACAAGGCCCAATACTTGCAATCCCTAGCTCTTTTGTCAGATTTTTCCCAATATTCCAGAGTCTATGGTTGAAAGTATTTGTGCAAAACTTTATTGGATACGTGTGTTTTGATTACAGACAACATACCACACTCTGTATTCCTGATACAGGACAGTAATCATTGGAACCATTGTCTGTGGGTCTTGTCAGCTACGCAGGCATGGGACTCTCTGTTCTGCCATAGATAAAAGATCATGGTTAGAGACCCCTAGCTCAACCAGTCATATCTTTTATAAAACCACTATAAAGCCACTCTTTCTCACCCGAGAGTGACTGACCAGAACCATATGTGACTAAAGACATTATTGAGCACCAGAGAAGGCCAGGGCTGTAACCTCTACGGGGAGCACAACACAGGCATGAAAAACACCAACTTGAGTCCCAAGGAGCTATATATGGAACATGGGTTTGGAAAAGGAGTAGGCAGTCTTCTAAACTGAGCAATTTTAAGCTTGAGTATATGACCGTTTGTGGACCCGCTGAGGAAGATACTGTATTTACCCATTCAAGATACAGTACCCAAGTCATAGAACAGTTAAATGATAAAAGTGGAGTGGAGTTAAAGTGGAGAAACAGATAAAGATAGTTACAATTCTATAGTATCTTGGCAATCCCATCAGATATATTTAATTTTATTGCCTCCTAATCCGGCGGAATATGGGGGGTGGTTGGGAAATAACTCAAGGGTGTGGTTCTCCCCAAAGACTATGAGCAGAGGACTACCAGTTTATTCAAGGTAAGCATTACCGTAAAATCCAATTCAGACTGAAGGAAAATGGATAGCTATAGTTTCCAACCTGCATGAACTTACCTCCTATACACACACTAGATTCCCCACGGAGGATGAGCTTAGAATAATGAGCAGCCCTCTGGCAAGCAGTGTTTGTGTGTGTGTGTGTGTGTGTGTGTGTGTGTGTGTGTGTGTGTGTGTGTGTGTGTATCCATTAGTAACAATGATGTTGTCGTTCCCAGAAGTATAAGTACGAAACAAAGGGTTCCAAATGGATAATACATAATACATTTTTTAAACTGATGAAAGATTGGGTTTTGCACTCAAACACGGCAAACCCCTGAACACCCCCCCTCCCCCCCACGGTATAGCAAGGCAGCATGGTGATGATTGCCTAACATGCGTTGGAAGGAGTATAAGAAGGTCTTCTTAAGGAGGCATTATCCTTGTTTTTTTATTACTGTAGGGAGGGAGGGTTTTTTATAATGTGCATTGTATTCTAACTGGGTGTTTATATTCCATATATTAATCCACTTAAAGGAGTTTCCAAGTGCCATAGCCACAGTGATCCAGATGTCTTTTCTCTGTGTACCCCATACGTTTCATTAGGGTTGTTGGCTAGGTCAGATTAAGTTCATGGCAGAGCACACTTCTAATGGACAGTTGTCCTCTACGTTTTATGTGTAACTTGGACATTTTTAACCAGGGAGTAAAAGATAAAAATATTTGTGTGAAACACCGGTTGCTTACCTTGAGTCCTCGTAATATTTGATAAATGAGGAACTGTACATGATCATCTGTCAACTTCTGGCATTTTACAATATTGTTAAGGTCTGCTCCCATTAGATGTGTCACCAGGTATCTAGATTTTAAAAAGTAAAAGGCCACAGTTAGTCACTTACATTATTATTATATCAAGTAGACAAAAAAGGGATTCCGGTACTTCATATATCTATATAACAGGTCGATGTTAGCCACAAGATCATTCCGCTCTTCAGGATTAAGGGTAAAAGACAAAGGTAAGGGTCAGAGATGATCTGTTCCACTTCGAAGGAACAGCCAGCTGCAATGGTCTGCTGTGATTGAGCAAAAGGGATTGCCTCAAACAAAGCACCCTCATGCAGTTTTGAAAGGTAAAAACTATCATCTCTATCAATGTCTGTTCCCAGAAAGTTGACTGCAAAACTAAGGTGACATCCTGTAATTCACAATCCATCCAAAACCTTTCCAAAGTTGGCACTACTTTTAACATCTGACACTTCACCTCCACAAACAATGGTCTTTTATAAGATCTTTCGAACGGCATTATGTTGATGCACCCTCGCCGCAGAATGATGACTGCCAAGACTCTGGTGACACTCTGGACACTGCTACCAGACTAAATGGCAGGGCCACAAATTGAAAGTGGAGATCCCCCCCACAGAGAACCTGGTAAGCAGCACAGATTGCTACATGCAAATAAGCGTCCTTTATTTTTAATGTTACTAAGATATCTCCCTGCCCATTGTTTTGTTTGAATTGCTTGCCTGTTTTGTCTAAGAAAGTCTTGATACTTATCGATATAAGCAGAGGCTTTGAAGATTCCAATACAAAAGATAATATACAAACTTAGTTATGAAATGAAATAATTAAAACATGAATAGCAAGTACATAAATCCCCAACAAAAACTTACATAGTACAGTTATGAGCTAGAACAAATGCTTCCACCTTTAATCTGAAAAGCTTAACATGAATGTCTCTAAAATCCTTAAGGGAAAACTACTCACACATCATTGAATTCCTCAAAGGACTTTGATGGGGTAAAAACATCTAATAGTCCAATAACCTGCGAGGAAAAAAAAACATTCAACTTTAAAATGTATGTAACAGAATTTTAGCATTCTGCCAGTGTACATTGTAATAACATTTTTACATTCAGGTAATATCCTACAGTAACCAAGATAAGTCAAATGTGTCAAAAGAAGATATGCAAAGTTGAATCTCTCCTTCTGGGCCTCCTCTATAGGCGGAAGATGATGTTATCTACAGTAATAGAAAGCAGTGGGAAAGAGCACCCAGGGGGAATCCTGCAGATGCACAACAACCAGATATGGTTTACATGGGCTTCTAGTGGCCACTTCACTCTAAGTATAGCACCAGCTCAGATTTGGGGGTACCTGTATCTCTACACTATATATCCAATTCCAAGGGTCACATTAATTCAAATAAAAGCAGAAAAAAAGTAGCCAGCATGCCCCCCCCCCCCCCCCATGTCAATGTGTTTCAGGCACGAGCCCTTAATAATGACAAGGTCATAAACCCGGCAGTAACCTGCAAAGAGGAAGTTGGGTTGAGTGCCGCTGTGCATTGTGTGGTATGTTATATTTAGGTAGCAGCACGTCTGTTGAAGATGTTAAAAACATACATGGAATCTAAAGACCCAACTCAGAAATTGTTGCTCCCACTAAATAAGTGGTTGTTTTCTATACCTAAAACTCATCCTTTGACCCCCCCCCCCCACCTCTTCTCGCAAATTATCTTTGTACTTTTTCTCAACTACTTTACCATCTACCTATTTTTCTTGAGCTTATTGGCAAGCTCATCCCCTGGGGAAAAGAGTGGCCGCTACAGGTTTTCTGATTCCTTAATTGAAACTAAGTTTGATTAAAAATATTAACTTACCACTAAGGACGTCACAACACTTAGGCATTGCCTCATGGACCAACTATTCAGGGTTCTTATACCATTCTAGATTTACTCACATGTAGAATGGTATAAGAGACCAAATGTCAGCATTGCTGGTATTGCTTTATTGGACAAATTGTATCCTTGGTGCAGAATTGTCAGTCACCCTCTGACAGTACCTCACAAGAGTGAGTGCACCCCTTACATTTTTTAAAAATATTTTATTATATCTTTTCATGGAATAGCATTGAAGAGATGACGTGTTGATAAGATGTAAAGTAGTGAGAGTACAGCTTGTATATATGTGGTGTGCCCTGGAAATAACAAATCGTCAATGTCTAAACCCAACAAAAGTGAGTACACCCCCTAGGTGTAAATTGCCAAATTGTGACCACATTTCTCTCCCCGGCGTCATGTGACTTATTAGTGTTCTTAGGTGTGAAGCAGATGTGTTAAATTTGGTGTTAGTGCTCACACTCTCTCATACTGGTCTCTGGAAGTTGGAACATGACTCCTCATGGCAAAGAACTGAAAGAAGGGGAGTTGAAAAAATTATATATATAGATCATTTTTTGAAATTGTGTAAATAGGTGATGGTATCTGTACATACAGATGACTCATGAATTGATTTACTTACACATATACTCACTGTGGATCGATGTATTATTTGAAAAATTTCCTTTGAAATACAGACATACTAATTCTTGTAACTTAACCCTTGTGTCAAGGTGTGCATTCATACACTTTCTGGTTCTAGATAGTTTTTTGGCAGATTTCTGCCAGTTACTCAGTGTGATTGCACCCGGCTTTTCCGCTTTATTTTTGAAACCATTATAATACTATAGGTGTGCTTACCTAACTACTCTATTTAATTGCCATATGAGAAACTAAAAATATTGTGGAGGGCCACTGAGCTATGGGCGTCTAAGCGACGTCTAAGCTCAGGGGGTTCTACAAGATTCCCGGGCCGATACAGCAGGGTTTTGGTGCACTTTAAACGTTCTGGTGTGATCATTTCCCAGCCAATCAGAGACGCCCTTGGCTTCTGGCAGTCTGGAAGGAGAGCTCAGATAAGGTTTGGCCCCCTATCCGGTCAGATGCTTCACACAGAGTTGTATTTAGAATGGCTGTTGTGTGTGATGTGGCCCCCTGCATGCACCCAGCACGCTCTGCTTCCTCACATGTTTCAGACGCAGCAGCAATGGCGCACACCAGCTCATTGGGTCTGAGGAAAGGAGAACGCGCCATACCCGATGAGCCAGTGTGCGCCATTGCTGCTGCATCTCTTACCAGCCAGCTCAGCCCAGGCCGGTAAGAGCCTATCGAAGGGCCGTACAATGCCCAGGTCTGTTCTAGGCTATAAAAAGTTTGCCAACACCCTGAAACAGGGCAATACAGTGGCCAAGAAAATACAGCCGTATTATAAGCAAAGTTCAGCACAGGACAGGCCCTGCCATGGTCATCCAAAAAGAGTGCACAGCCTCAGCATCATATCCAGAGTGCTGCCAGCACTGCAGCAGAGGGTAAAGAGGCGGGGTTCAGCTTGTAAGTGCTCAGACGATACGCCACCCACTGCATGGGTGTTCTCCCAGAAGTAACCCTTTTATAAAGATGATGCCAAAAAAAGCCTGTAAACAATTTTCTTGAAGACAGGCAGACTAAGGACATGGATTACTGGAACAATGCCCTTTTTTGGTCCAGATGTTGTCGAGCATGTGTGGCGGCAACCAGGTGAGAAGTACAAAGACAAGTGTGCCTACAGTCAAGCATGGGTGGTGGAGACACGGTTTAGAGCTGCATGAGTGCTGCCGGCTGTGGGGAGCTATGGTTAATTGAGGAAACGCAAATGGCAACTTGTACTGTGACTTACTGAAAGAGCATGATCCCCTCTCACCAGAAGCTGGGCTGCAGAGAAATATTCCATAACAACAATAAACAACCCCAAACACACCCCAAGACTAAAGGTGCTGGACTGGCCAAGCAGGTCTCCAGACCTAAACTCTACTGAGCACATGTGGAGCATCCTCAAACGGAAAGTGGAAGCGCAAAAGGTCCCCAACATCCACCACCTCATGACGTCATCACTGAGGAGTGGAAGAGAAGCATTTGAAATTTGGGCACAATTTAGCCATGTTCATTTAAAGTGTACTCACATTTGTAAATTCCAATGGGTAATGGGTGTCTAATATTGGGTGTTTATCATATTGGCAGATACAGTAAAATAGTATATTTTTCTAATTAAATTAAATATAAAGGTTTAGCAATTATATTTGATTATATATATATTGTTTAATCAGGTACAATACAGTCTTTTCTACTGTATTTTCAAACATCGGGTGTTGCTATTACCACACCATTGGCTATGCTCACAGAATCCAGGGTCTTTCCCCAATGTTCAAGCTCAATTCCCACCCATTTCACTCCCCTCTTTGCTTTGTCCTTTCATTTCACATGCCCTACTCCTATAGATGACGCATGTTTATCACCTATTCTTCAAACCCCACTGGGTGCCGAACCTTTGGCTTGACAACATCCAGTGTGGATTTAATTGTCATATAAAGTCATAAAGAATCCCTGTAAGACACACATTTGCTTGGACTTCACACGTGTTATGACCTCAGTTGCATACTTTTTGATCACCTCCACCTATTTTGGTACGATATGTATTGGTGTTTGCACATGACATAGTATTTAGGTTATATCTCACAGGTTTCAATACTGTACATTGAATATGTATGTATAGTGGAGTATTGATAGTTTAAAATGTTGATAATTTATAGTACTTTTTTTTTTATATATCAGACATGTGGAGAAGGCAGCATGGCTTTAAGACCCTGTCTTTAGGTAGAACATTGGTGCCCCCATATCTGTAAATGCTGGGGTAACAGCGCTCTAGTGGCATGCTAACATGTCAGCAAAAAGGCACATGACTGTATCTCTGCTGGCTTGGAGATTATATATATATATATATATATATATATATATATATATATCCTATTTTTGAATATACATTGCTCTGCAATTATTGGCAGCAGTACTCCCTCTATGATTAGGTCATTTATTCATGCTAGGATCATCAGCTTCAATACCCACTCGTCCTGGCAGAGGCATTGGTCCGACAGAGGCCTCACCACTTGTTCAGATACCTCCATGACACACGGTCCTCTCCTACAAGCCGCCAGAACCTTACATTCTGTGCCCAAGCAAAAAAAAAGGAGGTACTGGGCACTGTGGAGCTCATAATACCTCTAGTGGTATGAGCAACAATCCTTAAAAAATAAAGTTAAGAGAAAAGGAAGCAAAAAAAGTAAAATAAGAATGATAGCTAGCATAGTCATGCTGTAAAATATGTATGCTTGTTTGAAGAGCTGGGGTTACATCATAGCCTTCTACCCTGGAGGAGTCCCAGGAAGTGGAATGCAGCTTTACATAGCCTCAGCTCACGTCTGACCTCTCCTGGTTACTGGGTGCGATAACCCCAATGTAAAGACTTTTCCTTGTGCAACAGAGTGAAGAGAAGTGAAACAATATGGTCATGTTAATATTAAATCTAGAGGTTTCGCTAGAGAAAAGAGGGGCTAGAAACAAATAGCGTTATTCATCAGCACAGCAGAATGAGGAAGGCTGTTAGTAAACAAGTATTTAATGTAACACTTCTCCTGAACAATCCGCTTCAAAGCAGTATTGGGGCAGATGCTCTGGAATTACAGCGAGCCTTAAACGTTGTTAATATATAATCTAAAACTTACATGCAATTTGTTTTATTGTTTTGTTGTTTTTTACACTCCCAAAAAATTAACATCATGAAAAACTTAGACACGGCTAAGAGTAAAGCAGAAAGCAGCAATGTATAAATTAATCAGTCACTAGGAAGACTATGTTACAGTATTCTGTGCATGTGCCACAAAGTAGACCCCAGGAATCCATGCAACAGCAGTTGGTCATTTAAAGTGGACCAATCACCATGCATGGCGACCTTGGATTCTAAAAGATTCCAGGGCGGGTCATTTCAGTCCCCCGGGGCATTCCAATTTCCAGGGCGTGCTCACCAGCTGCATCCCCCTTTAGGTAGTCTGGGGACAGGAGAGCTCCTCAGCTTAGGGGTTCTGGGGGTTGAGGTCACTCCTGCTCCTCTATGCTGGGCTAAGTGTGTAATCAAGGTCGTATGCTGATGATTACTATGCACGGCATGCGGCACCAGTTGGAAGAGAGCCTGCACATGAAGCATGGGATCTGGAAAAGGTGAGTTTTTCAGCCAAACTGGGGGGGGGGTTTCAAACGAGGGGATTCCAAATTGGGATGCCGCCAGGAAAGGCCCAAGATGTGGGCTAGTGAAAATCTAAATTTTTGATCCACTTTAAAGTCAGGTAAACCATAGCCATCGCTAATCTGAACGAATATCCAGAATTGATTAAAAAGAAAAACCCTTCTTGAGGCTACCAGTCGAAAAACCAGGCAGCATAGGGCAGAGTTCACCATGGCTCGCATGCCAAACGGCTGACCTCTGGCAATGCCATTACATAAGTCCATATGTCCCTTGGTGCAGGTCTGGTGCCCCCCAGGGGGCGCTCTTCCCTACTCACTTGGCTGTTGGGGGTACAGGTAATGAATGGAGTGGGGGTAGTGGCAAGTCACCTGCTGCCATGCCGGCAGGTAATTTACTGTGGCTCTACGCTTTAAACTAGTATAGGGAGCAAGCCTGGAAGGAGGGTGGACCATCGACTATTCAATAGCATCGGTGTGGACCAGTTTTTTTTTTCTTTATTTCACCGTACATAATCAGGGCTATTTTAAAATATCGCTCACCACCAAACTGTGGAGAGGGTCATTGCCCTCTCTTTCCATACCATGTAAAATCAGAGACAGGATGGGGAGCAAGGAGGAATGAATTTGAGTAACGTGGCAGTGTTCTGACGTGTCCAGGGAGGGGATCGGATTAGGGGGTTAGGGGGTCAGCTGAGTAAAAGTTTGCTTTCATGGCAGGGCTGGACAATACCTTTAAAGAAACTTTTCAGGCAAAAGGTAAAATAAAACCCAAATTCCCACCTAAACAGGAAACACAACCTGGACATAATTAAATACCCTGCCCCTTCCTCCTGGACCTCAGTGTTTTAAAAGACAAATCCAAAAAGAAACATGCTTACATCAACATATCAATATACTTGGCCTGGGTGGGATGTAGGACGCAGTCCTGGAGGATTACCAGTAATTCTATTAATGGTAAGCTAATTGGTGTTTTCCCAAAACGTCCTCAAGGACGGCTCAGCTGACGATAAACAAGAAATACTATAAGCGTCCTACCTCATACTACATATCTACTAATATGTAGAATCTTCCTTCCGAAAACCTGTCTCATTGTCAGAAGAAAGATCCACTCTGTAGTGCTTCGAATGTGTGAGGGGAAGCCCAAGTTGTTGCTCTGCAAATCTCCTCCAGAGAAACTTCTGACCAATTAGCCCAAGAAGCAGAAACTGCCCTAGTAGAGTGTGCTCGTAGGGACTTGACTGCCGAAACCTTAATAAGCTAACTGGATGGCTTCCCTAATCCACCTGGCGATAAAGGCCTTGGAGGCTTGCAGATCCCTATTCTAGGCTTGCAGATCCCTGCAAACGAAAGCAACAAATGATCGGATCTCCTCCAAACCAAGGTGCAATCCAAGTAAGTCAAGAGAATGCGTCTGGCATTCAACAGATCTTCTGCTGATCCTTAAGGTCCCCTGGTCTGAGACCTGGTAGGTAGATCTCTTGGGATCTGTGAAATTCCGAGGCTTTCTTCGGCAGGTAAAGTGGATCATGTCTGATGGTGAGATGATCTGAAAAAACCTAAGATATGTTTCCCTGATGGAGAAAGCCTGCAAATCACTAATTCTTCTAGCCGAAGTAATGGCTAATATGAAGGCGACCTTAAGCATTAAAACAGCTGTTTCCGCAATGGACTCAATGGGAGACCATTCAGGACAATGGAAAGGTCCCAGGGAGGGAAGGCTTTAGGATTCACTGGTCTTCCACTGGACAGAGAGACAAAAAACCTTTCAAACGGATCCTCCTGTCTAAGTCTACGGTCTAAGAATACTGATAGAGCCCTCACCTGCACTGTGACTAGTGGTTAGCCTTGCAAAGCAGGTAAAGCACATGATTTTCTATGATTTGCTCTGTAAACACACGGTGGTCAAAGAGTTGCACTGCTATGTTAAAGAGCCCATCGGGGCGAGGGGGCGTGTGTTTCAACAGAGGCGAGTCAAAGGCTGATGGTGCCGGATTAGACTGAGCAATTAGGCGAGGTTCTAAGTGCCAGAATGCTCAGCTCCACTGCAGGGGATAGATGGAGTATAGCTTTTTAGTTTTTAATGCATGGACAAAATAATGTTTATAAATGTATTCCAGTGGCTAGGATGGAAGGAAAGGTAGGAAAAACTTCTATTTTCTGAAAACTAGGATTTAAAACACTAAGGCCTCGATTCAGTAAGAGTTGAAAAAAAAATTCTCATGGTAGTAAAAAATTCACTTTGTGAGAAAAAAAAAAACATGAAAAGGTCACTGTTGCTGAATCACCAGCTAAGAAGACAATGAAAGTCAATGGAACTTTTTCCTACAGAGTAAAAAAGCATGTACATTTTTCTTAGAAGTAAAAAAGTGGCATTGACTTTCATTGTCTTCCTCACAGTCTCAAGGTCTAAGACTAGAACAGAAAGTTCCCAGAGCCAAGTAACAAGCATGAATATAAATGAGATGGATTCTTTGTTTTAGCCAACAGTATTGCTCAGGTTTTAAGGATTAAATCCTAAATTCTTTGGCTGAATTTTTGTTAACATAGTAAATTCCCAAATGAAATATACTTACATTTTCATGTTTCATATGTTTCAGCAGACGAAGTTCTCTATAAGTACGCTTAGCATGGATGATCGACTGGAATGGCCGAGAAAGCTTCTTTACTGCAACACGCTGTTCTGTCTTTGTGTCAAATGCAGAGCTGTGTGAGAAAGACACTTACAATCAATTAGATAACAATAAAGTACTCGTATTCCCAGCGCCCATAATCTGCAAAATTATATAGACATAAGAATATCAAGCTTCCAATCAAATCCCACTCAATTGGGACACTAATCAAGTATTAGCTGCAATTAAAATGATGCACCTTGGGAGCCATTGCAATTAGTATGTGTAGTATGCTTATATAACCCTTTCAGTGTATTCAGTATGGGACATAGATCCGGGGTATAGTTGGGCTATCAAGTGCTAAATCACTAGAAGGCTATTGCTTACTCAGGGCTGTGTGCAAATCTCTTAGGTGTAGTTTTCAGTTGTAAAAAGGTTTATCAAGGGGTGGCTGTCTCTGAACTTCATAATGGATACAGATCAGGTTAAACTACATTGGGGACTGTAAAAGCAGAAAATAGGGCAACCAGACAAGTAATTCTTGCACAGGTGATATTCAGATCATAGGAAAGGCCATTTTACAGAAGAGCGTACTACAATGCTCAATCAACCTACTGCTTACACTTTTGACTATCCTGGGTTTTGGTCACTCCAATCGGGGGTGCCCCGCTATGTGAAACCCCCCAGATCTCCCGATAAAACTCACCTCACCCCGCTCCTACGCGGCCGCTCATCCAACCATGCTCGTCAAATCGACGTCTTAGCTCAGCGGCTCAGAGCACGCTGGCGTCCGCATCTCGCGCCTCCCTCTAACAGGGAGCGCGCCCGCGCCCTGCTAGAGAGAAGCGTGAGATGCAGCCACGGCCCACGCATGCACCGTTGGACTGGGATACAGGTAAGGTTTGCGGGTGTCCTGGGGGGTTTCACACAGCAGGGCATCCCAATTTTGGATGCCCCGCAGGGAGGGATTGGATCGGCCCGGGAATTTTATAGATCCTGCAGGGTGTTGGTCCACTTTAACCAACCAGTCTACCTCAAATAAATGCAGCCAGCAAAGCAGTCTCAACAACCAAGATACAGAAGCCTGCACCACAACTCTTTCTAGGAGCCCTAAAGTAGACACAGCAACCAACCACACGTTTCAAAGCAGTTCCACTCTTAGGACTATTAGTATTAGTCTTGTCACAAGCAGAATTATAAAAGGAGTGGCACGCTCTAAAAAAACATGTCACAAAGCATACAGTACTATATGTGTATAAAATTATATATATATTGGTGTTTCGGGGCTCATGAACCCTTTATCAAAGAAAAACACCCTGCCTGCACAGCCACAGAGTCCTGCATATATTGTAGGATCCCCCGGCCGTGGCGTGCGTCGCTTCTGGTCTCGGCGGATCCTGGTCACACGTCAGTCAAAGGCAGGACTGGTGACCTCACTAGTGTGGGAGGCTCCAGACCGAAGCTCGCAAAAAAAAAAAAAATAAAAAAAAAGAGGGGATCCTCGTGTAGGGATACTTGTCAATCCTTTGTGCGGTGTAGACAGGGTATGGGTGACTTATGCCACCCAGCTCAATTTAGTCAATAGATTTTTCTGGGTAAGCACATATCCCAGATGGGTCATCATGGCTGTTTACATATGTAGGTTTCAGAGCCAAAGCATTCTACCAAGAAACTCTAGTGAGGCCCAAAGGAGAGACTCATGGCTGGCAATTACCCTGACCACTGTGTTCGGTTTGCAGACATGTGAAAACATGAAATAGCAGCCTGGGAGCCAACATTTTAGAAGGGTAGCAATGCCAGCCACTTTGTGTCTGGTATGAGGGGATTTCTTAAAACCAGTAACCCTTCACAGGAAGTAGGATTTGGATGGCCCATACATTAGTAATCACTTCCTGTCCGTGCAAATACCAATACCCATTTAAGCTAAGTACAGCTATAAACCCCCCCCCCCCCATCAAAAAATACAAAAATATTCCAATTGGATTGTTCAGTTATCACTTACCACACAATCATTCATGACTTCTGAAAGTGTCAACTATCAAAAGCATAGCGAGTTCCAATTAATATTTTAAGTAATTGCCCAGGTTACCATGTAAATACCACAATGCTCCCAAGTGCCCCATGCTTACCAGTGTTTTTCTTTTAATCAATGCTATAGAACTCCTCATAACTAACTTTTATGTTTTTGTTCCAATTTGAAATCCATGGGCTGTAATTGTGTCTGCTGTCCCTCATTATAACATGCAGCATGTTTACCAGCATAAGCTCAGTTTGTAAGACTGCCCTTATGCTTAGTGAAGGCTTACCAAGATCATGACACTATTGTTGTGCCCTGGCACCTGTGAGGGGGGTTATGCAAGAGCAGGGTGCGTTCAAAGTCCCTGAACACGCAAGATCTCATTCACAAAAGGGGAGTGGGGCAGTTGAATCCCACAAGGCTTCCAATGGCGGATGTGATCCTGGTACAGGCGCCACAGGCCCAAGGAAATTAGACTTCCATCCTGACAACACAAAAAGCAGTTGGGGAATTGACCCTTGATTAGGTGTGCTGTCTGACCTGGGAAATCTGTAATTTGGGTGGTCAATCCTTTGAGCGGATCAGCTTTCAACTCATCACTGTTCATAAAGGGAATCTGGACAGCTAAGCCCCGGCAGGAGGTGCATCAATACCAAAGGACGTACATTAGGTTGACCAGTATAAGAAAACTAGTTTTACAAGCAGTAACAACATATTTTTATTTCCCAACTGGGATTAAAGTCCAACCCCCAAACCCTGTTTCCCTCCCTGGAGCCTTACATCACCCAGAATACAGTGGCGTTTGGTATTCCTGCCAAAACTGTTGCGTCCCCCAGAAGCATGCAGAAACAAGGGGATACCACAGGTGTGCAGCAAAGCAGTATGCAGCCTGTGCATGTACTGTGGGGTTGAAGATTGGGTCACAGTTTGGGGTTTGGCCCCTGGAGAGATGAATGGAGGAAGGTGATCCTAAATCTTGTATGAACGACCGATTTGTCCAGATTGGCCTGAAATGAAAATATGCTGATCACTATCTACATTTCCAGAAGCAAGAGCGTGGGTCAATTCAATCAATAGTATAGGTAAACCACTGGATGCATCTCTCCTATAGGGCATTAGAAAGGTAGGTGGCTTGTGTTTTTATAGTACAGCTGGCTTTCTGCAAAGGTGGTTGGGGAGGGGGGTCATTACTGACTACTGAACAGTGCTCTATTGTAAGCTCCTACTATTTCAAGTAGTGTGAACCAGGGGAACATGTGCCTGTCATTCCCGACAGATGAGCACAGTGCTGCTATATCTAGCGCCAAGAGAAGACAACAGTCAGCTCACAGCTATGAGCTGCTAAGTGCTCATTCAGCAGACAGGGTTATGATGCTTTATTAATAAAAAGAGGCTCACCAGGTTGCAGTGGACAGCTGGAAAGTGTACAAGGGTTCACATAGCTGGCCTTAGAAACTGCATTTTCCTTGCACTGCTTTGTATTCAGAATTGGTGAGATTTACTCCATGTTAAGGTAGCTGCAGTGTAGATAGGAACTGGCAGCAGAAACACATCAAACAAGGGCACTGAAAGTGAACAGCACACAGAACTACATGAGATCGAGCCTGTAGGAGGGGAGCCAAGTAAAGGTTGTTTTTTAATCAGCCTGGACTTTAATCCATGTGAGCTACATCCAAACCTCACTGTAAAAAATACATGAACTGACAAACGATAAATAATAAGTAATGCCATGCAAATGCAGCTTCAAGGTCTGTGGAAAACCCCAACATAGGCCCCAGACATCACAATCTGATTGTACAGTTTGCACAATCATAACTAAACAACATTTCCAAAATATATTCAGTGTTAGCCTATTTGTCGGATCACCAAACCCTGAATTTTGGCATATAATACTAATTTAGCCTCCTCTTTTCTGGTCAACTTCAAAGAAAAGCCCCCATGGCAGCTATGGCAGGGTAGAAGCCACAGTAGGGCTCCAAATGTTGCCCTCCTTTCAGTTTCATTTTCCCCTGTAGGAATATCCAAATACAGTCAGTGGTATACTTGGATTTTGCCCGCAAGCAAACATAAAAATATTACAGCAGGCAGATTTAGCATTAACGTATATTTATGCATAATATATCAGTTAAATATGCTATAACACACATCCTCAAATATGCAGAGGGCTACTCCTAGAATGAATGTATCAAATTATCTCTTCTAATCACAGCTGGCTCCTTCTCTCAGGGATTATTACTGTATGTAACAATTTCCGCAACTTTATAAAATGTAACAGTCACTGTTACATTTGCTGGGGAGGGAGAAAATATCAGTTATAGTAGAGATAACATTTCTTTTAATGAGAACTCTGACTGCAGGCAATGGGTCTGCATATTCTTGTAGACAGCTTATACATAGAGGTAATGTGTAACTGGAAAGCTCTAAAAACGGGATGTCTGACTATAAATAGATAGCCTTATACAGATTAAGTTGAGATATAGTCTTACATCATGTTATTAGAGCTTTCCAGCGACTTCCCTCTGTTGCATATACAAACTGTGGGCACAGATACAAAGCCTTTATTTTATATGCTGTATAAGTATGTTTATGCAGTTAGGTCCATAAATATTTGGGCACTGATACAAATGTAGTTTTTTGTTTACTGAAACATATTCAAGTTATAGTTATCCAATGGATATAGAATACAAAGCCCAGGATTTCAGCTGCAAAAACAGATAAAATCTGAGAAATTTATAGTGTTTGTTGGGTATACCATACAAAGAGCTTTTCAGCGACACCTCTCTTCTACAAACCATCAACCCATGGATAAAAGGCATCAGGACAGTAGAAGGGACTTTGCCCCTTGGCGCTTTCAGCAAGCCATAGCTGTCTCTGACCACACAGGACTTCTAAAGGTGCACCATGACATGTCCTTCCCAGCTCAGCCACCTCACACACATAAGATATTTACATCAAAAAAGCTTTTAAATGGCTTTTTTTTTATTCTGTTCCAAATGGCGATAAGGGGGGGGGGGGGGAGAAAGTTTGTGCCTGGACAGGGAATATGATGACTATAAAATGCAGGCTGTATTTTCCACCTAGGGATTTAATCAGGTTCTCATAGTAAGAATTTTCATCTCGGTGCTCGGTGGATGAATCGCTCTTTTATTCCATAATCACTTTACAGAATGCCAGAAGCAATGTAAGTAGAAAAATGCATGTGCCACCTACCATGGCAGTGCCCAGCTAAAGTCTATAGGAGAGATGCATCCAGTGGTTGCACCATATCACCCCCTCCACTAGTAGCAGAAAGGGTTTTTTAAAAGAGCAAAGATGCATAAGAATGCTCGCCAAGAACAAAGGTGCCAATTGTCATTTCTGCCTACAGAGGGGAATGACTGAAAAAAGCTCGGGTCAGAGGTCGGATTAACGCCCAATTTTGTGTAATATATGTGTAAATCTTCACCTATCCTAAAACCTCCAATGAATGACAGTAGCAGCAATTTCTCTTGTCTGAGCACAGCTGACATTTGTTACAATGTATTATATGTATTATAATATGTTCTGCTGAGCTAAGGTAAGCAGACCTATACATGGTATCATTTGGGTGCTGCTAAAAAAAATTGTTACATCTTCCCTTTTAACTCGAATTTTGCCTGCGGACATGGAGTCTGCATCTTTTTGTAGAAAATTTATATGTAGGTGCCAGGTGTAACTGGAAAGCTTTAACATGATGCCTGACTATATAAGAGATAGACACATTGTATATCCAGGATTCCTGGAAAGAACATGATGTCTGACTATATAGAGATAGACTTATACAGTATAAGAGTCTCTCTATATAGTCAGACTTGTTTTTAGAGCTTTCCAGTGACACCACTCTTCTACAGATACAAGCTGTCAACACGGCTGCTTACAGCTTGCCCCATGCTGGCTGTCAGAGTCAGCATCTTATATTCACCAGGACTCTGAATTCCCTGATAAACCAATTTGCTCTCTTCTGCTGTCTCAATTTTTGGGGTCCCCTGTTTGAATTGAAAGTCTGCCTTAGAAATATACACAGAGCTAAAGACTGATCATAGCATGAAAGGTCCGACACAAGGAAGACAATTGCATTGGCTTGTTAGAAACTATAAAGCAGCCTGAATGAAAGATGCTGCCCCTGACAGCCAGAATGGGGAGAGCAGGAAGCAAGCTAAAGTAACTCTTTGCCTGGAACGTCCCTTTAAAACCACCTACACCTCTATACTGTTTATTTTATTTAATTCCAGCAAATTGTGTACTCCTCCATGACGATGGGAGAATATTTCTACTCCTTGGAAAAAGGTCTAGTGCGACCTCTGGCTTGGGTATCGGGGATTGATCTGTCCTGTCAGTTCAGGCTACAAGCTACTTAATTGTGGGTCAGTTTATGATCATTAAAGTGATTGGTAAGTCAAAATAAAAAACACACTCATTTTATTCTCTGCATCTCCAATGCGCTTATACTTTTACTAATAACTTAGGGACTACAGCGTCTTTTTAAAACCGTATTGAAGATTAGGATGGTGCAACGTGTAGCCCGCACCCTGCCTGTTACGGAGTACCTGGAGGCCCGACTCCACTTTCTCTATTCCTATACTCTGTTTCAAAAAGCTGAATGCTGTGCTTAATCTGCCCTGCATTCAGTGCTGACTGGACGACAGCTTGCACATGCAGCATGGTAAGATTTTAGAGTGATTCTGGGGTTTCACACAGAGGGGCATCCAGATTTGGGACAAGAACCAGAAACTGGGATAGTGAAAAATCACAGATTGTCAAGTAGCTCCTACACTGAGCACACCTGCCATTCAGATATGCTGAAGGGTTTGCGCACAGAAGGAGGACTGCTAGGGATGCAGCTAAAGGCCCATACATGCATCATGGGAATGAATTCTGTGGTGAGTATATGGTGGGAGTTTCAAACAGCAGGGAATGCCTAAGCTCTTATTTTAGACTTTTAGGATTGGGTAGGGTAAGTTTTGGTCTGCTTTAAAGAGGACCACTACCCAGGCGTTGTTCCGGTCAGGGTGGGCTTTCCTGTTTGGTTTGTCCAACTGTGTGTATCCTAACGGATCGCTGTCCCCAGGGCGCGGGCTCACCCAATCAGCGCGCTAGAGTTTGGGGGATTTCACAAAGCAGGGCATCCCAATTCATGTCACCCTCAAGGAGTGGGATTTGGATGGCCTCCAATGTTCCTCTTTAAAGCAAAACAAAACCCACCAGTGGCAGCCTAGGCACCCAGTGCACTAGAGTTTGGGGGATTTCACACAGCAGGGCATCCCAATTCATGTCACCCTCAAGGAGTGGGATTTGGATGGCCTCCAATGTTCCTCTTTAAAGCAAAACAAAACCCACAAGCGGCAGCCCTGGAATCTAAAAGAATTAGGATGCCTGCTGTGTGAAACCGCCCAGAATGCCGCAATTTGTCCAACAAGAGCCGTCTGCCGTGACTATGTCATCCGGCGGAGCATTCAGATAGGCTGGGGCAGAAGCGTCACCATTGAAGCCAATGAGAGCCATTTGCCAAATAACACGTCAAGCAAAAAAAAAACCCAGCTCACCTGCCTCACTCTGCAGGCACGGATAGGGAGATCCCTGGCAATCCTCCTCAAGAAGTAGCAATCGCAGTGTGTAATCCAAGCCTTACAGTAAATTTTAACTTTTAATTAGTCCATTAAAAAATAGCGTTCGGGTGCTGTGCCCATGTCTGCTACGTCTGGGCCACCTTTTTGTTTCTATTTAAATTGACATTATTCTACTTATGGGCTATTTTTGTAATGGACTAATTAAAAGTTACATTTGACTGTAAGGCTGGATTACACACTGCGAAATAACACGTCAAGGCAGACAGCTGTCATTGGACGAGGGCCTGAGCATACTCTGTAGGAATGAGGAAGAGAAGTGCGAGTAGTGGCTCTGGGGGGTTTCACACAGCGTGGGCATCCCAATTCAGAAATTGGTTTTGTTCCACCTTAAAGTGGATCAACGTGCAATTTTGATCATCCTGGGATTTGATTTTTTTTTTTTAAATCCCCAGCAGCGCGCATGCTCCCATCCCAGCTTATCTGAATGGCGGGAGGAGGGATTGTGCGCACAGCACAAAGATGCAGGGGAGGCAACAGCTTGCGCTGCCCATTGTAAACAATCAGAACTGTTTGCCGAATGACAATAGGCACCACTCTGATTTGAAGAGAGCCCACGCATGTGCCATTGGACCAGGGTAAGGTAAGGTAAGCTCTTACTGTCAATCTGGAGGATTTCACACAGTGGGCCATCCCAAATTGGGCTGCCTTGGGGGGGGGAAGGTCAGCAGCTAGCTCCGGAAACTTTTCAATTCCATTGCCAACCATGCAGGGTTTTGTTCCACTTTAAGCAGGTCACTAAAGTTCAGAGCACAAAGTCTACATGCAGGGCTCCAATGGATTGATTCTGCAGGTTTTATTTTAAGCCTACTATAACGATGCATAACACAAAAGCTTTAGGCTCGGAAGTGGAAGTGATTTACCCTCTGCACAGTCACATGCAATATGACAGCTAAGCAGAGCGAGTGAGCAGCACGGCCACATTGCGATTGCTGGCTCTGCACAGTGACAGGACAGGAGAACAACACAGAAGAAAGCGAGAGGCAAAGCTGGGGGCTCACACACAAATAGCCATGCAAGCCACCAATAAAAGCAGAGTGAGGAGGGAGGGGGGGAGAAGAAGCCTCCCCCCCCATTGGCCGAATGACAGGGCCGGTGACAGGGATGCACAGTGAGCAGCAGAGTAACAAGTGAAAGCAGGCGCCGCTTCCTCCTCAGGAATGTATCCACAATGCAGCGCGCTGCCCTCAGCAGCCCCGGGGAGGCCACATACCGTGCATGCAGCAAGCCGGGCCCCGCTCCCCCCCCCGTCCCTGACTCACCACACGGAGCCGTACGCCCCAGAGCCCACCGGACTGAGATTCTGGTATCGCTCGGGCACCTCCCACAGGGTCTTGTTTAACTCCTGCCGGTAGAATCCAGGTGGGGTGTTGGAGGACATTGCTGTGCAAGAGTCAGGCCAACTACTGGTCAACTCTACAGCCGTCACTCCCCGGTGGCCACTCCAGGGCACTCACTGACTACCTGATCACGCGAGACTGGCCCCTTTCCAGCGCGCAAGCGCGTTGCGCAACAGCCAGTTCACTACGCTGCGCATGTGCGGTGGACGCCTTGGCTTGCGCAAGGCGGCTACCGCCCCGCGATAAACTGCAGGCAGAGCTCTTGCAGGGGAATGGGAAGCTGCTGAGTAAACTGCTTGGCGAGGTGCAGCCGGTTATCAGGGCTGATCTGCTGGTAGAACGAGTGCCACTGCGCTAATAACCGGGAAGGATGTCATGTCATAAAGTGTAGCTGTCATACAGGGCAGGCTGCTTCTGCTCACTACTAGCTCAGGGGGTCACTGGTCTGATTCTGATCTGCCCTGTCAGTCTCACCACCACGTGGGATCGGCTGAAAAAGAAAAATCAGCTAATCCTACATATTTCTGCTTTTGTATGTTTCATCATCTGAGGCCCCACCCAGTATATTTGCATAAATATCACAACTTTTGTAAGAAAATGTCAGACCAGCCTCCTGATTACAACTAAAGATTACTCGCTGCCACGTGCACTGAAAGGGGAAGAGGATTGGTTCCTCCTATACTGATCTGGAACGCCCAGCTGTGTGAAAAAAAATTGTGTATGGAGGCAATAGGATTTTTTCTCATGTTTTTTGGAGAGTAAACACTTTTCTTTTGAATTAAAAAAAAAAAAAAACATCAGTAGCTTACCTTACGTTGATTAGAGCCAGCACTGTGCTTCCTCTCCTGCCTGCCTCCTTAGTGAGGAAAATAACTTCCTCAGTCAGCTTTCAGTTCCCACCCTGCTGATCTGCTCCATCAATCAACCCCCACTCCCTGCCCAGACATCCTGATTGGCTGCCTCTCTCTGCAGCTCTAAAACCACGCCCTTCTGTCACACTCATCACAGAGCCAGCAATCGCAATGTGGCCGTGCTGCTCACTCGCTCTGCTTAGCTGTCATATTGCATGTGACTGTGCAGAGGGTAAATCACTTCCACTTCCAAGCCTAAAGCTTTTGTGTTTCTCTGCATCTCCAATGCTCTAATACTTTTACAAATAACTCAGGAACTACAGGGTCTTTTTGAAAACAGACCAAAGTTTGGGACAGCACAACATGTAGCCCAAGACAATGGGACAACAATCCAATTGCCTTTAGTATAACTTTAACCTTCAAAAGTCTGTGAATAAGCCACACCCCTAAATCACATGCCTGCCACGACTGTCAGCCTGTAAACTGGTGTCCAAGGTTGGCTTTTAGGGTAATCCCATGGTGCATGACCAATCACCGACTTGTGTTCCATTGAGGTTTTTCTAAGCTGCTCTGAGCTCAGAAATGCCTAGTGTGGGTACATACCCTCAAGGTACAGCGGCGATGTTTGGGATGCCCCACGAAGAGGGAGACCACAGCCTTAGAGTCTTAGATAGCGATTCCCTATCCCCAGGTATCAGCAATATAATCACATTGCTAGTAATCCCACATGTATGGTTCGCATCTTCTGCGCTTAGCCATTTGTGTAGGCTGGTACAGCCGCTCCCTGCTCTATGCCAGGCTTTGTGTAGGCAGAGTATACAGCACTGATTGGTCAAGAGGATGTGCGTGAAAAGGGAGATTACCAGAAAAATGGAATTGAAATGCATTGAATTAAACCAAAACCAGCAATGGTCAAAATCCCAGCTTTTGGTCCACTGGATTCTTAATATCCTGGTGATAGGTGCTTGTCCCTGATATCCGGATTTGGAATGCCCCAGGGTCACTCAATAAACTTACCTTCCTGATTTTCCCATGGCCCATGCACAGGCTCTTGTCCAATCATCACTTTATGCAGTGCATTATTGCATGGCATAAAGCAATATTTTGGGGAGCATGTCCGCATAGGGAAAGGGGAGTGACCGCATCTCCAGTCTCCCTGCAGTCTGATCCAACCTATCTAAATGGCTGGGTGTGGGAGCCCCTGGCAGAGGGCATTTGCCGGGGAGCTGTAGATTTGAGTAACAGCTGAACTTCAGTGACAGACCAATACAGTCACACTGCTGCATAGATTGGGTGACTGAACTGGGTAATGCTATTTATTTTGTGAAGTAGGTTTAAATCTTAGTGCATGTTTGGGTGTAAATTTCCCAAAAATGTCCTTATTCTCACCTATGAGGATCACCTATAAATGATGTACCTCACCTGTAAAAATGCCCCACCACAGGTACAGGTGATTTTATATTGCACATTCAACTTTAGGTCTGATGTTCCTCTGTAAACCAGCACTACACCCCAGCTTTGGGCGCAGGGAGGCATCTTAATTGCGTATGCTGATTGGCCAGTGTGGTCCTGTGGCTGCCAGCCGGATGAGTGTCAAGTCGAAGGGCAGGTGGCAAACATGCAAGGTCCAGGTTCAAAGCAAGGGTAGTTAATAGGAAACCAGTCCAAGGATCAAATGTTCACAGTCATTGGGCCTGAGTCACAGATGATGAGGCCTATCTTGGCACCAGGAAGCTCCTTATAAAGGGGTCTGAGCATGCGCAGTAGGGCTGTGTCACTTAGCGCAGCTGCAGGACGATGAGCTCACCCTTGTGAGCCACCAAATTGGGTTGGGTCAATCCACTTCTAGTTAATCCTTCAGATTCCCCAGGATAACCACTTCTGGGCACACTGGAAGATGTATCTATAAGTTCTCTGCAGCATCCTCGCTAAAACCATGATGTCCTGTCTCTAAACTGACGCATATTTAAGATTAGATATGAATAGTGTATTGTAGTGGTGCTTTAGCCATTCTAGACAGGTGCATGCCTGCTTTTTTTCTTCCATGTACGTTTCCCTGACTGGGCAATCATTCTCCTAAATAAATCATATAGAATCCACACTTGCAAATGTAAAAGTTTAAACAAAACAACACACATTCTTCTCTGTTTTTCCTAGTATAGGAGACATCCCAATTGCTGATTACCCCCATTACACCCAAGATATCTTACCTTCCTCCTCGAGCACCCTGGCAAAACTAATCACTGTGATTGGCTGCCATAGTCACGTGCTCCGTAGGCTTCTTCCTCTGCCGTGTGACCACAGTCAATTACAAGTACAGCTCAATTTCGCAGAGGGACCGAGGAGATAGGTAGGATTTCTCAGGTGTAACACGGCAGTTGGGGTGCTCCTTTGCGCAGGGAACAACAGTTTTTTTAAAAATGAGTGTTGTCACAGTTTAAAGCATCATTTGTTAACTACCTAATAGCGGTGGTTAACACCACTGAATGATTAATATTAAATTGGACCAAAACCTTGTGTAGCCAATTCCCTAGCACCAGGGCATCCCAATTTGAGAGGACCAGCTGTGTGAAACCCCCTGTGATCGCTGATATACTGGCATCATTGGCAATCCCTCGACACATGCGCATGGGCATTCCTGACACCTCACAGTTTCAGATTATGCAGGAGTGCTTGTGTCAGCCAGAGGGAGACAGCCTGAGCTCTGTTTGTATAAATGCATGAATATGCACATAATACAGCACTGATTTGTCCAGAGCCCATGCATGCTTTATGGGGGGAAGATCAGGAGCAATGTTAGAAAATATTATTTTACAGAAAGAGTAGTAGATGCTTGGAACAAACTTCCAGCAGAGGTAGTTGAAAAATCAACAGTCACTGAATTTAAACATGCCTGGGATAAGCACACATCTATCCTAAGATAAAGAGTACATACAGTATACAACAGGTGGGTTTTGAAGGCGAAAACGGGATGCCCAAGGAAAACGGACCAAAACCTAAGATGGTCAAAATCCTGGCTTTTGGTACACTTTAAGTTTTGTGGTTAAAGCTGTTTCCAGGTATTTGAAGAATTACATATTAATTTTTACGATATGCTGGTCTATTCCACGAGCTGGTTACAGGAGCTAAAAGATTCAGAGAGATTTTCCCATGTCAATAGTTAACAGTATGAGATAGAACATAATAACATTTATAGCCACTAAGGATTATGCTGCTTCCCTAAAAGCTGTGTCATCTGCATAGAGAGTAATTTTATGTTCTTTGGGATAGGTCATGACTTTCTGGTCTACCCAGTTTTAAAGGCTCTGGTAATTGCTCATTTATCCTTGCCAGTGCCTCTGGATGGGTGAAAAACAACTGTATTAAACTGATGGTATAAGTATAGTATATTAGTCTAAAGGCTTTTAATAATTCAATACATCTAACAATAGCACAACTCTGCCTCCCTTGTTGCCAACTGGGGAAAAAATGTCTTATTTTCCAAGTGTACAGCACGGCCTGTTTCATTTCAATCATTACTTCTCAATATTCCGCCACAAGGTAGCGCAGTTGACTGCAGAAGACTTGTGGCTCCTCCCGGCCCTATAAAAAGCCAGGAATCACCCATAGACCCCCAGTGTTTCTCTGCAGTCATGACTGCGAAGACGGAAGATGGCTCTTTATGGTTATTCGCAGGTGAGCGGGGCAACCAAGCCTGCGGCCCTGTAAGCCTATTTCCACCCGCTTCCGGACCCTCCTGCCTCCCAGCCTTGGCTGAGGGATCGGGTGATGGTAGGGGAGCACCTGGGTCGGGTGCTTGGTGAGCTTTGCTCCAGCCCGCAGACCCTATAACTGAAGGGTAGCCGGCCATAGGCATATGGTGAGCCTATAGGGGGAATGGAGGAACCACTGCTGCTTGTGTGCCTGCTGTGTTTTACGGGGGTGAGTCTTTATTGTGGGGGTTGTCTGGTGTGGGACTATTTCTGCTCTGGGGGTTTTTTGTCAGTCTCCTCGCCTTTCCTGCCCTTTAAGGCATCGTGAGCGTGCCATACCACGGATTGCATGCAGCAGCAGACATGCTCGGCTGCATGGTTTTAACAGAGCAGGCCTAGAGTGTAAGCTCTTGGACTTGATTTCACTTCCTGGTGTCCTGAGTTTGAATGGACAGGAAGTAACTTCACCAGACACACATCCCTCCCTGTGCTGATTGATAGCCCTATTTAAGAGGGCAGCTGCCTACAGCCAATGCTGTGTTATCAGCTTACTTCCTGGATTTCCCTGATTCCTGAATACCTGATTGAATACCTGGATTTATACACTGACGGATAACCTGATTTTTGATGCGGTTTGCTTATGGCCTGTTTTCTGCCTGCCTCTGACCCCGGATTCACCCTTGGACTCTGCTCAGACTTTTTATTTGCTCTTGGAGTTTTTTCTGCTTCACTTCGCCCCATACCTGGAGCTCAGCTCAGCTCTCCCCATGATTGTAGCCAGGAGGCTTGACATTTTTCCATGCTTATGTCTTGCAGATGGGATAGCAGTATTGTGGTTTCTCCCGGTTCCATACCCTCCCCTGGTGTCTTCTCTGTGGGGCATCCCTTGGGGGTGTCCCGGGTGGGCTCTTATTTAGCCTTACACCATGTTGGCTGACTGTGCCTTTTTTGATAATCACCATATGGAGGCTTCTGGGGATAGCAAGCTTGGGGGCCCCTCGGGGCAGGCTCAACTGTGTGTCATGTGCGGGGCATCCCCTTTGAGTAGAGGCGGCGCGGTTTGTGTCCCGTGCGCCCAAAGTATTATCGCGGAACAGGCTGGGCTGAGCGTCTCTCTTTGCAGTCCTGTCCTCCGGACAGCATCTCCTACACGCGCCTGCATTTAGCTCCCAGCGAGGGGGAAGCCAGCAGGGGGTCGCAATCGGATCTGGCGCTGCGCGTGGCCAGCATTGAGCGACAACTGGCCCAGCCAGCTGCCGGCAAGGCCTCTAGCAAAAATAAGGGCACCTAGACGCGGATTTGTCCCTCTTTGCCGATGAGGACGAGGGCCTTGACATGTATGGTGGCCGTGATTCCTCGGAGGAGGGGGAGTTGATCCGTGACTCGGATTCCTCTGGGGATCGTCAGGGCGAATATGATAGTGATTTAGGATCTTCCTCGGACAAGAATACCTTGCTCCCGGATGATACCGACAGGCTCCTTTCGGCTGTTTTTGATATATTACACATCGCTCCCCCAAAGGTGGCAAATAAGAAGCAAGGCGAGCTCTTCCACCCCGACAAGCAACTCCTGGAGTTCCCAGAAAAGGGCCATTTTCCTAATATAGTCCTCAAGGAGTGGGAACGCCCTAACAGGTTACCTTCAGTGCCCAAGGGGTTGGATAGAAGGTATTCCTTCTCGGCCGATTTGGTTAGACGCTGGTCGTGGCCCCCTGAGGTGGACGCCCTGGTCCTGGGGCTATCCAACACTTCGGTCATGTCGTGCCCCGACACTACCACCTTGCGTGTTAGCGCGGACCGACGCATGGATCAGCTGGCTTGTCATGCCTTTAACTTTGTAGGGGCGTTTTGCGCCCGATCTGCGCCGCGGCTATTGTGGCCATTGCTATTAAAAAGGTCAGGTGCCTTGCTGAGGCCGCCCGATCTCGCAAGATCATGGAGGATTATAAGGACCTTTTGCTTTGCTCTGACTTTGTTGCCTTTGTGCTGTCTGCTATGGATGATGCCGTCCGGCTTGGCGGTAGGGCCTCGGCCCTGCTGTTTGCTATGCGTAGGTCCGTCCGTCAGTGGGCGACTGACACTGCCGCTAAGAAGTCTCTCACTGGGCTCCCTTTCACTGGTCTTCGTCTCTTCGGTGAGCGTCTTGACGCTCTGACCAAGGATGGTAGGCTTCCCCAGCGTAGATAGCAGGCTCGGCCCTTTCGGGGATCCTCTTCCTTTCGCCCTTCAAGGGGAGGTCGTGGATCCTCCTTTTCAGGTAGTCGCAGAGACTCTTGGGGTCGAGGCAGATCCCGCGGTCGCCCCGGTCTCTCCTGGGGAACCAAGCCCAAACCCCCTACCAAGGCCCCTCAGGCATGAGGAGGCGCCCTCACCCGACCGGGTGGGGGGATGGCTTCGGCTTTTTGCTCACGTCTGGAGACTGCGCGTCTCAGACCGGTGGATTCAGGAGGTGGTTTCCTCCGGATACAAGATAGGGTTTGCAGCCTGCCCGCCCCCAAGATTCCTCCGCTCTCGGATATCTCTAAACCCCTTGTCGGCTCAGGGACTGCGTTTGGCCATACAGCGTCTTCTGGCGTCCGGAGTCATTTGTCAGGTACCTCTTCAGAAACAGGGTTGGGGGTACTACTCCAACCTGTTCACGGTGCCCAAGAAGGACGGCTCCCTGAGGCCCATCCTGGACTTAAAGGGCCTCAAGCACTTTCACATGGAGACCTTACACTCGGCCGTAAGTTCCCTTCGGCCGGGCTATTTTATGACCACGGTGGACATCAAGGATGCCTACCTTCACGTTCCGATCTACCCAGGTCACCAGAGGTTCCTGAGGTTCGCTCTGGGGGATCAACACTACCACTGTGGTCTTGCCGTTCGGTATCACCTTGGCTCCTCGGGTTTTCACCAAGGTGCTGGCTCTCCATTACCTGGACGACATTCTGATTGCTGCTCAGTCTCTTCATCAGGCCGAGATGGATACTCAGGTGGTGACGTCCACTCTCGAGTCCTTCGCTTGGGTGATCAACTATCCCAAGTCTTCACTATCTCCGTGTTTGGCGAGGTCCTTCCTGGGCATGACGCTGGATACTTCTCAGATCAAGGTTTTTCTCTCTCAGCAGAAGGTGGAGGGCCTTCAGTTGCAGGCACGGGCCCTGCAGGCACCCCTCCATCCATCTGGGGATGCAGTTGGTGGGGCTAATGGTGTCCTGCTTCGAGGCGGTTCACCTCAGTTACATCTCTTGTCGGCTTAGGATCGGACTCAGGAGTCCATGGATCAGGAGTTTGCTCTCCCCCTCTGGTCAGACAGTCTCTGAGGAATCTTCTAGTGGGCAGGTCCTTTCTGCCTCCGTGATGGGAGATTGTCACCACGGACGCCAGTCTGACCGGCTGGGGGGGAGTTTGGCAGTCACTGAAGTTCCAGGGTCAGTGGGGTCCCCAGGAGGCCCACGCGCCCATCAACATCCTAGAGCTGAGGGCGATCAGGTTGGTGCTCTCCCAGTTGACTCCCCACCTTCGGGGTCATGCCATACAAATCTGCTCGGACAATCAGACGGCAGTTGCCTATATCAATCATCAGGGAGGCACCCGGAGCAAGCGAACCCTCAAGGAAGTGTCTCTGATCTTATCATGGGCGGAGGAGACTGTTCCCTGCCTCTCGGCGGTTTACATTCCGGGGGTGGAGAACCAGGAGATGGACTCCCTGAGCAGGGGGACATCTCGTCTGGGGGAATAGTCTCTCAGCAACAAGGTATTTCATGCTCTGTGCCGCTGCTGGGGTCAGACGGATGTGGACCTGTTTGCGTCCCGTCACAATCACAAGCTTCCAAGATTCGTCTCCCTGTCAAAGGATCCTCTGGCCTTTGCCACGAACGCGCTAGCGATTCCCTGGATGGAGTTTTGGCTCCTCTATGTATTCCCTCCCTTCCCTCTGCTGGGTCGTGTGCTGCGCAAGATAGCCCAGGAGGGGGTACCGGCCATTCTAGTGGCCCCCCGCTGGCCGAGGAGGGTATGGTTCGCGGACGTTGTCCAGATGGCGGTGGATCGGTACGTCTTGCCCGGCGATCCAGAGCTTCTCACTCAGGGGCAGCTGCTCCATCCCAATTTACAAACGCTGGTTTTAACAGCTTGGCTGCTGAAACCTCCATCTTGATGTGCAAGGGTTTGCCGGCCTCTGTTGTCGATACTTTGATTCAGGCTCGGAAGAAATCTTCGTCTACTATTTACTACAGGGTCTGGCATGCTTATATTGCTTGGTGTGAGTCCAAGTCTCTATCTTGTCGTGAATTCTCCATTCCCAGGATTCTGGAGTTTTTGCAGCATGGTCTGGATTTGGGTCTACAACTTAGTACCCTCAAGGGACAGGTTTCGGCTCTGGCAATCTTTTTTCAAAGATCTTTTGCCAATCATAGGCCTGTCAAGACTTTTTTCCAGGGAGTTACTCATGTGCGTCCGCCGCGTAAGCCTCTGTTACCGGTTTGGGATTTAAACTTGGTGCTTTCTGCTCTACAGGGTCCTCCCTTCGAGCCTCTGTGTAAGGACGCTCTGTCCATTTTGACTCTTAAGGTAGCCTTTTTGGTCGCTATTACTTCAGTGCGTCGAGTATCTGAGCTGGCGGCGCTTTCCATGAAACCTCCTTATTTTCAGCGGCATCAGGATAAGGTGGTGTTCCGTCTTAACCCGGAATTTTTGCCCAAGGTTGTATCTGCCTTTCATCTCAATGAGAACATTGTCTTACCTTCCTACTGTCCTGCCCCTACTAATTCCAAGGAACGGAGCCTTCATTCTCTGGATGTTGTCAGGACGCTCAAGTATTAACTGGTTGCTACTGAGCCCTTTTGGAAGTCTGACTCTCTTTTTGTTCTTCCTTTTGGACCTAGAAAGGGTTTGCCTCCAGCCAAATCCACTATCAGCAAATGGATTAGACAGGCGGTGGTGCGAGCTTATTCTGCCAAAGGGAAGGACCCTCCCTTCCGCATTACTGCTCACTCTACTAGGGCTATTGGTGCCTCTTGGGATTTTCAGCACCAGGCTTCTGTTGAACAAGTTTGTAAGGCCGCTACATGGTCTTCTGTTCATACTTTTTCTAAGTTTTACAAGGTTGATGTTAGGGCCTCAGCTGATCCGGTTTTTGCTGCAAGGTGCTTCAGGCGGTGGTGGCTTGAACTGCCTGCCTGCGGACACTGCTATTGGATGTCCCAGAAGTAATGATTGAAATGAAACAGGCTGTGCTGTACACTTGGAAAAATACAATTCTGTGATTACTCACCTGTAGAATTGTTTTTACTGTGTACAGCACGGTCTGTTTCATCCCTCCCTTGTTATTGTTGTCCTTGGTTGCCTCTTTATGGTGATTTGTTCAAAAGTTATTTTTTGTGAGACTGTATATTTTTTATTATGGTTTATCTCCCGGCTTCTTGCATAACTGCTTTTCAACACTGGGGGTCTATGGGTGATTCCTGGCTTTTTATAGGGCCGGGAGGAGCCACAAGTTTTCTGCAGTCAACTGCGCCACCTTGTGGCGGAATACCCAGAAGTAATGATTGAAATGCAACAGGCCATGCTGTACACAGTAAAATCAATTCTACAGGTCAGTAATCACAGAATTGTATTATTTAAGGCTGTTGATCTAGCTGGCTTGGTTGAGTGGTCGAGATGTATTATACCGTATATGATATAAATATAAAAAGCATATTTCCTTATTGATTTGCAGGGAGCACAGTGCCTCCTTGGTACTCATTAAGGGAAATAGGAGGTGGCCCCTGGATTGTGCTCCACAAAGAGTAGGTCATTATGGTGAGTGACCAAGGTCAGACGAAGACACATTGCAGAAAATGCAGTCCGGCATGCTTTTTTAAACCTCCCTAACCTGGCACTGGCCATGGCAAAGGGTTTCTCTTGCTGGGTACACTGTGTCTGATCCCCCCTTACAATGGGAGCAAGAGCCAACTATGAAAAGTTAGGCCGCTACCCCTTTGGGGTACCTGAGCAATCAAGATTGCACTATCCAATACTTGGGCTCTAGGATCCTTCCCACACTCATATGACAAAGAAGATACTTAGTTCAGAAATGGCCCAAGTGGCCAACACTGCTCTACCTAGGACATCGCCCAGTGCACAGTACAAGATGCACATCCACAGTTATACAGTTATACACAGTTCCTTTCACTTATAATGACAACTGGGACAACTTCATCTTTCCACCTGAGGTGGACCAGTATGTTGCCATGATGTTTGGCATCACCTTAGCTGGCTCTTGAAAACCCTTCTTAAACAGATGCATCTTTTTACAGGGGTTAAAAACTGTTAATGGCGGGGCAGCAAAAAGCTGGATGAAAGCTACTCGTCCAAGGTTGGTCCCATGGGGTTTCCAGGAATAAACTCCTGGTGAATCTTCTGTATGCTGGAGGTTTTATCTTAAACCAGTCCTTCACTATGATTTATCAAATAACCCAAACCCTTAAAAAATGATTCCCCAGCATCTAAAATTAATATATTTTAAGTTTTTAGTCACTTACTTATTATTCTTTCCCCCACTGGGCTGCAACTCTGTTAAGGACTTTAGGATACGGGCGCCGCCATCTTGACTCAGAAGCATCACACTTACTGAGGAGAGGAGAGTGTGGTTAAAGTACAGGGGGGCGGGTTATAGCTGTGCTTTGCTCAGACAGAGCAGAGCTGGGGTCAGGAAACGGTCAGCAGTCCCAAAATGCAAGAGATTTTACCCAGGGGTGGTGTTGCACTATAAATGTCACCAAGGTCCTTCAAGCCAAAGCTGCCACCTCTATTTTGCAATGGGCCCCTCCAATATCACTGCAACCTCTGATCCTTACTGAGCCTCTGTTTACCTTTACATTTTCCCCATAGTAGGTCAGGGGCCACATCAGATGGCTCAGGGGCCACAGGTTGATTATATGTGACTTAAAGGGACATTCCAAGCAAAGGGTTACATTAGCTGCTTTCTGCTTGCCCCATGCTGTCTTCCATTCACCAGCACTTTACACTGCATGATAAACCCTGCTGAACGTGTTCATTTCTGCTGACTCCTTTTTCTCAGTCCCCAAACTGAATTCTCATTGGACTGTCACACTAAAGAATGCATGGGTAAGTCATCTTCCGCTGCTGAGGAGACCCAGCAATAAATATAAAGCAGACTGAATAAAAGATGAAGCCCTTCATGTTCAGAAAGCAGGCTCATTTAACCATTTGCCTGGAATGTCCCTTTTTTGTTCCTGTCCAGGCAATAACATAAAAAGTCTATAATCATCTTTTCCCGTACAGCTCCCCCATGCAGCTTCTGTATCTTCATACTTAGGAGGCGTGCTGAGCCCAGGTGTGCTGAACCTGCTTTGGGATGACCCCTACTTTGCAATGAATGGAGTAGCCTTTTGGGGTCATAAACAAGCCTCCATCAGAGGCTGCCAGCGCTGGAAGATGGAATCGCTGGCTTCCCTCCATTGGTAGTATGAAGATGCTGGCTGTCAGGTCCCGTGGGACACCCATCTTCTAAGTAAGTCTGCAACCCCCAATCTCCGCTGCTAGCTTCACCTATAGTCAAGCCCCCGTCTGCAGGGACGCTTTATACGCCTCACCGGCATGGTTGCCCCCAGGACTTGGTAGCACAAAGGATGGGGACTTACCAGGAGGAAGGCGGATGAACCAGGAACGAGACTGGGCGAGGTCGGGCAAGCCGGGGTCATACACGGGAGATCAGTCCAGATAAGCGCAGCACAAAAGGATGAGATGCAAGTAGTCAAAATCGAGCCAAGGGTCAAGCCGGGAGGTCACGGATACGCAGTACAAGGGAGCAGGCAAATCGTAGTCAGACCGGCAATCACAGGATGGTCATACACAGCAAGCTCAATAACGGGAAAGTTCAGATATAGATAATCACACCCAGCAGCACGCTATCACGGGCAAGGAATAAGTGTGGGAAAACACCTTTATCTGATGGAGGCTAACTGGATTGGCTGGGGAGGAGGAATGTGGTGATTGGTGCAACATGGGAACCTTGGGCTGATTGCCTTGTTTGACTCTAAAGGGCGTTTAGCCCAGTGTACTTTGGGCTCATTGGCCCATCTAACTAAGGGCTCATTGGCCCGACTAAACTTAGGGTTCATTGGCCCTTCACATCCAGTCTCCGGCGGGCGCGCTGCCTGCAGCGTCGCCGGAGGTCGTAAGACGCGCGAGCACGGGCTGTCATTGAAGAAGGTGAGTGACGTGGCGAGGGGGCGTGTCAGCTCGGCCCCGCTCGCTCTGCAGACGCCGCGGGACCGGTGAACAGGTGAGTTGCTCGTGACACTACCCCCCCTTCACTAGGTTTGTCAGGATTGTCTCTAAGGAATCTCTTAATCAAAACATTGGCATGTACATCCCTAGCCGGAATCCAACATCTCTCCTCAGGACCAAAACCCTTCCAATCTATTAAATACTGTAATGAATTCCGAACCAATCGAGAGTCGAGAATTCTATTGACCTCATACTCAGGTTCATCTTCCACCACGACCGGAGGGGGAGATGATACCTGAATATTCCCGGCGGCCTTTAACAGTGATACGTGAAACGTACTCTGGATTTTCATGGACGGGGGAAGCTTAACTTTAAAGGTAACATTGTTTAGTCTATGAGTGATCGGAAAAGGACCAATATATTTAGGGCCCAACTTCGGCGAGGGTTGTCGAAGAACAATATTTCTAGTGGATACCCAGACCAAATCTCCCACCTGAAACGGTGGTTCTTGTGACCTATGTCGATCGGCGAAAACTTTATACCTAACCAAGAACATTCATTCTCTCTCATAACCATTCCTCCAAGGCCGGCAAATTGGAGGACGGGCCAGAGAGAGAAGAGGCCTTGGGATTCTTGCCATAATTACAGAAAAAAGGCAAAAACTTAGTCGATTCACTAGGCGCGTTATTAAAAGCGAATTCCGCAAACTCAATTCCGCCCACTGTTCCTGAAGCAACGCAGGTATTGCTCCAAACACTGATTCACCCTCTCAGTCTGCCCATTAGACTGTGGATGATAGTCTGAGGAAAGAGACACCTTAATACCCAATCGTGCACAAAACGCTTTCCAGAAACGGAATACAAATTGAACCCCCGATCTGAAACTATATCCTGGGGTATGCCATGGAGATGGAAAATGTGCTTAATGAATAGTTGCACCAGCTGTGGTGCTGACGGAAATTTTGCCAGGGAAATAAAATGCGCCATTTTACTGAAGCAATCGACCACCACCCAGATTACCGTATTACCCAGAGACTGAGGCAGGTCGACAATGAAATCCATGAGTATGTGGGTTCTCCGGGAATCTCCAGTGGAACTAACAACCCTGCTGGAGATCCATGGATTCCCTTATTTCGACCACATACAGAACATGCTTCGACAAAGGCGGTCACGTCGCGTCTGATGGTTGGCCACCAAACATGGCGCTTGGCGAGAGCCAGTGTTTTTCGATACCCTAAGTGACTGGCGGTCTTGGTGTCTTGGACGGCGGGACGCAACTGAGGTGGAACAAACTGACATCCAGGGGGTTTCCCCGGAGGAGCATCAACCTGATACGGAATTAACGAGCTAGACAAATCAGGGAGGAGGGCACCGACTCCAACTACACAACCGACAGGTAAAATTGGTTCTGTGGGATCGAATCGATCCTTACACTCAATTGCGCGATAAGGCGCCCGCTCTGGTATTTTTTGCTCCCGGTTTGAAGGTGATAATGAAGTTAAAATGAGAGAAAAATAGCACCCAGCAGGCCTGACGAGAGTTGAGCCTTTTAGCTGATTCAATATACTCTACATTTTTGTGATCAGTATATACAGTAATGGGATGCAGAGAGCCTTCCAGCCAATGTCGGCACTCTTCAAAGGCCAGTTTAATACCCAACAGTTCCCTATTCCCAACATCGTAATTTTGTTCAGCAGGAGAGAATTTACGCGAAAAGAAGGCACAGGGATGTAATCTCTTAGGATCACCTGAACACTGAGAGAGGACAGTTGCCATGCCAAGTTCGGAGGCCTCTACTTCCAAAAGAAACGGGCGATTGATATTGGGGTGGATCAAGACTGGAGCCGACATGAAAGTTTCTTTTAAAATCTGAAAGGTGCTTATTGCTGAGAGAGGCCAATTCTCAACAAAAGCCCCCTTCCGAGTTAGGTCCGTTAAAGGACTCACTATGGAAGAGAACCCCTTAATAAATCGCCTATAGAAGTTTGCAAATTGTAAAAACCTCTGAAGCGCTTTCAGGGATTTTGGTTGCTCCCACTCCAATACTGCGGACACCTTGGAGGGATCCATAACCAACCCACGCTTAGAGATCAGATACCCCAAAAACGGAATTTCAGACACCTCAAATACACACTTAGAAATTTTGGCATAAAGCCTGTTCTCCCGTAATCTTTGTAACACTGCCTTTACATGCTGGCGGTGTTCTAGCATCGAACGGGAGAAAATAAGTATATCGTCTAAGCCTTGTTAGGGCAATTCTTGGCAAAATGACCAGAGTTTCCACAGTAAAGGCAAAGCCCTTGTGATCTGCGTCTATTCTTCTCCCTCTGGGAGAGGTGAGTCGCGCCAAGTTGCATTGTCAGGTGCCAAAGAAGACGAGGCAGCGGATCCCCTAGGGCTGAATTCTTGACAAGGAGGACCCCATGGCTGGTCCTTAACTTTTTCTACACGTCTCTCCCTGAGCCGTCTATCCACTCTGATGGCCAGGTGCATGTATTCATCAAGGCTCTTGGGCTGCGGAAAATTAACTAGGGTATCTTTAATGCTTTCTGAGAGCCCAATTCTGAACTGGCTGCACAGGGCTGGATCGTTCCATTTAGAGTCGATGGCCCATCGACTGACCTCGGCGCTATATTCTTCGGCCGACCGTTTCGCTTGTTTTAAACTCCGTAACTTAGGGTCTGCCGTAGAAGCCCAGTCCGGGTCAGCATACAGGACCTCCATGGCGGCAAAGAAGGCAGAGACTGACTGTACGGCCTCATTGGTAGGTGCCAGACCAAAGGCCCAGGACTGTGGGTCACCTTAAAGTAGCGAAATGACTAGGCCAACTCGTTGTGTCTCAGACCCAGAGGAGTTGGGCCGCAGGCGGAAGTAGAGTTCACACAAATTCTTGAAGTTTAAAAACTTTGAACGTTCCCCCAAAAATTTTTCTGGAAGTGGAACCTTCGGCTCGATACAGGAAACAAGTGCCAGTGGTGCAGGTAGTCGGCGCCTTTTCTGCGTAGCCACTCGTTGGGCCAGTTGATTGATGGCGGTGGCAATAACCTGCACCTGTTGTACTAGTTCTTCCATTTTTTTTTTCGGGCCCGTGATAATGTCAGGTCCCGTGGGACACCCGCCTTCTAAGTAAGTCCGCAACCCCCAATCTCCGCTGCTAGCTTCACCTATAGTCAAGCCCCCATCTGCCGGGACGCTTTATATGTCTCACCGGGCACGGTTGCCCCCAGGACTTGGTAGCACAAAGGATGCGGACTTACGGGGAGGAAGGCGGATGAACCAGGAATGAGACTGGGCGAGGTCAGGCAAGCCGGGGTCATACACGGGAGATCAGTCCAGATAAGCGCGGCACAAAAGGATGAGACGGAAGAGTAGTCAAAGTCGAGCCAAGGGTCAAGCCGGGAGGTCACGGGTACGCAGTACAAGGGAGCAGGCAAATCGTAGTCAGAAACAGGCAATGGTCGGTCCAGGCAGCAATCACGGGATGGTCATACACAGCAAGATCAATAACGGGAAAGATATAGATAATCACACCCAGCAGCACGCTATCACGGGCAAGGAGTAAGTGTGGGAAAACACCTTTATCTGATGGGGCTAACTGGATTGGCTGGGGGGGGGGAATGTGGTGATTGGTGCAACATGGGAACCTTGGGCTGATTGCCCTGTTTGACTCTAAAGGGCCTTTAGCCCAGTGTACTTTGGGATCATTGGCCCATCTAACTAAGGGCTCATTGGCCCGGCTAAACTTAGGGCTCATTGGCCCTTCGCATTCAGCCTCCGGCGGGTGCGCTGCCTGCAGCGCCGGAGGTCGTAAGACAGCCGTGCTCGCGCGCGCTGTCATTGAGGAAGGTGAGTGACGTGGCGAGGGGGCGTGTCGGCTCGGCCCCGCTCGCTCCGACCACGCCTGAGTGCGACGCGGCCGCCGAGTGGGGAGGAAGCCTTACAGGCGCCGGAGCCAGAGTTCACCGGACCGGTGAACAGGTGAGTTGCTTGTGACACTGGCACTGCATGGAGGAGCTGTGGGGGAACAACAAACCTGCACAGAAAAGGTAAATGTGAGTATATTATTTTTTTATTCTGCCTGGGCAATACCTTTACATTCCTATACACTTCAGCCATTATAACTTAGGGCCTTGTTGCAGAGTATGAGTGCTGGGAGTCGTAATCCAGATAGACATTAGTGGGATAACAGGAACTGGCTTTACTGGAATGCAGTACGAGAATGTCACCTTACATGGTGCATAACACAGACAGGAAAAAGACCAAATACACAAGAGTGCTCCTGCTTCACTCTAATCCCAGATAATGGCACTTATTTTAGCTGTAAAGCTCCACCTTCCCCATTCATTGCCATTGTTGTGTCATTGCCACACCAATGCAATGACTGACTGTCTGCCATCTTACAGAGAGGGACAGCAAAAAAAGCTGTGTTTCTGGACGATTTGAAAAATGGAAATATCCATTTCTAGTTCTACACCCTAAGAAGGGAGTATTGGCAGGGGCTATGGCAAAATTTATTTCACAAGTTCGGTGGGTTTTGGTCCGCTTTAAGCATTAGTCAAAGCGCCATCTATTGTGATAATTTGTCATAGTTGTAAACTGCAGTAAGTCAAAAGTCACTCCAGCAAAGAAGCTAGAAGTCTGTTGTATCTCCAAGAGGCCACCACCAGAACACCTTGCTGTTACTGCTTATCACTTATCACTTGTTATAAACAAGGGCCTTAGGTCGAGAGAACGTAAATTATATTTATGATTATTGATTTTAAACTTCCTATGAAAGTTACATTAATTATACAAGATTAGAAAGAGATTTTTTTATGCTGGAGTCAGAAGATTTTTCCCACTCCCTGACAAAACTAGCTCCGACTCCACAACCCTGATTGCTGCAAACACAGCATCTAAACAATTAGCAGAGAGCAGGGAAATACTTATGTCCACCGCTGCTCACCTTACTTATTTTTCTACCTCACCTCTGTCTGTGACACATCTACCCACCTTACCTCTGCCCACCTCACCTAACATCATTCACCTCACCTCTCTTTATCTCTTTCCATCTCGCCTTACCTCTGCCCACCACTTCCCACCTCCCCTCTGAAATGCTTATGCCCACCTCTGCTTACCCTTGCCCTCATTGTTCCACCTCACCTCTGTCTGTGACACATCTACCCACCTTACTTTTTCCCACCTCAACTTTACATCTTTTACCTCACCTCTGTTTATCTCTTTCCATCTCACCTTACCTCTGCCCACCACCTGCCGCCTCCCCTCTGTCCATTACACCTTTTCTTGTCTCACCTTTGCCTACCTCACCTCTTTCCACCTCACTTCTACTCCCCTAACCTCTCCCTGGCTCACTTCTACCCCTTTAGACAGTAAGCTCGAACAGGCAGGGATCTATTTTCTATTGTCTCTTGTTCTCACAACATTTGGTCTGAACTTTGTAGCATCTAGCTTGTAATGGCCTATGTATGTTTTACCTGGTCTGTAATTATACCTTGTACAGTGCTATGAAAGAATATGGCGGTACATAAATAAACAATCATAATAATTATAATAATAATAATATCTCTGCTCACCTCTTGCCGCTTTACCTCACTTCTTCCTTCCTCACCTATACCTCTGCTCACCTCCTCTCTCCTCACTTCTACTTACCTCATCACTTACTACTTCTGCTCACCTCACTTTTTTCTGCCTCTCCTCTGCCCACCTCTGCATACACATAAAAGAATATTCAACAGTTTAGGGTTAAGTCTTTTCCTGTAGTAAACTGTTTGCACTTCACTGCTTCTATTTTGGCCGCTTGAAGTGGAACTATAAGACATGCCTATGCCTATAATTCATATATATAAGTCATTTCTTCTGTTAAAGTGGAAATCCAATCTAGAAACCACTCCCCTGCCCTGGCTCCCTCCCCTGGCGCTGAGGCAACGCAAGGGGTTACATCCTGCATTCTGTGCAGGGCCGGCTTTAGCACCCAGGGGAGGCCGGCTGGTAGCTGGCACAAATCTGCAGGGAAAAAAGAAACTTTTACTTACCTGCAGTGCAGCTGCGATTCCTTGTATTTCGCCCTCTTCTCACCGCGGAAGAGCCCAGGGGGCGATCAGAGGACCCGCCAGTGAAAAGGACACCCGGCGGGGCCTCCGATTGCCCCCCCCCAGGCTCTTCCGTGGTGAGGAGAGGGTGAAATACCTCCTCTCCAGCGCTTCCGCAATCGCCCGGCCGCTAGCCCCCGCCTTTTGTGGGCGCGGCGGATGATGTATTCTATGGCGTCTCGCACCTGCCCCAAGAGGCACATCAGCACCGGGCGAGCGGAGTTGAGAGGGTCGGTGACGGCTGCCGGGTGATCGGTGGAGGGGGGGGAAAGAGATCACAGCCCCTCACCCCCTCCACCAACCACCCGGGAGCTGTCATTGGAGCTTCGTGGGACCGGATCGCCGGGGGACAGCGGAGGATCGGAGGTGAGTAAAGAAAAAAAAAATGTCATTTTCTGTCAGTGTGTTTTCTTTTTTACTGTTAACACTTTGTGAACTGGTAAGGGATCAATTAGATCCCTATACCAGTTCACAAGGCTTAGGGGCTGGCAAGTCACCTGTGGCTAGCGGGTGACTTGCCATTAACACCCGGCACCCCCAATTACCTGCCTCCCCAAAGGCCAGGGGAGGGGGCAGAAGAGCTCGGACCCACAGAGACCATGTGGGTTTGTAGCCGGTAGGGCGGGGGCCACCAAAGCTGGCTCCTGCACCCTGTTCTACAAGATGGTCCTGGGATGGTTATGTTGGGTAGGGGGGACCCCATGTCATTTTTTCTGGAATTTTAAGGGTTTTTAACCCTTAAAATTCCCCAAAAAATGGGGTGCCCGCCCAAAGGAGGGGGGACCCTATGTCATTTTTTTTAATTAACCACTTATGTTCTGTCAGCCAGAAGATGTAAAAGGCTTCCAGCAGCAGCAGCAGGAATGCAGAGATGGATGGGAGGTACGTATTAAGGTGGACCAAAACCAGGATTTTGACTATCCTGGGTTTTGGTCCACTCCCCCGGGGCACCCCGCAGATCTCCCGCATCAACTCACCTCACCGCGGTCCTACAGCGCATGCGTGGCTGCTCGTCCAATCAGTGCCCTCGGAGCCACTGAGCTATGCACGTCTGAGCGATGTCTTAGTTCAGCGGCTCAGAGCGCGCTGGCGGATGCATCTTGCGCTTCCCTCTAACAATGGCCAGTGCAGGCAGGCACCCTGCTAAAGGGATAGCAGAGATGCAGGTGCGGCCTGTGCATACGCTGTTGGACCGGGATTAAGGTAAGTGTAGCGGGCGACCTGGGGGGTTTCACACAGCGGGGCATCCCGATTTTGGATGCCCCACGGGGAGGGAATGGATCGCCTGGGAATCTTATAGATCTAGCTGGGTTTTGGTCAACTTTAAAGTGGACCAACACCCAGGATTTTGACTATCCTGGGTCTTGGTCCACTTCGGTGGGGCACCCCCGATCGGGGTGCCCCGCTGTGTGAAACCCCCCCGAACCCCACGAACAACTCACCTCTCCCCGCTCCCAGCGCCGACGTACAAGGGGAGATCTTGAACGTCTAAGCGGCGGCCGCCGCCTCCCTCGCGTCACTTTGAACGCGCGCGCCCCCGCGCCGGCCATTCGCAGACGGCCGGCGCGGAGGCGCGCACGCCTACAGGGGCGCGAGGGAGGCGGCGGCGGCCGGCCGCCGCCGAAGATAAGGTAGGTGAGTTGGGGTGTTTGGGGGGGGGTTTCACCCCGCGGGACATCCCGATCTCGGATGTCCCGCGGGGTGGGGGGTGATCGGCCCGGGAATCTTATAGATTCCCGGGCCGATCACCCCAGGGTGTTGGTCCACTTTAAAAAAACAAATAAAATAATGTTTTCTGTGTGTTTTTTTTTTTTTTACATTCAACTCTTTGTGAACTGGTAAGGGGTCCAGGAGACCCATATACCAGTTCACAAGGCTTAGGGGCTGGCAAGTGCGGGTTTGCAGCCTGCAGGGCTACAAATCTGTCTACGGGGTGCAAGGGCCAGCAAAGAGGCTGGTCCTTGCACCCTGTTCTATGCCATGGAATTTATAGACCCCTGGCCCACAACTCTCCACCGCAAAGGGGCCCACTGAGACTATGTGGCCCGAGGGTCCACATAAACCTGGAGCCGGCCTTGATTCAGTGCATGCCTCGTATCCTCCCATTCAAGTCTGCCCGGTATCCAGTGTTCTGTCGCTTTGGGTCCTGGGAGCAGACACTCAATATGTGGCTCCGCCCACCAATTCAGTGGAATGAGCAGGCAGGAGCATGCACAGAGCAGGGTATTCCGCTCTGCGCACAGTGCATACTTTTGAGCCGGACATCCATTTCAAGGGTAATTCTACTTTTGATGGCATTTTCAAAAGTTTCCATTATTGTGTGCAAAATGATGCAATCAATGTGCTGAGTTTATATGCTCGTTTTTTTTTTTTTTTTTTGTTTTGTTTTCTATATGTTTGCAACAATGTGTTTGCCTTAGCAATGTACAAGGAGAGAGAATAATAATCTGTACCCTCAATCAAAGAAATTGAAAATGTACAATAGATCAAGGTGTTGTGCCCAACTGGTGCTGTGTAGTGTTACACTATGTCTCTATCTTGTGTGGCTCCAGCAACCACAAAGTGACACACTGTGTCAGCACCTACCCACCTGATCACTTAATCAAATAATCCTATGGTCTTACCAATTCATATTTATTTTAAAAGACATTCAAAAACATACATTTAAAAAAAATATACATACAGCGGGGGCATCCCATCTAAGCAGAAAATCCAAAAAAACCCAATAATCCCAATTAATCTGACAAAATCAATAATTTGCTCTGATGAACCTCTAAGCACAGCGACGTGTGTCTATGGCAATGGATGACAGACGGAGGGGGTAACCCCCTGCAGAACACAGCAGGGGCTGTTGATAAAGGGTCCATACAGTCCAAATGCCTTAGCAATGTACATCAAAGTGGTGTGTTAAAAGTTCAAACCAGACACTTCCTGACTCTTGCTCATCTGATTGGCTGGGGCACACACAATATTAGCGTCGGCAATTTTGTGTTCCAGTAGCTAAAGGGTTACTGGCAGCATTATCAGCTGGAGAGATGATTGCTGCTATATGATTTAGGCAAAGCTTCTAATGAGTTCACCTGTTACAGTGGAAGGCTTATGAAAGTTGTAGTCAGAAAGGATACTAAGAGTTTTACTGAAAGGCAAGAAAGACTTCTATTTTACCAAGATATAGGTAAACCACACATGGGGCACAATCCTAACACACGTTTATTTTACACACGTTTATATTGTTGTAACTGTGGCTTTAACAATTGTCTCTTTGTTGGAAGATGTGACACAGCGGCGCAGCCCCCGGGTCTGCTTTCAATGATGCCGTAAATCCTATTTCAACGTTATAGCAAATATAGGCTTTTGTATGCATTGTAACTGTATTAAAAGATTAAAAGTAAAATTTAATACAATGTTTTACACATTGTAGCATAAAAGAGTTACTTTTAATATTTTCGTGGGACTGGAACAGCCCACCGAAAACATGGCGAATGTGTCGCCAATAAGGCAGGCATAGTGTAAGGCGCTGTAGATCACGTGATGCAGGAAGTGACGGAAACGCGCGAAATTGAAGTTGGTAGCTGGGGACCGGAGAACTGAGCTTATTATAGCCGCGGTAACATGAAGAGCAAGAAGAAGCACGGGCGGCTTCTGCAGCCGGAGGAGTGCGGGGTATGGCTGGACACTGCCGAGCTGAAGAAGAGACCACAACAGGTTAGACATACTGCCTGCTCATAAACAAGGGGGCTGCCCATCAGTGACTCGCCGATATGGCCCCATGCGTGTCTCCTGTGTGATGGGAGCCGATTGGTGCCATTGTGGTCAGAGTTCTGCAGGCTGCAATATAAAGTGTCTGCAGAAAGACATCCTTGCTAATGGGGGTAGAAATCCCTGCTATAGCAGCTGCACAAGGAACAGCTTTCCCCAGTCTCTCTCTGTTCCCCCCAAAAAGTTACTTTTTTGTAACTATGCATCCTCCTCCCATCTCTCTCTTGTAAGATCAAATGACCAAAGTGGACCAAAACCCAGGATTTTGATGCTGTTTTCGGTGGCTGCATCCTTGGCTTCTCTGCAGCTGCATGCGGTCCCTGCGCCCAGTCATTCAGATAAGCCAGGTGTGCACTCCACAGGGGAGCCGGGGATGGATTTATGCCGTGCATTAGTATGTGCTGCATAAATCCCTGACTGGACCTGTGCATGCACTGTGGGAACAAGAAAGGTGAGTGAAATTAGGGGATCTGGGGGTGTTTCACAGGGGATGCCCCAGGCCATGACCAATTACCAGGGTAGTCTAAGTCCTTGTGATTGGTCCACTTTAGTTCATAACAGCCTCTGGCTGTGCCTGCCTATGCCAGCGACCCAGATAGGCTTGGTGTGGGTATGTGTAGTAGATGAAGAGATGCCGCTGGCAAGGAAAGCTAAGGGTTCTCGCTAAGCTGTAGATTCCAAAACAAGATTCCTCAGTGAAAAGCTGTATCTAGCCCGAGTCTGGGGCTCAGTTACATGGGTTTTTCCCTGGAAATGTTGAGTATCCCTTGTTCCTTACCTCCTGGGCATCCTGATTTGGGATGTGTGAAACCTGTAGACCTCAACTCTGTCTGGTCCTATGGCACATGTGCAGGCTCTCTTACAGTCAGAGCTGTTTGCTGTGCGTTGTGTCATTCTGCTAATGGAACTGCCCTTCTGTAATCAGCTGCAACCCCGTATCTTTGGGCTGTGCACATGCTCCCACCCCAGTTATTCAGATAGGCTGGGCGAGAGCACGGGCATTACTGGGGATGCTGCTGCTTGTGCTCCTGATTGCAGAAAGGCACCGCCATCTGGCAAATGATGTATGCACTGCAAACTGCTCTGACTGGACCCGAGCATGTGCCGTAGGAAGAGGTGAATTTTACAGGGAAATCTGGGTGGCTTCACACAGCAGATCATCCTGATTTGGGATGCCCTGGGGAAAGGTCAGCAGAAACTTTTTAGAGTTTTGTTCCGATTTAATTCAAAGTAGTCAGCAGGCAAAGAACAAGCGGGTACTTTCCTTTTGCCCCTTCAGTTATAGGGGCGCTGCCATGTCCTCCATTTACTACAATGGAGTTTCAGGCCTTGGCACACTACCCCCATTGCAATGAATGGAGAGCTCCGGCCTCTTGTCGGGGCCACCAGACGGTGCAATATCGCGGGTTGCTGTGCGGGCTCACAGTGGGTATGTTGCAGAAGCCCATTGTTTTCACCAAATCTTTAGTAAGACAGAGTTTCAGTATTTGAGACCCCTTTCACATGTGGGTGTTTCACTTGCATTGTGGGGCGTTCAGGATTGGCTTGCAATCCTCTTTGAGATGCTGCCCATGAGCATGTTCATGAAGGGGATTGCGGGTTGACTATAAAAGCCTTGCAAGCAGCATTTTGTGTCAATCGCAAGCTTTCAAAACTATGTGCGATTGCTAATGCAGTAGCAATTTCTATAGGCAATCGCACAACGAATCACCCTTGTTGAGAATGGAGCTTAACTGTTCAGGCTAAATGGTACAAACCCTTCTCCTGAAGAGAGGACCTCTGAAATGTACTGCCACACATGTGGCTATCAAGAGTGTGGAGACAGTATGTGCTTTAGTATAATCGTTTCTTTACATTGTATCTGTTACCTAGGCTGGCAGATGCATCCAGATTTTTTGAGTATATTTTCTCAAAACATCCTTAGGGCAGCATACCACTGAGATATTAAGGCTCCGCCCCAAGGTAGGAGCACATGACCACCAGAATACACAAAAGCTTTAGCTCCTCCTCCAGACACCAGTTCTTTGTGTTTAGGTAAGTAGACTGGGTTTCTGTGGGTCTCATGGGGTTGACTCATACCCTGTCTCGAGAGGCAGCCTGCCAAGGAACTCTCAGGAGATAGGCCAGATAATCCTTTCCCTGACTTTTAGCCAGTTGGGGGGGGGGGGGGGGTCAGCACTAGCCTCAGACCAAGTAGACTGTCTGAAGTATTGTGGAAATCATCAGGGGGGTATTTCCAGGGCCCCTTCCCTTCTCACCACCCCCTCCCTCCTCCGATACCATATGGCGGCTGAGCGGCTTGTGAAGCTCCAGCGGGATATATGACTGCAGGCGATTGGGTTGCATTATGTTTTTCACCTGCTGGTGCGGGTCTGTGGAGCTCGCTGGAGGCCAGGCTGCAGTTTGCAGTTTGCATGCCTCTTCCGCTTTTTAAGCCTGATGGAAGGGGGCAACAGGCAATTCCACCCGGTGGTGCTCAATGACGTGGGTGCCGCTGCGAGACCCAGCTAATGCGTGTGCTCCCGGCTTAAAAGAGAAGCACTCTGCTTCTGGTCTCCCTCTTTTACCTTAGAGGGATAAAATACTCAAACTAGGAACCTCCGTGCTTGCTTATCTATTGAGATTAGGGAGGGGCGTCTCTACCCCACACCAGACTTCAGAATGGCGGATCAGGCAGGGGAATCCTGCGCCCAAGAATCCTTGCAAGTCCCTCCTCCTCTATCATCTACTAGGGGAGACTTTGCTGCTGATCAACATCCTTCCAACCCGATTGATCCAATTTCTCAGCCGCTTAGTCTGGGAAGGAGTCCAGCTCTGCTCCGGTAAGTCCCTTTTTTATATATGGGCATGCTCTTGCAGTTTTAAGGGCTACTTTGAATTATGTGCTCAGACCAAGCCCTCTAAGGAAGTGTTGAAGACTAAAACCGACTCCAAGTCTAAGGATAAAAGTAGGAGATTCCTATAGGAAGCCTTTTTGCAAGCTCTGTACCGATATGGTTGTGAGTAAGGATCAACCCAGCATGACTGATATAAGAGTTCTGAGTTCTGAAGGATCCTATTTCTTCTTAGTTTGAGAATCTTAGGACAGGTTCAACAAGTTCAAAGTTGTGCCTGTGTGCCATGCCCATTAACAGGGAATTCCTCTTTGGCCCAGAACAAGAGAAGATGTTGGACAGATCTACTGACAGAAATAGGGTATTTCAGGAATAGATTTTTTTTTTCTAGTCAGTCCTCTTATAGGAGGCCCCTTCTTAGCAAGGCCTTGTTTAGAGGGCCCCTCCTACTTCTAGGATGCCAGTTTAGAAGATCCACTTTGTTTGGTTGTTTTGGTACCAACAGTCAGTCCCTGAGAAGCAATGTCGCCAGACCCTTAATAGATGCCCAGTTAAAACAATTTATTTTTAAAACATATTTAGTGGGGGACTCTACTGGATTTCCCCTTTTATTTCCAGGGGAATAGGAAAGGGTTTCTCAATAGAATTCATGCATGTCCCTCCCAGGGGCAGGGAGGAAAGACTAGCCATTTGCAGCAGTCTAGATTCTATGTTGGATATGGGAGTGATTTTCTCGGTTCCCTGCCAACAATGGGAAGGGGGGGGGGGGGGTTCTACTCGAGCATTTTTAAAATTTTTTTTTTGGCAAAGAGGACCTCCAGAGGATTCCGCTTCATTTTTAATTTGAAGAAGCTGAATCTGTTGGTACACTTCAGATGCTTCTGCATGGAGTCCATCTTCTCTGTGAGGAATCTGCTCCTGCTTGGCTCCTTCATGGTCCTTCACAGACCTGAAGGATGCCTGTTGGCAGGTACCAAAGAGCTTGTCCGTTCAAGCCTTTTTGAGATTTGCAGTAAAGTTGGGGGACCAAATACTCCACTTTTGTATGCTTACCCTTCAGGCTGGTGTCGGCTTCGAGAATTGTTACCAATGTCCTTGCGGAACCTCTAGCTGCACTAAGGTAGAAAAGAAAGAAGAAAAGAGTCAGGATCATCGCATATCTATATGACCACCTCCTCTTTGCCCCAGATCAGGAGAGTTTGCTCCAGGACCTGGAATCGACAAAGGATTTTGCTACGATGGGGTTGGATCCTGAATTACTAGAAGTCCAGTCAAGTCCTGTCATAGGTCATGACTTATTTGGGGTTCGAGATCAATAAGATCCGTCAGTACCTGTGTTCAAGTTGCTCAATTTCGGTTTGTCAAGCTATGTGGGTCTTGTTAATGACCTTGTTCTTCCTCGATGTAAGATGGGGTCAGCTACACTCAAGGACTCTACAGCTGCTTATTCTAATTTCTTGGGACAAGTCTCAGGAGTCCATAGACAGGATATTCTGAATCCCAGATTTAGTGAAGGAATCTGAGTGGGTGGCAAGGCAAGCACAGGTTTGTCAGTGGCCTACCCTGGTTGGATCCCAAGGACATTGGAGTGACGACGGATGACTCTTCATGGGGTTGGGGGCCCATTGCGGATCCCTGACTGCTCAAGGGAATTGGCCCAGAAAACTCAGCCTATCATCATCTGAGTATTGATAGCTGTGAAGGAGGCATTGCTAGCTGTCTCTCCTCACCTGAAGGGTCCTCTTATACCATAGTAGTCACATTTCCCGATTTGTACATCTGAATTGTCAGCGAGGGACAAGGTTATCCGTCCTGCAGCAAATGAAATTCAGATTTAGGCAGAACTGAACTTTTTATCCCGATCAGCCATCCACCTGAAAGGTTGCCGAAATCAGGTGCCAGACCTTTTGAGTGGCTCTCCGCTAACGGAAACAGTCACTGAACCAGGAGGAGGTATTCAATCAGATTTGTGTCCTGAGAGGAACTCCAGAGGTGGAGCTTTTGAAACAGCTGAGGAAGTAGTTCTCCCTCGATTCCCTCCAGTCAGGATCTAGGAATATACGCTGTGGCTCACTAGAGGAGTTTCAGTCTGGCTAACTCTTTTCCTCCAGTTCGGATCCTTCTTCAGGTTCTAAACAAAATATCCTGCCAGTCAGCAACGATTCTATTGCTGACCTCATGGTGGCCAAAGATCATGGTTTTCAACTCTGAAGATGCTTGCGGTCCAAGAGCCTTTGGAATTCCCAGTGGCCTGACACTTGAAATGCTTCCCCTTCTAGTCTTTCAGTTGTATTCCTTCAGGAGTCAACCTGGGTCTCATTAGTATCCTGAAGGTCCAATTGGCAGGCCTTTCGTTTTTTCTGGATAAGAGACTTTTACCTTTTGTGTTGGCCAGCCTTTTTTTTTTTTTTGAGGTTAGCTCCTCCGCTAGGGTTAGTGATCCCTCCATAGGTTCTGTAGATAAGCCTTTAGATGTCAGAGCCTGTTTGCTGGAATACCTTTAACAAAGGCTAATAGTTTGTTTCCTTCTCGGGTAACGGGGTCAGTGTGTTTCCCAGACGACATTGGTCCGATGAAGAGCATTATCAGTTTTGCTTACAACTGATCTCCCTTCTCCAGGGCGGATTACAGCTCATTTAATAAGTATTTCTACATCTTGGATGGAGCAAGCTGGTACCTCTATTGAACAGATTTATAGAGCAGCAACCTGGTTTTCTGTCTTAAAGTGGACCAACACCCAGGATTTTGACTATCCTGGGTTATAGTCCACTTCCCTGGGGCACCCCGATCGGGGGTGCCCCGCTATGTGAAACCCCCCCAGATCACAAGTCCAATCAGCGCGCTGGGAGCCGCTGTGGTATGCGCGTCAATGAGATGTCTTAGCGCAGCGGCTCCGAGCAAGCTGTCCGCCGCATCTCGTGCTTCCCCCTAACAGGGAGCGCGCCCTGCTAGAGAATAGCGCTAGATGCGGCCATGGCCCGCGCATGTGCCGTTGGACCAGCAATTAGGTAAGTGCAGCAGGCGTCCGGGGGGGGGGGGGGTTTTCACACATCGGGGCATCCTGATTTTGGATGCCCCGCGGGGAGGGATTAGATCAGATTGCCGGGCCAATCATGCTGGGTGTTGGTCCACTTTAAGACATTTATTAATCATTACCACTTGGACCTGCTCACTTTTCAATCCTTTGGCAGGAGTTTGATGCATGCCGCCTTACCCACCTAGTAGAGGTAGAATCTCGCTTATCCTCTCAGTGGTATGCTTCCCTTTCAGATTTTTATCAAAGTTACCAGATAACGAACGTAAGTTTTTCGGGGGGGGGGGTGCATTTTCATATCAAACCACTGTTTCTCAACCAGTGGTACACATACCCTGGGGGGTACGCTTCAGTGTTCCGAGGCAAACCTTCAGGAGGTGTCTGACTGGTTTGGTTTATTTTACAAGTAAAACCTTATCCATTCTTGCTTTAAAAGTGCCACAAGCCCCTTTTGCCTACTTATTTTGAAACCCTTTATAATTAATCACCCCCTTTGGGGTACTTGTTTGGAACTTCTTGTTGCTAGGTGTTACTTGGTGTATAAAGGTTGAGAACCACTACACTAATCTAAGCATTTACGTAAGTAAAAATAGACGCTATTGTTGCTGTCCACAATTATTGCAAAGTCTACACAGTGGTTGATGTGGCCAATTGCCTGTATAATGTAGCAGAGTTGGCAAGTATAAACCAGTGGTAAAATGATATCTGCAAATAACAGGTTATTCTTCTGTTTTGTTGCAGACCCGGATCCCTTGCACCTATTCCAACAGGTTTAATCCACTCTTAAGAAGACCAAATTCTGAATCTGCTGTTCTTGATTTCACCCAGACAAAATCTCCTCAGCTTTGCACAAAGCAGACCTCCATTAATACTTTTTTTACAACAAAAAGTGAGTTTAGTTGACTTTAATTACCAGCCAACGTCTCCAGAAGCATGCAGTTGAGCCTAAAATGAAACACCAATTTTTTACAAAATAGGCTTTGTTTATAGCCCATGGGGAATCCTGATTGTTGTTGCCTTCCTGTGCGTTAAAGAGGAACGTCAACATGCAATGATGTTCCCAGGGCAGCGGCATCTTGTCACTCTCCTCAACCTTCCCAGCATGCACTGCACGCTTCCCCGCGTCACGCACCTGTGCAGTACTAGGTGACGTCCCTGCCCACCCCTCTCTTGATATCTCCTCTCCCTGGGATGTCCATCTAATCAAAGGCACGCCCAGGAAGTGGGACAAGGCCAGCTAGAGGAAAAGCCACGGCTATAGATGGAGGCAGAGCCAGGTGGTGTCACAGCGGCCATAGCCACTGGTGTCACTGAGGAGTGGCTGAGGCTGCGGGAGCTTGATTCCAAAGAGGAAAGCGGCAGGATGTCAGTGGTCCAGGCGATGCTCAACATCCAAAAGGTAAACGGCGGTCGAGGGCCTGCACATGTGCTGTGGGTGCAGGGATGAAGGCGAGTAAATGGGCAATCTCAAGGGTTTCACACACAAGGGCATCCCACTTGGATATTATTAAATAGTGAATCTAGTAAGTTTTTCTAGTTTTAGAACTTAAATGAAAGCATATAATCTGTGTGTTTTTTTTTATTTTTTATTTTTTATACGATTTCCTCTATTTGAATTTGCTTGCTTTCTATCCTGGGTGCCCCTAGTGAGTAACAATGGGACAGTCAGATTTCAGGTGAATCATATTCAACGTGTTTACCGGCATAGAAATGACACATGCAAATGCAGTCCATTTTTATTTTATTTATTTTTTTTTTAAGGCAAAACTAAATTGCAGCCTACAAATAAAGAGAATTTATATAGAAGTCCTTGTAAGAAGAGCAAGTCGGTGGAGGATGTTAATACAATACCGCTGAGTATCCGTAAGTGTTTAGAAGTGTGCAAAAACTATGACTGAATACTGCTCACAATATCATGGCAAGCCATTGACCAGTGTGGTGTTTGCCTTTTGGGGAAGGGGGGTTAGGAAGTGGACACTGGCAGTCAAAAGGGAGCTGTCCAACAGCCTTCCGCCATGAAACGCGGGATTGGGTAGCAGTACTGTCTTGGTTGGCCCACTTTAAAACGTACCTCCTTTCGTCATCCGCTGATCGCTGCTTAGACAGTGATCGGCGGATTGGTGCCTTCTGCTGATCCTTTTTATACCGGCTGAATGAGATGACCTTTCACTCACCGGTATAGAGGCCCCCTCCTTGCTGCAGCAAGAGCCATCAGAAGCAGCCGTGCAAGGCAGAGAAGGGTGTTCTATGACCTGCTGAAGACCTGGGGGTGGAGGCACGCAGGTTCTTGCATGGAGGTGGGTGGTGTTTGTTTCTGGCTGAAACTGGAAAAAAATAATGGTAGGAAAAGCGATAAAGTAGATTGTACAGGCTTGGTGTTTTAAAAGGTTCAATTATTGACATTTGTGTGCATCTGATGGCAATTATTTTTATTTTCCTATAGGATCATCGTCATGTTTAGTTCCATCTGATGGTGTTAATGATCATACTGTCTGTCAGTGTGCTCATACATGCGACTTCAACAGGAGTACACAAGAACATTTGCAGTTGGGTGAAAATGCTTCTGATACATATAAAAGTGTGACAAATGATGTCTGTAATTGGGAAAGCCTTTCTGGAAATGAGGAATCCTCAAACAGCTCTATTAACTTTATCTTAACTAGTAAAAACAATTTGGAAGTAACGCTGGACTCTCCAGCCCTCTCTAGTTATACGGAGCGGCACAAGGTCCGAGATGTAGAGTCTCTGTGGGACAGCCAGTTATTCACACAAGATTCACAGGGCAACCGGGTTATTGCACATAGATCCACCTGTACACAGCAGGAACTTTGCTCAGCTCCACTTCATGACCGGACAAATGCAGCTTGGTATGCTACAAGCCCATTGAAAAAAGGCTCCCAGTATCTGTGTAATGAAGATTCTCTACAGAATATGTTTACGCAAGACACGGAAGGAAATGTGGTTATAAAGCACTAAAGCCAACCTACTCCACAATAATCTGAGTTTAAAAGCTGCATTAAAATAAATAAAACAAAATGAATCTGTATTAAACTGCAGCTCTAACATCTTTTTTTCTTGAGAAATTGTTGTGTTCAGTTTGTGTCCTTTGTGCTGACAGTACAACAATTAGAAGCGGGCTTCTGTTATCGGTTTTCCACCACCGAAGCTAAACACATTTACAGTTTTACAATCACTGATTGGCTGATGCTGTAGGACACTGCAGCTGCCTGGCTTTCTAATCGAGCGCCTGTGTGGACCTGCGCCCAGCCTGCCTGAATGGCTGCCTGTGGGAGTGCCACCCACCTGCATGGAAGTGGGGATGTGGCGATCATAACGTTTCCAGAGCTGATGAATTTGAGTTTACCGGAGAGCCCGGGGGTTCACACAGCGGAGCATATGGCTAGTGGGAGACCCTGGAGTCTTTTAACCCTTTTGCTGCCAGCCTACCTACCCCCCCCCCTGTTGCCAGACCATTTTGCGCTCCCCATGTTCAAATGTGATTTTTGAAGGGATTTCCCAGGAAAATGATATATTGTTTTTTTCAGCATAGTCTGGGCCTTAACATGAAATGTCTTGTTTGTCATTTTTTAAGTGTATTCTCAATATTTTTGGGTGAAATATGTGGAAAAAAAAATCTATTTACTATTTGTAGTGTTTTTTTGTAATAAAAAAATGTAAGTTTGTCAAAGTCTTATTGCGTGTGAAATCCTGATTTCTCCCAGTTACAGCGGTACTACATATGTATAGGTAGACACCCTTTCCTGCCCCGGAGACCCCCCCCCCCTCCCCCCAAACTGAAACAGCGCTTTAGGGGATTTTCAGATAAAATACAACTATGCTATGCGCACCTTGCAGTTTTTCCAGAAAAACAACCCGTTACATTTGAAATACCCCCAACAAACTATATATTCTCTGGAAGTACACACCTCAAGCTTTCTTGCTGTACCAGGCTTGTTGATGTGGCCACAGTTTTCTGGAAGCAGAGTTTAGGCTTTAACATGAAATGTCTTGTTTGTAAATTTTATTCTGTTCTTTACAATATTAAGTAAAAAAAAAATAACTTTTTTTTAGAAAATTGCCTACTTTATTTTAAATAAAAAATGTATTTTATTAAAGAAAACCATATTGCATGTGAAAACTCCATTTCTACCGATTAGAACGGTACCACTTATTTATCGGTAGCCCCCTGTTCCTGCCCAGGAGACTCCCCGAACTACCATCCACACTACAAAGGCTTAAATCAAGAAAAAAAGAGGGGGGGGGGGACACCATTTTTTTGGGGGGGGGGATTTTTAAGGGTTAAAAACCCATAAAAATCGAAGCAAAAAATGACATGGGGTCCCCCTTACCCAAAGTAACCAGCCTGGGACAGCTATGCAGGGCTTGTAGTGGCCCCTGGCCCTGCAGGCTACAAGCCCGCATAGCCCATGGCCCCGGGCTTTGGGGAGGCAGGTAATGGGGGTGCCGGGGGTTAATGGCAAGTCACCCGCTAGCCGCAGGTGACTTGCCAGACCCCCGAGCCTTGTGAACTGGTATAAGGGGTCTCATGGACCCCTAACCAGTTCACAAGGAGTTAACAGTAAAAAAAAACACAGAATAAAAAAAATGACTATTAAAAAATAAACTTTTTTTTTTTCACTTTACTCACCTCTGATCCTCGGCTCCTGTGTCCCTCGCAGCTCTGATGACAGTTGGTGTCATCGCTGGCCAGTGGAGGGGGGAGGCAGACGATCAGATCACCTGCCTTTTCCTCCTCGTGTGGCCAGCGATGACATGTAATGACAGCTGGAGTCAGGGCGACACCCGAGCTGTGATGTCATAAGCCCCGCCCCAAAGGCCCTCTCTTGAAGCTGGAGAGCCGGGGGGGCAATCGGAGGCCCCCCTGGTGAAGAGGAGACCCTGCGGGAGCAATCGAACATTGAGGTAAGTAAATGTCGTGTTTTTTTTTTTTTTTTTTTTACACTTAACAGTAGGAGAAGCAACCACGTAGAAACTACGTGCTTGGCATTTAAAGGGTTAAATTCCAGGGCTGGCTGGACAGGGTTTTGATTTGCTTTAAAGAGTAACTAAATTCAAGTTGGCCAATGCTTACCACTTCATTAAATTATATGGCTGCCAGTCACATGGTTGCTGGTGACCAGGTTTGTTGAATGAAACATGAATGGTGGCCACCTTGCCGGGGAAGCCTCCTGTCTGAGACCCCCAGGTCACCTGAACTAGCTCACCTTTCCCCAGTCCTACGGTGCATGTGCAGCCTCCAATCCAATTGGCACGCTTTGCTGGCCATTCACAGATGCCTGGCGAGGGGATGTGCCCTGCTAAAGGGAAAGTGGGGCTGTGGCACATGTGCCGTTAGCCCAGGGGAGAAGGGAAGGTATGTTTACCGGGAAACCTGGAGGGTTTTGCACAGTGGGGCATCCTGATTCTGGATGCCCTGGGGGGGGGGGGGGGTAGGGAATTAATTCCAGGGATGATGGCTGTGGGTTTTGGTCCATTTTAATGTCTGCCATACTTACCTTTCTTAATATACCTGTATAATGTCTGCCATACAAGTAAATGAGGAGGTGCTGACCTACTCTTTAATGATCTGCAACAGTAGGTAGGACTTTATTGAACTAAATAGGATGGACAATTATGTTATTATATTATGTTAAGTTATGATATTTAGAAATATCCTGGGGATGATGTTGCTGATTTGGCGACTGGGTTTTTTTAAACGGCAGATATAAACAAACACCTGAAGATGAAATGCTAGATGATATATATATATTCTCAGTGTGCCACACACCCTGCTTCCCCTTTAATTCTTCACGATTGGGTTACTCACCGCCAGGTGACGCTGTTGCAGAGAGGAATTCTTGTAACGAGCCCCCTTCCGGCCTATATATACCTGGTACCCACTCAACACCAGTGTTTTTCTCTCTGCATGACAAGACAGAAGAATGAAGTCTCCTGCTTGCAGGTAGCCGGGGTTTTACCCCGGCACCCCCTTTGGGTCTATTTCTGCCCAGTTTGATTGTTTGTTACCTTTATGGTTAAATGGAAGCCTCCCAGCCCAGGCTGCTCACTGGGCAATTGGTAGATGGCACTATAGGTGCCTAGGAGCTTATCTCCTCCGCTCGACCTCTTGCTTAGGGGCAATGCGGCTATCCGGCATGGTGATCTGGATTTGGGATGCCCCTGTCCCGAGGTGCCCCTTGCTCTCCCATTACGGTCCCTTCACTATGGGGGGGGGGGGGAGGGGGGTTGGGGGATGTGTATATGTATATGCATGTGGTGTTTTTACTTGTGTGTTTTACTTGTATAACCTTTGTCAGTATTCAGGTCAGCACCGCAGATGGTGCACACGGCCTGACTGGTTATCACTCTCTTTTTTACAGATTTCCCTCACTGATTGCTCTTTCTCTGGCAGCTCCGCCATTGTGCGGGCTGCTGTTGGGCCTGAACGGCCAGAGTTTAGTTCCGCTTTAGGGCGGCTGGGGCGGGCCGCGCTGTGGCAGGCATGGTTGATGCTGCCTGTGACGCTCTCACCTCCCCTCCCCTTCCCTTCCCTCCCTTTGTCCGGGTTTCGGCACCGCCGTTCGGCGGGCCGCACTGTCAGCGCTTTAGGCGCATGGCCTCAAAACTCCCTGGTAAAGCTTCCCTCCCCCTCTGTTTACTAAGGGCGTTGGGCGCCCTCTTGTTTTGCGGCACCACCGGTTGGCGGGCCGCACTGTTTGAATCTAGAGGGGGGGGCGGGGCCCGGATGACGCGACTATCTGGAGTTCCTTCCAGTTGGGATAAACGCTATCCTTTTCCGCCGGAATTGGTGAAGCTTTGGTCGGCTCCCCCTGACGTCGATACCCCTGTGCTAGGGCTCTCTAGCACGGCTATGGTGCAGTCTTTTGAGACCTCTGCCCTTAAGGATGGTGAGGATCGTCGGATTGACCAGTATGCTCGCCATGGTTTTATTAGTGCCGGATGGACGATGCGCCCGGTGTGTGCTTCGGCGCTTCTTCTATTATAACTATAAAGTTAATAAAAGGAGTGTGGGGGCTAGAGTACCCGGAAAGATTGTCCAAGTTAGGCTTATTTAGTCTAGAAAAAAGACGATTGAGGGGTGATCTAATAACTATGTATTAATATATTTGGGGTCAATACAAGGATCTGTCCCCGGAGTGTAACCATAACCCGGGGGCATCCACTAAGGTTAGAGGAAAGGTGCTTTCTCCACCGACATAGGCAGGGATTCTTCTCTGTAAGAGCAGTGAGACTATGGAACTCGCTGCCAGAGGAGGTAGTAATGATGGTTACAGTAAAAACGTTCAAAAGTGGCCTTGATGCCTTCCTGGCATGTAATAACATTTCCAGCTATGGCTACTAGACCACTGGAAGGAGTTAAACAGGCTGAACTGGATGGACTAAAGTCTTTATTCAGCCTTACATACTATGTTACTATGTTTCTATGCGTAGATCTTGATCCCGCTTGTAATGAGTTTAGTGCTCTTAAGCAGTGTGAGTCTTTTATTTCCTATGTTCTGACCGCTCAGGATGATGCGCTGGCTATGAGTAGCAGGACAGCGGCAATGCTGGTGGCTATTCGTCGGTCAGTATGGCTGTGCCAGTGGTCGTCGGACTTAGTTTCTAAAAAGGTGCTCACAGCACTTCCCTTTGTTGGCTTGCGACTGTTTGGTGATAAAATTGATTCAGTTGCAAAAGGTGGTAAAATGCCTCAACGCAAGAGGCCTCGTCGTCCCTTTCGGGGGGCAAGTACTGTTAGGCCTTCCTTTCGGGGATTCAGAGCGGGTAGGGGGGCTTCCTTTCCCGCTACCAGAGGTGCAGGTTGGACCCGGGGGAGGGGCCGTGGCCGTCCCACTCAGTCCTGGGGCACCAAGCCCAAGCCTGCTGGTAAGCCCGCTCAGCAACGAGGGGCTGCCCTCACCCGTGTGGGTGGGGGGACGATTGCGACACTTCTCCCAGGTTTGGGACCAGGTGGTTCCGGACAGATGGATCCGGGAGGTGGTGTCGTCCGGTTACAAACTGGAGTTCGAGTCTCGCCCTCCTTCACGGTTCTTTCGGTCTCGGGTGCCCATCGATCCTTTGGCTGCACAGGGGCTCCTGGCGTCGGTAATGAATCTGTTAGAAATGGCGGTCATCCGGCCGGTACCGCGCTTACAGATGGGCCTCGGTTTCTACTCCAATCTTTTCGCAGTCCCCAAAAAGGACGGGTCGGTTCGTCCCGTCCTGGACCTGAAATTACTCAACAAGTTCATCCGTATTCGGTAGTTTCGCATGGAAACTTTGCGTACGGCCGTCGGTTCCCTTCGGCAGGGGGACTTCATGACGTCCATAGACATCAAGGATGCTTATCTTCATGTTCCCATCTGCCATGCTCATCAACGTTTTCTTCGATTCGTGGTGAAAGATCAGCATTTTCAATTCGTGGCACTTCCGTTTGGCCTTACCTCGGCTCCAAGAGTGTTCACCAAGGTGCTGGCAGGGGTGATGGCCATTTTCAGATCTCGGGGCATTTGTGTCGTACCTTATTTGGACGACCTTCTCATCATGGCTCCGTCACTCATTCAATCGGAGACAGACACCAGGTTGGTGGTCTCCACGCTGGAAAGCTTTGGTTGGGTGATCAACTTCCCCAAGTCCTCCCTCGCTCCGGCCAGGGTGGTGTCCTTTCTGGGGATGCAGTTGGACTCTCGTCAACACAGGGTGTTTCTCCCCCAGTCCAAAATTCATCTGATTCAGGAGTTGGTTCGGGTCCTACTTTCCAATCCTCGGCCATCCATCCGTCTGGGGATGAGGCTGGTAGGGTTGATGGTTGCCTCCTTCGAGGCAGTTCCTTTTGCTCAATTTCACACGAGGACGCTTCAGCTTTATCTGTTGGCGTCCTGGGACCGGCAGCCGCGGTCACTGGATCAGCCCTTCCAGTTGTCCTCCCGGGTCCAGTCCCTCCAGTGGTGGTTGGTCTCGGCCAATCTCGTGAAGGGCAGGTCTTTCCTGACCCCTCTTTGGGAAATGGTCACCACGGACGCCAGTCTTTCGGGATGGGGTGGATTCTGGAAGGAGCTTCAGTTCCAGGGGCAGTGGGGACCTCAAGAGGCCCACTTACCTATCAATGTTCTGGAACTGAGAGCCATCCGTCGGGTTCTTGCTCTCCTGACTCAACACCTTCTGGGCCTTCCGGTCCAGGTGCGTTTAGACAATCGAACAGCGGTTGCTTACATCAATCATCAGGGAGGGACTCACAGTCTGGGTGCTCTCAGAGAGGTGTCCCTGATCCTGATCTGGGCGGAGGCCCATGTTCCTTGTCTCTCGGCGGTGTACAGGAGTGGAGAACCAGGAAGCGGACCGGTTGAGCAGGGGCTCTTCCCGTCTGGGAGAATGGGCTCTCCATCCTCAGGTTTTTTGCTCACTGTGTCTCCAATGGGGGACCCCGGAGGTGGACCTGTTTGCCTCTCATCACAATTGCAGGCTCCCGAACTTCGTGTCGCTCTCCCAGGATCCTCTGGCTCTGGCAGTGGACGCCATGTCCCTGAGCTGGGGGGATCTGGGGTTTCTGTACCTGTTTCCTCCAATACCCATGCTAGGCAGGGTGGTACGGAAGCTGGCTCTGGAAAGGGTGTCCGCCGTTCTCGTGGCCCCAAGGTGGCCAAGGCGAGTGTGGTTCGCAGACATCATTCGGCTGACAGTGGACCAGTTTGTTCTGCCTCTTCGGCCCGATCTGCTCACTCAGGGTCGGTTGTGTTACCCCAATTTACCAGCGCTGGGTTTGACGGCCTGGCTGCTGAAACCTCCATCTTGAAGGAGGAGGGTCTTTCTGACTCGGTCGTTAAGACTCTGATCAGTGCCCGGAAGAGGTCTTCTTCTATCATCTACTATAGGACTTGGAAAGCCTATATCGCTTGGTGTGAGATTAGATCTTTTCCTTGTAGGGTCTTTTCGGGCTCCAGGATTCTGGAGTTTTTACAATCTGGGCTGGACTCTGGTCTTCAGCTAAGTACTTAGATAAGGCAGAAACTTGCCCTTTCAATCTTTTTTTCAGAAGCGTTTTGCGCTTCATTCTTTAGTTAAAACTTTTTTCCAGGGGGTTACGCATGTGCGGCCTCCCAGGAAACCATTACTCCCTGTTTGGGACTTGAATTTGGTTCTTTCTGCTCTTCAGGCTCCTCCTTTTGAGCCTTTGCAAGATATTGCTTTGTCTACCCTGACTCAGAAGATTGTCTTCTTGGTAGCTATCACTTCGGTCCGGCGTGTCTCGGAGTTGGTGGCCTTGTCTATCCAGGCGCCTTACTTTGAGAGGCATCAGGATAAAGTGGTCTTTCGGTTCAAACCAGACTTTCTTCCTAAGGTTGTTTTTTGCTTTTCATTTGAATCAGGATATTGTTCTTCCCTCCTTGTGTCCTAATCCTAAGAATGACAAAGAGAGGGTTTTGCATTGTTTGGATGTAGTACGCTGTGTTAAGTACTATTTGATTATTACGTCTCCTTTTCGTAAAATGGATGCCTTTTTTTGTTGTGCCCTGTGGGCCTAAGAAGGGTTTGGCACCGGCCAAATCTTCCATTAGCAAATGGATACGTCAGGCCGTTATTGCGGCCTATTCTGCTAAGGGGAAAGTTCCCCCTTTTCGTATCACTGCTCATTCTACTCGCGCCGTTGGAGCGTCTTGGGCTTTTCAGCACCAAGCTTCTGTTGAACAAGTTTGTAAGGCCGCTACTTGGTCTTCTGTTCATACTTTCTAAGTTTTACAAAGTTGATGTGCGAGCCTCAGCGGATGCTGTTTTTGGCCGCAAAGTTCTGCAGACTGCAGTCATTTAAGTTATGCTTCATTTTTTGCCTTGGGATGCCCATCCCTTGTGGACACTGCTTTTGGATGTCCCAATCGTGAAGAATTAAAGGAGAAGCGGGGTGTGTGGCACAATGAGAATAATACCATTTTGTGAGTACTCGCCTGAAAAATGGATATTGTCAGTGTGCCACACACCCCGCTTCACCCCCGCCCTTTTCGGTATCCCGAATCCTTTATATGGTGAAGCTTTTATTTATTTTGAGGTTACCGTTAGATTACTGGTACCTTGTCTTTCTGCTTTTTAAATCACTGGTGTTGAGTGGGAGGTACCAGGTATATATAGGCCGGAAGGGGGCTCGTTACAAGACTTCCTCTCTGCAACAGCGTCACCTGGCGGTGAGTAACCCAATCGTGAAGAATTAAAGGGGAAGCGGGGTGTGTGGCACACTGACAATATCCATTTTTCAGGTGAGTACTCACAAAATGGTATTTTTATTATTCTACTCTAATCAAAGTACTTTTTCCACACATTGTTTGCAAAAAAAACCGCTCAGCAGAAAGTGACATTGTCTGCTTACAAAGCTTTCACATACAGCGCACACAAGCTCTTTAATGTTTCATTTCCACCGGTATTTAAAGACAGGTTTGCCTATTATAACAACTCTATAGTTAACATTACCTTTTCCTGCAAACCTAAAAATAGAAACAACTATACACAAACTTTACCCCCCCCGGGTTTGTTCTTGGCAGGCCTTCAGGTTAAAATTCCAGAATTCTTCTGTGGTTTCTTCCAATACCAACAGCATGATCCTAAATTTCAGGGTCACCTCCACTTAAGCAGTGGTGCCTCTCTGCTTCCTATCAATAAGAGCCTGCTCCCTTGTGCCTGGACTAAGACTCAAAAATAAGCATTTGTCCAACTTTTAAAAATAGGAGACTATTCCAGAATGTCAGATATATTTAACTTTTTCTGACTCAGGTCCTAAGTGTGCTTTCTTTGTCATGATAGCCCCTTATCATTGATTTTAAACATGCAGATCTTTTTTCTTCACGCCTTGCTGTTGGCATAACAATACAAACAGGTGCATACATGGACAGGGCTGACATCACTTTATGGGGCCTGGGCACACAAGGGGCCCCTCAGCTCTGATGGAAGCCCTGCGAATTCTTACCTGCTCCCATGCCCTAATGGAATCTGGTTTCAACCTACCAAATGCAGCATTCTATTATGTTTTCTTGGAGGGTGGGGATTTTGCCTTGCAACTTGCCTTTGCAGCATCTAAAACTTTTATAAAATCTTTACTGACTTATTTAAAGTGGCATAAACCTGTATTTCCCTCCCCTGTGCCACTCACCTGCCTGGGTACCATGGTTAATGTAGCCAGCTCTGCTGAGGCCACACTCATGCAATTTTATGAGATAACTGATTGGTTGGCTGCTGGCCACATCTTCTGTTTCTCTGTAGTGTGGGGCTCAGCTACAGGCAAGCTGGGGATGCAGCCGCTGACAGCTATAGTGTCGTGGAAGCTGCCAGAAAAGGTAAGATTACCGGCAACCCTGGGGGTTTCACACAGCGGGCATCCTATATTCGGATGCTGGGGGCAGGCTAGTGGCAATTTTAAGAATCTACTAAGCCTGAAAATCTTGAGAAATTTTGGCACAAACAATAATATTGGTAGTCAATATATCCCAGCAGGAGTATTCACAATCTACACTTTAAGTGCTCCAGAAATTGGATTATTGTGTTGGGCCCAGGTTTGCCCCATACAATCCTATGAAGGTTAAATGAGTCCCAGGTACGGAAGCTAAGGGGCTAAGAGAGAGAGCTGAAGACAATGGAGAAATCTCTCAACGAGCCAAAGAATACCTTGTAATTCATACAATATCTACTGGATCTTTTCTTTGGTAAAGGTACTGAGCTGAAAATTCAAAGTTGCCTCAGCTATAGTTTTTGTGATATTAAAATTAACTGCAATAAATTTGTGCTTGCCCAATGATGGCTTGTGTACCTTATGATTCAGGAGTGCTTCTGCTGTATAAGAATGACTGCTGAAGCTATTTAGGGTGACACCTTTCATACTGACATCCAGGTAGATACGCAGCAGATCCTTGCTATGGAAATTCGCGTTTGAATCAGAAGGAAACTTAGTTGCTGTCAAGGATACAGAGCCCCGCTTCTGGTATGGGAAACTGGCTCATCACAGTGAATAAGGTTTTGTTTTTTTTTAGGACACTATGAAAATGATATTTTTATCTGGTTGGTGGTAACAGGTATAATCCGCCATGACTATGGTCCAGGTGCCAGTGCATTCCACTAGCCCAGTAGGACATGCAAAGAGATTTTGTCATCAAGTATCAAAATCTTTAGTAAGTTTTACTGAGAGGCTGGCATCAGCTGACACTGTTTTCTGCAAGACAATTTACTAGACAGATGTACGGTAGGGGTAAATGAAAAAAAAAAGTAGCTACTTCTGTGCCCCAACAGACGGTATATCTGAATTAACACAAATAATGATCTGTGGCGAGTTGAATGAATATACAGCAGATAACATTAATGATATGGCTGAGCCCCACTTTCTACATGGATAAAACATGACTTACCTGCCTGCCCTTCAGACTCAATTCACTTGGAAGTCCTATGGCCTGAATGTCCTCTGTTCTTCACATTTAGTAATCTTAAAAAAACACCCTTCACAACCCTTGGAGAGAGGACTTGCCTGCTCTTCCTTCTTGCCTGTAGAGCAGGCCCACATTAAATTGGACCATCCTGGGTTTTGGCCCCCCTTCCTGAAGCACCCTGGTTTGGGGTCCCCTGCTGTGTTAAGTGCCCCTGGTCCATGGCTCAGCTGAATGGAATTCCTAGCTGCACATTCTAGCAGCACATCACTCGCTCCCTTCGGCTCCGATCGTGATGTTGGCTCCGATCGTGCATGCACCAAGGGAAAGGTGAATTTAATGGGCTCTCTGAGGGGTTTCACAGCGGGGCATCACAGGGATTGGGGGGTAGAAGTAAGCCTGCCCTGGAGTCTCCAAGGTGGGTTTTGGTCCACCGTGAGAATTTTGTCTCACTTTTCTTTTTGTGAGAAAATTAATTTTTCCTATTGCATGGCACGGCCTGCTTCAAGAAGTCCTTACGCATGGGATATTCCGCCACAAGGTGGCGCAGGTACTGCAGAAGAGTTGTGGCTCCTCCCGGCACCATATAAAAACAGGATCACCAATAGACCTCCCCAGTTTTTCCTCTGCAGTGATACTGCGAAGATAGAAGATGGCTCTCTATGTTGCACAGGTGAGCGGGGCAACCAAGCCTGCGGCCCTGCAAGTCTATTTCCACCTGCTCCCGGACCCTCTGTGCCTCCCAGCCTCGGCTGACGGATCGGGTGAGGGTAGAGGAGCACCAGGGTCAGGTGCTCAAGGAGCGCTGCTCCAAGCCGCAGACCCTGTACCACAAAGGGTAGCCGGCCATAGTCTTTATGGTGTGCCTAATGAGGGATGCGGAGTTCCTGTCCCAGGTTCTGAGGGGGTGAGTGTTTTTGGGGACTGTGTTCTGGTTATACCCCTTGTTTTGCCTTGTTTGGTTTCTGGGGTCTCCCCCCCACCCTCGCCCGGCTCCTGCCGCTGCCAGCTTGCTCTCCTCTCCCCCCCTCCCGGCGTGTGTTCGGGTGGTGGCGGCGAGGTGTTTTTTAAGTGGCCGTGTATTTAACGTTGTTTTTCACCGCCATTGCCGCTTTTGCGCTCTTCGGGGGGGGGCGGGGCCGGGGGATGACGCGTATCGCATCGCCCCCCCTGCCCCTCAAGGTTCTTCTGCCACTGCCATTTTGAGCCTGCTGTGCGTCTGGGGCCCCTCGTCCTTCCTGAGCTGCGGCGGTCATTGTTTACTGTGTCGCTTCCTTCCGTGGTCTGGCGGCTTGGTGATCCTTCAGTCTCCTTGGTCCGTGAGTCCCCTTTGGGGGTTTTGCTCCTTGGGGCATGGGCTGCGGGATGCTTATGTGCTTTTTACTTATGTCTTTCAGGCGGGACAACTGTGGGTTGTGGTTTCTTCCGGTGCTGCTCCTTACCCTCCTCCCATCATCTCCCTACTCTTCTGGGGGCATCCCTTGGGGGGACATCCCGGGTGGCTTTATTTTAGCCCTTACCCTGTGCTGACCTATTGCGCCTGTGTTAATCACCATATGGAGGCTTCTGGGGATAGCGTGCTGTGTGCCATGTGCGGGGTATCCCTGTGGTGTGCGTGCTGTGCGCCCAAGGTATCATTGCGGCCCAGGCTGGGCTGAGCACTTCCCTTCCCAGTTCTGCGCTCCTTTTTGGCATCACCTACCCCCCGCGTCTGCATTTAGCCCCCAGTGAGGAGGATACTAGCAGGGGGTCACAATCTGATTTGGCACTTTGTGTGACCAGCATTGAAAGGCAGCTTGCCAGGCCTGTTCCAGGTAAGGCCTCTGGCAAGAAGCGGCACCTGGCTCCCACACCCTCCCTCTTTGCTGAGGAGGATGAGGAGATTGATGCCTTTGGTGGCCATTATTCCCTAGAGGAGGGGGAGCTTTTCCAGGACTCTGACTCCTCTGGGGACCAGCAGGAGGGGTACGACAGTGACCCTGGGTCTGCGTCTGGGGAGGATTAATGGCTCCCCGATGACACTGATAGACTTCTGTCTGACATTTTTGAAACCTTGGACATTGCCCCCCCCTGAGGTGGCTAAGAGGAAGCAGGGTGAGCTCTTTCGTCCTGATAAACAACGTCTGGAGTTCCCTGAGCAGGGCCACTTCTCTAATATGGTGCTCAAGGAGTGGGAACGTCCTAATAGATTGCCCGCGGTGCCCAAAGGGTTGGATAAGAGGTATCCCTTTCCTGCTGACCTGGTTAAGCGATGGTCGTGTACCCCTGAGGGGGATGTTCCCATTCTAGGGCTGTCCAACACCTCAGTCATGCCTTCCCTTGACACTACTATGCTGCGGGACAGTGCGGACCGGCATATGGATCAGCTGGCCTGCCATGCTTTTACATTTGTGGGGGCTGGGCTGCGTCCGGTCTGCGCCGCTGCCATTACAGCTACTGCCCTTAAGAAGAAGCTCAAGCATCTCACTGTTGGCGCTATGGCTGGTAGGAGGAGGGAGGATTATAGGGCCCTCTTTGCTCTTTGTTGCCTTTGTCCTTACTGCCATGGATGATGTGGTCCAGCTGGGTGGTAGGGCCTCTGCCCTCTTGGTGGCTATGCGCCGCTCTGTTTGGTTGCGTCAGTGGGCAGCTGACACTGCTGCTAAGAAGGCTCTCACTGGGCTCTGGTTTGCGGGGCTACGGCTATTTGGGGAGCGTCTGGATGTTTTAGCCAAGGATGGTAGGTTACCTCAGCGTAGGAAGCAGACTCGGCCCTTTCGGGTCCCTCTGCTTCCTTCCCCTCCTTTCGTGCTTCCAGAGGAGGTCGTGACTCCCTCTTCTCAGGTAGCCGCAGAGATTCTTGGGGCCGTGGCAGATCCCGTGGTCGTCCCGGTCTCTCCTGGGGTTCCAAGCCCAAACCCCCTCCTAAGGCCCCTCAGGCATGAGGAGGCACCCTCGCCCATCTGGGGGGGGGGGCGGCTTAGGCTCTTTGCTCATGTCTGGAGGCTCCGCGTCTCAGACCAGTGGATTCAGCAGGTGGTGTCCTCCGGTTACAAGATAGATTTTGCAACCTGGCCGCCCCCAAGATTCCTCAGATCCCGGATGTCTCAAAACCCTCTGTCAGCTCAGGGTTTGCGCCTTGCAGTTCAATGCCTGTTGGGAGTCAGGAGTCATTTGCCTGGTGCCTTCCCAAGAACAGGGTCAGGGGTACTACTCCAATCTTTTCACGGTCCCCAAAAAGGACAGGTCTTTGAGGGCCTGAAGGGTCTCAACAAGTTTGTCAGGTTCAAGCACTTTCGCATGGAGACGCTACATTCGGCTGTCAGTACCCTTCGCCCGGGCGACTTCATGACCACCATGGACATCAAGGATGCCTATCTTCATGTGCCAATCTTTCCAGGTTATCAGAGATTCCTGAGGTTCGCTCTAGAGGATCAGCATTACCAGTTTGTGGCTTTACCGTTCGGTATCACCTCGGGTGTTCACCAAGGTGGTGGCGGACGTGATGGCTCTGTTGCAGAACCAGGGCATTCGCATCCTCCCTTACCTTTTGGAAGTCCATGGAAGTTCCATGGTCGGTGGGGCCCCCAGGAGGCCCATGCTCCCATCAATGTCCTGGAACTAAGGGTGATCAGGTTGGTTCTTTCTCAGTTGGACATGCACCTTCGGGGTCGGGCTGTTCAGATTCGCTCGGTCAACCAGATGGCGGTTGCCTACATCAATCATCAGGGAGGGACTCGGAGCAAGTGAGCCCTCAAGGAAGTGTCCCTGAATACTGTCTTGGGCGGAAGAGAATGTGAAGTGTTCTAAAGGGAGGCTGGCAGCTTCCCAGGTGAGTAGCTCTCAGATATTTGTCTGCATTGCATGTCCCAACTTTGGGGACTCAGAATTAAGAGTAGGGACCACACTAAACACAGAGTGCCTTGCCGGGGCAGTGTGGCTTCCACATGTATCTGCAGATATATGCAACCAAATCTCTTGTCTTTCCACATAGCTAGACATGTTTGTTGCTTGATATTTAGTTGATGAGAGGGTTAAACTGGGCGGTAAATTAGTTCCCAGGCCCTGAATAATAATAATAATTTTGTATAAATAATAGTGACTGAGCTGCTCCCACCCCCTTTATTCATTTGAATTGCCATGAGCACAAGCAGGGAGGAATTCAGTCAATATGGATTTCTCCCTGTGAAGTGTTCTAAAGGGAGGCTGGCAGCTTCCCAGGTGAGTAGCTCTCAGATATTTGTCTGCATTGCATGTCCCAACTTTGGGGACTCAGAATTAAGAGTAGGGACCACACTAAACACAGAGTGCCTTGCCGGGGCAGTGTGGCTTCCACATGTATCTGCAGATATATGCAACCAAATCTCTGTCTTTCCACATAGCTAGACATGTTTGTTGCTTGATATTTAGTTGATGAGAGGGTTAAACTGGGCGGTAAATTAGTTCCCAGACCCTGAATAATAATAATAATTTTGTATAAATAATAGTGACTGAGCTGCTCCCACCCCCCTTTATTCATTTGAATTGCCATGAGCACAAGCAGGGAGGAATTCAGTCAATATGGATTTCTTCTTGTGAAGTGTTCTAAAGGGAGGCTGGCAGCTTCCCAGGTGAGTAGCTCTCAGATATTTGTCTGCATTGCATGTCCCAACTTTGGGGACTCAGAATTAAGAGTAGGGACCACACTAAACACAGAGTGCCTTGCCGGGGCAGTGTGGCTTCCACATGTATCTGCAGATATATGCAACCAAATCTCTTGTCTTTCCACATAGCTAGACATGTTTGTTGCTTGATATTTAGTTGATGAGAGGGTTAAACTGGGCGGTAAATTAGTTCCCAGGCCCTGAATAATAATAATAATTTTGTATAAATAATAGTGACTGAGCTGCTCCCACCCCCTTTATTCATTTGAATTGCCATGAGCACAAGCAGGGAGGAATTCAGTCAATATGGATTTCTCCCTGTGAAGTGTTCTAAAGGGAGGCTGGCAGCTTCCCAGGTGAGAAGCTCTCAGATATTTGTCTGCATTGCATGTCCCAACTTTGGGGACTCAGAATTAAGAGTAGGGACCACACTAAACACAGAGTGCCTTGCCGGGGCAGTGTGGCTTCCACATGTATCTGCAGATATATGCAACCAAATCTCTTGTCTTTCCACATAGCTAGACATGTTTGTTGCTTGATATTTAGTTGATGAGAGGGTTAAACTGGGCGGTAAATTAGTTCCCAGGCCCTGAATAATAATAATAATTTTGTATAAATAATAGTGACTGAGCTGCTCCCACCCCCCTTTATTCATTTGAATTGCCATGAGCACAAGCAGGGAGGAATTCAGTCAATATGGATTTCTCCCTGTGAAGTGTTCTAAAGGGAGGCTGGCAGCTTCCCAGGTGAGTAGCTCTCAGATATTTGTCTGCATTGCATGTCCCAACTTTGGGGACTCAGAATTAAGAGTAGGGACCACACTAAACACAGAGTGCCTTGCCGGGGCAGTGTGGCTTCCACATGTATCTGCAGATATATGCAACCAAATCTCGGTCTTTCCACATAGCTAGACATGTTTGTTGCTTGATATTTAGTTGATGAGAGGGTTAAACTGGGCGGTAAATTAGTTCCCAGGCCCTGAATAATAATAATAATTTTGTATAAATAATAGTGATTGAGCTGCTCCCACCCCCCTTTATTCGGAAGAGAATGTCGCTTGCATCTCGGCGGTCTACATTCCGGGGGTGGAGAACCAGGAGGCAGACTCCCTGAGCAGAGGGACGTCTCGGCTGGGGGAATGGTCCCTCAGCAACAAGGTATTTCACTCCCGGTGTCACCACTGGGGTCAGCCAGATGTGGACCTGTTTGCGTCCCGCCACAATCACAAGCTTCCAAGATTTGTATCCCTGTCGCAGGATACTCTGGCCTTCGCCAAGGATGCGCTAGTGATTCCTCGGACGGCGTTTTGGCTCCTCTGTGTTCCCTCATTTTCCTCTGCTGGGCAGGGTGCTGCGCAAGATAGCCCAGGAAGGGGTACCAGCCATTCTGGTGGCCCCCTGTTGGCCAAGGAGGGTGTGGTTCAGACGTCGTGCAGTTGGCAGTAGATCGGTACGTTTTGCCCAAAGATCCAGATCTTTTCACTCAGGGGCAGCTGCGCCATCCCAATTTACAAACGCTGGCTTTGACAGCTTGGCTGCTGAAACCTCCATCTTGATGGATAAGGGGTTACCGGCCTCTGTTGTTGATACCATGATTAGGGCTAGGAAGAAGTCCTCGTCCTTTACATTGCCTGGTGTGAATCTAAGTCTCTTCCTTGTCGGGTGTTTTCTATCCCCAGGATTCTGGAATTTTTACAACATGGTTTGGATTCAGGCCTTCAACTTAGTACCCTCAAAGGACAGGTGTCAGCTCTGGCAATTTTTTTTTCCAAAGATCCTTTGCCAATCACCAGCTGGTTAAGACTTTTTTCCAGGGAGTTACTCATGTGCGTCCACCACGTAAACCTATGCTACCGGTTTGGGACTTGAATCTGGTGTTGTCTGCTCTGCAGGGTCCTCCTTTTGAGCCTATTCGTGGGGCGGCGTTACCCATTCTGACTCTTAAGGTGGGCTTTTTGGTGGCTATCACTTCAGTCAGGCATTTCACTCGTGCTTTTGGTGCTTCTTGGGCTTTTCAGCACAAAGCTTCTGTTGAACAAGCCTCAGCTGATGCTGCTTTTGGCCGCAAGGTACTGCCTGCTGCTACTTTTTGGGGATCCCACCCTACCTTACGGACACTGCTATTGGATGTCCCATACGTAAGGACTTCTTGAAGCAGGCCGTGCCATGCAGAGTAAAAACAATTCTACAGGTGAGTACTCACAGAATTGTATTTTCTCATGATTTAAAAAAATTTGCACCGAGAAAAAAAAAAGAGAACTTTTTTGAAGAAAAACAAAATAGAAAACAAATTCTCATGACGCTGGATCAACACTTAAAGTGGATGAAAACCCCCCTGGGACCGGCCCTGAAATCTTAGATTCCAGGCCCACCGCCATCCTGCCCCTGGGGCATCCCACACCCAAGCTGAATGGCTGAGAGCAGGGGCAAGCACGCCCGAGCAGAAAGCTGGGGATACAGTCAGAAGGCTGCGCCTCATCTTATGCCACTTTTGAGATTATCCAATCACTGATCTCTAAAGTGCAGCTTGGAGTTGGAAAACCAGGCCACTGCCGTCCCAGCAGCTTCTTCTGACATACTCAGGCAGTGGGCAGAGAAATGGGTTTTGATCCACTTTAAAGTAGAAGTCCAGTTTCTAGGTAACCCCGACCCTCCCCTGGCACTGACACAGGATGGGGGGCTACTATGTTTGCTTGCAATGTGACACAGTACTGTGTCTTACCTGGTTTTCATTAGAATTGTGACTTCTTGGTGTTCTCTGGGCCACCAAAAAGCCTGGCAGAGCCTGAGCTGAGCAGGTGGTGTCCCTTGCTAGTTAAAATTACCAAATATAAGCTCTAGGATGGTAGCGCCCTATACAGACACTACTGAAAATCTCATGCCAGCTATGGTCTGATCCCTATGCAGCAATCTCTAGCATACCCTCCAAACGTTCCAGTTTCACTGGGAAAATCCCAATTTCGGGCATTTGGTCCCGGTGTCCCACGGTGCTTGTACTTTTCCCGTGGCATCGCCGCTCTCCATTGCCCGTCACTGACTGGAAGATTGCTGCAGCCTCTCAGATGCCCGCCGCCGCTGGCCCCGAGTGTGAGCCCTCAGCTGTACATTTGTGGCCGGTGGCAGCGGGCGTCTCATTGGTGGTTCATTGGGTGGGAGCGACTCCGTGAAGGAGCCTGGCCTTGCTGGAGATCGCGCAGGAGGGGAAAATTGCCTGCATTGCGGTGTCTGTGCCTAACTGGCTGTAATGTGGGATTCCCCTCACTAACTAGTGAGGGATGTCCCTCACTGGCTGCAACGAGGGATGTCCCTCACTGGCTGCAACGAGGGATGTCCCTCACTGGCTGCAACGAGGGATGTCCCTCACTGGCTGCAACGAGGGATGCCCCTCACTGGCTGCAACGAGGGATGTCCCTCACTGGCTGTATATGAGGGATGCCCCTCACTGGCTGTATATGAGGGATGCCCCTCACTGGCTGTATATGAGGGATGCCCCTCACTGGCTGCAATGAGGGATGTCCCTCACTGGCTGTATATGAGGGATGCCCCTCACTGGCTGTATATGAGGGATGCCCCTCACTGGCTGTATATGAGGGATGCCCCTCACTGGCTGCAATGAGGGATGTCCCTCACTGGCTGCAATGAGGGATGTCCCTCACTGGCTGCAATGAGGGATGCCCCTCACTGGCTGCAATGAGGGATGCCCCTCACTGGCTGTATATGAGGGATGCCCCTCACTGGCTATATATGAGGGATGCCCCTCACTGGCTGCAATGAGGGATGCCCCTCACTGGCTGCAATGAGGGATGCCCCTCACTGGCTGCAATGAGGGATGCCCCTCACTGGCTGCAATGAGGGATGCCCCTCACTGGCTGCAATGAGGGATGTCCCTCACTGGTTGTATATGAGGGATGCCCCTCACTGGCTGTATATGAGGGATGCCCCTCACTGGCTGCAATGAGGGATGTCCCTCACTGGCTGCAATGAGGGATGCCCCTCACTGGCTGCAATGAGGGATGTCCCTCACTGGTTGTATATGAGGGATGCCCCTCACTGGCTGCATTGAGGGATGCCCCTCACTGGCTGCAATGAGGGATGCCCCTCACTGGTTGTATATGAGGGATGCCCCTCCCTAGCTAGAATAGCGAGATGTCCCTCACACTACAGTCCCTGGCTCTAATGAGTTTGTGAAAGCCTTGCCTGTATTATTTATTTCTTAGGTAGTGTTTCCCTTTAAGAGTTTGGCTGGGGGTGTGGTTTAAATGTTAAAAAATGTCTTCTCGTCCCTCTTTACTGCTTTCAAATGTTGGGAGCTATGGTATCTTGCCCCTCACGGTTGGTTTCCAGGGGCCACTACCAGAGGATTCCTTGGTAACCCTGTGGGCCAGATGCCCCCCAAATAAGAGGGGGCTGTGAGTTTAACCCCCCTTGCCAGTCACCTACTGCTCCTGAGCTCACAAACCAGCGACTACAAGACATTTTACATTGTCGGCGGCCGCCACTAGGAGGCGCACTAACCCCGACACCGGCCGCACAAGTCCGCCGGCAATACACTGAGAAAAGCGCCCGCTATCCGCGCCAGCGGCGCACTGTGTCACCCTTCTGCCTCTGCGAGTCAAGGCAAAAGACGATTCCAGCTTCCGGGGACGTCACAGAGGGTGGGGCTGGATTTTGCCAGGAGAGAACATGGCGGCGCAGGCGCTGCGGGGCTCACTGGCGCTATATAGGCGAGGAACGTCTTTGCTGCAAGTCACCAGACACCCCCAAGGTGAGAGCGCCCCCTATTGTCTGCGTGTGATGCACTGCCTCATTGCCATGTATGTCGCCTCATGATGGAGAAAGCAGCTCCTCAGGTGATCCTAGAACTCTGCCCCCCGTGCCTGCTTGCTACAACTGCCCCTGGAGGACCTGCCTCTCACCTTGTAGCTAAGCTCTGACGTCACAATAGGTGAGACACACTTGTTTCACCTCCAGCAGTGCAGATGATGGGGATTCAGTGCTGGTACTACCTGTGACACTGGTAATCCTAGGCAGGCAATAGAGGTCCCCAATGGGGTCACAGACTGTTAACCTTGACTATCTCCAAATAGACAACATCTGGCTGCTCTATATGTAATGGGGGAAAGATCTAACTGGTCTTGGCATATCTGATATAGATTCCTGCACATTGTGAATGGAGCACTCCCAAGCCATTTACTGTGTGCCTGAACAGAGCCGAGCCTTAGAGCAGGGAAGGGCCAATCTAAAGGCATTGACCACCCCACAAGCTGATTGGTCCCAATCCAGCATTTAGCAACTCTCGTGATTGCTGGTTCAAATCCTGTGCCACCTGAACTCCAGTTACCATTGCTTCTGTGTCAGGTTCACGGCCCTGCAATCAGTCACATTGGCGCTGACAGGCTCTCTTCAGTCACTGCAATGTAGTGAGTGTTTTGGGGTCCAGGGCCGGCTCCAGGTTTGTGAGGGCCCTTGGGCAAGAGAGTCTTAGTGGACCCCAAAGTAGTGAGTCACATCACCTTTCAGCTCTGCTGCCACAAAGGCATCCACTACTGCTGCAGATCGCCCTCCAGTCCTTGTCAGCTGTCACCTGGTTCTCGCCACCTTCTGAGCTTCCATCAATAGCCCTCCTCTATTCCAGGCCACCTTCTCCGTTGTTGCTGACCATCCCCTGTTGCTGAGGCCAGCCATGAGCAGGTCTGGCATTCGGTGGTTCAGGTCCACTGTAAAATAATACCATGGCCAAGTGTGAGCCTGAGTGGGCCCCTGAAGATGCCAGTGGCCCTGGCAATTGCCCAGGTTTGCCCTGTGCTGGCGCCGGCCCTGTTGGGATCTGACACCTCTCCCTGTGCCCCCACTACTTGCCTCGTGCAATCAGCCAGATTAGGAAGATTAAGTGGAAAGCTCACCTGGTCCAAAATGTTGCCCACTCAATAGGCTTAGTGCTGTAGTCCTGGGTTCTGGACTGTCAGACTGCTGGGGATCTGGTCACAGTGGATGGCTGATGAGCCTGAGGTGCACTATAACCAAAAATCCCCAGGCGCCCTGACTAGCATATAATATTGGGGTTCTTGTGTTGATGATCTCTGTGATTTGAATTAGAGAGAAAAGGAGTCTAATTACCTCCGGAGGGGTAACAGAGTGCAAGCTCCCAGGCCCCAGAATGGTGTCCATTCACAATTATGTCCAGGCAAAAACAAAAGGATACTATCCTCTTCTCCCCAGCTGCTTTCTCTAGGTCCTGTAGTGTAAAACGCATCCATTTCCAAGATCAAGTCTCTCAATGTTTATGCACCCAGCTGTTATTTGGGTGGCTTGTCCCCCCTACTTCTGTCAGAGTAGCTGGACACTATGACAGTAGTGTCTTCATCTCTTTCTGCCACCTCATACACTCTCCATTTGTATGAGGTGATGGAAAGCATCAGAAAGACCCAATAACAGACCTGGGTGAGTATTATGAAGCCGGCCCTATACTTAAATCACCTTAAAAAGCCATCTCTGGAGTGCAAAACACTGCCCCGCCGAGAACCCCAGCACACACTCATCTTCCCTGGGGGTCCCACACCAGCACTGCACTCAGGCTCGGTGCAGGAGGGTGCCCCAGACTGCATGGAGTCTGGGGATTCAGTTGCTCTCAGCTCAATATGGCGGAGCATTGTCGGAGCAGGGTTGTATGCACACGTACGGCGCTGATTGTACAAGAGCCTGTGCACGGTCAGAGGGGTGATCCAGGGGGTTTTACACAGTGGGGTATCCCAAATTGGGATGCCCGGGGCAAGACCTAAAACCTAGGATATGGAAATGCTGGGGTTTTGTATACTTACTTGCTGGTTTCATGTTGGTGTCAGGGGTTGTGTAAATCAGCCAGTTGTCTGCAGTTTCTTTTTTTAAAGCTGGAGAAGCTTCTCATCACCCTCGGAGTCCTTCACTAATCTGACTTTTTCTTCAGGCCAGGGATGCTGAGCAGGGCAGTCAGGAGCTGGGAGGAAGTTATCGCTGAATAAAAGGAAACTTGCACAAGCACTGATCGACTAGAAAAATACAGCCCCTGACACAAACCTGACAAGTGTACCAACCATGTCCTATCAAAGGTTACATTTGAAAAAACAAAACTCATGTAATGAATTGATGATGAAAATACTCAGTTTTGAGGAAGGAAAAAGTTAAAACTTCTTTTGGCTCTCATCTTTTTTCTAGTGCTATTTGCAATCGGTTGAATTGCTCCCAGAGTGAGATTGCAAGGAGGGGGGCTTAAAGACCAAGGGGTTTTGGTCTTTGCCCCTCTTGCACCCCCCGATTGGGGTTGCCCCGCTGTGTTAAACTCCCCAGGTCACCCACTCTCACTCCTTCCTGTGTTCTGCAGCACACGCACAGCTTTTCTTCCAATCAGCATGCTCGGATCCGTATGCACCCTGCTAAAGGGATAGTGGGGATGCGGCCACTGCTCGTCCATGTGCCATTGGACCAGGAACAAAGGGTTTTCGGGCGAACTGGGGGGGGGGGTTTGACACAGCGGGGCATCCTGAATCTTGGGGGGGGGGGGGGGGGAGGGCGAGTATGCCTGCCCTGGAGTCTCATAGAGGTTTTTGTCCACTTTAAATGGCTCGTTTAAAACAATAGTATCCTGTCAGAAACCAATGGCATACAAATGATATACCTGGGGAAAACTAAACGAAAATTAAAATTACTATTATAGGAATACCAAACAATACCAGCACTGAGGGAAGAAAACATCCAAATGGTAATGTTCCTGAGGTGGGGGGAGCAAAATAGATTGAGTTGTTATTCTAAGTATGTCACACACCCCACTTCAGTTACTCATTATTATTACACTTGGGTTAACTCACCACTAGGTGGCGCAGTTGCAGAGATCTCCAAAAAAGCAGCAAGCCCCTCCCGGTCTACACATACCTGGTACCTCCCATCAATTCCCCAGTGTTGTTCTCTGCAAGATGGCGACAAGACAGAAGAAAGAAGTCTCCTGCTTGCAGGTAGCCGGGGTATCACCCCGGCCCCCCCCCCCATGGTCTATTGCTGCCCGACCCTTTTTGTTTACTCCCCATGTTATTCGGCAGCCTCCCAGCCTTGGCTGTAAGTAGCTGGCACCCTAGGTGCCCAGGAGATTAGCTCCTCCGCTCGACCCCATCTTGTGGGGCATAGCGGGATTCCCGGAGTGGTGATCCGGATGTGGGATGCCCTTATTCTCTAGCAGTAGTCAGGGAATGTAGCGCTTTTATTCTTGGTTGTTTTGTGGCATGTTTGTGGTTATTGTACTGGTTATTGGGCTCTCCCGGTCTTACATACCTGGCCAGTAGGGGGGAAAGAAAATTGGGATATATAAATTTATATAAAGATATTAGGCTTCCCCGTGGTCCGGGTAGTGAAAATTTAAGCTAGACCTTTATTAAAGGGGGCATCCCGGGTTGCTTACTGCGTAAATCCCTAGGTTTGCGAATACCATAATTTCACCATATGGAGGCTGCCAGGGATACCGGATCTGATCCTTCGGGACAATCTAGGCTGTGTGGGGGTTGTGGGACTCCGCTCCCGGGGGATGATGTCATTGTATGCATTCCATGTGCGCAGCGGAACATTGAGCGCCAGTCCTGCACCCCGGTGCCTGGTATGTCATCGTCCGCGCCATCTCCCTCTCCTCCTCGCCTGTTCCGGACCCCGTGTGACGTGGTCACGGGTGGGGATTCGCAATCGGAGGTGTGTGCCCGGTTGGCCAACCTCGAGAAAATGTTTTCCACCATGTCCGCACAGAAGGCTACGGCCAAGCGTAAACACCTATCTCCGCCTCCGCCGGACTCGGAGGAGGAAGTGATTGAGGACCTGGATTGGTCGGACCGTCCCCTCGAAGAGGGTGAGCTAGTGGAAGAATTGGATGATTCAGAGGGCCAGCAGGTGCTGGGTGCTGAGGGGGACCAGGTGGATGGTCCCACCCCTGATACGCCTTCTATTTTGACCCAAATGTTTTGAGGTTTTGGATTTGGATCCTCCTGAGGTTGCTCCTCGGCCTAAGGGCCAGCTCTTTGGGGGCTCCAAGCAGAGTCTGGAGTTCCCCAGTCAGCAGCATTTCGAGGACGTTGTCCTTAAGCAGTGGGAGCATCCTACACGGCTCGTCGGGGTACCGCCTAGCTGGGATAAGAAATATCCCTTTCCGGCGGACTTACTGAAACGTTGGTCTGTCCCTCCCGAGGTGGATGCTCCGGTTTTGGGGCTGTCTAATTCGGCGGCTGTTCATTTTCCTGACACTACTTATCTGAAGGATGGCGAGGATCGCCGGATTGATCAGCTGGCCCGCCATGGTTTCGTCTGTGCGGGTTCGGTTTTGATGCCTGTTTGTGCTTCGGCTCTTTTGGACTTGGCGGTTAGGTCTATGGTCAGGGATTTATGTGTGGATCTTGATCCCTCGGGTGATGAGTTCCTTGCGCTTAAGCGTTGTGACTCCTTCTTGTCATTTATCCTGGCCGCTCAGGATGATGCCATGTTGATGTGTGGCAGGGCGTCTGCCCTGTTGGTGGCTATTCGCCGTTCTGTGTGGTTGAGACAGTGGACGGCTGACTTTAATTCTAAAAGATCTCTCACGGCTCTTCCCTTTCTGGGTTTGAGGCTTTTTGGTGAAAAGCTGGATTCTGTTGCCAAGGGAGGTAGGTTGTTGTCTTCGGGGGGCGGCCCCCTTCAATCCGTCCTTTCGGGGAGCCAGAGCCGGCAGGAGTGCGGGCTTCTCGGCTTCCAGGGGTGCGGGTTGGAATAGGGGTAAAGGCCGTGGCCGCCCCGTCCACGGCTGGGGCGCCAAGCCCAAGTCGGCTGCCAAGCCCGCTCAGCAATGAAGGGGCGCCCTCACCCGTGCGGGTGGGGGGACGGTTGCGACTCTTCTCCCGGGTATGGGACCAGGAGGTCTCGGACAGATGGATTCGGGAGGTGGTGTCGGCCGGTTACAAGTTGGAGTTCGAGTCCCGCCCTCCTCCAAGGTTTTTCAGGTCTCGGGTTCCTCTAGACCCGGTGGCTGCGCAGGGGCTCCTGGCGGCGGTTCAGAATCTCGTGGATTTGGCGGTCATTTGCCCGGTCCCTCCTTCAGAGGTGGGGCGGGGGTATTACTCCAATCTGTTCACCGTACCCAAGAAGGACGGGTCGTTCCGTCCGATCCTGGATTTGAAGTTTCTCAACAGGTTTATTCGTCCCCGGAAGTTTCGCATGGAGACCTTGCGGTCGGCGATCGGCTCACTTCGGCAGGGGGACTTTATGACGTCCATAGACATCAAGGACGCGTACCTTCACATTCCGATCTTTCCGGTTCATCAGCGGTTTCTGCGCTTTGTGGTGGAGGATCGGCACTTTCAGTTTGTAGCTCTCCCATTCGGTCTCACCTCGGCTCCGAGAGTGTTCACCAAGGTGTTGGCAGGGGTGATGGCCCTGCTCAGAGCTCAGGGGATTCGCATTGTTCCTTACCTGGACGATCTTCTCATCATGGCTCCTTCCTTCAGTCAGGCGGAAGGGGACACCAGCACGGTGGTGTCTATGCTAGAGAGGTTCGGCTGGGTGATCAATTACCCCAAGTCCTCTCTGGTTCCGGCCAGGGTGGTGACCTTTCTGGGGATGTCCTTGGACTCTTGCCAGCACAGAGTGTTTCTTCCTCAGGCCAAGGTTCTTTTGATTCAGGAATTGGCTCAGCTTCTTCTTTCCAATCCTCACCCGTCCATTCGGCTAGGGATGAGACTGGTGGGGTTGATGGTGGCCTCGTTCGAGGCAGTTCCCTTCGCACAGTTTCACACGAGGACGCTGCAGCTTCATCTTTTGGCGTCTTGGGACAGGCGCCCGCGGTCGTTGGATCGGTCCTTCCGGATGTCCCCTCGAGTTCGGCAGTCTCTTCGGTGGTGGTTCGTCTCGGACAATCTTTTGAAGGGCAGGTCGTTTCTGACTCCGCTTTGGGAAACTGTCACCACGGATGCCAGCTTGTCAGGATGGGGAGGTTTCTGGAAGGATCTTCAGTTTCAGGGGCAGTGGGACCCTCAGGAGGCCCACTTGCCCATCAATGTTCTGGAGTTGCGAGCCATCAGATTGGTTCTGTCTCACTTGACGCATCATTTACAGGGTCTGCCGGTTCAGATTCGATCGGACAATCAGACGGCGGTTGCTTACATCAATCACCAAGGAGGGACGCGCAGTCTGGGTGCCCTCAGGGAAGTGTCTCTGATTCTGGTTTGGGCGGAGACGTATGTCCCTTGCATTTCGGCAGTGTACATTCCAGGAGTGGAGAACACGGAGGCGGATTTTCTGAGCCGGTGCTCGTCCCGCCGGGGGGAATGGTCTCTCCATCCCCAAGTGTTTCGGTGGGGGACACCGGAGGTGGATCTGTTTGCCTCTCGTCACAATCACAAGCTTCCGACATTCGTGTCGCTGTCTCGGGACCCTCGGGACCCTCTGGCTCTGGCGGCGGATGCCATGGCCTTGAGCTGGAAGGATCTGGGGTTCCTGTATCTGTTCCCTCCGATTCCCATGCTAGGCAGGGTGCTGCGAAAGCTAGTTCAGGAAGGGGTTCCCGCCATTCTCGGGTGTGGTTCGCAGACATCGTTCGTCTGGCAGTGGATCAGTTCGAGTTGCCTCTTCGGCCAGATCTGCTCACCCAGGGTCAACTGTGTTACCCCAGTTTACAACGCTGGCTTTGACGGCTTGGCTGCTGAAACCTCCATCTTGAGGGAGGAGGGTCTTTCGGATTCGGTCATTCAGACTCTTGTTAGTGCTAGGAAGAGGTCTTCCTCTTCCATCTATTATAGGGTCTGGAGATCTTATATTGATTGGTGTGAGGCTAGATCTGTGCCATGCCGGGTCTTTTCTATTTCTCGGATTTTGGATTTTCTTCAATCAGGGCTGGATTCTGGTCTCCAGCTGAGTACCTTGAAGGGGCAGGTGTCTGCCTTGTCAATTTTTTTCCAGAGGTCTTTTGCTAGCCATTCTTTGGTCAAGACTTTCTTCCAGGGGGTTTCGCATCTGCGGCCTCCTAGGAAGCCTTTGCTCCCAGTTTGGGATTTTAATTTGGTGCTCTCTGCGTTACAGGCTCCTCCTTTTGAGCCCTTGCAGGATATTGCTCTGTCCACTCTGACTCAGAAGGTTGTCTTTTTGGTGGCCATCACTTCGGTTCGGCGTGTTTCAGAGTTGGCAGCTTTGTCGATTCAGGCTCCTTATTTTGAGAAGCATCAGGACAAAGTGGTCTTTCGCTTCAAGTCAGATTTTCTTCCTAAGGTGGTATCTGCTTTTCATCTTAATCAGGACATTGTTCTTCCTTCTTTGTGTCCTAAGCCTAGGAATGCTAAGGAGAGTGCGTTGCACTGCTTGGACGTGGTGCGTTGTGTTAGGTACTATTTGCGTGCTACGTCTTCTTTTCGTAAGACTGATGCCTTTTTCGTGGTGCCCTGTGGGCCCAGGAAGGGTTTGGCTCCGGCTAAGTCTTCCATTAGCAAATGGATTCGTCAGGCGATTGTTGGAGCCTATTCTGCCAAGGGGAAGGATCCCCCTTTTTGCGTTACTGCGCATTCTACTCGTGCGGTTGGTGTGTCCTGGGCTTTTCAGCACCAGGCTTCGGTTGAACAAGTTTGTAAGGCCGCTACCTGGTCTTCGGTTCACACCTTTTCCAAGTTTTACAAGGTTGATGTGCGGGCCTCAGCGGATGCTGTGTTTGGCCGTAAGGTTCTGTAGGCTGCAGTGGTTTGAGTTTTATCTGCGTTATTGCCTGGTTTGGATACCCGCCCTCTTTTGGACACTGCTGTTGGATGTCCCAAGTGTAATAATAATGAGTAACTGAAGTGGGGTGTGTGACATACTTAGAATAATACCATTTTGTGATTACTCACCTGTAAAATGGATATTATAAGTATGTCACACACCCCACTTCACCCGCCCTCTTTTGGTATCCTGGTTCCTTATATGGTGAAGTTTTGTTATTTACAGTTGAGGGTTACATTTGTTTATTCCTGGTACCTTGTCTTACTGCTGTTTTAACACTGGGGAATTGATGGGAGGTACCAGGTATGTGTAGACCGGGAGGGGCTTGCTGCTTTTTTGGAGATCTCTGCAACTGCGCCACCTAGCGGTGAGTTAATCCAAGTGTAATAATAATGAGTAACTGAAGTGGGGTGTGTGACATACTTATAATACCCATTTTACAGGTGAGTAATCACAAAATGGTATTTTTAGGGTCTGAGTTGTTTGACACTCTGTAATAGGAACGACTGTCCTGGCCCTAGTTAAGATCATAGTATACTTTCGGACTCCTGTAACAGGTTGGCTCATTAGCAGCTTTGACTAAATCACACAGCAGCAATGACCTCTCCAGGTGAGAATTCTGCCAGTAACCCTTTAGCTATTGGAACACAAAATTGTGATCCCCATCATCTGAAGAGGTTGAATGAATGCAGAAGGGGTTAAACCTGGTGTGCCTTAGCCAGTCAGGTGATTAGCAGGCCACAGTCAGGAAGTCTCTAATATTTACACCACTTTGGTGTATGTCGCTAAATTAAACGCATTGTTGCTAGGGAAAACTATTTTCTTTTATACCACTGAGTTATATACAAGCAAAGAAAACAAATAGAAAAGAAAAAAATAACAGATGAGCTCAACACCTCAGTATCATTTTGGCACCTTACTCACCTCACCGGGGGATTAATCTTCTGGGTGTGGGCACGGTAGTTGAATCTTTTGGCATTCTGCCTGTAGGATGCGGTAAAGGTGAGTTTTTCTGGGCAATCTGGGGGAGTCATGATGCAGTTTGGCAATCTTTGATCCTGCAAGTCAGCCCCCACCCCTTGGCAATCTGCTTTATCTGTTGCTGGGAAAGGAGAGAAGACAGATTGGCAAAAAAAGGTACTGTCTATGGGGAGAGGGATCCAGGGGAAATTGGTGAAAAAGATGGGTCAGCTGTAACCAGCACAGAGGGCTTCTGATGGAGGATGTCTAAGTGAACCAGGTAAGTATATTTATATTTCATTGTGTTATTTAGGCTTAGTGAGGAGGGAGGTATCTATAAGTATTAGACCATATTTACGTTTCCCTTCCTCATTTTCTCACTCCATTAATTTCCTTCTGACATTGGGGAGGGCTAACACACAGGAATGCACTAAGGTGGAGATCATAACATTGTTAGGATAATGGTGGTAAAATTACAGACATTCTTGTAGTAAAACCTGTGCCATTCTCTATCAGATCAGATATAATTATAGCGATTGTGTCATGATTCATCAGCTTTTGCCTCTAGCAAAGCTATGCTCCAGTTCTGTGCAAACAATAGAGGCTTGGTAATCCAAACTTTCCTACAACAGACCTGGATGGGCCAAACTTTACCAAAGTTCAAAGTGTCTGAGCTACCGACCAAAGAGGAGCTCCTGGCATCCCCCCCCCCCCTCCCCACTTAAAAATCATCAGTCTGTCCTGTCTATAGGACCTGTCCTATTACAGACATAAAGAAATCTTAAAGGAGCACTATCACGAAAAAATGGCCCTGGATGGTGGGAGGAGAGGTCACCGACATCAAGAAATATCCAGCATATTTTTTTTTTTTTAATGAAAGGAGAAGGATATCAGGGGTGAACCTGTCACCCCTGGATTTTTTTCCTGCCATGAGAAAATAAACCACACGCTTGGTTGCAGTTTTATTCAGTTCGGGTGTATAAGTGACCCCTCCTTTTATTAGCCGTTGTGTTTCTATGGATTTTTAGAGAAGCTAAATGGAATTCATAGCCGCACTTATGAGCGCTGCTCTGCATCACTTCCTCCTTTTAGCTGTGGCCACACACAGCCGCTCAGTTGAAGGGAGGCGAGCAATGCCGGACATGCATGTGCCATGGGTTTGGGGGAAAGGTGAGTTTACTGGGTGGTCTGGGGGGTTTCACACAGCAGGACATCCCAGTTCGGGATGCCCTGGGGGAGGGAGTAAGCCTTCCCAGGAGTATCATAGTCTCCAGGGTGGGTTTTGATCCACTTTAATTACTTCATACCAAATATATAGAATAATGTAAGTACTCAATAAGGATCTTTTGGAATTGCTTTTTTAAATGTATAATGACTGGATTTTGTTTAATGGTCACTAAATAACATAGTATTGTCCTTCTGTAGCTTGCAGGTTTAAGTCATCAATGCAGTATCTAGCGCGCCAGGACTTACCTAAATTGGCATATTATAAACATAAAGGCAAAAGTCCTGGAGTTATATTTTTGCCTGGCTATGCATCTGATATGAACGGTCAAAAGGCACTGGCACTTGAAGATTTCTGCAAATCATTGGGACACTCATTTATTCGGTAATTAACTGTTGCTAAAAATGTTTTCTTTTATAACAGAGTTGCAAACAAATGGACATTAAAATAATTCACGGATAGGTTCAGACAACCTATTGACACACAATAATGGAAACTTTGAAAGTGGAATTTCCCTTTAAATTTGCTCTGCACTAATTCTGGTTGGTGACAGGCAATAAGATGTATGCAGCTTGATCTATTTTTGGGGATTTCTAATACAATCCATGGTGAAAAACCGGACCAACAGCCTGGCACAGTTGGAAAAGAAAGATAGCGAGCATTTTGGAGCTTCCTCTCCCAACTGATATAACTGAAATGCACAGTAACTGGAAGCCCAGCATGACTTCCTGTTTGCAGGTGGCCTGCAAAGCCCTTGAGCGGCCATCTTGTTTTTAAAATTTTAGGATTAGAAAAAGGTAAATTATTTTTTTCATGTGCAGTAATCTAAATTGCCATGGGGAGGCGTGCATATGAGCACTGTTTGTTGTGCTGGTCTAAATTTAACTCATTTATGACTGTTGGTCCGCTTTAAAGCAGCACTGTAGGAGCAGGCTTGGCCTGGTGGTAAGAAAGCGCTCTTGTGTGTTGTAGGTTCAATTCCTGGTTTGGACATGACTGAAGTGCTTATGAGGCAACTAAAACACCCAACTGCTCCCTGAATGCCATGACCAATGCAGCCCACCACTCCAGACATGTTTGTCTAACTGCACGGATGGCTTAAAATCCTATGTGTGCACAAGCTTACAATGGCCATATATGCACAAAAATAGTAAGCTAAATTGCTCATTTATTGTATGGCTGCCAATCACTTGACTGCCGTGACCAAGGTTTGCCAAGTGGGCTTGCACATCAAACCTGAGTAGTTGACGGCGATTACATGAACACGTGAATGAGGAAGTGATGACCTGACTGTAGTGACCCTTTAACAATCTGGCAATCGGTCCTGAGTTGTATACTGTAATGTTACCCTAATGAACCCTAATGATGGCATTTAATAGTGCATCACCATAACCCCCCCACCCTCCCTCCCTCCCGTGCATTCAGATGCAACCTAGCTGATGTTCTTACACTGAAATAGGTTCACAAACATTTGATATTGACTGAATGTTCACAATGTATGCTGCTTTTAATTTTCTCTACATTTTTAAATGGTTTAACAAGAACTCTGTAGTCTCTTTACGCCAGCCCCCATTGAAGCTGGAAGGGTGGGGGTCAAAAAACACCTCCCCTGGTCCCCACAGTCAGCATCCCCCCTTCCTTTGAGGAAAAATGAAAACCTCCATAGAACCTTTTGATTTGTAAAAATAACTATTTTGTATTCTCCTTTTCAGGTTTGATTACACTGGATGTGGAAGTTCAGAAGGAGATATGAATGCATGTACAGTAGGGAAATGGAAGAAGGATGTACTCTCTGTTCTGGATGAATTGTCAGAAGGACCCCAGGTAATCCAATATTAGAATACACATTTGGCATAATTTTTGTCGCTATAGCGCCAGCATTTCCTTCTAACCTGGTGCTGTGTACTACATTGGTGCTAGCCGGCGCTATGCTGAATGCTAGGTAATTGGCTTTTTGGATTTTTGCCCTTAGTCATTGACCAGCCTACTTCAGTGCCTGTTGGACCCAGTGCCAGTTAGCGCCATTTTGTACTGCCGTTATTGTATTATAGTGCTCCCCATAATATTTATGATTTTTTTTTTCCTCCTTGAAATCTTTGGTGCTGTTTTTATGGTGCTGGTCTGCGTTTCTTCATTACAGTTACAAGAAATCGCTGCTGGGGACAAATTTACAGTGCATTTTTGGCTACGTTTTAGTTTTTGTCCAAATTACACATGGTTATGCAAAAGGAGCCATGGAAAACAAAAATTCATTTGGTCCCTATGCAAGTTCCGTACAAATAAATGTGTTTAATATTAATCATAAGCATAGAACACTTTAATCCAGTTCTGCCCATTGTTCTCTATGGGATCTTGAGCTACAGCGCCAGAGTCAACCACAGCAGCCGGCACTGCATTCTTTTCAGCGTTATTGTTGCAACGATGTTTACTTTAGTTGTTAAATCGCAAGCTGAGTACCACTGAGGCCAGAAAAGTGGCTCTGCGTGACGCTGATGCTTTTTTATCTCTTCATTAATTTATAAGCCACTTTTTACTTGTTGTGTAACTTCTGCCTTACTGCCTGTAGGCATTCTTTGCTCCCAATGTCTGTTTTCCACACAGAATAAATTCTCTTACATGGTACAGAATGTGCTACTTTAGAATGGTGGAAAAAAAGACAATTTCTCTGCCTTATTCTTTACCTCCAACAGCAGCAGTCAGAAGTAGATCCCCCTTCTGTTACCTGCATGCTTGGCGATGGGGCTCATGTACCCCTCTTTTTGTCCTGCATATTCATGTACTTTTGACATAAATCCCATCTGCTTTTATATAAAAGTGTATGTAAAACAGTAACTTAAACAGAACAAATCCGGGAATTTGACCTTCCCGGGTTTTGTTCCGTTCCCCTGACGCATCCCAAATGGGGATGCCCCACTGTGTGAACCCCCAGAAAACAACTATTCACTCACCTCTTCCACCTCTTACCATTGGTGCATGCATGGGCTCTCCTGCAATGAGAGCATCTGCTATGACTTTGTAATTTGCTCTCATTGCAGCCCCCTCTTGTTGACAAAGGTTGCACACCTGTAAATATATTTTCGACAAAAAGTTTAGAGTTGTAAATAAGTTGAGTGCAGAGAATTTTTGAACATCCCAATCCACAATATACATTTCTATTAAAAGATCCATTTGCATCACAAAATGACATTTGGTATAAATAGTTCTTTTTGTATAATAATGAGCACCCTCTGCCTCCACAGTGATTGGCGGTCTTCTCTTCGCAGCAGCTCCCATTCATTAAACAGTGTGCCACTGCTTGCTCCAACGCACTGCAAAAATATTGGCATAGATGAGTAAAATTTGTAAAAACTGTGAGAGGGGTCATTGGTAAAATAAAAAGGAATCTTACCAGTTAGGTGGGGGACGAAGTCCTGTCTGTGGTTTTCACCTTTGCTCACAGTTATGCTTGAATATGCTTTTTCCATCGCTGTTATTAATATAACTCTATTTTATCACAGATTTTAGTTGGCTCGAGCATGGGAGGATGGCTTATGTTGCTTGCTGCCTTGGCTCGTCCAGACAAAATTGCAGCCCTTGTTGGTGTAGCTCCAGCGGCAGATCATTTTGTAACTGCATTCAGTCAACTTCCATCAGAGGTAAATGTAGAATTTTGGTGTAACAATTACGTCTAGTATAGTCTATTTGACCAGTGAAAAGAAGTATCTGGGCATTCAGAACTGTTTTCCCTCTTAAATGTCCTGTCCTGCCCCTTTTGCACTGGGCACTGACATCTTGCTTCAGCCACCTGATGCTGCCCGTAGAGTGTTGCTCCCGGTGGGAGCACGCACAGACCCGCGCACACAGATTTACCTTTCCCTTGTTGTTTTAAAACACGGGAATCGTGAAGCAGGACTGACGGGACCTGTCACAGAATCCGAAAACAGAATTTTTCATATTTGCGCAAATGTTCTTAAAGTGGACTGATGGGTGATGTCAGTAACCCCATTGTCCGCAGCTGCTGATTGGGCATTGCAAACCCTCATTCCGCAGCGCTCAATAGAGGAAGTGAAAGTCGCCACCGCTGGGACTTTCACTATGCTTTAAAGAACCGAGGACATTTGTAAAAAATAACAAAGCAGAATCTTTTCTCTGTAGCCAAATGTTTTGTTGGTGACCTTAGATATAAGCCAAAATGTCCAGTGAACATATAATCCATAAAACGTTGTCAAAATGTCCTCTCGCTTCCTCATTCCTATTGGTGTTTACCCACTAGGATAACTTTTATACTCCATCCTATAATGCAGCGGTACTCAACTGGCGGACCGGGGTCCGAATGTGGACCTCGGCGCCATATTTCCGGACCCCTGTCCTTACAGCCCTGCACTCAATTGCTTCTGTGTTGCTGAGCTCAGCGCTGGCCAATTTACTTGATCGGCGATGTAGTGCTTAGTCTCCCTGCCAGTGTCATGGCTCCCTGGCACCTAGCATTGCAATATGAAGTACTGCGGGGGCGGGAAGTGGCATTGCAGGGTAAACATAAACTTTGCTTCTAGGTCTCCTTGCCCCATCCAGTCCTGTCTCGCTGCCCCAGTTCAGCCCTGTCCCCCAATCTCTGCCCCATCCATCCCTGTCCCTCCAGCTTTGCCCCATTAATCCCATACCTGTCCCCATCAGCTCTGTCCCATCCAGCCCAGCCTTTTTTAGTTTTAGCTGTGGAATCTATGGTCCTCCCACCCCCAGTGTGCTGATTTCTAACTATCCACCCCCAGCGACATCCCCCCGCCCGGACCTTCACCTCTCACCAGATGCTTGTATATGGACCTTTACAAGAAGTGGTTGAGTACCCCTGCTATAATGGATGCCAAGATGTTTCTCCTGGAATTTTTCTAGTCTAATATATCTGCTAAAATGAAAATGGATTATCATGGCAAACCCTGTTGACGAGTCCAGGTCCTTTATACTTCTCAGTTGGGTGGGGCTTTGGGATCCTTTGTATCTGTGTGCAGAGGCACCCACTGATGTACCCCTGGAACCTTTTACCCTTTTAAGGTTACTGTGCATGTGTAAGAACTACGTTATCTGGTTGGGTAGAGCCTCTCCTGCCTTTTTTAGCACTTTAAAATGGTGCCAGAAATGACATTGGGTCCTCCCAGGCGGATTTTGGATTCCCCTTAAACCTATAAGATGCTTAGGAAGCCAGAATTCAGCATGGCTTTGTATGACAGGGGACATGGAGCAGTTATGTGCTGCAATGCAGCTTCTCCAATGCAGAGGTCACTGATAGTATGAAGTTACGTTAGTTTAGTCTGCCTGTGAACTTTAGTACAGAGTTGCCAGAGAGAGTTTAGGCCTGCTTTAAGCTTCTTTGGAAGTTTGTGTGCTTTAACATTTTGGATTGTTTTTTTTTCCTGTCCAAAATGTAGAAATGTAGATTTAAATTTACTCCGATGTAAAATCCTAAATTACTTTGAATGTAAACAGTGAGCATGTTTTCTATAACTTTCTCATTCCAGGAAAAGAAGGCAGTTGAGGAAAAAGGAGAACTGAAACTACCTTCAAAGTACAGTGAAACCGGATTTTACAGCATCCCTTTTCCCTTTATCAAAGAAGCGGAAAACCACTGCTTGCTAAATAGTCCTATCCCCATAACCTGTCCTGTTCGATTAATCCATGGAACGAAAGATGAAGATGTCCCTTGGCACGTGTCCATGCAGATTGCAGAGCGAATTCTCAGTACAGATGTAGATGTCATTCTCCGCAAACATGGGCAGCACCGCATGAGTGAGAAGGATGACATTAAACTGCTTGTGTACACAATTGATGATTTGATTGATAAGCTTACAACTTTGGGATGAAATGCAGAAGACGCACATGCACAATACCATAGGCAATAGAATGCACCCAAGTGTTCTGTCCCTGTTCAATTTCCCATTATAGTTTTGCACAGATCAGGTTGATAAGTGGTTACGTTTACAAAAAGGGGGGGGCGCTTTTTCTACTTCACTTTAGCTGTTACTGTGAATTTTTATACTGCCCAAATATGTTTTTCTACTTTTACCTTTAAATGTGGACATTTTGACTTTTACAGACTTACTGTTGGATGTGTGTGCAGAAAATATTATATAGTTTCATGTGTTCATACATGTGCACCAAATTTAACACATGGGGACTTTTTCTCTGATACTTTAAGTTTCATTTAATAGAATACAAATATAATATTAAATGAGTATATTAATTGATTCTGGTGTGTGTGTTGATTGTACTGATTTTTTACTTTGTACTTTTTTTGTGTTCTTTAGATCTGGGCTGGATTGGCTGCCCGGCGCTTATGTGTGCAGGACATTCTTTGTCCGGAACGTCACTGTGAGCACCGAGTGGCCAGTCGCGGCACTGGATTCCCAGCGGGGGACTGAGAGTAAGGTGAGATGGGGGTTATGTGCATGAGGGTGGCTCCAGCATTCTTGATGCCCCCCAGCCTGTCATATAGCAGCGTTGCCGGAGGCCACCACCATTGGTCCACTGAAAAATGGTATAATGATAATAAAAATCTGCATTAAAGTAGACCATAACTGGACCTAGCATCTATTAGACCGGGTTAGATACCCGCACCTGGGGCATTCCAGTTTGAGATGTCTAGCTGTGTGAAACCCTGCCAGACCTTTACCTCAAAAACAGACCCACGTCTCATGCTTTGGCCAGCAGCATCATCTTGCATTTTTCTTGGGATGAGCCTGATGTAACTGAATGGTTGGTGTGTCCATGCACAATGATAGAGGGATGCAGGGGGTGTCGTTCCCCCGATCGTGAGTATGGCAAAGCAGTTTCTTTAGTGGCACATTACCGAACTTGTTTTTGTGTTTCTTTTACTGGGAAGAAAAATCCTTGAGGTGACAAGTTTATGAATGCATCTTGCATGCAGGCTCACTCGCTTCTACGGGGGCATCCTGAATGGTTATGCCCTGCTTTGTGAAACTCCCCAGGGAGCTCAGCATCACTTGCTTCCCTCTGCAACTGAATGGTTGTGCGGGACCCACACAGCCGAAAGGGAGCCGAGTGATGCCAGCGCTACATGAAATTGTGGCTGGGATTCGACCCACCTGCTCTTAGCGCATTGTGGGCCAGAGGAAAGGCAAGGGGACTCTTGCCCGTGGGGGTTTCACACAGCGGAGCCGCAGGGGGACAGACCAAAACCCAGGATAATGCTCCACTTTAAGCACTGGGGATTTGTGTGTGGCCCTGTCAGGGAACCGCGGATCACGTGATCCAACCTCCGGATACACAGACCGCATTCCCAAAAACCCTTGTCTGAGCCCTCCTATCACGAATACCAGGCCCAAAGCCTGCGGACACAGAGATTCTTGGCTAAGGCAAAAAGGTCGCTCAAGTTAAATATAAGTTTTAACCCTTTAACCGCCAGCCATGTACATGTTACGTGCCTGACTTTGCCCCCTGCTAGCAACTGAAAAAATAAACAAAAACACTTACCTGACCCCTCATTCGATCCAGCCGGGTCTCTGCTTCAACCGGGGGGGCTCCTCCGGCTGCAGGGGAGTGCCCGGAGGAGGCCCCCCCCTTTCAGCAGTTACCGGCTTTTCCTGTAAAAAAAAAAAAAATTAAAAATGACATTTACTCACCTCCATGTGTGCGCGCTCTTACCGGCCCTCCTCTTCACCCGGGGGGGCCTCTGATTCCCCCCCCCTCCCCCGACGAGGGATCTTCTATCTTCAGCAGAGAGCCTGTCAGGCTCTCTCCCCCTCTTCTCCTGATGGGCGCCGCCATCTTACTGCTAATGTCACTCGACGGGCATCATGACAGCTCCAGGCCTCTCAGCTGTCAGATGCCGGTGATCAGTTGCGAGAGAAGGGAGGGGACAGGAGATCCTCTGATCTCCTGCCTCTCCTTCTCTTCTGGCTGCCGATCACCGGCATCTGTCATCGGATCTGCGAGGGACAGAGGAGCTGACGATCGGAGGTGAGTAAAAAAAACCAAACATTTTCTATTGTGTGTGTTTTCTTTTACTATTAACCCTTTGTGAACTGGTAAGGGGTCCATGAGACCCCTATACCAGTTCACAAGGCTGGGGGCTGGCAAGTCACCTGTGCTAGCGGGTGACTTGCCATTAACCCCCGCCCCCCCCAAATTACCTGCCTCCCCAAAGCCCGGGGGGGGGGGCAGAAGGGCCCGGGCCCACAGACTCTATGTGGGATTGTAGCCTGCAGGGCCAGGGGCCCTGTTCTACAAGCCCTACGTAGCTGGTCCCGGGCTGGTTATGCATGGCAGGGGGGGACCCTATGTCATTTTTTTTTTTTTCTTTAAATTAACCCCATGTTACCTGTCACCCAGCAGGTATAAAAGGCTTCCAGCAGCAGCAGTAGAGCAGAAGCCAAAGTGATCAGGGTGGGACACAGTGCTCTGGGATGGAAGGTAAGTATTAAAAAAGAAACAATAAAATATTTTTTCTCTGTGTCAGTGTGTTTTTTTACATTTAACCCTTTGTGAACTGGTAAGGGATCCATGAGACCCCTATACCAGTTCACAAGGCTCTGGGTCTGCCAAGTCACCTGCGGCTAGGGGGTGACTTGCCATTAACCCCCGGCACACCAATTACCTGCCTCCCCAAAGCCCGGGGGGGGGGGGGCAGAAGAGCACGTGGCCATAGGCTATGCCGGCTTGTAGCTATTCTACAAGCCCCCATAGCTGGTCCCGGGCTGGTTATGCTGGGTGGGGGGACATCACGCCATTTTGAGAATTTTAAGGGGCTTTAACCCTTAAAATTCCCCCCAAAAATTGAGTCCCCCCCCCCCCCAAGAAGGGGGACCCCAAACCAGTTTTTTTTTATTTAACCCTTTATAGTGTGGAAAGTAGTATTTTATTTGTAATAAATTTAAATAATAAATCATTTGTTATAAAATTCTCTTTTCAGTTTAGGGGGTCTCCTGGGCGGGGGGGGGGGGGCTACTAATACATATATGGTATCATTGTAATTGGGAGAAAAGGGGCTTTCACGTGCAATAGGGTTTTCTTTAATAAAATAAATGTTTTAGTTAAAGGAGACATTTAAAAAAATATATATTTTTTTTACCTATTTACTTAAAAATATTAAAAAAAAAACAGTAGAAAAAATACAAATAAGACATTTCATGTTAAAGCCTAAACTCTGCCACAAAAAGAAAATATGCCATTTTCTTGGAAATTCCTGCAAAAATCACAGTTAAACATCACGCAAAATGGTGAAAAATATTCTGTCAGCAGAGGGTGACAAAATCTCAAGTAGGCTGGCAATTAAAAGGTCAATAGTACGTATGCATGTTGGATATTGTTCTGCTCGGGGACCTTGCGCTTTCAGATTTACCTTTGTTTTTTCTTGTTTGCATATTGATATTTTAGGAAAATGTTTTTTATTCTGCTTTTTTTATGGTTTTTTAAGGGAAACCCTGTGCAACCAAAGAATTCTTATAGGGATTACTTTCAGAAAGATGAGCCCAGTACAACAAGCTGGGTACGCTTAGAAAGCTTAACGTGTACTTTCAGGGAATATATGGTTTATGGGGGGTATTCCAAATGTAAAGGGTTGTTTTGGTAGAAAAAGCACAAGGTGCGCACTTTTGTCAGCAGAGCTGAAATTTTCAAGTAAAATTACCGTTACACACATGCTTTACTTTGGGGTGTTTGGCAACTCTTCCCTGGACAGTAGCTATGCATATTGTGTATTGTTCTGTTCGAGGGATGTTGCTTTTTCAGATTTTCAGTTTTTTTTCTTGTTTTCATATAGTTTTTTAGGAAAATGTGACCTTAATCCTGCTTTTTTATTCTTTTTGTAGGGAAACCCTGTGCAACCAAAGAATACATTGAGGGATTACTTCCAGAAAACTGTGGCTACATCAACAAGCCTGGAACTCCTAGAAATCTTGAGGTGTGTACTTCCAGAGAATATATAGTTTGTTGGGGGTATTTCAAATGTAAAGGGTTGTTTTTCTTGCAAAACCGCAAGGTGGGCATAGCGCATAGCACAGCTGTATTTTATTTGAAATTTTCTTAAAGAGCTGTTTCAGTCTGGGAGAGTCTCCTGGGCAGGGAAGGGTGTCTACCAATACATATGTGGTACCGATGTAACCAGGAGAAATTGGGATTTCACACGCAATAAGATTTTATTGAAAAATTTACATTTTTTCATTACCAAAAACACTACAAATTGTAAAAAATGTTTTTTATTTTTTTTCACATTTTTTACCCAAAATATTGAGGATACACCTAAAAAAATGACAAACAAGACATTTCATGTTAAAGCTCAGACTCTGCTGAAAAAAACAATATATAATTTTCCTGGGAAATTCCTGGAAATCTCTTCAAAAATCACAGTTGAACATGTGGAATGGTGCAAAATGGTCTGGCAACAAAGGGTGACAAAAACTCCAGGTAAGCTGGCGGTTAAAGGGTTAATGCTATAAGCACACTAGGCAGTGATAACATACATTTGGCTGTGATGGAATATGAAATAATACAAATGCTGTTCTGAGTGGGTTACAGTGAGTTACACAGAAAGACAATGGTCAGTTACCTTAATATGCAGTTGCAGAGTAGAGGTGATGGGAGCTCCCACAAGGGGTATGTTAAGAGCTTACAGATGGGTTGGACACCTCCATCATGCTGCTGCGAGACCCCTATCCAGAGAATGACACGAGCCTGGCCCAGGTTCATCCCTTTTATGCCTGGGGTTCCTTTCACTCTCTCCCTTCTGTGGGACGGATTGTCACCTCCCACTGTTCTGGAGCTTGCTTTAGCCCCTAAAACCCTTTAGGGGTTATAACTTTGAGCAGGGGGGTTGTATGGCTTTGGATACGGCACCAAAAGATTGGGCTGGTTGCCGGGCATCTGATGAGTCAAAAAATGGGGTCCCTACATGGGTCAGGACCTTAGATCTCCATTTCTCTAGATTTCCTTTGTTGCAGAGCCCAGAGTAACCTATCTTTGCGTGTGGTTTTGTGAGCCGGTTCTGGTTCTGTACCTGGCTTGGTGCTGGGACACATGGTGGCACAGCTATGCTCCGATTTGTGTTGGTGCTGCTTGTCCGCTTCTCTCATTTTTTGATTTGACTGTTTAATGGCCACCTCCAGACCCACTGGAGCCTTCCCAGGCTGGAGGTGTCAGAGAATCAGCAGGGAGCTCGTGATCTGCGCTGTTCAACCCATAAATGCTAATTCCCCTTCCTGGGGAGATAGGGACCGATGCATATTGATGACTAAAAACCTTAACAGGGGGAAATGAAGGGGGAACTCCGGACTTGTATCTGTGGGTTTTCCGCGCTTAGGATTGTTCCTTCACAGGCCCCTCAACCAATCTTTTCATTGAAGCCCTGGGGTTTGTTTGTCCACAATATCCTCCTCCGGGGTGTAGCCTGTTATATCAAAACTTGCTCAAAGCACTTGGGTGTACCATATTATACCACAACTTGCTGTAAGCATTGGGGTGAGTATACTGAGTTATACCACAACTTGGTCTAAGCACTGGGGTGTACCCTGTTATACTGCAACTTGCTCTAAGCACTGGGGTGAGTGTAATTTATTACTACTTGCTTAAAGAAAAACTCCTTTTTTGTCAGGTTTTTGGTGTTCTGCCTTGTTTTTACTCTTCTGGAATGTAAAACAAACATTTGTGATAGGATTGTACCCGCAGATCTGTGATTTACTTATTAGCATGCTGTTTTCTACTTCCCTGTGTGTCTGTCATGCAAAAATGGGAGTGTTTTTTCTGGCCTTGAGTAAAAAGTGCTGACTACATATCCCAGAATCCTTCCACTGTAAAAGGTGAGTATGTTAGCAGTTTTGGCTGAAGCTGCATCAATAACCAGCTGCCAGTAACCCTTTAGCTAATAGAATACAAGATTGTGATTCTCCCTATCTGAATAAGTTGAATTACAGCAGAATGGGTTAAACCTGTCACCTGTGTCTTAGCCAGAGTGAGGAAGTCTGTGTATCTGTAAATCTAATAAATCAGTTGATGTTCATTGTTATAAAAAAACAAACAAGCGATGAGTTTACCTTAGCAGTGTTGCAAACAAATAGAAAAAAACAGATAAGCTTAGCACATTGAAGAAATCGTTTTGGCACACAACATTTGAAATTTTAAAAGATGCAGTCAAATGTGGAATTACCATGGGGTTTAATTCCAATTTAATATTACTTGCTTAAAGCACTGGGGTTCAACTCTCTCTTTAATACCAATTGTTTAGGGCACTTACGTGTCACTACAGTTTATTACCAATTGTTCAGGGCACTTGTGTGTCACTGCTGCTAACAAACAGTAATTGAGTATTCACTGGTTCAGGACACATTGGGCCCTTTTTGGTTTAATAACTAGTCCACTGGTTCACGCGGTGTAGGGTAGGGAGAGCGGATGCCGTTGATGAGGGACATCTCCCTGTTCTCATTGCACCCTGGGGACGGCAGCTGCTGGGGCACATCTGGGCATTTACATCAGCTGATCTGTGGGCATCACCTGTATTCTGCTTACTGGGGCTTAAAAAACACTACTCAGTTGTTGGGGAGGTGGATGTTGCGATGTAGGGAGGAGAGATGAAGGTAGGCAATACTTCAAATGCTCACTCAGGTGCTGACACAGTCAAGTCCTGAGAGATCCACATCTGGTTTATCTTCACGAATGTAAGAGAGTCCACGTTGGCTATGAGGCAGTGGGTTCCTCTGCAGTGCAGATAGGTGAGCAGCAGCAGGTTGTGAATGCCCAAAGTGTGCATTTTATGCGGTAGCTCTGGCATGTCTGGATAATGGTCCTAGAAGCTTTGTACCACCAAGTCGAGCACATGTGTCAGCCAACATATCTGCCTCAACCCAGCAAGGCTGCTACTAGTTTCAGCAGCGTTGTTGCACACCACCCTGTCAGCCTTCAGGTTCATCATCACCAACCTCTCATCTGCCTACTCTAGGCTCCCATTACTGGATGAGGAGGCAGGTAAGAAGGAAGCGGAGCTGGAGGCAGCGAGTGGAGGCATAATAATAATACTAACAATGTTTTTCTGCACAATGCCTGTAATGTGGGATACCTGTACACTGTAATGTGGGGTCTGTAAAGGTGTGATCGGGGGAAATCTGCATACTGTCTATGATAGGGCGATTGGGAGGGGGTATTTTAGCACATGATTTGGTTCAGAATATTTTTCTTCAAATTTCTCTCCTCTAAATCCTGGGTGTGTCTTATAGGGTGAAAAATTACATGGTTTAAATAATTTTTAATAATACTAGTAATTTATTTTTGTTTGCTTTGCGGGTGCCTGGCCATGGACATGGAGCAGAGAACACATGAACATGGTTTTATATAACATAAGAAAAATACCCTTTTCTATACATGTGTCAGCTTTTAGATGACTATAAAGGAGATCTTATGCCTATATCATGCCTGACTCTGTTTCTTCTCCAGTGCAAAGAGAGCTAGGAGAGGTTGTGGACAGCATGGTTGGTAAGCAAGGGGAATATGCCAAAGAAGATGGCACATAAATGACTGGCATGCTAATTCATCAAGTGTAAGCCTAACCTTCAGTGTACTTTGTCAGGTTTGACAAGTCCTCCTCAGAAGCCTCCAAAACTCTTCCTTGGCTGGCTGCTGATGGTCCAGCAACCCACCCTGTGAGCCACGTGTGGAGTGTCCAGACACCTGGGGAAATGGTCCTTCCTGTTTTTTTAATTATTTAATACATTTTCATTTATAATAATACTAATAATTTATATTTTTTGTTTGCTTTGCAAGTTTCTGTCCATGGACGTGTAGCAGAGATTATCACTTTTCTCTCGCTTCAGGGACTGGTGGCACAACAAGCAAATGACCTATGTCTTCAGTGCACTGCTTGAAAAAAATGTTAAGTGCTCGGTATCTGGGCATGGTGAGCAGAGTTAGAGACTCCATGACCTGTGGCTGGGACGGCTTTGCTGATTTTAAGAGGGGTGAGGTGGTGGACTCTGCTTATAATCTAACTAATCTATAAGATAATATATATATTTTTTTTATTGGTGTATTTCTTAAATTCTTTAGTTTTATGTGATTATTTTGAGTACTTTCTCTAGCCCATTTCATGCAGGGCAACTGCCTGGGTGTTCCCCTCGATTTTCAGTTCTCTAGCCATTGCTGGCCCTATTTTGCAGCCATTTTCAGGCCCCAAAGTTCGGGTCCCCATTGACTTCAATGGGGTTCGGATTTGGGGCCCCCGGACCCAAACTTTGCGGCAAGTTCGAGTGAACTCGGTGATCCTGAACTTCAGCAGACCCGCTCATCACTAATTAGAATTATGAGATACATACATCTACCTGGTGCAGCAAGTTTGGGTCGGCAGGTAAGGTATTTTTATCGTTTAAAATGTTATAAAAAAAAAACACCTGTTGACTGATTTAAAGGTGGTCCTACATTATATATCTATATATATATATATATATAAATTTTTTTTTTATAAAATACATTTTATTTTTAAATTATATATATTTTTCTACAATTCAGAAATATTTGTTACATGTTGTTGCTCTGTCACATGAAATACATTTAAATTTGTGGCTGTAACAATTAAAAATGTTGAAAATGTAAAAGGGTGTGAATACTTTTTCAAGGCAATGTAGATAATTGTAAAGCACAAGGGACATGCACTTCCAGTTGCTTTCGTGTCTTCTGTTGCTACATGGCTGCATCCTCCTTGTCATATACAATCCAGTCTAATATGTAGTTTTTTGGGTAGCATGCAGTTAGTAAGGCTGGGCAGTTCTGTCTCACGCAAGGCATTGGTGAAGACAAAAGATTTCTTTCACAAGACACCTACATTTTATAAATAACATCGTTGTGTTATTCTATGTGTCAAAATATGCAAAGCTGAATTCCGGTGCGGTATCATGTTTTAAGCCATCCTGAACGACTTCAGATCCTGATAGGGACCAAAACTGAACCTAATGTCTATAAGACACTAGGCCTGGTTAAATACCCACCTGCATAACATCCCGACTTGGGATGCCCTGCTTTGTGAAGGCCTATTGGTTGCCCATTATACATAACTCTCCGTCAATCCCATGGCATGTGCAGCCAGCAGGAGCACCTGTGCATTCTTCTAGTCAATGCCAGTCTTAACTCAATGGCTGCAGAGGAAAGCACAGGCATAGATGGATGCAGAGGACGCACCAAAATTGTAATCCTAAATGTCTTTCCTTATACATGCAATACATTCCTGTATGAGTGCTTACCTTTGCTGCTAAATGATAGTCTGGGGGGGGGGGTCCAGAATGCTGGTCCAGAACGTCATTGCCCACGTGAGCACCGGGCAGCCAATCGCAGCACTGGCTTCTCAGTGCCGACCATCAACACTAGCGCAGAGTATTGGTCTGCAGCATATGTGCACATTCATCCATCAGCCAATGAAAAGGAATGCTCCATCACAAGTGGATCCCCCATCAACCCCACAAAATAAAACAGCAGATGTGTATAGATCTCCCTTCTCTCAGCCCCCTAAATAAGCTGCCCCGCTAAAACCAAATGCCCCAACTACAGAAATATCACTGCCAGTGCAGGGGCGTTAGGAGTTAAACAGGAGTATCCACCAGCATAGAGTCTATAAGTCTCTAGTGCAAGTGGTCTCCCTCTTTGTGGGGCATCCTCAGGGGTGCACCTGTAATGAGACCATGTGAGGCAGCCAGTTTGGTCAGCACCGCAGAGAGGGAGTCAATTTACCTTCTTTTTTATTTACTATTGAAAATATATATATATATATCAACTAGTAGTTCAGCAGCCCCAGCTTGCACTCCCTACCCCGCGTGTTGCTTTGTTGATGAGTTGAAGGGTATCTTTCTATAGCTCGCCTCAGGCAGCAGCAAGGCTAAGCTTACCCCTGGGCATCCTTATTTGAAGTGCCCCGATGTGTGAAATCCCTAGTATTGCCTAGAAACTCACCTCTCCAGGTAATCCCACGTCACAGCTTGAGCTGCTGCCCATCTGATATACTGTACCTCTCTGTGAATTTCTAAATGCCTAGCCCAGGTACATGAAGAGGCAGGGGTGTGCTCCGTTTTGCTTTGCTTGCTGCTCTTAGCATCAGAGCAAAGGCTGAATAGAATACAAGCCAGTGATTGGCTGGCTGCCCATGCATGATAAAAGGAAAGGTGAGTTTAGGGGGGATCAGATACACACAGCTAGGCATCCTAAATTGGGAGGTCCCAGGATAGTGAAAATCCTGTGTTTTATTCCTCTTTACATGCAGGCAGAAAGGCCAGTCTTTCTATATATGGCTCAGGAATCTGACAAATCATCACATGACACCGCAAAGGGGAGAGTCCTGAGGGGGAAGCTGCAAATTGCAGGTAAATCTAAGAACTCCGCCTACTTGACTCATTACACTGCTAAGGATCTGGGTGTGGGGTCTGCTCGCAGGGGTTTTAAAGCATGGATAATAACTTTTTTTTCTTAACTTTGGAAGTTTTAAGGTAGACTATTTGTTCCTCTTTGTTAATCATATTAGAAACCACAGCAGACTGGGTGAAATGGATCAGAGGCTCAAAGGACAGGGTTTAAAGCGGTCCCAACATGTTTCCTAGTGACCAGGTGTAGGGCTGTATAGTGACAGATTGCTGGAGCCCCCCCATGCAATACATGCAACCAAAAATCCTCCTCCAACTGGCCACCAGCGGTTACGTGGGCCAGCCTTGACCAGCGGCCAATAAAGGAGGCCCACGTTACCGCCAGCGGTAAATCGGAGGAGCGCATTTCAGTCTGGATTGTCTATTTAAAAACCTTCAAAACTGCAAATTGGGAGAGAACCCGGACTAATTATGCGAAGAAGAAATGTATTGGTTTTTTTTTTAATTCTCCCACTGTTATCAGTACCATTTTGTACCCACACATTATCAAGTTGTGTATCCAAAGATAAGAACCTGCCAGCTTGATATTTATTTCCTAAATGTGACTGAATGCACAATTATTATGTATACCTAAATAATATTTAAGGTTCACAATAACTATACATCATCCTTGAAAGTTAGTTTTCTAAACTCTCACGCTGTAATAATAATTTTGAGCCAAAACTGTATGCAATTCAGTGCGTTCTCTTGGAAGGACTATGAGGCTGCAGCATAGTGTCACCAGCACTAGGTGGCGCCAATACAGACACACTTTCATGCAGTCAGTCAGTGTGGAATGCTGCAGAATAGGCACAGCCCAGCTTATTGAGCACTGACACATAAGTGGCTTATGTCACACACAGAGCTGTCACTGCTTCTGACAAGCCAAAAGGCTGCCGGCTAGTGTTTCAGGAAGCGGCCTCACACAGTTGAACTACACACAGGCTGGCTTTCTGTGTATCGGACATGGCGGAATATCAACCTAAAGGAGTCTGATCTTGGATGAGATATGAAAATCTCAAACAGGCAGCAAGAAAGAAAAGAAATGATGGCTGTGAAGACTTATGAAGACTGGATGGGCACTCTCCCAGGTTGTTTGAGTGCTTTACCTTTATCCAACCTAGCCATACCAGGTAAGTCTACTCCTCTATTCTATCATCACTGCCAATAGGTTTAATGCATTGCTTGCATCGGGTGTAGAACGATAGTTCCAAGGAAATCTATTTAAAATATATATATAATAATAAATGTCTATATCAAAGGATTAACTGTCAAGGAACTTTCCAGTAGATATAATTTGTTTTTATGGATTAGCAGAAGTAGACTAAGGAAATATCTGCCAAACTATCTATGTTAGAAAGAAATGCTGAGTAAATGATTTAATTGATTTTTACCCTCTTTTGTATGACATATATAAATCACTATTGATACAGTGATTTTCAGTCACAAATAGTATATTGAAGCAGGGCTTCTCAACTTTTTTATGCCAAGTACCAGCTAGTGACAAGAAGATCCAAACAAGTCCCCCAAAGACAGAGGAGTAGCTAGGCTTTCTGAAACCCGGGACAAAGATTCAAAATGGTCCCCTCCCACCTGCTCTCAGGCCCCCCTTTGGCACCCCCTGACCTGCTCCCCCCTAGCTACTTCCCTGCCCAAAGGGGGTTATTAATTCTAAATAGTATCAAATTAAGTAGGCCATTGGTCTCATGACATTTTTAAAGCAAGAATGGATTAGGTTTCACCTGTATAATAGTATACCAGACCAGTCAGACAACCCGAGAAGGTTTGCCCTGGAACACTGCCGCATACCCCCTGAGGTACGTACCGGTATACCTCAGGTTGAGAAACAGTGTATTAGAGCACCTGCAATGTATGAAATGTGTCAGAGGATGGATGACAAACCAGTTTCTAATACAATACTGAGTTCACGTTAAATCAAATTCCAAAAATACACTATTCACTAGCAGTGAGTGTTTGAGCAGAAAGATAAAGATAATGAGTTTAGTGACGGAGACCAACAGAAGACCTATTAAGGTTTCTAGTCTTCGGGTTCAACACCAAGTTTGCCATAACCCAAACATGGCACATTATGCATCAAGAAAACCTGATGCAGAAATGAGATATAAGAGGACTTTCACCCGGGCAAGGAACATGAGCATATGCCAAAACATCTAAAACTAAAGTTGTAAAACCATTCCTCTATTGTAGTAGCTAGAGTGGGAGTACTTCAGTCACTGTGACTGATGTGTGGGGGACTGGGCCACTATAGACTTGGTGAAAGTAGGTTGGGCACCCACCGAATCCAGCGACCAGGGGCGGGCTGGCCATAGGGCATACCGGGCAGAATCCCGGTAGGCCGGCGCATGGCAAGGCCACAACCTTCCCTGCTCATTGGCCGCCACTCCTTCATACGCGATCGCGGCCTTTGCTCTCTCTATCTGCCGCAGATAGCGAAAGCGAAGGCCGCAACCGCGGATAAAGGAGTGACGGCCGCCGCTCGCGCACACACACTGACGTTTACAGGCAGCTCCTGGCTGTTGCGCACAAGTGGGTGGGCGTCAATGGGTGACGTCCATTGTTTTTATTGGACGCCGACCTAAGAGGCACGCCCACCAACCCGCGCGCAACAACCAGGAAGTGCCCGCGCTCGTGTGTGTGAGAGCGGCAGGGGTGGAGGCGGCATCAGAGGCAGCGGAGGCCAGCACGCAACAACTGGTAAGTGTGTGTGTATGTGTGTCGGGGAATCGCAGCGGCGGGTGGGCAGGCAGGAATCGGTTACTCTGCCTGCCTGCCTGCTTGCGTTATTATTGTCCATCATTGGGGGGAGGGAGTGGGCGGATGCCCCTCTCTGACTGTAAACGCAAGATGCCCCTCTCTGCCTGTAAATGCGGGATGCCCCTCTCTGCCTGTAAATGCGGGATGCCCCTCTCTGCCTGTAAATGCGGGATGCCCCTCTCTGCCTGTAAACGCGGGATGCCCCTCTGTCTGTAAATGCGGGATGCCCCTATCTGTCTGTAAAGCTGGATGCCCCTTTCTGTCTGTAATGCGGGATGCCCCTCTCTGCCTGTAATGCAGGATGCCCCTCACTGCCTGTAATGCGGGATGACCCTCTCTGCCTGTAATGTGGGATGCTCCTCTTTGCCTGTAATGTGGGATGCCCCTCAATGCCTATAATGCAGGATGCCCCTCTCTGCCTGTAAATGCAGGATGCCCCTCTCTGCCTGTAAATGCAGGATGCCCCCTCTCTGCCTGTAAACGCAGGATGCCCCCTCTCTGCCTGTAAACGCGGGATGCCCCTCTGTAAATGCGGGATGCCCCTATCTGTCTGTAATGCTGGATGCCCCTTTCTGTCTGTAATGCGGGATGCCCCTCACTGCCTGTAATGCGGGATGCCCCTCTCTGCCCTTAAAGCGGGATGCCCCTCTCTGCCTGTAATGTGGGATGCTCCTCTTTGCCTGTAATGTGGGATGCCCCTCAATGCCTATAATGGAGGATGCCCCTCTCTGCCTGTAATGCGGGATGCCCCTCTCTGCCTGTAATGCGGGATGCCCCTCTCTGCCCTTAAAGTGGGATGCCCCTCTCTGCCTGTAATGCGGGATGCCCCTCTCTGCCCTTAAAGTGGGATGCCCCTCTCTGCCTGTAATGCGGGATGCCCCTCTCTGCCTGTAATGAGAGATGTTGCACACTGCCTCCAATGTGGGATGATGCTCACAGGCTGTAATGAGGGAAGCTGCTCACTGGCTGTAATGGGGTGATTCAGAGGGGGGATTTTAGCACACCATTTTGTTCATAATATTTTCTTTCTTATTTTTGTCCTCTAAACCCTGGTAAATCATGGAACAAAATAAGGTATATATATATATATATATATATATATATATATATATATATATATAATGTGTGTGTGACATTACTATACTATACTGGGCCAGGAACAGTACAGCAGGGCCGCTGTGCCCCAAAAAGTCCCGGGCTGTTTTTTAGTCCCAGTCCGCCCCTGCCAGCGACGCATGTAGCTCACAGGACTTGATCTCAGAAATTGATATGTCTCTGAGCACCAAATCGAGAAAACTGAAAGGGAAAAAAAAAGGATTTCCTTTGCAGTTACAGACCCCTGCTAAGCGTATAATCAAAGAAGCCATTCCCCATGTGAAGCTGAGATCTATCCCTGGTTATATAGTCAAACCCCTAACTTTTTTTATGCATGACCATCTTTTTTCCTTTTGAGAGGTGGTTGGAACTCCGCCCCTCTGTATCAAACTGAGATAAACAGCTCACTGTGTCTGCAGGGAGAATATTTGTGCCTTGTCCTTTACTATTTCTTAGCTCAGGCTGATGAGGACGATGCTGATTGGACGTGAGTTGGTACACTCTCTGGAAAGGTGAGCTATGGTGGCAATTCAGAGGGTTGGAAACGGCAGGGGATTCCAAATCTGGATGCCCCAAGGAAATGGACCAAAACCAGGATGGTCAAATCCCAGGTTTTGGACTACTTTAGCAGGATTGTAAAGCTAATCCTTCATTGCAGTAAATAAGTGGAAGTGCTTCAGTCACTGTGATTGATGTGTGGGGCATGGCCATGATAGGCTCTTATCTAGTAAAAGTTGGTTGGGCACTTAAGAGATCCAGAGACACGTGCAGCATGTTGAATGGCAGTTGCTGCAGGGGAGGTTTTTGTTTGCCTTTACAGTCCCTGTAAGGGCATTTCCGGACTAAGTGTAAATCAAAGCAGCCATTCCGTTCTTATGCAGCTGAGATCCAGCTTTTTTTTTATCATAACCACCTTTTCCCCCTTAAGCAGTGGTTGAAACTCCACCCTCTGGCACTAGACTGAGACAAACAACTTACAGTGTCTGCAGGGGGAATCACTGCTTCTTGTTCTGCCTCTCCCTATTTTTTTTTAGCTCAGCACAAAATTCACTGTTCACATTCAGCAACAGTCTACTACCATAAATCAACTTTCTAGAGGAAGGCACTTAGTATTATTTGTTTATTTATGATTTATTCTACACTTTGCTTTTAAGAATGTGTAAAAGTAAAATGCCAACCCTAAATAGTTATATGGGCACTAAAGTGTAGCTAGATGCTGGGGGGGGGGGGGGCGGGGCAGTTAATTTGCCATACTAGACAATGACTTGAATTAATTAATTAGTTATTTTATTGAAACAAATGCAGGTAAATGCATGAACCACAAATTACCTGGCACGTGATGGGAGAGATACATTAAAAATTATATTTATTTACCCTCAGCACTTCTCTCAATATCTTTCGTGATTTAGCCTTGGTGTGTGTCATTTAACAGCAGCAATCCATGTATAGATTGCCCAGACCTAAGACCTCTGTGTCAGTCCTTGAGATTAAGGTGCCTCTGAACTTGAATATCATAGATTAATTCCTATTCTGAATCACTCGTCCCTGCTTAGCACTGTAATCATTTGTCTCTAGCTGTCACCCATACAATAAAACATATCGAATAGCCATTTTCATCAGTACGTTAATTCAACAAAACTTCTTCGCCACTCTTGCTAGTGGACATTATTTTCAAATTAGCAACCCATTCTAATGAAATAATTCTACTGTCTACTATAGGTGTGATCCCTAAATCTCCTCTCTCTCTCTCTCTTTGTATATATGGATATACATACAGTTGATAGGAAACATCTACACACCCTGTTAGAATGCCAGGATTTTACCAAGAATAATAATTTCAGAATATTTCCCACCTTCCAAATTACCCACAATCTGTACAATTCTGTACAATTATTTTAGTTCAATCTCACTTTATTGAAATTTTTGATTCAAAACCTACAATTGGAACCAAAGAGACAGTTTAGAGAACATAGAAAAGCAAGTGGGGAGGTTACACACCATTGTGGACAGTTGCATTTATAAAGGGAGTACGCCCCCCCACACCCTCCTCTATCACCCGCCACCGACGGTGCACCTGATGCCCGCGGCCCCATCATAGCCCCTATTTGTCCAGGACCAGTCAAGAAGGGGATCGTCCGTCGCCCCTAAATTAGGGCAGCCGACTGCAGCCCCTATGCTCCACCAAGGTCACAGAGTAGGCCGGCCATCCAGCTGCCCGGGCCACACAAAGATGGCCCAGTAGTATCTCCCGCTCCCGTGGGGCGCCGCCCGCCCCCCGAGGCCCTCTGGTCGTAAAAGTTTTGGCAGAGCGTCTGTGAAAGTAGATCCCCCCCGCAGCACTCGCCCGTCTTCTGGCTAGGGGAAGGAGGAAACATGGCCGGGGGAGGCCAGTTCAAGGAGCCCGACGAGGAAGGGGCAGGAGAACCAGCAGAGAGAAAAGTGGTTTGTCGGTGAGTGGTGGGGCGAGGCCGAAGACACAAAACGGAGAGGGGGAGGGTGGAGAGAGGAGAGGGCGGGAAAGGGGGTCGGAAGAGAAAGCAAGTGAAAGGAAGGAAAGAAACAGAAAGAGAGAGAGGAAGAGAAAGAAAGAAAAAAAAAAAAAAGGGATGGGAAAGTGGGTAGGGGACCAGGTTTGCTAGCATCCAAGGAAAGAGGAGCTGTCACTGGCAACGCTTGTTTGTTGACCAAAAACGAGCCATGTTCGCGTGGCTACAGGACACCCACCTGCAAGAAGGCCCTCGCAGAATCTGTGTCCCTAAACATTATCCAATTCGTCCATGTGGCTAGAAATTTTTCCAGTAACCCCTTGTCTCCCTGTACTCTCTCCTCTATTCTCATTAAAGTGGACCAACACCCAGGATTTTGACTATCCTGGGTCTTGGTCCACTTCGGTGGGGCACCCCCGACCGGGGTGCCCCGCTGTGTGAAACCCCCCAGAAAGCCCAAAAAACTCACCTCTCCCCGCTCCCAGCGCCGACGGACAAGCGGTTTGACAGCCGCGGACAAGCGGCTCCTCCCCCGCCGCCGCCCGCGCCTGCCATTCACAGACGGCCGGCGCGGACGCGTGCACGTCTAGACGGGCGCGAGGGAGGTAAAGGTAAATGGATTTGGGGTGTTTGGGGGGGTTTCACCCCGCGGGACATCCCGATCTCGGATGTCCCGCGGTGTGGGAGGTGATCGGCCCGGGAATCTTATAGATTTCCGGGCCGATAACCCCTGGGTGTTGGTCCTCTTTAAGGAATCCATTTCCTCAAACCATTCCCCAATGCTTGGGTGGCTTGGAGACTTCCAGCGCCTGGGGATGATCGTTCTTCCTGCTGTCAAGAAGAATTTAAGAATACCTTTCTTCGTTTTAGCTAGGGGGCCTGGGATTAAAGAAAGCAGGACCACCTCTGGGGTGTTTGGCACCACGGAGCCCTCTACCTCTGTGTGAATTTTGAGGATTGTTTCCCAAAGTTTATGTATCTTGGGGCATATGTGGAGTATACCACCGACAGCTGCGTTGCATCTCCAGCAAGCGCCCGACTCTCTCGGGTTGTAGATTGCTATTTCAGCCGGACACCTGTACCACCTCGTGAGTAGCTTGTAATTTTTTTCTTGTGCAGCACTAGCTGCTGACAACTTATGCGTTAGCGTAAATATCTTCATCATATCTTCTCTAGAGAATGATACTTTTAGATCCTTTTCCCATTTGGTTAGAAGTTCCAAGGGCGAAGTGTGTCGCGCCCCAACCAGCAGCCTGTAGAACTGTGAAATTGCATGCTGTGGCGGGTCAGGCTTAGCCAGTAGTTCCTCAAAGGGTGTCAAGGGAAGCGCCGCACTTCTAAGGTAGTCCCCCGAAGAGAGGAATGCCTCGAGCTGTCTGTGGAGGAGCCACGACAGATGGTGCCCCGGCGCATTTGACTTTAGCTCGGCTAACGTGGGAATTCTCCCATTTGTGAGGATATCGCGGGTTCTCACATCTTCTGATGCTCTCCAGATTAGGAAGCGGGCAGCCTGTAAACCCGGCGTGAAGTCCGGATTATTGAACAATGGGGTGAGAGGGCCCGGGTTTTGAACTAGCCCACATTACCGCTGGAGCTTGTTCCAGGACGTCACGAAATGTCGAGCCAAGAAGGAGAGGGCTTTTCTTCCCGGCTCCCCAAGTGAGGAAGGCCAGGGCAGAGAGCGGGGGTTAAATCCTATGAGATCTCCTTCCAGCTTAACTGTACAATTATTTTGAAATGCAAACTGAAATCATTTAGGAGGGAAAAAATAAAAATAATACTGTTGCATAAATGCGAGCACCCTCTTATAATCAGGGATGTGGCTGTGTTCAAAATGAGCCAATCACATTTTAATTATATAGTAATTTGCTGCCATCATTTAAAATGATTCGGAATAACCCCATATAAAGTTGAACTGTTCTAGTAGGATTTTCTGAGTATTTAATAACAAATGCCATGGACTTTACACAGCTACACAGCTTACAACATATTGAAGGAATCTAGTTGTTGGCAGGTATCTGTCAGTAGAAGGGTAGCAGTTTGCAGTGCTAATTATGGCCACAGCCAGTGGCTCAGTATCAGTATCCATAGAATATGATGGATGCTGTCCTTCCTGAAATGTGTATGTTGGAGTAAGATTCTTTCCTGCTGTGCAGTGAACCAGGAGGGGACCTGATGTAAAGATTTTCCCTGGAGCACTGGCAGCAGTTACTATAGAAAGGAAATGTCTATGTGTGAGATTTTCTTTTTCTTTGGGTGGGGATTAACCTTCTATGTGTCGCTAGTCACGTTGATTAGAGACAAGCAGGTGACCCCCCTGTACTGTTCACGACATTGGAAATGCTGAATGGGCAGGGTGATTACAAGTTTTGAGCGCGCTGATTGGCTCTAAGCTAGCTCCGCTCCTTCCATACAGGATTTATCATGTGCAAAGATTGAGACTTTAGTGCTTAATCTATATCCAGTGTCATTAATATATATATATATATATATATATATATTTTTTTTTTTTGAATAACCATTGGTAACCACCCTCTTCTTCCAATCATTAAGCCAATTTCTCACCCATCTGCTCATGTTTTCCCCCAGTCCAAGCATTCTCAGCTTTTGTATCAGTCTTTTATGTGGCACAGTATCAAATGCTTTAGAAATGTCAAGATATATGATATCCAATGACTCCCCCTGTTCCAATCTTGAAATTAGCTCCTCATAAAAGCTGATTGGGTTTTTGTCTGGCAGGAGCGATTCCTCCTAAATCCATGCTAATATGGAGTAATAAAGTAATTTTCCTCAAGATACTCAAGGATAATATCCCTTAAGAAACCTTCAAAGCCTTTCCACCACAGATGTTAAGCTTCTGTAGTTCCCAGGTTCCCCCTTAGATCCCTTTTTTTATATATTGGAACCACATTTGCCAAGCGCCAATACCTCAGAACAGCCCCTATAATTATTGAATCCACAAATATTACTGTACATAACTCCCTTAAATCTGCTTGAGATGGCGCAGGACTTCTTCCTTGGTTAGACCAGTGACATTTTATGGAGGGTTTGGGTTATTGCCCTGCATTTCACTCGACATTCTTTTGTGAATGTAGAAGCAAAGAAGTTATTTAGTACATTTTCTCCTTTCTCCTCATTCCCCTCTATAGGTGTCCCCTCCTTGCTTTTCAGGAGGCTCACACCGTCAGGTTTGTATGTTTTACCGTTTATGTAGCTAAAGAATAATTTGGGGTTAGTTTTACTCTCTTTGGCGATCAGTCTTTCTGTCTCCAGCTTAGCTGCCCTTATCTGTTGTTTATTTAACAAAAAACTACACACACACAGGTCGGTGCTCTAAAGCTGTGTGATCAAAGAATACATATATACCAGTAACAAAGCGAAAACACATGTAATGACATTGTTTTAACACTGGGACAATAACACTTTAGTGCCAGACCTGTCAAAATTATAAAAGTGTTTGTTTGCAGCCAGGAGAGGTCACACAATGATTTTAGCAAATAAAAACTAATGAAACCCCATTGAAATATATGGGAGAGCGCTACAGAGCGACAGGTACTACATGGCGCTCTAGGCTAAGCCTAGAGCGCTGTGCTATACGCTGAGCCACCTGTATTAATACAATACAATACAATAATATTGTGAGCGCTACATGGCATTGTTAGAGGCACTCACCAGATTCGCTATCTTAAATGTGGTTTTGTGTACAGCGCCCGGCGTTCACCAGAAGCTGCCTGCCGCTATAAAGCACTAGCTGCCGCTATCTGTTCTTAAATAACCCCTATAGCTAATTTTCTTCTTTATAGTTTTTTAACACTTAAACTCTCCCTTTCTGCTTTAAACATTTGAATGCATTATTTTTGTTGTTTATTGCCCCCCCCCCCCCCCCCCCCAAGGTGTCCCCCAACCTGTACCTTTGTTACTTTGTCTGGTACATTGGTTAGTATTAGGTCCAATATGGCTCTCAGCCTTGTTGGAGCTTGTACCTCTTGGGAAAGGTAGCCATCTTTGGTTTTAGATAAAAAAAAACTATTACTTTTATGATATCCACAGGTTTCAGCGTCGCAGTCTATATCTGGGTAATTAAAGTCCCCCATAGTAACTACCTCATTTAATTTAGTGGCTATATCTATTTGTCTTAGCATCATATTTTCTATGGATTCGGATATATCTGGAGGCTTGTAGAAAACCCCCATCAATATTTTATTTTTGTTTCTCCCTCCATGTATTTCTACCCATACAGACTCCACATGGTCATTTCCCTCACATATATCCTCCCGCAGAGAAGGCTGTAGAGAGGATTTTACAATTAAGCAGACTCCACCCTTTTGCATTTTTTATGGCCCCTCCTAAACATACAGTTACCCTGTAGATTTACTGCCCAGTCATAGCTTTTATCCAGCCATGTCTTGGTTACCCCCAATATGTCATAATCAGTTCTAGGTCATCCATTTTATTAGTCAAGCTTCTAACATTTGTAAGCATCCATTTCAAATGCTTATGATAATTTTGTATATTGCCCTTATTCCTGCTAGATGTGCTAACACCTCCCCCCTCTTTACCCCCAGTTTCATGTCTACACCCACTGTCACTTTCTTTCCTAACTTCCCCTTTGTAACTGCTTATACCCCCCTTCCCCCAGTTTTTAGTTTAAACACTTTTCCAACCTTTTAGCCATCCTCTCCCCCAGAACAGATGCACCCTCCCCATTGAGGTGCAACCCATCCCTGCCAAAGAACCTGTAGCCCACTGTGAAGTCAGTCCAGTTCTCTAAGAACCCAAGCCCCTCCTTTTTACCCCAATTTTTGAGCCACCTATTTACCCCTCTAATCTCCCGTTGCCTCTCTAGTGTGGCTCTTGGTACTGGTAGTATTTCTCAGAATACTACATTTGAGGTCCTTGCCTTAAGCTTACGGCCTAAGTCCCTGAAATCCTTTTTAAGGACCTTCCACCTACTTCTTCCTATGTCATTTGTGCCAATATGCACCATGACCGTTGGGTTTACACCAGCCCCTCTCAGTATTCTGTCAGCCCGCTCCGCCACATGCCGTACTCTTGCCCCAGGAAGGCAAGACCCTGTTCGGCAATCCCGGTCTTTGTGACAGATTGCCCTGTCTTTTCCCCTAATAATAGAGTCACCCACTTCCAGCACCTGTCTTGCCTGCCCTGCTCTCCCATTTCCCTTCCTCACTGGAGAAGACAGTGGTGTTGTCTTGCTGCAGCTTTGCCACTCCTAAGCTAACATCCTCCTCATCTGCCAACCGGGCAAACTTGTTGGGAGTTGCCTGCTCAGGGCTAGCCTCCCTGTAACAATTACCCCTACCCCACCTTCTAACTTTTATCCAGCTAGCTGCCATTTTCTTGCTTTTCCTGGCCCCCATACTACCCCCCCGACCCAGAAAGTACCAGCTCAGTGAGATCCAGACTCTTTTTCCATGACAGCAATGTCACTGTTGCCAATTGCTTCTTTAGATCGTGAATGATGGCTTCCAAATTGGCAATTTGCACACACCCAGAGCATAAGTATGCATCCTCGACCGATTGTTCAAGAAGTACATACATAGCACAAGAGGTACACTGCTCAGCACTGTTAGGCATGGAGCACATTGTATCAATTCCTTGGAACACAAATCCCTTTATTAAACCGGATCTTCACCATGATTTAATGAAAAGCCCAAACTCTTAAAAAACGGTTCCCCAGCATCTAAAATTAATATTTTTGACGTTTTTAGTCACTAACTTATTATTCTTTCCCCCACTGGGCTGCAACTCTGTTCAGGAATTTAGGATACGGGTGCCGCCATCTTGACTCAGAAGCATCACACTTACTGAGGAGAGGAGAGAGGGATAAGGTACAGGGGGGTGGGTTTTAGCTGTGCTTTTCTCAGACAGAGCAGATCTGGGGTCAGGTAAAGGTCAGCAGTCCCAGAATGCAGAGCAGCACAGTCAGGAGGCACTTCCTGTTTGCAGGCTGCCTGATAAGATGGCGGCTTCCATAAGCCGCCATCTTGGATGTTTAAAGGGTCATAACATGCAGTAGATGCAGGTAGGATGATTTTTAACATGAGCAATCTGTATATATAGTGCACATAACTTGTGTCTTGCCCTCTGTGCACTGTTTGAAAAAATGCCACACTGGTAAGATCCTTTGAGCCAGCTTTGGCGTACTCAGTCCCTGGGCTTAGTGGCCAGTAGTCGCACCATGCTGGCTTGCACCGTTGTCCTTCTGTTGGCTGCCTTTGGCTGTGTGACCACTACTTCTTCCTCCGTATTCTGCTAGCCTCCCTCTCAGCCTCAACACTGCAGAAAGCTGCAGCATTCAACACTACGGTTTCATCATCATTGAGGGTGTCCTGTGATGGTCCACTGGCCACATCCTTATCCTCCAACATACTGTAAGTTGTTGGCCATCTGGGAACCCTAGGTCTGCAACTGGGGCAGGTGGATGGTCCATGGTATCCTAGCTAGGCGTGTCATCATAGAGCATTAGTGACTGCATGACTTGTGGCTGGGACAGCTATGTTGAATTTAAGGGGGTGGTGTGGAGGACTCAGCACTCTCAGCAGAAGTGGAGTGGGTGGAAGGCAATCCCATGGAACTGGAAGCACTGCATGCCATATCATCTATGAGTGCCTCAACTTGTTCTGCCTCACCACTCTGTTCTGCCATCAGTTTTGAGGCCTATAAAAATGCGCTCCAAACCCTGGCGCCTGCTTGCACCTGAGGAAGGTGTAGCAGGCAAGAATAAAACATGTCCTCTCCCTGCAGCACCAGCTCTATTAGCAGCAGCAGCAGCATAAGCACCACGCTCATGTCCCTGTCCCTTATTTGCTGCTTTGTGCATTGTTTGACACCTACAAAATGGACAATTAAAAAATTAACAGGAAGATGACCCTTAAGCGCCCTTAACAAGTGGATACTCCACTACCAATTGATATTAGAGTTGTGACCCCCGAGTGGCCTAAACAATTGTTATTAAGAAGTAGTGACACCCAATTGGTTTGAGCAAGTAGTATCAAACAATTGTGGCACACAAATGCCCTTAACCAGTGGACACTACACAGTTTTTTAAAGAGCTTTAAGTGCCCTGAACCTGTGGATACTCCACTAACAATTGGTATTAAAGAGCAGTGACACCCAAGGGGTTTGAGCAAATGGTATTAATTATTTGTGAGGCCCAAGTGTTTTGAGCAAGTGGGGTTAAATAGTAGTGATGCCCAAATGTCCTGAGCAAATGGATACTCCACTAACAATTTGTATTGAAGAGTAGTTACACCCAGTTGGTTTGGACAAGTTGTATTACACAATAGTGATGCCCAAGTGCCCTGAATAAGTGGATACTGCACTAAAAATTGGTATTAAAGAGCAATTCCCCCAAGTGGCCTGAACAATTGGTATTAAAGAGTAATGACACCCATGTGGTATTAAACAGTAGTGACACAAAAGTGCCCTGAACCAGTGGACACCACACACATTTTTTCAAAAAGAGCCTTAAGTACCCTGAACCAGTGGATACTCCACTAACAATTGGTATTAAAGTGTAGTGACACCCAAGTGGTTTGACCAAGTGATATTAAACAGTAGTGACACCTCATTGGTTTTAGAAAGTGGTAATAAACAGTAGTGACACACAAGCGCCCTGAGCAAGTGGATACTCCACTAACACTTGGCAGAGTGCCAGAGAGATCGGTGGGGTCACATGTTTTGCCTGGCCAATCACTGGTCATTCTGGGCATGTCTGTTTTTGGTAGACAGAGCCAGCATTTGTGGCAGGCGAACCAGGTAGTTGCCTTGTCCCTAGGACTCTGAAAGGAGCAAGGCCGGTGCTAGGGTTAGCACCTGGCCATTAGCTTACCAGCAGAGCGTTTGTTTGCTTTCCAGTGCCAGTGTTATTTCTTGCACCAGCTACAGTAAGACTGACGCCCCCATGGCCGCCCTTCGGCTGTCTGTGCCAGCACCAGTGATTTATATACTGGCTAGATGAGAGCCAAGGGTGCCACGGGAACACTGGTCAGGTAACAATTGCGCTGATTCACCAATTTTTCACAAAATGGGGTATCCCAAATTGTCAAGCCCCGTAGGAGTGTAACATCTTTTAGATGAGTGTCTTTTGTTCCTGGTACATGGTACATAGAGGGGAAAAGTAGGGGCTGTGCACATAGGGAAGCTGTATAGAACCTGGGCATGTTGGACAGAATTATAGGCACAGGGTATAGGGTTGTTATAATATTTTAGAACTTGGGACCCCACAACCGGCCCTGGGTGCAGTCAGCCTTCTTCCGGGTTCGGGGTGAACGCCAAACATGCGCATGGATTTCCATTTGAAAATTGTGTTCGGGGACCTGAACTGGCAAAGTGCATCTCGAACCCTAACTTTGCGAGTCAGGTCTGCTCAACCCTAACTATGAATCTTTTTTTTTTAGTTTTTAATAAAAATATGAGTAAAATTGCATTAACACTAATGGTACTTATCATACGTACTAGTGTGAACATTATAACCTCAGGCTCACACAACTAGATTAGTTAGAGGTTTGTCTAAGAAACTAATCTGTTAATGACAGGATTAACTATAGACTGGTAATGACCTGAATCCAGTGACCCTTTACTTGGGCATTGCTTGCTTTGTTTCTATGATTTCCTGGTTGTCATTTACAGACATGATGTTTTCTGTATTGTTCTACTTTATATTGTTCTGTTTCTTCGGTGGTATATTTTTTGTATAAGTCCTACCTGCTGCTACATGCACTCACTCTGAAAATCTAAGCCTTATTAGTGACAGATTTATTTTAAAAATGCAGCATTGAATAGCCTGTGTGACCAAATGGATACAAAGAGATGGCCTCACACATTTTCAGCATGCCAGAATTATGGACATCATTTACAGAAACTAAATAGCATGCAACAATTTACTAGGAATAAAATTAATAAATGTAAATTATTTTATATTAAATAATAAAGTTTGGTCTCACACTATTGTACTTAGCCCTGAACATGTCCTATGTCAGGCTTTATACTGCAAGTGCTAAATTTCTAAAAGGTGTGAGGTGTCCTCATGCAGGACTATAATCCTGGCACAGCAAGCATTGGGGTCAGTATTCCCATGCCCTAGGGGCCTGCAAATTGACAGTATATTGCCTAATTGCCTAGGAGATCTAAGCCCTAGGATACACCTTCCAATATTTCATCCCTCCAATCAGTCTAGTCACGTTCTGCCCTGAAAAAAGTAGTAGTACAGAAGGGAAGAATTTTTTTTTACTAAAGTATATTAGTCACATTTCTTCTATTGCTGTATATATAATAGCATCTCATTGTCATAGGTGTTTAACAATAGTTGTCATTTAATGTGAATTGGGTGGCTGAGGATGCCAGGGAGGTTAGGAACTCAGCAACAGCTAAGCCCCTAAAGGAATAATTAACTGTTCTGACATTTTCCCAAGTTAGAGCATTTCTGCAAATGTACTGGGAGCAAATCCTCAATTTAATAAAATAAAAAACATTAACTGTGCATTAGGAGGGACATATGCCACCTGTTTCTTTTCAAAGGCTGAGATCTGGAGGCACTTTAAAATGAACCAAAAGCCAGAATTCCACTATCCTGGGTTTTGGTCCGCCCCCCCCCCCCCAGCTGCTTGAAACCCCCTGTATTGCACAATTCTTTGCTATCCAATGAGCCCACGGCACGGTAAGTGAATGGCTGGAGTGGTCGCTCACAGCCGGGAGATGCAGGGGCCAGCCTTTGGGGTGTGCAAGGTGTGCAGTCACACAGGGCACCACCCCAACCTCTCTGCAAGGGGGTGCCAGTGGCTCAAACCCAGCAGGCCTCTCTTTTCCAAAATACCCCCATCTGTCTCCTTTCTTTTTTACCATTTTCCTTCTTCTTGAATTTCCCTTTCTCCTTTTTTCCTCTTACTTCCCTTTCATGATTCTCTCTTACCGTATTCCCCCTCCTTTTTAAGGTTGTTTTGACTTTCCCTTCATCTTTTTCATCACGTTCCACCTGACTGCCTCTCTTTTAAGTTTTTTCACCTTTCTCCTTTTTGCCTTCACTCCCTTTTCCAGTTTCTTTCTTTTTCTTTTTTTCTCACTCTCTTTCTTTCTTTATTTCTTTCCTTTTTATCCTTCTCTTTTCCTGTCTCTCTTTCTTCCTTTCTATTTCTTTTTTTTCTCTTCTTCTATCTCTTTCTTCCCCTTTTTTTCTTAAATTTTTCTTTTTCTTCTGTTCTTTTTTTCTTTCTTGTTCTCTCTCCTTTTTTCTTTCTCTGCATTCCCAATGTTTTCCCTCTCTTTTCTATCCCTATTCAACTCTCCCGTGTTCTCTTTCTGTCTACTCCACTCTCTTGTTTTTTCTACATTCCTCTCATTTCCATTGTATTCCCTTATTTTCCCTCTCTCTCATTTCCACATTCTCTCCATCTTTTTTTTCAAATTCCTTTTAAATCTCTTCTCTCTCTCACTTTCTATGTCATCCTAACTTTTTTTTTATCTTTTATAATCCTTCCTGTTTTCCACATTTCCTCCATCCTCTCTCTTTTTACCCCCTTCATATTACTTTATTTTTTTCCTTCACTCAATGGATTCACACTTTTTCCTATCTCTCTCTCTCGCTTTTCTACTTTCAGTCCTTCCTCTTCAGCATTCCCTGTTTTTCCTATCTCTTTCTACCACTTTCCTGTGTGCGTATTGCGTGTGTGTGTGTGTGTTTCCAGGGCACCATTCTAAAATCTTTCACAGGGCAATACTTACCATAAAGTGGACCAAAACCCACGCCCCAACGCCCCCTGGAATTTATAATATTCCAGGGCCGCTAGATTCCCTCCCCCTGGGTCATCCACAATCAAGATGCTCCGCTGTGTGAAACCTCTCCGGTCGCCCAGGAAAATCACCTTCTTTCCCAGTCCAATGGTGCATGCACAAGCAGCGGCCACATCCCCGCTACCCCTCTAGTAGGTTGCATGCCCACGCCCGGCATTTGTTAATGGCTGGCGTGGGCATGTTCCCTGTTAGCGGTAGCGGTGGATGTGGCCGCTAGCACGCTTGGATCCACTCACATTAGACAAGCTCCACTCCTCCTGGAGTGGATCCAAGCATGCTGAGATGAGAGGCCATGCATGCGCCATAGGACCGGGGAAGGGTGAATCAGATAAGGCGACCTGAGGGGTTTCACACAGCGGGCATCCCTGATCAGGGTGCCCCAGGGGCAAAGGACAAAAACCTAGGATAGCCAAATCCTGGGGTTTGGTCCACTCTAAGGCTGGAGCAATGGAGAAGCTGATTGGAGAAGCGCTACACATTTGCATGTAAGAAAAGAGGGTAATCTGGGCAGGTTCACTTGACAGGGCATCCCAAACCGGGGCAGAACAAAATCCGCATGGGCTTGGCACTCCCAACACCCTCCTTCTAGAGAGAAATAAACAGGTGTTTGTAACCTTCAGGTCCCTGAAAGATTTTGCACATATGACCACCTTGTGTTGCCTTGTTACAAGATTTCTAAGATTAACCCAAGGTTTCCTTCTAATCATTGCTACTTAAGGAAATGTGTTTTATTAGCACCTGTGTAATGTAGGCTGCAGGAATTCTACTTCCTGTAACTAAGCTAATTAAAAGTACTTCACCGCATCTGACTCTTTGAACAAACAGCAAATATATAAACCAACCCAAAGTTTTAATAAAGACAACTGCAATACAGGACCTTAGAGCAGGTAATATGAAACATACAGGGTAAAATACAACAACAAAGGAACATTAGAGCATGCAAGGGAGGGAAACAATTCTTAACTATAACAGAACCCTACATATTATGTGCAAGACCAGATCCCAGTAGCTTTAGGAAGGTGTAGATACAGTGGCATAATGAAATTTGAGAAGGCCCCGTTGTGAACATTGAATGGGGCCCCATCATGTCTCATACAGTAAGGTTTTTTTTCTGTAATTTTAACAAAATTTTAACTAAATTGGATACATCTAGACAAGTAGAGATCATGCTTCTTTTTTCTGTACATGGTGCAATAAGAGCACAAATATAAGAAATAAGCAACAATAATGGGGCTCCCTGACCTTATGGAAGCCTGGTGCAGTCCCAACCTCCGCACCCCCTATAGTTATGCCCCTGTGTATATAGGCTCATTGAATTATAGCTCAGTTCGCCGATATTCCCTAGTCGCAGCGCACAAAAAGCACTAAAGGGTGAACTGGTAAAAACCAACAAATAAATCAGGCCTTAAATTTATAACATGAAGCCTTCCTGGCTTACCAGTGTAATATACATATTATACTGTAACAATATACTTACATTATTACTTTACATTATACTTACATTGTTACTTTATAACATTCTAAGTAGTAACACTACATTTAAAAGATGTGCCTAAAGCCATTTAGAACTTACAGGATGATACTGGAACCCATGTGCTCCTCCTTAGTGATTGTCCAGCCTGAAAAAAAAAATGCTATACTTACTTATTCTTAGTATACAGTACGTCCTGCTCCAAATATAATACTTACAATCGGGTTATACTCCTCCAGATGGCGCTGGACTGCAGACATCGAAAATAGGCTCCTCCCGGCCCCTCAAATACCCGGGGACCTCCCACAAATCCCCAGAATTTCTCTGCAGTCTGGCTGCGAAGGACGAGAAATTGGCTCTCTACTCGCAGGTGAGCGGGGCTATTAGCCTGTGGCCCTGTAGGACTATTCCCACCCGTTCCACTAGTAATATGCCTCCCAGCCTTGGCTGCGCTGGTCGGGTGAAGGTAGGCAGCGCCGCTGTTAGGTACTTAGGAGCGCTGCTCCACCGCAATCCCCCACCAAAGGGTAGGCGGTTCAGGCTTATGGTGAGCCTCTATGTGATGCCCCTCCCGCACTATTGCCCCTTGCCCCTGCCTATCGGTGGGCCCTATTTAAGTGGCCGCCGTCCTCCCTCATCCTCCTTGTAGTCTTGGGGGGGAAAAGAGGGGGGGGTGTATGTGTATAGATATGTATGTTATGCAGTCAGTGCTTTCTCTCTTCACATGCCTTTTTATTCATGTGTCAGCCGCCGCGCTGACTTGTCTTTACTGTTTTTTTAAATTTGCCGCCGCGCGCTGACTTCGTTCTGCGCTTGGCGGCGCCATTACCTCAGGTGCTGGTGCGCCATCATTGGCTGCTTGCCGTCCTGGCTTCGCGCTCTTCGGGGGGGGCGGGGCCCGTCTTTGGCGCCTTCCGCGTCATCGCTGTTACTGGCCCGCCCCTCGAGGTATACCAACGTCATCTTTTCTGCTTGGTTGTCCTATGCGTGACGGACTCCTACCTACCGTGGTCCGTAAGTGCCCTCGCGGGCGGCTTTATCTCCTTCACTTTTGTAACGATGTACTTAAAGCGGACCTTCACTCTAAATAAGAGTCTATCTTATATGTTTCCCACACCCTGTACATACAGATTGCTCACATTAAAAATCATCCTACCTGCATCTACTGCATTTTATAAGCCTTTAAACATCCAAGATGGCGGCTTATGGAAGCTGCCATTTTTGCAGGCAGCCTGCAAACAGGAAGTGTCTGCAAACAGGAAGTGACTGTGCTGCTCTGCATTCTGGGACTGCTGACCTTTCCCTGACCCCAGCTCTGCTCTGTCTGAGCAAAGCACAGCTATAACCCGCCCCCCTGTACCTTATCCCACTCTCCTCTCCTCAGTAAGTGTGATGCTTCTGAGTCAAGATGGCGGCGCCCGTATCCTAAATTCCCGAACAGAGTTGCAGCCCAGTGGGGGAAAGTATAATAAATTAGTGACTAAACATGTAAAATATATTAATTTTAGATGCTGAGGAATTGTTTTTTAAGAGTTTGGGCTTTTCATTAAATCATGGTGAAGGTCCGGTTTAAGGTCTTGTCTGCTTATGCCTTTCAGGCGGGACGAACCCTTCTTGGCTTTCTCTCGGCCCTGTTTTAGTATATTACTTGTAGGCCTTGTAAAAATTGTACTCCCACTTCCCTAGCGGGTTATTGGGGCATCCAGGGTTGCTACATAGCGTTATTCCCTATCGCCGTATAGCGCCGTTATAATCACCATATGGAGGCATCCCAGGATAATGTGACCGGGGTCCCTTCGGGACAAGACCGCTGTGTGTAGCGTGTGGGCAGCCTCATGCTGACGCTGAGAAGGCGCGGGTCTGTGTACCCTGTGCTGAGCAGGTGCTTGCATTGCAATCTGGCCTGCCAGTGGCTGCACCTCATTTCACTTTGCCTACTCCCCCAAGCTTAAACCTCATTCCTACTGAGTTGCATACTAGTGGGGATTCTCAGCCTGATGTGTCTTCTAGACTGTCTACTGTTGAACAGATTATTGCGAAGTCGTTAACGCGCAAGGCCCCTGCTAAGAAGCTGCACTTGATGCCTAATGTTACTGTTTTCCCTATGGGAACTGAGGAGTTTTTGAATCTGTGTGGCTATACCCCGTCTGATGAAGGGGAGCTCTTTTCTGATTCAGGCTCATCTGATGAGAGACCAAGGGGTCATGACGATTCTGGCTCTGACCCCTGGGCTCCGGATGACACTGACAGATTATTGACCCAGATTTTTGAGGTTCTGTCTATCTCTCTCCCTGTTGAGACTCCCAGGCAAAGAGGGGAGCTTTTCCATACAGCAAAATCACATTTGAAATTTCCAGAGCAGGCACATTTCCATAACCTTGTGCTCAAGCAATGGGAGTGCCCCAGTAAACTTCCCGGGGTTCCAAAGAGTTGGATAGGAAGTATCCCTTTCCTGCTGAGGTGGTTAAATGTTGGTCATCCCCCCCCCCGAGGTGGATGCCCCGATCCTAGGGCTATCTAACACCTCTGTCATGCATTCCCCTGATTCTACTACCCTGCGGGATGCTGAAGACCGGCATATTGATCAGCTGGCATCCCACGCCTTTGCATGTGCGGGGACGGCACTGCGCCCGGTCTGTGCCTCTGCCATTACTGCTGTGGCCACTAGAACACTCATCAGAAATATGCTCGATAGTGCCCCTGATGATTTGCCTTGTGAGGTGTTTAATGTACTCTCCAGTTGTGAGGTTTTTGTAAATTTTGTCCTATCGGCATTGGATGACACCATCAGAATGTGTGCCAGAACTTCTGCCCTCGTGGTGGCTATACGCCTCTCGGTTTGGCTGCGCCAGTGGGCTGCTGACAATGCTGCCAAGAAGGCCCTCACTGGTTTTCCCTTTAAAGGACTGCGCCTGTTTGGGGACCGCCTGGACCTTTTTGCTAAGGGAGGCAGGTTACCCCAGCGCAGACGGCAATCTCGACCCTTTCGGGGTCAGGGTTGCTTCTCCTCCCCTTACCGTGGTGCAAGACAGGGAAGGGGGGTTTCTTTCCCTGGGGCTCGGGGAGATTTCTGGGGCAGAGGCAGAGGACGTGGACGTCCTGGCTCCTCCTGGGGTCCCAAAGCTAAATCCTCTCCCAAGCCCCCTCAGGCATGATGGGGCGCCCTCACCCATCTGGGTGGGGGGACAGCTGCAGCACTTCGCTCACGTCTGGAGGCTTCATGTCTCAGACCGGTGGATTCAGGAGGTAGTGTCCTCCGGTTACAAGTTGGAGTTTGCTGCCGATCCCCCTTCAAGATTCATCAGATCCCGGATTCCTCAGGACCCTGTGTCAGTTCAGGAGCTAGTGCCATCAGTGCAAGGCCTCCTGGAGCTGGGGGTCATCTGCCATGTCCCTTTAAGTGAAAAAGGCAAGGGCTTTTATTCCAACCTATTCACAGTACCCAAAAAGGATGGTTCAGTCAGGCCCATCCTGGACTTAAAGATTTTCAACAAGTTTGTCAGGGGCAGGCGCTTTCGCATGGAGACTCTGCGCTCTGCCATCAGTTCCCTGCGCCAAGGGGATTTCATGACTTCTGTGGACATCAAAGATGCTTACCTTCATATTCCTGTGTTCCCAGGTCATCAAAGGTTCCTCAGGTTCGCTCTGATTGATCAACACTACCAATTTGTGGCCTTGCCCTTCGGCTTCAGCTCCCAGGGTGTTCGCCAAGGTGCTGGCTGGCGTGATGTCTCTGCTCAGATGTCAGGGCGTCCGCGTGCTTCCCTATCTGGACGACATCCTCATCACTTCCCAGTCTCTACATCAGGCAGAGTTGGATACTCAGCTGGTGGTGTCCACTCTGGAGTCATTTGGATGGGTGATCAACCACCCCAAGTCCTCACTGTCCCCTTCCTTGGTAACTCCATTCCGAGGAATGAATCTGGATACAGTTCAGGCAAGGATCTTCCTTCCTCAGCAGAAGGTGGACAGTCTGATTGCACAGGCTCAGTCCCTCCTAGCTTGTCCCCATCCCTCCATCAGGCAGGGGATGCAGCTGGTGGGCCTGATGGTGGCGTGCTTTGAAGCGGTCCCTTATGCTCAGTTCCACTTGAGGCCTCTGCAACTTCACCTATTGTCAGTATGGGACAAGGACCCAGCGTCCCTGGACAGGGTCTGTGTGCTCTCCCCCCTGGTCAGGAGGTCCCTCTTGTGGTGGATGGACTCAAGGAACCTGTTGGGGGGCAGATTCTTTCTTGCCCATTCCTGGGAGACGGTCACCATGGATGCCAGTCTGTCAGGTTGGGGGGGTTCTGGAAGTCCCTGCGGTTCGAGGGGAGGTGGGGCCCTCAGGAGGCCCACACACCTATCAATGTCTTGGAGCTGCGGGCGATCAGGTTAGTTCTGGCTCGCTTGACTACTCATCTTCGGGGCCTGCCTGTTCAGGTGCGCTCGGACAACTAGGCGGCAGTTGCCTACATCAATCATCAGGGAGGGACCCGGAGCAAGGGGGCCCTCCAGGAAGCGTCTCTGATCCTGACTTGGGCGTGGGCCAATGTCCCCTGCATTTCAGCTGTGTACATCCCGGGGGTGGAAAATCGCCTGGCGGACTCTCTGAGCAGGGGGACCTCTCGCCAGGAAGAATGGTCCCTATGCAGCAGGGTGTTCCAATCTCTGTGTCACCGTTGGGGCCAACCAGATGTGGATCTGTTTGCGTCCCGCCACAATCACAAGCTCCCAGCTTTTGTCTCTCTGTCCAGGGATCCTCTGGTCCTGACCTTGGATGCGCTAGCAATGTCATGTTCAGTTCCTGTATGTCTTCCCTCCTATTCTCCTGCTGGGCAGGGTTCTGCGCAAGATTGCTCTGGAAGGGGTGCCAGCAATTCTGGTGGCCCCCAGGTGGCCAAGAAGAGTGTGGTTCGCAGACGTGGTGCAGCTGGCAGTAGATCAGTACACTCTGCCCTTGGTGCCAGATCTGCTCACTCAGGGCTCACTACGCCATCCCAATTTACAAACTCTGGCTTTGACGGCTTGGCTGCTGAAACCTCCATCTTGATGGAGAAGGGGCTGTCTTCCTCGGTTGTGGATACCTTGATTAAAGCTAGGAAGAAGTCTTCCTCTTCCATTTATTACAGGGTTTGGCGTGCCTACATTGTCTGGTGTGAGTCTAAGTCTCTTCCCTGTCGTGTGTTCTCTATTCCCAGGATTCTGGAGTTCCTGCAGCATGGGTTGGAGATGGGGCTCCAACTCAGTACTCTGAAGGGTCAGGTTTCTGCCCTGGCTATTTTCTTCCAGAAGTCCTTTGCTCAGCATCCTCTGATCAGGACTTTTTTCCAGGGGGTCACTCATGTGCGTCCCCCACGTAAACCTATGGTGCCTGTTTGGGATCGAACTTGGTTCTGTCAGCCTTGCAGGGTGCTCCCTTTGAACCTGTGCAGGATGCTGCCTTGGCCATTCTTACGCTCAAGGTTGTGTTTCTGGTGGCTATTACTTCTGTCAGGCGTGTGTCTGAGTTGGCGGTGCTTTCCATTCAGCCCCCCTACTATGAGAGACACCAGGACAAGGTGGTGTTTGGTTTCACCTGACTTTCTGCCTAAGGTAGTGTCTGCCTTTCATTTGAATCAGGATATTGTTCTTCCTTCTTTGTGCCCTAATCCTAGCAATGCTAAGGAGAGAGTTTTGCTCTTTGGATGTGGTTAGGTGTCTGAAGTACTGTCTGGTGGCTACTGCACCTTTCAGGAAAACTGATGCTCTTTTTGTGGTCCCTTCTGGTCCTAGGAAGGGTTTGGCTCCTGCCAAGTCTACTATCAGCAAGTAGATTTGTCAGGCTGTGATTCAGGTCTACTCTGCTAAGGGGAAGAATCCTCCCTTCCGCCTTACTGCTCATTCCACTCGTGCTATTGGTGCCTCTTGGGATTTTCAGCACCAGGCTTCTGTTGAACAAGTTTGCAAGGCCGCTACTTGGTCTTCTGCTTTTCAAAGTTTTACAAGGTTGATGTTAGGGCCTCAGCTGATGCTGTTTTTGGCCGAAAGGTTCTGCAGGCGGCAGTGGTTTAAACTGCCTGCTGCTGTCTTTTTTCTTGGGGATCCCACCCTACTTTATGGACACTGCTATTGGATGTCCCGAATGTAAGTATTATATTTGGAGCAGGACGTACTGTATACTAAGAATAATACAATTCTGTGATTACTCACCTGTAGAATTGGTATTATGAGTATACAGTACGTCCTGCTCCAACCCACCCTTGGTTTTGCATTATCTTGGATCTCCTGTATGGTGATTGTTATCATTGTTATAGTTGATAGTTGGGTTGTTTAATTCTCCCGGCTTCTTGTTAACTGCTTTTCAATGCTGGGGATTTGTGGGAGGTCCCCGGGTATTTGAGGGGCCGGGAGGAGCCTATTTTCTATTTTCTCTGCAGTCCAACGCCATCTGGCGGAGTATAACCCGATTGTAAGTATTATATTTGGAGCAGGGCGTACTGTATACTCACAATACCAATTCTACAGGTAATCACAGAATTGTATTTTTGTCTCCCACCTATGGTCACTCCTAGTCCGGCATTGTAACCCTTAACTAATTGACAGATCCAAATCCCACAAAGGTCACCGGTCACATCTATATTCACAATGGGGTGCCAGGTATACTGATTGGCATTCCCCTTCATTCACTGCAATAGTTGTGTTTGTCAAGACCTGACAAACCCCTCTATTGTTGTGAATGTAGGAGTTGTGTGAGCGTCGATGTAACTGATGGCAGGGGGCAGCACCCGATTGTGAATGCATATGTGACCAGTAATCAGATGGCATGCGATTCCTATCTGGCAATAAGTTAAGCAATGCAACAGTGGAATAGGGGGGCGATCATTGGGAGGGCAAAAGGTGAGTATAGCATGTTTTTGTTTTAAAGCTGGAATCTCACTTTAATTTTTAAACTTATGCAGACCACTGTTTCATAAAAGTTATACCTGGGCTAATATTTATTCATACTGTATGTCTGTGATTCCATGCAAAGTTCAATACAGTCTATTTTTTTTTTTTAACTTAGAGGGAAACAGACTTGAATGTAATTTAATGGATACTAATAGGACTTAGAACATTAAATAATAGACTTTTTGTTGCTCTAAGAGACTCACTTTAAACCCTTAATCGTTTTAGCTTGGGCACTGGGAGAGAAGCTTACTGTTTTGACTTATTCTACCCCTCACCCTGTGTGCCAGGACACCGTACTCTATACTGTGTTTCTGGAGCTGTCCCTGCTAATGGAGACAAGTGTCATTTTGGACTTTTTTACTATTAGTATTACTTATTTTACTAGGGGGTTAAAAGGACCAAAACCCTGTTGGATTGGCTCTGCAGTCTATATGACTGTAGCACTTTCCGATTCCCATCTACTTTCAGTACTGTGTGTCTAGTCCTGCTTATAAACAGCATTCCATGCCATTTATTTATACACTGATTGGAAAAGAGCCTACATGCCTGTGGGATCGCCGGCACAGTGAGTAAGCAAGACGAACCAGGGGTCTTGTACAGACCAAAGTGATCCACTTGAAAGTAAGTCTAATAACTAAATATATCTGTAAACAACCTAGAGAGTGCTTGCCCAGTTCAGCTGTGAAAAAGGCAGGTGATTATTATTAGGTAAAAATGTTGCTAATTTATTTTGCTGAAGTGGTCCTCTGCTAATTTTACAGGATATATTTTTTGACCTGAAATGTAGTTTGGCCCAGATTAGAATTACCTTCATTATATTCTTTTGGCAAAATATTCACAATAAGAAAGCATTATCCCAGATCCATGGTGGGACTACATCCTATTTTGTACTCAGTGGCTTACTAGTAGATCATTAGATCAAGTTACAGATAAACTGCGAGCATTATACCTGGTGAGCATCTGATGAATACAACAGATATAGCTTATGTAAGTGCTTTTATTATTCTTTCGGGATTGATTATTTCCGGAAGCACTGCATAAGGGGTGCCTCCATGCTGCAACTGTACCAGGACCTCCAGTCAGTTTTGATTGGAGGTTCTCTTTAAGAATATTTACAGCTACTGTCCATTTAGCTAAGTTGTGTGTTGTGTTTATGTTGTTTCCCCCTGGGTCTTCAGTTTTATGTTTCCTGCCCTATCACAGGTGTTTGTAATTCCCTCCTCTGTCTTCCCTTTAAATGTATGTGTTTAGCTCCGCCTCCAGGCTGGATCACCACGTCTCCCAGTCTGAGTGTACTTGTGCTGTCCAGCCCTCTGTGATCCATTTTACTTGCTCTGTGTACCTTTGTAAACAGTACTGGGGCTCATGCCCACCACTGTCTGTGCTGGGGCCCAAGCCCTCCCTTGTTTGTACTAGAACCCACACCCTCTGTTTTCTATACTGGGGCCCAGATCCTTTGTTGTCTGTACTGGGGCCCAGTCCCTTTGTTGTCTGTACTGGGGCCGAGACCCTCTGTTGTCTGTACTGGGGCCCAGACCCTCTGTTGTCTGTACTGGGGCCCAGACCCTCTGTTGTCTGTACTGGGGCCCAGACCCTCTGTTGTCTGTACTGGGGCCCAGACCCTCTGTTGTCTGTATTGGGGCCCAGACCCTCTGTTGTCTGTATTGGGGCCCAGACCCCCTGTTTTCTGTAGTTAATACCATATGGACAGCTTTGTTCTTTGTTTCAGTTCTGACTATTCTGTGGGTAGCTCCTTACATAAGGTTGATAGTTCTCCACATCCTAACCCAAAGTCAAAGCTCATCAGCAACTGTGATCTAGCATCAGAACCACTCCTGAGAAGGCAACAAGTGACTAAGTGGCCCATAACATATGGTGAATGGTTTGGTGTAAAAGAAGACAATCAGCCAAAATGTTGCCAAAATTAGGGCCTTAAAAGTAAAATGCTTTCGGAATAAAATATATTTATTGTCTAATTGTAATTTTACAGATATAGAAAACTACATAACTGTTATTATGCATTAATGTGTTAATGAATGCATGAGTACTTAAATATACATTATGTTTTAGGATCACATGATTCCTTTAGCTTTTGGGTTGATGAAAAATCCCCAGTAGGACCAGACCAGACAAGATCAATAAAGCGTCTAGCGAAAATATCTCTGGTGAAGAAATTGATGAAGAAATGGTCGGTTACACAGAATTTGACTTTTAAGGAACAGCTAGAGTCCGGTATTCGCTACTTTGATCTACGTGTATCTTCAAAACCAGAGGTAGAGGGAAGAGAGATTTACTTTATTCATGGCTTATATGGAATACGGGTTTGGGATGGACTGACAGAAATAAACACTTTCCTGGACAATCACATAAAGGAGGTTGTGTTACTGGACTTCAATCACTTCTATGCAATGGATGATGAGCACCATTTGTATCTTGTCAATATGCTGCAAGAGGTATTTGGAAGTAAACTGTGTATAGCCGATTGTGTTGAAAACATCACTTTACAATACCTGTGGGAGAAAAAATATCAGGTATGTTAAATGGAAACTGGTTTACCCATATATAGTGGACTTTTTACTTTAACCCTTTTAAGTGCCAGCCTACCCAGAGTTTTTGTCACCCTCAGTTGCCAGACCATTTTCACTATTTTGGGCTACACATGTTCAACTGTGATTTCTGAAAGGATTTCCCAGGAAAAATTATATATTGTTTTTTCAGCAGTCTTAACATGAAATGTATTCTTAATATTTTGGGGTGAAATGTGTGCATATAAGATATATATCTTTTTACAATTTGTAGTGTTTTTTTAATAAAAAGTTTGTCAATTGCATGTGAAATTCACATTTCTCCCAGTTACAACAGTAGCGCATATGTATTGGTAGACACCCTGAAACAGTGCTTTAGGAGATTTTCAGATAAAATATACCTGCTATGCGCACCTTGCAGTTTTTCAAGAAAAACAACCCTTTACATTTGAAATACCCCCACAAACAATATATTATCTGGTAGTACACACCCCAAGATTTCTAGAAATGCCAGTCTTCTTGACAGGGGCGCAGTAATCCCTCAATAACTTATGTTCCTAAAATAGAAAAAAAAGTTTTAAATAAGCACAATCAAAGCCGCATTTTTCTAAAAAAAACTATATGCAAACAAGAAAAATACCATTTTGTGAGATACTCACCTGTAAAATGGTTATTACGAGTATGTCATACCCCCCACTTCCCGATATTCATGACACTTGGGAACCCGGCCTGTAGAGGGCGATCTTGCAGAGATGACATGGAAAAAAGGAGCCCCTCCTGGTCCATAAGTACTGGGTTCCTCCCACTATTCCTCAGTCTTTTAAACAGCAGTGAAGAACCAGGAAGAGCCAATTATATTCAATAATTGTAAAATTATATGAGAATAATAATACCAAATAGAGGATCCCTTAGAACAAAAAGAGCCAATTATATTCAATAATTGTAAAAATATTTGAAATAATAATACCAAATAAAGGATCCCTTAGAGCAAAAAGAGCCAATTATATTCAATAATTGTAAAATTATTTGAAATAATAATAATAATAATAATCACCATATAAAGGATCCCTCGAACAAAAAAAGGGTGGGGGAAATGGGGGGTGTGACATACTCATAATAACCATTTTACAGGTGAGTATCTCACAAAATGGTATTATTCCTAGTATGTCACACACTTCCCAATATTCATGACACTTGGGACATCCAATAGCAGTGTCTCTAATGGGTGGGGATCCCAAAGGAATAATGCATAACTTAAATTACTGCAGCTTGCAGAACTTTGCGGCCAAAAACTGCATCCGCTGAGGCCCGCACATCAACCTTGTAAAACTTAGAAAAAGTATGCACAGAAGACCAAGTCACAGCCTTGCAGACTTGTTCAACAGAAGCTTGGTGCTGAAAAGTCCAAGAGGCTCCAATAGCGCGAATAGAATGAGCGGTGACACGAAAAGGGGGAACCTTCCCCTTCGCCATATAGGCCCCAATGATGGCCTGACGTATCCACTAACTAAGGGAAGATTTGGCAGGAGCAAAACCCTTCTTGGGCCCAGAAGGCACAACAAAAAAGGCATCCGTCTTGCGGAGGTAGTAACTAAATAATACTTAACACAACAAACTACATCCAAAGAATGTAAGACCCTTTCCTTGTCGTTACGAACTACATCCAAAGAATGTAAGACCCTTTCCTTGTCGTTACTAGGTTTAGGACACAAGGAAGGAAGAACTATATCCTGATTTAGGTGGAAAGCAGACACCGCCTTAGGAAGGAAATCCGGCTTAAAACAGAAAACAACCTTATCTTGATGCCTCTCAAAATAAGGGGCTTGAATAGACAAAGCCGCCAGTTCAGAAACTCGGCGGACAGAAGTAATAGCAACCAAAAAGGCAACCTTCTGAGTAAGAATAGGAAGAGGAATATCCTGCAATGGCTCAAAGGGAGCAGCTTGCATAGCCGAAAGCACCAAATTAAGATCCCAAACAGGAAGTAAAGGCTTTCTGGGAGGCTGCACATGCACGACTCCTTGGAAAAAGGTCTTATCCAAAGGATGAAGAGCAAGCGATCTTTGAAAGAAAATTGCCAAGGCAGAGACTTGCCCTTTCAAAGTACTAATCTGTAATCCCATATCCAGACCTCGTTGCAGATATTCCAGAATTCTAGGAATAGAAAATACTCTACAGGGCAAAGCCCTGGATTCACACCAGTCAATATAGGACCTCCAAGTCCTGTAATAAATGACAGAGGAAGACTTCTTCCTAGCTCTAATAAGAGTCTGAATAACCACATCAGAAAGACCTTCTTCTTGCAAGATGGAGACTTCAGCAGCCATGCCGTCAAAGCCAGCGTTTGTAAATTGGGGTAACAAAGTTGACCCTGAGTGATGAGATCTGGAAGAAGAGGCAGATGGACACGATCCACTGCCAGCCTTATGACGTCTGCGTACCACAGACGTCTTGGCCACCTTGGCGCCACCAGAATTGCTGGCACCTCCTCCAGTGCTAGCTTGCGCACTACCTTGCTGATCATGGAGAATGGGGGAAACAGATATAGGAACCCCAGATCCTTCCAGGCTAGAGACATGGCATCCGCTGCCACTGCCAGAGGATCCTGGGATAGAGACACAAAAGCTGGCAGCTTGTGATTGTGACGAGAAGCAAACAGGTCCAACCGTGGAGTCCCCCACTTGTGACAGAGGAACTGAAAGACCCTTGGATTGAGAGACCATTCTCCCTGGTGAGAACAACCCCTGCTCAGGGAGTCTGCCTCCACATTCTCTATCCCCGGAATGTAAACTGCTGATATGCAGGGAACATTGATCTCTGCCCACTGAAGGATCAGAGACACTTCCTGGAGGGCACCCCAACTGCGAGTCCCTCCCTGGTGATTGATGTGTGCAACAGCTGTTCGGATGTCTGACCGAATCTGAACTGGCAGACCCTGTAAGAAATGGGTCAGTCGAAGTAGAACAAGACGTATCGCCCGAAGCTGTAATACATTGATTGGAGAATGAGCCTCCTGAGGCCCCCACAATCCTTGGAACTGATGCCTCCTGATGCCCCCCCAGCCCACCAGGCTGGCATCCGTGGTAACCAGTTCCCAACGTGGAGTCAGAAATGACTTGCCCTTCTGGAGGTTGTGCGATATTAACCACCACTGAAGGGACTGCAAAACGTGGGGAGACAATAGACAAGTCTGATTCAATGATAGTGGGCACCTGTTCCACTTTGCCAAGAGGAAGAGCTGAAGCGTCCTTATGTGAAACTGGGCAAACTGGACTGCCGCGAATGCAGCTACCATCAATCCCACTAATCTCATCCCTAGACGGATAGACTGACGAGGGTTGGACAAGAATAGATGAATCAAGTCCTGAATCAGAACCATCTTGGACTGAGGAAGAAAAACCTTGGCCTGAAATGTATCCAGAATCAGGCCCAGGAAGGGAATTTCCCTGGACGGACAGAGAGAGGATTTGGGGTAACTTATTACCCATCCGAACCTTTCTAGCATAGAGACCACTGTCCTGGTGTCCAACTCTGATTGTTCGAGGGAGGAGGCCGCGATAAGAAGATCGTCCAGGAAAGGCACAATGCGGATGTCCTGGACCCTGAATATAGCCATCACTCCTGCCAGCATCTTGGTAAAGACTCTTGGGGCCGAGGTAAGGCCGAATGGCAGGGCCACAAATTGATAATGCTGGTCTTCTATGGAGAACCTGAGAAATCTCTGGTGACCCGGAAAAATGGGAATGTGTAAATAAGCATCCTTGATGTCTATGGATGTCATGAAGTCCCCCATGATGGAGAACATCGATCGTTGATCGCAGAGACTCCATGCGGAATTTTCTGAAACAGATACATTGATTGAGTCTCCTTAGGTCCAGGATAGGCCGAACAGAGCTGTCCTTTTTGGGTACCCTGAATAGGTTGGAGTAAAACCCCAAACCCCTTTCCGCTGGAGGCACTAGGCAAATGACAGCCATGTTTAACAGATACGCTACTGCTGCCCGCAGTCCCTGCGCAATTGCCGGATCTGACGGCATCCGGGACATGAAAAATCTGGGAGGAGGCCGGGACTCGAATTCCAGTTTGTAACCGGAAGAGACTACTTCCAGAACCCAATTGTCTGATACCTCCTGAACCCAGACCTGGAAGAAGAACCGCAGCCGTCCCCCCACCCATAAGGGTGAGGGCGTCCCCTCATTGTTGAGCAGGCTTAGTGGCAGATTTGGTTTTGGACCCCCAATTCTGACTTGGACGGCCAGGTCCCTTTCCTCTATTCCATGCATTCCCTCTAGGGGCTGAAAAGGCCGACCCTCTACTGGATCTAGACCCCCGAAAGGAAGGGTTCAAAGAGGCAATTCCACGAAAGGAACTACGTTGTTTCTTGCGCTGAGGTAATTTACCTCCCTTAGTGACAGAATCCAATTTTTCTCCAAAGAGGTGCAATCCCACAAAAGGGAGCGCTATAAGTGATTTCTTGGCTACAATATCAGCTTCCCACTGCCGCAACCACACCAACCGCCGAATGGCGACTAACAAGGCAGAGGTTCTGCTGCACATGACCAGAGTGTCATCTAAGGCAGAAAGTACAAAGGATGAAAACATCTCACATCGCTTAAGAGCGGCGTACTCATCAGAGGCTGGATCAAGCCCTGAGTAATTCATTAGGTCTCTCACAACAGACCTAATAGCCACTGTCATGAGCGCTGAAGCACCAACAGGCAGCAAGGCCGAGCCCACACTGGAAAAAGCGTGGCACGCCATTTGATCAATACGCTTATCCTCTCCATCTTTAAGTGTAGTGGAGTCAGGAGAATGCAACACAGAAGAATTGGATAAATTAAGCACAGGGCCATCCACCACAGGTGGTGATGGCCAACGTTTAACAGTATCAGCTGGGAAGGCACAGGCTTCTCCCATTCTTTAAGAATAATATAAAAAAAATGCTTTTGATCTGGGATTTCTAAATGAGGTTTAGAGGCTCCAAAGAATTCCCCTTTTTGAGGAGGGACTACTTCAGGAGGAGTAATAACCAAAACCTCAAACAACTGAGCAAGAGCTTTTGGGGTATCCACAACACTTGCTTCACCCTGCTCAATCTCAGTACCAACAAATTGCTGTTCATCAGAAACATCTGATTCCTCATATAATTCTCCTTCTTCTAACTGAGAAGGATCAGACCAATCAAGCAATTCACAATTGTCTGACTCACTTGCCGGAGCGGCATGAGTCAAGTGCTTTCTTTTAGCTGAGGCCTTCTTAGGCACAGAGGTAGACATTAATCTTTCAAGATGAGCCATTCTGGCACCTAAATCAGCATGCGACTCACCACCCATGACAATATCATTGGGGGTACGGACAAGACATGGCGGAGTAGGAGATGAGGCATTAGCCGCAGGCCCTAAAGCCTGGGCCAAATACATAGCTACTTTTAACCCTTTTAATTGCCAGCCTACTTGAAATTTTGTCACTCTCTGTTGACAGGTAGTTTTCACCATCTTGCATTAGGTTTAACTGTGATTTTTGCTGGAATTTCCAGGAAAATTATATATTTTTTGTGACAGAGTTTATGCTTCAACATGAAAATGTCTTGTTTGTAATGTTTCTACTGTTAAAAAAAAGACCAAAAATATTTTTTAGAATATTTCTTTATTTTAAATAAACATTTATTTTATTAAAGAAAACCATATTGCACGTGAAAGCCTAATTTCTCCTGATTACAATGGTACCACATATGTATTGGTAGCCACCCATTCCTGCCCAAGAGACCCCCCAAACTGAGCACTATATAAAAAAGCACTTTAGAACATTTACGAGGCGGCATTTTTGGGGGGAAATTTATCGGTTAATAATCCCCCAAAAATGACATGGGTTCCCATCAGCCCAGGGGCCAAATATGCAGGGCTTGTAGAACAGGGTTCAAGGGCCAGTCTTGGTGGCCCCCGTCCTGCCAGCTACAAGCCCACAAAGCCTAGATGGCCTTGGGCTCCTCTGCCCCTTCCAGGCTTTGGGGAGGCAGGTAATAGGGGGGACTGGGGGTTAATGGTAAGTCACCCACTAGCCACAGATGACTTGCCAGCCCCTAAGCCTTGTGAACTGGTATAAGGGTCATGGACCCCTTACCAGTTCACAAAGGGTTAAATGTAAAAAAAGAAAGACAGAAAAAAATATATATTTTTTTTTTAAATACCACCCGTCCATCTTGCCGATTACTCTTGCTTCTGGAAAACTTTTATACCTGCTGGGCAACAGGACATAAGGGGTTAATAAAAAAATTACATAAAGTCTCCCCTACTGGGAGGGGCAACACCCAATTTTTTGGAATTTTATAGGTTAAAAACCCTTTCAAAATCCCCAGAAACCCGACGTTACTGATCGTCTTTGGGTGGGTGTGTGATGTCATAGATCACATCATCCACTTCGCTCACAAAAGGCGAGGCTAGTGACCGGGCCTATTTCAGCAATTGGGTGTATATGTGAGGCAATTTTGACTGTGGGATTGGGATTGGGATCATTCCTATAGCAGAATGTGTGGCAGAACAACCACCATCATCCCATAGCAGACTGTGACAGAGCCCCCGCATCATCCCATAGCAGACTGTGACAGAGCACCCCCATTATCTTCCATAATGGACTGTGACAGAGCATTTTGACTTTTGGTCTGCTTTAGGATGCACTCACAAGCAAAAAATTTAAAGTCTATTCTAGAACGAAAGATTACCCTAAGCACTTTCCATGGCATTTGCACAGAGAACCGATCTCACAGGCGGCTGTGAATCACACATGCATTCGGGAATTAACACCAGAGCCCCCATCATCCCATAGTAGACTGCGACAGAGCCCCATATCTTCTTTCATAGCAGACTGTGACCCCCCATCTTCTCCCATAGCAGACTGTAATTGAGTCCCCCCATCTTCCATAGCAGGCAGTGCTGTGTGCACCTGACTGTTTGCTGGCTGGGAGCTACCATCCCAGCTTATGGCCACCCCCCATCATGGCCCAGCCTACTCCCCTGCCTGAGATGGTTGGCCTACTGGCTGACCTGATTGGCTGCGGAGATTGTAGAAGCATCCGCCCATCAACCAGCTTTTCCAGGTTCTGGCTGTCGTCATGGATCCGAACTTTGCGAGTTGGTTCGCTCAACCCTATTCATTAGCTAAAATATAATAAAAAAAATTTCCTAATTTTTTCTTTCTGACATATTTTGCTTCTATAGATCAATTTATAATACTACACATTCTTTAATATATGCACCAATCTTAAACCCATAAAACAGGGTTGCTGTGCCATAATGGACGCTGTCTTCTAGACTGCAAGTCATCAATAATGACGACCATAGAGCTGCAACCACATCATATTAGATCAATTTACTGCAGGAGCAAGCAATAGTCAGTAACTTGTTGAAATTTGCTGAATTTTCAGTGGGTTGGCATCCCTACAAGAAATGCTTGGGGTGGGGGGCTCAGTGGCCCTGGGCGTCTGCAGCAGGTAGACCCTATGCTGAATATTGATCCTGGGTCACACACTTTTTTCCGACAGCAGAAGCAAAGCCTGTTCACAATTGGGACTATAACTTAAGTAAAGCGACCCAACACCAATTTTATGAAAAAAGACTGTGCATAGTGTTTTGTTAAATATGGTGTGGAGCGCCGAGTGACGGACGCACTGAGCTGGTGCTACCTCTCACTCGCTGCAGCACTGTTAGAGCTTCCAACATACATCACATTCATCAACACTGGCCAGCTTACTAGACCGACTGAGATGCTCTGTTACAGCGCCCGATAACCGCTTACAGAGTCTTCTAGCGGTCCCTCTAAGTGCCTCTATACATATCTGCCGATACCTGCCGTTAGTAATGAATCAGCCTCCATGTGTTGGATCTCTTTAATACAGGGGTCAGGTATCTGCAGTAGCATTGTTGCTGGATGCCGGCACAAGTCACAGGAACCATCACTGGACAGCCATGTGACTTCCTACATATGTTATCACCTCACCAATTAGAAACAGATGAGTGGATTAGCATAAATTCCACACATACTTACCCACATACTTATACCTGTATTACTCAGCACTTTATATTCATGCAGCTAAACTATAATTAGCCTTCAATCACCACAGCACCACGCTTCTTGACCTGTTATGAGGACAGCCTTCGTCGCTTTGTTATTATGACAGTTATGACAAATGAAGCCACTTTTGCAGCTGATTACTGGGAAAAACAAAGCCAATCTGAATGGCGTGGCATTGCCCTCTGCTGTGTTTATGACAGAGATTAACACTGTACAAATGCAATCTGTTCCCTTTTTTATCCTCTGACATGTGCTTCCAATACGGCACCATGAATCTTATAAACGGGGCATTTTTATTAAAGATGGATTGATAAAAGGCAGATGAAAAGTGATGCATCTCATATTACGAAAGGAATCAAATAGAACTTGTAAGTGTTATAATAGCACATTTACCATTTTGTTTCCCATCTGTCAAGGCCTGTTTTAGACAAATTAGACATCATTTTTTTTTCTATTTATTTAAAAAAATGTATTGCATTAAAATATACATTTAACAAGGAACTTTGCAGGCCTTGGAGTCTAACAGACACCAGGGGGGTTTGAGTTCTGCTCCTTGCGGCATCCAGAACTGGGATTCCCCACTGTGTAAAACTTCCCGGAAGCCCTGATACACTCACCTTCTCCCAGAGCCCTCGGCGTATCTCTGCACCGTGGCCACACCCCCGCTCACCTTTAGCCGTGCACGCACCTGCGCCCTGCATTAGCCGCTAGCAGAGCCGAATGAGAGTGGGTGCCCTGATTGGATGAGTGGGCCGCTCAGCCAATCAGCGTGTGTGAGTCTTCAGCAGGGGAGTGGCAGGAAGATGAGTGTATGGGGTAACCTGGGAGAGATACTCACAGTGGGGCATCCCAATTCAGAATGGAGGAACAACACCCCACAAAGTCAAAGTTGGGTGTGTTGTTCCTCTTTAAATATTCTTTCCTCAGTCCCTGCTCTTTCTTTCCCTGTGTGTCCAGTCCCAAAAAAGGCAGGTAATACCCTCATTCTCTGGAGCAAGCCCTGCCACCCCCCCTCCCCAGTGATTGGCCAGATTAAGGGAAAAAGAATGACTCTCCTGGTCGCGGCTTCCTCCTGCTCCCATGCTAGGGTCTCTATACTGCAGTTCTGAATTCTGGTCATGCATACAGTATGGGTGAGCATGTTTGCTGACAGTGTGAAGGACTATTAGGCAGATGGACTTTGCAAACCAGGATGTCCTGGGGAGGGAGGTGCAGCAGCTCCAAAGGCCACTGCAGAGTATCCTGGCTGGAATTTACCTTTAAAGATTAGCAACCACCCGCCTAGAGTCTAAAACACTCTAGATCCAGTGGTCTCCCTCTTTTGGGCCATCCCAATTTGACTATCAAAATCACCTTTTCATTGATCCCAGAAAAGCCTGGCACTGGTCTGTGCTGAAGAGCGGGGGGGGGGGGGGGGGGGGTTCTCCCAGCAGTTCACTCTGCAGTCAGCTTTGATACCACTCTAGAGTGACAAAGTCAAAGCTGAATGGAGCTGTGATTGGCCGGCCGCTCACTCTTGCATTGTAAGAATGGAGGAAGGAGGAGTTTATGGGCATTCTAGGGGGATACACACAGAGGCATCCCATATCAGGATACCCCAGACAAGAAGGACAAAATGGTTTTTATGCCTCTGAACGTTGAGCAACATATAAAATACAAATGACTATTTAATTTTATATTTATATTATATTATATTTTATATTATATTAATATTTATATTAACAAAGTAACTAAAATGTTTTTTGTTTTATAAACCCAGGTTTTGGTTTTCTATCACTACAATCTGTGGAATGAATATCCATTTTTATGGGCAGGAAATAAAATGCCAGCACCATGGGCAAACACAACAAATGTCCGCAAGTTGCTCCAGTTTTTAGAAACTACTCTCGGAGAAAGGTCTAAACGAGGAACTTTCCATGTGTCACAAGCCATTCTGACACCACAAGCTAAAACCATTGTAAGAGGACTGAAATCTGGATTAAAAAATACTCTTGTCCACAGGTAGATTCACAATACTGGTAAAATATAGCATACATAAACTGCATTCAAATTTCTTGTGATTAAATGTAAGATTATACAATGTAATTGACAGCATTTATATAAATGTTCTGGATAAAACATAAAAATATTCTGGATAAAATATTTTGCAATCCTAAAGTATTTACTGACTTTTATGATACTGTTAAATGATTTGCATATCCCTAACCTCATATTGTTTCCTCCTAGGAATCTACCAATGATTTTGAATTGGGTGAAGAATCAGAGACCAGGCGCCATGGGTGTTAACATCATTACATCCGATTTTGTAGAACTGGTTGACTTTGCAGAAACAGTAATTGGACTAAATTATTTATTACTAAGAAACAAAAATGACAACAGCTAACAGAGGACAATAAAACTTTGTAGAAACTGTTGTAAAAAATGAAGACTAAGAAAAAACGTTTCTCTTTAGACTGTGTGACATACGCTATGTGAGAACCCCTCTCTAAAGTCATTCTGCAGGCAGAAAAAAAAGCTATACTTGCCTTTAATCCCCGCAGACGATCAATGCTAGCCTGGCACTGATACACTTACCAGAATGCCTGATCCAGTCACTGCCACGATCTTCAACAACTTATGCGAATTCAACATCTGATGGACCTCCTCACGCAATTGTCACAGAAACTACGGCATGCACCCCTCTATGACGAATGGCGCAGGGCAGTCCATCGGACGTGCAATAGACACTAGGGGCTGGACTAGCTGAATCTGTGTTTCGATTTTGGTTTAAAATACCAGAGTACCTGCACACATACATCCCCTGTATCCCCCCTAATGTGTAGATGTCTGCGGCTCTTATAGGCAAGAAAACGAAGCAGCTACTAGGGCAGAAATGGGGCACAAAATGGAAAAAGTTGGTTATAGTTGCTCTGGAGCAAGCTAGGCAACAGACCTGACTTGTATTGCCCTGTGCAATGGTAACAGAAGGGATACAGTGGGTATTTGTGCTTAAAGGGACAGGTGTACATGTACTGCTGGAAGTCCGATAACCCACTCGCTCTCCACTGCCTGAGAGTTTCTACAGGGCAAAGCATTCAAAATTGCTAAATCATTCAATAAGAATATATATACATACACACAACCCCTATTCCAAAAAAGTTGGGCCACTGTGTACAAAAGTTATATAACCATGTTTTTTTTACAACAGAATATAGATAAACTGACAGTTTTTTGTTGTACTGGCTACTTTATAGGGTAATGGTTGTGGTTTGGGGTGTAGCTTATCCACTGGCATTTGAGGATCAAATATCCACTGCATTTTATGCTACAATTTATGCTACAAACCATGACTTTTATTTACTTTTTTTTACTTTTGAACACTCAAAACAAAATTTATGAAAATGATGTACCCCACCTGTAAATTTTTGGGGAGAGAGTCGGAATAACAATTTTTTAACAACTTTTTTGTGTGTTCAAGTCAAAAGATATAAGCTTCAGTTCACATTTGAAAGAACACAAAAGGTAAACTTGCTTCACTAGATCTTTAGCAGTATCTCAAAGTGGGACCCTGGTAAGTTTAAACATGGAACACATTAGAAGTTAAAAGTTAGACATGTTTCGATTTAATTTAAAACACGTCTTTAGATACTGGTGGCAGCAACACATATCAAGTGGTACTAATGAAAAATAGCTGAAGGGCTAACATGACTGTGTATAAAAAGAGCATGTTAGATAGTCTGCATCTAAAACTTGGTGTACAATTTCAGAACATGAAATGGCAAAGACCATATATCCCACCATCTACATTACATAACTGCATCAAAAGATTCAGTGAATCTGAAAAAAATCCATGTGTATAAGGGACAAGGCCGACAGTCAGTGCTGGATATAGGTACCACTGCATTAAACAGATATCACAAATCACTTCATGAGCTCAAGTATACTTTCAGCAACCGTTGGTTGTGGACACAGTTCACCAATTCAAAATACAGGGTAAGCTGTGATATGGTAAGTAGACAAATTCAAATATAATTTAGGTTGACCTTTTTTTATAACCCCACTACAGGAGATACAGCAGTGGTGATTTGGCAGAAAAGAACATAAACTTAGGGGGTTTATTTAAGAAAATCTAAGGCCACGTAGTTCCAGATAAGTGTCAGGTGAATGTCAGGTCGCAATGGTAAAGGTGTATTTATCAAGTCAAAAATCCAGAGCGCCTCTGATATTGCCAGGTAGTGTCCCATCTATCAACAGCCCCGGATGTGGGATGAGTGCTGATGCTGAGTCCCCTACAGCGCCAGATAAGACCAGACACGCACCCTGCACTGTGTGGCCTTATTCCATACATTCCAGTGGGTTGGGATACTTACAATTAAGCATTACACTTTTGTGTTGCACTTCAAACTTGTGATTTGAGTCGTGAAAAAGCTGTGTCATGTCTTTCAAGTTTCCCCTTTGCTTTTCCTATTATTTAAAAAAAAAAACAATCCTGACCCAAAAAAATAAAAAACGGGAATTACAACTGTCGTCCTGTAACCCCCTTTACTTGAGCTTTTTTAAATAAATTTGCTGGGTTTCCAGTGCTTCCAGCCAGCCCTAGGGATCTCTAGTGCATTGGCTTATACAAGACCAGCGCTATGCCGACTGGGAGGGAGCGCAAGCTGAACACTGGCTGCCTTTAGCCACCTCAACAGTGCAGGCGCTCAACTAGCACCTGCACTAAAATTTGATAAATGACACAAGCATTTTGTCCTTTTACTACAGCAATATAAGCTAAAGCAAAGCTTAAAGTCTTGAGTATTCTGTATAAGACCAAATCTTCATCAGTGTTTGGCAAAAATGTTTGGCATGTTACGATGTAGGTGCTACCACTGCTTATCAGAGTGAATGAAGACTTTGTGAATCGCAGCATGCTTGCTAATGCATTTGCCTATTGTTTACATACTAACATCACCTTGAGCAATGCAGTTATTTAAAACAAGCACTTTTTGCTTAGTTATCCTTAAAGTGGAACAAAACAGGGGATTTTGTTTATCCCTGGTTTTGCCCCTTGCCCCCGGGGCATCCCCATGTGAGAAGCCTGGCTTTGTGGAACCCCCCACTGAATATTTCAAAAGAATGTGTATTTTGAGTATTATCTGTCACTAAGTCTGACCACTTAAAAAAACATAAGGGCTGATCCAGCACCATGAGATTTTTTTAAAGAAAAAAAAAATATTTACACAAAAAAAGGTGAGAAAAAAAATTCTCACAGTGCTGAACAACTGTAATGTATATAAACCTCCTCATGTATAGCTAATATTTCTGCCTTTTAGATTAGGCTTCATCCCCATTTAGATAAATGCACTAACTTTTTCTGAAAAGAAGTCAAACCAAGTCCGTTGATTCAAATTCTGTTTCCGGAAGTCTGTTCATTCAAATAGGAGCCTACACAAGGCTGCATGTGCCCGAAGCCTGGAACTAGCATCGTGTGCCTTTTGCTGAGAAATGTACCAACCTACAGCACCCTCCGTGTGGCTCTGAGGACAATGATGCTTGCCATCATGACATGCATGCTGTGGCTGCTGCCATTCAGGTGCTTTAAAGCGGACCTTCACTCTGAATAAGAGTCTATCTTATATGTTTCCCACACCCTGTACATACAGATTGGCCACATTAAAAATCATCCTACCTGCATCTACTGCATGTTATGAGCCTTTAAACATCCAAGATGGCGGCTTATGGAAGCCGCCATCTTATCAGGCAACCTGCAGACAGGAAGTGCCTCCTGACTGTGCTGCTCTGCATTCTGGGAATGCTGACCTTTACCTGACCCCAGCTCTGCTCTGTCTGAGCAAAGCACAGCTATAACCCACCCCCTGTACCTTATCCCACTCTCCTCTCCTCAGTAAGTGTGATGCTTCTGAGTCAAGATGGCGGCGCCCGTATCCTAAATTCCTGAACAGAGTTGCAGCCCAGTGGGGGAAAGAATAATAAGTTAGTGACTAAAAACGTAAAATAAATTGATTTTAGATGCTGGGGAACAGTTTTTTAAGAGTTTGGGCTTTTCATTAAATCACGCTGAAGGTCCGGTTTAATAGAACTGAGGGATTTAGGGAAATTGCTTGATTGACACCTGTTGTGGGTTTTAAAAAGTTCCAACTGTGAGGCACATGATCTCCAGGTGTCAAGCTCAGCAGGTTTGCGACTGCACAGAACATGAGGTAAACTTAAAGTAGACTTTATTGATAAGCTAAATCCTTATGATTATGTTTAAACATAAACTAAACCAAGGGCCAGGGAGCGCAGCTCCACCGATTTCCATGACACCAACATGAATTGAAACATGACTGTTGGTCTGGTGTGGGGGAGTGGCAATACTCTTTTGTGCACTGGTGGTCAGTGATCACATAGGGTGAGAGAGCAATGCATGGGTTAGCTAAGCAAACATGCCTGGTTTTCTTGCAGATTTTAGTGGGCAGGCACCCTAAATTGTGATACCCAGGGGTTAGGGCATGCAGCAATCTCAAGGACATTGTTTTGGTATAATTTGACTGATGCTGATACTTTTATTGTGCCAGGTGTACGTTGATGGTTTACTTCCTTCAAAAAGACTTTCTATAGTGATGGGGTTGCAAGTCTATTTTATTGTTGACACATAAAACATACATACAATTTGTGACTGTTAAAGTCATCCAGACCATTTCTGGATTTTGTGTACAAGTTTAATCGTGTAGGGTTAGCGCTGGAAAGTTTGTGTGTTGCAGCAACCTAATTGAGTAGCCACACTCAGGTAAGGTATCAGTAGATCCTCCTTCATCCTAATTTAGATATCTTAAAAAGTTTCCTTTTCAGCCAAAACAGTTAGAGGATTTTAATAACCTAGTGGTACTGCTCAGTTAACCATAGGTGAAATATCTCCTCACACATTGCTAATACCCAGTTTTAAGTACAACCTTTTTAGATTCAAGTTCTGGCTGTGGGAAGCTTAACCCATAACATAGAAACATAGAAGGTTGACGGCAGAAGGAGACCATATGGTCCATCTAGTCTGCCCTTATGTGTATACTGTATGTACTCTCTATCTTATCCCAGGCATGTTTAAATTCAGTGACCTCTGCTGGAAGTTTGTTCCAAGCATCTACTACTCTTTCTGAAAAATAATATTTTCTAACATGGCTCCTGATCTTTCCCCAGACTAGCTTCAGGTTGTGCCCCCTTGTTCTATCATTAAGCTTCTTCTTAAAAACACTTCCCTGCTGAACCTTATTCAATCCTTTCACATATTTAAAGGTCTCAATCATGTCCTCTCTCTCCCTTCTTTCCTCCAGACTGTACAAATTAAATTCTTTAAGCCTCTCCTGATAAGTTCTAAGTTTAAGTCCTTCCACCATTTTCGTTGCCCGCCTTTGGACACGTTCTATTTGAATAATGTCTTTTTGCAGGTAAGGTCTCCAGAACTGCACACAGTATTCTAGCTGTGGCCTTACCAGGGCTCTATACAGCGGCATCACAACCTCCCTCTTCCTACTGGTGATGCCTCGAGCTATGCAGCCGAGCATCCTGCTTGCTTTTCCCACTGCCTGGCTACACTTTCCATAGAACCTGCCTTCTTCTAATACTTTACTGGTACCATTTCTGTATTTTAATCAGCCACAGTCTGGAAGCTTTGCAAACCCCGCCAGTTATCATAATGTCTACAAAATCCATAAAGAGTTTGTATATAGTGGGCAAACTAGAATAGAGCTGTGTCCCAACCTACACGTTTTATAGATTTACAGCCATCATATATATATATATATTATAGCTTAATATAAGTCTACCTTTTAGTAGTGTACTTCATATCCTGTCTTCAAATTTAACCAGTGAGTAGCGCTAGACTTTCTCATGGTTCTAAATAAAAAGTTTGGCTTCTGAAAAAGTTCTGCTTTTATTTTTAAAAATGTCAAAAGCGATTTCCTACAAAATCCCTTTTCACTCAGGTTAGATCAGTTTTTTCTCGAAAACAAGTTTGACTTGTTTTGACCAAGTTTTGATCTAAAAAAATGACTGGATGTTGTCTAAGCCCCGGGTCATCACAATTTGGGAAACCTTGGTGCGTATACCCTAACAGTAAGTCCAAAACCTGGAAATGCATACTTACCAATTCCCATTCCCTCTCAAGCAAATGGGCTTTCAGCACCCCATATGAATGCTGGTGGTTTTTAAATGCAGTTCTGCTTTACAACCGGTACAGAAGTCAGCACACCCTGTTTCAAACTTTCTTAAAGCAACACAGCTATGCTTCATATATTTACAGTCTTCTAAATTAAAAACAAATAAAATCCATATAAACATGCTGGCAAGGTCTTATATGCCTTGCGTGAAGATAAAATACAGACAAGCTTTGTGTTTTCCTTTACTGGGAAGGGTTTTGAATGGACCATTTCCCTTTTACAAGGGAGAACTGCTCAACTTTAACTGTCTGTTTCCTGAGCTACACTGTGGGTAACTGTAGTAATAACCACTCTTATATCTGTCTAAAGCATTGCATGATGAGTAAAAACCTACAGTAAAAACTGCATTCTATGGCCCACTTCCAATCCAAGCGTATTTGAATGGCTGGACACAGAAGCGAGCCCCAGCTGCAGAGAGGCCGAGGATGTGGCAGCATCTGTGAACGCAGCCTGGGACTGCCGGAAAGATGAGTTTTTGTGGGGCGATAGTGGGGGTGGGGTCACCCAGCGGGGCAACCCAGAACAGGACCAGCGTGTTCCTCTTTAAGGGTGTCATAGAGAGCAAAGATGTTATACTTAAGCATTGTGTGTGGACATATGGGTTCAATCACTTGTGGTCCAGAATCAACTATACTAATTCAAGTCGAATGAACCTAAATACCTGAAATACAACCTGAAAATAAAAATACCTGAAATAATAAGGACGTCATTATTCCAGTGTTTCTCAGGCTAGGCTAGGCCCCCAACCCACAGTCTATACAGTATAGTCTGTGGGTTGGCACCCCAAACCACAACCCTATAAAGACATCCCCCTCAGCTCACAACCCCATATAGAGCCTGTGCTGTAAACCCAAGCCATAGCTCTTTCCAAGACTGATGGCCAGGCCAGCCTTTACAGACTGTGTCCCTTATAGAAGCCCTGCCAGTCCTGCCCTGATGGTGGCACTAAAAGTATGAGAATTATCTCAATGAGACAAGGGGGGCAGGAAGACTTCCAAAAAAATGGCTGCAGGTAACCATATATGTATATAAAATCACATTAAAGCGGTCCTTCACTCTGAATAAGAGTCTATCTAATATGTTTCCCACACCCTGTACATACAGATTGCTCACATTAAAAATCATCCTACCTGCATCTACTGCATGTTATGAGCCTTTAAACATCCAATATGGCGGCTCATGGATCAGGCAGCCTGCAAACAGGAAGTGCCCTCTGACTGTGCTGCTCTGCATTCTGGGATTGCTGACCTTTTCCTGACCCCAGCTCTGCTCTGTCTGAGCAAAGCACAGCTATAACCCGCCCCCTGTACTTTATCCCACTCTCCTCAGTAAATGTGATGCTTCTGAGTCAAGATGGCGGCGCCCATATCCTAGAGTCCTGAACAGAGTTGCAGCCCAGTGGGGGAAAGAATAATAAGTAAGTGACTAAAAACTTAAAATATATTAACTTTAGATGCTGGGGAATCGTTTTTTAAGGGTTTGGGCTTTTCAATAAATCATGATGAAGGTCCGGTTTAAGAGAATACATTTAGGCCAAACACTTTATGAGGAGTAGCTTTAAAAGTACAGCCCAGGCAAAGGAACCTGATGCCTGTCTCACATGTCTCTCTGTATTCCTGTAGCACAGGGTAGAAGATGTAGCAAGGTTTCCAAGGTTTGCCCTTATTTCACTTTTATTTCTCCAGGACCACACAAAACAGTGGTCTAACAGCCACTCTATCCCTTGATGTTCCCTGTGAAAGAGATCATGGAGATTCACAGTGGACCCACAGTGACCACAGCAAAGCATGTTCAAGACTCATTGCATCATGACACGTCCTTCCCAGCTCAGCCATGCCTAAAAATGAAAATGAAGCCAGTATCTTTGCCTAAAATACATAGGGTATTTTTCTATTTATAACCAGGGATTTTGAGGTGGCTCTTTCACACAGTTCCTAAGGGGAATATGCAAGGAGGACGTTAGTGTGTGCCTGGAAAAGGCACTCATAATAAATGATAGATACATAATATGGTCACATGTGTGACAACTTGTCTTGCAGGGTAACCACGTTAGCAATTCCTTCCAGAAGGTTTCCACAAAACACATAAGGTGCACTTTTCATACTGCACCTTCAGGTCTCTTTCCCTTTTGCTTGCTAGAGGACAGTCGGCAGCACAATTTGGGTTTTCAGCACCTGGACTTTTCATCCTCCTGCATGTTATTTCAATTTCAGTTTAACAAATCAAAATATCATCTGGTTCTAGATAGTTACCTAACTTATAAAGGTTCAAGTCCCTCCAGTGGCGCACCCAGGATTTTGTCCTGGGTGGCTTCCAGTTGGGGTGGGAGTGAGCTGTGTCCTGGAAGAGGTGGGGCATCTCATGAGAAGCAGACTTTGAAGAAATTTGAAGATGAAAAGGAGCGGAGAGGATAAGCAAATGTAGAACAGTGGGTTGGGGGTCAGAAGGTAAATGACAAAGGCAGGGGTATATGACAGTGGCAGGGAGTATAGGACATGGTAGGGGATAGAGGAAATGGCAGGGGGTAGATGACAGTTGTAGGAAGTAGAGGACACAGCAGGGAGTAGATGACAGTGACAGGGATAGATCACAGCAGGAGGGGTAGATAACTGCGGTAGGGGACAGATGACAGTGGCAGGGAGTAGATGACAGTGGCAGGGGGTAAATGACAGTGTCAAGGAGTAGAGGACACGGTAGGTGGTAGATGACAGCGGCAGGCGGTAGATGACAGTGGCAGGGGGTAGAGGACACGGCAGTGGGTAGATGACAGCAGCAGGGGTAGATGACAGGAGCAGGGTAATGGACAGCAGCAAGGGGGTAGATGACAATGGCAGGGAGTAGAGGACACGCTAGGCGGTAGATCACAGTGGCAGGGGGTTTCGCCCAGCAGGGCATCCTAAATCAGATAGGGATAGTCAAAATCACAGAATTCGGTCCATTAAAATGCATTGTAGGGGGCATCTTGATTAGGGTTACCCCACAGTCAAAACCCCATGGACCCCCGACAGTCAGTATCACATAAGCCTCGATTCAGAGACACATTCGTCTGGACTTTCGTAGCTATCTGTGTATGTTTTTGTGTGTGTTTGTCATTTTTTTTGTTTTTTTCGTTCCATTTTCCATTCATACGAACGTTCGGGCTAATGCGTATATGCGCTTTCGAAGAACGAAAGCAAATCGGATCATTTGCGTTAGTTCGGATCATTTTCCCATCAAAATCTGATATTTTGCATTCATTCAGATGACAAAGGCAGGGGTATATGACAGTGGCAGGGAGTATAGGACATGGTAGGGGATAGAGGAAACGGCAGGGGGTAGATGACAGTTGTAGGAAGTAGAGGACACAGCAGGGAGTAGATGACAGTGACAGGGATAGATCACAGCAGGAGGGGTAGATAACTGCGGTAGGGGACAGATGACAGTGGCAGGGAGTAGATGACAGTGGCAGGGGGTAAATGACAGTGTCAAGGAGTAGAGGACACGGTAGGTGGTAGATGACAGCGGCAGGCGGTAGATGACAGTGGCAGGGGGTAGAGGACACGGCAGTGGATAGATGACAGTGGCAGTGGGTAGATGACAGCAGCAGGGGTAGATGACAGGAGCGGGGTAATGGACAGCAGCAAGGGGGTAGATGACAATGGCAGGGAGTAGAGGACACGCTAGGCGGTAGATCACAGTGGCAGGGGGTTTCGCCCAGCAGGGCATCCTAAATCAGATAGGGATAGTCAAAATCACAGAATTCGGTCCATTAAAATGCATTGTAGGGGGCATCTTGATTAGGGTTACCCCACAGTCAAAACCCCATGGACCCCCGACAGTCAGTATCACATAAGCCTCGATTCAGAGACACATTTGTCTGGACTTTCGTAGCTATCTGTGTATGTTTTTGTGTGTGTTTGTCATTTTTTTTGTTTTTTTCGTTCAATTTTCCATTCATACGAACGTTCGGGCTAATGCGTATATGCGCTTTCGAAGAACGAAAGCAAATCGGATCATTTGCGTTAGTTCGGATCATTTTCCCATCAAAATCTGATATTTTGCATTCATTCAGATAACTTACGTTATTGGTATGGGCTTGCGTCTCATTCAAAGAGCTGATTGCCGAGGGACCACCACCCTATAAAACCGTTTCATTTGCGATCCCCTTACGGGACCATTTTGACCTCGGATACCCTTGCTATGAACCTGTTTTGTGCCTTTGTGGAGGAGCATCACAAACTCCAGCTAATGGGCATAGAATGTATCAGCAGGGCCGAGACCAGATTGCACCGGCGACGCATGCATATCGATGGCATGCATGACGTTGAGCTGTTCGAGCTGACCAGACTTAATCGCGCTTCCCTCCATAAGTTGTATAGTGAGCTGTGGCCATGGTTAGCCCGCACCACAAGGAAGGGGCAAGCAATCTCAGGTATGACCAAGATGGTTGGCTGCCTGCAATTTTTGCCGAACGGCTCGTTCCAGAGGCTCTTAAGCTGGCATTTTATAATATCGCCGACATGCCCAACGTCATGGGTGCCATTGATTGCACCCACGTTGCATTGGTCCCTCCGGCAGCCGACGAGTACATCTATATAGTTTACATAAATTCTATTTTAACTATCTATTAATCCCTCCTTGTAAATTGTCCCTGTGAAATAGCTTACACTGTATGTCTATTAATACCTCCTTGCAAATTGTCCCTGTGAAATAACTTACACTGTATATCTATTAATCCCTCCTTGTAAATTGTCCCTGTGAAATAGCTTACACTGTATATCTATTAATCCCTCCTTGTAAATTGTTCATGTGATACATTTGCTCGTCTTTAGCTTCATCAATGTTTTTCATGGCGGCCAAAGCCAAACATTTTCATGTGGACCTTAATTAGTCATTTTCAAGGTAATCTTTAGTTGATCCAACATACATATCCTTTTTTGGGCTAAAAAATACTTAGGTACTTAGTGTTTTTTGTATTGGCCAACATGTTTTTTGGAGGGTGTTAGGAGTTAGTGTTTGAGTAGTTTACCTTGCCTTGCTAATTTTTGTTGTTTTTCTTTTTTCCCAGGAACCGCAAAATGGGCCACTCTGAATGTCCAAGCAGTGGTGGACCCGGACATGCGGTTCCTTGGTGTTCTCGCCGGGTTTCCAGGCTCATCCCATGACGCGTACATATTGCGATGATCTGGATTGTACCGTCGGTTTGAGTCTGGAGAACTCTCCGGTGGATGGCTCCTTGGTAAGTGGACGCAAATAACGTCATTCACTTTTCATTGTATGCCTAGGAATATAGTTGATGACCCATGTCTGAACCTATGTGTGTTTTTACCTCTTGATGACATGTTAAACCGGACCTTAACCATGATCTTTAGCAAAGCACAAACCCTTACAAAATGATTTCAAACCATTTCTAAATAATATATTTCTACTTTCGAGTAAATTACTTATTATTCTTCCCCACACTCGGCTGCAAATGACTTTATGATAGGGTCTGCGCCATCTTTGCTTAGAAGCATGACACTTACTGAGTAGAGGAGAGCGGGATAAAGTGCAGGGGGTGGGTCTCTTAGTCAGGGGGAACGACCGCTTGTCCCAAAATTTTTTTGTTGGATTTGGTAATTAATGTAAGTATTTTCTAATTCTTTCAGGGGATTCTGGCTATCCGCTTCTTCCCTGGCTGATGACGCCCATCCTTCGGCCACAGAATGCAGCCCAGGACGCCTACAATTGGGCCAGCCGAAAAACCCGGGCCATTGTGGAGAGAGCCTTTGGTCTCCTAAAAACTAGGTTCAGATGTTTGGACCATACCGGGGGGGCACTCCAGTATCACCCCAAAAAGATGATTGATAAAATACTGGCCTGCTGTGTGCTACACAACTTTGCCATAATGCAGCGTGTCCCCCGGTATGTGGATATGCCCCCCTCTCCACCCAGCCAGGAGCCTGATGCCAATTACCGTGGCACACCTAGTGCCTCTGGGCAAGTTGTGAGGGCAAATTTGATTCAGACCCATTTTGCTTAATTTTGTTTTCCTGTTTTTGTTTGTTGTATGTATTTGTTGTTTTGTACTCTCATTTGCCTTTCTGAAGGCTTGGTTATTTTATTATTTAGAAAGTGTAATGTGTAAGTGTAAGTGTAATGAAAGAATTACTAAAATTTTCAAACTTGATCTGAGCCTCATTCATTATTTTCTCACATGTTTGATTCAAAAAACCTTCAATAATCTCCAAATAACCCAAACATTAATGCATCAACTTAGTCCACAACAGCTAAAGTCGCATTCAATATATTTAATATAAATATGTCAATTATTAGTTGAAGGGCACTCGCAGACTTCATGTATATACATAGTACAACATAAATATACATTGGTGCAGAATCATGGCACCTAGCAATTGGCCACATACAGGAGTTTTTAAGTAATGCACTCCAGGCTGAAGTTTCAATAACAAATAAAATAAACAGACATAGGGAGCAACCATTTGCATGTCAATATTTGTGCAGTAATACATAGGGCCACATACACACCCTCTCCTGCTTGGCCACATTTGCCACAGGCACAGGTGGAAAGCAGCCATACCTATGCCACATCTACACCTGTAAGTCAGTGGCCCACCCAAACAATAACTCCAAGTCCAAATACAAGTCCAGTCCAATCTTTGCCAGGGTTCAAGGTCGTAGTTTGCCAGCCCAGAATGTCCCCCAATCATGCCTACAGACAGGATGAGCCAGACACAATTTCATTAGGCCAAAGCCTGCAGCGTGACAGCTTGAGTGGCAGGTTCAGTGAGGATGGAGCTCAGGCATTGGCTAGTGGGGTATCGCAGCACTCTAATGAGCTATATGGGCGAAAATCCAAATCAGACAAGCCAAGCCATAAAAAATGGCTATCTTGGTAGCGCTCAACAGACAGGTCAATACAGTAGTGATGTAGAGGAAAGATGTGGAGCAGATATAGGGCAAATAGCTGTTAAAATGGGTGTTGCCCATAAAACCCTGGTGGTGGGTCTTGGGGATGGCCCATCACCTGGGCATGTGTGGCATTAAGAATCTGCCACTGTTCCAAAATGAGTCTATTGCTATTTCTAACTTCCTCGAGCATGCCTGTCAAAGTATTACTTAAGGTGGCCATCTGGCTGTTGCTCATCCTAAATTCTGTCAGCATGAAGGTGAATGTATTATTTAATGTATCTAATTGTGCAGAAAACTGCTCTGTGGTTCTTTGAGTCACCTGGCAAAATAAACGCCTCTCATGGTGCCACGCTGACTCCAGGATCAGCACGTGCCTCCACTGGGAAACTGGGCGACGTTGCTGACTACGCCTCCCAATTCCCCGGGTTTGAGTGCCTGCAGATGCTGGACCGCTAGGGCGAGCAAGAGTCGCAGATGTGCTCGGCAAATCCTCTGCAGCAGACCTACCACTGGGGACTGTAGGCTCAGTCTCTGCATGCTGCACACGATGGGCTGGCAGCATGCGGCCAGCTTCACTCTGCTGCAGAGGATTTGTTGCAGTAGCATGTTGGGACCGTGGCAGATTCTGTTCCAGGGGATCAGTTGTGAAAGTCCCATCAAGGTGCCATCCTCCTCCATCTCCTGGATTTCCTCCATCAGTGTGTGGGTCTGTTGGGACATGTGCAAAAAAAGGTTCAGTTTGGTCCCTAAATAAATTAGTTAGGCTAATTAGCTAAGTTCATTCACATGCATCAGCAGATTCAGCAAAATATACTTACCGTATATATCTGCTCCTGGCTCCTAGGCAGCACGGAGGTTGACGGCGTGGTCAAACTGGATGAGGCTTCCACACTTGCTAAGGGTTGATGCTGGGCTGTATTGTAAATAAAAAGGCCCGTAAACACCCAAATATCCATTGATGATCTGTATAACTACATATGCTTCACTAAAACACGTGGGCAAGCAGGAATGTCAACTCCCACAAAGGTCCAAGGTGACCTTCACTATGAATGTAATTATCTGTTATATGTATGACTGACCCTGTACATACACATTGCTCATCTTAAATAATACAAAGATGCATGTACTGCATGTTATGAGGCTTCACACATCCCTAAAGGGCCATTAGGGACCCACACTCAGCTTTCAAATAGCATTTGGCCTAAGAGTATGCTGGTGGGCATTCTTCCTATGTAGACCTTTCCCTGACCCCAGATCAAGTATTTAAGAGAAAAGCACAGCTAAAACCCAAGTGGCCTAAAGACAAAGAAGGAAGTGTTGGATATGATATGATATAGAATCACATAACAGGCAGTGCTTTGCTAATATTAAGACTTTAATAGTGACCATAAATACTGTCCAAGGTCATGTATGGGCTGGCAAATTAGAAAATGAACATTCTGCACACATTACACACCCTGCTAAAACTGTAATCTCCCCTACAAGGCACTCCCTAGGGGCATGTGTTCATATATGCCTGTAAGCCTCATTTTACACCTTTAAAATATTTCACATACACACTAACATTACTAACCTGCAGGAATAGTAGGGATGTCTGTGTCCCATCGCCCCAAGTGGCCCTCTAATGCCACGGGATGTATCAGCCCCAGCACCATCTCCTCAGCTCGGGTAAACTGTAGTTTTGTGGGGAAGCCTCCGCCAGTTTGTAAGCTGAAAAATGTAGGTTTGCAAATTTAGGAAATTGTTGACAATACAAGAAGCAGACAAATGCACAACTCAAATATGTACCTGTAATTGCGCCGTTTATTTTCTTTCTTCCGTGCTTCTTTCTTCTGCTCCACATCTTTAAGCTCCTCTCCCGCTGCATTGACCTGTCTGGTGAGCTCCTCCAAGACTTCAGTTTTTCGCAATTTGCAATTTTTCTCATCATAGTGTAAGGTCAGGCTACTTGCCAATGCCAGAGTTTGGGCCTCACCAAACCTGCCACTCAACTGTCCTCGGCGTAATGTCCAGCCTATTGCTTGCTGTTCGGGCTCATCTCTGGATGTAGGCAATTCGGGGGACATTCTGGACTGGCTCTGTTGTGTATAAATGTTGGACAGGTGGCTGGATAAAGAATGGACTGGACTTGGAAATGGACTTGGGGTCCTTGCCTGGGTGGCCACTGAACTTTCAGGCGTCGATGTGGCATATGGATAGTTGGTTGCCACCTGTGCCGGTGGCAAATGTGGCCGAGGAGGAGAGGGTGTGCTTGAGGGTGTTGTGCTTCTGGCCCTGTGCCTCTTTGTGCCCTTGCCACTTGTGGTTCCATGCCCCTGGGAGGTACTTGCACGTGGCTCTGGAGATGCTGAGCTTGGGGGGCTGGGGCTTCTGGGCCTGTGGCTTTTGCTCTTTCCATGGGCGCGTTTCCCACGTGGCTCTGGAGATGCTGAGCTTGGGGGGCTGGGGCTTCTGGGCCTGTGGCTTTTGCTCTTTCCATGGGCGCGTTTCCCACGTGGCTCTGTAGATGCGGAGCTTGGGGGGCTGGGGCTTCTGGTCCTGTGGCTTTTGCTCTTTCCATGGGAGTGTTTCCCACGTGGGTCTGGAGATGTTGAGCTTGTGGGCCTGTGGCTTTTAGTGTTCTTTCCGAACGGATGTAGTAGGCTGGGGAGGAGGGGATGGTGTTTTTTGGGGGCTGGGGCTTCTCACCCTCTTAGTGGCCTTTTTTGCGGGCGTACTTGCCTGTTTGGTTGGGGGTCTTCTTCTTCGCCGCTGCCTCATTTGCTTTGCTGGTTGTTTTTGGCTTAACAGACTTGGTTGGTATTGTCGCCTTGGCCTGAAGCCACTGTGGCTGCGCGTTTCCTGCACCTTCGCCGATGGCACTTTTAAGCTGGCATGTTGAGACTCTGAAAGAGAATGAGCTGTGTGTCCAGGACCCTTTAAATACTAATGCCTGGGTATGACGTGTTCGCGTGCGTTCGGCGTTCGTCCGGCCGTGCGGAACCCGGAAACCACTGGGGCATTACTTATCTGCTGCGGACAAGAAGAAAGATGGCGCCCACAATCTTCACCCGCCAACAAGAAGAGCTGATTATGCTCGTAAGTGTATTGTAATGACTTTGATTTCCCATCTAAATGCATGCCTAGGCCTTAAGGAAGCGCAGGAAGAAACAGTTATGTGTAAAAGTGTGTAAACCTCCGTGCAAAACCGAAGTTAGTGCGCACATGTGCGAACCAACTCACTAACATCTAGAAGGATAGTTTGAGGCTAGAAATGTGTCTGGGAATGTCATTTAGTCAACTGATCTAATTGTGACAGATATTTGTATGCAGTTTGATCTAAAAACTATGTTTATTTTGTGTATTTTATACGATGCTTCAGCGCAGGTATGACTACCTGTCCAACTCTTTTGAGAGGAGGACCGTCGCCCTGGAGATCGTTTCTAGGATCCAGCAGGAGACTGACACCACCTTCAACCATACGCAGATCATGCAGCACTGGTCGGACCTGAAACGACTCCACATGCCCCAGGTGCGCCGATTTTTCGGACTCCAAGTAAGTAAACAGCGATTGCATGCTAGATGTAACTAATATGCTGGAAATGGAGTACCGAATCCGACGCACCCGGAGGCGTACAGGCCGACCAGTGCTGCATGATTCTGCAGCACAAAGTGAAGGTAGTGGATCTCCAGGGCGACGGTCCTACCCCTCCTCTGTAGTGGCCTCCGACCAGCCCCTGGACCTTTCTACAGAGGAAGGGCATCACGGCATGGGCAGGGAGTCGTACCCAGCGACAGAGCCGTTAGCCTCTGGTATGTGACTCTTTATGTAACCGCACACACATACATGCTATTTAAAACAAAGCTGATTCCCTTAATCTCTTTTTCTAGATGTTAATGTAGCAGGTGAAGGATCTGGAGCAGGGACTGCAGAAGATCTGGCCCAGGAGGCACATGTAGAAGGTGGGTGATGTCACACACATTCAAATTGTCATTTGCTTACTGTTGAATCAGACATTAGAAGTGACCCTATTTGACATGTCTCTACAGCCTCAACTTCCCAGCAGTGGCAGGTCCCAGAACCCAGGGTGGTCCCCGACGCACACGTCGGCCACCAACAAAGTAAGTTGTAATGTCATTCTTTTGAGTATGTGGTAATTGACATGATCACCAAGATACCTAAAGCCATAGTCAATGGCATTAGCATAATGGCATATGCCCTCTTCCTTAGATTAATTACTTAGCATAATGACATATGGCGTCATGAGTTAGCCTGCCACCTAAAAAACATTCCATCCACAGGTGAGAAACATGTATTTGCCAACAAATATTGTTTGTTTTTTATACAGGGACCACACGTGCCAGAGTGGCAGCAATGAGTGAAAGGGTCCTTCAGTTGGTGGCCGACATGCAGGAGCTGCGTGACTCGTTGGGGATCACAGAAGAAGAAGAATGTTCTGGGTCCTGCCATTGGTTTGTAAATAGTTTACATTTTTTAGATTGTTAAAAATTTTTAATTTATAAAAATTTTAAATTTTCGATCAAAAAGTAAAACAAACATTTTATACATTTTACTGAAATTAAAAAAAAAAAAAAGCCTTCAAAAAATGGCATTTGGGAATAGACCCCAAAAAAAACTGTTTCAGTGTCATTTTATTTGCAAAATACATAAACACAAAACGAATGGGAAAAGAAATATTTTGAGATGAAGATTCACATGACCGCAAAGTGATTTAGGTAAGTTTTAGGGGTCCAAAATGGAAGAAGAACCTAACCACGAAGTGGTTTGGGTAAGTTTTAGTGGTCCAAAATGGAAGAACCTAACCGTGAAGTGGTTTAGCTAAGCATTGTAGCACAAGTGAGTGAACCAAATATGTAGGCGAGCATTTTAATGAGTTAAGTTTGTAGTGCGCAGGCGTAAGATCGTAAGGATTTTTGTCTGGACGATTATTTATTGTAAAAGGAATTCAGAATCTAACGGGAAACGTAAAGGATTTGTGGGAGACGATGGAAAAAGGGCAAAAACAGAAGCCTACGTTGTAACATAAGAAAAAAAAAACGGAAAACTAAAGCTGGAAAATGACATTTTCGTACTCGTACTCTGGCATACGAACGGACGAAGACTTTACAGAAGGCTTGCAATGCATGCATAAAATCGCTCGTACACTCATACGAGAGCGGGAATATTTAACAATCGAATCGACCCTATAGTCCTCTAATTACGGGACCCTACGCTGTTCAAATGCAACATCAGAGGGGCTTTCCTCTACAGTGGTATCCCTGCTCTGTGCTGGCCTGCCAGGGGGACACGCATAGTGGAGAGATGGGGATGCGGCTACTCGTGCCCACATTTAAACAGCACGGGATCACAGAACTAGGTAAGTATGTGGCCCTATTGGGCCTTAGTGATGAAGTAGATCTCAGACCATATTTCTAATTCTCATCCCCTTTATCGGGCATAGTAAGTGCATGCGGAGAGGCAGTTTACCCTTGCAATAGAGACTTTGTAGTATCCCTGTATTTATATAGCCACCTTTTTAAATCTGATGGGGTCAAATGGTGCCATTGTAAATAAATGTTCATAGTCCTTTCTTTTTTGGTATTATTTTTCCAAGTGTTTTTTCTGCGGTGCATTGTAATATCCAGAGTGTGAACTTGAAGCTGTACATTATATCAGACACACCATCATGCTTGGCAGCTTTCCAAGTGGACTGTGTACAATATAATGTATCTTTATTTTTGTTACATTTGTTTTGTTACACATGTGACACACTGCTGCTTCTATAAGATTCTTTTTTTCGAAAAGTGTTATAATCTCTCCCAAAAAGGGCCCTCTACCCCGCTTCCGCAGTGACCACCTCTAGCCCCACCTTTTGTGGGTGGGGTCAGATGACATCACCTTGTGACATCATCCCGCTCCCAGCGCTGAGCAGTCAGATGTTGGGGGTGATCTCTAAAGGGAAGTTGGAGGGGCTGGGAGCTGTGATACCCTGCTTGCCCAGCACCCCTCCAGCGATCAGCCCCAGTAGCTGTCATTGGATTACCGCGGGACACAGGATCGGAAGTGAGTGTGTCGCGAAGCTGACATCTGCGCCCTGTTCTACAAGTCCCCATAGCTGGTCCCTGGGCTAGTTAAGCTGGGTAGGGGGGACCCCACGCCATATTTGGGGGGATTTTTAAGGATATTTAACAAAAACATGTCTCTGCCATCCCAGTCCCAGATAATGTATTTACACAGGCACACATTATGCCAGGTGCAGAAGGTTCTGGGTTACTGAAAGACCAGGTATTGCCTGGTGCGAGTTGCCTTTGTTTGCTACATGCTATCAAAGCATATAGGCATATAGACTTAGGAATATCAAGTACTTCTCCTACCACTACCTCCACCAGCACTGATAGACTAGAGGTTTCCATTAGGGCCGGCCTTAGGGCAAATGTCATCCTGTGTAAGATTTCAGGATGGTGCCCCCTACCCCCCAAAAACATTCACTTAATAGGGACAATGATAGAAGAAATGTAGTAAACCTAGTGAGACACAGAGGGAAGACAGAATAGAGTGAGGAATGGAGGTGGAAGGGGAGAATAAAAGAACCTGAATTCAGAAAAAAGGAACACTTAAGGCAGAAAAAAGAACAAACACAAAGACATGGAAAAAAAGAAAAGAACGAGAAGAAGGGAATGCAGAAAAGAGAGAAAAGGGAGGAAGAAATGTGGAAAAGAGATGAGGGAATGTGGAGATGGGAGAGGAAAAAAGAGAGAAGGAGGGGATGTAGAAAAAGGAGAGGAAAGAATGTGGATGTGGAAAAAAGAGATCCAGGGAGAAGTAGCATGTAAAATAGAGAGAAAGGAGAGGATGTGAAAAAGAATAAAAGGAAGATAAGAGGGGGGAATGTGCAAAAGAGAAAACTATAATAAATGAGACAAGAGAGGAAGAGAATATGGAACATTGCCCGAGGGGTAAAGAGAGTCCTGCTGGACCAAATAACAGCTTTCTTTATTAAACCAAACAAGCCAGGTGAAGCCTGGGGTATACTATTCCCCCAGGGACCACTAATAAGGGAGCACAACCAATTGCAAATCTACCAATAGTTTATTCAAAACACATGAAAAACAAACAACCAACAATTAAGACAATTTAAAAAAAAAACCTGTACTGACCCTAGTAGCACTGTTTCCTCAAAAATGACCCATATAATACAAGGCCGCAGCTTATTTTGAATATAATATTACCGTAATCCATCTCCCTATCTATTCTATCACAATACTAAATCAATGGCCCAATACATAAAATATATAAAAACAATAAATCAATATATTAAATCATCCAATAATTAATTTTCTTTGTGCCGGCACAAAAAGCCTATCACATAATAAATAATAAACAACACTGTGCAAAGTGTGGATGCTATATCCCAAAAACTATATACATGCAATCCATAATATCAAAAATCTAAACTAGAGATGAGCGAGTAGTATTCGACCGAGTCGGTATTCGATCGAATACTACGTTATTCGTCATACTCGATTTCGATCGAGTTCAGCGGCGATGGCGCACTCACAATTCGTTTCCCCTCACACCTTCCCTGGCGCGTTTTTTACACCAATCACCATGCAGGGGGGGTGGGACAGGTCCTGGGAGGACGCTGGCATCGCGAGAACGGCGTCTACACGCATTGGCTGGAAAAACCATGTGACCTCGAATCTACAAAACTCAGCACTTCCTCTTCGTCAGCATTAGCAGCTTGAACTTAGTGAGGGATAGACGCTCACAGCAGGGAAAGACAGGCTGTAGCTGGCAGGGCCCCAGAAGCTCGGAAGATCGCATTTACCACCATATATACCAGCTACCAGAAGACAAGAGAGTCATTAAGAGCCCTTATTAGGGCTACTATGCTGAACGGTATATAGCTCCTATGTAGGCAGGCAGGGCCCCAGAAGCTCGGAATATCGCATTTACCACCATATATACCAGCTACCAGAAGACAAGAGAGTCATTAAGAGCCCTTATTAGGGCTACTATGCTGAACGGTATATAGCTCCTATGTAGGCAGGCAGGGCCCCAGAAGCTCAAAATATCGCTTTTACCACCATATATACCAGCTACCAGAAGACAAGAGAGTCATTAAGAGCCCTTATTAGGGCTACTATGCTGAACGGTATATAGCTCCTATGTAGGCAGGCAGGGCCCCAGAAGCTCAGAATATCGCATTTACCACCATATATACCAGCTACCAGAAGACAAGAGAGTCATTGAGAGCCCTTATTAGGGCTACTATGCTGAACAGTATATATCTCATATTTAGGCAGGCAGGGCCCCAGAAGCTCGGAATATCGCATTTACCACCATATATACCAGCTACCAGAAGACAAGAGAGTCATTGAGAGCCCTTATTAGGGCTACTATGCTGAACAGTATATAGCCCATATGTAGGCAGGCAGGGCCCCAGAAGCTCAGAATATCGCATTTACCACCATATATACCAGCTACCAGAAGACAAGAGAGTCATTGAGAGCCCTTATTAGGGCTACTATGCTGAACAGTATATAGCCCATATGTAGGCAGGCAGGGCCCCAGAAGCTCAGAATATCGCATTTACCACCATATATACCAGCTACCAGAAGACAAGAGAGTCATTGAGAGCCCTTATTAGGGCTACTATGCTGAACAGTATATAGCCCATATGTAGGCAGGCAGGGCCCCAGAAGCTCAGAATATCGCATTTACCACCATATATACCAGCTACCAGAAGACAAGAGAGTCATTAAGAGCCCTTATTAGGGCTACTATGCTGAACGGTATATAGCTCCTATGTAGGCAGGCAGGGCCCCAGAAGCTCAGAATATCGCATTTACCACCATATATACCAGCTACCAGAAGACAAGAGAGTCATTGAGAGTCCTTATTATTAGGGCTACTATGCTGAACAGTATATAGCTCATATGTAGGCAGGCAGGGCCCCAGAAGCTCAGAATATCGCTTTTACCACCATATATACCAGCTACCAGAAGACAAGAGAGTCATTGAGAGTCCTTATTATTAGGGCTACTATGCTGAACAGTATATAGCTCATATGTAGGCAGGCAGGGCCCCAGAAGCTCAGAATATCGCATTTACCACCATATATACCAGCTACCAGAAGACAAGAGAGTCATTGAGAGCCCTTATTAGGGCTACTATGTTGAACAGTATATAGCTCATATGTAGGCAGGCAGGGCCCCAGAAGCTCAGAATATCGCATTTACCACCATATATACCAGCTACCAGAAGACAAGAGAGTCATTGAGAGCCCTTATTAGGGCTACTATGTTGAACAGTATATAGCTCATATGTAGGCAGGCAGGGCCCCAGAAGCTCAGAATATCGCATTTACCACCATATATACCAGCTACCAGAAGACAAGAGAGTCATTGAGAGTCCTTATTATTAGGGCTACTATGCTGAACAGTATATAGCTCATATGTAGGCAGGCAGGGCCCCAGAAGCTCAGAATATCGCATTTACCACCATATATACCAGCTACCAGAAGACAAGAGAGTCATTGAGAGCCCTTATTAGGGCTACTATGTTGAACAGTATATAGCTCATATGTAGGCAGGCAGGGCCCCAGAAGCTCAGAATATCGCATTTACCACCATATATACCAGCTACCAGAAGACAAGAGAGTCATTGAGAGTCCTTATTATTAGGGCTACTATGCTGAACAGTATATAGCTCATATGTAGGCAGGCAGGGCCCCAGAAGCTCAGAATATCGCATTTACCACCATATATACCAGCTACCAGAAGACAAGAGAGTCATTAAGAGCCCTTATTAGGGCTACTATGCTGAACGGTATATAGCTCCTATGTAGGCAGGCAGGGCCCCAGAAGCTCGGAATATCGCATTTACCACCATATATACCAGCTACCAGAAGACAAGAGAGTCATTAAGAGCCCTTATTAGGGCTACTATGCTGAACAGTATATAGCTCATATGTAGGCAGGCAGGGCCCCAGAAGCTCAGAATATCGCATTTACCACCATATATACCAGCTACCAGAAGACAAGAGAGTCATTGAGAGCCCTTATTAGGGCTACTATGTTGAACAGTATATAGCTCATATGTAGGCAGGCAGGGCCCCAGAAGCTCAGAATATCGCATTTACCACCATATATACCAGCTACCAGAAGACAAGAGAGTCATTGAGAGTCCTTATTATTAGGGCTACTATGCTGAACAGTATATAGCTCATATGTAGGCAGGCAGGGCCCCAGAAGCTCAGAATATCGCATTTACCACCATATATACCAGCTACCAGAAGACAAGAGAGTCATTGAGAGCCCTTATTAGGGCTACTATGTTGAACAGTATATAGCTCATATGTAGGCAGGCAGGGCCCCAGAAGCTCAGAATATCGCATTTACCACCATATATACCAGCTACCAGAAGACAAGAGAGTCATTGAGAGTCCTTATTATTAGGGCTACTATGCTGAACAGTATATAGCTCATATGTAGGCAGGCAGGGCCCCAGAAGCTCAGAATATCGCATTTACCACCATATATACCAGCTACCAGAAGACAAGAGAGTCATTAAGAGCCCTTATTAGGGCTACTATGCTGAACGGTATATAGCTCCTATGTAGGCAGGCAGGGCCCCAGAAGCTCGGAATATCGCATTTACCACCATATATACCAGCTACCAGAAGACAAGAGAGTCATTAAGAGCCCTTATTAGGGCTACTATGCTGAACGGTATATAGCTCCTATGTAGGCAGGCAGAGCCCCAGAAGCTCAGAATATCGCTTTTACCACCATATATACCAGCTACCAGAAGACAAGAGAGTCATTGAGAGCCCTTATTAGGGCTACTATGCTGAACAGTATATAGCCCATATGTAGGCAGGCAGGGCCCCAGAAGCTCAGAATATCGCATTTACCACCATATATACCAGCTACCAGAAGACAAGAGAGTCATTGAGAGCCCTTATTAGGGCTACTATGCTGAACAGTATATAGCCCATATGTAGGCAGGCAGGGCCCCAGAAGCTCAGAATATCGCATTTACCACCATATATACCAGCTACCAGAAGACAAGAGAGTCATTGAGATCCCTTATTAGGGCTACTATGCTGAACAGTATATAGCTCATATGTAGGCAGGCAGGGCCCCAGAAGCTCAGAATATCGCATTTACCACCATATATACCAGCTACCAGAAGACAAGAGAGTCATTGAGAGCCCTTATTAGGGCTACTATGTTGAACAGTATATAGCTCATATGTAGGCAGGCAGGGCCTCAGAAGCTCAGAATATCGCATTTACCACCATATATACCAGCTACCAGAAGACAAGAGAGTCATTAAGAGCCCTTATTAGGGCTACTATGCTGAACGGTATATAGCTCCTATGTAGGCAGGCAGGGCCCCAGAAGCTCGGAATATCGCATTTACCACCATATATACCAGCTACCAGAAGACAAGAGAGTCATTAAGAGCCCTTATTAGGGCTACTATGCTGAACAGTATATAGCTCATATGTAGGCAGGCAGGGCCCCAGAAGCTCAGAATATCGCATTTACCACCATATATACCAGCTACCAGAAGACAAGGGAGTCATTAAGAGCCCTTATTAGGGCTACTATGCTGAACAGTATATAGCTCATATGTAGGCAGGCAGGGCCCCAGAAGCTCAGAATATCGCATTTACCACCATATATACCAGCTACCAGAAGACAAGAGAGTCATTGAGAGTCCTTATTATTAGGGCTACTATGCTGAACAGTATATAGCCCATATGTAGGCAGGCAGGGCCCCAGAAGCTCAGAATATCGCATTTACCACCATATATACCAGCTACCAGAAGACAAGAGAGTCATTGAGAGCCCTTATTATTAGGGCTACTATGCTGAACAGTATATAGCTCATATGTAGGCAGGCAGGGCCCCAGAAGCTCAGAATATCGCATTTACCACCATATATACCAGCTACCAGAAGACAAGAGAGTCATTAAGAGCCCTTATTAGGGCTACTATGCTGAACGGTATATAGCTCCTATGTAGGCAGGCAGGGCCCCAGAAGCTCGGAACATCGCATTTACCACCATATATACCAGCTACCAGAAGACAAGAGAGTCATTAAGAGCCCTTATTAGGGCTACTATGCTGAACAGTATATAGCTCATATGTAGGCAGGCAGGGCCCCAGAAGCTCAGAATATCGCATTTACCACCATATATACCAGCTACCAGAAGACAAGAGAGTCATTGAGAGCCCTTATTAGGGCTACTATGTTGAACAGTATATAGCTCATATGTAGGCAGGCAGGGCCCCAGAAGCTCAGAATATCGCTTTTACCACCATATATACCAGCTACCAGAAGACAAGAGAGTCATTGAGAGTCCTTATTATTAGGGCTACTATGCTGAACAGTATATAGCTCATATGTAGGCAGGCAGGGCCCCAGAAGCTCAGAATATCGCATTTACCACCATATATACCAGCTACCAGAAGACAAGAGAGTCATTGAGAGCCCTTATTAGGGCTACTATGTTGAACAGTATATAGCTCATATGTAGGCAGGCAGGGCCCCAGAAGCTCAGAATATCGCATTTACCACCATATATACCAGCTACCAGAAGACAAGAGAGTCATTGAGAGTCCTTATTATTAGGGCTACTATGCTGAACAGTATATAGCTTATATGTAGGCAGGCAGGGCCCCAGAAGCTCAGAATATCGCATTTACCACCATATATACCAGCTACCAGAAGACAAGAGAGTCATTGAGAGCCCTTATTAGGGCTACTATGTTGAACAGTATATAGCTCATATGTAGGCAGGCAGGGCCCCAGAAGCTCAGAATATCGCATTTACCACCATATATACCAGCTACCAGAAGACAAGAGAGTCATTGAGAGTCCTTATTATTAGGGCTACTATGCTGAACAGTATATAGCTCATATGTAGGCAGGCAGGACCCCAGAAGCTCAGAATATCGCATTTACCACCATATATACCAGCTACCAGAAGACAAGAGAGTCATTAAGAGCCCTTATTAGGGCTACTATGCTGAACGGTATATAGCTCCTATGTAGGCAGGCAGGGCCCCAGAAGCTCGAAATATCGCATTTACCACCATATATACCAGCTACCAGAAGACAAGAGAGTCATTAAGAGCCCTTATTAGGGCTACTATGCTGAACGGTATATAGCTCCTATGTAGGCAGGCAGGGCCCCAGAAGCTCAGAATATCGCTTTTACCACCATATATACCAGCTACCAGAAGACAAGAGAGTCATTGAGAGCCCTTATTAGGGCTACTATGCTGAACAGTATATAGCCCATATGTAGGCAGGCATCGCATTTACCACCATATATACCAGCTACCAGAAGACAAGAGAGTCATTGAGAGCCCTTATTAGGGCTACTATGCTGAACAGTATATAGCCCATATGTAGGCAGGCAGGGCCCCAGAAGCTCAGAATATCGCATTTACCACCATATATACCAGCTACCAGAAGACAAGAGAGTCATTGAGAGCCCTTATTAGGGCTACTATGCTGAACAGTATATAGCCCATATGTAGGCAGGCAGGGCCCCAGAAGCTCAGAATATCGCATTTACCACCATATATACCAGCTACCAGAAGACAAGAGAGTCATTGAGAGCCCTTATTAGGGCTACTATGTTGAACAGTATATAGCTCATATGTAGGCAGGCAGGGCCCCAGAAGCTCAGAATATCGCATTTACCACCATATATACCAGCTACCAGAAGACAAGAGAGTCATTGAGAGCCCTTATTAGGGCTACTATGCTGAACGGTATATAGCTCCTATGTAGGCAGGCAGGGCCCCAGAAGCTCGGAATATCGCATTTACCACCATATATACCAGCTACCAGAAGACAAGAGAGTCATTGAGAGCCCTTATTAGGGCTACTATGTTGAACAGTATATAGCTCATATGTAGGCAGACAGGGCCCCAGAAGCTCAGAATATCGCATTTACCACCATATATACCAGCTACCAGAAGACAAGAGAGTCATTGAGAGTCCTTATTAGGGCTACTATGCTGAACGGTATATAGCTCATTCTAGCTATATACACACTGCACACAACGGCTGCTTTAGTGAGGGGTAGCTGCTGCTGGAATAGGGACAGAAAGACTTCAGTGGTGTATTACCACCTATATACAAAACTATATACACTCTGCTCAAAACGGCTGCTTTAGTGACTGGTAGCTGCTGCTGGAATAGGGACAGAAAGACTTCAGTGGTGTATTAGCACATATATACAAAACTATATTTTGCACTACTGTTTTGTGTCCTCTGTGCCAACAAAACACTGTTTTATACCCGGTGCGTATAGGCACCATTTCACCTTCTGGCAGTATACGGCTGTATAGCCAGGTGTTCTCCTTAAAAATATATTTATATTTGGCACTACTGTTTTGTGTCCTCTTTACCAACAAAACCCTGTTATATACCCAGTGCATATTAGGCACCATTTCACCTTCTGGCAGTATACGGCTGTATAGCCAGGTGTTCTCCTTAAAAATATATTTATATTTGGCTCTACTGTTTTGTGTCCTCTGTGCCAACAAAAGACTGTTATATACCCGGTGCGTATAGGCACCATTTCACCTTCTGGCAGTATACGGCTGTATAGCCAGGTGTTCTCCTAAAAAATATATTTATATTTGGCATAACGCGTGGCCAAAAAAGTAAAACGTCTGAAATGCGGAGGGCTAGCGCAAAGGGACGTGGACGAGGACGGGGGCGCGGAAATGCTGGTGGGGGCACAAACCGCGTTGAAGCCAGTGGGGATACAATGCGTGCTGGTGAGGGGCAGCCAGCATTACGCTCACCCATTTCCCTGCCTTTATGGGACAGTTATGCGGGGGGCGGGGTACACCTCTGTTGAGGCCTGAGCAGCGTGAACAGGTGGTGCAATGGATGGCCGATAACGCTTCCAGTCACTTGTCCACCACCCAGTCATCCACACAGTCTCACTCTGACCCTCCTTCCTCCCAACCTGGCCAACAGAGTCAGCCCACCCTTGACCCCTCCCAGGACCTCTTTTCGGGTCCTTTTCCAGATGTGCCGCAAGAATCCCAGGAGCTAGCAGAGGAATTTGTTTGTAGTGATGCCCAAACACTTGAGTATCCGCCATCTCCTAGTGATGTGGACCCGGAACCAGCATCTGCTATCATGAACGATGATGATGAGACGCAGTTGCCATCAAGGGAGGCTGTTGGAATGTCCAGTGGGCAGGAGGAGGAGCAGAGAGAGGAAGTGGAAGAGGAGGTGGTGGACGACGAAATGACCGACCCCACTTGGACAGGGGTGATGTCCAGCGGGGAAAGCAGTGGAGATGCGGTCTGCGCATCACCGAATAAGGCAGCAAGAGGCAGAGGACAGTCCAGAGGCAGAGGACAGTCCAGACAGAGAAGGCAGGCCACAGCCAGCAGGGCCGAAGCTCTTCCCGGCAGCAGGCAGTCGCGCGAAGCTCCCCCATCGAGGCCTCGTACTTCTGTGGTGTGGAGATTTTTTAATGTTTGCGCGGACGACAAACTGAGCGCGGTTTGCGCAATCTGCCACTCAAAACTGAGTAGGGGCTCTGAGAAGAGCAATCTGACCACCTCAGGCATGCGCCGTCACTTGGAAGTCAAGCACTGGGCTGAGTGGGAGAGAGCAAACGCAATACAACCTGCGCCCGGTCTTGCTGCCACTGCCTTCCAGCCACGTGTCCAACTTGGAGACCCAGTAAGTGTAGGGCGCCGAGGGATCGGGGAGGACAGGGGTGTGGTCTGCCAGGTAGTCCCGCAACATCCGCCGATACTTGTCCCTCCTGCTGATAGCGGGCCCCGCAGTGATGGAAGTTGCACGAGGGGGTGACATGAACGTGTCCCACACCTTGGAGAGTGTTCCCCTGGTGGCTGTGGGCCTGATCGATGTTGTCAGACTCTGGGAGACACTCTCCTCTCTGCCGCCAGCGATGCTGGGTGGGAAAATCTGCATCATGTTCTGCAAGAGTTCCCTCTGGTATTCCAGTAATCGATTTGTCCTCTCCTCTACCGGAATAAAAGAGGAGAAGTTATCTTTATACCGGGGGTCCAGGAGTGCGAACACCCAGTATAGTTTGTTCTCCAATATCCGGACAACACGTATGTCCCGGGAAAAGCAGCCCAGCATGAAGTCAGCCATGTGTGCCAGACTCTGAGTAGGCATGACGTCACTGCCCCCACCAGAAGGATCATTTTCCATTTCCTCCTCTTCCTCCTCCTCTCCGCCCCATCCGCGCTGAACCAATGGGACGCACACAGCCTGACTGCTACCCTCGCCGCCAGCATCCTCTTCCACAGCCACCTCCACGTTGTCCTCCTCATCCTCCTCCTCCTGCAACTGCCACCGAGCAGCAGACAAAAGTGTGGTCTGACTGTCTACCTGCGTTGCGTCTCCTCCTACCCCCGTCTCCTCTGTGTGCAATGCGTTCTCCCTTATTGCGATGAGCGATTCTTTAAGGACGCATAGGAGCGGGATGGTTACGCTCACTATAGCGTCCTCGCTGCTGACCTTCTTAGTGGACTCCTCAAAGATACGCAATACATCGCATATGTCTGCCATCCATGGCCACTCGTGGTTGGCAAACTGAGGGAGCTGAGTTGGATGCACGCGTGGATGCATCATCTGGTACTCCATCAATGCTCTCTGCTGCTCACACACCCTGGCCAACATGCAATAGGTGGAATTCCAGCGAGTGGGCAGGTCGCACAACAGCCGATGTTGAGGCAAATGGAGGCGTTGCTGGATTTTTTTTAAGCTAGCAGCAGCTACAGTTGACTTCCGAAAGTGAGCGCACAAGCGCCGCACTTTGACCAGTAGCTCTGCCAGGTTGGGGTAAGTCTTTAGAAACTTTTGTACTACCAAATTAAAAACGTGGGCCAGGTATGGTACGTGATTGAGTTCTGCAAGCTCCAGAGCCGCCACCAGGTTACGGCCGTTATCGCACACGACCATGCCTGGTCCTAGCTGCAGCGGCGACAGCCACATCTCTGTCTGCTGCAATATGGCATGCCTCACCTCTGCGGCGCTGTGCTTCCTGTCGCCCAAGCTGATGAGCTTAAGCACCGCCTGCTGACGTCTCCCTGCGCCAGTGCTGCAACGCTTCCAGCTAGGGGCTGAGGGCGATGTTAAGGCAGAGGAGGAGGAGGAGGAGGAGGAGGAAGAGGAGGGGGGTCTATCAGAAGCCGTGCTGGCAATCTTGGGCGGGGGTGGTATGTAGGCCGTCCCTGTTTGCGACCCCGTCCCCGCTTCCACAACATTCACCCAGTGTGCCGTCAAAGAGATGTAGCGTCCTTGGCCGCAAGCGCTTGTCCACGAGTCGGTGGTCAAGTGGACCTTTGCGCTGACTGCATACCTCAGGGCCCGCCTGATGTTACGCGACACGTGCTGGTGCAGGGCGGGGACGCCACACCGGGAAAAATAGTGGTGGCTAGGGACGGAATAGCGAGGTGCGGCAGCCGCCATCAGGTCGCGGAAGGCCTGCGTCTCCACAAGCCTAAACGGCAACATCTCCAGGGCCAGCAGTTTGGAGATGAGGCAGGTTAAGGCTTGGGCTTGGGGGTGACTGGAGGCGTACTTCCGCCTGCGGTTGAACGCCTGCGAGATGGACAGTTGATGGGACGAGGAGATGGAAGGTGCAGACGAAGATGCGGGGGAAGGGGGGGCTGAAGGAGAAGGCCCCAAAGTAGCCGAGGCAGAGGCAGATGTGGAGGTGTCCTGGCTGGAGGTCTGGACCGCAGTGGCAGCACACAACAAAGGGGAAGACTGTCCCTGTACGCCTTGGAGGTGCTTGCCTGCCCTGCCGCCAGCGTGCTATCAGAGAGGGTGTTCAGCGCAGCCGGGGGCATTATAACCGATAAGCGCAGCCGCCTGTCAACCGACAGTGCCGACAGGCTGACGCTAATCAAAATGAACAGCAAGTGGATTGACCCGGACTTTGCTTGTACAACAGTGGAAAGCAGCCAAGAGTGAAGTGCCATCTGTATGAAGTGCCATTTCCTCCTCCTCCTCCTCCTCCTCCTCCTTCTCCTCCTCCTTAACCGCCGTAGAATTGCTGTATTAATAAAAAAAATTATGGCTCACCTCTTGGGCTTAATACAATCAATTTTTAAGAGGTCTCAGCTCTTGGGCCTCCACACAATTTTTAAGAGGTCTCAGCTCTTGGGCCTCCACACAATTTTTAAGAGGTCTCAGCTCTTGGGACTCCACACAATGTTTGAGAGGTCTCAGCTCTTGGGACTCCACACAATGTTTGAGAGGTCTCAGCTCTTGGGACTCCACACAATTTTTAAAAGGTCTCAGCTCTTGGGACTCCACACAATTTTTAAGAGGTCTCAGCTCTTGGGCCTCCACACAATTTTTAAGAGGTCTCAGCTCTTGGGACTCCACACAATGTTTGAGAGGTCTCAGCTCTTGGGACTCCACACAATGTTTGAGAGGTCTCAGCTCTTGGGACTCCACACAATTTTTAAAAGGTCTCAGCTCTTGGGACTTCACACAATTTTTAAGAGGTCTCAGCTCTTGGGACTCCACACAATTTTTAAGAGGTCTCAGCTCTAAGCTTCCCTTACTGCTGGGGTGACACACTGTAACAAACCTCCTCCTGTAAGCTTCCCTTACTGCTGGGGTGACACACTGTAACAAACCTCCTCCTGTAAGCTTCCCTTACTGCTGGGGTGACACACTGTAACAAACCTCCTCCTGTAAGCTTCCCTGACTGCTGGGGTGACACAATGTAACAAACCTCCTCCTGTAAGCTTCCCTGACTGCTGGGGTGACACAATGTAACAAACCTCCTCCTTTAAGCTTCCCTTACTGCTGGGGTAACACACTGTAACAAACCTCCTCCTGTAAGCTTCCCTTACTGCTGGGGTGACACACTGTAACAAACCTCCTCCTGTAAGCTTCCCTGACTGCTGGGGTGACACACTGTAACAAACCTCCTCCTGTAAGCTTCCCTGACTGCTGGGGTGACACACTGTAACAAACCTCCTCCTGTAAGCTTCCCTTACTGCTGGGGTAACACACTGTAACATACCTCCTCCTTTAAGCTTCCCTTACTGCTGGGGTGACACAATGACACAAGAGGACATGTCTGACCACATCTCACACACACACACACACACACACACACACACACACACACAATGACAATTAGGGGTGGGGTCTATTTATTTTCCCCCTTGCCTATGCCATCTGTGGTTGTCATTAGGCAACGTGATTTTAAGGGGTGCAGAATTTTGTTCTTCTTTTTTGTACAGTTTGGCTTGGGGTCCATGGCAATGTAGAGGAAAGAAGGTTTCCTTGTCTTGTCTCACTTTACGTAGAAGTTATATTGTGTTTGGAGTGTATTGTTGAGTGGCAGTGATAGTGGCGTAATAGTGCGACTTGGGCGCGTTATATGCACCCAGACATGCTTCCCCTGCTGTCCCAGTTGCATTCCAGCAGTGTTGGCATCATTTTCTGATGTTTCAGGGTGGACTTGGTGACCTCCAAGTGGTCGAATTGAGATTTCCAAGTGGCGAGCATTTTTTTCCCATAGACTATAATGGGATTCGATAATCGGTCGAGTAGTCGAGTAACGCGGTCTATTCGAATCGAAATTCGAAATTTCGAATATTTCACTACTCGCTCATCTCTAATCTAAACTAGTAGTATATTGTACATAATATTTTAGAACCATTTTTGTGTGATACACATGAAGAAAAATAAATATATAATTATACTAAAGTGCCAAAGCAAAAAATGCCTGAGTAAGGTACAAATGAACCAATGAGTAAACAAAATGCAGAACACAAAGAGAGCTTTCTTTATTTAGGGAGTTGGGATGGCGCCCAGTGCCACCGCACACACCCCAAAGACTGGCCATGGTTCCCTCTTACTAACTATCCAACTAACTGTTACTAGTCCACTGCCAGTCCTACCCCTCACTTATTTACATTCTTGATCCTATTGTGGTTGAGCAAATAGGTCAGCTAATATAAACAGTGTAAACCTTTGCATGGATACAATTTTAAATCTAAAACAAAGCACCTATGATAGCTAGGAAATATTTCTGTATGAAGGTTTGACAGAGGTTAAAGGCAAAATTGTAATTAAATATAACAACATAGTTCTTTGTTAGCTTAGAGGTATTAACATAGGTGAGCAGTCCTAAATGTATGATGCATCTGATAACTAATCCTAGTATTTAGGTGTGTCCGCCAAAACATGTTACACTACATTCTGGAGCTTCTTGTAAATACATATCATATATCTATACAGACATTCTTTCAAGAGACAAGGGCAGATGTGTGCACTTCCTTGGGCCATGGAACATTGATTCAGACTAAGGGACTGGAGAATCACACTTTTTCACTCCATAAGATGCTCCTGACCATAAGACACATTAGGGTTTAATGAACATATATTAGGAAAAAATATTCTGAACCAAATGGTTCCCACCATGAACCTGATAACAGACAGTGGCAAATCCCCCCAATCCCCTATGACAGGCAGTGGGGAAGAATCCCCCCCAATCCCCTATAACTGTCTGTATGGGAGAATCCCCCCAACTGCCCTATAACAGACAGTGGGTCAGAATAACCCCCCTTCCCAAGCAGTGCGGCAGAATGCTGCACTCCTAAAATAGGGAATGTGGCAGAATCCCCCCCCATAACAAGCAATGTGGCGGAATCCCCCCGATTCTATAATCGCTAGTGTGGCAGAATATCCCCACCATAACAAGCAGTGTGGCGCAATCCCCCCAATCCTATAAAAGTGTGGCAGAATCTCCCCCACCCTTAATCCCCTATAAAAAGTATTGTGGCAGAATTCCCCCAGTCCTATAATGGACAGTGTGGCAGAACCTACTCCAATTCCAATGATGGGGGGCAGGCCATCCCATTGGCCTCTGCAAAGTGAGTCAGCGGTGCCTGGCTCCTTCTTATGACAGGAGCAGCGTCAGCACCTGCTTGGGGCTGGTTGTCCAGAGGATAGGTAGACACCTATGGTGGGTAGGGATCGGGCAGGGGGGAGCTGCCAGTAAATCTCAGGACCGCCCCCTGGGGTACATCACGGACCTTGCCGCCGGGTGCTAGCTTGACCATACACGGGCGGCAGACGGGGCTCCACGCAGGAACAAATCTTAGAGGGAACATTGGCCCCTAACCCCTAACTCCAAGATGACCATAGTCCTCTTGTGGACAGAGCATGAAAGGAGAAGGTAAGCATCTACCTAATGTCAGGTTCACAAGTAGCTGAAGGCGCGGGCAAGTTAGGTGCACCTTAGGTTCCAACAGGTCAAAACCACAGATTGCCTAGTATACCCACCTTACCAAGGTTCCCACAATGCAGGCTGTGCTGCCATCTCTGGCTTTCATCTGGCTGATGCACACACCCACGTCAGGCATTTCTGAATGGTTAGCAAGGCTGTGCACTGCAAAAGCTTTACTGAACCACTCTGATGTCAGCTCTGTCAGAGCAGCTTAATAAATCTAAATGAAGCACTAGCCTCTGATTGGAGGAGAGCATGTGCATGCACCATGGGATCAGTGGCAAGGTAAGAATTATTATTTTGGGATGCCCCGCTAGAGAGGCAAAATCTCAAGGATAGTGAAAATCCTGGTGATTATTCCTCTTAAACCCTCCCTCTTCTGCCACCCGTGAGCCCTTCAGTGCTCCTGGTGCTTTATTTGAAGTGGAACCTGGAAATGGTTGAACATTGGGCGAGGTGTATTTACAGTAATCTGCGCTGCATTGTGGGTCAGCCTCTCTGTACTTACCACCAGTCCCAGATCCTTGTTGTCAGTCTCCCAGTCTTCTCTGTTGCCTTCTGGTACTTGCTGCCCTCATATGGTCCTCCAGTTTTCCCCCCTCTTACTCTGCTGCTGCTAATCCTTCTGCTAGGTTAGGTCAGAGTCAAGGGTGAGTTGCCGGGGAAGGGGTTAGGGGAGCAGTCAAGGACAGTGACAGGGGGTGGAGGGGTTAGGTGAGCGGTAAAGGATTGTTGCATGGGGAGGAGTTAAGTTAGTGATGGAGGAAAGCAGCAGGTAAGTTGTAAATGTAGGGGTAGAGGACAGTGGTAGGGGGTTGAGGGGTAAGGTAAGTGGAGGAGGAGAGAGGCAGGGGATGGAGGGTTAGGTGAGAAGTAGAGGACAGGGGCAGAAGATGTTGGGTAAGGTAAGTGGTGGAGGACAGCAGCATATGAATGATTATATGAATGGTAGAGAACAGTGGCAGAGGGTGAAAGTGGCACGGGGTGGAGGGCTTAATTAAGTTTGAGAGGACATCAGTAGGGGGTGGAGGGGTTAGGTGGGTGGTAGAGGACCATGATAGGGGGTGGTGGGGTTAGGTAAGTGATAGAGGACAGTGGCAGGGGGCGAATGGGCTAGGTGAGTGGTAGAGAACTGTGACAGGGGGAGTAGGGGGTTAGGTAAGTGGTGGCAGAGTCAGGTGGGAGGGGATAAGAGAGTGGTAAAGGAATGTGGCAGGGGATGGAAGGGTTAGGTCAGTGGTAGAGGACACTGGCAGGGGAGAGGAGGGGTTAGGTGAGTGGTAGAGGACAGCGGGAAGGGGTAGAGGACAATGGCAGGGATTAGAGGACACGGTAGGGGATAATACAACTCTGTGAAGTACTCACCTGTAGAGTTGATATTATACGCATACAGCACGTCCTGCTCCCGAATAGTCATAACATGTGGGTAGTCCTCCGCCTCCGGCGCCGTGCACTGCAGACATGTAGAAAACAAGCTCCTCCCGGCCCTACATATACTGGAGGACCTCCCACAAATCCCCAGCATTGAAAAGCAGTGAGAAGAGAGGCCAGAAGGAACCAACCACCCAGAATAACTGGTAGCAATATCTGAACGATAATAATCACCATACAGGGGATCCAGAATTAGTGAAACCAGGGTGGGGTGGAGCAGGACGTGCTGTATGCGTATAATATCAACTCTACAGGTGAGTACTTCACAGAGTTGTATTATTCTAAGCATACAGCACGTCCTGCTCCCGAATAGTCATAACATGTGGGACATCCAATAGCAGTGTCCATAAGCAGGGTGGGATCCCCAAAAAAAGCAAGGCACAGTGGACAGTAAAGGCGCTGTCAGCTGCAAAACTTGCAACAGGCATGACAAGAGCATAGGCTTCAACATCAGTCTCATAACGGAACCAAGCAGGTATGAACAGAGACAGGCCATAAGGCAAGTAATTGAACTAACAGAGAAACAAAACCCTGGTGCTGAAGGGAACGTGATACCCAAGTACCCATGATAACAGAGTAAACAATAACGGGGAAGAAAAGCTCCCCTGAAGGAACATAGGTCAGTGTAGTGACCCAACCAGCTCACAGGCAAGGAAGCCTTGTGGCAACTCTTGTAACACCCTCAAGGGGAACAAAAAACAGGGCACCCGACCAAGGCGGGGATACAAACCCTTAATTACCAGGAAGCCAAGGCTTCCCCAGAATCAGAGAGCATCCAGAAGGAGGGCTCCAAGGCGCAATGGCGCTGGAATAGATATCAGGCGCATACCTAAGGAGACGCCCGTAGACTTCCAAGAACAGCAGTCCCCCAAAGGCCAAAGAGGCCAGCATGGGAAGAAGTGCAAAAAAACTGAAGAGGGATGTAGGCCCTCACAATTAGTATATTAGTAATCAGCCCATGGCTATACAAAAGGGTCTGAACCAAGGGTCCAACAGACCACCTGGGCCAGAAGCCCAGGATAAAGGGAAACACCCCCAGGCATGGGGTACCTGTTGCCGCATATAGCCGTACATGTATATATGAGTATACATAGCATCAGGGAATAATTAGCCAGAACCATCATCTCAGGCCCAAGTCTGACGGAGTCAGGAGGCCCCAGAAGAGCGGTCTGGCCTCCAGGACAGCTGAAACCGTATCCAAGCAGGATCCCCAGGAAGTCCGCAGGGTAACAGGATGAAAGGTTTGATCCCCACAGGGACTTATGGAACTACTGGGGAGGTGCAGTTAAGCAACCCAAAGAGAATACTCTACAAGGGTGACAGAACCAGACTCCTGTAGGAAAGGCCAAGACAGGCCTACACCATCAGAGTCCCCAGATGGGGAGCCATCCCCAATTTAAGCTGTAATGGCTTTAAGGCCCTGGGGACCGATAACGCCTCACAGGGGAGAGACTAAGGCCCCTGCCAGTCAATATGGGAACCACCCAGCCATTATAGGTGGAATAAAGGGAAGCTGGGGAGCTAGCCCCCAAACCTCCACTCATACTAGGTCACCCAGCAGATGAGGCCCGCCCCCAAGGGGGGATTAGCAATCAACCCCCAGACGGGAGGCCTTTGATTGGAAACAGGAAGAGACCTGATAAGGACAGGACCGTACCCCAACTGGGATATCACAATTCTTCAGCCCTCGGCAGAGGCGTCTGCGAGCCATTACTCCCAAGGCCGCCTAGGCCATAGATCCCATGGGACTCACTATCCAGCCAGCCGTGCGCAGAGCCCAAAGGTAGGTTGGTGAAAAGAAGGCATGTGAAATAATAAGGCCAAACCTAGATACTCAGGCCCACCAACAGGAACCACAATATCCTGGGACCGTAGAGACAAGGGCAGAGGCCCTGTGTCAGAAGGGAGACCCCTCAGAGCCACTCTAGGCTCCTTGGGCAACCCGGGACGGCAAAACCTGCCGCTAAGGGCAACCATAGAAGCGAATACCGCTGAGAAGCAGGGGGGGGGGGGTAGAACCCCACCCAGGCCAGGGACAGGGACCCTCCAGAGGTAGCAACCTGTCACTATCTTTAATCAGCATTACAAACACACCCTCGTCTTGCAACAGGCCATGCATCCCTCATGAACCGACCAGTCCTAAAGGAGGGGGAGGCCTGCCATATAGAATCAAAGGGGGCCACCGTTACAGCGAGCCCAGCAGATAAGATGGACCCTCTAAGGGCCGAACCTAGAACCCCGTGGTTCGAGGGAGAGATTTGGCTCTCCCTTTCCAAACCTGCTAGACTGGCACCCAGGGGGGCCATACTCTAGGAGATGCTAGCAAGGAAGGGAGGTGCCCCCCTGAAGGGGCCCTTGCCAATGGGAAGTTCCAGAGGAACCAACTTACCAAGAAGGCCTGAGCCCAGACCAAGCACCGGGGTGCTGGGACATATGAGGGTTTAGTAACCTACTGTGCCGAGGAGCCCGAGGGCTCGGTATATAAATGACATCATCTGGGTGTGCCACCGACAGACCCTCCAGCTGCCATCCCGCTTGGTGAAGGTAGGGCGCAAGTGAAGGAGGGCAGAGCCCCCGTAACCAGGGGTCCCCTAATGCCAGGGAAGAAGGCAGCAAGCCTGAACCGATTTCCCCGGGACGGGGAATAGTGAATAAGTGACGGTGAAGGAATGGGGAGTTTAAGCAACCATCCAGTAGCTTCTAGGGGACACTGTCGGCCAACCGACCCACTTTGTCTGATGCAGAGGCGGGGGAGTAAAGAAGACGACCCGGTAGATCCCAACGCCGAAGCCCCGCCTCAGGCGCATCTCCATACCCGCCAGGCTAGTAGCCTGGGCACGAAGGGAGGCCCCTGCAGTTCCTCAAGCTGCAGGGTTGATCCTGTGACACTGGCTAGAATAGTCTAAGGCATGCCGCAGACCCCAGAGAAGCTGAGAAGTGCTAGAGCCTCGCCAGAGGCCGAAACCCCCACCCCCCTGCGCAGGGGCCCGTGGCCCAAGACAGATATGTCATATATGGATTACTTGCAAGGGCAGAATAGCTAAGCCTGCCGTAGGCACATGGGGTCCAGACTACCTAGTACTGATGAGGGGGGAGGATGGAAAAAATGTATAGGGGCCATGGCCCCATCCCGTTAAGGCAATTGCCAAGGCGCGCCCAACAGTGCAGGTCCTAGTCCGGCCTGCGCCAGGGTCAGAAGGGAGAGCAGGGCTAAAAATACCCTGACAGGAAACTGAGGGGGGGACCGCCAGCGAGAACCCATCCTGAGCCCAGGTGGGCTACATCCCGGAACCACCATAAGGAGAAGGCATATTCCTGGATGTGAGACAGCTGTGCAGTCGCCTCCTTGCCCAAAGGGGCGAGGGCGCTCCTTCATGCTTGCGAGGTTTTGGCAGATTTGGACTTGGTCCTGCCAGAAGGCCCAGGGCGCTGCCTGCCCCCGCCATGCTGGAAGTCCACGCCGAATAACTGGAAACACACCTCAGATTCACGTCTAACACTGACGTAGGGGGGTGGAGGGGTGACCCTGCCTCGTGGAGGCCGGAGCGTCCTTCTGCGGGAGGGTGCTATAGCCTTTTTGCTGAAAAGGTCCAAGCGGGCCCCGAATAACCTCCGTCCTCTGAATGGAAGGCAAGTGAGAGCCTTTTTTGTAGCTCCGTCGGTGCCCCACTGTCGCAGCCAGACCAGGCGGCGAATGGCTACCGCAAGTGCTGACTCCTAGCACACATCTTAATGGTGTCATCCAGTGCCGATAGAATAAACTTCACAAAGGCTTCGCAGTCTGATAGGGCACTGAACACCCCCCAAGGAAGATCCTCAGGGCGGTGATCCAGTATCTTTCTGACAAGAGTCCTGGCGGCCACCGCAGTGATGGCCGCGGCACAAACCGGGCGCAGGGCCGTCCCAGCACACGAGAAGGCGTGTGATGCCAGTCTGTCAATGCGCCGGTCCTCAGCATCCCGGAGGGTACGATAAAAGGGGGCAGTCATAAACGGGGGGTTTGTGACCCCTATAACCGGCGCGTCCACCACCAGGGGAGCTGACCATAAATTGACCACATCAGGGGGGAAAGGGTACTTCCATTCCCAGACCCCTGGAATCCCTTTCAGCTTACCAGGCGATTCCCATTCCTGGGATATAATATTCTGGAAATGTTCCTGTTCTAGGAACTCCAAGCGCGGCGGCGCTGTATGGAAGGTCTCCTTTTTAGGCTTGGGAATCTCCCCAACGGGGGAGATTGACAAGACCTCAAAGATCTTGATCAGGATTTCATCCGTATCACACAGACCCCAGGAGCCAGGCTCGGATTCCTCACGGCCCGCGGGCATCCCATGGGAGGAGCCCGAGTCTGAGAATAGCTCAGCTTCCTCAGAAGGGTCAGGGTCCTGAATATCAGCAGAATCATCGGTATTGTTAGGAACCGGAGAACCTGGGGGCGTCAGGGACCGCTTTTTACCAGGGCCCATACGCTCCGCCAATCCAGAGAGCACCTGCTCCGCCGTGGGCAACGCTCTCGGCACCTCTTGCAGGTCATCCCCGCTGGAGTGGGACTCATCATGAGCGATGTTTGGGAGCGGGTAGACGGGAGTGAGGAAGGGATCCTCTGTTAGCAATGCCTGTGCTGCACACTGTCCGCAGACCTGTGCCCTGTCAGCCTCAGCTAGGGGCTGTCCACACACTGCACACAGCCGGTCACGTCCCAGAGGGACCCCGGTTCCATAATTCTGAAATGCCTCCATATGGTGATTTTTATGCAGTATAACACAGGGAATTATGCAATAAGCAACCCTGGATGCCCCAAAAACCCGCTAGTAATGTGGGAGAATTTGTAAAGAGGACCCGTGTAATATATGTTAGGCCGTGGCCGGTAACGAAGTCTTGGCTTCTGAAAGACACAATGGGACAAGGGGAGAGGAGTCAGTGCCATGCTCTGTTTGAAAAACCTAGAAGCCATACCGCCCCGGAGGGCACTTACATGACCGAGGGAGGAGACGAGCCACACCACGCGCGCGCGGGAAGATAGAGAAAATGGCGCCCGCGAACCTCGAGGGGAGGGCCAGGCCAGGCTGTGACGCAATACTCGTCAGGGCGAGTCTCCGCCTCCCCCAAAGAGCGCGAAGCTCTAACCGCCAGAAAAGGTAGAACAGAGTGGATGTATAAGTCTCATGCTGACATGCTGAATGAAGCTGCCGAGCAGATAGTTAGTAAAAAGCCAGCACATGCTGTATAGCGAGACGCAACACTGACCCCCTAACTCAGGGACCGAAGTCTAAGGGCGAAATAGCGCTGGGGCTGCCACACATACCCCCCCCCCTTCTTTTCCCCCGAGTTACGGGAGGAAGAGAGAGGGAAGCTGACGATGTCCATGGACTAATTTGTGAGGGGCATGGGCAAAATTGCGGGAGGGGTATCCTCTATAGGCTCACCATCGGCCTGACCGCCTACCCTATGGAGGGGGATTGCGGTGGAGCATGGCTCCGTTCAGCACACCAGGTGCTACCTACCTTCACCCGACCCGCGCAGCCTAGGCTGGGAGGCATATTTCTTCTGAAGAGGACGGGTGGAGATAGTCCCACAGGACCTTGGGCCGTGAGGCCCGCTCGGCTGCGAGAGTGTGATACTTCATGTCTTCGCAGTTCCAGCACTGCAGAGAAATCTGGGGATTTGTGGGAGGTCCTCCAGTATATGTATGGCCGGGAGGAGCCTGTTTTCTACATGTCTGCAGTGCACGGCGCCGGAGGCGGTGGACTACCCACATGTTATGACTATTTGGGAGCAGGACGTGCTGTATGCTTAGAATAGAGGACACAGCAGGGGTAGATGACAGTGGTAGGGAGTAGAGGACATGGTAGGGGTTAGATGACAGTGACAGGGGGTAGAGGACATGGCAGGGGGTAGATGACAGTAGCAGGGGTAGATGACAGCATCAGGGGATAGATGACAGCATCAGGGGGTAGATGAAAGCGGCAGGAGGTAGAGGACAGTGGCAGGGGGTGAATGACAGCGGCAATGGTTAGAGGACAGTGGCAGGGAGTAGAGGACATGGTGGGGAATGGAGGGGTCAGGTGAGTGGTAGAGGACAGCGGTAGGGGGTAGATCACAATGGCTGGGGGTTTCACACAGCAGGGCATCCTAAATCAGATAGGGACAGTCAAAATCACAAGATTTGGTCCATTAAAATGCATTGTAGGGGGCATCTTGATTAGGGATACCCCACAGTCCAAAACCCTATGAACCCCCCACAGTCAGAATCACATAGTCATCTAATTATGAGATCCTACGCTGTTCAAATGCATCATCAGAGGGATTTTCCTCTGCAGCAGTCTCTCTGATATTTGCTGGGTGGAAAAGAAAAGGAAAAAAATGGGGACTTGCACTATACCCTATTTAATCTGTAGAGGTGCCGCCCCCAAAGCTGCAAAAGAGCTCATACCAGCAACCAAAAAAAAGGCATGTAGGAAGGAACTCTCAACTCATAAATTGATCAAAAAATACATTTTTATTAATTACATATTTATAATCACTACATACAATACACTCAACATATTAAAATCCCTTAAAAACACATAAATTGAACAATAACACACAGGACAAACCAACATAAAGGTGTATAGGCGATGGGGAGAGTCTCACCACACTAACTGAAATCAAAAGTCTAGATATATGTGCTAAATCATTCAACAAAGTGTTCCAACAGTGCAACTAAATATGTGCAAATTCTGCCTATGATCCGGATCACTATAAAATCTATTTATTTATAAAGTGCAAGTGCTCCCAGTCAATCAATCAATTAAGAATTAATATTCCCAACCATAACAACTCATAAACATATCAATCTACGCTATTCTCCAATTAAAGAATAATATGAAAATATAATCAACTGTATATATTATTAGGCATCCCAAAGGGGAACCACTGATGTATATCACAAAATCAGAAATTAAATCACAAATCTATCACAAAAAGCATCACCAGAAATAAAGCCAAGGTATCATGAAAATAACATGTGTGAAGTCTCCCCACCACCTACCACACCTGGAGCCACTCGTTCCGTGGGCGCATCACCCACTTCATCAGGCTCTCTGATCTTTGCTGGGATACCAGAGGGGCACACATTATGGAGGGATGGGGATGCGGCTACTCGTGGCCACATTTGAACAGCACGGATCAGGCGATTAGGTATGTGGCCCGTTGGGCCTTAATATGTCAGCCATTTCTTCTTTATTTTAAAAACTGGAAAACAGTTTAGGAAAGTGCCAAACGTAGCCCGAAGCGATGGTGTAACAATTACCTTTGCCTTCTGTATCCCTTTAAGGGTCAAAAAGCAGTTTCGTAACATGAAATACTTGCATAAACTCTCATGCGATAAATATTCGAGTTGCAGGTGACTAAGGGCCTTATTTATCAAGGGATAGCGCCAGGTAGTGTCTCACTAGTGCCAGGTAGCGCCAGCTATCGGTGACTACTGACTCCAGAACGCCAGGCGGCGGACACAATCACGCATTTATCACGCTAAATGAGGCTAGCGCCGGCGAGAGCGTCACCTAGCGCGGGATTCATCATGTAGCGGACTGCAACGAACAGCGCCGCTGCTAATCCCATCACAGCGCCAGGTATGACCTCTCGCTACCTGGCGCTCTCCAATGCATTTCAATGGAGCAATCTTTAAATAGTCATAATTTATTGATATGACTGTTTTTTTTTTTTTTTTTTAACTGTCAAAAATTCTGTGACCACTACGGCAATGTAAGATATTTTTTTTAAGCTAAAAAAAAAAAAAAAAAAAATTTGTGCAGAATTGATATTACAAGTCTGATATTAATGTATTCATATTACAAAATGTTGAGAAAAACTTGTTTAATTTATAAATAAAAAAATATGGTTGTTTTGGGGTTAAAAACTACTTTTAACCCATCGCCGCCAGCGCTCTGGGGTTTAAACAAGCATTTCACAGTGCGAGAATTTTTTGAGCGTGATTTGTTAATGAATATGCTGGGAGCCGTTCGCTCTGGCCATTCGCTGTCAGGCGCACCCATACAGCGCGGAACCTGTGAAACAGCGACTCCTAACCAAAGAGAGAGGGGTTTTTTTTTCTTGTGTCAATTGGTTGTGATAATGATATGCACTTGTATATAAATTTTTTTACATGGTGTAAATTTTTTTGATTAATGGTATGTCACAGTTTAGATATTTACATCTTATTCATTTGTATGTCAGCACTATAGCATAGTTTGTTTTATTTACTTCACTTCATATTTCAATTGTTGTATTTTTATATATGCATGTGTGTATTCTTACACACATTAGCATATATACACTTATATATTTGCATATATTTCTGTATATATATTTTTTGTATATATTTGTATGGTCATCATTCATGATATGTCCATGGGCATGATACACATTCGATAGCCCCTGTTTGGGCAGTATATATTAATCATCAATTTTCGGCCATACCGCTTGTTTTTAAACTGTCTTTGTGGTGTGTATATGTTTGATTGTTTTTAATTTTTGTACTAATTAAATACTTATTTTGATTGAGAATTGTTTAGTGGTGCTTCCTGTGGGAGGTAGGTGTGCAATTTGCATGCCGACTCCAGGTTGTGTTGAGTTCATTGTAGTAGGTGAGCACACAGTTTATATTGTAGGAATATTTTAGGTGGTGCACCCTCTGCTAGCACATTAGGATCCCCTCCGCAATCACACATTTATCAAGCCGATCGTGCTTAGCGACTGACAGAGCGCCAGATAGCGAATCATTCATCATTATTCCAGCCTCACCCCACAGCGCCAGCGAGCGACCTTGAACAGCGACAGGTATGACCTCGCGCTACCTGGCGCTCTCCAATGCATTTCAATGGAGCAATCTTTAAATATTTATAATTAATTGCTATAAATTTTTTTTTTTTGTTGTCAAAAATTCTGTGACCACTTCTGCAATGTTAGATATTTTTTTTAAGGTAAAAAAAAAAAAAAAATTTGTGCAGAATTGATTTTACAGGTCTGATATTAATGTATTCATATTACAAAATGTTTTGAAAAACTTTTTTTTTTTTTTTTCAAAAAATATGGTTGTTTGGGGGTTAAAAAACTACTTTTAACCCATCGCCGCCAGCGCTCTGGGGTTTAAACAAGCATTTCACAGCGTGATAATTTTTTGAGCGTGATTTGTTAATGAATATGCTGGGAGCCGTTCGCTATGGCCAATCGCTGTCATGCGCTCCCATACAGCGCGGAACCTGTCAAATAGCAACTCCTAACCCCGTATTCAACATTACTGCACACCGACTGAGTCGCTGTCAACAGCCGAACAACGGCCAAGCACAGCGAATACTAGCGGGCGCTGTGAAAATACAGCTACTGTCGCTCATCTGTCGCTACCTGGCGCTATTAATGAATCGGCCTCTTAGTTTCTTTTGCAACATTGACCTGGGCAATGTTAAATCAGAGGTCTAAATTTATCCAGCCTGTTGTGACCGGGATCACCACAGGGATTAGCAGTGGAATTGTCGTCTAAATGCAGAACTGCAGTAAGATTTCATAATGATTTCTGGACATTACGGTTGGAAATAATGGGGTTGCCAATAAGGATTGGGTATTCCAGTAGTAGGCAATGCTAGAATATTTTACGATTCCCATTGCTAAAGTGAGCCTCAAAAATTTTTCAATCTCACTTAAATTTGTGGGTTGCCATTCATGAGCTTGGGCTTGCCTCTGTGGGGGTGTTGTGCGAGAACCTGCTCAGCATAGCAATTGGTGTAATAAACCATATCCAGTAGGATGGTTTCTGAAATGAATACATTGAAGAAGTCAACGACACGTTTGTTGTGTCGACGTTGACTCCTGTGACCTAATCATTGAATTTGGGGGGAATAATTATTAGGGACCTCCACGAACGCACTCCTTCTCCAGCTGCAGCACCCTCTCCCTGATCTACATCCAGGGTCTCTAGGCTAAAATGCAAACTGGGTGAGGAGAGGAAATTCTGCCCCCCCCCCCCCCCCCTCACCCCTCACCATGAGCTGGTTACATAGGACATCAGTGACATTGGCATTTTGAAACAAATAAAAAACTGGTGCTTACCATGGGTTGCTAAGCGTGCTCCCCCCCCCCCCCCCCCCCCGTGACAATGCAACACACAGCATCACCCACTGAAAAGCAACACCATTTTACCAACAAACATCACTCTGTAACTGACAGGACTAAGAAACACAAAGTACTTCTTATCATGAGTAGATCAGCTATTCTCTCCCGAGGTAACACCCTGCATCCTCTACTGCCCTGATTTCTAAAAGACAACATTGTAATCACCACACTGCCTTCATCTCACCAACAAATATCAGATCAATAAGTAACTGCCCCACCACTGCTATCCAATCTTTATATATGTTCCCCCAGACCTAGACCCTAAACAGAAGAGTCCTCCATACAACAATATTATTAGGAAATCCCCAGACCTAAACATTGAAGTAAAAGTCCAGTCTTCCAATCACCACCACCTCTACCCGTGAATCCGCGGCAATAACTTCCTTATCCCCAATTCAACAGCGAATACACTGGCCGAAGCCGCACTACACTATTTCTTTACAATGGCAGTAATGAGGAATGCCCCTCACTGGTTGTATTGAGGCATACCCCTCATTGCTTGTAATGAGGGATACCCCTCAATGGCAGTAATGAGGGATGCCCCTCATGGGATGTAATGAGGGATACCCCTTACTGGCGGTAATGAGGGATGTACAGGGGTGGCATATAACGGTAGGAGAGGCAGCCACATATATTATCCGTTATAAGGATGTTAGGCGTTATAAGGGTTAATTAAAGGCCTGTTATTTTATACATACTGGTAAATGTTAATTTAACCTTTTCTCTTGCTGATATCAAATCACACCACAAGGTGGTAATGCTGCTCTATTCTATAAAGTTATACAATGTTTATTTATTTATGCAATTTCTAAATGCTATACTTCACTAATTCTGTCACAAGAAATTTCACCACTAGGTGGTGTGATCATCCCATTATAGAAAGCCCTAAATCATATCCCATGTTCCTTTCTGAAAACATGTCTGCTGTTAAATGTCTCATTTAAAGGGTTATTAAACACAAAAAAAACAAACAGGCACTCACCTCTCCTGCACATCGGGTCCTGGCTGGTCCACCATTTTAAAACCTTCTTGTTTTGCATCTGGTGCCTCACGTGCCTCTTGCCCCTCTCATGAATCACTGTGCCTGTGCACTGCACCGTCCATTCATTGCCATGGAGGGGCGGCCATGGCTTTCAGGTTTAGTAACACTTTAATAAATATTCAAAGTTGACATATAAATCACAAAGCAAACATGGTGTGAAATACACAGTGAATCAGCTTTGGAAAAACTTTTAAAAATGTTTTCATACAGCAAAATCCTATTGTTAAAATGTTGTAAACATCATAATCAGTTCAAATAAATCCAAATTGATGCTCTTTTAACTGGTGTTTTCAAAGGTCAATCAGTGTTTAGCCAATTCTCCCAAATTTGCATGCTCTAGCTGTCACACTTTTAAGGTGCCCAGTTTTGGAGTACACATCCACCACGTGCCCACCACCTGCTATAGGTACTCTTACAACGTGGTAGTGTGATAATGCGCCTCAGATTGAGCCCTTCATAGCTCTCTTAGCTGTGCTCATTCAGGATGTGGTGTCCTCCCCGTTCAGCGTGGGCCACATTAGATGTTTTATATATGTCCCAAAGGAGGTTTGGCATGTAAATAAAATCAATAGGGAAAACTTCTAGCGTGATATCGCTTTAATAGTATGTACTTTAAAAATATTTAAAATGTGCACTCACATTTAAAAAGCAATTGGAACAGCAGTATGAATGACAGGTGAAACTCACACCGTTCTTATGTTGCACTTCGGCCGATAGCGCTTAGAAAACAGGAGGGGTGATTACTGCCAATAACGGTCCTTATACTACATGCCCGATATTCTGCCCGACCGCCATCAGCGCGTTTCGTTGCTTTAGGGCAATTTTCTCAAGACTGGCGGCGCGGCGGTATGCGCTGCTTTAAATAATTTTCGGCTGAGGCGGATCGGGGAGGGTTTGGGGCCCGGACTTACGTGTCATAATGACGCAAGCCAATCAATGGCTCCAATGCATGTGAGCATAATGACGCTGAACGGTGGTTCGTCCAATAGCGTGTAAAAACCGCTGATAGAAGCCTATTAAGTTGTTCAACATCAGTCAAACAGGAAACGCTGGCGGGAACCTATTAGGTTCTGCAACGTCAGCAGGGTTATCAGCCATTCAATAGGCTTCTGCGGATCCAGGTTATTAGGTTCTGCAACGTCAGCAGGGTTATCAGCCATTCAATAGGCTTCTGCGGGACGGTGGGGGTGAAAGTGTCTGAGTGAAAGCAGTGGTGTGGATTTACCAAACTAAGAAGTGTCTATGAAACAGTTTAAGTCGAATTCGACATTTAACCCTTTCGGTGCCAGGGAATCTAAGGTGTATATCCAATAACTTTCCCTTCGTGAAATATCCCTTGTCAGGTTTGATCCCCTCCAGTGTCGATCTAGTCGGTCTATTCCTATGAAGAACACTTGGTGTGGGTCTTGCGAGTGGTGTTGTTTAAAATGAGCTGAAAGGTTATGTGTTTCTAGTCCCTTATTAATGGTATATATGTGCTCGCGGATATGTATTTTAAGTGGCCGTATGGTTCTGCCTATATACTGTAGTCCGCACGGGCACCATATTAAATATACCACCCCCGCTGTATTACAGGTTATGAATTTAGTTATTTTGTGTTCTTTCGTTAATTTATTATCAGAGAATGACTTTTTGGGTTTTTCTATTGGGATGCATGTCTTGCAGCCCATACATGACCCACACCTGTAGAAGCCTTGTGGGGGATTATTAACAAGGGCCATGGGTTTTGGGGGATCTAGATAACTTTTAGTGAGTTTGTCTTTCAGATTAGGAACCTTGCGGAAGATGACTCTAGGACGTTCCGGCAGTAGTGGCCCCAAAGTAATATCGCTCTTAAGAATGTGCCAATGTTTAGTTATGAGATTTTTTATATCCTTATACTGTGAATTAAAGCCTGTTATAAAAGAAAAATCAGGTTGCGTGTTATATACTTTCTTTATGGGGACATCTATTAGGGTAGTTCTCTCCGGGGTTCTTATTTCTTCCCTTTGGGCTTCAATTTCCTCTCTCTTATATCCTTTCTCAACAAATCGTTGAGACAATATCATTGATTGGGCATCATAATCGCTTTCTCTCGTACAGTTATGTCGTAGGCGCATAAATTGCCCTTTTTGTATGGCCCTTAGCCAGGTGGGATGATGGCAACTAGATGAAGGGACATAACCATTACGATCAGTTGTTTTAAAGTAGGTAGTAGTCACCAATTTTAAGCCTTCCTTTATGATGGTGAGATCTAAAAAATTAATAGATTCGTGCTGATAACCCTGCTGACGTTGCAGAACCTAATAACCTGGATTATGCTCACATGCATTGGAGCCATTGATTGGCTTGCGTCATTATAAGGGGTCCCAACCCTCCCCGCCCCGCCTCAATCGAAAACTATTTAAAGCAGCGCATACCGCCACGCAGCCAGTCTTGAGAAAGTTACCCTAACGCAACGAAACGCGCTGACTGCGTTCAGGCAGAATATCGGGCATGCAGTATAAGGACCGTTATTGGCAGTAATCACCCCTCCTGTTTCCTAAGCACTATCGGCCGAAGTGCAGCATAAGAACGGTGAGAGTTTCACCTGCCATTCATACTGCTGTTCCAATTGCTTTTTTAATGTGAGTGCACATTTTAAATATTTTTTAAAGTACATACTATTAAAGCGATATCACGCTAGAAGTTTTCCCTATTTGAACTGATTATGATGTTTACAACATTTTAACAATAGGACTTTGCTGTATGAAAATGTTTTTAAAAGTTTTTCCAAAGCTGATTCACTGTGTATTTCGCACCCTGTTTGCTCTGTGACTTATATGTCAACTTTTATTGTTTATTGAACCTATTGGGGTAATTAGGCTAATTTCACGTTGAGCAGACAGCACTAACCAACACTCTAATAGATATTGTAAGATAACTAGCGCGGTTTTATTTCCTAACCTTTATACTTTAATAAATATACCTACAGTAATTTTTCTTCCTGTTGTCTCTTTATTTTTGTCATTTATTTTTTTATTTATGAATGGTATTGTTCAGTCAAGTTCCCCTTTTCACTTGTTATTTGTCTGTTATCTGTGTAGGTTTTTTGCTCCTTTCTGTAATGTTTGAATTGGTTTTTTTAAATTCTTTATTAGGTTTTTGCCTTTTTATTTTGATGTTTTACATACAATAAAGTCCTTACCTTTGCTGGAATAGTATACCCCCAGCTCTGGATGCTATTGTTCCAGTTTTTTTTACTCTGTTTACATCCTGATTTGGAATTCCCTGCTGCACATCAAATGGTCGATTCAGCACCAGCTGAGAAAACTGCCATTCACTTTCATTGTATATATTGGGGGTGATTCAGCACCAGATTGAAATAGTACACTTTTATGTTAAAACGGACAAATCATTCCGATTTTGACTACTCTGGTGATTGGTTCTTGCCCTGGGAGCATCCCAAAATGCCCTGCTATGGGAAACCCTTTGTCTACTCCCCTCACCTTTCGGCCTTTCCCACGGCGCAGGTGCGGACAATCAGCGCTTTATACAGTGCATAAAGTGCATACACCGATAATGTATGCAAAGGAAAACGAACTACCATAATGTGAGATGCAAAAAAGAGATAATGATTTAATATATAAGTGTCAAACCACAGTGGTATCATACAAATAAAGGTGTTAGTGTATAATACAGTGCTATATACAGATAAATGTAGTAACACGGTTGACCGCTAGATGACGTCAGATGCCAATAAGCATATCATACCTGTATATACAGGTCCATATTAAGTACAAACTGTAAGGGTTAAACTTTATTTGCAAGGCGAAAACGTGCAGAGCATATGGGCAAATGTATATACCATTGAATCAAGTATCATCTTCAAACAGACATGTCACATCACATGATAAGGCAAGATTGATAAGAGCCTTCTTCAGGAGGGAGCGGTACCAGCATAATCATCTTCTATCATTTGTCCCATCCTATAAGGGTAATAGTTTTGACCTCGACATTCAGTTACAAATGTTTTTCCGCACACTCAGAATCAAATCCTTCTTTTCCTATCACCCATCTACTAGACCTACCACTAGTTCAATCTTGGAAGAGGTGGACTTGACTATGTGCAAACCCAAAAGTCGATGGAGCCCGCCTCCAACATCACACGCACTGGAAACCTTTATCAGCTTGGTTCAAAGGGAGGTCTGTAGTATTAACAGACACAGGGCCGTATTTAGGGTTCATGCTGCCCTAGGCACTATTTGTGTTTCACCCCCCCCAACCAAGTAGAAGAGGTAAAGTGGGTTGAAGACCCAGCACAGTGGAGTACATGGGGGATGCGGCAGGTCAGCAAAGCTAGTGGAGACTGAAACAAATTTGGCAGGGAAGCTAGGGATGCTGATGCACAGTCCAAAACAATGGCATTAGTATGCACAGCATAGCATTGCTTGGACAAGAGCCCACATGTGGGAACGTCAGAAAGGTGGGCAACCAGGGGGGTTTTACACAGCGGGGCATCTCAAATTGTGATGCCCCAGGGACAGGTACCAATCACCAATATAATCAAATTCCTGGTGATTTGTCAGGGGTCTATGTCCAGGAGGCCAGACATACACTTTAACCGACCCACATTCATCATTTACAGAAATCCACCAATTTTATTAAAAAATAGGTACTGATCAAATTTGCTCACAGTGCTGCAAGCCCAATTGTTCTTACCTGATGCTCACTCCCTCAATAAAACCGGGATCCTGTGATTGCAGATCGGCGATCATTGGGTCGACGTGGTGGCTAGCAGCCAATATTTATTCCATTTTACTAAGGGAGCAAGGATAAGGTAAGAAATGGGCCTACAATCGGGGAGAGGAATCAGCAAAGGGCAAACACCCCATCAACCCCTCACACCATTAGCCCCACACATCAGTTAACCCACAAACACACACCATTATCCCCATTATACCCTCCATTATCCCCATTATACGCCATTATTACCCTCCAGTACACGCACACTATAACCCCACACCTAACCCTCACACCTGTTAAACCAGACCATAACCAGTTTTTTTCAGCCCTGTAGTCTAAAAGCCCCCAGCGCCAGCCAATTACCTTTCCCCAGGGCATACTGATTCAGGATGCCCCACTTTCCATTCATCCCACAGCGCACACGCGGCCCTTGATGGCATTCCTATGGCTAAATGGCCAGAACTGGCCCGCACAGCAGGAGGGGAACAGCCAGCAGGTGGTCCCAAACCTTCCATTAATAATAGATAGCCAGGTGACACATGCACCAGTAAAGGGGAGCCAAAACCCAGGCTTTGGTCTGTTTTAACCTTCCACACATACAGTTAAAGTGGAACAAAACCTGAGAATTTGACTTTCCCCCTTTTGTGCCATTCCCCAGGGCATCTCAAATTGGGATGCCCCGCTGTGTGAAACCCCCCAGGGTGGCGGTATTCACTCACCTACCGTGTCCAACGGCACAATGAGAGCAGAATGAGAGTAGCCATTTGGCAAACGACTCTCACTGACTTCAAAGGCTAGCACAAGCGGCCTCATCTCCAGCGGCGTGGGCGCTCCTGCCTCAGTGTGTCTCTTTGAAAACAATGAGAGCCATTTGCCCTTTGACATCGTCACAGCAAACGGCTCTCATCGAACGAGAGTCCACACATGTGCCGCACCCAGAAAAGGCGAGTGATCACCGGCACCCAGAGGGGATTCACACAGTGGGCCAGCGGCTTCTTTTAGATTCCAGGGCTAGCCTGGCTGGGTTTTGTTCCACATAACACCATTAACCACACGCATTGTGAAAGCAAATAAAATACAGTTTTGAACAGTCCTAAAGTCTAAAGGACTCCAGGGCCAGCCAACTCCATCTTCAGGATTCCCCACTGTGTAAAACCTCCAGGGGATAGCCATGAGTCTTGCCTTTCCATCGATCCCATAGTGCATGCGCAGCCAGAGGTGGCATCTCCCTGGCTGAATGGCCAGTGCGGGCAAGCAGAGAGGGATGTCCCTGGATCTCCATTATTTCAGAATAGATTGCCAGGCAACGCAAAATATTCTGGATTACTGTAACCTGTACATGCGCCATGGGAGAGAGGTAAGAGTTTTGGCGTTACCTGAGGTTTCACACACAGGAGAATCCTCAATCATGTTTACCAGCTTTTAAAGCGGAACAAAACCCAGGAATATGAGTTTCCAGAGTCTTGTTACGTGTCCCTGAGGCATCTTGAATTGGGATGCCCTGCTGTGCATTACCCCTCAGTTCACCCGTTTCCACGACTCTAGTGGGGCATGCATGGGCTCTCAACCAATGAGAGCCACCTGCTGTCACTACGTCATTTGGCAGGTGGCTCTCATTGACTTGATTGGGGAGCTATCTGAATGGCTGGGGCAGGAGCGCGCACACACCACCGGGAATACAGGGAATGTGGCAGCACATGCTCCCAATCACAATTAGACCTGTCTGACTAATGACCTAGTCACGGCTCTCATTGAATGAGAGTCTGTGAATGTGCTGCTGGAGCATGGAAAGGTGAGCTTTTACCAAAGCCCTGGGAGGTTTCACACAATGGAAAAAGCGAACGGAGCTGGAATCTTTTAGATTCCAGGACTGCAGCTGGTGGGTTTTGTTCCGCTTTAAAGTGGATCAAAACCCAGTGCGATTCCCTCCCCCGGGGCATCCAAAATTGGGATGTGTGAAACCCCCCAGGTCATACCATACACTTACCTTGTTTCACGGTCCAACGGCGCAGGTGCGAGCCACATCCCTGCTATCCCTCTAGCAGGGCGCGTGCCTGTGCCAGGCATCTGTGAATGGCCGGCGCGGGCGCGCTCCCTGTTAGAGGGAAACGGGGGATGTGGCTGCCAGCCTGCTCAGAGCCGCTGGCCTTAGACAGCGTGACGTCAGCGGCTCCAAGCGCTCTGATTGGACGAGCGCCCACGCCAGAGGACCGGGAAGAGGCGAGTTGCGCTTGGCATCTCTGATTGGGGTGCCCTGGGGGAAAGGACAAAAACCTAGTATAGTCAAATACTGGGTTTTGGTCCACTACCCAGAAATTTTACTATGCTAGGCTTTGGTTCACTTAAAGCAGATCAAAACCCAACAGCGGTCAGCATCTTGTAGTTTTGTTCCTCTTTAAGTGGACCAAAACCCAGGAATTTCACTATCCTGGGTTTTGGTACCTTCTTATGGGCATCCAGATTTGTGATGCCCCGCTCTATGAAACCCCCCAGTTCTCTCAAAAACTTAACGTGGATCAAAACCCAGCTGGATCGGCCAGGAATCTATAAGATTCCCGAGCCAATCCATTCCCTCCCCGCGGGGCATCCGAAATCGGGATGCCCCACTGTGTGATACCCCCAGGTCGCCAGCTACACTTACCTTAATCCCGGTCCAACGGCTGCATCCCTGCTGTCCTTCTAGCAGGGCACGTGCCTGCGCCGGCTATTTGTAAATGTCCAGCATGGGCGCTCTCCCTGTTAGAGGGAAGCGCGATATGCGACCGCCAGCACACTCGGAGCTGCTAAGCTAAGACGTCGCTCAGACGTGCATAGCTCAGCGGCTCAGAGCACGCTGATTGGACGAGTGGCCGCACATGCGCCCTAGGACCGAGGTGAGGTGAGATGATGCGGGAGATTTGGGGGTTTCACATAGTGGGGCACCCTGGGGGAGTGGACCAAAACCCAGGATAGTCAAAATCCTGGGTTTTGGTCCACTTTAACCTTCCCTCATCCCACTGTGCATGCACAAGCTCTTGTCCAATCAGCGCTTTATGCCGTGTAATTTAATGCACAGCATAAAGCACCATTGGTACAAGAGTTGTACCACAGGAGAGCGGCCACTTACCTGGTCTCCTGATGTGTGCTGCGGTGGACTGAACACCGTGCAGGACCACGCCCCCGAACTCCCGCAGAAGACAGGTGGCAGCTGCAAATGGAGGTAGGGCGGGGGATGCGAGGGGGGGGCAGAGTGAGGAGTGCGGCGGGAGTTGCGAGGGTGGGAGGACGAGGAGTGGAGTGGATGTTGTGAGGGAGGGCAGGGCGAGGAGTGAGTCGGAGGATGCGAGAAGAGGCAGGGTGAGTAGTGGGACGGGAGATGGAGGCGGGGGATGCGAGCGGCGGGGGGGCAGCATGAGGTGGGCGCGCTGGTGTGCCGCTTCTGTCAAGACAGGCAACGGCTGCGAGCAGGGGGCAGAGCGAGGAGTGGGGCGGGGATGAATATTATGAGCCCCGCCCCACTCCTCGCCCTGCCCTCCCGCTCGCAGCCGCCACCTGTCTTTGACAGGAGCGGCTTCACCAACCAGCAGACAGGCGGTGGTGGGGTGGGCGGGGCAGGGCAGTGTGGTGCGGGGGGGGTGCCGCCGTCCCCGCAGGCTCAACTTGGGCAAGTTTTTTTTTTTAATTTTTTTTTACAATTATTCCTATCTTTGCACTGAGCCCGCCCCTGTCTGGAAGCTCCGCCCTAGGCACGTGCCTACACGTGCCTAGTGGCAAATACGGCCCTGAACAGACACCCAAAGAAATTCCACCACAATCTGAGTCATAGTGAAAAAATAGCACTTTAGAAATTGAAAGATAACCCACTTATCACAATTAAACCAGCTGAAAAAGGCGGTGCTATTGTAGTGATGAATACGCCTGATTATGTACAGGAAATCAATTCACAACTCCAGGACACTACAGTTTACATACCTATCCAAGGTGACCCCACTGGTGACATAAAGAGATCCATAGACAAAATCATACAAGAGGCTCTCGATAAAAACTTGATTGATGAGAAACTGTCCAAATTTCTCACTACAGAATATCCACTCACCCCTCTTTTCTACTGCCTCCCTAAGGTACATAAAAGGTTACAAAATCCACCCGGACGCCCTATAGTGTCAGGCTCAGACTCCGTCTTTCAATCGCCTGCCATCCTGATTGACCGTATCCTACAACCCTTGGTTATCGCCATGCCCTCCTACTTACAGGACACGACCGACTTTCTTAACAGGCTAATGGGCTTTGGCACACTCACCCCAGACTGTTTGCTTGTCACAATGGATGTGACAAGCCTGTACACATCTATACCACATGTGGATGGCCTCCGGGTCATCTCCAAGGCCCTAGATTCGATCAACATTGAACCAGATCTTAAGACATTCACACTGGCTTTACTAGAAATCATACTTAAAAAGAATGACTTTTCCTTTGACGGACAGTTCTATTTGCAATCTCAAGGCACAGTGATGGGCTCCAACATGGCCCCGAGCTATGCTAAACTTTTAATGTCTGATTTTGAGAATACCTTGTTTACCCACATGAATCATACACCACCCATGCTCTGGTATGGATGAGATACATCGATGACGTATTCTTACTGTGGCAGGGTGACGTCACCTTACTATTACAATTCCATCAATACCTTAATCAATGTCTTACTACAATTTCCTTTTCTATCGAACACAGTCTGGACACCATACACTTCCTAGACTTAGCAGTCTCGGTCAGGGATGGACACCTTACTACAGACCTGTTTAAAAAACCTACAGATCGAAATTCTATACTGCATGCTAACAGTTTTCACCCTCCTTCCCTAATTAAGGCCCTCCCGTTTAGTCAACTGGTAAGGATTCGCAGAATCACCACCACTGATGAGCTTTATCAACAACGGTCTAACCAACTAATTGACAACCTGAAAATACGTGGCTATGATATGGCACAACTTAGGAGTGCGCAGACAAAGGCCAGGACCCTTGACAGAAAGAAGCTCCATAAATACAAAGGTAAAGTTACCAATGAGAGGATCCCTCTAGTTTTAACTTATTCATACCAATCACAAAGGGCACAAAGGATCGTCAAAAAACACTGGCATATACTACAGGGTGATGACAAACTCGCCACTGCCTTCAAGTACCCACCTATGACGGCATATAAAAGAGACAGAAGCATTAGGGACTCTCTTGTCAAAACTCATTACGCCACCCCTAAAGATACCAAGATAAGCTGGTTATCACCACATTACCCAATTACGTTTCACTGTTATAGAGATTGTCCGTAGACCACCGAGGGGAGGCAATCTCAATCAAAAACTCCTGCAAAGGGAATTATACTGGATACATGAGCTACAAACTAAGAGCCCAGCAGGCATGAATGAAGAGATAGACTACTCCCCTTTTTATTGAATACCTAATCAGGGCCCTTGCCTTACTACTGTTCCCCATGCATAACATGTAAAAATTCAATCCTTTAGCAAATTGCGCCATTATGCTGATCACTGGCACTATCCCATTGGGACAGTGTCAGCAGCCTTACCAGTTTTTAATCAAACACTTCACTTTTTGTGTTTTAATTCTTTTTTTTCTCTTATGAAAGGCAGACTGTTCCACTTTCGTAAAGGGATCCACTGCTTGCTACAATATGTGAAGGACCATCCATCACTGAGACCCACTGTGACCTCCTGTGCGCTTGGATAGCCTGGGTATTCCTGTGTGACCTCCTGTGCGTTTAGATAGCTTGGGTACTCCTTTCTCCTGATTGCTATGTTCCTGATATGGACGTAAGGAGCTGTTTGAATAACAGTTAAGACACGCATGCTGCCTGATCCACGCTATAAGCTGTCCCCCTCTGTAATCCCGGACACTTGCTCGTTACAGCATCACTGAGGGATTTATGACGCATACAACCTGCTCCGCCTACGATGCAACGTCGCCCCCTCGGGAGCGGCCATCTTTTTGGTTGGTTTCCCTGTTTCACTGGACTTCCTGTACACAGCGCCTCACTTCCGGCGCCCCCGGACTCGGCGGCCATCTTGGTTGAGGCACTGCGCACTTCGCGCTTACATGGAAACAAACAAGGACGCCCACTCCTGCAGTTTACTGATGTTATTGCTACACAAGCCCAACATATGCTCTGATTGGTTCCTTGATCTTCTGTACGCCAAACCCTGATCCCAGGCTCCAACCCAGTGACATTGCGGGTCGCCCCGCACGCCAGCCACCAATTGGTGCATCATTCAACACCAACCAGTGATTGGCCGGGACCACCCCCGACGTCACGGATGACGTGCGACAGCCGGCGCCCGAGCGCGTGCCCCTGTCCCCACCATCCAGCACATGTGAGGTCTCAGTCCACTATATAAACAGTCTGTCTTGATTATGCTGGTACCGCTCCCTCCTGAAGAAGGCCTCCGCAGCCGAAATGATGAGGGGTTACTTCCACTTGCTGCCACTGCTTGTAAGCTGACTCTTATCAATCTTGCCTTTCTTATCATGTGATGTGACATGTCTGTTTGAAGATGATACTTGATACAATGGTGTTACTACATTTATCTGTATAGAGCACTGTATTATACACTAACACCTTTATTTGTATGATACCACTGTGGTTTGACACTTGGGGGTTAACAGTGGGGCATCCCACATCAGCTGGCGATGTTGATGCTGCATCAGCAGTGATTGGTCCACTTTAAGCTCCTATTCACAATATGTAATATTAAAATGGCTGAAGAAATACTGACAGAATTGACCTAAGTGTGGTCAATCAGTGATAACACAAATATAACTACCAAAACACATATTCCTAACTCAAAAGAACACATGTTGTTAGTGGTTCAAGCAAGGCTGGTCGAAATTATGGGGATGCCCTTCTGGCTCTCCTTCTTGGTTCTGCCTGCACATATTTGGGCAGGGAATTTTTTTAACTAAATAGCACTTTGGGCATGGAGACTCCTCCGCATGTACTATAGTACCCCTAAAACTTGCATTTACAAGTATTTTCCATCTCCAGAGTGTTACTATAGTGCTAATAACATGCCTAACTGCTGTGGCATGGAAGCGGGCAGGTAGTTAGAATGTCAGTACACAGATGACAGCACCAAATTGCTAGGCATACTCAATCGATACTCAATACTCAAGAAATTGATGGCATCTTCCCATATATTTTCCAGTTCAGCACTCAACCTGGCGCCCAGAGTCTACACTGTAGCCTGGCACGTGAGCACAGACTGGGCTGCAAGGAAGTCCGCGGTTGTGCAATCAGTGAATGGGTGTTGCAAGGCCTGGCAAAGCAAGAACTGGACTTTAGGATGGAAGGTATGTTTTGAGCTGAAGATAGCCCAATTCGGGATGCCCCACTGTTAGAACCCCTGTGCAGGTCTGCAATCACTTTCAGCCTGCAATACCTTTTTACAGCGGTCCCTGGCATCCCTGCAATTGAATTGTGCTCCCGCTCCAAGCCATTCAGAAAGGCTGGGCGCAGTTGGTTGTCGATGACTGCAGAGAAAACAGGGAGCAGCTGATTGCGCTCCGTATGCCAGCACTCTTATAAAAACCAAACTTTATGCTGTGCATTATTATGCAGAAAATAAAGCGCTGATTGAACGAGAGCCCACATATATGCACTGTGGGAATAGCTGAAAGGTAAGTTGTGTGAGCAATTTGGGGAGTTTCACAAAGCTGGGCATCCCAAATAAGAATGCCTTATAGGTTACACTTTAAACACATTAGTGATTTTTATTTCAATTTCTGATCAGCATATAAGACTACCGATACATCTTCCAAAGCAAATGAAGCTTCATATTTTCTTTAAATTAAGGGAACAAAGTTTTCACTTTTTCTCTGCATTTTAGTCGTGAATTCATTAGTTTGTTTAATTAAAGTTAGAAAAAAAAGTTTATGTCTATAATTCTAATAAAACATTTGCAACATCAGGATAAAATAGATTATATCATTACTATGGCAACAACCTGCCTTGAAAAGATTCTCTGTTGAACACAGAAGCGGAATGATCTTCAGATACAGGACAAGGTTTCTGTGTAGGTGGCAGCACAGTTCTACAGCATAAAAGGTACAATTTGACTGTACTATTCACTGCACAAAGAACATTGCATATAGTGAGCAATGCCAGCAAGCATATACAAAAAATAGAATGCATAAATAAAGACTTCAGTTTTTCTTACGTAGTTAGCTCTTATTATTTTTATGTTATTTCATGTTTCTGTTTACTTGCAATTTGGTTTACAGGCATATATGGCACTGTGTGGGTTTATTAAAGAGGAACTATGGTCAGAAATGAAGCAGTAGAAAGCTCCTGGATCAGGTGATCAGCCGGGTGGCCCAGTTCTTTGTCTGCCTTGTCTCCGCGCCACAAAATCCAGAAATGTTGTAGCCTGTAGTGACTACCTCCTGAAGTCAGGCACCCTGGATGGAAACTGAAGGAGTTACACACCACCCAACAGGGTGAGGACGCCCCCTTCATGCCTGGCCTGGCTTTGCCGGTGGCTTGGGGCCCTGTGGCCATGATGTCCTGGGCTTCCCTTGCTACTCCGTGAGTGTGTCATCAAAAAGGTGAGTCCCATTAAGAGTCTTAGCTATCAAGTGACCCACCTAGTCCATTGTCTCAACTGTATGAGGCACAGAAGTGGATGAGGCCCAGAAGTTGTCCATTCATCTTAATAGCAGGGGGATCAACACTTCGCCGATGGAGGCATTTTCTCTGGCTTTTGATCATCTTCTTCCCAGCAAAGGAAAAAACAAAAGTGGTGATTACAGGACGGAACATTGATGCTGCCATGACATGGCATTCCAGTACATGCCAGATATGACATGCCTGAGGAAGGAGTTTATACCTAGCCAGGCCAGATTTGGGATCATCCTCCTCAGAAGGTTTAGATCATTGCTTTTCCCACTCTTCAGAGAAGGCAAAACAAGCATCCAGGCATCAAGGGCAGTTTATCCCACCTGCAATGTTCCCTCTAAGCCTCAGCTGCTGCTGTGCGGAGTAACAAGAGAGCTGGGCAATGTCCCACCTAAGGTGGCTGCTGGCCTATCTCCGACGATCAACGCGCCCCTCTACTGTAGAATGATTGTGGGGTGGCCCCACATCATGGAGACTGCACCTAGCATCATACAAGAAAGCAACGATGGCACAGGAACAAGATCAGCAGACAAGGTGAGTTTTAAAACGTCAAACAATGAGCAATCAGCTGAGAGGTGCAGCTAGGCTTTCAGGCACCCGGGGCAAAGATTCAAAATGGCACCCACCCATCTGTGCTCAGGCCCCACTTTGGGGCCCCCCTGACCTGACATGTGCCCCTCCTGCGCCCCCAGCTACGCCCCTGGATCAGCTAGGGGGCAAAGGTGAGTATCACTTTTTCATTTGGCTGTGTATGTATAAATATACACTATACAAATTAAATATATATAAATATACACCAACAAATTAACATAAGATAACCTGTCCACAAAACTTATATAAATACAAGCATCTCCTCACCACTATGCTTGAGTGGATTTTTTTTTGCTGGTACCAACAGTTGTACTGGTTCCACCTGGAACAGTGCAGGACTAGGGAAGGAAAACCCAGTGTTCAGGCCCAGATTAAGGACATTCATGGTATGGAGCAGTTCTTTCTTGGGGGCCCCCATCTTTTATGGGGGGCCCCCCATCACCACACCCTCCATCACAAGCCCCCTATGCCCCCAACTGTCTTAGCTCACAACCAAAGACAAAAACAACAAAAAAGAGATTATGGGGACATAAAGGAGAGAATGGGGTGATATAGAGCCAGAGGGGAGAAAAGGGGGGAATAGAGAGTTATGAAGAAGAGAAAGAGGAAATATAGAAAGAGGTTAGAATAGGGGGATATGGAGAGATGGGAAATAAAGGGGGGGGGGTATGATGAGAAGAAAAAGAGAAAGGGAGGATAAGGAGAGGAGAGAAAGGGGGATATGGAGAAACTTAGGAAAGAAAGGGGGAATATGAGGAGACAGAGTAGAGAAAGAGGGAATATGGAGAGAAAGGCGGATATGGGGAGAAGGAGGAGGGAAAGGGGGACTATGGAGATATACAGGAGAGAAAAGGGAATATGGAGAGACTAGGCAGAGAAAGGAAACATGGAGAGAAGGAAGACAGAGAGGGAATATGGAGAGAAGGAAGACAGAGAGGGAATATGGAGAGAAGGAGGAGAGATAGTGGGAATATGAAGAGAATGAGGAGAGAAGGAGTAGAGATATAGGCAATATGGCGAGGAGGAGAGATAGAGGGAATATGGAGAGAAAGGTGAATACAGGGGGGATGAGGAGAGAAGGGGGGAATATTGAGAGGAGGAGAGATAGAGGGAATATGGAGAGAAAGGCAGATACAGGGGGGATGAGGAGAGAAAGGGGGGATATTGAGAGGAGGAGAGAAAGGGGGAAAGTGAGAGAAGGGGGAGAGAAAGGGGGAACATGGAGAAAAGGAGGAGACATGGGAGAACATGGAGAGAAGGAGAGAAAGACAGAATAGGGAAAGGGGGATATGAGAAGATGGGAGAGAGAAACAGGGAATATGGAGATATGTAGGGGAGCAAGGGGGAATGTGGAAAGAAGTAGGAGACAAAGAGGGAATATGGAAAAAAGGGGTAGAGAAAGAGGGGATATGGAGAGAAAGAGGGGATATGGAGAGAAGGAGGAGACCGAGGGAATATGGAAAAAAGGGGTAGAGAAAGAGGGGATATTGAGAGAAAGAGGGGATATGGAGAGAAGGATAAGAGAAAGAGGGAATTTGAAGAGAAAGAGGAGAGAAAGGTGGAACGGGGAGAAGAAGCAGAGAATGGGGGGATATTGAGATATACAGGAGAGAAAGGGGGATATGAGGAGAAGGGGGAGAGAAAGGGGAAATTTGGAAATAAGGAGGAGTAAATGTAAATGGGCACTTGGGGGGGGGGGGTGACATACATCCACCAGAGACCAGTTTACAGGGTGATGAGTGTGGTGGGGGGTGTGGTTTATACATAGAGCAAGTAAGATATAAATACATAACACTTTACTATCACAGAAGTCGACACTACAAAGAAACTAAAAAACAGCCCCCCCCCAAATATGAGTGGATAAGTTATGCTCTTCTTCTGCAGAGCAACAACACCCAGCATTAGCCACTGATCCCATCATTGAAAAATATCACCAAAATCACCACAAAGCCTCCATTTAACCAAAACAATGATCAGATCTCCAAATTGATTATTAAAGGAACAGTCCGGTTTTGGGGACCATTCCCTCTGACCTCAGATCAGCTAGTGCCAGTGGGCACACAGCAACCCACTTATTTCATCTCTGTACCTGTGTCGCTTATCAGTCTTCTGCAGCCTTGGTTGGTAAAACCGAGAGTTACGCTTCCTGGTTCCAGCTGTCGGGTTGGCATGGCCTGTGTACAGCCCAGTTTCCATTGAAAATAATAGGCTGGTAAACTCTGGAGTTGGCGCAGGAGCGGTGCCAAGGATTATGGGTTGCTTTGTACCCACTCTCGCTAGCTTGCCTGAGGTCTGTGGATTTTTCCATTCAAGACAACCAACCATGTTATTGGTCCCCTGGCAAAATCGAGCATTGTTATTAGCCGCCACAGTCACTGGCTTCTTTTGGGTATCTGGCCATCGGCAACCAGATGACTATGACGGCCAATCACATTTCTCGATTTCATGAGGGACTGAGGCGAAAGAAAAGATTTTGAAGGTTCACTGGGGTTAATGTGCAGGGGGCACTGCCAAGAGATGCCCCCTCCCCTAGGAACAACGCCCATTTTGTAAAAATGTTTAAGTAACCCTCAGGCATCCCCATTCGGAATACCCCATTGTGTGAACCTCCCTGGTATTGCCCTGCAAACACTTACCTTTCTGTCGCACCCACAGCATGTTTTGCACCAGAGGTGTGCTCCCCTGCCCATACATTCAGATAGGATGAGACCGCAGCAGGCCACAGACCACAGGACCTCCAGTGTCACTATGCCAACACTTTGTCCAAACAGAGCTGCATATCAAGCCTTATACATGGCATACAGTGCTGATTGGAAGTGACTGCACATGCACCATGGGACTAGTTGAAAGGTACATTTTTGGGCACCCCAGGGGGTGAAGCATGGCATAATGCAGCTTACAGTCCTGCACTTATACTTATCTAGTAAATGGTCTCCAAGATGGGGGACTGGATATCAGAGCACACACACCTACTAACTGCTAAAATGTGTGCTGCAGTTTCCTGTCCACCTTCTCAGAGACCAAGCCTGGACTAGAGAGGAGTATATACAAGTGTAGTTTGGCTGAGGTAATCAACCATTTGCCATAACCTTCTTCATGCAGAGCCCATCACCTCTCTCCCCCATGTTGCTGCATGTGGCTCAGCAGCCAGTGACCCTGCTTAAAGTGGACCATCACCCAGGGGTGATCGGATCGGGAATCTATAAGATTCCCGGGCCGATCACTTCCCTCACCGCGGGACATCCGAGATCGGGATGTCCCGCGGTGAGGGCCCCCCCCCCAAAACCCCAAATAAACTCACCTCATCGGCGGGCGCACTGTCTTGTCCGCCGCTGTAACCCGCTTGTCCGTGGCCACGTGGGAGCGTGTTGAGGTGAGTATTGGGGGCTTTCTGGGGGGTTTTACACAGCGGGACACCCCCAATCGGGGTGCCCCCCTGAAGTGGACCAAAACCCAGGATAGTCAAAATCCTGGGTGTTGGTCCACTTTAATGATAGAGACCCTTACAGGGAGGGGGGATGCCAGAAGGAATGGCCCTTATCTGTACATGGAGGGGGGGGGATGCCAGAAGGAAGGCCCTTATCTGTCTTGGCAGTGCCAGAGTGGCCACAGCAATTCTCCCTTCTCTAAAAACCTAGAACTGGTTTCGATCAGACCAACAGCAAGACCCAGCCAACTGCTCACCTGCTAGAGGAGATCCAGGGAAGCTCCTGGCAGGTGATGCTGTGAGAGAGCAGCCATGTCTCACAGGAGCGCTGGGGCAGGTCGCTATTCACACACAAGGATCTGGATTCCCTGCACTTATGCTGGCCACAGAGAAGTTAGAGCAGCAGCAGGAAATACACCAGCGACCCCTGCTGGCCGGAGGAGCAAGCTGTAGTACATTTACTATAATGACTTCCGACCTGTAGAATTGATCAGCTCCTCTCAGCAGCACTTGCTGCGCGGGTGGGGATTAGAGATGCACAGCCTTGGAATAGCGGGTGCGCGGCCGCTCAGGCGCGCACCTTAAAGGGAACACTGCCCACCTGTCCACCTATCCCACTCCTTCCTGAATAAAATATGATCGGCAAGTGAAATCCTACCTCACCTTCTGACATTTGTATTTCACAGCTTCCGTCCGCTTCTCTGGGACCTCTCCCTTGATGCTGAGTGCCACAAAGGTCAGTGTGATCAATCTGTCAACATCCTCAACCGGCACATGTCTGCTGTTGCTGGATGTCTTCTTTCCTGTCCAAATGTGGCTACAGTCTGGCACCACCAATGACCACCGGTCAAGGGCCTCCTTCTCCAGCCGTTGAAGGCAAACTACTGCATCTGCAGCCAACAACTGGGGCGCCACCACAGGTAGCCAGCCCGGTACCGGACTTCGACCGTCCAGATCCAAAGTGTGGGAACAGGTCTGTCAGAGAAACAGAGATCACCAGTGGGGGCCCAACTTCAAATTGATGAACATTTTATCTCAGCACAGCGGCCCAATGCATGAACAGCTTCTTCCAGCTGCCCCCAGCTCACTACACATTCAGCACCCTCTTCCAAAATGCTGTGAGACTGCGATGCCTCACATACCACTGATATTGTGGATCAAGGTCCCGGAACTCAGGAGCTTGAATGAATAAGGGGGTGGAAAACTTAACCCCTAGCGTGTAGCAGGACACCCCTCTGAAGCACTCCTAAAATCACAGCGCCCTGCAGAGCGAGACTAGTGAAGAACAGTTTGACACCTAAACGTAACAAAAACAAACATAGCATGAAAGACCCCTTGACAACCCTAAACATGTAAGTAAGCAGCCCTAGGGGCCCTACCTTGACCCAGGGCTTTGCCCGGAGCAAACACCTGGCAGAGAAAGCCTTGTGGCAAGGGAGGAACTGCAGAGGAAATGGCAAACTTCCACGCAGCCTCAGAGGAAGCATTTTGGCAAGGGACAAGATGGTACCACATGAGATGTCCAGGGGCAGCAAGAGGGGGTTAAACCTATCCTCTCAGTCTATAGACATGCAGCATGTGTGAGCTATGATTGTCCTCCACCATCCCCACTGCACAAAGGCACCTTGTTATACTCCCAATCAGTCCCACGAGTCCCCTGCATCCAGAAACGTGGCCAGCAGTGACTAGCCCACCCCTCCACCCCGCACACGGACAACGAGAACTACTGATCTCCATGGCGAGGGGCAGACTAGACAGCCGGGCCCTACTTCTAGCACAAGTAAAAAACCCAGCTAACCACTATAGGGATGGGAGGGGGTGCGGATGAGCAGGGGGGTGAGATAAGCCACCAAGAGGGTCCTTATTCACACCACATGAACAGGGGCTAGCCCCTGATAACTGCTAATAGTAACTATTAATGTTATTTTTTTCTAAATAAGCATCTAATGCGTTTTTGAAGCTGTGAGCGGATTGATGCTGTAACAAGCTTCTGTGGGAGGCTATTCCATAGATTTATAGTTCTTATGGTAAAAAACGATTGTGGCCTCCGGAGACTAAATTTCTTTTTTTCCAATCGAAGGCAGTGCCCCCTTGTCCTTAAAGAGGATTTTACATGAAATAGTGTTCTCCCATATTTTTTGTATGGGCCATTTATATATTTATACAAGTAATCATGTCCCTCCTCAGCCGTCTCCTCTCAAGACTAAACAGATTTAATTCTCGTAATCTTTCCTCATAACTAAGATTCTTCATTCCCCTTATTAGTTTGGTGGCTCTCCTCTGCACCCTTTCCATAGTCAGAGCTTCCTTTCTATGAATGGGTGCCCAGAACTGGACGGCATATTCCAGGTGAGGGCGCACCAGGGCCTTGTAAAGAGGCAAAATTACATCCCTATCCCATGATTCCATGCCTCTTTTAATGCATGATAATATCTTTTTGGCCTTGGGAGCAGCTGCTTGGCATTGCATGCTGTTATTAAGCCTGTGATCTACCAGTACCCCCAGATCCTTCTCAACAAGTGACTCTCCCAGTTTTACTTCCCCGAGGACATATGTGGCCTTCAGGTTGTTAGACCCGAAGTGCATGACTTTACATTTTTCCAAATTGAACTTAATTTGCCAAGTGGATGCCAAGACACTCAATGTGTCCAAGTCAGCCTGAAGCTTGTGAACATAGTGTGGGTGCACAAAGCAGACACAGCTACCCAATAGAAAAGAAATGGCTACCTGTATTTATTGTGCCTCCAAGAAAAAGTTTTTACCTATGCAGACACGCCTGACGCTTGGGTTAACACACAAGTAACGAGTAACACACGAGTATTTAGATCTCCGTCGTAGCGGAGCAGAAGATGAAATAATTAAAAAAAAAAAAATTCTCAGACTAGCCACACAAGCATTAATTTGGATTATAGGGATTGTTATAGGGATTTATGTTACTAATAGTGGCCACAGATGTGTCGATCCTTCAATCAATCATTTGTTCACTTCAAATTAAATAAAAATCTGCTACATGCCATTTGTTTTGGTAGATTTTTTTATCTTTTTAATTTCTATTAGTCTAGCCACACATATATGTTTATTTGTAGCTCCAGTGGTGGCCACACATGCACTAATAGGAATAAAAAACTAGGAAGCATGAAGAAATATGAAGGAGAGGCGCACACCTCAAATGCAATAAATGCTTTTATGTTTTTTGATATATGCTCTCAAAGTTATTTCCCACCTAATGCAGATAGTGTCTCTATTTATGATTTGTACAGTAATATTCACACATGCTGCTTAACATATCTCCTAAGCCCACATCAAAGAAAAACATTCCAATCATCATAAAAAATACAGTAAGAGTGTAACACAAGTACATAAGGTGCTGGGTGCAGTTATAAACTTTTTATAGAACTATACTGTAACATAACATAACATAACAGGTATAATATCCATTATGATGCAGTCACCTATACTTTCTCCTATTCTGACTCACCCAGATGGCAGTAATGGAATCCTGTAGACAACTCCACGTTACTTGTGTGTGTCTGTGATGGATGTTTTCTTTACTCCATAAGGCTTGGCAGATAGCTTACTCGATTGTTGGTTAGATCACATGGATTGAAAGCTTTATTTCAGTACAGAATCTTGTTACAGCAGACATGTACGTTCAATACAGCTGGAAACTTGTGGTGTAATCCATACAGCAACAACAGGTAAAAGACTGTAGCTGCAGAAGGGTAGCAGCAGGTGTGCACTGCTTGGATGCCAGATTAGAAATAGCAGCAAGAGAGGGGAAAAGGGAGGAGTTACTTGCATCAGAGCAAGACTAATGGAGCCTGGAAGGGGCAAGAGGAATAAAAGGCACACTGCTCAGCCAGTACAATAAACATATATATTAAAACATTACCCAGGGTAGAATAAAATGCACGTCGTGGGACATGACACTCCCCATCTGAAATCTTTAGATTTCACATAACTGAACAACATTGTATAAATGTTCATTAATTGTCCGATAGAAATTATAATTTGAAACCTGTAAAAGAAAACATGCAACGGCATAACTTTCTTCTTTCAATAATTTTTATTGTAGCAAAATAAAAGAAATGGCGTGACCTTTTGACAGCAAGTAGAAGTAACATATAATTTGCATGAAAAAAACAGTAATTGTTTCCATACAGCTCTATGTGCTTATATCACATAACACATTTCTTTTGTATCTATACATATAAAAGGTATGCAGCAAGAACCAAAGTACCTAGTGACATTTACAGTGCTCGCCTAACCTGATAATATTAGCAAAACCAAATCACCTCAGTATTAACCACTTGCATCACTAGTCATCTAATATAAAACACACTTATATTAAACTTATAATGACGAGAAAATATGAAGATTAATAAAGGATGAAAAAGTAAGAAAAATGAGGAGTCCTCCCCTGAGGAATTTGATAGGCAAGAGTTTAAATTACTAGGGAAAAAACGGGAAGAAAAAAAAAGGGGGAAGGGAGGGGGGAAAAAGAAAGGGAAGGAAAGAGGTAGAGAAAAAAATTGTAATATCCTCATCTCAAACCATTAACAGATGACGATCAAATGTAAAAACTCACGGACCCAAGGATCCCACACTTCACGGTATTCCTCCAATATATTATTGTTTATGGCAGAAAGTTTTTCCATGGCCATAATATTATTTGTTCTGTTCTTAAATTCCCCAAACTGCAAGGTTGGGGTTTTCCATGCTTTAGTGATGACCATTTTTGCAGATGTGCAGATATGATAGATTAGTTGTCTTTGTTTCGCATTACTGTTCGTTGGGGATTCATGCAATAAGGCCACCCAAGGATCCAATCTTATTTCTCTACCCAGCAAGCTACTAATCACCCTGAAAATTTTAGTCCAAAAATGTCGTACTATTTTACAGTCCCACCAAATATGCCTATTTGTACCCAAAGCAGTACACCCTCTAAAACAGTGTCCCTGACTTCCTCCCTTCATATGTGCTAGCTGCTCCGGTACAAGATACCATCACAGAAACACCTTCAAATTTGCTTCAATAGCTGAAACCGAGGCCACCTTCCCGAAAAATGCTAGCCACAATTTTTGCCAATGCTCCAACTCTCTAGTCCCTCCTAAATCCAATTCCCATTTTTCCCTATGCGGGAGTTTTCCCCAATTGATTCCAGAACACAAAGATTTGTAAATGTCAAATAATGCCCCTCTACCCTTCGGATCTAGTTTACAGCGTTTTTTAAAAGAAGTTATATCATCTAGCCTTGGATTATTTCTGGTCATTACCTTTACAAAATGGGTGACCTGTAGATATCCAAAGTAATCCTTTGTCTGCAAACCATATCGTTCCCGAAGTAGCTGGAAGGAGGCAACATCCGGTCCCTGGGCACAATCTATCAAACGCTGGATCCCCGCTCTACTCCATCTGCTGAATCTAGAGGGGTCCAAGACTCCTGGAGGAAATAGAGGGTTGTCCCACAAGGGCATCAATGGTAAATGAACCCAGTTCCCCGCAAATTTGTCCCACACCCGCATGGAGTGTGCTATAATTAGGTTGTGAATCCTGCCCCTATTCTTTGGTGTCAACCATAAAAGGTTATCGACCTGCAATGGGTAGAATAGGACACTTTCTATTTGGACCCAGCTTGGGGTGTCTTCCTTAACATGATAAGATAATAGTTGCGCAATCTGCGCTGCCTGGAAGTATTTCTGTAGACTTGGAAAACCTAAGCCTCCTGCTAATTTTGGCCTGATCAGAGTATGCCTAGTTATCCTCGGCTTTTTGCCTTCCCAGAGAAACAAGGATAATTGACTCTGCAAATCTTTCAGGAATCGATAAGGGATATGTACCGGGACAGTTCTAGCCAAATAAAGGAATTTGGGTAATAGGGTCATTTTCATGGCTGCCATTCTGCCCAACCAGGACAATTTATACTCTTTCCACTGTGCTAATAATACATTACATTTCCTACGTATGGGTAGATAATTTGCCGCAAATAGGTAATTATAGTCACTCGTCAAAGCAACTCCAAGATATTTTATTGCTTTATCTTCCCAGCTAAAGTTATAACTAGAATGCATCTGACACAAGGTTGTTAACGGGACACTAATATTCAATGCCTTTGATTTGGACATGTTGACTTGGAGGCCTGAGACATCTGCAAATTGGGCCAGTATATGCAGCAGATTTAGCAATGAAATAAGGGGTTAAAAACAAATAAGAGAACGTCATCCGCAAAGAGGCAAAGTTTATGATGCCTGTCTCCCACTATTACTCCTGAGATATCTGGGGAGGCCCTAATCATTTGGCCCAGTGGCTCCATAACCAGGGCGAAAAGCAGGGGAGACAGGGGGCAACCCAGTCTTGCACCTCTACCTAGATTAAAGTAGTCCGACTTATAACCACTATATTTAACAAACGCTGAAGATGTTTTATATACTGCCTCCAAAATACCCAAGAATTTAGGTCCAAAACCCCATTTCCCCAATAAGCAAAAAAGGTATTCCCACGATACTGAATCGAAAGCCTTTCGAACATCCAAGGATAAAAGCGGTGTAGGTATACCTTGCTCTCTAGCTGTATGAGAAACTTGAATTACTTTTCTAAGGTTGTCCCCTGCTTGCCGCCCTGGGATGAAGCCCGTCTGGTCGTTGTGAACTAAATGTGGCATATAACTTGAGATCCTATCTGCTAATACCTTGGCCAAAATTTTAACATCTAAGTTTATGAGAGAAATTGCCTGTAATTCAACCACACTGTATGATCCGTGTCAGGCTTCGGGATCATACTTATTGATGCCATAAGTGTTTCATGTGTAAACGAGCCCCCTCTCCAGAGTGCATTGAGCGCAGCAGTCAATTTTGGGATCAATATTGAACTAAAGGTCTGATAATATGCTGCTGAGAACCCGTCAGGTCCCGGGCGTTTATAAATTTTGAGCCCCGCAACTGCTCGTTGCACTTCTCCTACACTGAAATCTTCATCCATAAGTTCTCTCAACTAAACGGGTAGGGTCGGTAAAGAGGTATTATGAAGGAAATCTTGTATCTCTTTAGCTTTTGGCGGTCGGGGATTTGAGTATAATTTAGAGAGTTGTGTTTTAAAGATCTCCACAATCTTAGTTGGGTTACTTGTTAGCTCTCCTCTATCACTCCGTAGCTTAATAGGCCAGTAGCACTGTTCAGGGGTCTTCAATTTCTTAGCCAACAATGTGTCTGGTTTATCTGCTTTACAATAAAACCTTTGGCCCATCTCAAAGTTTTTTCAGCTTTACCTGCCAGAGCCAAGTTAAGGTCTCTAGTTACTCTATTAAGCCTCGCTCTGTTTGCTGGGGTCATACTTGCTTTTGTCTTTTCTACAATGTCTAGACACTCTTTCTCCAGCTTCTCTATATAAGTTGCCCTTTCACGCTTCTTTCTCGCGGCCAGCTGAATCATTTTACCTCTAATTGTAGGCTTGTGGGCTTCCCAATATATTATAGCTGAAACCTCTGGGGAATCATTCAAATCAAAATATTCTGTTAAGGCCTCAGATATAGACTGAGTTAACTCTGGGTCAGACAGTAGGGACACATTCAAAGACCAGAGGGCAACCCATGGTCTTCTAAGAAGTGAGCTAAGCTTGAGGATCAACCCATCATGATCTGACCAGGAGATCGGGACTATTTTAGCATCCTGCATTTGTGATAAGGTACCTAAAGGCAAAAAAAAAGGTCTATTCTAGCATAGACTCCATGCGGGTGTGAGAAATGCGTAAAATCTTGTGTACCTGGATGGGCCTCCCTCCAGCCGTCCACCAACGAGTACGTATCCAGCAGCTTTCTGAATGCTTTGGAGGCCGTCACTGCTTTGAACAGACAAGGCTGCGCATTGTAGACAGTTTATCTAAGAAAGCGTTTAAAACTAGACTTGAATCACCACATATAACTAACATACCTTTGGCATTTATCATTACCTCTTTAAAAAAAATCTGATAGAAACAAGATCTGGTTTGTATTCGGGGCATAGTAAGTAGCCACTGTTATCTCCACATCCACCCATAAGAATCAAATACCTACCATCTGGATCATTATTTCCCTATTACAGTGAAAACTGTGACCATCTTCTAAATCCTACCATCACTCCTTTCTTTTTGTAGTCAGCACAGGCCATATAAATTTGTGGGTATTTAGCATCAAACAATTTGGGTTTGAAGGAGCCCGAGAAGTGTGTTTCCTGAAAACAAATAACATCTGGACGCAATTTGTTAATTGTACGAAAAACTAGACTTCTTTTGTTAGGGGAGTTGAAGCCCTGCACGTTTAAAGAAAATATTGTAGTCATATCACACTACTGCAAGCCCTTTTACCGTAGACTAAATCAAAAGAAACGGGCAAGAGAAGAAAGAGAGAAGGAAGAGAAGAACAAATAGAGGAAGGGGATAAAATAATTTAAAAAAAAAGAGGGGGGAAGAGCTTCCTCGGGGGAGGAGTTAGAGAAAATATAGGAACGACTAAAGAAAGTGATAGGTTACGAGTTCACCAGTTGAAAGGGGAACCAGCCCCTTGATTTTATCTTATATACAGAATGGTCAGTTGTAGCTCCCTCCGCCCTATATAGTAATAAAAGCTGTTAATGAACCCGATCCTATCTAGCCTTGAAGAACCTAGCTGTTGCTCCCGAACCCTCAGAAAATCAAAGGACTCAGGATCACTCAGATTTGGCTCAAAATTATTAAATTACAAAAAGCACTCGAAATATATTTAGAACAAGAGACAATTTGAACTTAGAACCTCAAAACAAATCCCTTCAGGGATTTTAGGAGTACGCAATGTAAATGCCGCCGGGCAAATAGGGTTTGCTTATAATATCTTTGGCGCTTAGGTTATATTTAAGCTCTCTGGAATAACTCTCAGTATCCAAAGAAGGAATTAAGGAGGCGGGAAAAAGAATTGAGGGATTGGGGGGGGGGAGAACCATATTAGGGAAGAACGTTTAAAAAAATGAAAGGGGACCTAAGAGCGAGGGATCACAATTTAAAGGGATACAAAAAGCCTCCTACTTTGTTAAGAGAGAATAATAAAACATCTTAACACATATCTGGACTAACTCAACCATATAATATACTTTTCCTTTACTAAGCAAAAAAAAAATGAAACTTTAAAGAGTGACAACTTAGCCTAAAATATAAAAAGGTGATTCCTCAGGTGTCTTCAAAAGTTAGGCGCGAGCCCCAGTTGCTCGAGAAAGTCCAACGCTTCTGTCGTTTGCCCGCGCGCTAAGACTTGGGAGATTCGTTGACATATCTAGGGGATTTAGCAGAGGAGGCTTTGCTGAAATTGAGGGATGCCACTTGTTGTTGTAGATCCTCTAGTGAGACCGCGGTGTAGGGGTTGCTGTTGTATGTAAAAGAGACTTTAAATGGGAAACCCCACTTATACTTGATATTGTGATCACGAAGTATGGTGAGCTGGGGTCTCATCTCCTTTCTCTTAGCCATTGTGGTCGCCGAGAGATCTGTATAAACTTGATATTTCACTCCCTGAAAAGACAGGTTCTCAGCATCCGGGCTGCTTTCTGTATCTGTTCCTTTGTAGCATAATAATGGAATTTTACAATAATGTCCCTGGGCGGTTCTTCTGGTGTTCTGCATGGGCCTAAAGCCCTATGGACTCGATCTAATTCTAGTCGCTCTATTGGGATCGCTGGCATCAACTCATGGCACAATGCAGTAATTACAGATCTAGTATCCTCCATATGATCTGGAAGTCCTCTAAAATGCAGATTCTGCCTCCTATCACGATTTTCAAAATCCTCAATCTTAGCACATAATGAAGCATTGTCCCTCTTTAACTGCTGGATCTCAGATTCCATCATCCCTTGTGCTGATGAGACTTCACCTAGTTTCTTATCTAAAGTGACCAGGTTACATGTCACCTTCTCTATCTCCATTGTTAAATGTGACATAATTATTTTAGTATTGGAGTCTAGTGCTGTTTGTAGGAGGCGATCTATTCTGGGCAATATATCACTGCTCACCTCAGATTCCACAGTGCCTGCTCGGATGTTGTCCTCCCTCTCACTAGCCAGGAAAAAGGCGCCACTTGATTCAACCTCCTCCATGTCAGCTGCTGTCAGACTGCCGTTCGCCATCTTGGCTGCAGTCTCACCCGACACCTCTGCTCCCATCCAAGCTCTCCGTCCCCAGTACTTCTCTCCTTGCTGGTCCGCTCGCAGCCACAGGGCCCCTCTCGCAGGTAACCCCCTACCTGCCACATTATACGCGCCACTGCTCGCTGTCAGCCCCGTTATTGTCCGGCAGGCACGGAGGACAGTTAGAGCGCAGCCATCTGCCGTCCGCGCGCATGCGCACTCTCGGGCTCGCACTCAACTCTAAGCATGAAGAGAACAATGTTCCTGAAGACTGTTCGTAATCCAAAAAGCGTAGTCAATGTTCTTGTGCCCAACAACTGGAACAAAAAATGCTGATAATACAAACAAAGGGAAAACCCATTCTTCAGATTAAAGAGGCTGCCATAGGCCAAGGCCTCAAAAACCCAATAATCCATAGGAAAACTTAAATTCCAAAGTTTCTACAGAGATGGTAGGGCACATTCAATGTTCAAAGCAGGAAAGTATCTTGTCTGCCATAGCAGGTAATAGAATGAGGTGCTCCCCACCATATCTTGTGCAGGGTGGATAAGTCCAGTTCATGTGACCTCTTCTCTGGTAAGAGGTTTTGGTCCACTAATGCCAGGCTTCCTCACTGGTTGTCAAACTTACCAGCGGGTAGGTAGTGTCGTAATGAGGTGAGGAGGAATCCTCAAACAGGAAGCTTGGAGGGTAACAGCCACATATCGCAACAAAGGCTAGCTGGCTCTGTTGGCTTTGTCCCATGAGGACCTGAATTAAGATCTATAGAGATGTAGAGCCACTGAGTGGGAGTGGAGAAACTTTTGATGCATTCCATGCTGTTGCTGACATACACATGAAACAGCTTGGTTCGGTTGTATATATACCCAAGCATGACCTTGCTGTCGATGTAGAAAGGGAATAAATCAATTGCAATGTCCATTTCACTTCTTCTGACTTCAGCAATATCTACCACTAGCACAACGGCACGAAGTTCAAGTGTAGGCACAGTGTGGGTTGGTTTCTGAGTAAACTCGGCTTTCCTTAGAACTAATCCACAGTACAGTTTGCTGTTGGTTCCTAAAACCTTCATGTAGGCTACTGTGGCGATGGCTTCAGCGAATGCACCTGAGAAGATGTGGACTTCTTTTCTGACAGTGGTAGGAATAGAGCTGGGAGCATAGCAGTGCGGGGCCTGAAGTTGTTCCAATACTTCCAAAGAACTCCTCCCTTTCTCCCACCTTTGCTGTTTCTAAGGAGGTAGTCTATGTTCTCCACAGTAAGCTGTCTCAGCTGTACTTTGCCTTGAATGGTTGCTGGGGCTATAATTCCATGGGAATTATAGATACTGTTCAGAACATGTTTGGTGAAAGGTTTTACAGAACTCAACACCCGGAATATAAAAGTATAATTCTGGATGTCCCATAGAAAGCCTAGGCTGCATTGCATAGGAGGGAATATTGGACCTAAGGTCGAGGTCCTTTAGGTTGGCGGTACGATCCTCGGATGAAAAGGCTTTCATCACCTTCTGGATCTTGGTGATGTTCTTGTGAGGTTTGAGGTTTGCCACAGGTAGCATCTCCTGTGATGTGCTAAGGTGGTCAGTTGTCTGTTCAGTTGTGGGCAAGGGTTTAGGATCATCTTGCATGTGAAAGTTAAGTTTAACAGACTGACAAGCAGCAGAACCAAACTCTTTCTCAACTTCTGTGGCTGTCCTTCTAAGACCATAAGTTGCTACAGCAGGAGAGGGGTTGTTGCTGAAGACAAGCACTTCCATCTTGAAGTCTGTGACTTCCTTGTCAAAGTCTTTGCTAGGTAATGTCTCCTTCTGAGAATGGACAGGTAGGTGTGCTACCAAGCTGGAATTGTCAGGTGTAAATTCCTCGTCCATAACTTCGAGGAGTTCTTTAACTTCTGCAGATGCAAAATTGTTGTCACTGGTTGTGTTAGGCACTGTTGCTCTGAGGTTGTCATCCTGAGGTAGGTTGTTTGGAGGTTCTTGCTGACACTTACTGCTGCTCAGCTTCTCCTTCACGCGGTAATGGTATGGACATGACTCAAGATGGCAGTTGGGACTATTCAGCATGATCTGTGTTTTTAATGAAGTGACTGGTGTAGACTTCTTCATTTTGTCTACGCAAACATTGCATATGATGACCCAACCTAGATCAGGGCGTTGAGCAAGCGGAGCGTCACCCACTCCATTCATCTGCCAGCGTACCTTGTGTACACGGCGAATGTCTGTGCCCAGCAGTAGCTAGATCTTGGTGTCCTTATTAAGAGGTGGTATTTCATGAGCTATTAACCTCAGGTGCGGGTGATGACGAGCGGCCTCTGGTGTAGGGATCTCCTCTCTGTTGGATAGTATGTGGTTGCACTCCAGAAATGTAGGCAAGGGTAGTTCAATATTATTTTGAACAGGAGCTACCATCAGTCCACTGGCTCTTCTTCCAGAGACTTTTAGCAATGCAGCCACAGGTACCCAGAGTGTAAGAGAAAGTCTCACTCTTCAGGTTGGAAAAGTCAAAATGTTCTGATCTTGCAAGCGATCGATTGCTCTGCTCATCATGGCATAAACCCTTTCTGGATGGTCTTTAGGGTATACCTTGACAAGACACATTTTTGAGCATGATTTTTCATAAATGCCTTCACCACAAACCTCTGTACATGAAGAAGATACTGGGGTGGGGCTTGCAGGTTGACTTGTACCCTCCTCGCCATGCTGTGACACAGGAGAGGAATCAGCAGGTGGTGCAGGGCTTTGCTCATATTGATGGAGTGCCTGCACATGGTCTTCGCTGTCGCACCCTATGCACTTGATGAGGATTTGACAGTCCTTGGCTATGTGTTCAGTGGATGCACAACATCTGAAACATACCCCAAATTGCTTCAAAAGTTCTATGCGTTCCTTGAGTGGTTTCTTTCTGAAGCCAATACACTTCTTCAGAGGATGTGGCAACTTGTGAATAGGGCACTGGCGGTTAGGGTTTTCAATCTTGTTCCCCTGGTTGCCCTTGTCAGAAGACGATGAGGATGTAGGAAGAACGTCAGCCTTTTTCACAGACACTGGACCCCTGCGGTTTCTGAAGTTGGGGTAGGAGCTGTCAAGTGCAGGAGGAGGTGGACCAGGTCCACCAAGTTCACCAAAGGAAAAGCTTGGATCGTTCTTAGTCTCTGCAATGTCTCTGATGAACTCACAGAAGTAGGAGAATGGAGGGAAAGAGACCTGATAATTCCTTTTATATCTTGATACAAGTGGTACGGCAGTTTGGAAACGATTAGGTTTACCCCATGAGCACTGTCCAAATAACTTAGTCCCAGTAAGTGGGGGTCTGCCTTGGCAAGTTGGAGCTCTGACAGCAGGTCACTGAGCTCTAAGAATTTCTGATTGTCCTTACCAAATAACTTTGGAAAGGTCTGTAGTCTTTTGAGAAGTGCGTTCTCTATAGCTTCAGGACTGCCAAAGCCTAGTTCAAGTCTTTCCCAAGCTGCAATAAATCCTGCTCCTGGGTTGTCAGTATGAACAGATCTGAGTCTCTTAATACGTTCAGTGGATTGTGGGCCCAGCCACTTTACAAGTAAATTAAGCTCCTCAGCTGCTATAATGCCAAGGTCACTGACTGTCGCTTTAACCCTTTAACCCTTTCGCTGCCAGCCTACCTGGAGTTTTTGTCACCCTTGGTGCCAGACCATTTTGCACTATTTTGCGCTCCCCATGTTCAAATGTGATTTTTGAAGGGATTTCCAGGGATTTCCCAGGAAAATGATATATTGTTTTTTTCAGCAGAGTCTGGGCTTTAACATGAAATGTCTTGTTTGTAATTTTTTAGGTGTATTCTCAATACTTTTGGGTGAAATATGTGCAAAAAAATAAAAAAAAATCTATTTTTTGCAATTTGTAGTGTTTTTTTGTAATAAAAAATGTAAGTTTGTCAATAAAATCTTATTGCATGTGAAACCCCAATTAATCCCGGTCACAGCGTTACCACATATGTATAAGTAGACACCCTTTCCTGCCCAGGAGACTCCCCCAAACTGAAACAGCGCTTTAGGAGATTTTCAGATAAAATACAACTATGCACTGCGCTAAGCGCACATTGCGGTCTTTCCAGAAAAAGAACCCTTTAAATTTGAAATACCCCCCAAAAACTATATATTCTCTGGAAGTATACACCTCAGGCTTTCTAGGCGTACCAGGTTTGTTGACATGGGCGCAATTTTCTGGAAGTAATCCCTCAATCAATTCTTTGGTTGCACAGAGTTTCCCTAAAAATGAATAAAAAAGAAGAATCAAAGCCACATTTTCCTAAAAAAAACTATATGCAAACAGAAAAAAACATATAAAATCTGAAAAAGCAACATCCCCCGAGCAGAACAATACCCAAAATGCATAGGTACTGTCAAGGGAAAAGTTGCCAAACACCCCAAAGTAAAGCGTGCGCATAACGGTAATTTTACTTAAAAATTTCAGCTCTGCAGACAAAGTGCGCACCTTGCGATTTTTCAACCAAAACAACCCTTTAAATTAAGAATATCCCCACAAACCATATATTCCCTGAAAGTACACATGTTAAGCTTTCTAAGAGTACTGAGCTTGTTGTAGTGGGCTCATCTTTCTGGAAGTAATCCATTGAAAAATTCTTAGGTTGCACAGGGTTTCCCTAAAAACAATTGTAAAAAAGCAGAATAAAAACCATGTTTTCCTAAAATATCAATATGCAAACAAGAAAAAACAAGCTAAATCTGAAAGCGCAAGGTCCCCCGAGCAGAACAATACCCAACATGCATAGGTACTATTAACCCTTTTAATTGTCAGCCTACTTGAAGTTTTGTCACCCTCTGTTGACAGGTCATTGTTCCCCATTTTGCGGCATGATTAACCGTGATTTTTGCTGGAATTTCCAGAAAAATTTTATACATTACATATACATTTTTTGCAGCAGAGTTTAGGCTTTAACATGAAATGTCTTGTTTGTAATTTTTCTACTGTTTTTTGAATATTTCTGCTTCAAAAAACAAAAAAAAATATATATATTTTTAAACAATTGTCTCCTTTATTTTAAATAAAACCTTTTTTTTTTTTAATGAAAACCATATTGCATGTGATAGCCCCATTTCTCCCGATTACAACGGTACCACATATGTATCGGTAGCCCCCCCATTCTTGCCCTGGAGACCCCCCAAACTGAAAAGAGCACTTACATTTATTTATTACATTATTACATTACAAATAAAATACAACTACTATCCACACTATAAACATAAGGGGTTAATTAAAAAAAAAATGACATAGGGTCCCCCCTTCCGGGGGGGGGGGGCATTTTTGGGGGTAATTTTAAGGGTTTAGGGTTAGGCTAACCCTAACCCTCAAAAATCCCCCAAAAAGTTACATAGGGTCCCCCCTTTTTTGGGGGAATTTTAAGGGTTAGGGTTAGGCTAACCCTAACCCTTAAAAATAAAAAAATATACAAAAATAAAAATTCCCCCCCAAAAATGGGGGGAATTTACAGGTCCAAGGAAAAGTAGCCACCAAATAATATTTCACACATCGAACCACATCCAAAGAATGTAAGGTCCTCTCCTTGTCATTACTAGGCTTAGGACACAAGGAAGGGAGAACTACATCCTGATTGAGGTGGAAGGCCGAAACCACCTTAGGAAGGAAATCCGGCTTAAAGCGGAAAACTACCTTGTCCAGGTGCCTCTCAAAGTAAGGAGCCTGAATAGACAAGGCCGCCAACTCAGAGACACGCCGAACAGGTAATAGCCACCAAAAAGGCAACTTTCTGACCCCCCCCCCCCCCCATGTCATTTTTTAAAAAAAAAAATTTAATTTTATTTTGAATTTTAAGGGTTAGGGTTAGGCTAACCCTAACCCTTAAAAATAAAAAAATATACAAAAATAAAAATTCCCCCCAAAAAACGGGGACCCCCCGCCCTATGTCATTTTTTTTTTTTTTTTAAGGGTTAGGGTTAGGCTAACCCTAACCCTTAAAAATAAAAACAATTACGTAGAGGGGAACCCATTTTTTTTTTTAATTTTAAGGGTTAGCCTAACCCTAACCCTTCAAAATTAAATAAAAATGACGTAAGGTCCCCCGGGGGGGGGGGGGGGGACCCATTTTTTTTTTTATTTTAAGGGTTAGGGTTAGGCTAACCCTAACCCTAACCCTTAAAATTAAAAAAAAAATGACGTAGGGTCCCCCTTACCCGTCATAACCAGCCCGGGACCAGCTATGGGGGCTTGTAGGCACAGAGTGGGGGGGCCAGCTTTTGTGGCCCCCCACCCTGCAGCCTACGAGCCCACATACCCTGTGTGGGCCCGGGCTCTTCTGCCCCCCCCCGGGATTTGGGGAGGCAGGTAATTGGGGGTGCGGGGGTTAATGGCAAGCCACCCGCTAGTTGCAGGTGGCTTGCCAGACCCCAGCCTTGTGAACTGGTATAAGGGGTCTCATGGACCCCTTACCAGTTCACAAAGGGTTAACATAAAAAAAAACACACACACACAAAAATGTAATTTATTAAAAAAAAAAAAAAAAAGTTTTTTTTCACTTTACTTACCTCACCCGATTGTCAGCTCCTGTGTCGATCAGCTGTCAAATGCCTTGGTGATCGCTGGCCAGAGGAGGTGCTCTGCCCTGCTCTGCCCAGCGATCACCAGGGCATCTGACAGCTGAGCCGAGGAGAGGCAGCAAGAGGCCCGGGAGTGACGTCATAAGCCCCGCCCCAAAGCCCCCACGGTGCCATCCGTGGGGGCTCGGATGGCTCCAGGAGAGCCCCCGGAATAGGCCGCCCCCCCCCCCCCGCTTCGGCAGTAGCAGTAGCTAGTAGTAGTACTGTAAAAAAATAAAAAAATAAAAATGACATTTACTTACCTGTGGCCGCGCTGCCTCCCGCCGGGTCTTCTCTTCTTCTCTTCACAGGGGGGGGGTTCCGATCGCCCCCCCCGGCTCTTCAGCTTCAGGGGAGAGCCTGAAAGGGCTCTCCCCCTCCTCTCCCGACAGGCGCCGCCATCTTGCCGTTAAGCCCCCCCCCGCCCCTGACGTCACTCACCGGGTGTCGTCCAGGCTCCCTGCTGCTCTTCATTCAGACGCAATCATGCTGGCCACAAGAGCAGAGGGGCAGGTGATCAGATCATCACCTGCCCCTCTGCTACTGCAACCAGCATGATTGCATCTGTCATCACATCGAGGGACAAAGGAGCTGACGATTGGAGGTAAGTAAAGTAAAAAAAAGTTTTTATTTTTTAATAAAACTAATTTTTTCTTATGTGTCAGTGTGATTTTTTGTGTTAACCCCTTGTGAACTGGTAAGGGGTCCATGAGACCCCTTATACCAGTTCACAAGGCTGGGGGCTGGCAAGCCACCTGCCAGCCGCAGGTGACTTGCCATTAACCCCCGGCACCCCCTATTACCTGCCTCCCCAAAGCCCAGGGGGGGACAGAAGAGCCTGGGCCCACATAGGCTATGTGGGCTCGTAGGCTGCAGGGTGGGGGGCCACAAAAGCTGGCCCCCCCACTCTGTGCCTACAAGCCCCCATAGCTGGTCCCGGGCTGGTAATGCTGGGTAAGGGGGACCCCATTTCATTTTTTTTGGATTTTTAAGGGTTTTTAACCCTTAAAATTCCCCCAAAAAATGCCCAACCCCCCCCCCCCCCCCCAGGAGGGGGACCCTATGTAATTTTTTTTTTTAACTAACCCCTTATGCTTTGTCACCCAGCAGCTATAAAAGGCTTCCAGCTGCAGCAGGAGAGCAGAAGCCAGATTGATCAGCGTGGGACACAGGGATGGATGGGAGGTAAGTATATATAAAAAAAAAATAAAATAAAATATTTTTTCTCTCTGTTTTTTTTTTACATTTAACCCTTTGTGAACTGGTAAGGGGTCCATGAGACCCCTTATACCAGTTCACAAGGCTGGGGGCTGGCAACCCACCTGCAACTAGCAGGTGACTTGCCATTAACCCCCGGCACCCCCAATTACCTGCCTCCCCAAAGCCCAGGGGGGGGGCAGGGGAGCCCGGGCCCACATAGGCTATGTGGGCTCGTAGACTGCAGGGTGGGGGGCCACAAAAGCTGGCCCCCCCACTCTGTGCCTACAAGCCCCCATAGCTGGTCCCGGGCTGGTAATGCTGGGTAAGGGGGACCCCATTTTTTTATTTTTTTATTTTTAAGGGTTTTTAGCCCTTAAAATTCCAAAAAAATGTGGTTCCCTCCCTGGGAGGGGGGACCCTATGTCATTTTTTTTAAATTAACCCCTTATGTTTATAGTGTGGATAGTAGTAGTATTTTATTTGTAAATGTTATAAAGTGCTATTTTCAGTTTGGGGGGTCTCCTGGGCAAGAATGGGGGGCTACCGGTACATATGTGGTACCGTTGTAATTGGAAGAAATGGGGCTTTCACATGCAATATTGTTTTCTCTAATAAAGCCCCCATAGCTGGTCCCGGGCTGGTAATGCTGGGTAAGGGGGACCCCATTTCATTTTTTTTGGATTTTTAAGGGTTTTTAACCCTTAAAATTCCCCCAAAAAATGCCCAACCCCCCCCCCCCCCCCCCAGGAGGGGGACCCTATGTAATTTTTTTTTTTTAACTAACCCCTTATGCTTTGTCACCCAGCAGCTATAAAAGGCTTCCAGCTGCAGCAGGAGAGCAGAAGCCAGATTGATCAGCGTGGGACACAGGGATGGATGGGAGGTAAGTATATATAAAAAAAAAATAAAATAAAATATTTTTTCTCTCTGTTTTTTTTTTACATTTAACCCTTTGTGAACTGGTAAGGGGTCCATGAGACCCCTTATACCAGTTCACAAGGCTGGGGGCTGGCAACCCACCTGCAACTAGCAGGTGACTTGCCATTAACCCCCGGCACCCCCAATTACCTGCCTCCCCAAAGCCCAGGGGGGGGGCAGGGGAGCCCGGGCCCACATAGGCTATGTGGGCTCGTAGACTGCAGGGTGGGGGGCCACAAAAGCTGGCCCCCCCACTCTGTGCCTACAAGCCCCCATAGCTGGTCCCGGGCTGGTAATGCTGGGTAAGGGGGACCCCATTTTTTTATTTTTTTATTTTTAAGGGTTTTTAGCCCTTAAAATTCCAAAAAAATGGGGTTCCCTCCCTGGGAGGGGGGACCCTATGTCATTTTTTTTAAATTAACCCCTTATGTTTATAGTGTGGATAGTAGTAGTATTTTATTTGTAAATGTTATAAAGTGCTATTTTCAGTTTGGGGGGTCTCCTGGGCAAGAATGGGGGGCTACCGGTACATATGTGGTACCGTTGTAATTGGAAGAAATGGGGCTTTCACATGCAATATTGTTTTCTCTAATAAAGTAAATGTTTTATTTAAAATAAAGGAGACAATTTTGGGCCTGGGCCTGATCTGCTGCAGTCCCTGCTCCAGATCCTTCACCCGCTACCGAATCATCTAGAAAAAGAGATTTAGAGAATCAGCTTTTGTTTAAATAACATGTATGTGTGTGCAGTTACATTAAGAGTCACATACCAGAGGCTAATGGCTCCGTCGCTTGGTGCAACCTGCCCACGTTGTGACGCCCCTCCTCTGTAGAAAGGTCCAGGGGCTGGTCGGAGGCCGCTATAGAGGAGGGGTAGGAACGTCGCCCTGGAGATCCACCACCTTCACTTTCTGCTGCAGATTCATGCAGCACTGGTCGGCCTGTGCGACTGGTACTCCATTTCCAACACTAGAAAAGCAAAGCATTTATAAATAAAGGCCTACCTTCTGTATTATTTACATCTAGCATGCAATCGCTATGTACATTTACATCACCGCACCCGGGGCATGTGGAGCCGTTTCAGGTCCGACAAATGCTGCATGATCTGCGTATGTGTGAAGATGGTGTCCGTCTCCTACTGGATCCGGGAAACGATCTCCAGGGTGACGTTCCTCTTCTCAAATGAGTTGGGCAGGTAGTCGTACCTGCGCTGAAGCATCGTCTAAAAAATAACAAAATAGAAATAGTTGTTAACTAAAACTGCATACAAATATGTGTCACAAATCGATCAGTTGACTAAATGACATTCCAAGACACATTTCTAGCCTCAAACTATCCTTCTAGATGCAAGTGACTTGGTTCGCACATGTGCGCACTTACTTCTGTTTTACAAACTTTTAAACAAAACTTTTTCTTCCTGCGCTTCCTTAAGGCCCAGGCATGCATTTAGATGGCAAATCAAAGTCCTTACAATACACTTACAAGCATAATCAGCTCTTGTTGTTGGCGGGTGAAGATCATGGCCGCCATCTTTCTTCTTGTCCGCAGCAGATAAGTAATGCTCCAGCGGTTTCCGGGTTCCGCATGGCCGGACGAACGGCCGTATGCACGCGTACGCGTAAGTGTCATACCCAGTCATTAGGATTTAAAGGGTTCTGGACACACAGCTCATTCGTTTCAGATTTTCAACATGCCAGCTAAAAAAGCCATCGCTAAGGCCACACCAGCCAAGGAGGCCACCAGCAAAAGGCCTCAGTGACCTGAGGAGCCTTCTTCCTCACGTCCACTCAGTCACAACTACCTACTCCCAAGGTGCGGGAAATGCGCAGCCACAGTGGCCAACCCAAGCCGACATTGGTCACCAAGGCCACAAAACCCAAACCAACCACCAAAGCCAAGGAGGGAGCGGCAAAGAAGAAGCCAACAATAACAAGGCAGGCAGGTACACCGGCATGAAAGGCCACTAAGAAGCAGAGGGTGAGAAGCCCCAGCCCCCAAAGAACACCCTCCCACTCCTCCCCGGCCTAGCACATGCATTCATAAAGCACGCTCCACTGGCAAGGCCAGTAAGAGCCAGCGTGGCAGAAGCCCCAGCCCAGCCAGCCCTGCCTCTCCAGCTCCACGTGGTAAAAGCTCCCATGGGCATGGAACCACTAGTGGCAAGGCCACCAAGAGCCACAGGCCCAGAAGCTCCAGCCCAGCCAGCTTTGCCTCTCCTGAACAACGTGGTAAAAGCTCCCATGGGCATGGAACCACTAGTGGCAAGGCCACCAAGAGCCACAGGCCCAGAAGCCCCAGCCCAGCCAGCTCTGCCTCTCCTAAGCCATGTGGTAAAAGCTCCCATGGGCATAGAACCACTAGTGGCAATGCCACCAAGAGCCACAGGCCCAGAAGCCCCAGCCCAGCCAGCTCTGCCTCTCCTGAGCCACGTGCCAGTACCTCTCATGGGCATCAAACCACAAGTGGCAAGGGCACAAAGAGGCACAGGGCCAGAAGCCCCACACCCTGAAGCACACCCTCTCCTCCTCGGCCACATTTGCCACCGGCACAGGTGGCAACCAATGATCCATAGGCCACATCCACGCCTGGAAGTTCGGTGGCCACCCAGGCAAGGACCCCCAGTCTGATTGCAAGTCCAGTCCATTCGTTCTCAAGCCACGTGTCGCACATTTCAACACAACAGAGCCAGCCCAGAATGTCCCCCGAATTGCCTACATACAGAGATGAGCCAGAACAGCAAGCAATAGGCTGAACATTGCAGCGAGGACAGTTGAGTGGCAGGTTTGATGAGGCCCATGGGCTCACACTCCATTATGACGAGCTATATGGGCGAAAATCTAAATCTACAAGCAAAATGAGAAAGACAGAAATCTTGGAGGAGCTCACCAGACAGGTCAATGCAGCGGGGGAGGAGCTTAAAGATGTGGAGCAGATACAGCGCAAAATATCTGACCTGAAGTATGCAGCATGGAAGAAAAAGAATAAACGGCGCAATTACAGGTACATATTTGAGTTGTGCATTTGTCTGCTTGTTGTATTGACCACAATGCCCTAAATTTGTGAACCTCTATTTTTCAGCTTACAAACTGGAGGAGGCTTCCCAACAAAATTACAGTTTACACGAGCTGAGGAGATGGTGCTGGTGTTGATACACCCCGTGGCATTAGAGGGCCTCTCTGGCAGACGGGACACGGGCATCCCTACCATTCCTGCAGGTTAGTAATATTAGTGTGTATGTGAAATGTTTTAAACGTGTGAAATGCAGCTCACAGGCATATATGAACACATGCCCCTAGGGAGTGGATTGGATGGGAGGTTACAGTTTTAGCTGGGTGTTTAATGTCTGCGTAATGTTCATTTAAAAATTTGGCAGGCCATACACGACCTTGGACAGTATTTATGGTCACTATTAAAGTCTTTATTATTAGCAAAGCACTGCCTGTTATGTGAATCTAGTCAGTCATATACAACACTTCCTACTTTGTCTTTATACCACTTGGGTTTTAACTGTGCTTTGGTCTAAAATACTTGATCTGGGGTCAGGGAAAGGTCTACATAGGAAGAATGCCCACCAGCATACTCTGAAGACAAATGCTATTTGCAAGCTGAGTGTGGGCCCCTAATGGCCCTTTAGGGATGTGTTAAGCCTCATAACATGCAGTACATGCATGTTTGGACTATCTAAGGTGACCAATGTGTATGTACAGGGTGAGGCATACATATAACAGACTGACATTCATAGTGAAGCACACCTTGTCCCGCTGTTGGAGTTTGCATTCCTGCTTGGCCACGTGTTTTTTAGTTTCAATATATCTTTATTGAATAAGAAATTTTCAGAAAATATACAAGCAAAAGCATAATAGAAAAAAAACACAAAACAATAGCAAGGGGATCCTAGGGTGAGAATGACATGGCCGCTTCATTGAAGGGGGACACCATTCCAGACTATATAGGAGGGCCCTGGTATGTTTCGATCCCGGCAGGGTACCCGAAAGGGCCAAGCCCAGGGTGTCCACCAGCAGATGCCAAGGGCACCTAGTTCATCAACCGGGTCACCCCTCAGAAACAGGTACTCTTTTGCCACAGACGTGTTTCTTCACCCAAGTCGGATATACAGTAATCTAGGCCATCCCCTAGTGATCCGAAAAAGAGATAGAAACAAAGAGAAAAGGAAAGAAGAGGGGGATATAAAGTAAGACAAGACAAAACAAGACAAGACGAGAACAAGGACAAGAGCAAGAACAAGAACAGGAACGTCTGGGATTCCAAGCCTACAGTCCATCCAGATTCCCCCACCCAGCTAAAGTCTATTACAGTAATCAAGAGGCCAGGAGGCCCAGAGGCCCCACCCGCGCCCACCGCCTCAACGCCCCGAAACTCATCCGGTTTCCAATAATATCTGAAAGTCGGGGGTGACCCGAGAGATCTCCCATAGTGTCCATGTCTTGAGAAACCTCTGGGTGCTCCCTTCCACCCCCTCCAAAGTCAACCCCTCCAGCCTCTTAATGCTCTCAACCTCCCCGTACTACTCCACCAAAGATGGAGCAGTAGTGGTACACCAATGTCTAGGTATCACCGACCTGGCGGCCGTGAGCAAATGTCTCAGTAGCCCCTTCTTAGTTGTTGATACTGACCCGGGGATCATCGAAAGGAGCGTAACCTGTGGGGTGTGAGGGATCTTTTCCAGCGTCAAGTGCTCGTAGATTCCCAATACTCCCTCCCAGAAGGCCCGTATCATCGGGCACTCCCACCAGATGTGTAACATATTCCCCTGGGCCCCGCCACACCTCCAGCAGTCCCCAGTGTCAGCCCCCCCAAATTTCACAAGATCCGACGGACATCTATACCATCTTGCCAAGATTTTATAATTCCGTTCCTGAGCTCTAGAAGCTACTGACAAACTGTGGGTGAGTGTAAAGGATTTTTCCCAGTCATCAGGCTCGAATATCTGTCCCAGGTCCTCCTCCCACTTCCCACAATATCGAGGCAGCTCTCCATCCTCCTCTTCGTCCTGAAGAATCTTGTAAAAAAGAGAGATCACATGTTTAGGAGGAGAAGAGTCCCGCAACACCCTCTCCAGAGGTGTAAGAGGGCAGGACAGGCAGGAGTTTGGCGTAATGGATTTGATATATGCCGCCAGCTGAGCGTGTAAAAACCAAGAGATACTCCCAGTTTCTCCTCGAGCCCGCATGTCAGCGAAGGAGGGGGGGCCCACTCCTGATACTACATCTCCCAATCTGACATCCTGAGGCATATCCCATATGAGGAAGGACCGAACATGCATCCCAGGTGGAAATAACGGGTTGTCAAATAGAGGGGTTAGGGGTGACAACCTTCCCCGTCTCAAAAATCCATCCCATATCTTCAATAGAGGGCCTACCAAGTAGGGCAGATCATGAGTCCCAGGTCTGGAGGAAGTCTCCCACCGAATTCTGGGTTTCCCACTACCTCAGACAAATTTAAAGAAGACCCTCTGGAGAGATTGAAAGAAGCCCCATTCTGGGGCCAGAGGGACCGCCTGAAACAAGTACAAAAACCTCGGGAGTATGTCCATTTTGAGAATATTTATACGGCCTAGCCATGAGTGTTGCTTCTTACTATAGGAATTGAGGCTAGAGATCGTGGAGTGCAAAAGTGGGGCGTAATTAAGTTTATGTAGTGTCCCCAAGTCAGAGGGTATCTGGACGCCCAAATACTTAATAGCCTCTCTCTGCCACCTAAAGGGAAAATTTGCCTGCAAAAGACGTTGAGTTTCAGTGGGTAGAGAGATGTTCAGGATCTCCGTTTTGGACAGGTTCACTTTGAAGTTGCTCAGTTCACCAAAGCGCTTGAACTCCGCTAAAACAGAGGGCATGGTTATGTGAGGAGAAGTAATATACATGAGTAGGTCATCGGCAAAGAGAGAGAGCTTGTGCTCCCTTCCCCCACAGACGACCCCTTTGATGGATGAGTTCATCCTCAAAGCGTTGGCAAGGTGCTCCATCACCAGCACATAAAGCAGTGGAGACAAGGGGCATCCCTGCCGAGTGCCGTTCCGAATACGGAAGGGACCAGACAAGGAGCCATTGACCCTCACTTTTGCAGTAGGGTCCTGGTATAGAGCCATAATCCTAGCCAACATAACCGGGCCCAAGCCCAACTGCTCCAGCGTAGCCCTCAAGAAACCCCAATGCACCCTGTCAAACGCTTTCTCAGCGTCCACTGCCAGCGCACATGCAGGGATAGCCCGTGACTGAGCGTAATGTATGAGGGAAATCGTTTTGATGGTATTATCTCTCGCCTCCCTTCCCGAAACGAATCCCACCTGGTCTGTATTAATCAGGGAGGGGAGCAGTGGCTGCATCCTGAGGGCGATAATTTTAGCGTATATCTTCAAATCTACATTGATCAACGAAATAGGTCTGTAGTTTCCAGGCAGGGTGGCGTCTCTGCCGGGCTTGGGTATGACCGTGATGTGAGGCTCTAAGGCCTGTCTCGGAAAGAGACAGTCGTCGGAAATGGAGTTGAACATCTTAACCAGAAAGGGAGCCACCAAAGCCCCAAACACTTTATAGAATCTGGGGGTAAATCCATCAGGGCCTGGACTTTTACCTGCAGGGGTATCCCCTATAGCCTTAAGTACCTCCTCAACATTAAAAGGATCCTCAAGTGGGTCGCTGTCTTCAGGGGGAAGGGTTGGGAGGGCTGTTTCATTAATATAGTCCACTATCGGGGTGCCCTCCGACTGGCATGAGTCTTTGGGCGACGTGGATTCAAGGTTGTAAAGTTTAGAGTAAAAGGTTTGGAACTCCCCGGCTATCTGAGTAGTTTTGTGGAGCTCTGATCCCCCCTCTCCCTTAACCACGGGGATAAACATACAACCCTGCCTGGGATGAAGAGACCTGGCAAGCATCCTACCACACTTGTCACTATGTTCATAGATGCGGGCCCTGAACCTGTCCCGGTACTTGAGGAAACACTGGTCATAGAGGCTCTTCAGACCCTGCCTAGCATCCAATAGCTCTCTCAAGACAGCTGACGCGGGAGCGGTCTTGTGCGCCTCCTCCAGCTCCCCAATACGTGCCAGGGCAGCCTCAATCTGTTTCGTCCTTTCCCTCTTAAGCCTAGATCCATGCTTGATGAAGACCCCACGAAGTACACATTTAAGGGCCTCCCACTGCAACGGAAGCGGGGTCTGATTATGTTCATGATCAAGTTTAAAATTGGTTATGGAAGTTTTAATTTCAGCTAGGCACATGGCATCTTTCAACAAGTTATCATTCAGGCGCCAGCTGTATTGTCTAGGGGCAACTTCCGGAGTCGGGAGGCTCAGGAAGACAGGGGCATGGTCCGACCACAGAATCTGTCCAATAGAGGTATCTGGGTCGCGCGACAGCACATGGTGACTGAGAAAGATATAGTCCAACCTACTATATGTATTATGGGGGTGGGAAAAAAATGTGTAATCTCTTGCCCCCCCATGCTGAACCCTCCAGGTATCAACTACCTGGAGGGTGCGAAGCGCACCCCGCAACTTATGCAATTTAGAGTAGGGTATCCTCGATTTCCCTTGGGAAGAATCAAGCCGTGGGTCAAGGGCCAAATTGAGGTCCCCTCCCAACACCAGGGTACCCTCTGAGAACTCTTCTAGAGTACGAAGTATCCCGAGGCCAGCCTCCACCTGAGTCTGGTTTGGTAAGTACAAGTTAGCAAGGGTGTACCTAGCCCCTGAAAGCATAAATTTGAGAAAGATGTATCTGCCCTCTGGATCTGCTTTCGATTCTAGTGGTTCCAGAGGGACACCCTTGTGAACTGCAATAGAAACCCCTTTAGATTTGTTCTCCGGATTGGAGCTATGAAACCATCTATCGTAATACCTGCTCCTAATCTCCGGGATCTTCCCCCTGCAGAAGTGTGTCTCCTGCAACAGAAGGATATCCAACCTCTCCTTGTGAAAACCGCATAATATTTTAGCTCTCTTCTCAGGGACATTCAACCCTCTAGCATTAAAAGTACAAACCCGGATGTCCGCCATGCCAGCCCAAAGCTAGAACCACAACTCGGGGGAAGAGGTGTCGCGGGGACCAATGGGACACGGGCAGGAGAGACCAAGACTGCAAAGACTAGGGCAAGAGCCGAACCCCAGGGGGACAGAGACACACAGAAAACAAAGAGAAATACGGAAGATCTGTGAGACACGTGACAAAGAGAAAGTAGAAAAAAGAGTAGAGAAGAGGAACCAAAAAAGCCCTACCTTACAGAGGAGGGCAGAGACAGAGTAGAGGGCAAGCCCTCAAAACCACGCATACCTACCGGACGGGGTCCAATAGGACGGCACGGATCAGTAGTTGTGGAGGTAGCCTAGCCACTCAGGAGCCACCCCAAAATGCTCAAAGTATTAATTAGGCTCCCCAGCCCCGAACTATCCGTGGAACATTGAACCTCTAATAACATCAAATAACCTCACCCCACCATATTTCTCCAACATCCCCCCTCCTCACCCCAAGAGCCCAGGACCGACCCAGGACTGAGTGACATGCAAACAACAATTCAAATTCAAAATTCAAAACAGCCCCAGGGGAAGCCACCCACCAGCAGGGGTAGAACGACTCTGGGTCGCCCCTCCCTCTAAAAAAAACCCCAAATACAGTGACATATCGTATCCACCTCGCCCCACCCCACGGCCCGCGAGCAGGCCAGCAGCCCCCCCATCCCCCGCCTCAACACACGGCGGATAGGACAGAAAAGGGAGCCAGCCCCCCCCGGGGGCCACGGGGAGGGGAGAGGGGGAAAACAGGTATAAAACAGCAGGCAATAAACAGTAAACTATAAACAATAATAAGCAATGATAAATGATAAAAAATGATAAACGATAAACCTCCCCCAGGCGCAACCCCCGCCCACCGACCAGCAGCCCGATCAGAAAATCAAAGCAAAGCGTAGCAGTCCCTGCATAAGTCCTTATCATAAAAGTTGCTAGGAGAAACAGTCACTTCCATGAGGGCAGGGGCGGCATATGAAGGGCCGCCGGGGGAGGGGATCCGCCATCAGGGTGAAAAAGGTATCAAAACGGTAGCGGGGGAAAGTGAGGATGATGGGTAGGGTGTGGAAACAAAAAAGGGGGGATGGGCGGGGCTAACGACCACGAATCGGCCCTAGGGCATCACCCCTACGACCCCTGATCATCCGGGGTCTCCGAGGCGCCCGCTGAGGCATAGGGGGAGGGGAATCAAACGCCAGCCAGTCCGGGACCGGGAAGGGGTCTGACTCCAAGAAAATAAACAGGCCCGGAAGGTCTGCCTTGCTTCTGAGGGCATATGTGGAATTGTCCTTGCGGACCACAAGGTGGAATGGGTGACCCCACTTGTAGGACGCGCCGACCTCCAGTATCCGGTCAAGGAGAGGCCGCAGCAAGCGTCTCATCTGCAGGGTGCGACGCGACACATCTGGTAAAATCGTAACTTGGAAGCCCCGGAATCCAATCTTCCCCCTCTCCCAGGCCAAGCGCAGGATCTCCTCTTTGACATGAAAAAAATGGATTCTGCACAAAACGTCTCTGGGAGCCTGAGGATCCCCGGCCGGGCACCCCGCCACCCTATGGATTCGATCAATAATCAGCTCAGCATCCGGCGGCTTTCCCATCAGGCCGTTGAATAATTCTGTCGCCCAAATACACAGGTCTTCCGATCTAACGGATTCCGGTATGCCGCGGAGCTTCAAATTATTGCATCTGTTTCTGTTCTCCTGGTCGTCCGTCTGGAGCCTGACATCGACCAACTGTTGCTGATGCACCGCCAGGTTTCTCTCAAGAGTCGACAAGCGCGCATCGTAGTCCGAACGGGACTCCTCCAGTGATGCCACTCTAGTATCCAAAGCGGAAGATTTTTGCTGGAGGTCCTCTATTTCTCTGCGTAAGGCTCGCTCAATTCTTGTAGCCACAGCCTCCAAATCAGCTTTGAGCTCAGCTTTCGTCGGGAGACATTGTAGAAGATCCCTAAGACTAGGATCCATAGGGGACTGTGGGAATAGCTGGCCAGCCGGGGCCCATGTCGAGGGCATCCCAAATCGAGGGTCGCAAGATCCCATTACAGGAGGAGGTCGTTGAGCACGCTCTGGATCTCCCCATCCGCCCATATGAGCGCGCAGCGGGGGTTCGTCGTCTGGCATATCGATGTCAGGGCCGGGTGACCAGTCCAGAGGTGAGGTCTCCACAGAGGCATGCGGAGGTGCGCAGATAATCTCAGGGCCCCCAGGAGTTGGATGGATGTCTGCCCTGACTATCCGAGGGCTCCGTGCAGAACCGTCTCCCCAGGCAGGAGAGGTAGGTGGCGACCGGGACGGACTATCCCCCCATGCACGGGTTGCTAGCGGAGAGTGGGCTGGGGACAACCACTCAGGGGCCGAGGGGTTAAGCTGTGGGGGTGATGGCTCGCCGGCATGCCCCTTTAATTCCTTCTGCCCTGGGTTATCCAGAGCGCCCTGAGGTGGCATATAGCTGCGTGGCAAGGAGGGTGCAGAGGGAGCTGGCATACATAAGGGGGAGGGCGGGGGCTTCTCACAGTCCGGTCTCCGAGGCTCCAGCCTCGCTGCGCCCACCGCACTAACCTCTGTCAACGCCTCCGACGGACAGGAACCAGCTGCAGGGATTACAGCCTCCGGTCGGGCCAGCACAGATCCAGCCCGGTGTGCCATCTCCGGGGCGGCCTCCAGGCCGCAGCGAGACTCCGCTGCGCTCATCCCAGCCTCCTCAGCGCAGCCGTCCGGTGACGTCATGGCGGGTCCCGAGGGCATCACGGCCGCTGCTCCTGCCGAACATCCAGCACCGGGTGTACAGGTAGGCAAGGGGCTCACATGAACAGGGGGATCCACGCGCTCCAGCGCCGCTCCCGCAGTCCTACGGCGGGTCTCCACACGCTCCTCACCCGCACAAGGCCGGCTGGGCGCCATCTTGGATGGCTGGGCTCTCTGCCCCATCGGATCCCGGAGGCCAAAAAAGCTTCCAATGTCCTTCTTTGGGGGCTTTCTGGCGGGCCCCCCAGCTTTCTTCTTCCTCCCACTCCCCATCGCGTCAGGTCAGAGGGGATTTTGGGAGCCTAGATCAGCTATTTGATAAGGGGTGACAGCAGAGCTAGGAGCCGCACGTCCTCACTCCTTCATGGCCAGGCCACGCCCCCGGCCACGTGTTTTTTAAAGCATATGTAGTAATCCAGATCAGCAATGGATTTTTTGGTGTTTACGTGCCTTTTTATTTTAAACACAGCCCAGCATCAAGCCTCAGCAAGTGTGGAAGCCTCATTCAGTTTAACCACGCCGTCAACTCCCGTGCTGCCTAGGAACCAGGAACAGATATAAACGGTAAGTGGACTTTTATGAAACTGCTGATGCATGTGAATGCACATGACTAATTTGCATAACAAATATATTTAGGGCCCAAAATGAACCTTTTTTTGCACATGTCCCAACAGACCCACACACTGATGGAGGAAATCAAGGAGATGGAGGAGGATGCCAGCTTGATGGGACCTTCAGAACTGACCCCCCTGGAACCTAATCTGCCACTGTCCCAACATGCTACTGCACCAAATCCTCTGCAGCAGAGTGAAGCTAGACGCATGCTGCCAGCCCAGTGGGCAGCAGGCTGAGACTGAGCCTACAGTCCCCAGTGGTAGCTCAGAGGATTTTCCGAGCACATCTGCGACTCTTGCTCACCCTAGAGGTCCAGCATCTGCAGGCGCTCAAACCCGGGGAATAGGTAGACATAGTCAGCAACGTCGACCAGTTTCCCAGAGGAGGTGCGTGCCGATCCTGGAGTCAGCGTGGCACCATGACAGCCGTTTATTTCGGTAGGTGACTCAAAGAACCACAGAGCAGCTTACTGCACAATTACATACATTAAATAATACATTCACCACCATGCTGACAGAATTTAGGACGAGCAACAGCCACATGGCCACCTTAAATAATAATTTCACAGCCATGCTCAAGGAAGTTCGAACAAGCAATAGACTCATGTTGGAACAGTGGCAGATTATGAATGCCACACATGCCCAGGTGATGGGCCACCTCCAAGGCCCACCACCAGGGTTTTATGGGCAACACCCATTTTAACAGCTATTTGACCTGTATCTGCTCCACATCTTTCCTCTACACCCCCACTGTATTGACCTGTCTGGTGAGCGCTACCAAGATTGCCTTTTTATGGCTTTGCTTGTATGATTTTGGTTTTCACCCATATAGCTCATTAGAGTGCTGAGATACCCCACTAGCCAATGCATGAGCTAAAGCCTCACTGAAGCTGCCGCTCAAGCTGCCACGCTGCAGGCTTGGGCCTAATGAAATTGTGTCTGGCTCATCCTGTTTGTTGGCAAGATTGGGGGACATTCTGGGCTGGGAAACTACTACTTTGAACCATGGCAAAGATTGGACTGGACTTGCAATTGGACTGGGGTTTTTTGTTTGGGTGGGCCACTGATTTACAGGCGTGGATGTGGCATAGGTTTGGCTGCTTTCCACCTGTGCCTGTGGCAAATGTGGCCAAGCAGGAGAGGGTGTGTATGTGGCCCTATGTATTGCTGCCCTATATATATATATATATATATATATATATTTGTTATTGAAACTTTGGCCTGGAGTGCGTTACTTTAAAACTCCTGGATGTGGCCAATTGCTAGGTGCCATGAGTCTGCACCAATGTATATTTCATTTGTACTATGTATGTACATGAAGTCTGCAAGTGCCCTTCAACTCCAAATTTTCATATTTCACTAAAATATATTGAATGTGACTTTTGCTGTTGTTGACTAAGTTGATGCATTAATGTTTGGGTTCTTTTGAGATTACTGAAGGTTTTTCTAAACAAACATGGCAAAAAAATGCATGAGGCTCAGATCATGTGTCAATATTTTAGTAATTAATTCATTACTATTTTTTTAAAATAAAATACAAAAGCCTTCACAAAGGCAAGTAAAAATAAACAATTACATGCAACAAACAAACACAGGAAATCCAAATTAGGAAAAATGGGTGCTTATCAAATTGGCACGAACAGCTTGGCCAGAGGCACTAGGTGTGCCACGGTAGTTCTCTTCTGGGTCCTGGCTGGGTGGAGAGGGGGGCAGATCCACATACCGGGGGACACGCTGCATTATGGCAAAGTTGTGGAGGACACAGCAGGCCAGTATGATATCGATGACGTTGTTGGGGTCATACTGGAGTGCCCCCCCCCCCCGGTATGGTCCAAACACCTGAAGCTAGTTTTTAAGAGGCCAAAGGCCCTCTCCACAACGGCCCGGGTTTTGCGGTGCGCCTGATTGTAGGCGTCCTGGGCCACATTCTGTGGCCGAAGGATGGGCATCATCAGCCAGGGAAGAAGCGGATAGCTGGAATCCCCTGAAAGAATAATAAAATACCGTATTTTTCGGTCCAATAAGACGCACCTGCCCATAAGACGCACCTAGGATTTTGGGAAGGAAAACTAGAAAAAAAATATTCTAAGCCAAATGTTGTGCTAAAACACCCAATTGCAGACAGTGTGGCGTTCCCCCATCCCATTCCCATAGGCAGTGTGGGATGCCCCCCTGCCATAGGCAGTGCGGCATTCCTCCCTTCCTACTTCCCATAGGCAGTGTGGCATCCCCTCATCCCATTCCCCATATATTCAGTGTGGCATCCCCCCTCCTATTCCCATATAGGCAGTGTGGCATCCCACCTTCCATTCCTATATAGGCAGTGCGGCATTCCCCCCATTCCCATATAGGCAGTGCGGCATTCCCCCCATTCCCATATAGGCAGTGCATCATTCCCCCCTCCCATTCCCATATTGGCAGTGTGGCATCCCCCCTCCCATTCCCATATAGGCAGTGTGTCATTCCCCCCTCCCATTCCCATATAGACAGTGTGTCATTCCCCCCTCCCATTCCCATATAGGCAGTGTTTCATTCCCCCCTCCCATTCCCATATAGGCAGCGTGGCATCCCCCTGCCCATTCCCCATATAGGTAGTGTGGCATTCCCCTTATAGGTAGTGTGGCATTCCCCCCATCTTCCATTGCCCATATAGGTAGTGTGGCATTCCCCTTATAGGTAGTGTGGCATTCCCCCTTTAGGTAGTGTGGCATTTCCCCCCTTCCATTGCCCATATAGGTAGTGTGGTATTCCCCCCTTTCCATTCCCCTATAGGTAGTGTGGCATTCCCCCCCTCTTCCATTCCCCTTTAGGTAGTGTGGCATTCCCCCCCTCTTCCATTCCCCTTTAGGTAGTGTGGCATTCCCCCCCCCTCTTCCATTCCCCCATAGATAGTGTGGCATTCCCCCCCTCTTCCCTTTCCCGTATAGCTAGAGGGACATTCCCCCACTTCCATTCACCGTAAATAAAAAAAAGAAAAGTAAACTCACCTTTTAATTCTCCCCGCTGTCCCCACTGTCTTCACACACAGACACACGGCCTTATACAGCGGTGGGCATGGCCGACGCTCGAGCATCGGCCACAACCACCGCTGTATAGTCTGGGTGTCTCTGTCTGCTGGGGCCATGGAGAAGTGACAGGGACAGTGCGGACGGCGATACCACTCGCACTGTCCCTGTCACTTCTCCACGGCCCCAGCAGACAGAGTCACCCGGACTATACAGCGGTGCGCGTGGCCGAGGCTCGAGCGTCGGCCACGCCCACCGCTGTATAAGGCCGTGTGTTAACTCTATATGCCGGCGCCGCAGAGAGGAAGCGATGGAGGCAGCTGTATCTGCCGCCTCCTCCGCAGCGCCTGTTCCACATTCGCCCCATAAGACGCACTGACATTCCCCCCCCCCCCCCACTTTTGGGGGAAAATAAGTGCGTCTTATAGGGCGAAAAATATGGTGCTTACATAAACGAGACATTCAAATCAAAAATTTATGGACAAGCGGCCGTTCACCCTGACTAAGAGCCTATCTTATATTTTAGCCACACCCTGTACATACAGATTGCTCACCTAAAAAAACAGCCTAACACCATCTACTGCATGTTCCTAGCCTTTAAACATCAAAGATGGCGGCTGAGGGCAAATCAGGCAGCCTGCAAACAGGAATTGGCTTAGGACTGTGCTGCTCTGCATTCTGGGATGTCTTACCTTTTCAGGACCCCAGATCTGCTTTGTCTGAGCAAAGCACAGCTCTAACCCACCCCCTGCCCTTTATCCCGCTCTCCTCTCCTCATTAAGTGTCATGCATCTGAGCAAAGATGGCGCGGACCCTATCATAAAGTCAAGAACAGAATTGCAGCCAGGTGTGGGAAATAATAATAAGTAAGTTAGTAGAAACTAGAAACATATTATTTTTAAATGCTGGGAAATCAGTTTTTAAGGGGTTGTGCTTTGCTAAAGATCATGGTTAAGGTCCGGTTTAACTTTTCATCAGGGGTAAAAACGAACCATAGGTTCAGACATGGGTCATAAACTATATTCATAGGTATACATTGAAAAGTGAATGACGCAATTTGCGTCAACTTACCAAGGAGCCATCCACCTGAGAATTCTCCAGACTCAAACCAACGGTATAATCCAGATCTTCGCAAGATGTGCACATCATGGGATGAGCCTGGAAACCCGGCGAGGAAACTAAGGAACCGCATGTCCGGGGCCATCACTGCAGTGAGTGGCCCATTTTGCGGTTCCTGGGAAAAGATAAAAATAAAAAAAATTAGCAAGGCAAGATAAACTACTTAAACACTAACTCCTAACAACCTCCAAAAAACATGTTGGCCAATACAAATGACACTAACTAAGTACATAAGTAGTTTTTAGCAAAAAAAGGATATGTATGTTGGATCAAATAAAGATTAACATTCGAATGACTAATTCAGGTCCACATGAAAATGTTTGGCTTTGGCCGACATTAAAAACATTGATGAAGCTATAGATGGTCAAATGGATCACAGGGACAAGTTACAAGGAGTGATTAAGATATACACGGTCAAATGGGGCACAGGGACACTTGAGAAGGAGGGATTAAGCTATACACGGTCAAATGGGGTACAGGAACAGTTGAGAAGGAGGGATTAAGCTATACACGGTCAAATGGGGTACAGGAACAGTTGAGAAGGAGGGATTAAGCTATACACGGTCAAATGGGGCACAGGGACAATTTACAAGGAGGGATTATGCTATACACGGTCAAATGAGGCACAGGGACACTTGAGAAGGAGGGATTAAGCTATACACGGTCAAATGGGGCACAGGGACAATTTACAAGGAGGGATTAAGATATACACTGTAAGCTGTTTCACAGGGACAATTTACAAGGAGGGATTAATAGATAGTTAAAATACAGTTTGTCTAAACTATATAACAAAATGACCGATTAAACTTACCTATAGATGTACTCGTCGGCTGCAGGAGGGACCAATGCAACGTGGGTTCAATCAATCGCACCCATGACGTTGGGCATGTCGGCGATATTATAAAAAGCCAACTTAAGCGCGTTCCAGGCTACCATGTCGTCCGGAAATAAAATATATTTCTGACTAATGGTAGCCATTAGAGATGAGCGAACTTTTGAAAAATTCGATTTGACTGATTCGCCGAAATTTAGTTTCGACCCGAATTTATTCGCGACGAATCGCAATTAAAAACGGCTATTTCTGAGCCTCCTAGAGCCTCAATAGGGTTGTAAACCATTCTTTGCTGTAACACGCATAGGATGCGTTCTGGGTTAGTGAAATAATACTGTAAATAATTATCACATGCAGATCAGAGGCATTGCTAATAGAATCGCAGAGCGGCACAATTGCAGAGAGTTGAAGTGGCATCACTATGAGGGGCCCCTATAGTGCCTGAAAAACACACCCTGGAGCTGGCAGCAGCAGGAGCCCAAAAATTAGATGAATCACACCCTGAAGTTGCAAGCAACAGCAGCAGCAGCAGCTGCAGGAGCCCAAACATTGCTTTAAAGAAACACTGGAGTTGGCTGCAGGAGGCCAAACATTGGATGAATCACACCCTGGAGCTGCAAGCAGCAGCAGGAGCACAAACATTGCTTTAAAGAGACACTGGAGTTGGCTGCAGGAGGCCAAAATTGGATGAATCACACCCTGGAGTTGCAAGCAACAGCAGCAGGAGCCCAAACATTGCGTGAAAGAGACACTGGAGTTGGCTGCAGGAGCCCAAAAATTGGATGAATCACACCCTGGAGTTGCAAGCAACAGCAGCAGGAGCCCAAACATTGCGTGAAAGAGACACTGGAGTTGGCTGCAGGAGACCAATAATTGGATGAATCACACCCTGGAGATGCAAGCAGCAGCAGCAGGAGCCCAAACATATCTTGAAAGAGACACTGGAGTTGGCTGCAGGAGCCCAAAAATTGGATGAATCACACCCTGGAGTTCAAAGCAGCAGCAGCAGTAGCAGCAGGAGCCCAAACATTGCTTGAAAGAGACACTGGAGTTGGCTGCAGGAGCCCAAAAATTGGATGAATCACACCCTGGAGTTGCAAGCAGCAGCAGCAGGAGCCCAAACATAGCTTGAAAGAGAAACTGGAGTTGGCTGCAGGAGGCCAAAAATTGGATGAATCACACCCTAGAGTTGCAAGCAGCAGCAGGAGCCCAAACATAGCTTTAAGGAGACACTGGAGTTGGCTGCAGGAGGCCAAAAATTGGATGAATCACAACCTGGAGTTGCAAGCAGCAGCAGCAGGAGCCCAAACATTATTGCGTGAATGAGACACTGGAGTTGGCTGCAGGAGGCCAAAAATTGGATGAATCATACCCTGGAGTTGCAAGCAGCAGCAGGAGCACAGACATTACTTTAAAGAGACACTGGAGTTTGCTGCAGGAGCCCAAAAATTGGATGAAACACACCCTGGAGTTGCAAGCAGCAGCAGCCCTAACATTACTTTAAAGAGACACTGGAGTTTGCTCCAGGATGCCAAAAATTGGATGAATCACACCCTGGAGTTGCAAGCAGCAGCAGCAGGAGCCCAAGCATTGCGTGAAAGAGACATTGGAGTTGGCTGCAGGAGCCCAAAAATTGGATGACTCACACCCTGGAGTTGCAAGCAGCAGGAGCCCAAACATAGCTTGAAAGAGACACTGGAGTTGGCTGCAGGAGCCCAAAAATTGGATGAATCACACCCTGGAGTTGCAAGCAGCAGCAGGAGCACAAACATTACTTTAAAGAGACACTGGAGTTGGCTACAGGAGGCCAAAAATTGGATGAATCACACCCTGGAGTTGCAAGCAGCAGCAGCAGGAGCCCAAACATTGCGTGAAAGAGACACTGGAGTTGGCTGCAGGAGGCCAAAAATTGGATGAATCACACCCTGGAGTTGCAACCAGCAGCAGCAGGAGCCCAAACATAGCTTGAAAGAGACACTGGAATTGGCTGCAGGAGGCCAAGAATTGGACGAATCACACCCTGGAGTTGCAAGCAGCAGCAGGAGCCCAAACATTACTTTAAAGAGACACTGGAGTTGGCTGCAGGAGGCCAAAAATTGGATGAATCACACCCTGGAGTTGCAACCAGCAGCAGCAGGAGCCCAAACATAGCTTGAAAGAGACACTGGAGTTGGCTGCAGGAGGCCAAAAATTGGATGAATCACACCCTGGAGTTGCAACCAGCAGCAGCAGGAGCCCAAACATAGCTTGAAAGAGACACTGGAATTGGCTGCAGGAGGCCAAGAATTGGACGAATCACACCCTGGAGTTGCAAGCAGCAGCAGGAGCCCAAACATTACTTTAAAGAGACACTGGAGTTGGCTGCAGGAGGCCAAAAATTGGATGAATCACACCCTGGAGTTGCAACCAGCAGCAGCAGGAGCCCAAACATAGCTTGAAAGAGACACTGGAGTTGGCTGCAGGAGGCCAAAAATTGGATGAATCACACCCTGGAGTTGCAAACAGCAGCAGGAGCCCAAACATTACTTTAAAGAGACATTGGAGTTGGCTGCAGGAGGCCAAAAATTGGATGAATCACACCCTGGAGTTGCAAGCAGCAGCAGCAGGAGCCCAAACATTGCTTTAAAGAGACACTGGAGTTGGCTGCAGGAGGCCAAAAATTGGATGAATCACACCCTGGAGTTGCAAGCAGCAGCAGCAGCAGCAGCAGGAGTCCAAACATTGCTTGAAAGAGACACTGGAGTTTGCTGCAGGAGTCCAAAAATTGGGTGAATCACACCCTGGAGTTGCAAGCAACAGTAGCAGGAGCCCAAACATAGCTTGAAAGAGACACTGTAGTTGGCTGCAGGAGGCCAAAAATTGGATGAATCACACCCTGGAGTTGCAAGCAGCAGCAGCAGCTGCAGGAGCCCAAACATAGCTTGAAAGAGACACTGGAGTTGGCTGCAGGAGCCCAAAAATTGGATGAATCATACCCTGGAGTTGCAAGCAGCAGCAGGAGCCCAAACATAGCTTGAAAGAGACACTGGAGTTGGCTGCAGGAGCCCAAAAATTGGATGAATCACACCCTGGAGTTGCAAGCAGCAGCCGCAGCAGCAGAAGGAGCCCAAACATTGTGTGAAAGAGAAACAGGAGTTGGCTGCAGGAGCCCAAAAATTGGATGAATCACACCCTGGAGTTGCAAGCAGCAGCAGGAGCACAAACATTGCTTTAAAGAGACACTGGAGTTGGCTGCAGGAGCCCAAAAATTGGATGAATCACACCCTGGAGTTGCAAGCAGCAGCAGGAGCCCAAACATAGCTTGAAAGAGACACTGGAGTTGGCTGTAGGAGGCCAAAAATTGGATGAATCACACCCTGGAGTTGCAAGCAGCAGCAGGAGCCCAAACATTACTTTAAAGAGACACTGGAGTTTCCTGCAGGAGGCCAAAAATTGGATGAATCACACCCTGGAGTTGCAAGCAGCAGCAGCAGGAGCCCAAACATTGCTTTAAAGAGACACTGGAGTTGACTGCAGGAGGCCAAAAATTGGATGAATCACACCCTGGAGTTGCAAGCAGCAGCAGGAGCCCAAACATTGCTTGAAAGAGACACTGGAGTTGGCTGCAGGAGCCCAAAAATTGGGTGAATCACACCCTGGAGTTGCAAGCAGCAGCAGCAGCAGGAGCCCAAACATAGCTTGAAAGAGACACTGGAGTTGGCTGCAGGAGGCCAAAAATTGGATGAATCACACCCTGGAGTTGCAAGCAGCAGCAGCAGCAGCAGCAGCAGCAGCAGGAGCCCGAACATAGCTTGAAAGAGACACTGGAGTTGGCTGCAGGAGCCCAAAAATTAGATGAATCACACCCTGGAGTTGCAAGCAGCAGCAGCAGGAGCCCAAACATAGCTTGAAAGAGACACTAGAGTTGGCTGCAGGAGCCCAAAAATTGGATGAATCACACCCTGGAGTTGCAAGCAGCAGGAGCCCAAACATTGTAACATAGTAACATAGTAACATAGTATGTAAGGCTGAATAAAGACTTTAGTCCATCCAGTTCAGCCTGTTTAACTCCTTCCAGTGGTCTAGTAGCCATAGCCGGAAATGTTATTACATGCCAGGAAGGCATCAAGGCCACTTTTGAACATTTTTAATGTATCCCTCATTACTACCTCCCCTGGCAGCGAGTTCCATAGTCTCACTGCTCTTACAGAGAAGAATCCCCTCCTATGTCGGTGGAGAAAGCACCTTTCCTCTAACCTTAGTGGATGCCCCCGGGTTATGGTTACACTCCGGGGTATAAATAGATTGTGGGACAGATCCTTGTATTGACCCCGAATATATTTATACATAGTTATTAGATCACCCCTCAATCGTCTTTTTTCTAGACTAAATAAGCCTAACTTGGACAATCTTTCCGGGTACTCTAGCCCCCGCACTCCTTTTATTAACTTTGTTGCCCTTCTTTGAACGTGCTCCAGTTCTGATATGTCCTTCTTAAGCACAGGTGCCCAGAACTGTACACAGTATTCCATATGGGGTCTGACCAGTGACTTGTACAGGGGTAAAATGATGCTCTGGTCATGAGCACCTATGCCCCTCCTGATGCACCCCATGATCCTGTTTGCCTTGGCAGCAGCTGCCTGGCATTGATTACTACAGTTGAGCTTATTGTCAACTAAAACCCCTAGGTCCTTTTCCATTGTTGTTTTACCAAGTGTTTCTTTATTTAGTGTGTAATCATGACACAGATTTCTCCTTCCCATGTGCATAACCTTACATTTATCTGTGTTAAACTTCATTTGCCATTTAACTGCCCATGCTTCCAATTTATCTAAATCTGTTTGTAGTTGCCTGTTGTCCTCCTTTGTTTTAATTACTTTACTCAGCTTAGTATCATCTGCAAAGATTGAGACTTTACTGTTTAATCCATACCCAATGTCATTTATATATATATTGAAGAGAATTGGTCCCAGAACTGACCCTTGTGGTACTCCACTAGTAACAGTGACCCAATCTGAGTGTGTACCATTGATAACCACCCTCTGCTTCCGATCACTAAGCCAATTTCCCACCCATCTGCACACGTTTTCCCCCAGTCCCAGTGAAAGAGACACTGGAGTTGGCTGCAGGAGCCCAAAAATTGGATGAATCACACCCTGGAGTTGCAAGCAGGAGCACAAACATTGCTTGAAAGAGACACTGGAGTTTGCTGCAGGAGCCCAAAAATTGGATGAATCACACCCTGGAGTTGCAAGCAGCAGCAGCAGGAGCCCAAACATAGCTTGAAAGAGACACTGGAGTTGGCTGCAGGAGCCCAAAAATTGGATGATTCACACCCTGGAAATGCAAGCAGCAGCAGCAGGAGCCCAAACATAGCTTGAAAGAGACAATGGAGTTTGCTGCAGGAGCCCAAAAACTGGATGAATCACACCCTGGAGTTGCAAGCATCGGCAGCAGCAGGAGTCCAATCATAGTTTGAAAGAGACACTGGAGTTGGCTGAAGGAGCCCAAAAATTGGCTGAAAGGCACACCCTGAAGTTGGCATCAGCAGGAGCCCAAAAATTGGCCTAAAGACAGAAATATGTTTTGCACCATTTGGAAAGTGTAAAATGTGGCACCAGGTTTGGGATACCCTGCGGCCTAGTGTTTTGGCAGCAGGACAAAAACCAATTCAAAATGCGATAGCTTGATTAAGCTGAGGATGAACAAGTGTATTTAGTATAACAAATAGGGTGCTACGTGCAGGTTTGGGATACCCTGCGTCTTAGTGTTTTGGCAGCAGGACAAAAACCAATTCAAAATGCAATAGCTTGATTAAGCTGAGGATGAACAACGCTTATTTAGCATAACAGATAGGGTTACATGTGCTGGCTTGGAATGCCCATGTGGGCTGGTGTATTTAAACCAGACAAAAATAAATTCAAAATGCAATAGCTTAATTAAAATGAGGCTGAACAACGCTTATTTAGTATAACAGATAGGGTGACATGTGCTGGTTTGGGATGCCCATGTGGGCTGGTGTATTTAAACCAGACAAAAATCAATTCAAAATGCAATAGCTTAATTAAAATGAGGCTGAACAACGCTTATTTAGTATAACAGATAGGGTGACATGTGCTGGTTTGGGATGCCCATGTGGGCTGGTGTATTTAAACCAGACAAAACCAGTTCAAAATGCAATAGCTTAATTAAAATGAGGCTGAACAACGCTTATTTAGTATAACAGATAGGGTGACATGTGCTGGCTTGGGATGCCCATGTGGGCTGGTGTATTTAAACCAGACAAAAAACAATTCAAAATGCAATAGCTTAAATAAAATGTGGCTGAACAACGCTTATTTAGTATAACAGATAGGGTGACATGTGCTGGTTTGGGATGCCCATGTGGGCTGGTGTATTTAAAGCGGACAAAAAAAGATTAAAACTAAATTAAAACTAATCCAGTTATGAGAAATGCTTGTGTGTAACAGATAGGGTTAAATATGCCAATGCATAGATGGGATGCACAGTGGCAAGGCAGGTTTACACCACAAAGAACTGAAATTGAATTGAAAAATGATCTGGCTAATGAAAATAAAAAAAAAATTTCCCTGTCACTTCAATGCTGTCCCTGCCTGGATCGTTCCGTTTTTTCCCTATCTTTCACTATATTTCCCTGGCTCTGTCTGCCTCTCTTTCTGCCTCTCTGTCGGTCTCTCTGACTCTCCCTACCTCTATCTAACTCTGTCCCTGTGTGTAACAAGCTGTGCTCTGGCCGCAATAGAACGCTGAACTGCGCACAAGGAAGATGGCCGCCATTTATATAGCACGGTGACGTCACCGGGCTTCCTGACTGCTGATAGGCTGCATGTGACTTTCCCATGATACCTTGCCCCAGGGAACATGTCCGGACATATGCTTCCACCATTTAAGAATGCCTGTAATTGAAATAAATAGAGTTTAAAGGAAAACTTCGATCGATCAAATCGCGGGAAATTCGGATTCGTTCAGAATGAAATTTTTCCTGAAATTCGGAACGAATTCGGGTTCGTTCGGATCGATTCGCTCATCCCTAGTAGCCATGCCTTCCAAAAACTTGGATAGCGTGCGGCTCAGGCTGGGAGATCCCCACTGAGAGGGCACCCAGCCTCTGGAATGAGCCGTTCGCCAAAAATTGCAGGCAGCCAAGCATCTTGGTCATACCTGAAATTGCTTACCCCTTCTTTGTGGTGCGGGTTAACCATTGCCGCAGCTCACTATACAACTAATGGAGAGAAGCGCGATTAAGTCTGGTCAGCTCGAACAACTCAACGTCATGCATGCGATCGATATGCATGCATCGCTGGTGCAATCTGGCCTTGGCCCTGCTGATACATGCAATGCCCATTAGCTGAGGGCGCTCATACTCCTCCACAAAGCTGCAAAACATGGTCAAAGCAAGGTATCCAAGGTCAAAATGGTCCCGTAAGTGGATCGCAAAGGAAACGGTTTTATAGGGTTGTGGTCCCTCGGCAATCAGCTCTCTGAATGAGACGCAAGCCCATACCAATAACGTAAGTTATCTGAACGAACGCAAAATATCAGATTTTGATGGGAAAATGATCCGAACTAACGCAAATGATCCAATTTAGTTTCGTTCATCGAAAGCTCATATACGCACGAGCGCGAACGAACGTACGAATGGAAAATGGAACAGAAAAAACAAAAAAAATGACAAACACACACAAAAACATACACAGACAGCTACGAAAGTCCATACAAATGTGTATCTGAATCAAGGCTATTGTCTTTGTAATGGGCTTGCTGAGGTATAGGGACCTGGAGTGCAGGAACATGTGAGGAAAGATTAGGTTGATAAGTTTGTGGTGCATTGTGCTGACCCTGAAAGCGGGATGCTGCCAAAGGATCTTTCCCCTGCCCCTGTGAAGAAATGTCTCTAATATCAGGAATGTCTAGCATTCAGGGGCGCACTATTTTCACTTAGCACATAGTCCCTTGTGCGCTCAAAAGGATCCGTTGCTGATACTTCACTTAAACTGACACTGTCACTTTCGCTGCCACTAATGACCTGTTCTAAAGCCTTTAGTCTTGCCGTAGCTGTGGTATGCGCACATTGCATCGCCAGAGCATCTATTTCTGCTTTTTTACGTGCTGCCTCTTCCACTATATCTGCCGTCTGGCGAGCTGCCTCTGCGTCTGCTCTCCGTCGAGCTGCTTCTGACTGCATCTTTGCCCGCTGTCGAGCTGCCTCTGCCTCCATCTCTGCCTTTTTTTTGTGCAAACCTTGCTTGTATTTTAGCAGCTGCCACATCTGGGTGAGCCTGTATAAGTTGCTGACTGATCATTGAATATTTAGACAATCGTGATTTGGATGATCGTTTTGAACTTTTAGAATGACTAATGGCCTTAGAAATGTGAGAAGCAGTTTCATAGAGTTGGGCAATTTTTGCTTGAGCATTGGTTTAAATCTCAGCCATTAAACAGTCTCTTTCAGAGTTAAGTTGCTGGAAGCTTTCCAACTCTTTTAGTAAATGGTCTGAGTTAATTCTCTCTAAAGTATACTGACTTAACTGCATATACTTCTCATAAAGTGTAGAAAGTTGTCTTAGAGCAGCCTCTAATAACTCATCATTAGCAGTCTGAGTAAAGGTAACTCAATGGGTTAATATGGTCTCCCATTGCTAGGTGATTTTTGAAAACAGCACTTGAGTCATATTTTCAAGACTTTCCTTTGCTTTGAATGTGGGCTTAACAGAGCGTTTTATTCTATAACTGGGCTGGAGGTCTGTATTTTGTGATGACAGCATAAATCTCTGGGCTGCAGAGATGTTTGCAGAAAAGTAACAACTTGTGAGTTGGCAGGCTGCCCATGGAATCCAGGTGTGATGTATATAATCTCTCTAGATGTACAAAATGTACAATTGATACATTTGGGAGATGGCTGGTAGAAGGCAGAAGTGAACAGCTTTACTTGCTTCTAGAAAAAAACGCTGATCTGAGTAAAGTCTAAATCACATATCCATAAATGCTCTTCAATGATCTCTCACAGGCACACATCTGAATATAGGTTACTTGATATTAGCTCCTATGAGACCGTTAGCTGTGCTGTGGCTTATCAAACTGTAATAACTCAGGCTGGTTGTAGATGAAGACCTAGTCTTCTGTGATGGCTGCAGTCACACAAACACATATTATGCTCTGTATAGCTCTGTAGCTAAGCTGCATATGAGAACTGCAGAACAATCTAGCAGATTAATATTCTGACTCACCCAGATGGCAGTAATGGAATCCTGTAGACAGCTCCATGTTCCTTGTGTGTGTGTCTGTGATGGACGTTTTCTTTACTCCATAAGGCTTGGCAGATAGCTTACTCGATTATTGTTAGATTACATGGATACGTTTTGAAAGCTTTATTTCAGTACAAAATCATGTTACAGCAGACATGTCTGTCCAATACAGCTGGAAACTTGTGGTGTAATCCATACAGCAACAACAGGTAAAAGACTATAGCTGCAGAAGTGTATCAGCAGGTGTTCACTGCTTGGATGCCAGATTAGAAAAGGCAGCAAGAGAGGGGAAGAAGGGAGGAGTTACTTGCATCAGAGCTAGACTATGGGAGCCTGGAAGGGACAAGGAGAATTAAAGGCACACTGCTCAGCCAGTACAATAAACATTCTATCCCGGGTAGAATAAAATGCACATCGTGGGACGTGACACCCTCTCTTGTCTGAGACTTATTGGGGTCAATGATTAATCCATTCAACAAGTGTCTCCTATACCAACATTGTGCATGTGTGAGTGTATGGTGGGGAGGTGCCTCTGTTGGAGCTGGGGTTGGGAGAGTGTAGTGCAATCATTTTAGTCGTGGAGGCTGAATCACTAATAACGGCAGGTATTGGCAGATGTGCGTCTGTATAGCGGTGCTGAGAGCGGCCGCTAGTAGACGCTGGTGTGCGGGTATCGGGCGCTGTAACAGAGCGTCTTGGTCACTCTAGTAACCTGGCTGGCATTGATGAATGTGATGTATGCACTGTAACACCAGTATAGCGCTGCAGGGAGTGAAAGGTAGCGCCAGCTCAGTGTAACCGACTCTCAGCGAGAGGCACTATCTGCCGCTATCCCTTGATGAATAACCCCCAGTTATGGCTAGTAATGGCTCAATGCTTATTTGTGAATCAAATCAACTGCACGTAAAACAAAGAAGCAGTTTATAATGCACATACACAAAACATCCAAAGTTTTTGAAAGCAGCTACGAAATGTAATTTTAATGTTTATTTCTAACTTGCTCTTGTTTGGCTCTTGCACCATTGTGAAATTTTGTTGCGCATCTCTAGAAAAAATTTAGCCAAAGAGAGAAGGGGAATGGGCAGCACCAGTAGTTCATACAAAAAATATTTTGAATATAATACAGTGTGCTCACTATTCTTGGCAAAGCAATCAAAACAGCTACAATTAGACAGTAGGGGTCCCCACACACCCCCAAATAGTTTACCAAGAATGTGCAGAAGAAGTGGCACCACCCTCTAAAATATTAGTATAAAATCATTATTTATTGAATTTGGTGTTTTTGTAGCCATATGTATCTTCAATAAATAAAGATTTTATACTAATATTTTAGAGGGTGGTGCCACTTCTTCTGCACATTCTTGGTAAACTATTTGGGGGTGTGTGGGGACCCCTACTGTCTAATTGCATCTCTAAAAAAAATATACATATATAAATCATTATCATTATCATTATTGTTCATTGGTATTAAACACATTTGCCCAATGGCTCACATTATATATTCAGTATTCAAGCAATTTAGGTTGAGTAAGATTTGTCATGTGATTTCACTCTGAAAACGCTGTTCACTTTTCTCAGGTATATATGGAAGTGTAAATGTCGATTGTGTGCATCTGACGACAATGACTAAAAGCTGCCTGGCATGACGAGGGATGCCTCCATGTTTCATGATTCCACAGTTTTCAATAGTTTGCTCAGGTTTCCGCTAGTTGCCGCCAATTTCTGCTTATGTAAGCACCGCATCAGAGCCAACAGTGGACGTAAATCAGGCCTAAATTCACACCTAAAACTTTCAGTAGCGCAATGCAATAAGTTATTCAATTTGCGTTTTAAGGTAAAACTATAGAAAATCATACATTTTACAGTCAGTGGCTCTTAACTAGCATGTGAGCAACAATGACCTTGATTCAGTAGAACTTTCCTTAAAGCGGTCCTATACCCATTTTCTACATATTGGGTAATGGGCTGCTGTCACAATGATTCACTCGCCATCTCCTCGGTACCGCAGCATCCCTGCCCACCTGCTCGAGCAGCGCTGGCTGAAATGGCGCCGCGGGCCCTCCCCTCGCATCCTCTGCCCCTCTGCTCATGCTTGTGTGTGCCAGAGCACATGCGGTTTATGCCCTCCGGCGGCAATGCAGACAGCTCACTTGCCGGAGGATCATTTCAATGGTCCAATGAGCACGTTCAAAATGGGACAGGCTGCCGCGGGCTATCGTCTAATCAGCGCTCAAGTTTTTCCTCGGGCCAATGAGCCTGAAGTCGCTCCCGACCAATCCCCAGCACCCTAGCCCTATTTTAGTATCCTCAGCTCACTGTCTCATTGCCTTGCCATTGCCTTGCCTGACCACTGCCTGACCGTCGAACCCGTCTCATCCTCTGTACCGCAAACTATCTGACCACCCTTGGCTTAACCTTTGACCTTTCCTCTGCTACTCTCCTTGGTGCCACGTATTATAAGGACTGTCTTCTCATGTATGACCCTGGCCAGCCCGACATCCCCCAGTCTAGTCCCTTTAGTCTAGTGTGTGACTCACATTAAGGGATGAGGTGAGTAAATCAGGGGGGTTTCATACAGTGGAAAATCTCAAATCAGGATGCCCCATAAAGAGGGAGACTACTTGGGTGGTTGCTTCTCTTTAGAGTATGTGGTCACTTCTCTGCAAAAGCAGCAGATAGTAGTGATGCGTGAGTGAGCAGACCGTCGCTCCAGCCGCCCGAGCCGCACTCATACACGCAGGAATGATTTTATCCTTTCTCACCTGCTGCTCGTCCCTGCTGAGTCTTTCCCCTCCCCCGCTAGAGGTCTGATCTACCCGCTTAGCTCTGGCCTAGCTATGATGTCCTTTGCTGTTCACCTACCCTCCTACCCGCCCGCATCCGTGTGCTAATGCAGGATACACTGCGGAAGCACTGCAAGAAAGTTTGCCTTGTGTGCGCGGCACCTTACTTTGATTTGGGCCACTCAGGAAGCGTCCAGCGAGGAGTGACGTTTGCCCTGCAGGATGAAACGGTTGCCGCTCCGGGTTGATTGAGTGCACCGCAGTGAGTGACGCCTGGGACCTGCGCCGGTTAATCCTTCTGTCGCGGGCGCCTATTGGGGAGCAGGCTGGCTGTATATGCTGTGGGCCGGGGGAACGCGGTCTCGCAAGTCCTGGCTGGTGAACGGCGGCGGCGGCGGCTGGGTATCCTGCCTGGAGCTGCATCTGCTTTGAAACAACGATTACATTGTATCCTTTCAAGTGTATCCTTTTCATGTAACGCTTTTGCCCTCAGGGAAGGCGGGGGTTTATTTACTTTTGTTCCTCTTTTCCCAGCTGCAAGGCATGGTTTCACTCTTTGCTTGTCAAAGGCTCCAGGGTCAGAGGCTCCAGGGTTTGTGCTCTATGCTGGCTTCTGACTAAACTGGCCAGTTTGCAGACAGGGTTGCATAGGGCATTAGTCTGACTGGAACTGTGCTAGGGAAGCTATAGTGGTGGTATACTATGTCTTAGGAAAATATTCTATCACTATAGAGGATAGTACTTTTTTCTTTTTCTCTGCCGTTTGGCTGTCATTGTTGGAGTATGGGGTTTGCACAGTAGCGATACATCATATACTCCTCTCAAATGCCCCGCCGCGTATCAATCTTATTAAAGTTCTATCGTCTGCTGTGAGACCGCTGAAACATATTTAATACATAGACATATGGACATAATCATATATTATTTAATATCCACTAAGCGTCAGTGCTGAAACATATTTTAATATGTAGAGTATATGGACGGTATTACACATCATTGCCAGCAACTTGAATGACTCAGATGGATTGTATTATTGTCTGGCGGCCAATGTTGGAGTATGGGGCATGCTTATTAGCAATACAATCTTATTATTTCTTTCAAATACCCGCCGGTTACAAAGTTTGCTGTCTTTATAAGATGCATAATGAGACAGCGCTGACTCAGATTTCAATACATGGAGAATATGGATTGTAGTACATACTACTATCAGTAATTTAATTGATTTGGTCTGGCTGATAGGCTACTACAAAAAAAAAAAAAAAATATACAAATATGTCGCAGAATACGAAGAACTTACTTAAGCAGACCTCTATAGCTTCCTTTGGTCAAGGCCCCAACACTAGATCTAGAGGAGACAGCCCTGCGATGATGATAGACGGTAGAGATTTAATGCAAGATCCCCCGGGAACACCAAGGGAAACAAATCAATTGGACCAGTTGAGTACGGCTGCTCAGCTAGGAGGCACACGGACCCCCAGAGAGATAGGTACTCACAGAGATCTTATTCATAGGGCTCATGAGCTATTAACACAAGCAGACAAATAACTAATTGTGGAGACAGGGAATCAGAGGAGTCATAATACACCATCTCAGGGCAGACCAAAAATATATATTCAAGATCTGCCGGTAATGCAAGGATCGGTCTCTATACAAACTCCCAGCAATCAGCCCAATAAAGAAGGGAAAGAAGATTCAGTAGCGTCGCTGGGGAAATCATATAGATTGTTACAAAATGACTTTAAGTTATTTAGAGAAACAGTAGACAATCATCTAACAGACTTTAAAAATACCTTATTACAATCTATACAAGAAACAGTTAAGCTTACAGTTAAAAGTGAACTCCAAGAGCTCAAAGAAGCCATATATTCAATTACTCAAAGAATTGAAAATATTGAAGCGGATCTAGTAACAGTTGCCAGAGAGCGGAAACATATGCACTCAGCTCTGCATACTCATCAGCAAAACTTAGATGTAATCACCATGAAATTGGATGATATGGAAAATAGATCACGCAGAAATAATATAAAAATAAAAGGAATAGAAGTGACAATTCCAAAACAGGATTTAAAGCAAAGGATAGAAAAGATCTGTCAACATCTTCTACAAACAGAAGAAACGATTAAGGTTGATAGAATGCACCATATAGGCAGAATCAAAGCAGGTCCATTGGGTCAGACACAAGATGTCATCTGCTTTATCCCGGACTATACCGTTAAGGAGGAAATACTTTATAAAGCCAGACAATCTAGGGAACATAAAATACATGATATGACAATTCAAGTTTTTCAAGACTACTCACAAAGAACTTTAAATAAAAGATACCATCTTAAACCATTTTTAGCGACTCTACGTCAGGCGAACTTTATATTTTGTTGGATAGGCCCTTTGGTTCTCCAGATTCAAAAGGACGAAAGACAACTAATCTTAAGAGACGGAGACAATCTGAGGAAACTAGTAGGGCAGCTAGGAATCGAAGTCCCTTTAATTAGAGAATGGGAAAACTGAACGGACGACAACTCTTTGTTGCCATCTAACCTTATAATCGAATCTTGGTCGGTCAATTCCTAAAGAAGCGTTCTCGTCTACTATGGCCTTTTATGGGTGTTTGGAAAGTCGTAGACATAGCAACAGGTAGAAGAACTGTGAATGGTAAATCAAAAGTTGGGAATAAGGCGGGGGTAAGGAAGATAGGGAGAGATACGGGTAAGGGAAAAAAAAAAAAAAAAACAATTTTAGATGGAAGGATAAAAAATAAAAAAAAAACTAATAACGCGTGCGGAAATTAGGGTGGTGGTAGTAGTTTGGGTTCACCTAAATACTAAGGTGATTTGGATATGAGAGAAATTTTAATCTCTCTGAAACCCAAACTAGAGCGGGCTAAGGGTAGGTGGGAGGGGAATAAGGGAAATATAAGTATTACTACTCGCGTGCATGAACTGAACCCACTAATTATACTTGGATATAATACTAAAATGGAGAGCTGGTGTAAAGTAACATTTTTGGCATCCTATTGCACACAGGGAAAACAAATTAAAAATAACAAAAACCCTTTAATAAAGAATCGGCTGGGATAATAGTAACTTAACTATAGCAACATATAATATTCGTGGGGCAAACTCGTCATATAAATAATAATATTGATATAGCTTTCCTTCAGGAAACTCATTTTAAACAGCACAAAACCCCACAGCAAGCATTCCACGAATTCGGGTCTATTGTTAGCAACGAGTATTCCAAAAAATCAAGGGGTGTGGCCATCTTATTAAGCAAAAAGATAAGGATTGAGAAATTGGTAGAATATAAGGATAAGGAAGCGCGCCTATTAATTTGGATAGGGAGCCTAAATGGAGAAATCTGTACCTTAGTTAATTCCTACGCTCCAAATAACCAACAGGGAGCTTTTATTAAGAAAACCATCAAAAAAATAGATGAGATTAAAAAGGGTATTATTATTTGGGGCGGTGATTTAAATCTGGTTACGGATCCCTCTTTAGATACAACAGGGAAGCCCGAAAATAGACAAAATACTCTTAATGATCCTGCGCTTAGACAGGAATTCAGGAAACTACATTTAATAGATAGTTGGCGTTCTATACATACTAAGGAAAGAAATTTCACCTGTTTCAACTTAGCCCATAAAACATATTCTAGAATAGATTACATCTTTCTTCAACAGTATACGCTATCAAGGATACAAAAGTGTGAAATTGGAATGATGACAACTAGTGATCATGCTCCTGTTATTCTAACCATTTCCTGGGGCAAGAGAGTGGTAAGGGCAAATCAATGGTCCTTAGATATTAAGACTTTACAACAAAATACAATAATAGAAAAACTTAAGAGTTCTTTGCAAGAATATTTTTTACTTAATGATACACCGGAAATGAATCCCAATACTATCTGGGAGTGCCACAAATGTTTTTTTAGAGGAATAGCGCTAACGGCAGAGATTAATCTTAGGAAAACTAAAGAGATAGAAGGTAAAATAATTTTAGAACAAATGACTAAATTAGAACAGGTTCATAAGCAAAAGCATACTGAGAAAACATACCAAGAATTAATTAAACTAAGGGACAAGCTAAGAATAACAAGAGATTGTAACACTAAGCGGAATAGAAAGAATCAACGAGAACACAAACTAAAGCAAAGTATAGGGGGCCAAGATCTAGCTACATACCTGAATGACAGAAGAGCAATAAACTTCATAGAAGAGATATTAACCAAAGATGGCGAAAGGAAATTTAAAACCGAAGAGATAGTAAATGAATTCGTATCATTCTATAAAAATATATATAATTTAGGAAAAACAGAACAGGAACATTCATCCTACCTTGAGAAAGTATGTAGGAGTAAACTTGATGAGAACCTAGTAATAGAGCTAGAGAAACCATTTATACGAAAAGAGTTAACTGAATCTATCGCCAAACTCAAGGATAATAAAGCCCCCGGCGAAGATGGTTTACCGGCCGAATATTATAAAGTTTTTGAGGATCAAATAGCTCCGTTTATGCTTAAATGGCTGAATAACATTGACCGTCGGCACCCCCCAAGTTCAATAATGAACACGGCAATTATAAAACGTATTCCAAAGGCCGGGAAAGATGGAAGATACTGTAATAATTATCGACCGATTTCGCTAATTAATTGCGATTTAAAGATCTATGCTTCTCTAATTGAAAATAGATTACTTAAGGTGATACCGTCTATAATATCAAGTTTTCAGGCCGGCTTTATTCCAAAAAGGGGTGTTAGTCAAAACATCTCATTAGCGGTATCAATAATTAATCATATCAAGGAATCAAAAACCAAGGCAATTGTGTTGGCTTTGATGCTCAAAAAGCCTTTGATAGAGTTTCCTGGTCCTATCTAGAAGCAACTCTCCACCACATGGGGCTGGGCCCCAGAATCATAGAAAAGGTTATGGCCTTATATACTTACCAACAAGCTAAGCTAGAAGCACCATTTGCAATAGCTAACGGAACCCGTCAAGGATGCCCTTTATCCCCATTATTGTTTAACCTGCATGTGGATCCATTATTGGCGGCAATAGAGTCTGACCCGCAACTCAAAGGTATCCAGATAGGAACCAACGAAATTAAACATCTAACATATGCAGATGATATATTGTTAGTCCTCAGAGACCCCACTCCAGGGGCAATTATGAGAATAATGGAAATATTGGAAAAATTTGAGGCACACACAAACTTCTCGTTAAATGTAGAAAAATTGGTTCTGATGCCTCTAGGTATGAATAAGATAGAAATAGAACAACTTTTGGATTTTCCATCAAAACGACTCATATTACTTATCTGGGAATAAAGCTGGCGGCTGACCCAGATAAATTTTACTCAGCAAATTTTCCTGAGCTCTTACAAATATTGAAAAAATACATAATTAAGTGGTCAAAACGCCCATTAAATATTCTGGCGCATATCGCAGCAATTAAAATGTACTTTTTACCGCAATTCATTTATATAAAATAATGAACATTCCGATTCGGATACCGAAGACTTTTATAGACAACATAGATAAATTACTGGGCAACTTTTATTGGAACAACCGCCGACACAGAATAGCTTACAGCTCACTAATCAAACCAAAACTTCAAGGGGGCTGGAGGGCACCTAATTTGTCCTACTATATTACGGCTTCCCACTTACATCGTTTAGTCAAATGGATTTCCACAGACAAAGAATCATTATGGGTACAAACGGAATTACACCCGCTTTACGTCAACAAGATCCAGGTTTTAGAACCACAAACAACACATCTATCTAAACAAGTCACCGGGCATCCTATTGTTCTGTCAATATTGAGCTCGCTGAGAAAACTCGTAGGGAAACAAGAATATTTTCCATTTCCTGACTTAATGAAAACGCTCAAAAATGTCGGATAATGGGATATCGGAAAATGGGAACCGGAAGACTTAGAGGCAGAACCTTCTATTGAACCTAGAGTGTATCATCTGTGGAAGATTACTCGGACTAAGTCTAAATTCTCGCTATTGGAGTGGCTGAAAAGAGAAAGTAAAACATATATGAAAGCTCTTCAAGCAGAACATTTTCTAAAGAATCTCAATCTACCTGAAGCAACTTTTAGTCCTACAGAAGTCCAACAACTTTTTTTAAAGGAACAACTTAGAAGACCTTTGTCGTATTATTATATGCTATTAAGTAAATACAATAAACCGCATGAAGCAAGACAAATAAAAAAATGGGAAATGGATCTGGGAGCAGACATCAGCCCTGAACAAAGGGAGAATATTCTTAGATCCATAAATAATATCAAATTCCCAGCCCTGAAAATATTTAGTCTAAAATACTGGTACAGATTCTATTACACCTCCGACTATAATCGAGGGTTTCCGAACTTTACCTGTTGGTGGTGTAAAAAATATCAGGCGACGCTCAGCCATTTGTGGTGGGGCTGTGAAAATACAAGACCTATATGGAATATCACAGAACAAGCTATTAAAAAAATAAATAAGGGGGAATTTTCCATCACAGCTAATGAGGCCCTACTTATCCCCGCACACAGCGGGAGGAATCATTGCAAAGAGGCGATCGCATCTGATTTAATGGGGAGGCTTATTTCATTAATTATATGGATAACTAGAAAAAGTATAGTCACCCGCTGGAGAGAATCAACTCATCTTGACCCTTTGTTATGGAAAAACCATCTTATCTGTCAAATAGAGAATGAAATTTGTTTAGTATCAGATCAGAAATACAAACAGGTCTTAGAAGAGGGCCTAGGAATAATCAAAAAAATGAAATTTAGACAGGGTTAATGGGGTTTCAGTTCATGCACGTATGAAAGAATGGAAGGAGAAAAAGAGAAATGAAGAAATCTAGATTGTGGGTAGATGGATTTGTTATATACTGTATTTCCATGCCCACACTAGCTTTCTGGAGGAGGGGGTTCTTTAGGGGGGTAAGAGGGTTAGGTAGGGGTTTTGGTGGATTGGAGGGGAGAGGGGGGGAGGTTTTGAGCATGTTCTAGCTTAAGTTGCTCCGGTTATAGATAAGCTTGATAGATGTAACATCTTACAAACTATGATGCAATTATACTCTATACACCATACAGTACCATTGTGACGATGGAACGCTTTGGTGAGGTGGAGCAACTTTTTTTACTGCTGATTGTTTGTAAAAATAAATAAATAAAAAAAAAAAAAAAAAAGCAGCAGATATTCATGAAATTGTTTATGACTGCAATGTTTGGCAACTTACTGCTATCATTTTGTTCCGATAAAACATAATGTGCTGATGTAGTTGCTAGATCCAACTTAAAAACCTTGGAGCAGAGAAAAGTCAAATGATTTCTTAGTGGAATCTTGTTGTTGCAATTTATTACGGTATTCATTCCTAATTTAAAAGGAACCCCAGCCATGACAAGTATTTTGGAATTAAACTTACCTCTGATTAAATCAAACCAACTGTCCAATTTGTGTGGCAGTAGCCAGCAGCATAGGGGCATCATAAATCTGGATGCCACATTGCACATGATCCACTACAAGCCCCAAACCAGAAAGTCCTGGCTCCATTGTTGAGATAGCTCCCACATGACCACTGGCACCTTATTGCATTTGCCGGTGGTCACGTGGGGTGGGGGCTCAGCTGCTATTACATTGGAAGCAATTGTGTGCTGGCCAAAACTTGGCTTGCAGCAGGGGGCATCTTAATTGATGATGTCCCTCTTATGCTGGATCCACGGTGAATTTTGCATGATCTTTAAATTATCTTTAAAGTTGCATTAGGAGTACTTACATGGTATCAATGTATGGAGTTTGTTTCTGACCAGCTACAAATATAGTCAAGAAAATTGTCATGAGAAAAAGAGCTAGGGCAGCTCCAATGATTCCTCCAGCTGCAGGTAATGATGTTGAGTCTTGCAATGGGTAATCTGTGAAACAATGTTAGAAATAGATGTTAGAAATGAAAGTGAAAACAGGGGTACAGTATTGTGCTAATGTATGAGTAGCCCCATGAGACCAAACTGATTCAAGTCAAGGCTACATTTTACCTGAATACTGGTGATCCAAATCCAGAAAGTCCCGTCAGCTAAATATCTTTGTTGGAAATTAACAGGGTTTCCCATAGTAGCAGCAAGGGGCAAGCTAGACATCTTTTTTAGACACTGGCACTACCTAGCATTCAGCCCACATAAAAAACAGATTGGCATCAGGATGATTCTGCAGTTGGTCACTCAGCTAGATAGATAATAGTCTCTGCCTTTTCAGAGTGAATTCTTTCCCTCCTCCCAAAAATCTTTGATTATTATTGTTTATCTATATAGCGCCATCTTCATGGCGGTACTGTACAAATTAGTATTTAAAGACAGGGTAAAACATGCAGTACATATACAGTTACAAACAAGATGCTAAAATGATTAAAGTGGATGTTTTGAAACAGAATATAATATGAAATAAAATGAGTGGGTGGAAACAAAGGGGAAGAATCAAAAGTGGTAGGTTTTGGGTTTGGTGGTGTGTACCATGTATAGGTTATAATGGTTATGTAAATCAGGACATATGCTATTATGAAGAGGAAAGTTTTGAATGTTCTTTTGAAAGCTAACAGTGTTGGGGGGTGACAAACTGAGTGGGGAAGGGCATCCTACTGTAGCTAAATGATTTCTAGTAGTAATATAGTTAACTAATAAGTAAACTTGAAGGATATTCGGAAAACAAGTAGTGCAAAAAGCAGATTCAGTCACTGACAGACAGACATCACTGATGGATCATCATTACTCATGAATGCTTCCTTGGAGGATTTGCAGCTTACAGGGGCTAAAGTCAAATTCACCATATTCTGTTAAGCCTAACATGTCTAACATGGGTCTCTCCACACCTAATATTTTGTTGCCTAACATGGGTCTAGCCACATGGTGGCTTGCAACTCTGTTTTGCTACCATATTTTGTTAAACATGTATTCTTTTAGTACTTGTTACAAACAGGTATCTTTTCATTTTTACAAGCCACTGAAGTCACTCACTGTACTCAAGGGAAGGGAAATTGGACATGAGTAGTTTGCATCCACCATTGAAACTTGAACACCACCCTTTCATTACATAAACTAGAACAAATACTAAACTAGTAATAAAATGTGATTGGGTTTTTGTATAATAATAAAATGTTTATTAATCAAAAAACAAATGTAACTTCCTGATTAATAAGACATTTACAGAGCAATCCAAACAAAACAGTAACACTGTAGTTGTCTTGTTAGATCGTAATGGACATGAGTTCCCATTTGGAAGCAGTGTAAATGAACAATTACCTCAAAGGATACTAACCAAAATCTCAGCCCCATATGTATATTCAGGTTTATTAATTAGCATATCAGAGTAAAACAGACTATTACCACCATAGTAGTTATACTAGGACATAGACCTGAACACATCTAAAGCAGCCTGGAATACATGAAAAAAGCTCGGCTCTCTTCCCTCCTGACTGGCTTGTTGGCGGGATGTGTGTGGCATTGTATATGTGCTGCTAGCTCCGCTTGATGCAGAAGCACGAGGGATTAGTGATGTGGATGGGACTGGTAATGAAGTCTGTTTATAAAACTTTTTGACAGATGGGGAATCCTGAAAGTCTGGGAAGGGAGGTTGCATTTGGTTGCTTCAGGAAAAATCAGAATGTGGTCCATTTAAATTGGGACAGTTTTTTTGCCATACATACAGGATCACTGTGGTAAAATAGCACTAACCAACTTCTGCCATTTCACTTGCTGCCTTTCCTGCTATTCTAATTCAGCCCAGTTTCTGGGCACAGATGATTAAGGTCACAGCTCAGGGGTACATACATATATGTCATTGTGGCATTGTGGCAGACTGCAGGTTTGTTTGTAGACTTGACATGTAGGTTGCAGGTAACGAGGGAGTACAGATGACTTTTGGGAGCAGCCACTATGGAATTAATGCATAACACACCATTGTCTTCTATTGAGAGGCGAAGGGAGGGGTAGTGCATTGTCTCATACGTCTCAATAGAAGACAATGGTGTGGCATTATGGAGTAATGCCATCATGGCTGCTCACATGAACAGTTAGTTGTAAAAAGCAGGCTGTGTTAGATGACAAGATACTTAACCCCACATTGCATAAGATATGGAGCAGCAAGAGAAGAGAGGAGTCTGCGCAGAAGTAATTCAGGATCCAGGGACTAAACATAAGGGAGCTGTGTTGGGGAACACAGACGAAATTAGTTAGTAATCTCACCAGGCTGGTTGATACTTCTCCTAATAACAAAACCAAGGTCATCTGCAACATCTCTGCTCAGTATTTGAAACAAGCCAAGAAAGTAAAAAACCCGACCATCACATAAATAAGAAAAGATATGATGCCCACCATATATATATATATATATATATATATATATATATATATATATGAACGAATCAGAATTTCTCTGTGATTCGATCGATCACATTTTTTCTTTAAACTCCATTTACTGCAATTACAGGCATTCTAAAATGGTGGATCCACATGTCTGAACATATCCCCTGGGGCAAGGTATCATGGGAAGGTCACATGCAGCCTATCAGCAGCCAGGCACCCCGGTGACATCACAGCGCTATATAAGCGGCGGCCATCTTGCTGGTGCGCATTTCAGCGTTGTATTGCGGCGAGAACGGGGCTGGGGAGAGACAGGGAAAGACAGGGAAATACAAACAGAGAGCCAGGGAGAGCCAGAGAGAACCAAAACAGAACCAAACAGAACCAGAGAGAGAGCCAGGGAAAGATCGAGGCAGGGACAGCAAAAAACACAGAGAGAAGCAGATAAAGTGACAGAGAAAGCCTTTTTTTATTTTCATTTGATTTAATAGCCAGATCACAGTTTTAAATTGCTTTTGTTTCTGCTGTAAAAACCCCTGAACACTGTGCATCCAATGTTCGCACATTTAACCCTATCTGTTACACAGAAGCAGGTCTTAAAGCTGATTTCATCTAACTAGACCACAGTTTTAAAAGTGTTTTTGTGTCTGCTTTAAAAACCCCTGAGCACTGGGCATCCCATGTTAGCACATTTAACTGTATCTTTTACACAGAAGCAGGTCTTTCAGCTGATTTCATCTAACTAGACCACAGTTTTAAAAGTGTTTTTGTGTCTGCTTTAAAAAACCCTGAGCACTGGGCATCCCATATTGCCAAATTTCATAGTATCTGTTACAGAGAAGCAGGTCTTTCAGCTGATTTCATATAACTAGAACACAGTTTTAAAAGTGTTTTTGTGTCTGCTTTAAAAACCCTTGAGCACTGGGCATCCCATATTGCCAATTTTCATAGTATCAGTTACAGAGAAGAAGGTCTTACAGCTGATTTCATCTAACTAGACCACAGTTTTAAAAGTGTTTTTGTGTCTGCTTTAAAAACCCCTGAGCACTGGGCATCACATGTTACCACATTTAACCGTATCTGTTACAGAGAAGAAGGTCTTTCAGCTGATTTCATCTAACTAGACCCCAGCTTCCTCCTGCTCCCCATCTCCATCTCGCTCCCCCAGCTTCCTCCTATTTCCCATCTCCATGTTGCTCCCCCAGCTTCCTCCTGCTCCCCATCTCCATCTTGCTCCCTCAGCTTCCTCCTGCTCCCCATCTCCATCTTGCTCCCCCCGCTTCCTCCTGCTGCCCATCTCCATCTTGCTGCCCCAGCTTCCTCCTGCTCCCCATCTCCATCTTGCTCCCCCAGCTTCCTCCTGCTCCCCATCTCCATCTTGCTCCCCCCTCTTCCTCCTGCTCCCCATCTCCATCTTGCTCCCCCAGCTTCCTCCTGCTGCCCATCTCCATCTTGCTGCCCCAGCTTCCTCCTGCTCCCCATCTCCATCTTGCTCCCCCAGCTTCCTCTTGCTCCCCATCTCCATCTTGCTCCCCCAGCTTCCTCCTGCTCCCCATCTCCATCTTGCTCCCCCAGCTTCCTCCTGCTCCCCATCTCCATCTTGCTCCCCCAGCTTCCTCCTGCTGCCCATCTCCATCTTGCTGCCCCAGCTTCCTCCTGCTCCCCATCTCCATCTTGCTCCCCCAGCTTCCTCCTGCTCCCCATCTCCATCTTGCTCCCCCAGCTTCCTCCTGCTCCCCATCTCTATCATGCTCCCCCAGCTTCCTCCTGCTCCCCATCTCCATCTTGCTCCCCCAGCTTCCTCCTGCTCCCCATCTCCATCTTGCTCCCCCAGCTTCCTCCTGTTCCCCTTCTCCATCTTGCTTCCCCAGCTTCCTCCTGCTCCCCATCTCCATCTTGCTCCCCCAGCTTCCTCCTGCTCCCCATCTCCATCTTTCTCCGCCAGCTTCCTCCTGCTCCCCATCCCCATCTTGCTCCCTCAGCTTCCTCCTGCTCCCCATCTCCATCTTACTCCCCCAGCTTCCTCCTGCTCCCCATCTCCATCTTGCTCCCCCAGCTTCCTCCTGCTCCCCATCTCCATCTTGCTCCCCCAGCTTCCTCCTGCTCCCCATCTCCATCTTTCTCCGCCAGCTTCCTCCTGCTCCCCATCCCCATCTTGCTCCCCCAGCTTCCTCCTGCTCCCCATCTCCATCTTGCTCCCCCAGCTTCCTCCTGCTCCCCATCTCCATCTTGCTCCCCCAGCTTCCTCCTGCTCCCCATCTCCATCTTGCTCCCCCAGCTTCCTCCTGCTCCCCATCTCCATCTTGCTCCCCCCAGCTTCCTCATGCTCCCCATCTCCATCTTGTTCTGCCAGCTTCCTCCTGCTCCCCATCTCCATCTTGTTCTGCCAGCTTCCTCCTGCTCCCCATCTCCATCTTGCTCCCCCAGCTTCCTCCTGCTCCCCATCTCCATCTTGCTGCCCCAGCTTCCTCCTATTCCCCATCTCCATCTTGCTGCCCCAGCTTCCTCCTGCTCCCCATCTCCATCTTGCTCCCCCAGCTTCCTCCTGCTCCCCATCTCCATCTTGCTCCCCCAGCTTCCTCCTGCTCCCCATCTCCATCTTGCTCCCCCAGCTTCCTCCTGCTCCCCATCTCCATCTTGCTCCCCCAGCTTCCTCCTGCTCCCCATCTCCATCTTGCTGCCCCAGCTTCCTCCTATTCCCCATCTCCATCTTGCTGCCCCAGCTTCCTCCTGCTCCCCTTCTCCATCTTGCTCCCCCAGCTTCCTCCTGCTCCCCATCTCCATCTTGCTCCCCCAGCTTCCTCATGCTCCCCATCTCCATCTTGCTCCCCCAGCTTCCTTCTGCTCCCCATCTTGCTCCCCCAGCTTCATATTGGGACCCCTCTCCCTTCTCCACCATCAGCTGTAGCCAGGGACCTTAGCTCACCTGGGGCACTCCAAGTGAGCTGAGAATGGTGAGGAAGGGGTTAATGGAAGTTTCATGTCTGTGCTGTGTTTGTTTACTTGCCAGACAACTCGCTATAATGAGCTGGAGACCTAAAGATAAGGAGCAGGGGCAGCTGGAACCACCCCCCCCCCCACACACACACACACACACACACACAAAGACATGAAGATATGACTCGGGACCTGAATAGTGATGGCAGCCCTCCCAAGTTATTTACATTAGGACTGACGAATCTCTCCTTACCAGTAAAGGCACCTTAAAGTGGACCGTCACCCATGGGTGATTGGCCCGGGAACCTATAAGATTCCCGGGCCGATCACCCCCCTCACCGCGGGACATCCGAGATCGGGATGTCCCGCGGTGAGGGACCCCCCCCAAAACCCCAAAAGAACTCACCTGATCCTCTAGCCGTGCGCGCGTCCGCGCCGGCCGTTTGTGAATGGCCGGCGCGGGCACGCGCACTGTCAGAGGGGCGCGCGGGAGGCCGTGGCGGACGCGCTGCCTTGTCCGCCGCTTGTCCGTGGGAGCGTGGTGAGGTGAGTTTGGGGGTTTCTGGGGGGTTTTAAACAGCGGGGCCCCCCTGAAGTGGACCAAAACCCAGGATAGTCAAAATCCTGGGTGTTGGTCCACTTTAATTGACGGAGAGATGTGTACAGGAAGAGGGGGCGGGCTGCTGGTGCTCAGCCAATCAATTGAGAATATGTCGGTTCCCCCCATTGCCCCGGTCTTTCATCATCTCCCCAAGATCCACAAGCCACAACGCCCCCCGGCAAGAAGGCCTATTGTGGCGGGGATCGGGGGGATGAATGAGAGGCTTGGGCAGTGGGTGGATTCTCATTTGCTTCCCCTTGTATTTAGACTGCCAGGTTATCTGCAGGATGCCAGGGATGTGATGCAATCCTTTCTGGAGTTTGAATGGCGGAAGGATTTTAGATGGTTAACTTGTGATGTAACTTCATTATATTCATCTATACCGCATGATCTTGCACTACAAGCAGTTTATTTTAATCTCAAGAATGACTGTGCTTATTCCGAGGATTTGATTACTTTCATTATTCTCTCCATTTAATTTCTTCTGAAACATAATTATTTTCTTTTTGCTGGGGAATATTACCTGCAATTGTGTGGGGCGTCTATGGGGGCCCCTTTTTCTCCCTCTCTCGCCAGCCTTTACATGGATTGGTGGGAGAGGGACACAATTTATGGTTCGGGTAACCCTTTCCTATAAAGGATAAAATATTTTGGAAGATATATCGATGATCTGCTTTTTGTTTGGGAGGTGAGTGAACAGACTATCATGCAGTTTGTTGAATATTTGAATGCTAATAATTTGAATTTAAAGTTCACAGCAGAGAATAATAGTGATTCTATCTCATTTCTTGATTTGCATCTAAGAGTAGCGCCAGATAGAAAAGAGATTATTACTAAGACATTTAGAAAAAAGACGGCAGGGAATACTACTCTCAGGGCAGAAAGCTGCCACCCGTCCCATACAGTCTCAGCTATTCCGGTGGGAGAATTGGTCCGGGCCCGCAGGAATTGCTCAGATCAAAAAGATTTTGAGGAGGAAATTAAGACAGTGAGAGATAGACTAAGACTCAGGGGCTATTCAGAAAATGTATTAGATAGAGCAGAGGAAATTGCGAGGGCTAAAGATAGGAGAATCATGCTTTCTAAAGGTCAGAATAATAAAAAGAAAAAATCTGACCGTAAGCGGTCCTTTAAATCTGAATTTATTGACAACCACAACAGTAGTCCTATTCTGGTAACGACCTATAGTGAGGAATTTCAAAGTATCAAAAGAATAGTTAACAAACATTTACCTATCCTCAGTGGAGATCCACAGTTGAGAGAGGCCGTGAGGAATGGAATCAAGTTTGTGAGTAGGCGGCCGCCTTCTTTGGGCCAGAAACTGTCTCCAAGTTTATTTAATAAATGCAGTGCTACACCTCTTAATCGGCTTTCCTGTAGTGGATTCCATAGATGTTCTGGCCGACGTTGTGGTCTGTGCAAGTATGTTATCTCTGGTGACAGTTTCCAGTCTTCGGTCACAGGCCAACAATATTGCATAAAGGGTTTTATTAATTGCAACTCCTCCAATGTAATTTATCTTATTACTTGTGTATCTTGTCAAAAACAATATGTAGGGTGTACTACCAGACCTCTCAAAAAGAGAATTGCTGAGCATGTTCCTCTTCCAATGTGGGACGTCATTTCAGGGACATCCATGCAGGGGATTTATCCCATTTAACATGCATAGGTATAGAGAGGGTTGGACTGGGACCTAGGGGAGGGGATTTACAGGCAAAACTTCTTCAGAGGGAAGTGTTTTGGATTTTTAAGTTAGGCACTAGGGCCCCACAGGGCCTTAATAATCGGTGGGATGTGGATCTTTACCTCCGTAATTAATATGGCATTTAGAAATTTTGGCACTGAGGAAGTATATGGAGAAAAATCTAAGGATAGACAATAATAAATAAAATAGGTGGCAATTATTGTAAGAATATGGGTTTGATTATAAGAATTATGGTCACTTCCTAAATAATTATATATTCTGAAATTTCCCTTTCTAATTATACAGATAGTTATAATAACATATTTACATGTCTGTCTTAATCCCCCTTCCTTCCCTCTCCAATCTCTCTCTCTTCCCTTATTGTCGCTTCTAAATCTCATCTCCTCTTCAAATAATACTTATTTACATTCATTTACATTGTATGGTAACGAGTCAATGAATGTATATGTTTATAAAGTTATATGAATTACAATAATGTTTGATGACACTGTCTTGTATAGAGAAAATGTTTCACTCATTCTTATTTGATGTAATATTTATTCATGCGTGACAATGTATCCTCCATTGTAGCAACCCGGGGTCCTGTAGCCCATTTAAATTACTGGCTTTTGTTGACTGGTGTTATTTCCGCCTTTACATTGCTTGTCTATGGGGCAGGTTTTTTGCCCCTTTTTTGCTATTTTTTGCATGATCGCGGGGACTGTAATAACCTTTTTTCAAATTGCTGGCTTTTTATTTCTTGGTGTGTTTGAATATTTAACTACCGTATATACTCGAGTATAGGCCGACCCGAATATAAGCCGAGGCACCTAATTTTACCCCAAAAACCTGGAAAAAGTTATTGACCCGAGTATAAGCCGAGGCGGCTTTTTTCAATTGGAATTGGAGTTGATTTGAGGAATCACCCCTGACCACGCCCCCAGCCATCACCTAAGAATTAAATAAAAATAAATAATAATAATACAGTGAGGGGCATCCCTTGTTACAGCCAGTTAGGGGCATCCCTCATTACAGCCATTCAGGTGTAACACAGCACACACACAACATACACACAGCACACACAACACACACACAAACACAACACAGCACACAATACAGCACACAATACAGCACACATACACACACAAGGCACACACAGCACACAACACAGCACACATACACACACAAGGCACACACAGCACACAACACAGCACACATACAATGCACACAACACACACACTCACCAGTTCAGCTCCTGCAGAATCTTCAGCGAGGCTCCTTCCAGCGACGGTGCGGGAGAGAGTGAGGACGGCGCGGGACGACGGCATGGGTCCATCTAGACGCAGGGCAGAAGAGCCGCCTCAGAGGCTTCAGAACTCGGCGGGGAGATCAGTACACCCAGCGCGAGGTGGGTGTACCAAGATGGCGGCCGGCGCGCTCCGCGCCGCCACGTCACGTCACTGAGGCCCGGGCCGCCATCTTGGTACACCCACCTCGCGCTGGGTGTACTGATCTCCCCGCCGAGTTCTGAAGCCTCGGCGGCTCGTCTGCCGCCTCGGAGGCTCTTCTGCCCTCGCTCAGGTAAGTCACTGACTCGAGTATAAGCCGAGGCTGCTTTTTTCAGCCCAAAAAGTGGGCTGAAAAACTCGGCTTATACTCGAGTATATACGGTAAGCTTATTCTTAGCGTTTTTTGTTCTATAATTGGATTTGGTAATTGCCTAATTGACCCCGGGTGTGCAATATGGGGGATACATGCATGATGTCAGTATTTAAATGTGTATCATGGGAGCAGGAAGTTATGTCATGAATAAGGGCTGAGTCTGTGCCCGAAATGCGTTGGCATTCAAGTTGCTCCCTTATGCTTCATGTTGACTTCGTAGATGGAATTCTTTTAAAAAGATTTTTGTATGGAATAGACGTGGATATTATCCTTTTAAAAGCGAATCTAGGCTGGCATGCTTATTAACCTATGAATGGATGTGAGTTGAGCGCTCATGGCCAGCCGTTTTGCTTTTACAACCAAGGACTTTTTGATGCTGGCAGGTGTGGCTGATCATTACCATTACCATTACCATTTTCTACTGACAGAAGATTACTCTGACAGCAGAAGCAGCTTACACACTGCTGTAGCTGCGCATAGGAAGTGGCCATGTGTGTGTCAGCCTTCCAGGAGGGGCACATTGTGGGGAAAGCAAGTGGTGGAGGTGGGGCTCCCCCTGACTTAGCTGCCCCCCCTCTACACTACGCTCCTGGGATTGTGTCTCATCAGGTGGCTGGAGCCGTCCAGGCTGCTCTCACATGCATCCAGGAGGTGGGTACAGCATGTGCAGGAAGGAGACAGGTGGCAACTGCTGACAGCGGGGAGGAGACAGGGCGGGGCAAGGTAGTGTGGGGTAGCTGGGTATTGCGCACAGGCCAGCGTACATCGCCTGCTTGCTTGATCGAACTAAGAAGAAAACTGCCCACAGTGTGTTTTCTGTCAAGGCGGCAGCTTCCCTGCTGGCAAATGAAAATTTTTTTTTAATTCATTTATGCTGGCTGCCGCCCCACCCCGCCCCTTGCTGTAGCTCCGCCCTAGGCACGTGCCTTTGTGTGCCTATGGCAAATACGGGTCTGACCATAAATCCCATTTGTAATGCAAGTAGTTAGAAGCACATAGGTCAAAAAGAGGCTTACAGGCAGGATACAGGTGAAAACAACAGCTGGAACTTCTCTCAACGTTTCAACAGTGATGTCTTCATCAGGAGATGCGGTATCTAGCAAGGGACAGGAAAACCTTATATACTATGTGGACCCAGAGTGCTTGAGGGTGTCAAAAGCAGACTGCGCTCCTAGTGGCGCTGCCTGATGGCATCATCGGGGGTCATTGCTAGGTGTCACGACCATCCTCGCGCCACGCGGCAATATTTGCCATCTGGCAGGGGGAACGGCGCACGGGGCACTGTGCAATGCCCAGGGGGGGTTTAGGAGTGTAAAATGCTGCGTAAGAAAGGATAGTTTTGCTGCCCCTCCGGAAACTGGGCTACGCAAATATGGCGTCTGTCCTGTGAGCGCAGATATTGTGCGCAGTTCAAGTGGAGGGCTCCGAGGAAATGGCGTCCGTTTGATCCAATAGACACATTAAAGATGGCGGCCGCAAGTCTTGCGATATCCAAGATGGTGGCCGCAAATCTCGCGGAGCTAAGTCCTTGTATGTAGGCAATAGGAATCCAACCAATAAGATGGCTGCTGCCATAGCGGCGACAGTGGACGTCCAAGACAGCGGGGTTGCACTGCGAGGAGGGTTATACTTGATGACAGGGAAACAGGAGCCGTGGCAGTACGAGGGTGATAATAGTCGAAAGCATGCTGGGTTTAAGGGAGCACTATACTTTCACGCTGGGTCAACAAAGGCAAGCGTTGTATTGCTGAATAAGAAGAATTGAACCATTCAATTCAAACTCAACAAGTATAGACGCGACGCCCTGGATTACCAGGAAGGCCGCGTCTATACTTGGCGAGACCATAAACGTCAGAGGTTGCCTTACAACCTTAACCAACAATGTTCTGACTCAGACACAGGCAACTCTAATTCCTCCTCTGGGGAAGATTTTTTAGAGCCAGGCCCAGACCAGAGAGGGCCCCCCCCCCCGCCCAAAAGAAACACAAAAAAAACAGGAGAGGGTGGAAGAAGATGACGCCAAGCAACCAATCATCCTCCATCGTCACAGGCAGGATACAATACCCGGAGCAGATCGACAAGACAGTAATCAATATCTCAGACTACACATTAACTCAGGACGAAGCCAAGGTACTGTCAAAGGGTCTTACATTTGTTCCATATTATAAGGGGGATCGGTTTACTGTTGAGCTTGAGTTACAGAAATTCTTCCGCAGATTACACATAAAATCATTTTTCTCACACCACCCACCCTCTAGCGCCAGTGACAATCAGAGCACCAGTGGCGGCCGCAAATCTTGCGGAGCTAAGTCCTTGTATATAGGCAATAGGAATCCAACCAATAAGATGGCTGCTGCCATAGCGGCGACAGTGGACATCCAAGACAGCGGGGTTGCACTGCGAGGAGGGTTATACTTGATGACAGGGAAACAGGAGCCGTGGCAGCATAAATCCTAGTACGAGGGTGATAATAGTCAAAAGCATGCTGGGTTTAAGGGAGCACTACAGCTCCATACTTTCACGCTGGGTCAACAAAGGCAAGCGTTGTATTGCTGAATAAAGCCCCTAGAATCATACGATAAACACAAAATGTTAAAGTGAAAAAGTGATACCTAAAAACAAGCCCAGAGTATCTCTGGGCAGGTTAGCACCATATTACACAGTATTCATTTAAGGCTATACTAACCAAAAGGAGTCTTTTTGTGGGTATGCAACCCGTTGCTGGGTGGTATGGATTGGGAAGGCCTGGTACTGTGAATAAAACAGACACAGTCAATGTTATCAGAGAAATACAGAAAAGTCCATTTCCTCGTTGAGCCCGTCGGGGTTCAGTGTTTGCAATTGGAATATTCAATATAGTTCACATTGTAGTAATTTCTGATCTAAATTGCCGCCCCTGTCCAATGGTTTGACTACCTCTATCACCAAGAAACGCAGTTGGCTAATATGATGTCCGGCTTCCAGGAAATGCCGGGTTATAGGGGATTCTAGCTTGTTATTTCTAATGTAGGAGCGATGCTCGCTAATTCTTTGTCTTATGGTCCGTTTGGTTTTGCCAACATACCCCTTCCCGCATGGGAATTTAAGTAAATATACTACATTGCTAGAGGAGCAGTTGGCAAAATCCCGAATTTGATATCTGAAGCCCGTTTTCGGATGTGTGAATGTAGCAGTTTTATAAGTGAACTCACATTGGGCACAGTGGCCTCAGGGGAACATGCCCCTGGGTGGTCCCTGTGTATTGAGCCAGTTGGGGTCTCTTTGGCGAGTGGGAAAACTAAAGTCTGCCTTTACAAGTGTTTGTCTAATTTCTAGAGCGTCTATAAGCCACCATCGGCAGGTCCTTAAAGGTGTCCCCTAGTTTCTCGTCTGTGTTGGTGACATGCCAGTGTTTCCTGATTACTCTTTGTAATTTTTGGGAGAGATTATAGTAAGTCAAAACCAGTGGTATACGAGTGCTGGTTTTCTTCTCTTCGAATTTCCGCAGTGTTTGTCTATCCAGAGCGCGTGCTCTTGATTGAGCCACTTTAAGCGGGGTTAACTCATAGCCCCTTTGGAGTAGCTTCTGAATGAGTTCCTCCGATCTCTCCTCAAACAGCCTATCTGTAGCCGTGATTCGGCGGATCCTTACAAATTGACTGTAAGGAAGGGCTCGGATGAGGGCGGGAGGGTGGAAGCTGTCTGCGTGTAGGAAGGTATTTCGATCAGGGGGTTTCCTGAAAATATCCTTAGTGAGGTTGCCCTCTTCAAGGGAAATGGAGACATCCAAAAAATGTATTCTAGTGTATTCTAGTGTGATTATGTTAAATGGAGAATTTAATGGTGGGTGAGCATTGGTTGAGGTATGTGTGGAAGAGGATGTTCTGTTTAAAGGCATTAGTGGGGTACACAAATCGTGTTTCGAAATCCGCCATAAAAAGATTTGCATAGCTAGGGGCCATGTTGGACCCCATAGCTGTGCCTTGCGCCTGTTGGTAAAATTTGCCATCAAAGCGGAAATAGTTCTGTAAGTAGTTCAATAGCGAGATGTTGTGTACCTACCAGGACTGAAGTGCTAGCCAGGGCGTTCCGAATGACCTCGATGCCAGCTGTATGTGGGATGGATGTATATACACAAAAAACTATTGATGGATAAGCACAGCCTAGTAAAAATTAGTAAATAAGGGGGTGCCAGAAAGTCCGGTGCTTGTAAAGCTTAATCAATTAAACAACATAGAAGGGGCACTCTGGTATGTCCCATACATGCACCAGAAAAGATCCGCACTCACCCATAAATAATTGGTGCAAACCAGTATGTAAAAAATGTTATACTAATTTATTAAATTCAACAATGGAACAACAAGGAGCCAAATGGGCATTCATAGTTAAAAAACATATACAAGACAATATAAAAAGGGGGGAGGTGGGGGGAGCTTAGGCAAGGCAATGCTGAGTAATCAATATGTCACAGTTTATATATATTTAATTGCATGCCAAACAATGCAAAAAGCATGGCATTATATATTGTTATCACCAAGCCAGTAAGTATAAATTAAACCAAATGTGAACCAAAGTGTGCTGAACAGTGTGTGACCAAAGAATGGTGAGAGACTGTAAGTAGTTCGATAGCGAGATGTTGTGTACCTACCGGGACTGAAGTGCTAGCCAGGGCGTTCCGAATGACCTTGATGCCAGATGTATGTGGGATGGATGTATATAGACTTGTTACGTCCATAGTGACCAAAATGCAGTCTTGTGTGAGTGAACCCAATGAGGTAACTCGTGCCAGGAAGTCAGTGGTATCCTGGAGAAAAGATGGAGTAGTAATTACTAGTGGTTGAAATAGCTGGTCTAGATATATGGCTGGATATGGCTGGATATTTCCTCCAAAGTGGAATTAATTTCTAAGGTGGGATCCCTTTGTATTGGGGTGTATACTGATGCGTCCTGCAGTTGTTCTTGTATTTCTTTCATGTATTCCGATGCATTCATCACTACTATGGCCCCTCCCTTGTCCGCAGGTTTTATTACTATGTTAGTGTTACCTTTGAGTGATTGTAGAGCTTTACGTTCTTTGTGGGACAAATTCAGGCAGGGGTTAGTCGGTGGGGGTTTCAAGAGATCAACATCCCTCTTGAATAATTTAATGAAGGTCTCTACAGCATTAGAGGACAGGGGGGTTCCATCTACTCTTAGGTCTGCACATACTGGTGCTCTGATTGTCACTGGTGCTAGAGGGTGGGCGGTGTGAGAAAAATGATTTTATATGTAATGTGCGGAAGAATTTCTGTAACTCAACCTCAACAGTAAACTGATCCTCCTTAGAACATGGAACAAATGTATGACCCTGCGCGCCGCCATCTTGAGGCTGGCAATAAAGCCAGCCGAGAGATGGTTGGCTCGAGGCCGGGACGTGCGTCACCGGAAGTGACGCATCTTGACGCAAACACTGTTCGCGTCACGGCCACGTCACACGGGCTGGCCCGGGGGGGGGATTCGCGTGCTCCAGGAGCGCATTTAATCAGCTGTCAAACCAGCTGATGGTAGGCACCGCTCTTCCACGCTACATTCTGCTTCTCTGAGACGCTGCTCTGAGGAAGGAATACCGAAACACGTGTCAGCAAAAGGATACAGCACTATGTCTAAGCCTGCATCTCAGCATTACTCAGCTTGACCCTGCGTGGACTTCTTAATAGCATCTTCAACATAAGTGCCTCCATGCACAATTGCCAGGTATCTAAAAAAACTTTATTGAACTCTTGAAAGATTCACTGCTATAATCAATGGATACACTGATTCTACCCATCAATTACCTGCGGGATTTTCTGAATACTAGCCCATTCTGATGAACTATCACAACCAGCATACCTTGCACAGTATTCGGACCGATTTTTTTGTACATAGTGTATATAGCTATTACCCCTGTGTGTCATTAGTAATTGTGTTCCCTATACCCAATATGTGTTATACCTTCACGTGGATCTCAATTGAATAGATGAATTGTACATAAATAAATTTATTGTTACTTTTTGCATCACAATCATAGTAGTCTATCAAGACCCTTTGACAGTACCTTGGCTTCGTCCTGAGTTAATGTGTAGTCTGAGATATTGATTACTGTCGTGACGATCTGCTCCGGGTATTGTATGCTGCCTGTGACGATGGAGGATGATTGGTTGCTGGGCTTCGTCTTCTTCCCCGTCCTCTCCTGTTTTTTTGTGTTTCTTTTGGGCGGGGGGGGGGGGGCCCTCTCTGGTCTGGGCCTGGCTCTAAAAAATCCTCCCTAGAGGAGGAATTAGAGTTGCCTGTGTCTGAGTCAGAACCTTGTCGGTTAAGGTTGTAAGGCAACCTCTGACGTTTATGATCTTGCCAAGACGTGTACTGAAACTAATTGTCTCATTATCTGATTTGGTGTGCTACAACCTCACATTAACATTGTACTTTGTCTCTCTGCTCAATAGGTTGTTTAGCACACTCATAAGCTTGCTACAGACTGATATGTCTTTCGAGGACAACAATACATTGACGCAGCATCAGGTGGATACCCTGGCTTTTAGCCAGGTTCAGGTGGACAACATCTTTGCACCAGATAACCCACTGATTACTGATCACACTGCCACCAAGAAACAGTTCGATCCCTCTCAAAAAAAGCCATACAGTACCAACTCCACTCCGATACTCTCATTGAATATCTAAAATCCAAAAGGATCTCTAGGGGTCTTAGACTCCCCATAAAACCAACTTTTTGTCAACATAATAAGGAGTTTGTATCTGATTGGCCAAAAATCTTAAATAAGTGTAGTCTGGATTTGATCGCACTGACTATTACTGGGTTACAAACAGAACTACGCTCTATCAATGATACAATTACCACTCTGAAAACTCCGTTAGAATCTAAATTGTCATTAGATATCTACAAATCGTATTTAGAAACGTGTAAATCTAGCTTGGAACAATACAAACAAGAAACCATTCAATTCAAACTCAACAAGTATAGACGCGACGCCCTGGATTACCAGGAAGGCCGCGTCTATACTTGGCGAGACCATAAACATCAGAGGTTGCCTTACAACCTTAACCAACAAGGTTCTGACTCAGACACAGGCAACTCTAATTCCTCCTCTGGGGAGGATTTTTTAGAGCCAGGCCCAGACCAGAGAGGGCCCCCCGCCCAAAAGAAACACAAAAAAAACAGGAAAGGGTAGAAGAAGACAATGCCAAGCAACCAATCATCCTCCATCGTCACAGGCAGGATACAATACCCGGAGCAGATCGACAAGACAGTAATCAATATCTCAGACTACACATTAACTCAGGACGAAGCCAAGGTACTGTCAAAGGCTCTTACATTTGTTCCATATTATAAGGGGGATCGGTTTACTGTTGAGCTTGAGTTACAGAAATTCTTCCTCACATTACGCATAAAATCATTTTTCTCACACCACCCACCCTCTAGCGCCAGTGACAATCAGAGCACCAGTATGTGCAGACCGAAGAGTATATGGAACCCCCCCCCCCCCGTCCTCTAATGCTGTAGAGACCTTCATTAAATTAGTCAAGAGGGATGTTGATCTCTTGAAACCCCCACCGACTAACCCCTGCCCGAATTTGTCCCACAAAGAATGTAAAGCTCTACAATCACTCAAAGGTAACACTAACATAGTAATAAAACCTGCGGACAAGGGAGGGGCCATAGTAGTGATGAATGTGTCGGACTTCATGAAAGAAATACAAGAACAACTGCAGGACGCCTCAGTATACACCCCAATACAAGGGGATCCCACCTTAGAAATTAGATCCACTTTGGAGGAAATAATTAAGAGGGCCAATGACCACAATGTAATTGATGAACAGCAAAATTCCTCATAAATGAATTTCCACTTATACCCCTCTTCTATTGTCTGCCAAAAATACACAAAAGATTACAGAATTCACCAGGCCACCCCATCGTAGTGGGCACCAACTCCATTTTTCAGAATCAAGCCATATATCTAGACCAGCTACTTCAACCACTAGTAATTACTACTCCATCTTTTCTCCAGGACACCACTGACTTCCTGGCACGAGTTACCTCATTGAGTTCACTCACACAAGACTGCATTTTGGTCACTATGGACTAACAAGTCTATATACATCCATCCCACATACATCTGGCATCGAGGTCATTCGGAACGCCCTGGCTAGCACTTTAGTCCCGGTAGGTACACAACATCTGGCTATCGAACTACTTACAGTAATACCCACCCAGAACTATTTCCGCTTTGATGGCAAATTTTACCAACAGGCGCAAGGCACAGCTATGGGGTCCAACATGGCCCCTAGCTATGCCAATCTTTTTATGGCGGATTTCGAAACACGATTTGTGTACCCCACTAATGCCTTTTAACAGAACATCCTCTTCCACACTTACCTCAACCAATGCTCACCCACCATTAAATTCTCCATTTAACATAATCACACTAGAATACATTTTTTGGATGTCTCCATTTCCCTTGAAGAGGGCAACTTCACTAAGGATATTTTCAGGAAACTCACTGATCGAAACACCTTCCTACACGCAGACAGCTTCCACCCTCCCGCCCTCATCTGAGCCCTTCCTTACAGTCAATTTGTAAGGATCAGCCGGATCATGGCTACAGATAGGCTGTTTGAGGAGAGATCGGAGGAACTCATTCAGAAGCTACTCCAAAGGGGCTATGAGTTAACCTCGCTTAAAGTGGCTCAATCAAGAGCACGCACTCTGGATAGACAAACGCTGTGGAAATTCGAAGAGAAGAAAACCAGCACTCGTATACCACTGGTTTTGACTTACTATAATCTCTCCCAAAAATTACAAAGAGTAATCAGGAAACACTGGCATGTCACCAACATAGACGAGAAACTAGGGGGCACCTTTAAGGACCCGCCAATGGTGGCTTATAGACACTCTAGAAGTATTAGACAAACGCTTGTAAAGGCAGACTTTAGTTTTCCCACTCACCAAAGAGACCCCGACTGGTTCAATACACAGGGACCACCCAGGGGCATGTTTCCCTGTGGCCACTGTGCCCAATGTGGGGTCACTTATAAAACTGCTACATTCACACAACCGAAAACGGGCTTCAGATATCAAATTCGGGATTTTGCCAACTGCTCCTCTCGCAATGTAGTATATCTACTTAAATGCCCATGTGGGAAGGTCTACGTTGGCAAAACGAAACAGACCATAAGACAAAGAATTAGCGAGCATCGCTCCTACATTAGAAATAACAAGCTAGAATCCCCTATAACCCGGCATTTCCTGGAAGCCGGACATCATATTAGCCAACTGCGTTTCATGGTGACAGAGGTAGTCAAACTATTGGACAGGGGCGGCAATTTAGATCAGAAATTACTACAACGCGAACTATATTGGATATTCCAATTGCAAACACTGAACCCCGAGAGGCTCAACGAGGAAACGAGGAAATTGAGTTTTCTGTATTTCTCTGATAATATTGACTGTGTCTGTTTTATTCACAGTACCATGCCTTCCCCATCCATACCACCCAGCAACGGGTTGCATACCCACAAAAAGACTCCTTTTGGTTAGTATAGCCTTAAATGAATACTGTGCAATATGGTGCTAACCTGCCCAGAGATACTCTGGGCTTGTTTTTAGGTATCACTTTTTCAAATTTTTAACATTTTGTGTTTATCGTATGATTTTAGGGGCTTTATTCAGCAATACAATGCTTGCCTTGTTGATCCAGAGTGAATGTATGGAGCTGGAGTCCTCCCTTAAACCCCAGCGTGCTTTCGACTATTATCACCCTCGTGCTAGGATTTATGCTGCCACGGCTCCTGTTTCCCTGTCATTAAGTATAACCCTCCCCGCAGCACAACCCCGCTGTTTCGGACGTCCACTGTCGCTGCCACGGCAGCAGCCATCTTATTGGATGGATTCCTATTGCATACATACAAGGACTTAGCTCCGCAAGATTTGCGGTCGCCATCTTGGATATGGCGAGACTTGCGGCCGCCATCTTTAATGTGTCTATTGGATCAAACGGATGCCATTTCCTCGGAGCCCTCCACTTGAACTGCGCACAATAGCTGTGCTCACAGGACAGACGCCATTTTTGCGTAGCCCCGTTTCTGGAGGGGCAGCAACACTATCCTTTCTTACGCAGCATTTTACACTCCGACCCCCCCCCCCCCCCCCGTGCGCCGTTCCCCTTGCCGGATGGCAAATATTGCCGCCTGGCCCGAGGCTGGTCGTGACACCTAGCAATGACCCCCGATGACGTCATCAGGCAGCGCCACTAGGAGCACAGCCTGCTTTTGTCGCCATCAAGCACGCTGGGTCCACATAGTATATAAGGTTTGCCTGCCCCTTGCTAGATACCACATCTCCTGATGAAGACATCACTGTCGAAACTTTGAGAGAAGCTCCAGCTGTTGTTTTCACCTGTATCCTGCCTGTAAGCCTCTTTTTGACCTATGTGCTTCTAACTACTTGCATTACAAAAGGGATTTATGGTTCTGTTATGCCAATGTTTAAACTGCCTTAATTTTTTCCTGTTGGACATTATCTTCTCACTATCTCTATGGGGAACAGAACATGAACTGTGAGAACTCATACAACAGCGCCACCTAGCTTTTGATTACTGTATATATATTATGTTTATGTCTGAATTTATGTTTTCACAATATTAAATCACTTTTGTTAACTGCAATTATTTTATTTTCTGGGTGTTCATTCCTCCTAAAATTTGGTCTTCATGCGTTACACACTGCATGCTGGGCGGATGCAGTTTGGGAACAGTTTTGAACCCCTTACAGAAGTGTACTGAAACTAATTGTATCATTATCTGATTTGGTGTGCTACAACCTCACATTAACATTAGAAAATAACCCCACGGGTTATCTAACACTAATCACAATGACATTCTTCCCTCTTATATGTCTCTACCCATCTTATATGACTCTACCAGTGTCACAGCTGAACTCTGAAATCAGCCATTCAAACCAACACAAAAGATGGCAGGTTAAAAGGGAGAGTAAATAAAGGGTTAATGTTCTCCGCGATCCTGTGAGGAAAAATAAGTTAGTATATATACATAAAAGTATGAATAAACAAATGCAATAGTATTACCAAAGTGAAGTTTTGTTTTATCTGCTTGAGAAGATCTTTTGTGTTGGTTTGAATGGCTGATTTCAAAGTTCAGCTGTGACACTGGTAGAGTCATATAAGACGGGTAGAGACATATAAGAGGGAAGAATGTAATTGTGATTAGTGTTAGATAACCCGGCAGGTTTCGGTAAGTTTCGGTAAGTTAAAACTGATCAATCTGTATAACGCTACCTGAGAGGAGAAATCCCTCAGGCAGCAAGATTAAAAATTCCAACAATTTTTGAGGCCTAATTAGTCAGAGGCAATGATACCTAGCTGTTTCTGATTTAATTAAAAGGTAGAAACACCCCCTCAAACACTTCACTTTGGTAATACTATTGCATTTGTTTATTCATACTTTTATGTATATATACTAACTTATTTTTCCTCACAGGATCACGGAGAACATTAACCCTTTATTTACTCTCCCTTTTAACCTTCCTTTTTATCCACAGTGCACCTACACTAATCTTTTATCCACCTCGGTCCACACCTAAGTTAGAACAGATTAACCCATCTAGTTACAATAATTGCTGCCATGCAAAAGCAGAGAGGGTATTGGGGGATGTCAAGTCCTGTGTTTCATTGTACCCAGGTAAATTCTTGTTTATTTACATAGGTTAAACAGTGTGCCTTTAACTGCTTTTGTTCCTTCTTTGCTCCCTTAGTCAAAGCTGTAATGCAAGCAGCTCCTTCCCTCTCCTAAAGCCATTTTCTGGTTTGCATCCAAGCAGTGCACATGTGCTGCTCCCTCCTGCAGTCTACAGTCTTTTTACCATCTGATGTTATGGGTTACATCACAAGCTGTAATAAATGTACATATCAATATTCCTGCTGTAACAAGTGTTTAATGTAAGATTCTGTACTGAAACAAAACTTCTGGAAATTATCTATGCAACTTATTGCCAGCCAAGTAAACTATCTGCCAAGTTTTATGGAGTAAGAGCACATCTGTCACAGACACACACACAGACAATGTGAAGCTGTCCACAGGATTCATATTACTGCCATCTGGTGAGTGAGAACATGGGACAAAACCCACCCCAACAATGCACTCTTTATCCAAATGCTACTGGGAAGTATTTCCGGGCAATGAGAACTACCACAGAAAGGATGCAGAAGAGTTTTTACCCCCAGGCAATCCGAGCCCTCAACCAAGTTAACACATAGCCCCCCCCCCCCCCCCAGGAGACCAAGACCAAGCTGACAAGCCCCATAAATTGGAACTGACCTCCCCCCTTTCCAACCACATGCAACAGGGACAGTAATAAATGCTAACTTAAATTGAAGATTTACAGTAAGCCACTTCATATCCTCATTTTTAGACCTTACATTGTTATCTGTCTGTTTATCCTTATCTAAAAGACATCCAGCACTGCATTCATTCAGATTGGATTGCCAGATGACGCAACCCATTTTGATTGTCTGCGGTCACCCAGCAATCTATTCTGATTGGAGGAGAGCCTACACATGTGCCATGGGATTGCCAGAGGGGTAAGAATACCAGACGAACTGGTGATTTTACACACAGGGGCATCCCAGTAAAGCTAACCAAATCCTAGGTGCTTTAAAAACCTGGGCTTTGGTCCAAGTGGTTTGAGTGCCTGGGGGGATCACAAAGAGTGGGGGGTTGCCGAGTGTGGGGGGCACCAAATGCTGAGGGAGGTGTGCACCAAAATGCTGCATGGGCTTTGAGTGGGGGGCCCCAATGAATCTGTCCAGATTTTTCCCCCACTGAAAAATCTGTCCAGATGAATCCCCACTATAAGGATAGAGATGCTATCCTGTCCGCAGCCAGGTTGAAGGGCACAGTAACCCACAGAAATATCCTTTTTCCCGGATTTTACCTCGGAGGTTCAAAAGCAGCAGTGGTCCTTTAACGGAGTCAGAGAGAAACTTAGGTGCAAGAAAAGATTTTTCACCTCAGCGGAGAAGGCTAATACCTGGCTGGACCTGACGCCCTGGGGCCTGACGTGATGGAAAGAGGTCTCAGGGCATAACGGCCTGATACTCAGTGAAAATTGATTGTTCCCCACAATAATAGGCGGGGTGGGTGCGGGCGCTGCCATCCTGGCTGGTGCTCGGATGGACCTGTTTGTTGTTGGGTCCCTGCTTTCTGGGTTGCTCCCATCCTTGTCTGGCATTGGAGATGGTTGATGGACCAAGCTCCTGGCCAGCAAACCCCAGCCCAAATCCCCACCCCATTGTTATAACCTCAGAAGCAAGGCTGTAGGGGGGCAAAGGCATACCCCTTCACACATAATACTAAAGCTTCGGTGCCATCGAGTTTGCCTTATCTGACCCTATTTATGAGCTGTCCCTGCAATGCTATAACCTTAGCATTGGGGGGGCTTTGGCTACTCTAATTTGCACTAATGTGGTGAATTCTGGCAGATTGTACTAGATAAATCAGGTCAATTGTTTAAGTGGACCTAGGATAAACTGATAGATTAAATATTAAAATATCACCATTGGCTTTAGGTTTTCCTGATATGGGTATATATATATATATATATATAGGAGCCCAACTGGCTCCTGTGTTAGCTTGACTAATGGCTTATATCAATGAAACCCTTGTCATGATCAAAATCCTATGGGCACTAGGCTTACAGCATGATGACCTCCATGACAGTAAAAAGCCTTGGGACTAGGAGAAGCAGAGGTTCTATCCTGGACATCAGCCAGTCGACCACTGTGATCTCGCTTAGATGATGAGGTGGGGCGGCAGGAGTGCCCGAGCTATGGTGGGAAGTAGCTCAAAGGCTCTCATGCGAAGTATGAAGGACGCCCTGCCAGGTCCTCACTAGCTCCACATCGTGGACACCTCCGGTACACCACAATGCTGTCTTTGTCAAGTCCCTCAGGGTGTTGATTGTTTGGGCGTGTGGTGTGGAGGCACCTCTCCTAGGGAAGGGACTTGTCAGGGCGGGATGTGATAGTGCTATCATATATCATACAATTCATTGATATGTTTTTAGTTCATGCACTGTAGGCATTTGGTCTATGTGTTTTAAAGGTGCCACAAGTAAGGTGTTTTATTAGTAGCACCACATAGCCCTCTCCAATTACAATTTTTTGGTGTATAAACTGTTCTGGCGGCTTTGGGCCATATATAATCTTTTAAAGTTTGCATACTAAGTCTGGTCGTTCTTCGTTGTTTTCCTGGTTGTTGATCCATGTAAATGTTAAAGTAGCTGTATTGCAAAACTGTACAATATTAAAATCTAAACATGTTGGCTAATTGGAGGAAGCGTCACTTATAAACTGAATAAATCTCCTGCCAATCTTCTGGTTTTCTTCTCATTCTAGAAATAAAATCCAGGGGTGACATATTTGAAAGCACCAGGAGTGGCAGAACATATTACCCCTGATTTCCTCTTCCTTCCATTAAAAGAAACAAGCCTAGCTGGATATTTCCTGATGCTGGGTGTGTAACTGACTCCCTCCCCCACATGCAATGTGTAGCATTAAAAAGTAATCTGCAGCCTATGGCTTTCATCTTAGGTGGCAGTTCATTAAGTCTCTCATACACCTCCCACAAGCCCCTTTCTGCTTACCCACAATGCTCTTCCACAGTAAAATCCAGTCTCAAAATTGGTTGGCGATGGCCACGTGGTACCACTACTTGCGGCTGCTGACAGAGTCTGGACCACTTGAATGCCAACAGCCAATTGCAGGGCTAGATTTTACAGGAGCCCCTGTGGGAGGAGGCATCAGCTGGTGAGCCTGGGCTGGCCAGGTCTCAGCCCAGGTGGCTGAGCAGTGTGTTTATAACCTACAGTGGTGGCTGGTGGTAGGGCTGTTGGTCCCTGGGAAAACCATTATTTTGGACTCTTTGAACTTTCAACCAGCACTTCTCAGTACCTCTGGTATTGTTTTTCTCCCACTGTGCCCCCCCCCAGTCACACCCCTCTTTGAGCACCCTTCAGTCCCAGAAGTCAAATATTACGTTTCTATTTTAGCTACCTTTGCTGCTTTGTGTGCCATGCACTGTGTGGCACTATGCTAATTCACCAGTAATGTGCAGTTCAAACATGCCCTGCATTCTTGCCACGCTCTGACAGTTTACAATTCTGGTCAGCCTTCCTCTAAAAACCCATCACTGGGAATCCCTGACAGGTAGGTGCCATAACTAATGGTAATGGAGAACTGTCTCTAAATGGGTTCTTTAGCTCTGTGTACACAAGGAGCCGATGGGTGATGCCACTGCTGGCAATATATTAAGCAAAATACTTAATTGGCGTAACGTAGTCATCATCCAAGAAAGCCTTAGTAATTGAAAAATGGACAAGACTCCAGGACCAGATGGTGCCCTTACAAAAAGGGATTTAGGTCTTCTGGTAATAATAGATCTAAAGGTTTAACATCCAGTGGGGACCTTAAGGGACTAAATACAGTATTATCTTAAACAGATATAAGACACGGAGCAATAAGGACACAAATAATTGTGATCACAAAAAACAGTCTTTGAAATAATTCTTAAGGAGGTATCCCACGGTGCATGCACATTCACAAATCAGGGTCTTGCCACACGTGCCCGCCACCTCCACACCTATACGCTTACCAGATTAAAGAAATTGTAAAGCCTTAAAGCAATTTCAGCCACTGAAGAATTCCATACAATTCGATGCTTCAATCTGTAGTATATATATTCCTCCCAAACGTTTGTAGGATCCAATCATAAATTTAAAAAAGCACAAAGAAATCTATTGCAACCCCATCGAGATTTCTTTAAAATCAATTTAATGAATAAAAATGCACTCACATTTCATTGAAGTAACATGCGCCTGTATATAGATGTAGGTTAAGAGGGAGTCCTTTATCCCCTTATCCCATGCGATCGTCAGTGTGGGCGCCTTGAAGTCCTATAGCTGCCGTTGGATACCTCCTTAAGAATTATTTCAAAGACTGTTTTTTGTGATCACAATCATTTGTGTCCTTATTGCTCTGTGTCTTATATCTGTTTATTGCTGTGAGACTTTCCTTTGGATGAAAAGTTTGGCACGTTGTAGCAAATTTAAGCAAACATTGGAGAGAATATGTTATATGTAGATTTTATGGTATAAGATTTTAGCGCGGTGTTATATTTTACAGTATTATCTTACTCTACATAATATTATAAGTGAAAACCAGCAAGGTTTGGCTAATGACAAAAGCTGTCATACTAATCTGATTTTGTTTATGAAGAGGCGAGTCAAAGCCTGGATAGGGATAATACAATTCTGTGATTACTCACCTGTAGAATTGATATTATGAGTATACAGTACGTCCTGCTCCAGATAAGAATCATGGGTATTACTCAGCCAGATGGCGCTGGACTGCAGAGACAACTAAATTGGCTCCTCCCGGCCCCTCAAATACCCGGGACCTCCCACAAATCCCCAGCATTGAAAAGCAGTTAACGAGAAGCCGGGAGAATTAAAACAGAACCAACCAGTAACTATAACAATAACAATCATCATACAGGGGATCCAGGATAATGCAAAACCAAGGGTGGGGTGGAGCAGGACGTACTGTATACTCATAATTAGGGATGAGCGAACCGGTTCGGACGAACCGGAATTCGCTCCGAATTTCAGGGAAAATTCGATTCGATTCCCTGAAATAAAAAAAAAAAAAAAAATGCCGGCATGCTGACAGCGCAGCTGGCCTGCCCGCTCCCACCATACCGGCATTTTTTTAAAAAGCAAACACTTACCTGCATGGTCGGAGCGTGGAGGCCGGCGCCACTCTCAGGTGCCCTCTGATGACGCGCCCTCTGATGACGCGTCCTCTGATGACGCGTCCTCTGATGACAGCTGAGAGCGGCGCCGGCCTCCACGCTCCGACCATGCAGGTGTTTGCTTTTTAAAAAAATGCCGGCATGGTGGCTCCCGCTCCCACCATGCCGGCATTTTTGCTTAAAGAAAAAATGCCGGCATGGTAGGAGCGGGAAGGCCGGCTGTGCTGTCAGCGGTACAGGTGAGTAATCACAGAATTGTATTATTCTTAGTATAAAGTACGTCCTGCTCCAGATAAGTATCATTACACATGGGACATCCAATAGCAGTGTCCATAAAGTAGGGTGGGAAGGGTAACAACAGACAGGTCAGACCACTGCCGCCTGCAGTACCTTTGCGGCCAAAAGTAGCATCAGCTGAGGCCCTAACATCAACCTTGTAAAACTTTGAAAAGGTATGAACAGAAGACCAAGTAGCGGCCTTACAAACTTGTTCCACAGAAGCCTGGTGCTGAAAAGCCCAAGAGGCACCAATAGCACAAGTAGAATGAGCAGTAAGGAGGAAGGGAGGATTCTTCCCCTTAGCAGAGTAGGCCTGAATCACAGCCTGACGGATCCATTTGCTGATAGCAGATTTAGCAGGAGCCAGACCCTTCCTAGGACCAGAAGGGACCACAAGAAGAGCGTCAGTTTTTCTGAATGGAGCAGTGGCCACCAGATAGTACTTCAGACACCTAACCACATCCAAAGAATGCAAGACCCTCTCCTTAGCATTACTAGGATTAGGGCACAAGGAAGGAAGAACAATTTCCTGATTCAAATGAAAGGCAGACACAACCTTAGGCAGAAAATCTGGCTTGAAGAAAAACACCACCTTGTCCTGGTGTCTCTCAAAGTAGGGGGGCTGGATGGAAAGCGCCGCCAACTCAGACACACGCCTAACAGAGGTGATAGCCACCAAAAAGACTACCTTGAGAGTAAGAATAGCCAGGGCAGCCTCCTGCACAGGTTCAAAGGGAGCACCCTGCAAGGCAGACAAGACCAAGTTCAAATCCCAAATAGGCAACATAGGCTTACGTGGGGGGACACACATAAGTAACCCCCTGGAAAAAAGTCCTGATCAGAGAATGTTGGGCAAAAGACCTCAGGAAGAAAACAGCCAGGGCAGGGACATGACCCTTCAGAGTACTGAGTTGGAGCCCCATCTCCAACCCATGCTGCAGGAAATCCAGGATCCTGGGAATAGAGAACACACGACAGGGAAGAGACTTAGACTCACACCAGTCAATGTAGGCACGCCAAACTCTATAGTAAATGGAAGAAGACTTCTTCCTAGCCTTTATCATGGTATCAACAACAGAGGCACACAGCCCCTTCTCCATCAAGATGGAGGTTTCAGCAGCCAGGCCGTCAAAGCCAGAGTTTGTAAATTGTAAGTGACCCTGAGTGAGCAGGTCTGGCACCCTGGGCAAAGCGTACTGATCTACTGCCAGCTGCACCACGTCTGCGAACCACACTCTTCTTGGCCACCTCACCTGGGGGCCACCAGTATTGCTGGCACCCCCTCCTGAGCTATCTTGTGCAGAACCCTGCCCAACAGGGGGAATGGAGGAAAAACATACAGGAGCTGAAAGTCCTACCATGACATTGCTAGAGCATCCGTGGCCAAGGCCAGAGGATCCTGGGACAGGGAGACAAAGGCTGGGAGCTTGTGATTGTGATGGGGCGCAAACAGATCCACATCTGGTTGGCCCCAAAGGTGAAACAGAGATTGAAACACCCTGTTGCAGAGGGACCATTCTCCCAGGCGAGAGGTCCCCCTGCTCAGAGAGTCTGCCTGCAGATTCTCCACCCCTGGGATGTACACAGCTGATATGCAGAGAACATTGTCCTCCGCCCAGGCCAGGATCAGAGACACTTCCTGGAGGGCCCTCTTGTTCCGGGTCCCTCCCTGATGATTGATGTAGGCAACCGCTGTCTGGTTGCCTGAGCGTACCTGAACAGGCAGGCCCCGAAGGTGATGAGTCAAATGAGTCAGAACCAACCTGATCACCTGCAGTTCAAGAATGTTGATTGGTGTGTGGGCCTCCTGAGGGCAGAGGACTTCCAGAAACCCCCCCAACCTGTCAGACTGGCATCCTTGGTGGCCGTCTCCCAGCAGGGGGCCAGAAAGGATCTGCCCACCAACAGGTTCCTGGAGTCCAGCCACCACGAGAGGGACTGCCTGACTAGGGGGGAAATCACAAGGACCTGGTCCAGGGACGCAGGATCCTTGTCCCATACTGACAAGAGGTGAAGTTGCAGAGGCCTCGTGTGGAACTGGGCATAAGGGACCGCCTTGAAGCACGACACCATCAGGCCCACCTGCTGCATTCCCTACCTGATGGAGGGATGAGGGCAAGATAGCAGGAACTGAACCTGCGCTAGCAGACTGTCCACCTTCTGCTGAGGAAGAAAAATCCTTGCCTGAACTGTATCCAGATTCATTCCCAGGAAGGGTGTCACCAAGGAGGGAGACAGGGAAGACTTGGGATGGCAGAAAAGTGATAGACCTAGCAGACAAAAGACAAACTGCCTGTGGCTGTCAGTCTATCTGCAGGCGCGCTAATTTCTGTAGGATGCTCAGATATTTAGGATAAGACAGATGTTTAAACCCATCCTTGTTTTCAGAGTATCCTCAAAGTGTTTGTTATTACTGCAAAATCAAATAAGGTTTTGCGTTCGCAGTTTAATATTTATTAATCAGTATATTTCCAAAATCACACACCTACTATAGAGTAGAATCTAAATAGGTAAAAAGAAAATGGGACTTACCCACCAGGCCCGGCGGTTAACACCTAACCTGGGCAACTTTTGAATATAGCTTGTGCTTTATATAGATGATGATTCCACTCTGTAATATATAAAGACGACTTCTTTTATTCAAAAAGTGCAGACAGAACATGGAACATGCCACAAACAGTGGTATGTAGATTATACGCAGCGGTCCCTTTAAAAGTATCAGCCGCAGCTCCTCTATACGTATGGCTTTGGCGTAAAAGATAGTCTGCTAAAAGTCCCAGGGTGTGTATCCGAGAATTCAGAGCTTGCCTGTAAGCTCTACACAGTCCGTTGGTTAACAATAAAATAGGCCGTGAATAAAATCCTTTGCAGCTGATAGTAGTGTGTAAAGTCCTGACGCGCATTTCGATATCTCGTCTTCAGGGTCTTCACTGCGCATGTGCGCAGCCTCCTTTTTATGTGTTAAAGCCGCTTGGGCTTATGGGAGTTGTAGTCTCTCATTGTAGTTTCCAATATTAGCTTGTGCGCATTCAAGCTCAGCCCGGCGTCTGTCAAGGCAGACTGTTTCTTATATTACCGGCAGCAGTTCTCTAATTACAGAATACTGGATTGATTTCAAAACATAGGTTTAAACATCTGTCTTATCCTAAATATCTAAGCATCCTACAGAAATTAGCGCGCCTGCAGATAGACTGACAGCCACAGGCAGTTTGTCTGTTGTCTGCTAGGTCTATCACTTTTCTGCTTTCTCAATCTTATGGTTTAGCCAACCGGTCAGGCTGCAGCTTCACATTTCCATAAGCGCTGTTTAATCTCTACTACTCTACAAGACTTGGGATGGTTGATCACCCAGCCAAATGACTCCAAAGTGGACACTACCAGCTGAGTATTCAACTCTGCCTGTTGGAGGGACTGGGAAGTGATGAGAATGTCGTCCAGACAGGGCAGCACGCGAATGCCCTGAGACCTGAGCAGAGACATCACTCCTGCCAGCACCTTGGTGAACACTCTGGGAGCTGAAGTGAGACCGAAGGGCAATGCCACAAATTGGTAGTGCTGATCCTCCAGAGCGAACCTGAGGAACCTTTGATGACCTGGAAAAACAGGAATATGAAGGTAAGCATCTTTGATGTCCACAGAGGTCATGAAGTCCCCTGGACGCAGGTAACTGATGGCAGAGCGCAAAGTTTCCATGTGCCTGCACCTGACAAATTTGTTGAGGATCTTCAAGTCCAGGATGGGCCTGACTGACCCATCTCTTTTGGGCACGGTGAAAAGGTTGGAATAGAACCCCTTGCCCCTTTCTCGTAAGGGGACCTGACAGATGACCCCCAGCTCCAGAAGGCTTCGCACCGCCAGAACTAGAGCCTGAGCTGACACAGGGTCCTGAGAAATCCGGGATCTGATGAATCTTGGGGGCGGCCAGGCAGCAAACTCTATCTTGTAATTGGAGGACACTACCTCTTGAATCCACCGGTCTGTGACATGAAGCCTCCAGACGCGCCTCCAGAAGTGCTGAAGCCATCCCCCCGCCCGGATGGGTGAGGGCGCCTCTTCATGCCTGAGGGGGCTTGGGAGAAGACTTAAACTTGGAGCCCCAGGAGGAGCCAGGGCGTCCACGTCCTCTGCCCCTACCCCAGAAATCTCCTCGGGCCCCGGTAAGGGAGACCCCCCTCCCCTGTCTGGCACCACGGTAGGGGGAAGAAAAGGAGCCCTGTCCTCGAAAGGGCCGAGACTGCCGCCTGCACTGGGGTAACCTGCCTCCCTTAGCAAAAAGGTCCAGGCGGTCCCCAAACAGGCCTTTGAAGGGAAACCCAGTGAGAACTTTCTGGGCTGTCAGCAGCCCACTGGCGCAGCCAAACCGAGCGGCGTATAGCCACCACCAGGGCAGACGTTCTGCCACACATCCTAATGGTATCATCCAAGGCAGAGAGGACATAAGTCACAAAAACCTCACAATGAGAGAGTGCATTAAACTCCTCACTAGACACATCATCAGGGGCACCATCTAGGATACTTCTAAGCAGGGTCCTAATAGCCACAGCCGTAATGGCAGAGGCACAGACCGGGCGCAGCACCGTCCCCACACATGCAAAGGCACGGGACGCCAGCTGATCAATACGCCGGTCCTGACCATCCCGCAGCGTAGTAGAGTCAGGGGAATGCATGACAGAGGTGTTAGATATCCCTAGGACCAGGGCATCCACTTCAGGAGGGGATGACCAACGCTTCACCACATCAGCAGGAAAGGGATACCTCTTATCCCAACTCTTAGGTACACCGGGAAGCCTGCTGGGGCACTCCCATTCCCTGAGCATGAGATTATTAAAATAGACTTGCTCAGGAAACTCTAAGCGTGGCTTAGCAGTATGAAATTCCCGTGTTGCCTGGGGGCCACAACCGGGGGATAGTCAGTACCTCAAAAATCTGAGCCAACAGCCTATCGGTATCATCTGGGGGCCAGGGGTCAGAGCCAGAATCATCATGACTCCTGGGCCTCTCATCAGATAACCCAAAGGGGTATAGCCAGACAGTTCCAAAAACCTATCAGCCTCCATAGGGAAAAGAGTGACATCAGGCGTTAAATGTCGCTTTTTAGCAGAGGCCTTACGCGCCAAGGTATTAGCAAGCAACTTCTCAACACTAGCCAGTCTGGAAGACACATCAGGCTGAGAATCCCCACTGGTATGCAACTCAATGGGAGTCAAATTTAAGCTTGGGGGAGTAGGTGAAGCCATTTGAGGCGCAGGCCCAGCTACTGGTAAACCAGGCTGCAGCGCAAGCACCTGCTGGGCACACGGTACACAGATCCGCACATTGTCAGCACTAGTAGGGAACACCCCACAAGCTACACACAGCAGGGCTTGTCCCGAAGGAACCCCAAGCACATTATCCTGAGACGCCTCCATATGGTGATTATAGCGGCACAATAGGCCGATAGGGATTCACGCTATAAAAAGCAACCCAGGATGCCCCAATAGCCCGCTAGGGAAGTGGGAGTAATTTATACACTAGGCCTCACAAGTTTAATAACTAAATAGAGGGAGTAGAGCCGAGAGAAACCAATAGAGGTCGGCCTGTCTGAAAGACATAAGCGAAGAGAACCCCATAAGTGACATGCATAATGACATAGGATAATAAAAACCGCCCGCAAGGGAACTCACGGACCGCGGTAGGTAGACGCCAGTCACGCAGCAGCCGAATCTAGAGAAAATGGTGCCGGGTATACCTCGAGGGACGGGCCGCGGAGACCGAAGCAGCACACGTGACAAGCAGCTAATAACGGCGCACCAGCGCCTGAGGTAACGCCGCCCCCAAGCGCGGAGCACAGTGGAAGCGCGCGTGGCGACGGCATATTTAAAAACGCAACCAGTGCGGCAACAGACAAGTTAGTGCGGCGACAGACACCAACCAGACAAAACATAATACAGTGAAGCACCAAGGCATATTCACACCCCCCCTCCGAGAGCTACAAGGGAGAGCGAGGGAGGACTGCGGCCACTTAACAAAGGACCCACCGATAGACAGGGGCAATAGGGCGGGAGGGGCATCCCATAGAGGCTCACCATATGCCTATACCGCCTACCCTTTGGTGGGGGATTGCGGTGGAGCAGCGCTCCTAAGCACCTGACAGCGGTGCTGCCTACCATCACCTGGACCAGCGCAGCCAAGGCTGGGAGGCACATTAAGAATGGAACGAGTGGGAATAGTCCTACAGGGCCGCAGGCTAATAGCCCCGCTCACCTGCGAGAAGACAGAGCTATCTTCTTGTCCTTCACAGTCCAGACTGCAGAGAAATTCTGGGGATTTGTGGGAGGTCCCGGGTATTTGAGGGGCCGGGAGGAGCCAATTTCGCTGTCTCTGCAGTCCAGCGCCATCTGGCGGAGTAATACCCATGTGTAATGATTCTTATCTGGAGCAGGACGTACTGTATACTAAGAATATATTGTTTCAGGATTTTGCAAAAGCATTTGACACTGTCCCCCATTGTTGCCTATTGGCAATAAAATACAATTTGTAACTGAATTTAAACCTGACTGAAGGACCTTGTGTGGTTAATGATACATACTCTGAATGGTCCCCGGTCGTAAGCAGTGCACCCCATGGCTCAGTGCTGGGCCAACTATTTTTCAACTTGTTTATAATTGATATAGAAGATGGCATTAATGGCACTATTTTTGCAGATGACATCATATTATGTAGCTCAGTTCAGCCCATTAAAGATGTTCCCAAGCTTCAGAGTGTCCGGGTATCAACTTGGCAAATGATGGATAAATGTAAAGTAATGCACTTGGGGTCTAATAATCTGCGGGTCACATATGCCCTCGTGGGAGTAAATCCGGGAGATTCCCTTGTTGACAAAAACAGTATGCCAATGTCTAGCAGCTGCTTCCAAGGCCACCAGATATTATCATGCATTAAAAGAGGCATGGAATCATGGGACAGGGATGTAATATTGCCTTAGGTACTGGTGCACCCTCATCAGGAATATGTAGTCCAGGTTTGGGCATAATTTGGGTCCAGGTCTGGGCACCAGTTGGTAAAAAGGATGCCCTGCCTTTTGGAAAGGGTGCAGAGGAGAGCTACCAAACTAATAAAGGCAATTAAAAATCTTTGTTATGAATAAAGATTACGGGAATGCATTGCATATAGTTTCGAGAGGAGATATGATCAGCTAAGAGGAGAAATTATTGACTTGTATGTATATAAATGTTCTAAATATTATATAAATAGTCAATGCAAAAAATATGGGGGGGGGGGAGCCATTTCATGTAAAATCCTTTCTAAGGACAAGGGGCACTATAGCAGGGGAAAAAAGAATTCAATTTTCAGATTCCCATAAGAACTATAAATCTGTGGAATAGCCTTATGCAGGAGCTTGTTACTGGATCAACAGCTGACAGCTTCAAAAAAAGAGTTAGATGTTATCTTTTTAAAGAAAAATATCTAACATTTACCATTAGATTTTTTTGCATTTGTATCAGTTCCTTGGTTGAGCTTTCTTTGATGATGTTAGCCATTTTTATTTAAATGTATTAACTAGGTAACTATTAATGTAACTATATGGAATACAAAAAGCTTTGTTTCAAGTTTAGTCAATCCAGGCGGTCAAAATGTTTCACATTTTTCAAACATTTACACAGAAGGTCATTTCATAAAAATTTATTTCACAAATTCATAGTATTAAACATTGCTTAACAGCAAAAAGGGTCAACACAGCAACCACCTACAGTTTGCTTTAATAACAAATCATTGTTCATAAAAACATAGTTCACTTTAGCAAATCATAAAAATGGTAAACGGAAATCATAAAAAAGTAATGAAAAAAATACATCCTAACACTTACCAGAAGCGCAAGAAATATTTTTATAAAAGTTCACATTTTATTTGTAATCTTCAAATATTTTATTGCAGATAGAATTAAGAGCACTGATCTAAACTGATTTTTACAATCAAATACTTCTTTCCAACTAAATTTTTGGTTGATTTCAACATGTTACACATCCCTGAAAGCAGCAGTCAGCATTAAACACATACAACCAATCCAAAAATAGAAAATACAAAAGATGAGCCACTTCTTACAAAACTTTTAACACGTTATGTTTAGCAGTATTCTACAAAAAAAAGGAAACACTTTAAAAATTGAGCTTAAATAATAAAAGTCTATGAAGCAAACAGCAAATCATCAATAGTACCAGCTTGTATCCAAAGTCAATTGAAACATTGTACTCTAGGTTTGTCTAAATTAGTAATTGAATAAAATAATGAACTGTGTTAGTACATTGTAATGTGTTCGAATGAGTATTAAGTTCTTGAAAGTCCTATTCTAGATTTAAAACAGGTAGCTAGAAAAAATATTTTATTGCAACTACAAATACAATGTGTACAAAACAAAGTAAATACAAAGGAAGACTGAAGACATAAAAGAGGAGCTAAAAAAGCCTAATTAGAAAAAAAAAGTAAGCACAGGTATTCAGTAGGCTTGGGGAATGTTCGCTATACAAATAGGTTCGTAAGAAACATTGCAGGGTAGTTAATCTTAACTTCTACAAAGCCTGAGCAATAAAAAACGTAACCTGAAGATATCACAGAGGACATCTAACAACAGACATTTCGTATCTTGGTGGGTCTTGTACATTCTATTTCATGATTTACATATTTAATGTTACATTATGTTTTCCTTTTATTTCTACATTAAGATGCTTTTATATATTCAACTGCGCTATTGTTACATTATTGATCTTAAGCCTATAACTTTCCAAATATATTAATTTATGCGATCAGCCATGGTTCTCCTAAAGCTAAATACATCTAATTGTGGGATGCATTAAAAAATAAGCAAATGCATACTTGGATCTATTTACAACTTTTAGTATACAGTAACATTCTCATTGGTTCATTCAAGCAAATAAGAAAAGACCATATGATACCAAGATCCTTTTTCTGGATTTATTGACATGGTTCACTGACCACTGGTGCATCCGTTACATTTTTAATAGTTTGCTTGGCTGCATATACATATAATAGCTGAAAAATAAACTGCCCACCCACCTTTGTTTACCAAATCATCAGATCTATGGTCGAGACATAAATCCATAGGCAGAACCCATGAGAGGTTATATATTGGCAAAATCCATCGGAAAAGCTGGTATGATAGAGGAGCACAACTGTTCTACACAATTATCATTAAAAATTGAGACCAAATCTAATCTACTTAATAACCAGGCCCATGAGCCCCATTATTATACACAGTCATTAGCTCATTTTTCTATCTGGGTAAAAATAAAAGCATAAAACCTGTGGCAGATATACCAAGCAGTCAATGACGGCTTATTTTTGTTTTTCTCAAGGCATTAAAAAAACATTACTGGAAAGTGATAGATACACAAATTTAAATTACACTAAAGTCAGTTTGGGGACTTTAGCATCCCTTTAAATTAGTGTATCTATCTTTTTCCAAAAATGTTTACTCACTCCATCCCCCTCAGTGCTAAGGTAGGGAGGGTAAAAAAACTGGTCCCCAAAGTTAATGGGCAGATGGGCACTCTCCCAAGCAGAGAATGGCGCTCCCCCCCCCCCCCCAGCAGCTTCCAGACGTCCAGCTGCCAGTCACAGTGCATGTGCAAACCCCACCATTCATTGCACAGCCTTGGCATGCCTCCTCCATTGCAATGAATGGAGTGAACAGAGTTTCTGTGACGGACGTGAGGGTGTTACATAAGAAAAGCAAGAGCTGCCGCAGGGGAGAGAAGGTAAGTGCTTTTTTGAAGTTTTATGTAGGTTTACAAGCCCCATGGTGCCTTTTACATTTGCATTTACATGCTGCTGAAAAAACATCTGTTTGGCCTTCTATATAATACAAATAAATCTCCTGCATTAAAACAAATCTAGTAATGCATGGGATCACAAGGATTACTTTTGCTAAAAGGGGTATGTGGAGTAAGGTAAATATTTGATATAGCAGATTACAGAATAAAAATGTTTCCCAATATTAGGAAATGTTTCCTGTAAACCCTAATCAAATTGCTTCTATACTGACAGCATTAAATTATAACTATAGGTATACCAATCCCACGAAAATTCACAAATAATAATACAATTCTGTGATTACTCACCTGTAGAATTGGTATTATAAGTATACAGCACGTCCTGTTCCAGAATATTCCTTACACATGGGAAATACATCCACAAGATAGCGCTGGACTTCAGAAAACAGCTTGTGGCTCCTCCCGGCCCTATATAAGTCAGGGACCTCCCACAAATTCCCCTGTATTGACAAGCAGTTACACAAGAAGCCGGGAGAAACAATAATAACAAAAATCCAAAATGAACATTTGAACAATCACCATACAGAGGTAACCAAGAATAATGATAACAAGGGTGGGATGGAACAGGACGTGCTGTATACTTATAATACCAATTCTACAGGTGAGTAATCACAGAATTGTATTATTCCAAGTATACAGCATGTCCTGTTCCAGAATATTCCTTACATATGGAACATCCAATAGCAGTGTCTGTAAGGTAGGGTGGGATCCCCAAAAGTAACAGTGGGCAGATTAGACCCCTGCCGCCTGCAGAACTTTGCGACCAAAAGCAGCATCAGCTGAGGCCTTAACATCAACCTTGTACAACTTAGAAAAGGTATGAACAGAAGAACAAGTAGCGGCCTTGCAAACTTGCTCAACAGAAGCTTGGTGCTGAAAAGCCCAAGAGGCACCAATAGCACGAGTAGAATGAGCAGTAAGGCGGAAGGGAGGTTCCATCCCCTTAGCAGAATAGGCTTGTACCACAGCCTGACGGATCCACTTGCCGATAGTAGACTTAGCTGGAGCCAAACCCTTCTTAGGCCAGAATCCTGGGGATAGAAAACACCCGACAGAGAAGCGAGATAGACTCACACCAGTCAATGTAAGCATGCCATACCCTATAGTGGATAGATGACGAGGACTTCTTCCTAGCCCGAATCATAGTATTAACAACAGAAGCAGGCAGCCCCTTTTCCATCAAGATGGAGGTTTCAGCAGCCAGGCCGTTAAAGCCAGCGTTTGTAAATTGGGATGGCGTAGCTGCCCCTGAGTGAGCAGATCTGGAACCTTGGGCAGGGCGTACTGATCTACTGCCAACTGCACGATGTGTGCGAACCACACTCTTCTTGGCCAACAGGGGGCCACCAGAATGGTTGGCACCCCTTCCTGGGATATCTTGCGCAGAACCCTGCCCAGCAGAGGAAACGGAGGGAACACATAAAGGAGCTGAAAGCTCTTCAAAGACATTGCTAGTGCATCCATGGCTAAGGCCAGAGGGTCCTGGGACAGAGACTGGGAGCTTGTGATTGTGACGGGATGCAAACAGATCCACATCTGGCTGACCCCAGCGGTGGCACAGGGAGCGAAACACTCTGCTGCTGAGGAACCATTCTCCCAGACAAGAAGTCCCCCTGCTGAGGGAGTTTGCCTCCAGATTTTCCACCCCCGGGATGTACACAGCTGAGATGCAGGAAACATTCTCCTCCGCCCAAGACAGTATCAGGGACACTTCCTTGAGGGCCCTCTTGCTCCGGGTCCCACCCTGATGATTGATGTAGGCAACCGCCGTCTGGTTGTCTGAGCGGATCAGAACTGCCCGACCCTGAAGGTGTGGAGTCAACTGGGCGAGAACCAGCCTTATCGCCCTCAGTTCCAGAATGTTGATAGGGGTATGGGCCTCCTGACCCTGGAATTTCAAGGATTTCCAGAAACCCCCCCAACCTGTCAGACTGGCATCCATGGTGACCTTCTCCCAGCAAAGGGCCAGAAAGGATCTGCCCATCAACAGGTTCCTTGAGTCCAGCCACCACGAACGAGACCGCCTGGCCAGAGGGGACAGAACAAACACCTGATCCAGGGACACAGGGTCCTGATCCCATACTGACAAGAGGTGAAGTTGAAGAGGTCTCATGTGAAACTGAGCGTATGGAACCGCCTCGAAGAGGACACCATCAGGCTCACCAGCTGCATCCCCTGCCGGATGGAGGGATGAGGGCAAGACAGAAGAAGCCTGGCTTGAGCTTGAAGACTCTCCACCTTCTGCTGAGGGAGAAGAATCTTGACCTGAGATGTATCCAGAGTCATGCCCAGAAAGGACCTCACCAGTGACAGGGACAGGGAAGACTTGGGGTGGTTGATCACCCAGCTGAAGGACTCCAGTGTGGACACCACCAGGCCTGCTGGAAGGACTGAGACATGATGAGAATGTCGTCCAAGTAAGGAAGGATGCGAATGCCCTGAAAACTCAGCAGAGCCATTACGCCCGCCAGCACCTTGGTGAATACCCTGGGAGCCGAGGTGATACCGAAGGGCAAGGCCACAAATTGGTAGTGCTGATCCTCCAGAGCGAACCTGAGGAATCTCTGATGACCTGGAAAGATTGGTACATGAAGGTAAGCGTCCTTGATGTCTACAGAGGTCATGAAGTCGCCCGGGCGCAGTGAATTGACTGCTGAGCGCAGGGTCTCCATGCAAAAATGTTTGAATATGACAAATTTGTTGAGGCGCTTTAAATCCAGGATGGGTCTGAGGGACCCGTCCTTTTTGGGAACAGTGAAAATATTGGAATAGAAGCCTCTGCCCCTTTCCCTGAAAGGCACTGGGCAGATGACCCCCCAACTCCAGAAGGTTTTGGACAGCAAGGCACAGACCCTGAGCTGACAGGGGGTTTTGAGCCATCTGGGATTTGATGAATCTTGGGGGTGGCCAGGCTGCCTGAGGGGGCTTGGGGGAGGATTTTGGCTTGGAACCCCAGGAGAGGCCGGGGAGGCCACGTCCTCTGCCCCTACCCCAATGGTCTCCACGAGCCCCAGCAAAGGAAACTCCTCGACCAGTTCTAGAACCACGGAAGGATGGGAGAAAGGCACCCATCCCCCGAACGGACCGAGACGGCATCCTACGTTGAGGTAACCTACCGCCCCTGGCAAACAAGTCCTAGCGTTCACCAAAGAGGTGCAGCCCCTTGAAGAGAGCCTTCTTAGCAGAATTATCAGCTACCCACTGACGTAGCCAGACAGAGCGGCGTATAGCCACCAAAAGGGCAGAAGTCCTACCACACATTCTAATGGCATCATCCATGGCAGAGAGAATATATGCAATAAATTCCTCGCAAAGCAGGAGAGATCTATACTCTTCTCTTCTCCCATCCTCAGATGCCCCATACAAGAGACTCTTAAGCACCCCTTTAATAGCAATAGCCATAGCAGAGGCACAAACCGGCCGCAGCACCGTCCCCACACAGAGAAAGGCATGACAGGCCGGTTGGTCCAAGCGCCGGTCCTCACCATCCCGCAGGGTAGTAGTGTCAGGAGAATGCATGACAGATGTATTGGACAACCCTAGAACGGGCGCATCCACCTCGGGAGGACATGACCAACGCTTAATCACATCAGCGAGAAAGGGATACCTCTTGTCCCAACTCTTGGGCACCCCGGGCACCTTGCTAGGCCGTTGCCATTCCTTGAGCACTAGATTATTAAAGTGAGACTGCTCAAGGAACTCCCAGCGTGGCTTAACCGTATGAAAAAGCTCACCCTGCTGCTGCGGAGTCACTGCAGGAGGAGAAATACAAAGCACTTCAAATATGTGACTCAGCAATCTGTCAGTGTCATCAGGTTGACCACGAGTCTTCCCCAAAGGGAGACCCGGTACCACCATATATCTTAGGTTGTTCCTCAGAGGATTCCAAATCAGAAAACAATTCCCCCTCCTCAAGGGGGTAAGGGCCTGACAGTGAGTAAGGTTCCTCATCCTCTACAGGGAAGAGGGAAACTGCGGGCGGCCTGCTGGGTGCAGGGTACACACACCCTGACATCATCACTTATAGGGGATACTCCACACGCAACACATAGCCGGGCTTGTCCCGAAGGAACCCCAAGCACATTATCCCCAGAAGCCTCCATATGGTGATTAGAGTGGCACAACAGGCCAATATAGGGTTAACGCTAATGATAGCAACCCGGGATGCCCCAAAAGCCCGCTAGGGAGGTGGGAGATATAATAGCAAAAGCCTTAACTAAAAGGGAGAGGACTGGGAGAAACCACAATGAAGTCTTACCCACCTGAAAGACATAAGAAGACATCCCCATAAGAATATAACAATAAAATATATAAATAAAGCCACCCCACAGGGGCACTCCCGGACTGCGGTAGGAGACAGCAGACACGCAGCACGAGGAAGGTAAAATGCGTCCGCATATACCTCGAGGGGCGAGCCGCAGAGAAGTGATGCAGAAAACGTCAGCCGCAGAATCCGCCCCCCCCCCCGAAGAGCGTGAATCGCGCCCACGTGATCCCGCGAGCCAATGACGGCGCGGCAGCACCTGAGGTAATGTTGCCGCCGTTTGCAGAGAGTTGTTTTCTGCAGTCCAGTGCCATCTTGTGGATGTATTACCCATGTGTAAGGAATATTCTGGAATGTGCTGTATACTTGGAATAAATTGGATTTTTATAACTAAGTGGCAGTGAGTCCGAATAACAAATTGGTGTACTAGCAAAGTCTAACAAATAATTTTTCACTATGTGAATCGAATTTGCTAGAAGCCAGCAGTTGGTTCAAAGCATAATATGATAGCACATTCTAGACCTGGCTTAAATATATTAATGGGGGTCATTTACAAAACTATTTCCCACCCATTCGCAGTGTTTGCGCAATTTTACTGATTTACCAAGCCCAATGTGTGGTGATTTACAAGTTCATTGTAGCGCATGCTGGAACACCTTTTCCGTTCGACCGTTTTTAGCAGCAAGCCCCACAGAAATCAGTGTTATTTGTTGAGAGATTGTCTTGGTCTTTTTAGCACTTTAACGTATTTTTTGAGTATGAACATCAGATAGTATATTAACACTTGAAAAACAACTAAAGATACTGTTACATTACATTTTATGAAACTTTCTTATGAAGCTTTTCAAACAATCCAGACACTCTCCAGATTTTATGTTTGTCTACATCAAATCCACCACAGAAGATAAGTAAATACCACAAATTTTCAGCAGCGAATTCTGGCAAACACAGCAAAATGCCTGCTGAAAGTTGGCACTGGTGTTTGCCACTTCAATTTAAGCTCTATTCACTATGGCTTTTCCCACTCCCTGCACATGCCGCAAGCTTGAAGTAGAGCTGATAAGAGAAAAAGGTGTGTTTGCAAATTGGTTAAGATTACAAAATATATTGTTAAGCTTAACTGAAGCCATGTTTTTTTTTGTAACCTTAACCAATTTCTAAGAAATGCCACACCACAGTAATTTAAAGTATTGTAAGAATGGGGCACACTTTAGACTCTACATGAGCCACATATATTGACGACAATTTACCCTGGTGTCAGTAACCGCATATATGCACTTTCTGATGTGCATGAAAAATGTATTTGATGCTAATCCTAAGTAGCCAGTGATCAAATTGTGAAACTTAAACGTGAAAAAAGGTCTAATAAAAAATCTCCACTTTTCTCATTATCCAGCACGTTGATACGAATGCTTCATAATGAGCGTCTTTAAATCATTAAAAAAGAATTACTCAGTGCACAATACATGGGTAGCCACTGCCACGTTTTAGACATATTTTTATCTTTGCGCGTCAAAGATTTTCTATATACAGTGTATGCTTTTTACCTATTTTACATGTAAAAGCAGCATTTGAGCACACACAAATTATTTCAGTCTAAATATTAAAAATATATGAAGGTACCTACCATACATATTGCAACTGATGCATATTTATTATGTTTCAAACTTGAGGATATATCATTAACACCTTTAAGTTAAATGTCTGCCATCTTACTATGAAACTTTTGACTTGGTAAAGCATGGTGCACTACAGGTGTGCCTTGCAGTGTGAAATCTGACCTGCATCTTGGTGATCTTTTTCACTTTAGCACGCAGCAATATAATTTATTTTATCCATTCCCCTCCCCCCAAATATCAGCTGGACCTATGTTTTTTACAGGTGAGACACATTTTTCCAGCAATTTTTTTATGGATACCCCATAGGGCGCTGTTATTTTTAAATTCCTAAAAAATAAATATACTTCCCTCATTGTAAAAAATGGGAAAAATAGAACAAAAATGATATTATTGCATTTTCTTGGGTCTTAAAATTAAATAGCTCACAAAGATGCAGCAATTCACATGGTAAGACACAGCAGGATTACACCTTATTTTACCAAATATTTTGCATGCCCCCCTAGTCTTTATTTGTATTACTTTCTAGAAGATATTTAATGTTTTCCAAATCACCCACTTATTTTCACATGACAAAAACAGATCATAAAACTTCACAATGCGGGGCAACGGCCGTGTATGATATTAAACCTCACAAAACTTCACAATGCGGGGCAATGGCCGTGTATTATACCAAACCTAGATAAAACTACAATATAAATATTAAAAAAATGTAGAACAAAAACAGTCGAGTACATGTTCAAAAGCTTTTTAAAATAGACATAAATATGTTAAAGGGTATATTTAGGTAAAAGAGAAACCCAGCTGAAATCCTCCTGCTGTCTTAAAGCCATGAATTGTTGGCTGCTGAAACTCAGTTGGTCTTCTGCAGGAAATCCAAGGTTAAGGTAATACCATTTATTGGCTAACTCAATAAGATTGAAAATGCAAGCTTTCAAAGCTGTTTAAGCTTCTTCTTCAGGCATAATACAGGTCTGTAACTTATACACATATTCATATAGAAAACTACAAAGGAGTGACAAATGTTTTTACACTGACACACATGAAAAATAGCAAAGTCGTAAAATCGTAAGCTGTGAGAGAAGAATCAGGGGGATTATAACAATTAATGGTGGGCTGATAAGAATGACAGGGGGAGAGAGAATGTGTGGAATTTTTATTACTCTCACACCAAGTCAGTCTGTTTAATATCAGACCTTGTGATGAGTCCAGTCTATTTAATGCATGTCATAATGACACATAAAATTATTGTAAGTGTTTAGCCCACAGTCCATTGAAAGAAACTGGACTGTGGGCTAAACAGGGACAACAATTTTATGTGTCATTATGACATGGATTGAATAGACTGGACTCATCACAAGGTCTGATATTAAACAGACTGTCTGACCTGGTGTGAGAGCAATAACAATTTCACACACTCTCTCTACCTCTCTCATTCTGATCAGCCCACCATTAATTATAATCCCCCTGATTCTTATCTTGCAGCTTACGATTTTACGACTTTGCTATTTTTCATGTGTGTCAGTGTAAAAACAATTTTCACTCCTTTGTAGTTTTCTGTATGAATATGTGTATAAGTTACAGACCTGTATTATGCCTGAAGAAGAAGCTTGAACTGCTTTGAAAGCTTGCATTTTCAATCTTATTGAGTTAGCCAATAAATGGTATTACCTTAACCTTGGATTTCCTGCTTACATTGATGGCTAACACGGTACAACAACTTACTGACAGTTGGTCTTCTGCTGTCCACCTGGCTGGATCCTGTCCATAGAGACCATTCTGCAGTGAGATAAGCATCTCAACATGGGTGGTCATTGGTACCTCCCTCCCTTTAATCAGTAAAAAAGCCTGCTCTCTTTGTGACTAAAAGACCAAAAGCACACCTTGGAGATGGGCAAGGAATGTGCAGTCATTCCTGGGGAAGAAAGCAAAGGAGCAGCAGAGTGTCAGCAGCTGGAATCAAAGCTCAGTAAGGTAAAATAAGTAAGGTAAGAATAGCGACTTCTTATTCTTTACTACAGATATTTAAAATATCAGAATTAAACCCGAATTAATGCCTTTTATAAGCCCCCCTTCTTATCGCTTATATTATTTTAGGTTTATACACATATTCCCAACATCAGTGCTGACAATGCCCAGGCTTAGGCACCATGTTTAACCCAGACCTTAAAAGTGTGCTAGACCTCCAGTCAGGTCTAGCAGCCCACAAGCCAAGCCAAACCACTGACAATGTTTCACTAGTCATCCACTGGATTATTAGATTGGGGGGCAGGTTCACAAATTTACTCCAGATATTCAAGCAGTTTAGGGGTGAGTGTGTTTAATAAATGCCCACTGTAGATGTTGTTCTGTATGAATAATATAATAAAGGCTTAGCATATGCTCAATAAAATAAACAACATTTTGGAGACATTTTTCTGAAAAAAGTCAGCTGCTCCATGTGCTGAAGCCTCAGTCATTTTAAGCCTTCCTGCTGATAGATTTAATTTACATTTAAATGTTGAATACAACATATATACATACAATATATACAGCAAATCAGAGCAATTAAGGGTCAATATGACCAACAAGGTTTGCAGAATTGGCAAAACTGAACATAATTGTTCAAAACAGTATAGATTTATAGTATAGATAGCAATTTATAATATACAAAGCCTATAAAATGTAAAAACATAGTGACTTGCATGACATCAGAAACTGTGGCAGAGAAAAATAAACTGACACAGGTCCTTTTTAAATTTTTTTTTACTAGGAATATGGGACATTTACTGCCTGATTTACAAATAAAAATTCCACTTTGCGGCAGGGTATGCCAACATCCGCTGAGGTGTCATATTTATTACCATAAAAGAGGCCCATCTACCAGCTTCTGCCTGTTTCCACCACCTTTAGCCCTACTTAAAGTGGACCAACAGTCAAAAATGAATTAAATCAGACCAACACAACAAACAGTGCTCATATGCATCCCTCCTCATGGCAATTTAGATTGCTGCACATAAAAAAGAATTTACCTTTTTCTAACACCTACTGGGATAAATTATAAAAACAAGATGCTGCTTGCAGGCCACCTGCAAACAGGAAGTCATGCTGGGCTTCCTGTTACTGTGCATTTCAGTTATGTAAGTTGGAAGAGGAAGCTCCAAAATGGCCGCTACCTTTCTTTTCCAACTGTGCCAGGCTGTTGGTCCAGTTTAAGACATGGCGCAGACATGTGGCATGGTGTGGTGGAAACTGGCAGTAGAATCTGATTTTTGTGGCGCAAAGACCTATCCAGACAGAATATTTTTGGATTTTTTAATTTATTTTGCTCTTTTTCCAGTTTTTTTCAACATAGGTTATATATAGTCATGTAGTCTTTTAATGGAAAACACATTTTTTCTGAAAATGATTTATCACAAATATGACTCCACAACTCTGGAACACAGCCTATGGTTACTTAGGCCACATGTACAAAGTCTGCATGGCCAAGTGATGTCCTGAGTTTATGTTTTGGCAAAAGTTTATGCTGCCATAGTTGTGATACTGCCCTGATGGGCACAAACGAAATGAAAGCATTGGAGGGTATACTAGCAGTGGCTTAGTATATGTGTTATATTCGGGCATATGAATGTGTGAAAACAGCCACAAAAAAGACTATGCAAGTGACACGACCTAAAATACTCCTTGGTTTAAAGGACTCAATGAATCACAACTAAAGTTCTTAATATGATTTTGGACATTATATTAATATTATTATAAGATTGAAGTTAGTTGCTGGGTGGCAAGGTCTTATTTCTACACCAAACATACTGACCCTGCCGTCAAACACATCAGATGTATGCAGAATTATACCATTATATACTCGTTTCTATTTCCGTGTGCTAGTTATGACCGTCACAACTGTGACATCAGTAGCGCTGCCGCAGATATGTGAACTACCATACAGAAGGAGTAGTTGGCACACTTCATAAATCAGGCCATTTATATACAACATAGTTAACAAATAACACATGGTGGGATTGGATATTACATTCTTAAAGAGTCTCTAAACCCAACAGCAATAATAAGCTAGCAAGCAGCTGATGCCTGTCTCATATGCCTCTCCTCCATCTCAAGCAGTTGGGGGTAGAAGAAGTACCAAGGCTACAAAGTTTGCCATTTTTTAAACTCAATTTCTCCAGGACTACACAAAAAAGTGGACAGCAAGCCCCAAGGGTCCCACAGCTTTGTCTGACCACAGGAGAGCATGTTTAAGATTCATAGAGCTGGCCGACATGTCTTTCCCAGGTCAGTAGGGATATTGTAGCAAGGAAATCATTTTCCCAAGAATACATAATCTATTTACATACAATGAAAGATTTTGGTGCTGTGAAATTGCTTTTTTTACATTGTTCCCAATGGGAATAAGGGGGAAAGAAATGAAATGTTTTACAGTTTTTCTTGTGATTCTTCTTTTGAAGTATGTGGTGCAGCGTGATAAATGATAATCAGCACAATGGGTGGTGCCTGTAAAAGACAGAGGTCTTGCTTCAGACACAGGCATTCCTAGGGGTTAAACTGTGCTAGAATAGCAGCTCTGAGATACAGAGGGGGCGTGGTTTAGGCTACCTTCTTCAGCTAGTATTGGTGTCCCCCATCGGTGGGGTGGTGCTGGAGGAGCAGGTGAGGAAGTATATTTCCTCATTCACTGCACCAAGCTGACGCAACGCTTGGCAGGACAAGCTGTGTTGTTTCTTTAGCCTGTTGCATGAAATATTAATTTAACATGAAATTCTGGTAATATTTGGTATGTTACAGGCCAAATCTTCAGGCTTGCAGGTAAGAGAGGTTTATGCCTTTAAAAGGTCAATAAATCTTACTGGCAGCTACGCAAGTCAGTATGATTTTTATCTATGTTGGAGTGATGACAGTGTGGAAAAGTATATTTCCACCATTCTGGCTCCCCACAGTGGCCTTCATGCATCCAATCTATCTATGAACTCAATATAGGCATTGTATTATGTCTTGTCCATTGTTCCTGTCAGGCACATAAGACATTTTTTCTCTGCTGGCTATGAAGAGACTTCTGATATGCCCCTAGCCACATGAGGGCACAATAGAGGAAAATCTGATTGCTAGAAACCAAATAACCAAATCCAAGGATCATGCTCACTGTTATCTTACAGCAGATCAAAACCCACAAAGCCGGGCTTTGGAAAATAGGCCAGGCCGCTAGTCTACTCTCGGGGCATCCTACACCAGATGCCCTGCTGTGTGAACCCCCCCCCAGGGTGCCAGCAATGTTACCTGATCCCGGCAGGTCCCACGGTGCACTCTCTGCTGGTGGCTGCATCCCTCCACTTCCCTGGGGCAGTGCACTTCCGCGCCCAGACTCACACGCCCAACAGCGTGATGGGGGTTCGGGTGGCAGGCTGCACCACATTGCTGCAGCACCTTTGAGATCAGCCAATTGGCCGCTGGGCGTGGCTGTGGCAGTGGAAAAAGCTGGTTTCCTTTGAAAACGAGGCCACTACAGAGCCAACAGCAGCACCCGTCTGCTGGGGTGGGCAAAGGATGAACGGTGGACAGAGAAATGGGTTTCAATCCATTTGGGACCTGTCCATGCAACCAAAAATAATAAATATCACTTTTACCCACTAGTCTGCAGGCTCCAGCCCCATCCCATACCGGCATCAGCGCAGTCAGCTCTGGTGCCACCAGCATGTCCAGCTTAAGCGTGCATCAGTGTTGCCAGGAATCATGGGGGGACAAGCTCATTCTCCCCACATAAGGCAACATGGGGACACCACGCAATGTATCACAATTGTTCACCAATGATATAGGCTTTTAGTGGTGGACACTCGGATGTAATTTGGAGGGGCAGTCGAATACCTGCTTAGCTTTGGAGAGTAGAGTACTGGTACAGGACTAACTTGGCCCACAGGACAACAAGGGATCAAATTTTCAGGCTTGCAGGTAAGTGAGGTTGCCTAGAATGTACCTTCAAAGGCCAATTTAAAGCTTGCTAGTAGATATTCAAGTAAGTAAAAGTTAAAGGACAACAGAGGGAATACTGGGCTGATCGATCTGGCTCTTTGGTAAATCAAATAGGATTTCATTACTGCAACACGATTATTGATTGTTTGCCAGGTGTTAATAATGTTTATGCAAAATGCATATAAAATAAAAGTTTAGGATGGTGACATTTAGTATTGTGGTACAAATTTAAAGAAAATATATACAAAATGTAAAGAAATAAGAACCAGTGATATGCTGGCTTTCAAACTGAAGGCTTGGATAAACTTACAAGGTGTTTAGAGCAGTTTGGCAAGGATTAATTCGGCTTTGTATATCCTTCTATGGGCTAGAGAGCCCACATGACCAAAGAGAGCTAAAGCAGGCTGTTGGGTGCTATTATGACACCTGACAAGGCACAGGATGGAGGGGAGTGTTGACTTTATCTCACCTGTCACTTTGTTATCCATTATTTCACTTACATAAAATCTTTTTGGTAACTCAAAATGATACTGATGTGCAAAATGCAGTATTTAATATAATCCAGCACCCAAGAGAATGTCTCAGAATCCAGCGAAATGTTAAATCTTTAAATCACTTACAGCCTTATTTAATAAAATCTCTTGCGAGATGCTCCCTGGGCCCACAACGCCGGCTGAGGAAAGCGAGCGTTCCTGGCCGTGCGCTGCGCAGGGCTTGTATAAGCTCTAGTGCCAGCTGGCAGCTAATACTGCAAACACACAGCGCCTGCCCGGGTGCTGTAAAAAGGAGAAAACAGGCATAAAGTTCCTGATGAAATTCTTGTTTTTTTATTTTTTGGGGGATGGCAGCACAATTTCAATGTGGAAATGCCAAGAATTATATTAGGGACACTTAAAAGATAATTAGCATTACTGCAGTGCAACTCAAAAGTGCAAAAAATCCATACAATCCAAAAACAATTCCAAACAGCCCAGGGAACCAGTGGCACATGCCCCGGTCCAAAAAATAAAAAAAAATGCCACAAAAAATTATAACCAACCCGGCCCATTGAAATCTATGGGATAAGGCCACACAGTGCATGGTGTGCGCCTAGTCCTATGTGACACTGTAGGGAACACATGGATTTTTTACTTCATAAATACAGCTTTGCACTGGGACCTGACATTCGCCTGATGCTTATCTGGAACTACGTGGCACTAGCGCTTCTTAAATAACCCTTAAATCTTTATATTACTGTTGAATGGTAAATGCTTTAAACATTCATTTGTCAAATACATCTCCCCTACACACACATGCACATTTTTGTTTGATAAGATTTTAAGCTGTAAATAAATCATTCAAACAAAACCTGTGTATGCACTGATCATTACACATACACATTTTTTAAACTTTTGAAAAACAAAAACTGAATACTTTGCACTGCTTACAGAATGTATGTTGAACGGATAGTATATTTGTACTAATAATTTAAGGCAATCGGACATGCTTTATTTTTCTAGATCCATAGCTAGTCATCAGACTACTAAGTAGCTTTCGCAATTCAGAATAAAAATTCTTCAGTGGGGTGTTGATTGAACTTGTATGTTTGGAGCAACTTGTATGAGGCGGTTATTGAACCGCTTTGGAATCAGTGTTATGACCTCACAAAATATAACAGCTTCTTGTTCAAAGTCTTGTAAAACATATCTTCTAAAGACATTCAGAAGTTTTTGGATTGTATGATCATTATTATGGTCAATGTTGGTTCTGTCACTACAGTTTGCTCAAACAATATGCACATGGCAAATAAAAAGCAGCAAAACATCACTTAAAGACCACTGTCACATCTTCACAGTGAAGGCCGCTATTTGAGGCAGCAGCAATATTCATAAAGCACAACATTTACATTTTACTGGAACCTGATGACCCAGTCATTGTTAATAGTCACTGGGCCACCATGTCTCTGAAAATGATAATCTGCATACTTGAGGACAATATTAAGCTCTTAATTTGTACATGACGGTTGCCCCTGTCTTTTAGGCATCACCAACGCTGACTTTGCAACAACAGACTGGAAAACTATTTGCCTTTAACTTTAACTTTGCATCTTTAAATGCAACTTTAGCTATTGTGAACGATATAACATGCCATTCTAGTTACATACCTCAAAAAGATCTATTTTAATGAGTTTTTTTCTAAAGAAATAAAATGTAGAAAAAAACAAATAATTCTCATTTAGACCGTTTGATGCAAGCATACAATACAGCATAAAACATGGATTTTTTTAAGTGAACAGCTAAACACAGCAACCGAGTTGTAGAAAAAAGTAGAAAACTGCTAAAAATGCTGTACAAAAATAATCTGCGGCCTTGAACATGACAATGCGTTTTAGGGGTTTGGGGTTTTATCTTAAGTGCTCATCTAAAACTAGTACTGTACACTGAATTGATAGCAGCAATGTTATTTTAAACATTTTCCAAAGCCATAGTAGAAAGTGGATATTGATTTATGTTACAGAATTGATATATTAAATGTGGCTGTACTGTTGAGGTAATTGTACGATCTGTAAGGCATACAAGTAACATGGTGCAAGTGGCACTAGTAGGATGGAACTTACAGCATCCAATCAAACTTTATCTGCTTAGTGGAAATGCTGCTAATAGCTGCTTTCAAAAACAAATGTACCAGAAATGGTACTAGTGCCAGACCATCATGTATGTCCTTCATTAATGGAGTTTTGTGTTTCACACAAATTAAATGCTCAAAGCTACATCTTATTTACAAAGACTGCATTAAGGGGAGCTTCGGAAAAGTCCAATTTCAGGATCTGGTATAATGAAAGAAATGATAAATAAAGAAACTGACAATCATGTAGCTGAATATGCAATAAAGTTCAATTGCAGGAGTCTTTACACATACCATTCCCTTCTGGATATAACAGACCCATCCACATGAGAGACCAAGTCATCTTCATTATCATAGTTCTGATTGTACCTTGAAACTATAGGCATGTTTTTCTGAGTAAAGTTATTGACTGGTCTGTCATATTGCTCTTGATATCGGTTAAAGTTAACAATATGGTTCCAGTCTGAGTTTTCATCATCATGAATATACTCATTATAAATATGGTCATTGCTTTTAATATCCACTTCCTTTTTCAGGTTTTCTGGAAATGGATCAAGGTCTTCAGGCTGAAGAACATCAATTTGAGACTCTTTCTGCATATCAGAAGGAGGAATGTAGCTCTTGGTAAAATAGTCACCCCGAAATGTCTGTTTCCTTCTATGATAGAGGACCCCAAATAAAACAATGACAAGGATCAAAAATAGACAACCCCCTACTACGCTGCCGATAATGGTTCCAAAATTTCCATCCTGCATGGTTGCCATTGTTGAAGCTGGAAAATGGAATTTCCTAGATGTTGTTTCTAAGCCTGTGTTGTCAAAAAACAAATGAATCGGTGGAGTTGTGGGAGAAGGAGTAGTAGCAGGAGGATCTAAAAAAATAAGTCAGAGAAAGAGGGGAAACTAGTGTCAGTATTTACTACTTTCAACTACTGATAATGGCAATGAACACAAAATACCTTGTCAAACAGCATTTAGGCTGCAATAAATGTTTTGGCACAGATGATTATTTTGCAATTAAAGCAGAACAAAACACAGGCACCCCAATTTGGAATGCTACCTGGGAAGGCCAACCGACCATGTAGGGTTTTGTTCTGCTTTAAGCCTTTAAAGGTTACACATACTGAAATAGTTTTACCACAGGTTTCAAACAAAGTACACAAAAGGCCTCTATATATTCATTACTAATAACGTTTCCCTTTTTAAATCCAAGGATGCTTCCCGTCTAATTGAAATTACGTGTAAAAAAACACTACAATTTTATTTGAAAATAAAGTAGATGTTACTTGAGTTAATCTGTGCAAATAAAGGTTTTCATTTTGCAATCATTATCACTATCAAAAAAGTAAATACAAAGAGAAAGTTAGTGCAATTAAGGTGTATTGCGAAATTGTGTAATATTAATAATCCATATAAACACATTGGTTACTAACAGGAGAGGTCGTATATACACCCAGACTGAATAAAACTGATGCCAAGCTTGTGGTTTTCTTCTCCTGGTAGGAATAAAATACAGGGGTGCCAAGTTTTACTGTATTAGGGGGAGACAGAACCTGTCCCCCCGATTTCCTCCTCCTTCCACTAAAACAAAAAACAAAAATAAAATAACAAGCCTGGCAGGATATTTCTTGATGCTGGGTGTATAACGGATCCCTCTTCCCGCCATTCAGCACATTTATATGGATTTTTATCATTGTGCCATATTTTCACAATAGCCCTCCTTCAGATAACTTTTCTATATAGCACTAAGAAACATCTGTATTATTAGTTCAAACACCTCTAAAATAGATAAACTAGAATAGGTTATAAGATATGTATTTTATTAACATAACATTGTTACCAGTGAAAGAATAATATTGTGTTTCATCAACCAGGGTTTACTATTTAAAATGTTGGTAAATAAAAGACTTACATGTTTACTAAAAAACTCAATGGAAGAGGATTTACTATTGAAATGTTTTCCCTATAGAGTGGATTTGAAATTAGATTTTCAATTCTCTCCTGGTTAAAATTAAAGTAGCATTTCATTTGAGGATAAAATTAGAACCACTATTCCATGAATAAAACAGATACGTTATGGTCCCCTAAAAGTCTTTTAAAATAATTTTAATTTAAATTTCACTGCAATTTCACTAAATTTCCACCCAACCCTGATGCTGAGGCAGGACGGGGGGGGGGGGGGGGGGGGGGAACTGCAAGATAGAAAAAAACAACTCCTCCCAGCCTATATAGGGCAATGTGTGGGACGTCCCAAAGCAATACCCTCAATAAGGGTGGGCAATAGCTGACTGCATCAACATAATGAAGAATAATGGCACTGACACCTCAAGCCTGGACTCCCGGAGAGGGGTTCACCACCGCCTGCAACACCTTACACCCATCAGCATCAGCAGCATCAGCTGATGCTTGTGTAATCAAGTCTGTAAAACTTGGTGAAGGTGTGGAGACAGGCGACCAGGTCACCACCTTGTAGACCTGTTCCACCGATACCTGGTGTTGGAAAGCTCAAGACGCTGCAATCACCCTGGTGGAGAAAGCAGTGACCGGGAGAGGCACCTCCTTCCCCTTGCAGGTGTAGGATTGTATGATAGCCTGATTGATCCATCTGCTAAGAGTGGACTGGGCAGCTGCCAGGCTCCTCCTTGGTCCCTCTGGGATCATGAACAAGCTATCTGTCTTACGTACCTCTCGAGTAGCAGCCAAGTAATACTTTAATGTCCTAACCACATTGAGGGAATGCAGGAGTCGCTCCTCATGGAGAGTGGGGCATGGGCACAAGGAGGGTAGCACTATCTTCTGATTAAGATGGAAGGGAGAGACCACCTTGGGAAAAAATCCTGCTTCACATGAAACACCACTGTGTCTTCATGCAGCACCAAAAAGTGTGATCTGATCAAAAGGGTTGCCAGCTCCGAAACCCCCCCGAATGGAGGTGATTGCCACAAGAAAAGCCACTTTCAAAGTGAGGCTCGTCAGGGAAGCTTCTGCCATGGGTTTAAAGGGGGGGCACTGAAGTGCTGATAGGACCAGATTGAGATCCCAGGGTGGGACTAGCGCCCTGCGTGAAAGTGCAGATTAAACAGTAAAAAAGGTAACAAACCCCAACTAACATGGAACAATCACCATAAAGAGGCAACCAAGAATAACGATAACAAGGGTGGGGTGAAGCAGGCCGTGCCATGCATAGTAAAAGCAATTCTACAGGGCAGTACTCACAGAATTGTCTTTTTCCTATTGCATGGTACGGCCTGCTTCCAGAAGTCCTTACGTTTGGGACGTCCAACAGCAGTGCACGTAAGGTACACTTAGAAACATAGAAGGTTGACGGCAGAAGGAGACCATACTGTCCATCTAGTCTGCCCTTATGTGTATACTGTATGTACTCTTTATGTGTGCTTATCCCAGGCATGTTTAAATTCAGTGACTGTTGATTTTTCAACTACCTCTGCTGGAAGTTTGTTCCAAGCATCTACTACTCTTTCTGTAAAATAATATTTTCTAACATTGCTCCTGATCTTCCCCCCGACTAGCTTCAGGTTGTGCCCCCTTGTTCTATCGTTAAGTTTCTTCTTAAAAACACTTCCCTCCTGAACCTTATTCAATCCTTTCACATATTTAAAGGTCTCAATCATGTCCCCCCTCTCCCTTCTTTCCTTCAGACTGTACAAATTAAGTTCTTTAAGTCTCTCCTGATAAGTTTTAAGTTTAAGTCCTTCCACCATTTTCGTTGCCCGCCTTTGGACACGTTCTATTTGAATAATGTCTTTTTGCAGGTAAGGTCTCCAGAACTGCACACAGTATTCTAGCTGTGGCCTTACCAGGGCTCTATACAGCGGCATCACAACCTCCCTCTTCCTACTGGTGATGCCTCGAGCTATGCAGCCGAGCATCCTGCTTGCTTTTCCCACTGCCTGGCTACACTGTCCACTCATCTTGCAGCTATCAGTAATCAGTACCCCTGAATCTCTCTCCTCCGAGGTCCTGGCTAACACAGTACTGCCCATACGGTACTTGCGGCCAAAAGCAGCATCAGCTGAGGCCTTAACATCAACCTTGTAAAACCTGGAAAAAGTATGAACAGAAGACCAAGTTGCGGCCTTACAAACTTGTTCAACAGAAGCTTGGTGCTGAAAAGCCCAAGACCCACCAATAGCATGAGTGGAATGAGCAGTAACCCTGAAAAGAGGAACCTTCCCCCTGGCAGAATAGGCATGCTCCACCGCCTGACGGATGCACTTGCTGATAGTGGATTTAGCAGGAGGCAAACCCTTCCTAGGTCCAGCAGGAAGAACAAAAAGAGCGTTATACTTCCTTAAAGACTCAGTAGCAACCAAATAAAACTTCCAAAGAGTGAAGGGTCCGCTCATTGGCATTAGCAGGGTTAGGACACAAGGAAGGCAAAACAATGTCCTGATTGAGATGAAAAGCAGACACCACCTTAGGCAAGAAATCCGGCTTAAGCCGAAACACCACCTTATCCTGATGCCTTTCAAAATAAGGAGGTTTGATGGAAAGCGCCGCCAACTCAGAAACTCGCCTGACAGAAGTAATGGCCACCAAAAAGCAACCTTAAGAGTCAGAATGGGCAAGGCAGCCCCACGGATAGGCTCAAAGGGAGGACCCTGCAGAGCAGACAACACCAGATTCAGGTCCCAAACTTGTAGCATAGGCTTACGTGGCGGATGCACATTAGTAACTCCCTGGAAAGTCTTAACCAACCGGTGATTGGCAAAGGATCTTTGGAAAAAAATTGCCAGAGCTGACACCTGTCCCTTGAGGGTACTAAGCTGAAGGCCCGAATCCAAACCATGTTGCAAAAATTCTAGAATCCTGGGGATAGAAAACACCCGACAAGGAAGAGACTTGGACTCACACCAGGCAATGTAAGCATGCCAGATCCTGTAGTAAATAAAGGACGAGGATTTCTTCCTAGCCCTAATCATGGTATCAACAACAGAAGCCGGCAAACCCTTATCCATCAAGATGGAGGTTTCAGCAGCCAAGCCGTTTAAGCCAACTTTTGTAAATTGGGATGGCACAGTTGTCCCTGAGTGAGCAGATCTGGACCCTTGGGCAGGGCATACTGATCTACTGCCAACTGCACGACGTCTGCGAACCACACCCTCCTTGGCCAACAGAGGGCCACCAGAATGGCTGGTACCCCTTCCTGGGCTACCTTGCGCAGTACCCTGCCCAGCAGAGGGAATGGAGGGAACACATAGAGGAGCCGAAACTCTGTCCAAGGCAAAGGCCAGAGGGTCCTGTGACAGGGAGACAAACCTAGGAAGCTTGTGACTGTGGCGGGACGCAAACAGGTCCACATCGGGCTGACCCCAGCAGTGACAAAAGGAGTGAAAAATCCTGTTGCTGAGGAACCATTCCCCCAGCCGAGACGTCCCCCTGCTCAGGAAGTCTGCCTCCTGGTTCTCCACCCCCGGAATGTAAACCGCCGAGATGCAGGGGACTTTCTCTTCCGCCCAAGACAGTATCAGAGACACTTCCTTGAGGGCTCGCTTGCTCTGAGTCCCTCCCTGATGATTGATGTAGGCAACTGCCGTCTGATTGTCCGAGCGGATCTCAACAGCCCGACCCCGAAGGTGTGTGGTCAGCTGAGACAGAACCAACCTGATCGCCCTCAGTTCCAGGACATTGATGGGAGCATGGGCCTCCTGGGGGCCCCACCGACCCTGGAACTTCAGAGACTTCCAAAAGCCCCCCCCCAACCAGTCAGACTGGCATCCGTGGTGACAGTCTCCCAGCACGGGGGCAGAAAGGTCCTGCCCACTAGAAGGTTTCCTGAGTCCAGCCACCACGAGAGGGACTGCCTGGCCAAGGGGGACAGAGCAAACTCATGATCCAGGGACACAGGGTCCCGATCTCAAACTGACAAGAGGCGCAACTGAAGAGGTCTCATGTGAAACTGAGCAAAGGGGACCACCTCGAAGCAGGACACCATCAGGCCCACTAACTGCATCCCTTGCCGGATGGAAGGATGGGGACACAATAGCAGAGTCCGTGCCTGCTTCTGAAGACCCTCCACCTTCTGCTGAGGCAGGAATACCTTGACCTGAGAGGTATCCAGAGTCATGCCCAGAAAGGACCTCACCAAAGACGGAGACAGTGAAGACTTGGGATAGTTAATCACCCAGCCGAAGGACTCGAGAGTGGAGGTCACCACCAGAGTATCTCGGCCTGATGAAGAGACTGAGCCGCAATCAGAATGTCGTCCAGGTAAGGGAGGATGCGAATGCCCTGATTCCGCAGCAAAGCCATCACGTCCGCCAGCTCCTTGGTGAACACCCGAGGGGCCGAGGTGATACAGAACGGTAAGGCCACAAACTGGTAATGCTGATCCTCTAGAGCGAACCTGAGAAATCTCTGATGACCTGGAAAGATTGGCACGTGAAGGTAGGCATCCTTGATGTCCACTGAGGCCATGAAGTCGCCCGGGCGCAGGGTACTGACCACTGAGCGTAGAATCTCCATGTGAAAATGCTTGAACCTGACAAACTTGTTGAGACGCTACAAGTCCAGGATGGGCCTCAGGGACCCGTCCTTTTTGGGGACTGTAAACAGATAGATACCCTCGACCCCGTTCCTGGGATGGCACCAGGCAAATGACTCCTGCCTCCAACAGACGTTGAACCGCAAGGCGCAAACCCTGAGCTGACAGTGGGTTTTGAGACATCCGGGATCTGATGAATCTTGGGGGCAGCCAGGCTGCAAACTCTATCTTGTAACCGGAGGACACCACCTCCTGAATCCACCAGTCTGAGATGCGTAGCCTCCAGACGTGAGCAAAGAGCCGAAGCCGTCCCCCCACCCGGATGGGTGAGGGCGCCTCCTCATGCCTGAGGGGGCTTGGGGGAAGGTTTGGGCTTGGGGCTCCATGAGAGACTGGGACGACCACGTGATCTGCCACGACCCCAAGAATCCCTGAGAAGAGGGAGCCACAACCTCCTCTGGGAGCACAAAAGGAGGGGAGGGAAGAGGAGGGCCACCGAAAAGGCAGAGGCTGCCTCCTATGTTGAGGCAGCCTACCATCATTGGCTAGAACATCCAGACGCTCACCAAAGAGCCGCAGCCCCGTAAAGGGGAGCCCAGTGAGAGCCTTCTTAGCGGCAACATCAGCCGCACGCTGACACAGCCAAACAGAGTGGCTCATAGCCACCAAAAGGGCAGAGGCCCTACCACACATCCGTACTGCATCATCCTTGGCAGTAAGGACAAAGGCAACAAAATCAGAGCAAAGCAAAAGGGACCTATAATCCTCCCCCCTGTTACCAACCGTAGCGCCCTCAAGGAGACGCTTAAGCTGTTTCTTAAGGGCAATAGATGCAATGGCAGCAGCGCAGACCGGACGCAGCCCAGCCCCCACGCATGTAAAAGCATGGCAGGCCAGCTGATCCATGCGCCGGTCCTCGCTGTCCCGCAGTGTAGTAGTGTCAGGGGAAGGCATGACCGAGGTGTTGGACAGCCCTAGCACGGGCGTCCACCTCAGGGGGACACGACCATCGCTTGACCAGGTCGGCAGGAAAAGGATACCTCTTATCCCACCCTTTGAGCACCGCGGGCAAGCTACTAGGATGTTCCCACTCCTTGAGCACCATATTAGTGAAATGGCTCTGCTCAGGGAACTTCAAGCGCTGTTTATCAGGACGAAAGAGCTCACCCTGCTTTCTCTTAGCCACCTCAGGGGGGACAATGTGCAAGATTTCAAAAATGTGAGCTAACAGGCTATCAGTGCCCTCAGGAAACCATGAGCCCTCCCCAGACGCAGACCCACTGCCGTAACCCTCCTGCTGGTCCCCAGAGGAGTCAGAGTCCTGAAACAGAGCGGGCAGCCCAGCCTGGAGTGCAATGATACCTCGAGCGCACGGCACGCACACCGTGACACTGTTACTCACAGGGGATACCCCACACATGGAACACAGCCGGGATTGCCCCAAGCCCCGAAGGGGACTCACGGACCAAGCAGGGCAAGCGCCAGACCACAGGAGGAAGCAACAACAGACAGGGATCACCGCCGCAGCTCCGGGATGAAGAAGGGCCCCAGACGCGCAGCAGAATCAAAATGGCGCCGGCAGAGGAACCTTGAGGGGCGGCATCACAGTTGAAAAAAAATGCCTCACAGATATAGCGCCGCCGCGGAGCGTAGTACAAAGCGACGAGGTAGCGAAAAACAGTTAAACACACAGTAAAAAAACAGATTGAAAATAGAAAAAAACACCGCCGCCGTTACCACCCATTCTCCCCTCCCACGAGCACACGACGGGGAGGGAGAGAGGAAGGCGAGCGAGCAGCGTCGAGAGCCCAGGCCAGGGACGGGGGGGGGGGGGGGGGCAAAACGCCAGAACAAGTAAACCGTCCCCAAAAACACTCACCCCCTCCAAAGCTAGCAGGCTCACCATAAAGCCTATGGCTGGCTACCCTTTGTGGTACAGGGTCTGTGGCTTGGAGCAGCGCTCCTTGAGCACTTGACCCTAGTGCTCCTCTACCCTCACCCGATCCGTCAGCCGAGGCTGGGTGGCACAGAGGGTCCGGAAAAGGGTGGAAATAGCCATGCAGGGCCGCAGGCTTGGTTGCCCCGCTCACCTTCGCAATATAGAGAGCCATCTTCTATCTTTGCAGAATCACTGCAGAGAGAACACTGGATAAGTCTATGGTGATTCCATTTTTATATGGTACCGGGAGGAGCCACAACTCTTCTGCAGTACACTGCGCCACCTTGAGTAAATTTTAGAGGACGACTATTTCGGTGCTCGAATCAAGGTCCTGAATTACTGGGGTGGACAAACCACTCTCCTCCAATATGCTGGCCTTAACAGCCAAGCTAAAGCCAGCGCTGGGGAACTGGAGTGCGCAGCCCCTATTGCAGAAGATCTGGATGGTTGGTGAGTTGCCATGGGGGCTCCCCTTTCAGACTGACCAGATCCACAACCTCCATCCTTCTGGGCCAGTGTGGGGTGATCAAGATGATAGGAATCTGCTCGCAGTTGACCTTCTTTAACATGCCACCCAGAAGTGGCAGTGGCGAGAATGCGTAGAGAAGGGAATGGCCAGCGAGTTGACCGCCACGGCCATGGGATCTTGCACACTGGACACAAACTCTGGACCTTCCAATTGTGCCGAGATGCGAAAAGATCCACCTTAGGCACTCTGGTTGTCCAGAGAACAACCACAACCCGTCCCCGAACTAAGCATAAGGAACTACTTTGATGGTAGACACCATCAGGCCAAGGAGACACATGCCCAGGCTGATTGTGGAATGTTCATCTGTCAGCAGCGACCTCACCACCTCCTGAAAAGCCATGCACCTCTGCACTGGAAAAAGGACTCCTGCCTATCGAGTATCCAATGTACCTAGATAAGTCGCCACCATGGAGGGAACCAGCTGGGACTTGGGGTAGTTGATCAACCACCCGAAAAGTTCCAGCGTGAACAGGACCATCCGAACATCCTGCAGTGCCTCTGGCAGAGATAGGGTTTGGATGAGCAAGTCATCCAGGTATATGGGGATGTGCACACCCTGCCTCCGCAGGACTGCCATCACCACGCCAAGACATTTTGACTGAAGTTCTTCTTTAATATAAATTGTCCATACATTTTAGTATCAAATAGATACTTACATTTGGACCCCTGCAGGCGATAGTTGATAAGGGGAGTTTGTGAGCACTGGACCAGCGGATTGAGTACCCGTGCAATTAAGGCCGCATCTCCAGTTTCTTCATGACATAGGGCCACACCCTCCATTGGACAGAGTGCCTATAGCATGCCTACTCCATTCACTTCAATAGTGGGAGTTGCAAAGGTTTTAGCGGAGCACCAAGTGGCTGCCTTGCAGTAATTAGCATGATGGTGCACAAATAACATTATAGCCCTGCTCACATGTAAAAGATGTAGGCTCTTTTCTTTAAAATAAAGAAAGACTGGGGAATGCATTCACCGGGTAACCTGAAAGACAGAATGCACTTAATTTTTGATGAAACACTGCCTCGGTGGAGCAGATGCAGAAATGTAAGAAGAATTGTAAGAAGAATTTATACAAACTATATATAAAATCTAGATATAAAATCTTTCATAGACATTCTCGCTAAAAAAATCAACTTTCTATAGAGCCCATCCAAGTAAACTACATCCAAAGCCTTTAATGGAGATGACTACAGAGCTGGGAGGACCTAGTCTTAGGGCTGTGTGTGGTTGGAGAGGGGGCATGATAAACTTCCATAAAGGTATTGAGCTAGGTGTTAAAGGCCAAACAGAGATAATACATGGATTGATGAGGAATCCTTCCTGCCAGACAAACCTAATCAGCTTTTATGAGGAGGTAAGTTCAAAACTGGATCAGGGGGAGTCATTGGATATCAGATATCTTGACTTTTCATTCAAGCATTTGATACAAAAGCTGAGAATGCTTGGAATGGGGGAAAACGTGAGCATATGGGTGAGAAATTGGTTTAATGATTGGAAGCAGAGAGTGGTTATCAATGTTATATACTCAGATTAGGTCACCATCACAGGCATAGTATTGCAAATGGGAGTTCTGGGCCTAATTCTCATATATATATATATATATATATATATATATATATATATATATATATATATGACATATGGTAAGGATTAAACTGAAGTCTCACTATTTGCAGATGATACTAAGCTGTGTAAAGTAATTAACACAAAAGAGGACAGCAGGGGGCTACAAACAGATTTAGATAAATTGGAAGCATGGGCATTTAAATTGTAAATGACATTTAACACAGAATGTAAGGTTATGCACATAGCACAAAATCATAATAATTTGCTTCACACAAGAATCATACAATATAGTGTTTAGATACAGTAAAACGCACTTACCTAAAATAGTGATGATCTTTTGGTCAGTTTTCTGACCAAGGGCATTGGTCACCCTGCAGATATATATCCCAGAAACATTATGAGTTAGAGGGTTGCTAAAAATCAGTGTATTATTGACTGATGCCAAACCTTTGGGCCAGCTTCCATCTAACCTGTAATAACAATAACAAGGAACACAAGTTTACTAAGAGCAAATGCAAGGATCAAGTGCAAGAGTGTTTACAGTTGCCTTAAAATGAGGGGACTGCTAGGACCACATGTGCCCCATTGTATGCGAACCTGTACCTGGGTGGATGGGAGCAGCACATCCAGAATGATCATGGTCCAGCTGTGTACCTAGGCCCGGTTTTTCTCAGGCTCAGGTACATAGACAACATCATCATCATCTGGAGGGACACAGAGACCAGCCATCAGGACTGTGAGTAGGCTCAACCAAAATGAATGGAATCTGAAATTTACATAGGACAACCATATGTTTCCTAGATGTTCAGCTTAGTCTGACAGATGATAGGAGGATTGAAAAAAAACTTTTCAGAAAGGAAACAGCTACTAATTCCAGCTTACATGCGACAAGCGCACATCCACGTGCTCTGATTAAAAGTATTCCCTTGGGGGAATACATCACAGCACGGCACCGCAAATTGTACATTTGAGGAAGAGGCTGCCAATATTATAACTAGACTAGAGAATACAAAGATAGTTATTTGAGGGCAGTTTATAAGAGAACACATATTTCTGATAGAAAAAAAGCTTTTAACCTACAGCAACAAAAAAAAGGCAGACCATAAACTGCCCATAATTTTTACATATGGGAATCAATATCAACAGACTCTTAGGGAATACTAGACAATTCTGCAACAAGATTAATCAGGTCTTTCCTCCATTCTCCCAGAGCAACCCACAATTATATTTATAAATAAAACCTTTACATTGTTGTAAATACCAGGGGACATATAAGTGTGGTGGATGCCAACAATCACAGTTTTTAAAACAGGACCAGATGATATAACTTCCATTTGGCCATATGTCTAAAGCAAAACATTGAGGGAAAGGTTGCCACATAAGGAATATGGAGGGAGCCTAATAACAGGTGAATACTAATGAATGGTTGAATATGGTGGGGATGGCATGGCATGTCTTTCTCCATGGATTGCAATGGAGTCTGTCTGGTATTTCAGATAATCGTAATCTAAATAATGGAGGAAGGATGGGAAAGATGATTCATTCCACCCCATTAATATTAGAACAGTATTGGCTGGAACAAATTAAGAACAAGGTAAAAAGCGATAAAATCCATGTAAGGGAGTGGTTTTCCATCTCCTTTGTTTGTTGAAATTAATTACAAGGTAATCTCCCCTGTTTTGCATTATTACTGGCAGGATACCTTTTGCCTTAAAATGAGCCAACAGTCAAAAATGAATGCTTCTCCACCTAACCCTGCAGCGAGGGCCTTCCAACTGCCGCTAAGTTTCTCACACACACTTCTATACATCAGCTTAATACTATGACCAATGAGGATGCTTTACAACAAGTAATCAGTTCATCAAGGGGGAAAAATAGAGCTGCAAATGGGAAGCCTGTGCTCATAGGACCACGTTTCACTGCAAGGGTCTAGATCTGCTTTTAGATTGGTTGATAAGATCCTGGTTCTGAGTCATGGTTGCAAGGTCAGTTTTAGACAAAGTCTGGCCCTAGGCAAAATTAGAAGTGGGGGCCCCAAATGATATTAAAGTCGAACAAAACCCGGCGTGGCCACCCCAAATCAGAATGCGGACGCTACCCCAGCATCTTTGGGCTGTGCACGTCGTTCCGTCCCTAGACATTCATATAGACTGGGGCAGGAGCATGCCCTCTGCAGGGAATGTGGCCACTTGCGCTCTTATTGCCACATACATTACCTATGCACAACAAATGCCTCTGATTGGGCAAGAGCTTGCACAATGCATGAATTGGGTGCCCCGGGGGGCAAGGACCAAACCCCGGGACAGTCAAAATCCTGGGTTTTGGTCGACTGGCAGACAGCACTAACCCATCACCCACTCACCTTGCCCAATTTCCTATGGCCTTTATGACATTACATTTATTTATGCCACAGCTTCTCTCTTGAATCTCCCAGGTTATTTCCTGCAATGACTCCAAACTTGTGTGAATGCCGATTCTCTCTCCCTGAGGCAATTTGTGATGCCCCCCCAAGTCTTAACCGGAGCTTTTACTTTATTTTACTGCTTTTGCAGCCAGGAGACTTGGACCCAGCCTTGTAATCAGTGTGCTGGGCTGATCCCCTACTGGAGAGGCTCACAGACAGAGACTGGGGGGAGAAACAGCTCACAGAGACACAATGGGGAAGGTGAGGCTTACAGAAAATACAATTCTGTGATTACTCACCTGTAGAATTGGTATTATACGTATACAGCACGTCCTGTTCCAGAATATTCCTTACACATGGGTAATACATCCACAAGATGGCGCTGGGCTGCAGAAAACAGCTTGTGGCTCCTCCCGCTGAGGCCCTAACATCAACCTTGTAAAACTTTGAAAAAGTATGAACAGAAGACCAAGTAGCGGCCTTGCAACAGAAGCTTGGTGCTGAAAAGCCCAAGAGGCATCAATAGCACGAGTAGAATGAGCAGTAAGGCGGAAGGGAGGCTCCTTCCCCTTAGCAGAATAGGCCTGTACCACAGCCTGGCGGATCCACTTGCTGATAGTGGACTTAGCTGGAGCCAGACCCTTCTTAGGTCCAGACGGGAGTACAAAGAGCATCAGTCTTCCTGAAGGATTCAGTAGCCACCAAATAGAACTTCAGAGTCCTGACCACATCCAGAAAGTGTAAAACCCACTTCTTAGGGTTACTAGCATTAGGGCATAGAGAAGGCAAAACATGTCCTGATTGAGATGAAAAGCAGACACAACCTTAGGCAGAAAATCTGGCTTAAAACGAAACACCACCTTGTCCTGGTGTCTCTCAAAGTAAGGGGGTTTGATGGAAAGCGCCGCCAACTCAGAAACACGCCTAACAGAAGTGATGGCCACCAAAAAGACTACCTTAAGAGTCAAAATGGACAAAGGGCCTCACGCAAAGCCTCAAAGGAAGACCCCTGCAAGGCAGCTAAGACCAAGTTCAAATCCCAGACTGGTAACATAGGCTTACATGGAGGACGCACGTGAGTAACCCCCTGGAAGAAGATCTTGACCAGAGCATGGTGGTGAGCAAAGGATCTTTGGAAGAAAATGGCCAAAGCAGAAACATGACCCTTGAGGGTACTAAGTTGAAGACCTAAATCAAACCATGTTGCAGGAATTCCAGAATCCTAGGGATAGAAAACACCCTACAGGGTATTAACAACAGAGGCAGGCAGCCCCTTTTCCATCAAGATGGAGGTTTCAGCAGCCAAACCGTTAAAGCCAGCGTCTGTAAATTGGGATGGCGTGGCTGCCCCTGAGTGAGCAGGTCTGGATCCTTGGGCATATCCAGAGCATACTGATCTACTGCCAACTGCACAACATCTGCGAACCACACCCTTCTTGGCCAACAGGGGGCCACCAGAATGGTTGGCACCCCTTCCTGAGCAATCTTGCGCAGCACCTTGCCCAGCAGAGGAAAAAGAGGGAACACATAGAGAAGCTGAAAGCTCTTCCAAGACATTGCTAGTGCATCCATGGCCAAGGCCAGAGGGTCCTGGGACAGAGAGACAAAGACTGGAAGCTTGTGATTGTGATGGGACACAAACAGATCCACATTTGGCTGACCCCAGCGGTGGCACAGGGAGCGAAACACCCTGCTGCTGAGGGACCATTCTCCCAGATGAGAGGTCCCCCTGCTGAGGGAGTCTGCCTCCAGATTCTCCACCCCCGGGATGTACACAGCTGAGATGCAGGGAACATTCTCCTCCGCCCAAGACAGTATCAGGGACACTTCCTTGAGGGCCCTCTTGCTCCGGGTCCCTCCCTGATGACTGATGTAGGCAATCGCCGTCTGGTTGTCCGAGCAGACCTGAACCGCCCGACCCCGAACGTGTGGAGTCAATTGGGCGAGAACCAACCTTATCGCCCTCAATTCCAGAACGTTGAGAGGGGTGTGGGCCTCCTGAGGGCCCCACTGACCCTGGAATTTCAGGGATTTCCAGAAGCCCCCCCAACCTGTCAGACTGGCATCTGTGGTGACTGTCTCCCAGCACGGGGCCAGAAAGGATCTGCCCACCAACAGGTTTCTTTAGTCCAGCCACCACAAGAGAGACCGTCTGGCCAGAGGGGACAGAACCAACACCTGATCCAGGGAACGAGGGTCCCGATCCCAAACTGACAAGAGGTAAAGTTGAAGAGGTCTCATGTGAAACTGAGCGTATGGAACCGCCTCAAAGTAAGACACCATCAGGCCCACCAGCTGCATCCCCTGCCGGATGGAGGGGTGAGGGCAAGACATAAGTAACCTGGCTTGGGCCTGAAGACTCTCCACCTTCTGCTGAGGGAGAAAAATCTTGACCTGGGATGTATCCAGAGTCATGCCCAGAAAGATCCTCACCACTGACGGTGACAGAAAAGACTTGGGATGGTTGATCACCCAGCCGAAGGACTCCAGTGTGGACACTACCAGCTGGGTATCCCTCTCAGCCTGCTGGAGGGACTGAGACGTGATGAGAATGATGTCCAAGTAAGGAAGGATGCGAATGCCCTGAGATCTCAGCAGAGCCAGTACGCCCGCCAGCACGTTGGTGAATACCCTGGGAGCCGAGGTGATACCGAAAGGCAAAGCCACAAATTGATAGTGCTGATCCTCCAGAGTGAACCTGAGGAATCTCTGATGACCTGGAAAGATTGGTACATGAAGGTAAGCGTCCTTGATGTCTACAGAGGTCATGAAGTCCCCTGGGCGTAGTGAATTGACAGCTGAGCGCAAGAGTCTCCATGCGAAAGTTTTTGAAACTGACAAATTTGTTGAGGCGCTTTAAATCCAGGGTAGGTCTGATGGACCCGTCTTTTTTGGGAACAGTGAAAAGATTGGAATAGTAGCCTCTGCCCCTTTCCCTCAAAGGCACCTGGCAGATGACCCCCAACTCCAGAAGGTTTTGGACAGCAAGGCACAGACCCTGAGCTCTGAGCCCTGAGGTTTAGAGCCATCCGGGATTTGATGAATCTTGGGGGCGGCCAGGCTGCAAACTATATCTTGTAACCGGAGGACACCACCTCCTGAATCCACCGGTCTGAGACGTGAAGCCTCCAGACGTGAGCAAAGAGCCGAAGCCGTACTCCCACCCGGATGGGTGAGGGCGCCCCTTCATGCCTGAGGAGGCTTGGGTGAGGATTTTGTCTTAGGACCCCAGGAGAGGCCAGGACGGCCACGTCCTCTGCCCCTTCCCCAATGATCTCTGCTGGCCCCAGCAAAGGAGACTCCTCGGCCAGGTCTGGAACCACGGAAGGATGGGGCACCCATCCCCCGAAAATACCGGGACGGCCTCCTACATTGAGGTAACCTACCGACCCTGGCAAACAAATCCAAGCGTTCACCAAAAAGGTGCAGGCTAAGAGAGCCTTCTTAGCAGCATTATCAGCTACCCACTGACGTAGCCAGACAGAGCGGCGTATAGCCACCAACAGGGCAGAAGTTCTACCACACATTCTAATGGCATCATCCATAGCAGACAGAACATATGCAACAAATTTATAGCAAAGCAGGAGAGATCTATACTCTTCTCCTCCCGCGTCATCAGAGGCCCCCTCTAAGAGACTCTTAAGCAAACCCTTAATAGCAATAGCTGTAATGGCAGAGGCACAAACCGGGCGCAGCGCGGTCCCCACAGAGGCAAAGGCATGGCAAGCCAGTTGGTTCATACGCCGGTCCTCACCATCCCTCAGGGTAGTAGTGTCAGGAGAATGCATGACAGATGTATTGGACAGCCCCAGAACGGGCGCGTCCACCTCGGGAGGACATGACCAAAGCTTAATCACATCAGCAGGAAAGGGATACCTTTTGTCCCTTCTTGGGCACCCCTGGCAGCTTGCTAGGCCGCTCCCATTCTTTGAGCACCAGATTATTAAAGTGAGACTGCTCCGGGAATTCCAAATGTGGTTTAACCGTATGAAAGAGCTCACCCTGCTGCTGCGGAGCCACGGCAGGAGGGGAGATACAGAGCACTTCAAAAATATGAGCCAATAGCCTGTCAGTGTCATCTGAGGACCATAGATCTTCCCCAAAGGGAGACCCTGTACCACCATAAACCCTAGGCTGCTCCTCAGATGATTCTGAATCAGAGAACAATTCCCCCTCCTCCAGGGGGGAATAACCAGTAGTGTCAAAAATTTCCTCAGTTTCCACAGGAAAGAGGGAGACGGCGGGAGATAAATGCCGCTTCTCCCTGCCTTACGCGAGGCAGACCCAGCAATATGTTTCTCAATGCTGGCCACCCGTGCAGCCAAATCAGGCTGAGACTCCCCGTTGGTATGCTCCTCGTAGGGGGTGAGATGCAGGCGTGGGGGGGTAGGCGAAGCCCGAGGGGGCGCAGGCCCAGCAACAGGTAACCCAGACTGCAGTGCAAGTACCTACTGGGCACAGGATACACATACCATGACATCATCACCGATTGGGGATACCCCACACGCAATACATAGCCGGGCTTGTCCCGAAGGAACCCCAGGCTCATTATCCCCAGAAGCCTCCATATGGTGATTTGAAAGACACAGTAGGCCAATAAGAGTTAATGCTAAGAGCTACCCGGGATGCCCCAATGAACCGCTAGGGAAGTGGGAGATAATGAGGTGAGAGGGCCGGGAGAAACCACAGGACCGAAGCTTTACCCCGCCTGAAAGACATAATCAAATATTCTCATGAGAATAAGGCATAAGAAAAAAAACAGAAAAAAATCACCCCACCAGGGAACTCACAGACCGCAAGGAGCCAGCAGCAACAGGAAAAAGACAAAATGGCGTCGGCAACCTCGAGGGGCGGGCCGTGGAGATATGAGGTAAAATGCATCATCCACAGAGCCCGCCCCCCCGAAGAGCGCGAAGCGCGCCCACGTGATCCGGCTGGCCAGTAGCGGCCCGGCAGCTCTGAGGTGAATGGCGCTGCCAGCCGCGGAGCGCAGTACAAACGCGCGACGCCACAACATATGTCTACAGTCTTAAACCACCAGACAAACCCCCCCGCCCCCCGGAGATCTCACAAAGGGAGAGTGAGGGAGGATAACGGCAGAATTCTCAGGGAGAAACGGCGCCCAGGGACTAATATGAGGAGTGAGGGTGGAGGGGGAAATGGGAATAGGGTTTAACTGCACAGGATAACCTGGCACAAACCATGAGGCAGTGGGGGCATCCCAAAATGCTCACCATTAGCCTAAACCGCCTACCCTGTTAGAGCAGGGACTGCGGTGGGAGCCTAGCTCCTCAGCACCATAGTGCTTCTATAGCCTACCTTCACCCGAACCTTATCAGCCGAGGCTGGGAGGCAGTAAATGGGTCGGAACGGGTGGAAATAGTCCTGCAGGGCCGCAAGCAATAAGCCCCGCTCACCTGCGCCACAAGAGAGCTATCTTCTATCTTCTCAGCGCAGACTGCAGAAAAGAACTGGGGAATTTGTGGGAGGTCCCTGACTTATATAGGGCCGGGAGGATTCACAAGCTGTTTTCTGCAGTCCAGCGCCATCTTGTGGATGTATTACCCATGTGTAAGGAATATTCTGGAACAGGACGTGCTGTGTACTTAGAATATAGAGAGAGACAGGGAGAGAGAGGGAGAGAGAGACTGAGAAAGGAGAGGCTCAGAGAGAGAGAGAGAGAGAGAGAGAGAGAGAGAGAGAGACTGACTGGGGAAAGAGAGGCTCAAAGAAAGAGAGAGAGACTGGGAAAGGAGAGGCTCACAGAGAGAGACTAGCAGGCAAAGGGGTTTTGCGGGTAGATTGTGGGGGTTCACACAACGGAGGACCCTGAATCGGGATGTTCCTGGAGTCTAGGACCAGTCTTATTCAAAAATAAGGCCAACAATAAAATGTAAGATGGTACAGTACACAGAATTCCTGGTGTTGACTACAAGATACAGGGCAGATGGGGCCCAATATTTTTTCAAATCTTTTATGCATGATTACCTCCCCCAATGAGCCCTCTTCCACTTTCCTCCTTTCAGTTTACCTCGCTCTGCTGGCCCCACCCCCTCCCCTGTGCAGGAGGGCAGCCAGCAAATATTTCGTCCACTCCCGGACAAAAATTAAGACGTAGTCTCTGTAGTGGGCAGGACGGCCGCAGGGGCCCTGCTCTTTTATTTTTGCTGCAGACAGGGCCCTGCTACACCCCAAGTCCGTATGACTAACCCCCATCCCCAGTTGCCTCTCATTCTGTTCTGCTTGTGGGAACCCATCCCCACTGGAAAAAAAGGTTAGTTCTGGGGCTCACCAGAGAATTTTCCAATGTGCCGCTCGCGATCGACCCACGGACTCGTGGCTGAGGGGCCCCGTCTGTGAGCCTTGGAGCCCAGTCCTACATGGAAAAAAGGGCCACTTGCAGGTTTGTCCTGGGACCCAGGAATAAGCCCAGGGCCCTAAGCATTTGCCTGGGATGCCTGGGCCAAATGCTGGCCCTGCATGGTTAACAGTGTCTGGAGCACATAAAGTGCAAAGCCTTAGTTGTTGCCCATGTTCCTCACAGGCTAGTAACAGAGGGGCACTGGATGCTGAAGGCTCTTGACTAATTTGAAGCAAGAAATCAGAATGACCGTGGAAACCTGATGGTATGGAAGTGTGTGGCAGAAATTTGGAAACATGATCTAAGCTGCCAGAGTGCCAGCAGGTAAGAGCCTCCTTTTGGTATGACACTCGTGAGGACTTTCCAATTAAGCTGCATGTGACACAATATGACAACTGCTGCAGTGAAATCTCATTACATTAATGTAATACTACAGTGTTAAAGTCAATGGCGTATTTTTACTGGAAGACAAAATCTGGTTCACCTGCTCCATTTTATTTCTGTAGAGGGTGGATTAGCATCAGCATTACACTTCAGCTGAACATCTTTCCTGCCAACAAACCAATTTCCGTCATAGCCGGTAATGGAAACTTCTGGCGCATCTTAAGAGACAAAAACACATAATTTATATATACACTGTTCAATACATGTCAGTAAATAGGGACGTACCGGTAACATTTGGGTGTTCAAATGGGGACCTGTGTCCAACAATACACATTGATAGGTTTTGGATAGACTGTGGAACAATATGGTTTACTATCATCTCTATCACTGCCTTCCTTTTTATTCCTGTTTTTTTATTATTCCTAGGTTCCCATTTCATCTTTTACTGCATTCCCTCTTCCCCAAATATCCTCAACTCATTAATGCTCTGCTATAACATTATTCATATTTCACACCATGACCCTCTGGGATGCAGCTCACAGTATTTTATTGATCTTCTTTTGCTTAGTTTTCCATAGTGGTGCATCTGGAGTGAAAAAATACAATTCTGTGATTACTCACCTGTAGAATTGGTATTATATGTATACAGCACGTCCTGTTCCAGAAGATATTCCTTACACTTGGGTTATACATCCAGTAGATGGCGCTGGACTGCAGAGACAGAAAGGTGGCTCCTCCCGGACCCATATATACCAGGGACCTCCCACAAAATCCCCAGTATTGAAAAGCAGTTAAAATGAGACCGGGAGAACTATAACCATTATATGAAAATTTTGAACATAAGAGCAATCACCATAAAGAGGTAACTAAAGATAATGATAACAAGGGTAGGGTGGAACAGGAAGTGCTGTATACATATAATACCAATTCTACAGGTGAGTAATCACAGAATTGTATTATTCTAAGTATACAGCACGTCCTGTTCCAGAAGATATTCCTTACACTTGGGACATCCAATAGCAGTGTCTGTAAGGTAGAGTGGGATCCCCAAAAAGTAACAGCAGACAGTTTAAACCACTGCCGCCTGCAGAACTTTGCGACCAAAAGCAGCATCAGCTGAGGCCTTAACATCAACCTTGTAAAACTTAGAAAAGGTATGAACAGAAGACCAAGTAGCGGCCTTGCAAACTTGTTCAACAGAAGCTTGGTGCTGAAAAGTCCAAGAGGCACCAATAGCACGAGTAGAATGAGCAGTAAGGTGGAAGAGAGGCTCCTTCCCCTTAGCAGAGTAGGCCTGTATTACAGCCTGACGTATCCACTTGCTGGTAGTGGACTTAGCCGGAGCCAGACCCTTCTTATGTCCAGACGGAAGCACAAAAAGAGCATCAGTCTTCCTGAAGGATTCAGTAGCCACCTAATAGAACTTCAGAGTTCTGACTACGTCTAAAGAATGTAAAACTCTCTCCTTAGGGTTACTGGGATTAGGACACAGAGAATGCAAAACAATGTCCTGATTGAGATGAAAGGCAGAAACAACCTTAGGCAGAAAATCTGGCTTAAAACGAAACACCACCTTGTCCTGGTGTCTCTCAAAATAAGGAGGCTTGATGGAAAGCGCCGCCAACTCAGAAACACGCCTAACAGAAGTGATAGCCACCAAAAAGACCACCTTAAGCGTGAGAATGGACAAAGGAGCCCCTTGCAAGGGCTCAAAGGGAGACCCCTGCAGGGCAGATAAGACCAAGTTCAAGTCCCAGACTGGTAACATAGGCTTACGTGGGGGACGCACGTGAGTAGCCCCCTGGAAAAAGGTCTTGACCAGGGGATGCTGAGCAAAGGATCTTTGGAAAAAAATAGCCAAAGCAGACACATGGCCTTTCAGAGTACTGAGCAGAAGACCCAGATCCAAACCATGTTGGAGAAACTCCAGAATCCTAGGAATAGAAAACACACTACAGGGAAGCGAGTGGGACTCGCACCAGTTAATGTAAGTACGCCAAACCCTGTAATAGATGGAAGAAGAGGACCTCTTCCTAGTCCTGATCATGGTATTCACCACCGAGGCAGGCAGCCCTTTTTCCATCAAGATGGAGGTTTCAACAGCCAGGCCTTCAAAGCCAGCGTTTGTAAATTGGGGTGGCGTAGGTGTCCCTGAGTGAGCAGATCTGGAACCCGTGGCAGGGGGTACTGATCTACTGCCAACTGCACGATGTCTGCGAACCACACTCTTCTTGGCCAACAGGGGGCCACCAGGATGGTTGGCACCCTTTCCTGAACTATCTTGCGCAGCACCCTGCCCAGCAGTGGAAACTGGGGAAACACATACAGGAGCTGGAACCTCATCCAAGACATTGCCAGGGCATCCGTGGCCAAGGCCAGAGGATCCTGGGACAGAGAGACAAAGACTGGAAGCTTGTGATTGTGACGGGACGCAAACAGATCCACATCCGCCGGCTGACCCCAGCGGTGGCACAGGGAGCGAAACACCCTGCTGCTGAGGGACCACTCTCCCAGATGAGAGGTCCCCCTGCTCAGAGAGTCTGCCTCCAGATTCTCCAGCCCCGGGATGTACACAGCTGAGATGCAGGGAACATTTTCCTCCACCCAGGACAGTCTCAGGGACACTTCCTTGAGGGTCCTCTTGCTCCGGGTCCCTCCCTGATGATTGATGTAGGCAATCGCCGTCTGGTTGTCCGAGAGGACCTGAACAACCCGAACCCTCAGGTGCGGGGTTAAGTGAGCGGGAACCAACCTGATTGCCCTCAATTCCAGAATGTTGATAGGGGCATGGGCCTCTTGAGGGCCCACTGACCCTGGAACTTCAGGGACTTCCAGAATCCCCCCAACCTGTCAGACTGGCATCCGTGGTGACAGTTTCCCAGCAGGGGGCCAGAAAGGACCTGCCCCCCAGCAGGTTCCTTGCGTCCAGCCACCACACTAGAGACCGCCTGACCTGAGGGGAAAAGACAAACACCTGATCCAAGGACACAGGGTCCCGATCCCATACTGACAAGAGGTGAAGCTGAAGAGGCCCCATGTGGAACTGAGCATATGGAACCACCTCGAAGCAGGACACCATCAGACCCACCAGCTGCATTCCCTGCCTGATGGATGGATGAGGACAAGACAGCAGTAGCTGAGCTATCTCTTGAAGGACCTCCACCTTCTGCTGAGGAAGAATGATCTTGACCTGAGCTGAATCCAGAATCATGCCCAGAAAAGACTTCACCATGGAAGGAGACAGGGAAGATTTGGGGTGATTGATCACCCAGCTGAATGATTCCAGTGTGGACACCACCCGCTGAGTGTCCAGCTCTGCCTGATGGAAGGACTGAGAAGCGATAAGCATGTGGTCCAGGTAGGGAATAATGCGAATGCCCTGAGATCTCAGCAGGGCCATCACTCCTGCCAGCACCTTGGTGAATACCCTGGGAGCCGAGGTGAGGCCAAAGGGCAAGGCCACAAATTGGTAGTGCTGATCCTCCAGAGCAAACCTGAGGAATCTCTGATGACCTGGAAAGATAGGCACATGAAGGTAAGCATCCTTGATGTCTACAGAGGTCATGAAGTCCCCTGGGCGTAGGAAAGTCACAGCTGAGCGCAGAGTCTCCATGCAAAAGTGTCTGAATCTGACAAATTTGTTGAGAAGCTTTAAATCCAGGATAGGTCTGATGGACCCATCCTTTTTGGGTACAATGAAAAGATTGGAATAATAGCCTTTGCCCCTTTCCTTCAAGGGCACCCGGAAGATGACACCTAGGTCTAGAAGGCCTTGGACAGAGAGGGAGAGACACTGAGCTGACAAGGGGTTTTAAATTAACCGAGATTTGATGAATCTTGTAACCGGAGGATACTACCTCCTGAATCCACCGGTCTAAGACATGACGCCTCCAGACGTGAGCCAAGACCCTAAGCCGTCCCCCCACCCGGATGGGTGAGGGTGCCCCTTCATGCCTGAGGGGGCTTGGGGGAGGACTTAGTCTTGGGACCCCAGGGGGGGCCAGGGCGGCCACATCCTCTGCCCCTGCCCCAATAATCTCCATGGGCTCCAGCTCCAATTCTGGAGCTCCTGAAGGAAGGAGAAAAGGCACCTGAACCCCGAAAGGACCGGGGCTGCCTTCTACGCTGAGGTAACTTGCCTCCTTTAGCAAACAAGTCCAAACGTTCCCCAAAGAGGCGCAGCCCCTTGAAGGGAAACCCAGTGAGAGCCTTTTTGGCAGCGTTGTCAGCTGCCCACTAGCGCAGCCAGACCGAGCGGCGTATTGCCACCAATAAGGCAGAAGCCCTGCCACACATTCTAATGGTATCATCCAGGGCAGAGAGAACATATGCAACAAATTCCTCACAACGCAGAAGAGCTCTATACTCTTCACTACCAGCATCATCAGGGGCTCCATCTAAGAGACCCCTGAGCAGGCTTTTAATAGCAACAGCCGTGATAGCAGAGGCACAGACCGGACGGAGCGCGGTCCCAACACAGGCAAAAGCATGGCAAGCCACCTGATCCATGCGCCTGTCCTCCCCATCCCTCAGTGTAGTAGAGTCAGGGGAATGCATGATAGATGTGTTAGACAACCCCAGAACTGGTGCATCCACCTCTGGAGGACATGACCAACGTTTAACTATCTCAGCAGGAAAAGGATACCTCTTACCTAACTCTTTGGGAAGCCGGCTAGGCCGTTCCCACTCCTTGAGAATCAGATTATTAAAGTGAGTTTGTTCAGGAAACTCCAAGCAAGGCTTAACAGTAAGAAACAGCTCCCCCTGCTGCCGCGGGGCCACGGCAGGAGGAGAGATACAGAGCAATTCAAAAATGTGAGCCAAAAGTCTGTCAGTATCATCTGAAGCCCATGGGTCAGACCCAGACTCAGCATAACCCCTAGGCTGATCCTCAGATGATTCTGAATCAGAGAATAATTCCCCTTCTTCCAGGGGGGGTATATCCAGTAATATTAAAAAAACTCCTCAGCTTCCACAGGAAAGAGAGTAACACCGGGTGCCAGATGCCGCGGCTTAGCAGGAGCCTTACACGGACCAGACCCAGCAATATGACTTTCAATGCTGGCTACCCGGGCAGCCAAATCAGTTTGAGACTCCCCACTGGTATGCACTTGACTGGGAGTCAAATGGTAGCGTGGGGGGGTAGGCGAAGCCAAAGGGAGCACAGCACTAGGCCCAGCCGCAGGTAACCCTGCAAGCGCAATCATCTGCTGGGCGCAGGGTACACACACCCTGACATCATCACTTATAGGGGATACCCCACACGCCACACACAGCCGGGCTAGTCCCGAAAGGACCCCAAGCACATTATCCTGAGAAGCCTCTATATGGTGATTATCACGGCACAACAGGCCAATAGGGATTGACGCTAATAATAGCAACCCGGGATGCCCCAATAACCCGTTATGGAAGTGGGAGTAAGGGAATATAATAGCCCTCCAATAAGAGTTAACACTAAATAGAGGGGATAGGACCGGGAGAAACCACAAAGTTTGACCCGCCTGCAAGACATAAGCAAAAAGATCCCATAAGCAATATGCAATACAGAGAAATATAAAATAAATCAGCCAGCAGGGGCACTTACGGACCGCGATAGGGAGACGCCAGGCACACGCAGCAGAGAACTTAAATGGCGCCCGCATATACCTCGAGGGGCGGGCCGCGGAGACAGTGATGCAGATCGCGTCAGCCGCAAGGCCCGCCCCCCCGAGGAGCTCGAAAACGCGCCCACCTGACAAGGCCAGCCAATGATGGCGCAGCAGCGCTTGAGGCGATGTCGCCGCCGACCGTGGAGCGTAGTACAAGCGTGCGGCGGCGGCAAAGGAAACCAGTGAAATCAAATCAAAAGGGATCAAAACACAACACACAACATTAGAAGTCCATGGTTCCTCAATAGGCAGGCAGGAGCACATAGCTAGGATAGCAATCCAGGTCTTGCTTTTTCCATTCCATTCAAGTCATTTTTCAGCCAATAAAAAAAAGAAAAACGGTATGCTCACCCTAAGTCCCACGTAGACCATAGCTGCTTGTCTGGGGCTGCAGGGCTTACCTCATTGTTAGATTGAAATCCAGCACCAACGATCCTCTCACTCATCAGGGGGTCTCTTCCTGGGTCTGTCAGCCACAGCAATGCCCCGCCAGCAGTAACAGTCAGCTGCCACGCTCCCCCTCTGAGGTAAGCCCTGCAGCCCTGGACTAGCAGCTATGGTCTGCCTACATGGGGCTTAAGCTGAGCATAGCATTTTTTTTTTGGTGGCTGGAAATTGTATTTAATTCTATACATATTTCCTATTTGGGGAGCACAGCTATTGGTTTGTTGTTGGGGGAAATCTAGTACTTTTTAACAGAACAGATAGGATCAGTCATGCACTCTCTGGAATCTGAATGCGAGAGGTAGCAGATTCATTAGGGTTAGTTGGATTGATGGACTGGCCCATAAATAGACATCTCACTGTTCCAGTCAGAAAAGTCTGAATCCTTCAAATACAGGGTTTATCCTAAAAAGCCATCTTCTGAAAGAAGACCCTAGACCAGTGGTCCCCAACCCCCGGTCCGTGGCTCAAATGGTACCGGGCCCTGAATGTTTAGTTAACTGAATGTTTAGTTAATTTGGGGGAAGATTGCAGGGGTTTGGGATGCCCAGGAAACCACCAGTGGCTGGCCTGGAATCTAAAAGATTCCAGGGCTGGCCGCAGGCTTTTCCTTGAGGCATCCTGGTTCGGGATGCCCCCGCTGTGTGAACCCCCCCTTCTCCAGGGCACCTGTAAAAACTCGCCTTTCCCCGCTCCCATCTCTCTATTCCCAGCTCTGTCCCATCCCAGCTCTGCCCCATCCCATCTCTCTTTTCCCAGCTCTGTCCCATCCCATCTCTCTTTTCCCAGCTCTGTCCCATCCCATCTCTCTATTCCCAGCTCTGTCCCATCTCATCTCTCTATTCCCAGCTCAAAACAATATTAACAATCAATGCCGCCGCACCGCCCCCAGCCACACCCCCAGTCAGCCCCCCCCCCCCCCAGTGCCCCACCGGGCCGCGGTAAAATTACCAAATCCTGAACCGGTCCACGGTGAAAAAAAGGTTGGGGACCACTGCCCTAGACCAACTATAGTCCTGGGCCACACATAAAGTCTGCCATAGAGAATCAGTATCAGAACTTGGCAGTGTAACAGGCTCATGCCCCTAGGCTGTTCTGGGAGAAAGAGCCTAGGCTGCCTCAGTGCAGAAAGGGCAGTTGTTTTTACTAGTGAAAATATATTTACGTAATTGAAAGGCACATGAATCAGACTGCCTTCCCAATGCAGAGTTTGTCGATTCTAAGTTGGAAGTGGACACAATCTCAGGATGCAATCTATTCCCCAGGAACACTGCTTCCCTGCCTGCAGGCCCCTTATCCCTCAGGATCAGCAAAATCTGCCATCTGCAAAATCTGCCTTTACTTGCCAATATCACAATCCCCATAAAGGCTTCCTCAGACCAACCCAGGCCCACTGCATGCAGGGTAAGGCTAGAAGGATGCCTGGAAGCAGAGGCACCAGCAGGACTAAAGACCAAGCAGATAAGTGGTGTGAAACGCAGAACCACTGGGATGGAAGGAGACGTGTGACTTGCTTGAGTGCATGAAGCATGTATACAAACACTTAACCTCACAGATGTTGTACCAGAAAAGGAGGGACAACGGTGAATTCCTAACAGTTTTAACCCCCCAACTCTTTTCCTGTGTTTTGCAGACTGCTGAAACTTACTGCCTACCCACACTGTGTGCCAGGAACCCACACTCTGAACTGTGTGTCTGGAGCTGCCCCTGCTAATGGAGACACATTTCTGGACCTTTAGGAAGTTTTTTCTATTTCACTAGGACAACTAGCAGGGCTGCCCTGCAAATTTAGGCCATAACCCAAATTTTTCATTCATGCTGAAACAGGGTAGGCATGTGCTCTAAGCACTTAACTATGGTAGCTAGAACTACGGCAATATGACTTGAAAGATGATCAGTGTGTCAGGCTGAGAGGGAATGTATAAATATAGCATCAGTATACATGTTCACATCTTTAATGTTTCAGCCAAATAAAGCAAGTGCCCCCAACAACTACTCATTTACGTAAGTGGCTATTTGTCAGACAGCACCTGATTACAAATTTTAGCAACCAAGTGTTTGGATTTATATAATGCGATTTTAGTACTCACCCTGATACAGAGAAGAAAGAACATAATGTAGGTTTGTAAGGTTTATGAAAACTTAAACACTTAAGAAAGTATTTAAGAGCTGGTTAATAAAACCTAAACATTTCACTCAGGACAGGGCATAAAGATCCATTAACTGTCACACTTTCATGAATTTTCCTATGAATTCAGATTTGGGTGCCATAGGGGCGCAAAGCTCTACACTTACCTGCTGACGATCCTGCGGTGTGGCCTGAGCTTTGTACAACAAAGTATACCTCCAACCAGCCAGAACATAGCATCTGGCTTCAGAAATGTAAACAGGGGAGACTCATGCTCCTATGGCACTCCAGATCTGAGGTCTGTGGAATACCCTTTGAAGGATTACTTAAAGCAGAACTTCAGTCAAATTATGACCCCCTTCGGGCTAGCACCGCTCAACCAGCGCTTTGGATCCTGGCCGCCGCCATCTTGCTTTAAAAGAATCCCCCGGCTCTGCGCACACTCCTCCCACTCATTCAAGTGAATGAGAGTTGGGAGCACGCAGACCTGGGGAATGCAGCTTTCTGTCTTTTCCTGCTGCCAGCACACAGAAACAGGAGAGCAGCGCTGGCACGCAGATAAGGTGAGGGGAGTCAAAATTTGACTGAAATTCTGCTTTAAGATTTACTTTTCCCCCCATATGTCCTTCAATTAAATTTTGCAGACAGTTTTAATAAATATTAGTAATAAATATTACTACACCACCAAAGACTAAAAATGTAGAGATTTCAGCCTACATTTTTTTGTGTCTTTGTACTTTTACTCACATTTTATATCCAGTGTAAATGGATAGCGAACATCATTCTCCAAAGCTGGATGTTTTATTACACAAGTTATGTTCCTTTTTCTTGCAAATCTGGTTGGGACCAGCTTGTATTGGCTAGTGACAGTAAATGTTTTGTTGGCAAAAGCTGTGAAATCCACCTCTGCTTTCCCAAAAGCTTCTTCCCAGTATACCTCCGCAGCAGGCTTTCCTGTAGAAGCAGTGCAGATGGCAGCAACAGTTTCATTTGCACCATCCAATAAGGAGTCTGGTCCTTTAGTTATACTTACAGTCGGTTCAACTAAAAGAGATAAATTAACAATTAACACTGCAAATTGTTACAAGCAATGCACAATATACTGCAAAGGAATATCAACATAAGGTAAAAAAAGCACTTGTCATACACTACATATGCTAATCTGGGGATCCGCAACCTGTAGCTTGGGAGTCAAATGTGGCTTGCGAGGCCAATCTGTGTGGTTTGTGTGCTGTCTCAAGTTTTAAAGTTGACCAACACCCAGGGGGGATCGGCCCGGAAATCTATAAGATTCCCGGGCCGATCAGATCCCTCCACGCGGGGCATCCGAAATCGGAATGTCCCGCGGGGTGAAACCCCCTAGGAAGCCCACAATCCTACCCCCCAGGAAGCCCACAATCCTACCTTTTCCACGTTCCAGCGGCGCATGCACTCCCGCGCGTCCCTCTAGCAGGGCGCGCTCCCGCGCCGGCCTGCCTCTCGCTTGTCCGCCGGCGGGGATTGGCTGCAGCGGTCACGTGGGAGCGGGGAGAGGTGAGTTTTCGGGGCTTTCTGGGGGGTTTCACACAGCGGGGCACCCCCGATCGGGGTGCCCCACCGAAGTGGACCAAAACCCAAGATAGTCAAAATCCTGGGTGTTGGTCCACTTTAAGCTTGCAAGTACTGCACTGTAAAGTTATTTAAAACTTCCGTTGCTCTCTGTTCTAGATCGGAGCTCTAGAACCATTTTGTAAAAAAAAAACAAACCTCAGAAATGTGTTAGTTAAAATGTTGAAACCAATATTGGAGGTTCCATGTCCATCCACTGGAACTGCATGCATTTTACTTGTCATTAGACTTGACAGAGCAGAACACCACACAGAAAATGCATCCTGCAAGCTTTTAGCATGCACTGCAATGGATCTGGCGCTAGCTTACCCTAGAAACATTCATTCTATTCATTCTATCTTATCTGTGCATTGTGTGGTCTCAGAGGGGACATACACTTAAATAAGAAGCCTGTGCTTCGAAATGACATCATATTCGTGTTCAGGTCAACTGTCATGCTGTATGGAAGTAAAACAATGCGAGCCAACCTCAACTTGGTAAAAAATACCATTTTGTGAATACTCACCTGTAAAATGGGTATTATAAGTATGTCACACACCCCGCTTCAAGACATTTATTACACTTGGGTATGCTGACCTGTAGATAGTGATCTTGCAGAGATGTCAATAAAAAAAGGTAAGACCCTCCCGGCCCATAAATACCTGGGACCTCCCACTCATTACCCAGTATAAAGATAGCAGTAAGATCAAGGGACCAGGAAAGCCAATTAAAACTAACAAAGGTTCACCATATAAAGGATCCAGAATACAAAAGGGCAGGGTGAAGCGGGGTGTGTGACATACTTATAATACCCATTTTACAGGTGAGTATTCACAAAATGGTATTATTCTAAGTATGTCACACACCCCGCTTCAAGACATTCATTACACTTGGGACATCCAATAGCAGTGTCCATAAAGGGCGGGGATCCAAAAAACAAGGCACAAACTTAAACCACTGCAGCTTACAGAACTTTGCGGCCAAAAACAGCATCTGCTGAGGCCCGAACATCTACCTTGTAAAACTTGGAAAAAGTGTGAACCGAAGACCAAGTAACAGCCTTACAAACCTGCTCAACAGAAGCCTGGTGCTGGAAGGCCCAGGACGCCCCAACAGCACGAGTAGAATGAGCAGTAACACGAAAAGGGGGAATCTTCCCCTTAGCAGAATAGGCCCCAACAATGGCCTGGCGAATCCATTTACTAATGGAAGACTTGGCAGGAGCCAAACCCTTCCTAAGCCCAGAGGGCACCACAAAAAGGGCGTCAGTCCTACGAAAAGGAGAAGTAGCCACCAAATAGTACTTCACACAGCAAACCACATCCAAAGAATGCAAAACCCTCTCCTTGTCATTGCTAGGCTTAGGACACAAGGAGGGTAGAACAATATCCTGATTAAGATGAAAAGCCGAGACCACCTTAGGAAGGAAAACTGGCTTGAAGCGGAAAACAACCTTGTCCTGATGCCTCTCAAAGTAAGGGGCCTTAATGGAAAAGGCTGCCAACTCCGAAACACGCCGAACAGAAGTGATGGCAACCAGAAAAACAACCTTCTGAGTAAGCGTAGAAAGTGCAATATCCTGCAAAGGTTCAAACCTGCAAGGCAGACAAAACCAAATTCAAATCCCAAACTGGGAGCAAAGGCTTCCTAGGAGGCCGCACATGCGTAACCCCCTGGAAAAAGGTCTTAACCAGAGGATGAAGAGCAAAAGACTTTTGAATGAAAACCGCCAGGGCAGAAACATGCCCTTTCAGCGTACTAAGCTTCAAACCTAGGTCCAGACCATGTTGCAAAAATTCCAAGATCCTAGGGATAGAAAACGCCCTGCAAGGCAAGGCCCTGACCTCACACCAATCAATATAAGACCTCCAAATCCTATAGTAGATGGCAGAGGAAGACTTCTTTCTAGCCCTAACCAGAGTCTGAATGACAGCATCAGAAAGACCTTCCTCTTTCAAGATGGAGGTTTCAACAGCCACGCCATCAAAGCCAGCGTTGGTAAATTGGGGTAGAGCAGGGGACCCTGAGTGAGTAGATCCGGCAGAAAGGGCAGAACTAACTGATCCTCTGCCAACCTTACCACGTCTGCGAACCAAACCTGTCTTGGCCACCTTGGAGCCACCAGGATTGCTGACACACCCTCTAGGGCCAGCTTGCGCACCACTTTGCCCACCATGGGAAACGGAGGGAACAGGTATAGAAACCCAGAGCCAGAGCCAGCGGATCCTGCGAGAGAGACACAAATGCCGGAAGCTTGTGATTGTGACAAGAGGCAAAGAGGTCCGCCTCCGGAGTCCCCCACCGGAGGCAAAGCGACCGAAAAACCTTGGGGCAGAGCGACCATTCCCCCCGGCGAGATGACCTCCTGCTCAGGGAGTCCGCCTCCGTTTTCTCCACTCCCGGAATGTACACTGCCGAGATGCATGGGACATTGCCCTCTGCCCAATCCAGAATCAAAGACACTTCCCTGAGGGCACGCCTGCTGCAAGTCCCTCCCTGGTGATTGATGTAGGCGACCGCCGTTCGAATGTCCGACCGAACTTGAACTGGTAGTCCCCGTAACTGATGAGTCAAGTGAGCCAGAACCAACCTGATGGCTCTCAGCTCCAGAAGATTGATGGGATTGTGAGCCTCCTGAGGCCCCCACAGCCCCTGAAACTGAAGATCCTTCCAAAATCCCCCCCCAACCTGACAGGCTGGCATCCGTGGTGACCGTCTCCCAACGAGGGGTCAGAAAAGACCTGCCCCTCGTCAGATTGCTCGGTTTCAGCCACCACCAAAGGGAACGCCGCACCCGGGGGGACATCAGAAAGGACTGATCCAATGACAACGGGGACCCGTCCCAGGCCGCCAAGAGATGGAGCAGGAGCGTCATTGTGTGAAACTGGGCAAAGGGAACCGCCTCGAACGATGCCACCATCAATCCCACCAGTCGCATCCCTAGCCGGATGGACGGGCGGGGGATGGATAGGAGATGCTGAGTCAATTCCTGAATCAGAAGAACCTTGGCTCGGGGGAGGAACACCCTGGCCTGAGAAGTATCCAGAGACATTCCCAGGAACTCCACCACCCTGGAGGGAGTGAGGCAGGACTTGGGATAGTTGATCACCCAACCGAAACTCTCCAGAGTGGACACCACTGTCCTGGTATCCAGCTGCTCCTGACTGAGAGAAGACGCCATGATGAGAATATCGTCCAGATAGGGCACGGTGCGGATACCCCTGGCTCTGAGGATGGCCATCTCCTGCCAACACCTTGGTAAAAACCCTTGGAGCCGAGGTAAGGCCAAATGGAAGAGCCACAAACTGAAAATGTCGATTGTCCACGACAAACCTGAGGAATCTCTGGTGTGCCGGAAATATTGGAATATGCAGGTAAGCATCCTTGATGTCTATGGACGTCATGAAGTCCCCCTGACGAAGTGAGTGGATGGCTGAGCGCAGAGTTTCCATACGGAACTTCCGGGGACGAACGAACCTGTTGAGCAACTTCAGATCCAGAATGGGACGAACGGATCCGTCCTTCTTGGGCACCGTGAACAAATTGGAATAGAAGCCCAGGCCCCGGTCTGGGACAGATGACAGCCATGTCCAAAAGACTTGCTACTGCCGCCCGAAGCCCCTGGGCGGCCAGAGGATCTGACGGCACCCGAGAACTGAAGAATCTGGGAGGGGGCCGGAACTCGAACTCAAGCTTGTAACCGGAAGACACCACTTCTTGAATCCACCTGTCCGAGACCTCTTGAACCCAACCTGGGAGAAGAGTAGCAGCCGTCCCCCCACCCGCAAGGGTGAGGGCGCCCCCTCATTGCTGAGCCGGCTTGGCAGCGGCTCTAGGCTTGGAGCCCCAACTGTGTCCTGGACGGGCCCGACCCCTGCCCCTGGTCCAGGAATCACCTCTGGACGAGGGGAAAGCCGAACCCCTGCCGACTCTAGCCCCACGAAAGGACTGAGAGAAGGAAGCCGCCCCCCGAAAGGGCCGACGCTGCTTTTTACACTGAGGTAACTTACCTCCCTTTGCCACCGAATCCAATCTCTCTCCAAAGAGCCGAAACCCCACAAAGGGAAGGGCCGTAAGCGACTTTTTGGACACAAAATCAGCCGCCCACTGGCATAGCCAAACCGACCGCCGGATAGCCAGGGCCGCAGCTCTGCTACACATCACCAATGTGTCGTCCAAGGCGGACAGCACAAAGGACAAAAATAACTCACAGCGCTTAAGGTCGGCAAGCTTCTCACTATCCGGGTCAAGCCCGGAAGAGGCCAACAGTCCTCTAACAACCGACCTGGCAGCTACCAATAAAAGCGCAGAAGAACAAACCGGCCGCAAGGCCGATCCAACACTGGCAAAACCATGACAAGCCATCTGGTCAATGCAATTATCCTCACCATCCTTGAGAGTAGTGCACTCCGGAGAATGGAGGACTGAGGAGCTGGACAACCCCAAAACAGGAGCATCCACCTCAGGGGGGGGCGACCAGTGCTTCACCGCGTCCGCCGGAAAGGGATATTTCCTGTCCCAACCCAGTGGGACACCCGGAAGCCGAGTCGGCCTCTCCCATTCCTTAAGAATGATACCATCAAAATGCTTTTGATAAGGAAATTCCAAGCGCGGCTTGGTCACTTCAAAGAACTCCCCCTTCAGCGGAGGAGCCAAGACCTCAAAAATATGAGCCAGGACCCTAGAGGTATCCAAGGAGTCCCCCTGGCCCTGCTCTGTATCAGCGCCCACAAACTGCTGATCATCGGAGCCCTCAGACTCCTCATACAGCTCCCCTTCCTCACGCGGGGAACAATCAGACCAATCCAGGGAGTCAAAATCCTCCCTATCAAGGCCCTGCGCGTCCGTATACAAATGTTTTCTCTTTGCCGTGGCCTTTTTAGCAACGGCACTGGAAAACAATTTTTCAAGATTGGCCAATCTGGCACACACCTCAGATTGTGACTCCCCGCCAATGTCCACGTCACACGGGGTACATGTCAAGCGAGGGGGAGACGGAGAGGAGACTGGCGGAGCAGAACCGGACGCCTGAGATCTGGCCTGCCGCGTAATAGACCGTTGCGCACAGGGTACACATAGAAATACATCATCCCCCAAAAGGGATACCCCACACCCCAAACACAGCCTGGATTGCCCCGAGGGGGCACAAGCCCAGTATCCGGGGAAGCCTCCATATGGTGATTTTTTAATTTTAAATATATATATATATATATATATATATATATATATATATATATATATAATGCTCCGAGGGAATTACGCAATAATGCAACCCGGGATGCCCCTTTAAGTAAGAGTGGGAGGATTTTAAGCCAGCTAAAATTTTAACCAGGGACCCTGGACCGGGAGAACCCCCCTTTAATATGATCAATGGTCCACCTGGAACACAAAACACAAGCACACGCTCAGACCATGCTAGAATGTATAAATAGTTAAAAAATACAATTCTGTGAAATACTCACCTGTAGAATTGGTATTATATGCATACAGCACGTCCTGCTCCAGATGTAGTAATTACATGTGGGTAATCCTCCACCTGAGGCGCTGTTCACTGCAGACATGTAGAAAACAGGCTCCTCCTGGCCCGACATATACCGAGCGACCTCCCACAAATCCCCAGCATTGAAAAGCAGTGAAAGGAGAAGCCAGGAGAAACCAACCACCCAAAAACTGGCAATAATAACAATGATAACAATCACCAAACAGGGGATCCAGAACAACGTGAAACCAGGGTGGGTTGGAGCAGGACGTGCTGTATGCATATAATACCAATTCTACAGGTGAGTATTTCACAGAATTGTATTATTCTAAGCATACAGCACGTCCTGCTCCAGATGTAGTAATTACATGTGGGACATCCAATAGCAGTGTCCATAAAGTAGGGTGGGATCCCCAACAGAAAAGGCAACAGCAAGCAGTTTAAACTACTGCCGCCTGCAAAACCTTGCGGCCAAACACAGCGTCAGCTGAGGCCCTAACATCAACCTTGTAAAACTTAGTAAAGGTATGAACGGAAGACCAAGTAGCGGCCTTGCAAACTTGTTCCACAGAGGCCTGGTGCTGAAAAGCCCAAGAAGTCCCAACAGCTCGAGTAGAATGAGCATTTCGACGGAAGGGGGGAGACTTCCCCTTAGTAGAATAGGCTTGAACCACAGACTGACGAATCCATTTACTGATGGTAGACTTGGCGGGAGCCAAACCCTTCCTAGGCCCGTGAGGCACAACGAAGAGAGCATCAGTCTTCCTGAAAGCCTTAGTGATAACTAGGTAATACTTGACACACCTAACCACATCCAAGGAATGCAAAACCCTCTCCTTAGGGTTACTAGGGTTAGGGCACAGAGAAGGAAGTACAATATCTTGATTCAAATGAAAAGCAGACACCACTTTAGGTAGAAAGTCTGGCTTGAAGCGGAACACCACCTTATCCTGGTGTCTCTCATAGTAGGGAGGCTGAATAGATAAGGCAGCCAACTCAGACACACGCCTAACAGAGGTGATAGCTACTAAGAAGACAACCTTGAGCGTGAGAACAGCGAGAGCAGCCTCCTGAATAGGCTCAAAAGGAGCAGGGCTGATAAAACCAAGTTTAAATCCCAAACAGGTACCATAGGCTTTCGAGGGGGACGCACATGAGTGACCCCCTAAAAGAAGGTCATGATAAGAGGATGCTGGGCAAAGGTCTTCTGAAAGAAGATAGACAGGGCCGAAACCTGGCCCTTCAGAGTACTAAGCTTAAAGAGGACCAACACCCAGGGGTGATCGGCCCGGAAATCTATAAGATTCCCGGGCCGATCACCTCCCACCCCGCGGGACATCCGAGATCGGGATGTCCCGCGGGGTGAAACCCCCCAGAAACCCCAAAAACACCTTACCTGATCCGCCGCCGCTTCCGCCGCCGCCGCCTCCCGCGCGCCCCTCCAGACGTGCGCGCGCCCGCGCCGGCCCTCTGTGAATGGCCGGCGGGGGCGCGCGCGCGCCGAGAGTGACGCGCGGGAGGCGGCGGCGGCGGAAGCGTCTTGGACGTTCCTGATCCCCGCCTGGACGTTGGCGGGGATTGGCTGCGGCGCTCACGTGGGAGCGCTGAGAGGTGAGTTTTTTGGGGTTTCTGGGGGGTTTCACACAGCGGGGCACCCCCGATCGGGGTGCCCCGCCGAAGTGGACCAAAACCCAGGATAGTCAAAATCCTGGGTGTTGGTCCACTTTAAGACCTAAGTCTAGACCATGTTGTAAAAACTCCAGCAACCTAGAGACTAAACATTCCTGGCAGGGAAGAGACCTGGACTCACACCAGTCAATGTAAGAACGCCAGACTCTATAATAGAAAGCAGAAGAAGTGTTTTTCCTGGCTTGCACCATAGTAGCCACTACAGATGCAGACAAACCCTTTTCCATCAGGATGGAGGTTTCAACAGCCAAGCCGTCAAAGCCAGCGTTAGTAAATTGGGATGGCGTAGAGACCCCTGAGTTAGAAGATCTGGCAACCTTGGCAGATAGTACTGATCTACTGCCATTTGAACCACGTCTGCGAACCACACTCTTCTTGGCCACCTTGGGGCCACCAGAATCGCGGGTACCCCCTCCAGAGCAATCTTGCGCAGAACTCTGCCCAGAAGGGGAATTGGTGGAAACACATACAGGAGCCGAAACTCCCTCCAAGACATGGACAGGGCATCCGTGGCCAGAGCCAGAGGATCCTGAGACAGGGATACAAAGCTCGGGAGCTTGTGATTGTGACGGGACGCAAACAGATCCACATCTGGCACACCCCAACGGTGACACAGGGACTGAAATACCCTGTTGCAGAGGGACCATTCCCCCTGACGGGACGACCCCCTGCTCAGAGCATCTGCCAGCAGGTTCTCCGCCCCCGGAATGTAGACAGCCGAGATGCATTGGACATTGGCCTCCGCCCATGTTAGAATCAGAGAAACTTCCTGGAGAGCCCCCTTGCTCCGGGTCCCTCCCTGATGGTTGATGTAGGCAACCGCCGTTCTGTTGTCTGAGCATACCTGAACCGCCAGACCCCTCAGGTGATGGGTCAATTGTTCCAGCACCAATCTGACCGCCCTGAGTTCCAAGACATTGATAGGTAGATGGGCCTCCTGAGGGCCCCACCTCCCCTGGAAGCGCAGGGACTTCCAGAATCCCCCCAAACCCGACAGACTGGCATCCGTTGTGACCGTCTCCCAGGAGGGAGCCAGGAAAGATCTGCCCCTTGTCAAGTTCCTGTGGTCCAGCCACCACGCAAGGGATTGTCTGACCGAGGGGGGAACCACCCATATCCCGTCCAAGGACGCTGGGTTCTTGTTCCAAACTGACAGAAGGTGAAGTTGCAGGATTCTCAAATGAGACTGGGCAAAGGGCACAGCCTCGAAGCTTGCCACCATCGAGCCCACCAACTGCATTCCCTGCCGGATGGAGGAATGAGGGCTCGAAAGCAGGGACATTGCCTGCGTTGTCAGAGCTTCCACCTTCTGCCGAGGAAGGAATATCCTTGACTGAACTGTATCCAGAATCATCCCCAGGAACGGGGTCACTGAGGAGGGGGACAGAGAGGACTTGGGGTAATTGATCACCCAGCCGAATGACTCCAGGGTGGACACTACTAACTGAGTGTCCAGCTCTGCCTGCCGCAGAGACCGAGAGGTGATGAGGATATCGTCCAGGTAGGGCAACATGCGTATGTCCTTTAGTCTTAACAGGGACATCACCCCTGCCAGCACCTTGGTGAACACCCTGGGAGCCGACGTGAGGCCGAATGGCAGGGCCACGAACAGGTAATGCTGATCCAGCAGTGTCCTGGAAACACCGGAACGTGCAGGTAAGCATCCTTGATGTCCACAGATGTCATGAAGTCCCCTGGGCGCAGCGAGGCAATAGCCGAGTGCAAAGTTTCCATACTAAAAGTGCTTGTTTCTGACAAATCTGTTGAGGATTTTTAAATCCAGAATGGGTCTGACTGACCCGTCCTTTTTGGGTACCGTGAAAAGGTTGGAATAGAATCCCCTGCCCCTGTCTCTTAAGGGGACCTTGCAAATGACCCCTAGATCCAGAAGGTCCTGCACAGCCAGCATCAAGACCCGAGCTGAGGCAGGGTCCTGAGGGATCCGGGACCCAACGAACCTGGTAGGGGGCCGTACAGCAAATTCTATCTTGTAGCCGGAGGACACTACCTCCTGAATCCACAGGTCTGAGACGCGGCGACTCCAGACATGTTTGAAGTGCTGTAGACGTCCCCCCACCCTGACGGGCGAGGGCGCCCCTTCATGCTTGAGGGGTCTTGGGAGGGGCCTTGGGCTTGGGCCCCCAGGAGGAACCGGGACGGCGTCCTTTATTCTTGTTCCAGGGATCTGCGCGAGACCCAGCGAAGGACACTTGCCTTGCTTAGCCCCACGGTAGGGGGTCGATAGGGAGCTTGGGCCACGAAAGGGCCGAATCTTACGCTTGCGCTGGGGTAACTTGCCACCCATGGCAAAGATATCTAACCTTTCTCCAAACAGGCGCAATCCCTTAAATGGAAGCCCCGTAAGGGCCTTCTTGGCGGCGTTATCAGCGTCCCACTGGCGCAACCAGACCGCTCGGCGTATGGCTACCACCAGAGCAGAAGATCTACCACTCAACTTAATTACATCGTCCGATGCAGATAGGATATAGTTCACAAAAGAACTTTGGGTCAAGGGAGGAACACCCTGGTCTGAGAAGTATCCAGAGACATTCCCAGAAAAGACACCACCCTGGACGGGGAGAGGGAGGACTTGGGATAGTTGATCACCCAGCCAAATCTCTCCAGAGTGGATACCACAGCTCTGGTGTCTAGCTCCGCTTGGTTGTGAGAGGATGCCATAATGAGAAAGTCGTCCAGATATGGCACGATGCGAATACTCTGGGCTCTGAGGAGGGCCATCACCCCTGCCAGCACCTTGGTGAAAACCCTTGGAGCCGAGGTAAGGCCGAACGGAAGGGCCACAAACTGAAAATGCAGATTTTCCACCACAAACCTGAGAAATCTCTGGTGTGCCAGGAAGATAGGAACATGCAGATAAGCATCCTTGATGTCTATGGATGTCATGAAGTCCCCCTGACGAAGAGAATTGATGGCTGAGTGCAGTGTTTCCATGCGGAACTTCCGGGGACGGATAAACCTGTTGAGGAGCTTCAGATCCAAGATGGGACGAACGGAGCCGTCCTTCTTGGGCACCGTGAACAGATTGGAGTAGTAGCCCAGGCCCCTTTCCAAGGAAGGCACCGGACAAATGACAGCCATGTCCAGAAGATTCTTTACTGCCGCCCGGAGCCCCTGCACGGCCAGAGGGTCCGAAGGCACCCGAGACCTGAAGAATCTGGGAGGGGGCCGGATCTCGAACTCCAGCTTGTAACCGGAAGACACCACTTCCAGAATCCATCTGTCTGAGACCTCCTGGTCCCAGACCTGGAAGAAGTGTCGCAGCCGTCCCCCCACCCTCACTGCTGAGCTGGCTTGGCAGCTGGCTTGGGTTTGGAACCCCAGGCGTGACCTGGACGGGCACGTCCTCTGCCCCTGTTCCAGGAATCACCTCTGGAGGAAGAGAAGGCCAATCCCCTGCCAGCTCTGGCCCCACGAAAGGAAGTGTTAAAGGAGGCCGCCCCCCGAAAGGGACGACGCTGCTTCTTTCGCTGAGGTAACTTGCCTCCTTTCACGACCGAATCCAATTTTTCTCCAAAATGCCGCAACCCCACGAAGGGAAGAGCCGTAAGCGACTTCTTAGCCACAAAATCAGCCGCCCACTGGCGCAACCAAACCGACCGCCGAATAGCCACAAGCAAGGCCGAAGTTCTACTACACATCACCATGGTGTCATCCAGGGTGGCTAACACAAAGGACATTAACAACTCGCACCTCTTAAGGGCGGTGAACTCATCACTAGCCTGTTCAAGCCTGGAAGTAGTCAACAGGTCCCTAACAACCGACCTGGTAGCTACCGCCAAAAGTGCCGAAGCACAAACAGGCCGCAAGGCCGAACCGACACTGGCAAAGCCGTGACAAGCCATCTGATCAATGCGCTTGTCCTCACCATCTTTTAAGGTGGTGGAGTCAGGAGAATGCAAAACAGAAGAATTAGACAACCCCAACACGGGGGCATCAACCTCGGGAGGGGACGACCAGCGCTTCACCGCGTCCACCGGGAAGGGATATTTCTTATCCCAGCCCCGAGGAACACCCGGAAGCCGAGTAGGCCTCTCCCATTCCTTAAGAATAATGCCATCAAAATGCTTTTGATTTGGGAATTCCAAGCGCGGCTTAGAATTTCCAAAGAACTCCCCCTTCTACGGAGGAGTCTCCTCTGGGGGAGAAATAGCCAGAACTTCAAAAAGATGAGCCAGCACTTAGGGGTATCCATGGTAACCCCCTGTCCCTGCTTGGAATCAGCGCCCACAAATTGCTGATCATCAGAACCATCGGACTCCTCAAATAACTCCCCTTCCTCTAGCGGGGAATAATCAGACCAGTCCAGTGAATCAAACTCATCAAAATCCAAGGCTGACGCGGCTGGAGACAAGTGCTTCCTCTTAGCCGGGGCCTTTCTGGCCAAAGCGCTAGAAAATAATTTCTCAAGATTGGCCAATCTGGCACACACAGCAGATTGCGACTCCCCACCCGTGACAACATCACCTCCCCGTCTGATCACCTTGGATCAGACGGGGAGGGGTAGTCGATGAGGCCGGCGGTGCTGACCCAGACGCCTGGGACCCGGACTGCCGCGTTATAGCCTGCTGCGCACATGGTATACAAAGAAATACATCATCCCCCGTAAGGGATACCCCACACCCCATACACTGCCGGGATTGCCCCGAGGGGAGCCCAAGCCCGGTATCCTGGGAAGCCTCCATATGGTGATTTTATTGGTAGTCGCAATGACCAAGGGAATTACGCAATATAAGCAACCCGGGATGCCCCTACTATGTCCCGAGTGGGAGGATTTATTGGGAGCCCTAACCAAAAAAACCCAGGGACCCAGGACCAGGAGGACCCCTTTAATATCAAATAAAGGTCCACCTGAAAGACATAAGGCAAGGGCTGATCAACACACACGCAAACAATCAGGCCCACCAAATTATATATATATATATATATATATATATATATATACACATCCATAACAAGCAGATAAAATGAAATAATGTAAAATATGGAGCCCACAGGGCTCTTACTATAATGGCGCCGACAGCAGAGCACGATGCGAAGCAGAGAGCAGATGAGGAAGAAGGAGGGCGGGCTGGCACGGTTCGCGCGTCGCGCCCGCCCCCCTCCCTCCCCTGAAGTGGGGTGTGTGACATACTTAGAATAAATTATTTTGACAAACTTCTCTAATTGTCTGTTGCATGTCAATATTTAGAAAAAAAAAAACATTGTTTTTGATATTAGTTGTCAGCGGTTTATAGAGAGCCTGAGGGTGTCCAGCCTGCATCCTGATGAGGTACCATATGTCTTGTTTCTCATACCGATGGGGGACAACTGAACCCAATATTCATCCTAATATCTTCTTTTGCGATCTCATGTAGCATTGGTCCCATGGGCAGCGAGGTCCATGGGTTGGATTAAACCGGGTGAGTACCGTATATCTTTTAATATTTTTTGAACCTGTTCACAAGGCTTTGGAGAGGGGAAGAATTTCTAGTACCATAGTACTACATCAGTATTAGAATTCTTGGTGTTTTCCTGTTCAGCAACACTAGCAATTAACAGTAAGTTAATGAAAATGATTTTACTTACTGCTTTATGCTTTATAAAGGTTATCAGATTTGTAATTTTTAAATGCCCTTTTCTTGTTTGTTTATTGCTCGTTTAACTGCAGCTACAAGGGTTTTCATTTGAGTCGCTTATACCTGTTAACTATAGGAATACATTTTTTAATTTTGGTACTTAAAGCACTCCCATTTGGCAACTGTATCCTCATTCCTTCACAAATGCTCAAAGTCTATGTCCTGGAGTGTAGCCTTGAGCCTAGTCTGGGGAAGTTGGCCTTTCTAAAAATACAATTCTGTGAGATACTCACCTGTAGAATTGGTATTATACGTATAGTACGTCCTGCTCCAAATAAAATACTTGCACTTGGGTTATCCTCCGCCAGAGGGCGCTGTGCATTGCAGACATGCAAAAACAGGCTCCTCCCGGCCCTTCATATACCCAGGGACCTCCCACAAATCCCCAGCATTGAAAAGCAGTGAAGCAGAAGCCGGGAGAAACCAACCACCAAAACCACTGGTAATAACAATAACAAAAATCACCATACAGGGGATCCAGAATAATGCAAACCAGGGTGGGGTGGAGCAGGACTTACTGTATACGTATAATACCAATTCTACAGGTGAGTATCTCACAGAATTGTATTATTCTAAGTATACAGTACGTCCTGCTCCAAATATAATACTTACTCTTGGGACATCCAATAGCAGTGTCCATAAAACAGGGTGGGATCCCCAATAAAAAAAGGCTACAGCAGACAGTTGAAAGCACTGTCACCTGCAACACCTCACTACCAAGAGCGACACAAGCAAGGCTCTAACGTCAACATTAAAACAACCCTTGAAGGGTACGAACAAGAAAACAAGTAACGTTCAAGCAACCTGTTCAACAAAACTTGGTGCTGAAAGGCCTAAAGATACCAAGGCACCAGTGTAATCTGAATATAATGAGAAGAACTCTTCCCCTTAAGGAATAGGCTTGAGTGGAAGCCTAACAAGAGGCAAAACTAAAAGTAGCCCAGAAATAAGCCAAGCCTTCCCCAGGACCAGAAGGGACATCTTATCCAAGTAAAGGCCAGGCCCAAGGCCGCCTAACCCCTAGAGGCAGACGAGATCAGGCACAACCAGATGTAGGTGCCCACAACCCCAAGGAGCAATAGTCCCCTAAGGGATAAGAGACAATCCGGGAAGAGATTTCCGCACTTATTGAGGGAAATAGGTTCCCTTGCCTCAGCATTACAAGGAACGAATCCCAAAGAAGGAAAATGTCTTAATACCTGAGCCTAAGACACCACCTTAGGCAGAAGAACCGGCGTAAGGCAGAACACCGCCTCATTTTGGTGAATATACAGTAAAGCAAAGAGGGCTAGCTAGACAGAGCCACACGCTCAGGCACACAGCCGACTGAGGTAACAGCCCCAGAAGGGCAACCTATAAGATAAGAACAGCCAGACAGCATCCGGAGTAGAGCCAAAGGGAAACACCCCACAAGGCAAACCTAATAGGATCAATCCCAACAAGGACCCTAGAATTACGAGGGGGATGTCACTAAGCAATCCCTGAAAGAAAAGCCAACCAAGGCAAGGAACTGAGTGAAGACTTCTGCAGAAGACGGACAGGGCAGAGCCGGAACCACCAGGGCACCGAGTAGGAGAGCCAACTCCAACCCATGCTGTAATAACTTAAAAACCCTGGGAACAGAGCTCGCCCACAGGGAAGAGCCAAAAACTCAACCCAATCCATATGGGTAAACAATACCCCACAATAGACGAAAGAAGGGGCAAAAGAAGCCAAAGCCCCGTCTTCCAACAGTCACAGACACTCAAAAGGTACACCCACTTCCATCAAGGTGGATGAACCAACCGTCAGACCATCCAGACAGAGTCTGTAGATAGGGGTGAAATAGAGACGGGGGGGCCCGAGTGAACAGGCCAGCACTCCTGACGGGACGTACAGGTCCGCTGTCCACAGAACCACATCTGCAAACCACACTCCACTAGGCCACCCAAGGGCCGTCAGTATCACAGGTCCCCCCTTCCAGAGCAACTTGCACAAAACCCTATCAAGCGGGGTGAAGGAAGGTAAGACATATGGAACAGAATGTTCAGCATGAAGTTATGAAGCCTCAAGACCAAGGTCAGAAAAATCTGAGACAGGGAAACAAGGGCCTAGGACCCAAGATAGGGACGGGCCCAGAAATTATCCACACTAGGCGGATCACATGGAGACCCAAGAACAAGCACATCCTATCGCAGAAGGACCTCCAAGGAGTGAATATCTTAGATATGCAGGGAACGCGGTTTTTCACCCAGATCAGGAACAGATACCTTCCTGGGGGATCATCCTGTTTCCTAGCCCACACAGATAATTAATACAGGCCGCTTCGTCAGACAGACCAAGGGGCCCTCAAACAGCCTGATCCCGCAAGGGAGGAGTCCAGCGATATAGAGCCAACCTGAAGGCCTGCTGCTTCAAAATTAGACAGGTGGATGAGCCCCTAAAGGTCCCACCTCCCCCGGAACCACAGGGGGATTTAGAAGCAAAAAGTGCCCCCTCCGTCGACCTGATAGATTTGATATCCAAATACAGGAAGACGCAATGGAAGGGGGCACCCCCTGACTGGTACCCCTAGTACAACAGTCTCAGGGGAAAACACCGTGCCAAGGTGGAAGGGTACACAGACCCATCTACAGGGAAGCTGGAACCCAGTCCAGTTTTTACAATAAGAGTAGCAGAAGAGCCCAAGGGCTCTGAGCACAAGGGACAACCTTGGAACAGCCACCAACGGGCCCACCAGCTACAATCCAGAACAGGTGAAGAGACGGGAACAGCAAGAGGGACCGAGCCCATGCAACCAGATTGTCCAAGTATAGGCGAGGAGGCAGGTTCCTGTCTGAACCTAATCCAGGTCCAACCCTAGGAACGGAGATACCACTAGGGGAAAAAGAGGAATTGAGGTGATTGAGCACCCATCCAAAGACTCCCAAAGGACACCACCAACCAAGTAACAGCTCGGCCTGATGCAGGAATTGGGAAGCAAAGAGGGACGGCCTGGCAGTTCCCGGCAGACGCCCCCTAGGTCTCAGTAGAGATATCACCCCCCAGTCACCGCCTAGGCGATCACTCCGGGAGCAGAACCAAGGCCAGATAATAAGTCCACAGCAGCAGAGTTGGAGCGCCAACAACTAACCTGTAAGGTCCTTGGAGCCCGGCCATGAAATAAGGGTTTTAGGTCCCTACCGACGGCAAGAGGTCCCTGGACACAGGGCACTGGCGGCCCAACTCAGAGGAACCATGCAGTAAATCGCCTGTGAATGTAAGTTGCCTCACCTATGGAAGGCCATAATGGACAGAGTGTCTCATCCGTTTGAAGGAACGTGGAAAGGTTAGTGTAGAGGCCCCTGCCTCTGTCTGTTAAGGGCAACCAGCAGGTGACCCCAGACCTCGCAGATCACGCGTGACCTGCTCCAACACAAAAAGAGAGACAGGGACCAGAAGCATTCTGAATATCTCGGGAAGGGGCCGCCCAGCAGACATTATCCTGCATCCAGAGGAAACTTCCTCCTGACTCCATCAGAATGAGGCATGCAGCCTCCTGATAGGGGCAAAGTGCTGCGGCCAGCCCCATCATGCTTGGGGGATTTTGGTAACAGGCTTGGACTTAGTCCTGCCGGAGGGACCAGGGCGTTGTCTGCCACTCCTGGGGCAGGTATCTATACCAAAAAGCTGGAAGGACACCACTGGTTCTGGTTTGACGCTAACATAGGGGGGTGGAGGGGTGCCCCTGCCTCGAGAAGGCTGGGGCCGCCTTCTGTAAAGGGGTGTTTTGCCCTTTTTTCCAAACAGGTCCAGACGGGCCCCAAATAGGCGTCGCCCTCTAAAGGGAAGCCCAGTAAGAATCTTTTTTGTAGCATCATCAACACCCCACTGTCGCAGCCAGACCAGTCGGCGTATAGCTACGGCAAGGGCGGAAGTTCTAGCGCACATGCTGATGGTGTCATCCAGCGCCAAAAGGATAAATCTTACAAATACATCACAACTGGAGAGTGCATTAAACACCTCCCAGGGGAGATCCTCCGGTTGATGATCAATCAGCTTTCTGATGAGGGTCCTAGTGGCCACTGCAGCAATGGCCGCGGCACAGACCGGGCGCAGAGTCATCCCTGCACAAGAAAAGGCGTGGGAAGCCAGTCTATCAATGCGCCGGTCCTCAGCATCCCGAAGGGTACGATAACTAGGGGCCGCAATAAAGGGGGGGTTTAGAACCCCAATGATCGGTGCATCCACCACGGGAGGTGATGACCAGCAGTTAACCACATCAGGGGGAAAGGGGTATTTCCAATCCCAGTCCCTTGGAACCCCTGGAAGTTTGCTAGGGCATTGCCATTCTTTGAGTACAAGAGCCTGGAAGTGATCCTGCTCCAGAAATTCCAAACGCGGTGGCGCTGTATGGAAACTCTCCCTTCTAGGCCTAGAGGCCTCACCAGGGGTAGAAATAGACAAGACCTCGAAGATCTTTATTAGTAATTCGTCGGTGTCACACAGGCCCCAAGAACCGAGGCCCGGATCATCATGACTCCTCAGCCCCTCGTCCGATGAGCCCGAGTCAGAGAATAGCCGACCTTCATCATAAAGAGCAAAAACCTGCTCAGTAGTGAACTCTTCAGATTCAGAAGGAATGGGCGAAACCGGAGGCGTCAGGGACCGCTTCTTACCAGGGCCCAAGCGCTCTGCCAGCCTCGAAATCACCTGTTCGGCCGTAGGCAGTCTGTGCGGCACGACTTGCTGTTCATTCCCGCTCGAGTGCGACTCATCAGGAGTGAGATTTAAGCACGGGGAGATTGAAACGAGGCACAGCCACTGGCAACCCTGATTGCAGGACCAGTGCTTGTTCAGCACATGGTCCGCAGACCCGTGCTCTGTCCGCATCAGCGTGGGGCAGTCCACACGCTGCACACAGCCGGTCTTGTCTCGGAGGGACCCCGGTCACATAATTCTGAGATGCCTCCATATGGTGATTGTTAATGTAATATACCAGTAGGGATTTACACAATAGGCCACCCTGGATGTCCCAAGACCCGCTAGGTTAATGTGGGAGAATTTGTAAGCCCGCTACAATATATGTTAGGCCGGGAGAAGCCACCGGAATCTTCAAGGTCTGAAAGACATAAGGGAAACAAGGGGTGTCAGGGCCATGCGCCACAAAAAGAGTACTAATAATGAAAACGCCCGCGACGGCACTCACCGACCTGGGAAGGGGAGGGAGACCGCCAACACGCGCACATGCGGGGATAAACAAAATGGCGCCAACCGAACCTCGGAGGGCGGGTCTAAACTGGGTGTGACGCGGAGCACACCACGCCGGGTCACCGCCTCCCCCAAAGAGCACGAAACTCTGAAGCCCCGTGTAAAGCCTCGGCAAGCTAAGCACAGAGTGTGCCAAAAAGGCCATCTGCTAGTGATACTCATGAAGTCTCACTACACCGCCACCATTCTAACGCCTGTAGGCGTACGAAAAATCAGTTTCCTACCCAAGATGTAGCATAATAACGCAAGACGTGCGGTAGACTATTGCAAGTAAAATTGAGAGGGTCAAACTAGAAAGGCAGCGCGGCTCTGACACCCAGTTGTCGATCAGGGGCAAAAGCACGGCCATAAGCGTGACAATCCTGTACACTGAGACCGCCAACGGACTACACACACACACACACCCCCCCCCTTTCTTTTCCCCCGAGGTACGGGGGGAAACCAGGGAGGACGGCAACCCTGTACACAGGGTCCACCGCTACACGGGGCATGGGAGAAGAATGCGGGAGGGACATCAACTATAAGGCTCACCATCAGCCTAAACCGCCTACCCTATGGTGGGGGACTGCGGTGGAGCATGGCTCCGTTAAGCACACATGGTGCTGCCTACCTTCACCCGACCAGCGCAGCCCAGGCTGGGAGGCACATCATCAAGGAGGACGGGTGGGAATAGTCCAACAGGGCTGCAGGCTGTAATAGCCCCGCTCACCTGCGAGAGAGTGATACTTCATGTCTTCGCAGTCAGCACTGCAGAGAAATCTGGGGATTTGTGGGAGGTCCCTGGGTATATGAAGGGCCGCGAGGAGCCTGTTTTTGCAGTGCACAGCGCCCTCTGGCGGAGCATAACCTAAGTGTAAGTATTATATTTGGAGCAGGACGTACTGTATACTTAGAATAGCCCAAGCGGCACCAATAGCACGAGTAGAATGAGCAGTAAGGCGGAAGGGAGGCTCCTTCCCCTTAGCAGAATAGGCCTGTACCACAGCCTGATGGATCCACTTGCTGATAGTGGACTTAGCTGGAGCCAGACCCTTCTTAGGTCCAGACGGCAGCACAAAAAGAGGATCAGTCTTCCTGAAGGATTCAGTAGCCACCAAATAGAACTTCAGATTCCTGACCACATCCAGAGAATGCAAAACCCTCTCCTTAGGGTTACTAGGATTAGGGCACAGAGAAGGCAAGACAATGTCCTGATTGAGATGAAAAGCAGACACAACCTTAGGGAGAAAATCTGGCTTAAAACGGAACACCACCTTGTCCTGGTGTCTCTCAAAGTAAGAGGGTTTGATGGAAAGCGCCGCCAACTCAGAAACATGCCTAACAGAAGTGATAGCCACCAAAAAGACTACCTTAAGCGTCAAAATGGACAAAGGGGCCTCACGCACGGGCTCAAAGAGAGACCCCTGCAAGGCAGATAAGACCATCTCCTCCCGCGTCATCAGAGGCCCCATCTAAGAGGCTCTTAAGCAAACTCTTAATAGCAACAGCTGTAATGGCAGAGGCACAAACCGGGTGCAGCGCAGTCCCCACACAGGCAAAAGCATGGCAAGCCAGCTGGTCCATGCGCCAGTCCTCACCATCCCTCAGGGTAGTAGTGTCAGGAGAATGCATGACAGATGTATTGAACAACCCCAGAACGGGCGCGTCCACGTCGGGAGGACATGACCAATGCTTAATCACCTCAGCTGGAAAGGGATACCTCTTGTCCCAACTCTTGGGCACCCCAGGGAGCTTGCTAGGGCGTTCCCATTCTTTGAGCACTAAATTATTAAAATGAGTCTGCTCAGGAAACTCCAAGTGTGGTTTAACCGTATGAAAAAGCTCACCCTGCTGCTGCGGAACCACAGCAAGAGGAGAGATACAGAGCACTTCAAAAATATGAGCCAAAAGCCTGTCAGTGTCATCTGAGGACCCCCCAAAGGAAGACCCGGTACCACCATAAATCTTAGGCCGTTCCTCAGATAATTCTGAATCCGAGAATAATTCCCCCTCCTCCAGGGGAACATAACCGGTAATGTCAAAAATGTCCTCATCCTCTATGGGAAAGAGAGAAACAGCGGGTGATAAATGCAGCTTCTTAGCAGAAGCCTTACGGGGGGCTGATCCAGCAATATGTTTTTCAATGCTGGCCACCCGTGCAGCCAAATCAGGTTGAGACTCCCCACTGGTATGCACCTCACTGGGGGTCAGATGTAAGCGTGGGGGGGTAGGCGAAGCCAGAGGGGGCGCAGGCCCAGCAACAGATAACCCAGATTGCAGCGCAAGTACCTGCTGGGCGCAGGGTACACATACCCTGACATCATCACCGATTGGGGATACCCCACATGCAACACATAGCCGGGCTTATCCTGAATGAACCCCAGGCCCATTATCCCCAGAAGCCTCCATATGGTGATTTGAATGGCACAGTAGGCCAAGTTGTAACCCGCCTGAAAGACATAACAAGCATTACAGCCAAAAAATCCAGAAAGATTTTACCCCACCGGGGTTACTCACGGACCGCAGGAGCTAGGCAGACCACACCGCAATGGCAAGAAAATTGCGTCCGCAGACCTCGAGGGGCGGGCTCCGTGGATATGTGACCTCAAAATCATCATCCCCGGAACCCGCCCCCCCCCCCCCCGAAGAGCGCGAAATGCGCCCACGTGATCCTGTCGGCCAATAGCGGGACGGCAGCTCTGAGGTGAATGACGCCGCCGTCCACGGAGCGCAGCTATATACAAGCGGCGGCAATATACAGTAAAATAAACACACAAAAGTAAAACACAAGCTTACAATTAGAAGCCCCCAGCCCCCCCCCCCTCCCGAAGATCACCCAGAGGGAGAACGAGAGGGGTTACATACGGGATTCCCGGGGCACCCGGAAAAGTGAGGGAGGAGGGGAATACCATGGTCACAGGATTGAGTGCACAGGAGGAGCCTGGCAAAGCCCAAGAAGCAGTGGGGGCATCCCAAAAAGGCTCACCATCAGCCTAAACCGCCTACCCTGTTAGAGCAGGGACTGCGGTAGGAGCGTAGCTCCTCAGCACCTACCCTGGTGCTTACAAACCTACCTTCACCCGAACCTTGTCAGCCGAGGCTGGGAGGCAATATAAAGTACGGAACGGGTGGGAATAGTCCTGCAGGGCCGCAGGCATATAAGCCCCGCTCACCTGCACCATAAGAGAGCTATCTTCTATCTTCTCAGCGCAGACTGCAGAAATGAACTGGGGAATTTGTGGGAGGTCCCTGACTTATATAGGGCCGGAAGGAGCCACAAGCTGTTTTCTGCAGTCCAGCGCCATCTTGTGGATTTATTACCCAAGTGTAAGGAATATTCTGGAACAGGACGTGCTGTATACTTAGAATAGAGCATCAGTCTTCCTGAAGGATTCAGTAGCTACCAGATAAAACTTCAAAGTCCTGACCACGTCCAGGGAATGTAAGACCCGCTCCTTACAATTACTAGGATTTGGGCACAAAGAAGGTAAAACAATGTCCTGATTGAGATGAAATGCAGACACAACCTTAGGCAGAAAATCTGGCTAAAAACGAAACATCACCTTATCCTGGTGTCTCTCAAAGTAAGGAGGTTTGATGGAAAGCGCCTCCAGCTCAGAAAAACGCCTAACAGAAGTGATAGCCACCAAAAAGGCTACCTTAAGCGTCAGAATGGATAAAGGGGCCTCACGCAACGGCTCAAAGGGAGAACCCTGCAAGGCAGATAAGACCAAGTTCAAATCCCAGACTGGTAACATAGGCTTACGTGGAGGACGCACGTGAGTAACCCCCTGGAAGAAAGTCTTAACCAGACGATGGTTGGCAAAGGATCTTTGGAAGAAAATGGCCAAAGCTGAAACAAGACCTTTGAGGGTACTAAGTTGAAGACCCAAACCATGTTGCAGGAATTCCAGAATCCTGGGAATAGAAAACACTCGACATGAAAATGACTTTGACTTACACCAGGCAATGTAAGCATGTCATACCCTATAGTAGATAGATGACAAGGACTTTTTCCTAGCCCGAATCATGGTATTAACAACAGAAGCAGGCAGACCCTTTTCCATCAAATGGAGGTTTCAGCAGCCAGGCCGTTAAAGCCAGCGTTTGTAAATTGGGATGGCGTAGCTGCCCCTGAGTGAGCAGATCTGGAACCTTGGGCAGGACATACTGATCTACTGCCAACTACACGATGTCTGTGAACCACACTCTTCTTGGCCAACAGGGGGCCACCAGAATGGTCGGCACCCCTTCCTGGGCTATCTTGCGCAGCATCCTGCCCAGCAGATGAAACGGAGGGAACACATAGAGGAGCTGAAAGCTCTTCCAAGACATTGCTAGTGCATCCATAGCCAAGGCCAGAGGGTCCTGGGAAAGAGAGACAAAGACTGGGAGCTTGTGATTGTGACAGGACGCAAACAGATCCACATCTGGCTGACCCCAGCGGTGGCACAGAGAACGAAACACCCTGCTTCTGAGGGACCATTCTCCCAAACGAGAAGTCCCCCTGCTCAGGGAGTCTGCCTCCAGATTTTCCACCCCTGGGATGTACACAGCTGAGATGCAGGGAACATTCTCCTCCGCCCAAGACAGTATCAGGGACACTTCCTTGAGGGCCCTCTTGCTCCGGGTCCCTCCCTGATGATTGATGTAGGCAACCGCTGTCTGGTTGTCCGAGCGGATCTGAACCGCCTGACCCCAAAGGTGTGGAGTCAGTTGGGCGAGAACCAACATTATCGTCCTCAGTTCCAGAATGTTGATAGGGGTATGGGCCTCCTGAGGGCCCCACTGACCCTGGAATTTCAAAGATTTCCAGAAGCCCCCCAACCTGTCAGACTGGCATCTGTGGTGACTGTCTCCCAGCAAGGAGCCAGAAAGGATCTGCCCACCAACAGGTTCCTTGAGTCCAGCCACCACGAGAGAGACCGCCTGGCCAGAGGGGACTGAACAAACACCTGATCCAGGGACACAGGGTCCCGATTCCATACTGACAAGAGGTGAAGTTGAAGAGGTCTCATGTGAAACTGAGCGTATGGAACCACCTCGAAGCAAGACACCATCAGGCCCACCAGCTGCATCCCCTGCCGGATGGATGGATGGATGGATGAGGGCAAGACAGGAGAAGCTGGGTCTGAGCTTGAAGACTCTCCACCTTCTGCTGAGGGAGAAAAATCTTGACCTGAGATGTATCCAGAGTCATGCCCAGAAAGGACCGCACCAGTGACGGGGACAGGGAAGACTTGGGATGGTTGATCACCCAGCCAAAGGACTCTAGTGTGGACACCACTATCTGGGTATCCAGCTCGGCCTGTTGGAAGGACTGAGACGTGATGAGAATGTCGTCCAAATAAGGAAGGATGCGAATGCCCTGAGACCTCAGCAGAGCCATCACGCCCGCCAGCACCTTGGTGAATACCCTGGGAGCCGAGGTAATACCGAAGGGCAAGGCCACGAATTGGTAGTGCTGATCCTCCAAAGCGAACCTGAGGAATTTCTGATGACCTGGAAAGATTGGTACATGAAGGTAACGTCCTTGATGTCTACAGAGGTCATGAAGTCGCCCGGAATTGACAGCTGAGCGCAGAGTTTCCATGCGAAAGTGTTTGAATCTGTCAAACTTGTTGAGATGCTTTAAATCCAGGATGGGTCTGAGGGATCCGTCCTTTTTGGGAACAGTGAAAAGATTGGAATAGAAGCCTCTGCCCCTTTCCCTGAAAGGCACCGGGCAGATGACCCCCAACTCCAGAAGGTTTTGGACAGCAAGACTCAGACCCTGAGCTGACAAGGGGTTTTGAGCCATCCGAGATTTGATGAATCTTGGGGGTGGCCAGGCTGCAAACTCTATCTTGTAACCGGAGGACGCTACCTCCTGAATCCACCGGTCTGAGACGTGAAGCCTCCAGACGTCAGCAAAGAGCCGAAGCCATCCCCCCACCCGGATGGGTGAGGGCACCCCTTCATGCCTGAGGGGGCTTGAGGGAGGATTTTTGCTTAAGACCCCAGGAGAGGCCAGGGCGGCCAAGTCCTCTGCGAGCCCCAGCAAGGGAGACTCCTTGACCAGTTCGAGTTCTGGAACCAAGGAAGGATGGGAGAAAGGCACCCATCCCCGAAAGGAGCGGGACGGTCTCCTATGTTGAGGTAACCTACTGCCCTTGGCAAACAAGACCAAGAGTTCACCAAAGAGGCGCAGCCCCTTGAAGGGAAACCCAGTGAGAGCCTGCTTAGAAGCATTATCAGCTACCCACTGACGCAGCCAGACAGATCGGCGTAAAGCCACCAAAAGGGCAGAAGTCCTACCACACATTCTAATGGCATCATCCATGGCAGAAAGAATATATGCAATAAATTCCTCGCAAAGCAGGAGAGATCTATACTCTTCTCTTCCTGCATCCTCAGAGGCCCCATCCAAGAGACACTTAAGCACCCCTTTAAGAGCAATAGCCGTAATGGCAGAGGCACAAACCAGGCGCAGCGCCGTCCCCACATAGGCAAAGGCATGACAGGACAGCTGGTCCATGCGCCGGTCCTCACCATCCCGCAGAGTAGTAGTGTCAGGAGAATGCATGACAGATGTATTGGACAACCCTAGAACGGGCGCGTTCACCTCGGGAGGGCATGACCAATGCTTAATCACATCAGCAGGAAAGGGATACCTCTTGTCCCAACTCTTGGGTACCCCTTGCTAGACCGTTCCCATTCCTTGAACACTAGATTATTAAAGTGAGACTGCTCAGGGAACTCCCAGCGTGGCTTAGCCATATAAAAAAGCTCACCCTGCTGCTGCGGAGCCACTGCAGGAGGAGAAATACAAAGCACTTCAAATATGTGACTCAACAATCTGTCAATGTCATCAGGGGACCACGGGTCCTCCCCAAAGGGAGACCCGGTACCACCATATATCTTAGGTTGTTCCTCAGAGGATTCTAAATCAGAAAACAATTCCACCTCCTCAAGGGGGTAAGGACCAGAGAGTGAGTAAAGTCCCTCATCCTCTACAGGGAAGAGGGAAACAGCGGGAGATAAATGCCGCTTCTTAGCAGAATCCTTACACGGGGCAGACCCAGCAATATTTTTTCCAATGCTGGCCACCCGTGCAGCCAAATCAGATTGAAACTCCCCACTAGTATGCCCCTCACTAGGGGTCAGATGCAAGCGTGGGGGGGTAGGCGAAGCCAGAGGGGGCGCAGCACCAGGCCCAGTAACAGACAACCCAGACTGAAGCGCAAGTACCTGCTGCGCGCAGGGTACACGCACCCCGACATCATACAACTCCAAGCACATTAACCCCAGAAGCCTCCATATGGTGATTTAAGTGGCACAACAGGCCAATATAGGGTTAACGCTAATCACAGCTACCCGGGATGCCCCAAAGCCAGCTAGGGAGGTCGGAGATAAATTAATAATAGCCGCAGCAAAAGGGAAAAGGGTCGGGAGAAACCACAATGAAGTTTAACCCGCCTGAAAGTCATAAGAAGACATCCCCATAAGAAAATGCAATATAATATACAAATAAAACCACCCCGCAGGGGCACTTACGGACCGCGGTAGGGAGACAGCAGACACGCAGCACAAGGAGAAGGAAAATGGCGTCCGCATATTCCCCGAGGGGCAGGCCGCGGAGAAGTGACGCGAAAAACATCATCCACCGGGCCCTCCCCCCGAAGAGTGCGAATCGCGCCCCACGTGATCCCGCCGTCCAATGACGGTGCGGCAGCGCCGGAGGTAATGTCGCCACAGTCCGCGGATCGCTGTCCAGCGCGCGGCGAACAGCAATGCATGAGTGAACCGTCCCCACACAAGCATTAAGTGACATACCGCCACCGCCCCCCCCCCCCCCCCGGAGATCTCCCCAGGGAGAGCGAGCCACACAACGCCAGTGCAAATAAAATGGAGAGGAGGGGGCACCTAAGGGGGGTAGGGGTTAAGGAGAACCCCGGAGAGCAGGAAGGGGCATTACACAAGGCTCACCACAAGCCTGTACCGCCTAGCCATGTCAAAGCAGGGACTGCGGTCGGAGCAGCGCTCCTCAGCACCTGACCCCGGTGCTGCCTACCTTCACCCGAACCAGTCAGCCGAGGCTGGGAGGCAGTGGGATCGGAATGGTGGGAATAGTCCTACAGGACCGCCGGCTGATAAGCCCCGCTCACCTGCGCAGTATAGAGAGACATCTTCTATCTTCGCAGTCTAGACTGCAGATAAGAACTGGGGAATTTGTGGGAGGTCCCTGACTTATATAGGGCCAGGAGGAGCCACAAGTTGTTTTCTGCAGTCCAGCGCCATCTTGTGGATGTATAGCCCATGTGTAAGGATGGAATAATAGCCATTTGGGATGCCACACCGCTCCTCACTGCACAGTTAGAGTACTGCATTGTCTTTATACCGTAAGAATACTTTGTTAGCCTGAAAGTAATGGCCTTATTTCTTTACTTCCTACTGCTTCCAATGGCGACTACGGTACAGCATGTTACACCTAAGACAGTAGTTAATAAACACACACACAGCACAATTATAACAATGTTTATATATGGCTCATGTTGCTCAAGTCAAGAGGTACACAGAGAAGCATTGAAACATGGTAGATATGTCAAAATGTTACACTAATTGCTTAAGTAACATTTTGGAGCCTACAACCCTTTGCCAAGGTAACAATATTCTATGTAGACACCAATCTTACATAGCTAAAAGCCCTGTACAGGCAAACACAATAAACAGCACATAATCAATGTCCTTCTACCCTTCAATTTGGCTTCATAGCCCATCCAGTATACCCAAAAATATGACACTGATCTTATATGAACTTTAACAAAGTCATCCTGTGCCCACATCACACTATCCAGTCAGTATCATGGAGCAAGGGTGCTGTAATTGCCCTCATTCATCCCTTTCTTAAAAAAAAAATCAGACTTTTCTGAAATCAAGGTTGAGAACCCTGTATAAGAAATATATATATATATATATCAGGCAGTGTTGCTGAAAAGCCCAAGAGGCACCAATATAGCACGAGTAGAATGAGCAGTAAGATGGAAAGGAGGCTCCTTCCCCTAGCAGAATAAGCTTCAATCACAGCCTGACGGATCCAATTGCTTATGGTGGACTTAGCTGGAGCTAAACCCTTCTTAGGCCCAGAAGGGAGAACAAAAAGAGCATCAGTCTTCCTGAAAACCAAATAGAATTTCAGGGTTCTAACCACATCCAGAGAATGTAATACCTGCTCCTTAGAGTACTAGGATTAGGGCACAGAGAAGGCAAGACAATGTCCTGATTGAGATGAAAAGCAGACACAACCTTAGGCAAAAAATCTGGCTTAAAACGAAACACCACCTTGTCCTGGTGTCTCTCAAAGTAAGGAGGTTTGATAGAAAGCGCCAACTCAGAAACACACCTAACAGAAGTGACAGCCACCAAAAAGGCTACCTTAAGCGTCAAAATAGACAAAGGGGCCGCACACAAGGGCTCTAAGGGAGACCCCTGCAAGGCCAATAATACCAAGTTCAAATCCCAGACTGGTAACATAGGCTTACGAGGCGGACACACGTGAGTAACCCCCTGAAAAAAAGGTCTTAACCAGACGATGGTTGTCAAAGTATCTTTAGAAGAAAATAGCCAAGGCTAAAACATGACCTTTGAGGGTACTAAGTTGAAGACCCAAATCCAAACCATGTTGCAGGAATTCCAGAATCCTGGGGATAGAAAACACCCGACAGGGAAGCAACCTAGACTCACACCAGTCAATGTAAGTATTCCATACCCTATAGTAGATAGATGACGAGGACTTCTTCCTAGCCTGAATCATGGTACTAACAACAGGGGTAGGCAGCCCCGTTTCCATCAAGATGGAGGTTTCAGCAGCCAGGCCGTTAAAGCCAGCGTTTGTAAATTGGGATGGCGTAGCTGCCCCTGAGTGAGCAGATCTGGAACCTTGGGCAGGGCGTACTGATCTACTGCCAACTGCACGATGTGTGCGAACCACACTCTTCTTGGCCAACAGGGGGCCACCAGAATGGTTGGCACCCCTTCCTGGGATATCTTGCGCAGAACCCTGCCCAGCAGAGGAAACGGAGGGAACACATAAAGGAGCTGAAAGCTCTTCCAAGACACTGCTAGCGCATCCATGGCCAAGGCCAGAGGGTCCTGGGACAGAGAGACAAAGACTGGAAGCTTGTGATTGTGACAGAACGCAAACGGTCCACATACGGCTGCTCCCAGCGACGGCACAGGGACCAAAACACCCTGTTGCTGAGGGACCACTCCCCCAGCCTAGACATCCCCCTGTTTAAGGAGTCTGCCTCCAGGTTTTCCACTCCCGGGATGTAAACTGCCTATATACAGGGGACATTCTCCTCTGGCCAGGACAAAATCAGGGAAATTCCTTGAGGGCCCTCTTGCTCCGGGTCCCTCCCTGATGATTGATGTAGGCAACCGCCGTCTGGTTCTCCGAGCGGATCTGAACCGCCCAACCCCGAAGGTGTGGAGTCAACTGGGCGAGAACTAGTCTTATCGCCCTCAGTTCCAGAATGTTGATAGGGGTATGGGCCTCCTGAGGGCCCCACTGAACCTGTCAGACTGGCATCTGTGGTGACTGTCTCCCAGCTAGGGGTCAGCAAGGATCTGCCCATCAACAGGTTCCTTGAGTCCAGCCACCACGAAAGAAACCGCCTGGCCAGAGGGGACAGAACAAACACCTGATCCAGGGACACAGGGTCCCGATCCCATACTGACAAGAGGTGAAGTTGAAGAGGTCTCATGTGAAACTGAGCGTATGGAACCGCCTCGAAGAAAGACACCATCAGACCCACCAGCTGCATCCCCTGCTGGATGGAGGGATGGGGCAAGACAGAAGAAGCCTTGCTTGAGCTTGAAGAATCTCCACCTTCTGCTGAGGGAGAAGAATCTTGACCTGAGATGTATCCAGAGTCATGGCCAGAAAGGACCTCACCAATGATGGGAACAGGGAAGACTTGGGGTTTGAGCCATCCGGGATTTGATAAATCTTGGGGGCGGCCAGGCTGCAAACTCTATCTTGTAAACGGAGGACCGTACCTCCTGAATCCACCGGTCTGAGACGTGAAGTCTCCAGACGTGAGCAAAAAAACAAAGCCGCCCCCCCACCCGGATGGGTGAGGGCGCCCCATCATGCCTGAGGGGGCTTGGGTGAGGATTTTGGCTTGGGACCCCAGGAGAGGCCAGGACGGCCACGTCCTCTGCCCCTTCCCCAATGGTCTCCGTGGGCCCCAGTAAAAGAGACTCCACGGTTAGTTCTGGAACCACATGAAGGATGGGAGAAAGGCACCTGTCCCCCGAAAGGACCGAGATGGCCTCCTGCGTTGAGGTAACCTACCACCCCTAGCAAACAAGTCCAAGCGTTCTCCAAAGAGGCGCAGGCCCCTGAAGGGAAAACCAATGAGAGCCTTCCAGTGAGAGCATTGTCAGTTACCCACTGATGTAGCCAGACAGAGCGGCGTATAGCCACCAACAGGGCATAAGTCCTATCACACATTCCTCACAAAGCAGGAGAGATCTATACTCCTCTCTATGCCCCATCCAAAAGACACTAAGCACTCCTTTAATGGCAACAGCCGTAATAGCAGAGGCACAAACCGGGCGCAGTGCCATCCCCACACAGGCAAAGGCATGACAGGCCAATTGGTCCAAACGCTTAACAACATCAGCAGGAAAGGGATACCTCTTGTCCCAACTCTTAGGCACCCCTAGCAGCTTGCTAGGCCGTTCCCATTCTTTGAGGGCTAGATTATTAAAGTGAGACTGCTCAGGGAACCCCAGCGTGGCTTAACTGTATGAAAAAGCTCACCCTGCTGCTGCGGAGCCACTGCCAGGGGAGAAATAAAAAGCACTTCAAAAAAGTGACTCAGCAATCTGTCAGTGACAACAGGGGACCACGGGTCTTCCCCAAAGGGAGTCCCAGTACCACCGTATATCTTAGGTAGATCTTCAGAGGAATCAGAAAATAATTCCCCCTCCTCAAGCGGGTAGGGACCTGGGAGTGAGTAAGGGCCCTCATCTTCCACAGGGAAGAGGGAAACCACAGGTGATAAATGCCGCTTCTAGCAGAAGCATTACGCAGGGCAGACCCAGCAAGATGTTTTTCAATACTGGTCATCCGTGCAGCTAAATTAGGTTGAGACTCCCCACTAGTATACCCCTCAGTGAGGGTTAGATGTAAACATGGGGGGGTGGGTGAGGCCAGAGGGGGCACACCCCCAGGATTAACAGACAGCCCAGACTGCAGTGCTGGGCGCAGGGTACACACACCCTGACATTATCACTAATAGGTGATACCCCACACGCAACACATAGCCGGGCTTGTCCCGAAGGAACCCAGGCCCATTATCCCCAGAAGCCTCCATATGGTGATTTGAATGGCACAATAGGCCAGCAAGGGTTAACGCTAAAGAGCTACCCGGGATGCCGCAAGAACTGCTAGGGAAGTGGGAGTTAGTGAGGGAAGATGGCCGGGGGAAACCACAGTACTGAAGTTTTCACTCTCCTAACATTCCCATGAGAATAAGGCAGAGAAAAAACTTTAGAAAAAAATCACCCCACCGGGGTTACTCACAGACCGCAGAGGGCCAGCAGCACGCAGCAATGAGACAAAATGGCATCCGCAGACCTCGAGGGGCGGGCCATGGAGTTGTGAGGTAAAATTGCATCATCCACAGAGCCCGCCCCCCCCCCCCCCCCGAAGAGTGCTAAACACGCCCACATGATCCGGCCGGCCAATAGCGGCCCGGCAGCTCTGAGGCTAATGGGGCTGCCAGGCGCGGAGCGCAGTACAAAGCGTGGCGGCGGCGTATTATAAAGTTACCAACACTAAAATATGACAAGAGTGAAATACAGTATAAAATCACTAAACGACCCCCCCCCCCGGAGATCTCCCAAAGGGAGAGTGAGGGAGGATAACAGCCAAATTCCCAGGGAAAATGGCGCCCAGAGGACTAACATGAGAAGGGAGGGTGGAGGGGGAAATATATATGTGAATAGCGTTTAACTGCACAGGATAACCTGGCAAAACACATGAGGCAGTGGGGGCATCCCAAAAAGGCTCACCATCAGCCTAAACCGCCTACCCTGTTGGAGCAGGGACTGCGGTAGGAGCATAGCTCCTCAGCACCTTTTTTACTGGTGCTTGCTAACCTACCTTCACCCGAACCTTATCAGCCAAGGCTGGGAGGCAGTAAATGGGAAGGAACGGGCGGGAATAGTCCTGCAGGGCCGCAGGCCATAAGCCCGCTCACCTGCGCCACAAGAGAGCTATCTTCTCAGCGCAGACTGCAGAAATGAACTGGGAATTTGTGGGAGGAGCCACAAGCTGTTTTCTGCAGTCCAGCGCCATCTTGTGGATGTATAACCATGTGTAATGAATCTTCTGGAACAGGACGTGCTGTATACTTGGAATAAACTCCTTACCTCGTCTGGGATCTGGAACTGAGCGGTGTGTGGGAAGCAGCCAAAACTGCACAGAGCGTCTTCCCCCGCTCAATGCGTGTACCGTACAAGAGGGCCTGCACATAAAGTAAATGGTAGAAGGATGGGACAAGGAGTCGTTTTTTATGTAACCCCCCCAGCCCTGTCCACTCCCCCCACTATATTAGAGTATATACTCTACCACTATATCTGATCCAGGCCAGCACTGCCGACAGAGGAGCAGACAGAAGAAAAAAAGAAAGACAGTTTTAGTTGATAATAGTGCCATGGATCTGTTGCCTGTCCTGGATCAGATGTTTGTGGGGTGAGTATGCAATTTTTCTAATAGCCCACAGAACTTTCCAAAGATTTATATTTCCAACGTCCAGTTAAAAAGGCACAAAAACTACACATGGGGCCAGGCTGTATGAATGCAATTTAATAGCTGATCAAATTTACATAGCAGTTCTGCCACCACACAATTTCCCTATCATAGTAGCTGACATTATGGTGAGTGGATCTTCAGCTATAGAATGGCACAGCACCCAGAGCAGTATTTGGTGTTCATGTTTCCCTAGCCCGCCCCCTGTTGTTGAGTTAGGTCGCATTCTGAATAGATTGAAACAAATCCCACAACTCGGACTGACGGACTGACCCCTCCAAACCCTTAATATGAAGCATATTTTGACCTAGCATACAAAAATAATATGCCACCCTCAGTCTGCACAAATCGCCATTTATGGGCAGACGCTTTTGGAGGAGAGCCCATGCTGTCCTGCACAGGAAAGGCCATGCCACAAACAGGGAAATACACTTTTTAATTCTGGAAATCATTTACCAGTTAACACTGCATACCAAGATTTCTTTTACTGTTTAACTTTAGGCCATTTAAAAGAATCCACTAGTATTCAAATTATTCATCATATTTAGACTAGTTGTACGCATTTACATTTAGCAAATCATTTTAAATTGTGTCTTACCCAGTACAGTCACAGTAGTTGTAGACTGAACATTTCCAAGCGGGAAGGTAACTGCTTTGCATATATATTCCCCAGCATCAGAAAAATCGACGTTACTAATTACAATTGTTGCATCATGTAGTGATGTATTTTTAAACATAGTTCTATTCTGATAGGTTTCCTGAAAAGATGTTCCATAAACAGGGTGATGGACAGCTATGGTCTGAGCGCTCTTGCCAATAATTTTCTCCCACGAGATCTGGGTTATTGTTTCATTGACCTCAATTAAGCACTTCAAAGTAACGTTCTTTCCCCACACTGCGGTCCCATGTGGATCCACATGTACTGGCCCGGCAAGTGAACCTGTAAAAGAGAACAAATGATGTGAAAAAAGTGCTCACATTAAGCTTGGTAAAAGCATGAAAGCAACCAGGGAAGAAAAATGAACTCTACTGTTTGAACAGCTTAGAAAGATTAATATATAGTACACAATTTATCAGCATTTAAAAATGATTCTACAATTGTGTAAGATATTAATCTGACTGAACTTTGTTGAATTTGAATTGTGTGTAAATGTCCCTACTGCCTCATGCCACAGCAATTCCATATATATATATATATATATATATATATATATATATATATATACTTGGTAAATCAAGTAATTCAGATTGTGACTAACGTCATGACAATTTTTCCACATTGTATTTTCAGAAAATATCTGCAAGCAAACATAAAAGAAAAAGGCCCAGAAGTCTCCTTCTGCTGTCAACTGTTCTCCACAACTGAGTGCTGCTCCCTGGCTTCCTCGCTGATTGGGGCAGGGGAGGGAGACCAGAGTGGCTCACATATTTAGGCTTAGCTTATCGTTGTCAGTCTGGATTAAGAAGGAGCAAGCAGGGAACTGCATGGCTGCCAGCGATATAGAGAGATCTCAGATTTAAAGTGGACCAAAACCCACAATTTTAACTAGCATCCCCTGAATTGCTCCCCCTGTGAATGTTTTTCCTGATTCAATCTAATCCCAGATAATGGCGCTTGTTTCAGCTTTTAAGCTCCAACCTCCTCTATTCATTGCCACTGTTGTGTGTGGCAATGATGTCATTGCCACACATAAGCAACGACTGACTGCCTGCCATCTTACAGAGGGGGACAATAAAAATAAAAGTGTTCCAGCACAATTCAAAATGCGAAAATATGCATTTCCAGTTCACCACCCTAAGAAGGGAATATCAGCAGGGGCTTTGCCCAAATGTTTTTCACAAGTTCAGTGGGTTTTGGTCCTCTTTAAATATTTAAATATCAAAAATGATTGAGGGACCACTTTTACCCCCACCGATAAGGCATCCTAAATTGGGATGCTCCTCTATCTAATAATCTCTAGAAAACCCCAAACCAGGTTTTAAAGAGTAACAAAGCCTGGAATTTTCACTCTCCCAGGTGTTATTTATTTCAGGCAGGGCATCCTGATTTGAACACATTTCTTCAAGCATCTTTTTTTCAAATCAAGGTGTCATTTCAGCTGCTTTTTTAAAGCAGTATTGTCCCAATAAGGTGAGGAACAGAGGCTTACATTCATGAACATAGAATTGCCACAAGTAACACCCCTATTTAGAATTAAAAAAACAAAACAAAGTATTTCATGCATATGTATTAATGCTGTAAAACCTGCATTGGGGGTCATCTCTCTAGAAAGTGCCAGATCAGCATCCCAATAAACAATTAGCCATTTTTTTCCTCTGCATCATCCTTTAATTTATTGATTACAGATTGTGTTCAGCCTCTAAGAGGACACAGTCTTGCAAGCCATGCTATTAATATTATGCAGAGACACAATATATTCCAAATCTAGAAACACAATAATAAAGCATTTTGCTTTACTTCTATTTAAATATGTAATATATTTAGAAATATGTTATGTTAACTTTTGATTACATAGTCCAAGAAAAAAACTTTAAAAATGTCTCTAAAGTGAACCAAAACCCACGCCCCAACGCGATAGATTCCCTCCCCCTGGGGCATCCAGAAACAGGATGCTTTGCTGTGTGAAACCACTCACGTTGGCCGGAAACTCCCCCTCTTTCCCGATGCAATGCTGCAGGCGCAAGCAACACCCATTTCCCCGCAACCTCTTCAGCAGGGCGCGTTGGCATTTGTGCATGGCCAGTAAGGGCACATTTCCTGTTAGAGGGTAACGGGGGATGTGTCTGTGAGTGCGCTGATTGGATGAAAGGCTGGGCATGTGCCATAGACCCGGGGAAGGGTAAGTCAGATTGTGCAACCTGGGGGGTTTCACACAGCGAGGCATTCTCGATTGGGTGCCCCAGGGGCAAGGACCAAAACCAAGGATAGTCAAAAATACAATTCTGTGATTACTCACCTTGTAGAATTGGTATTATAAGTATGCAGCACGTCCTGCTCCAGATAATGATTCATAACATCTGGGATATAGTCCACAAGTGGGCGCTTTACTGCAGAGATGGCAAAAAGAGGCCCCTCCCGGTCCATATATACCTGGGACCTACCACTAATTCCCCAGTATAACCTAAAATTTTTAGGTTAAGGGTAAAATTCCCCAAAAAATGCCCCCCCCCCCCTTGGAGGGGGGACCCTATGTCATTTTCTTTTTAAATTAACCTCTTATGTTTATAGTGTGGATAGTAGTGTTTTATTTGTAAATGTTATAAAGTGCTCTTTTTAGTTTGGGGGATCTCCTGGCCACGAATGGGGGGGCTATCGATACATATGTGGTACCGTTGTAATCGGGAGAAATGGGGCTTTCACATGCAATATGGTTTTCATTAATAAAACAAATGCTTTATTTAAAATAAAGGAGACAATTGTCTAAAAAATATTATTTTTTTATTTTTTACGCAAAAATATTTAAAAAACAGTAGAAAAATTACAAACAAGACATTTCATGTTAAAGCCTAAACTCTGCCGCAAAAAAATATATATATTTTCCTGGAAATTCCGACAAAAATCACGGTTAAACATGGCGCAAAATGGGGAAAAATGACCTGTCAACAGAGGGTGACAAAACTTCAAGTAGGCTGGCAATTAAAAGGGTTAATAGTACCTATGCATGTTGGGTATTGTTCTGCTCGGGGGACCTTGCGCTTTCAGATTTAGCTTGTTTTTTTCTTATTTGCATATTGATATTTTAGGAAAAGGAGTTTTTTATTCTTTTTTATACATTTTTTGTGAAACCCTGTGCAACCTAAGAATTCTTCAAGCGATTACTCCCAGAAAGATGAGCCCACTACGACAAGCTGGGTATGCATAGAAAGCTTAAAATGTGTACTTTCAGAGAATATATGGGTTTTGGGGGATATTCCAAAAGTAAAGGCTTGTTTTGGTAGAAAAAGAACAAGGTGTGCACCTTGTCTGCAGAGCTGAAATTTTGAAGTAAAATTAACGTTACGCACATGCTTTACTTTGGTGTGTTTGGCAACTCTTCCCTTGACAGTAGCTATGCATGCTGGGTATTGTTCTGTTCGGGGCATGTTGCTTTTTCAGATTTTTCAGTTTTTTCTTGTTTGCATATATTTTAGGGAAACCCTGTGCAACCAAAGAATACATTGAGGGATTACTTCCAGAAAACTGCAGCCATGTCAACAAGCCTAGTACGCCTAGAAAGCTTGAGGTGTGTACTTCCAGAGAATATAAAGTTTGTTGGGGGTATTTCAAATGTAAAGGGTTGTTTTTCTTGAAAAACTGCAAGGTGCACATATTGCATAGCATAGTTGTATTTTATCTGAAAATCTCCTAAAGCGTTGTTTCAGTTTGGGGGAGTCTTTTGGGCAGGAAGGGTGTCTACCAATACATATTTGGTACCACTGTAACCAGGAGAAATTCGGGTTTCACACGAAATAAGATTTTATTGACAAACTTACATTTTTTATTACAAAAAAACACTACAAATTGTAAAAAATAGTTTTTTTTTATGGCATATATTTCATCCAAAAATATTGAGAATACACCTAAAAATGACAAATAAGACATTTCATGTTAAAGCCCAGACTCTGCTGAAAAAAACAATATATCACTTTCCTGGGAAATCTCTGGAAATCCTTTCAAAAATCACAGTTGAACATGGGGAGCGCAAAATAGTGCAAAATGGTCTGGCAACAAAGTGTGACAAAATCTCAAGGTAGGCTGGCGGTTAAAGGGTAAAAGGGTGGCCCTGTGAGAGCCTTCTTAGCAGCATTATCAGCTGCCCACTGGCGCAGCAAATAGAAACCACCAGAGCCAAGGTCCTGCTGCACATCCTAATGGTGTCATCTAAGGCAGAAAGAATTTAAGCAATAAACATCTCACATTGTGATAAGGCTCTAAATTCGGCACTGGAAGAGTCAACAGGATAGCCTTCTAACAGGCCCTTGATCAGAGTCCTAATGGCCACAGCAGTAATAGCAGAAGCACAGACCGGGCGCAGGGCCGATCCCGCACAGGCAAAGGCATGGGAAGCCAGCTGGTCAATTCGTCGGTCCTCATTATCCTTCAAGGTAGTGGAATCAGGGGAATGCACCACAGAAGTATTAGACAACCCCAAAACCGGAGCATCCACCTCTGGTGGAGCTGACCAACATTTAACCACATCCGGTGGAAAAGGGATACCAGGGAGCCGGCTAGGTCTCTCCCATTCCTTGTGAACCAGATTATGGAAATTAGCCTGTTCTGGAAATTCCAAACATGGCTTTGCAGTATCGAACAATTCCCCGTTCCCTGGGTGCCGCAGCAGGGAGAGAAATGGAAAGTACTTCAAAGATTTGAGTCAAAAGTCTATGGGTGTCATCAGCATTCCAATGCTCTGAGCCGGCATCAGCGCCAGGGAATTGCTGATCATCGGAAAATTCCGAATCTGAGAATAACGCTCCCTCCTCAAGCGGGGTACAGTCAGACAAATCAAGGAATTCTTCCGTCTCCATAGGGAAGGCAGACGCAACAGGCGCCAAGTGCCGTCTTTTAGCTGGGGCCTTAGAGCTAACAATCAACCTCTCAATGTTGGCCAGCCTGGAAGACACATCAGGCTGAGACTCCCCCCTAGTATTAATCTCACTGGGGGTCACGATCAACCTAGGGGGGTGGGAGAAGACATGGTGGGCGCAGGCCCAGATAAGTGCAACCCAAAGTGCCGCGCAAGCGCCTGCTGGGCGCAGGGTACACAGACCCGCACATCATCACTTACAGGGGATGCCCCACACACCACACACAACCGGGCTTGCCCAGATGGGACCCCGAGCACAGTATCCTGAGAAGCCTCCATATGGTGATTTTTGGTGTCACAATGACCAATGGGAATTACGCTGTGCAGCTACCCGGGATGCCCCTTAACTGTCCGCTAGGATAGTGGGAGGTTTTTATTGTTTTTTAGGCCTCTAATATAGTAACTAGACTAATAGAAGGCACAGGACCGGGAGAAACCTCTAATTAGTTTTCCCGCCTGAAAGACATAAGAATACAATACCCGCATTAATTAAACAGGAGTGAATTAAGCAATCAAAATATAATAGGGGGCCCAAAAGAGCTTACAATCGATCCAGCAGGAGAGACAAGATGGCGCTGCAGGGCTCTGAAGGGGCTGGCCGCAAGAGGAGGCACCGCGGAGCGCGCCCAGCGTTAAGCCACGCCCCCTCCAGGAAACGCGGGGTTACAGGCTGAAGACAGCTACCCCGCAGCCAATCAGCAGCCATCAGGGCCCTGAGTGACGTCGCCGCTGACCACTGACGCTGCAGGGCGCGCGAGTCAGTGGCGGGCAATTTAAAAACTGAAGGGGAGAGGAGCATAGCCGAGGAGAGTGCCAGCAAAAACATAAAAAAGGCATCACAACACATAACAGTATGTCAAACAGGCAAAACACATCTACACTAATCAGGCACTCATCCCGCCCCCCCCCCCCCCCAACGAGTAGTATAATGGGAGAAGGGGAAGGAAGGAGCCCATTAAAACATTAATAATGTAAGGCAGGGCAATAGCGGACAAGGCATCCCAAGTAAGGATCACCAGTAACCTGACAACCGCCTACCCTTTGGTGGGGGATTTGCGGTGGAGCAAGCTCCAATGAAGCACCTCTAATAGGTGCTGCCTACCATCACCCGACCACGCAGCCAAGGCTGGGAGGCAAATAAAGGTGGAACAGGGTGGGAATAGAACAGGGCCAGGGGCTGTGAAGCCCGGCTTACCTGTGAGAACAGAAGCCATAATCTTTCCTTCGCAGTGCATTGCAGCGAAGAAACTGGGGAATTAGTGGGAGGTCCCGGGTATATATGGACTGGGAGGGGCCTCCTTTTGCCATCTATGCAGTAAAGCGCCCTCTTGTGGACTATATCCCAGATGTTATGAATCATTATTTGGAGCAGGACGTGCTGCATACTTAGAATATCCTGGGTTTTGATCCACTTTAAGAACAACTGTGGGCACAACTGTGAGTCTTCGATCATGCTTTTCCCCAAGGATTTCTGATCCATCCAATGTTCACTAGTGTTAGGAGGGATGAGGCCCCATCCCCTGTGCCAGTCACAGTGGCTGAATCCCACCCACTGCCATTCACTCAGGAAAAGGGGAGATGGCTGGCACTGACTGAGCATGTCCCTTAGTGGGAGGCAGTGGGAATGCACCAGGACACGAGGGGCCCGACCTCAGACACTGGTAGGATTCTGAACACTGGATTGGGAGGAAGCTACTTTTATATGCCTGGAGAGTCCATAGTTCAATAAGCCTCTTCTAGCTTTTTATTTTGTGCATGTAATTTTTTTTTCCTTAGCATCTCTAATCTGCTGCAGCACACACAGATTTGTTGCCTAAATGTTTTACCCGAGAGAGGGATGTCCAAAAGGTATGTTAAATATTTCAGAGCGGAATAAAAATAGTAAACATAAAAATAAGCTCTATATGGGTAAAAACTTTTCTGAATTATAAAAGACCACTAGGGGGAGCGCTGGCTGAAACAGCAATATGGGTAATAAAAAATAAATACGGGCAGGCTGATTCATCACTAACGCCAGATAGCGACAGATGAGCATCTGTAGCAGGCATTTTCAGAGCGCCCGCTAGTAGTCACTGTGCTCGGCCGTGGGTCGCTAGTTTATAGCGACTCAGTCGCTGTGCAGTAATGTTGAATACATTGTGAGGAGTCGCTATTTGACCAGTACAGCGCTGTATGGGAGTGTATGTTAGCGACTGGTCATAGCGACGACTCACAACATATTCAGCAAAAAAACAGCCTCACAAAACTCTGGCGCTGAAAAATGCTTGTTTGAAGCCCAGAGGGCCAGAGGCTGTGTGTTTAAAGTGTGTTTTTCAGCATCTATCCACTAGTAACAAAGCGAAAACATATGAAATTACGTTGTAACAACATTGTAACATGTTTAATGCCAGACCTGTAATGTCATTTCTGCAGAAATATCTGAAAAATGAAAAATTTGTCAAAAAACTGCTTTTTCAATGCCAGAATGCCAGTCACAGCATTATTTGAGATTCAAATGTGATTTTTGAAGGGATTTCCAGGGATTTCCCAGGAAAATGATATATTGTTTTTTTTTAGCAGAGTCTGAGCTTTAACATGAAATGTCTTGTTTGTCCTTTTTTAGGTGTATTCTCAATATTTTTTGGCGAAATATGTGCAAAAAAATAAAAAAAATAAATTTTTTACAATTTGTAGTGTTTTTTTGTAATAAAAAATGTAAGTTTGTCAATAAAATCTTATTGCGTGTGAAATCCTTATTTTTCACAGTTACAGCGGTACCACATATGTATAGGTAGACACCCTTTCCTGCCCAGGAGACTCCCCCAAACTGAAACAGAGCTTTAGGGGATTTTCAGAAAAAATACAACTGTGATATGCGCTATGCGCACCTTGCAGTTTTTCCAGAAAAACAACCCTTTACATTTGAAATACCCCCCACAAACTATATATTCTCTGGAAGTACACACCTCAGGCTTTCTATTTGTACCAGGCTTGTTGATGTGGCCACAGTTTTCTAGAAGTAATCCCTCAATGTATTCTTTGGTTGCAAAGAGTTTCCCTAAAAAAAGGATAAAAAAGCAGAATCAAAGCCACATTTTCCTAAAAAAACTATATACAAACAAGAAAAAAACAGTATAATCTGAAAAAGCAACATCCCCCGAACAGAACGAAACCCAACATGCATAGGTTCTGTCAAGGGAAGAGTTGCCAAACACCCCAAAGTAAATCATGAGCATAACGGTAACTTTTCTTGAAAATTTCAGCTCTGCAGACAAAGTGCGCACCTTGGGATTTTTCAACCAAAACAACCCTTTACATTTGGAATATCCCCCATAAACCATATATTCCCTGAAAGTACACATGTTAAGCATTCTAAGCGTACCCACCTTGTTGTAGTGGGCTCATCTTTCTGGAATTAATCCCTCAAAGAACTCTTTGGTTGCGCAGGGTTTCCCTAAAAAACGTATAAAAAAGCTGAATAAAAAACACCTTTTCCTAAAATATAAATATGCAAACAAGAAAAACAAGCTAAGTCTGAAAGCGCAAGGTCCCCCGAACAGAACAATACCCAACATGCAGAGGTACTATTAACCCTTTTAATTGCCAGCCTACTTGAGATTTTGTCACCCTCTGTTGACAGGTCATTTTTCCCCATTTTGCGCCATGTTTTGCGCCATGTTTTGCGACATTTTTGCTGGAATTTTCAGGAAAATTATATATATATTTTTTGCAGCAGAGTTTAGGCTTTAACAAGGGGGCAGGGCTTAGCGGCAAGATGGCGGCCGCCATCGAGGAGGAGAGAGCCTCCCGGGTTCTCTCCTGAAGATCGGTAAGTCCTGGGGGGGATCGGAGGCCCCCCAGGTGAAGAGGAGGGACAGCGGGAGCCAGCGCACACGCAGGTAAGTGAATGTCATTTTTATTTTTATTTACAGTTAGCAGCTGCTGCTGCAGAAGCGGGGGGCGGCCTATTCCGGGGGATCGGATGGCACCAAATTAAAGAGGAGACCCGGCCGGATCCAACGAGGGGTCAGGTGAGTATTTTTTTTTTTTTTGCCCACTAGCAGGGGTAAATGCCAGGCACGTAAATTTTCGTGGCTGGCACTTAAGTGACGGAGAGGCAACCACGTAAATTTTACGTGGCTGGCATTTAAAGGGTTAAATAGAAGAAAAGGTTCGTCCATTGAAATGTATGGGAGAGCGACAGGTAGCGAGAGGTCATACCTGGTGCTGTGCAAGGCTGAACGCCGGTGCTGTTCGCTGAGGCTGGGAAAATGATGAATCGGACGCTACATGGCGTTTTCCCAGTCGCTAAACAGATTCTGCATGATAAATGTGTAATTGCGTGCCGTGTCCGGCGTTCACCAGTCGCTACCTCTCATTAACCATCCATTACCTGAAGCTATCCCTTCTTAAATAAGAGCCTTTGATTTAATAATCAATAAGGTTGAAGGGGGGATTTGAAATGCAAGATTTTCATACTTGCTCTCAGTTGTCATTTAAAATGCATTTTTAGGTCATCATACAAAAAGTACTTAAACATATGTGGTCATTCTGCTAGATCTGCACCCAGAGAGGCAGAATCAAAATATCAGACTCTTCGTTTTTATGTTTTTTGTGTTTTATGCTTTTCTCCCAGAACATTATTGCGCTTACACATGTTGCTTTACATTTTGTGTAATTTTGAACACCACAAACAAAAAGAAAAAAGGCAAATTGAACATAATTTCACAAAAACCTAAGATGGACTGGACATTATTGCCGCTTTTTTCAAAATTGTGGGTAAACAACTTTGTTCAAGCATGTGATGCTCCATAAAACTCACCTGGGGCAAGTAATGTGTGGGCACTCTATATATCACACCTGAAAGCAGATAAAAATGGGAGAATTTGGCTCAATCTTTACATTGTGTGCCACACTAAGCACGGAGAACAGAAAGGGGAGAAGAGAACTGAGTACTTAAGAACCAAAATTGAGGGGAAAAAAATCATCAATTTCAAAGTAACAAGTTCATCTCCAGAGAGCTTGTTGTTCGTTTGTCCACAGTGCGCAACATAATCAAGAAGTTTACAACCCCTGGAATTGGACATGGCCCGAAAAAAAAATATGCAATGGAGGATAGTCCAGATGGTGGATATTATTAAAGCTGTTCTACAGGTTTGGGGTTCGTGGTGCATAAGTAGTCTATCCTTTTACGTTTGAATGAAATACTAACACTATGGCAGGAGATCCAGGAGGACCCCACTGCTGACAGAGACATAAAAAAAAACTAGACTGCAGTTTTCCAAAATGTATGTGAGTAAACCAAAATCCTTCTGGGAAAAGTCTTGTGGACACGTGAAAGCAAGACCAAGAGATTTTGGGTAAAGCATATCATCCTCCTGTTTACATAAAACGAAATGAAAACGGAATGAGGCCTACAAAGAAAAGAACACAGTACCTACAGTCAAACATGGTGGATGTTCAAAGACAATTTGGGGTTGTTATGCTTCCTCTGGCACTGGATGGGAACAAATTGCTGGAGAGTAGCCAGGAATGAGTCCAGATCTAAATCCCATTAAACGCCTGTGGAGAGATCTTAAAATTGCTGATGGGGGAAGGAACCCTTAAAATTTGAGAGACATGGAGTAGTTTGCAAAACAGAGTGGTGCCATCAAGAATGTTTTGGCTCCTTTTGGCCACAACGCCTACTCTCCTGAGTAATCGATATGACATGGCTGGGCCCATAGTCTGAACTGGACAGAGTTGTGCCTGGGCCCCCCATAACCTATAAGACTGGGCCCCTAGTTTGCACTTTGGTTTCCTATATAGTCTGAATAAAGGAGAGACCCTGGTCACTCTAGCCTAGACTCTCTCTGCATTGTGTTTGGGTTTCCCATGTGGGGGCTGCGCCTTCCAGATGGACTGCTTGAATGGTCACCACAGGGTCGGCACAACCTCATCATAGCTATCATTAACCAGCAGCAGCAGTGTAGTGGCCAGCAATGCAGGAACCAGGGCAGGACCAGGACTGACAAGCCAGGGTCTCACCCCCCCCCATCCCCATTATCGCACAGCACCTTGGGCCCCATACTGGAATCTTGGCTATCCTGCCCTAATAGTGGCTATGGTTACAGAAGTATAATTTCAAAAAGGTCTTGGGGTCGGTCTTTGTGGTCGGGGTGTGTTATTTTGTGGTTTGTAGTAATTTCTACTTCAATGAACTACAATGAACTTCAATGAATTACTTTTTTTAATGGTCATTGTTGTTAACGGTTTCTGCGCTTTCTATTTTCTTATAAATTACTGTGTGTACCAATAACAGAAGATTTTGGCTAGGTAGACTGTTTTTTGTTACAAAAAAAGGAGTGGAAACACAAAAAAGATTATAATTTATATAATTAAAATGTCTGAAATAAATGACGAAAAAGCCCTGGCATTTCATACTGTGACAGCCTAATTTAGTTAAATTGAAGTACCTCAGTTCTAAGGCAATAATAGGAAAGAAATCTGCCAAGGAACATTGAGCAGAAATGTTCAGGCGCTATTAATGGCCTTTGTCTGGACACCCAACAGGGAGCAGCTGAACGGCTCGGGCTTCCTCACTGAATCGGGGCCTTCTGCCATCTTTAGACATAGTGCGACAGCTCAGGTAAAAGTAAAGACCTTTCAAATATATTAAAAAATCCACCTTAGCAAAATGAACACAGATCATGTGAGCGCATCTTTCAACTGCAACTTATTTCTAAATGAAGAAAATACAACAGGTGGGCTGCAATACAATGAAAGAGCACAACATTATGGCTCTCAAAAGGTATAATTATCATATACTGAGCTCCCTTCTTTAATTAGCTCTAATAAGAGTGAGCAGTGGTGTAAAGAAAACCAAGGTTTATTTTTTTGTATTGCCTTTTTATTGCTGCTTGCATGAGTCTTTAAAGTCTTTATACCCTAAATGAGCAGATTCCCATGGACTTTTAACTTTAACAACATATGTTAAAATTACAAATGTAGCCTTATTTTAATATTGGTTGTAGCACTATACAGAAGGCTGCAGACTTGCATTGCAAGTAATACATTTAGGCAGACCAAAACACATCTTTTGACAAGCAACTCCTTCATTCCTTACATTTAGGATGGTTTAGTCATCCTGTCTCCTGTCTCTGCAATATTGCCAGGGTTTTGATTGGCAGGACCAGTGATTGCCAGATTGTATTATGACCCAGCAACCAGGATTGAAACACAGCACACCACACACTTCATTATGTATGAAATGCCACTCCCAGAACAATGATGTGTCAATTTAGCAGTCCAGGAATAGAAAGCCAAAAACATTGTTTACAATATGTCCTCAGGTTTAGTGAAATTAGCATCCATAGTGGGTTTTGGCACTATAGACAAATTAATAACACCCCCTCCCGCAACCAGATTAGAAAGGAAAGACAATTATGCTTGTGTCTCCAAAGGAGTATTTTGATGCATATTCCTTTTTGTAACTAAAAATACCATTTTGTGATTACTCACCATTAAAATGGGTATTATAAGTATGTCACACACCCCGATTCCAAGATTAATGACATATGGGTTATGTCCAGTAGAGGGCGAACTTCTGCAGAGATGACTAGAAAAACAGCATCCACTGAGGCCCGCACATCAACCTTATAAAACTTGGAAAAAGTATGAACAGAAGACCAAGTAGCAGCCTTACAAACTTGTTCAACAGAGGCCTGGTGCTGGAAAGCCCAGGAAGCCCCAACAGCACGAGTAGAATGAGCAGTGATCTGAAAAGGGGGAACCCTCCCCTTGGCAGAATAGGCCCCAACAATGGCCTGATGTATCCATTTACTAATGGTAGACGTGGTGGGCGTCAAACCCTTCCTGGGCCCGGAGGGCACCATGAACAAGGCGTCCGTCTTACGAAAGGGAGAAGTAGCCACCAAATAGTACTTCACACAACGAACTACATCCAAAGCGTGCAGGACCCTCTCCTTGTCATTGCTAGGCTTAGGACACAAGGAAGGAAGAACCACATCCTGATTGAGATGGAAGGCAAAAACCACCTTAGGAAGGAAATCTGGCTTAAAGAGAAAGACCACCTTATCCTCGTGTCTTTCAAAGTAAGGGGCCAGAATGGACAGAGCCGCCAACTCAGAGACACGTCGAACAGAGGTGATAGCCACCAAAAAGGCAACCTTTTGTGTGAGCATAGAAAGTGCAACATCCTGCACCGGGTCAAAAGGAGGCCCCTGGAGGGCCGACAGAACCAAATTCAAATCCCAAACAGGCAACAAAGGCTTTCGAGGGGGCAGCACATGAGTGACCCACTGGAAAAAGTTTTAACCAAACGATGAAGAGCAAAGGACCTTTGAAAGAAGACCGCCAGGGCAGAGACCTGCCCTTTCAAGGTACTAAGCTGGAACCCCAGGTCCAGACCGTGTTGAAGAAAATCCAAAATCCTAGGGATCGAAAACACCCTGCAAGGCAAGGCCCTAGCCTCACACCAATCAATATAGGAACTCCAAGTCCTGTAGTAGATATTAGAGGAAGCGTCTGAATCACTGCATCCGACAAACCTTCTTCCTTTACAATGGAGGCTTCAGCAGCCACGCCGTCAAAGCCAGCGTTTGTAAATTGGGGTAACAAAGTTGACCTTAAGTGGTCAGAGCCGGAAACAGGGGCAGCCTGTACTGATCTACCGCCAGCCGTACGACGTCTGCGAACCAAACCTGTCTTGGCCGCCTTGGGGCCACCAGAATTGCTGGCGCACCCTCTTGAGCCAGCTTGCGCACCACCTTGCCCACCATGGAGAAGGGGGGAAACAGGTACAGAAAACCCAGATCCCTCCAGGCAAGAGACAAGGCGTCCACTGCCAGGGCCAGAGGATCCTGAGACAGACACAAATGCAGGAAGCTTGTGATTGTGACGTGAGGCAAAGAGATCCACCTCCGGAATCCCCCACTTGTGACAAAGGGACCGGAACACCTTGTGGTTGAGCGACCATTCCCCTCGGCGAGAGGATCCCTGCTCAGGGAGTCCGCCTCCACGTTTTCCACTCCCGGAATGTACACTGCTGAGATGCATGGGACATTGCTCTCCGCCCATGCAAGAATCAGAGAAACTTCCCTGAGGACACTCCTGCTGCGAGTCCCCCCTTGGTGATTGATGTAAGCGACCGCAGTCCAATTGTCTGATCAAACCTGAACCGGTAGACCCTGGAGGTGATGCGTCAAGCGTGACAGTACCAACCGAATAGCTCTCAGCTCCAAGACATTGATGGGGGTGTGGGCCTCCCGAGGACCCCAGTAAAGACCTGCCCCTCAGAAGATTCCTTGGTTCCAGCCACCACTGAAGAGACTGCCGAACCAGGGGAGACATCCGAAATGACCGATCCAATGACAGCGGACATCTGTCCCAGGCCAACAGTAGATGGAGCTGGAGCGACCTCATGTGGAACTGAGCAAAAGGGACTGCCTCGAAGGAAGCCACCATCAACCCCACCAGTCTCATCCCTAGCCGGATAGACGGGCGAGGGTTGGACAGAAGAAGACGTATCAGATCTATAACCATCTGCACCTTCGACTGAGGTAGGAACACCCTGGTCTGAATGCAATCTCCCTTGACGGGGAGAGACAAGACTTGGGATGATTGATCACCCAGCCGAACCTCTCCAGCGTTGACACCACTATCCTGGTGTCTAGCTCCGCCTGTCTGAGAGAGGATGCCGTAATGAGAAGGTCGTCCAGATACAGCACAATGCGAATGCCCTGGGCTCTGAGAAGGGCCATTATACCCGCCAGTACCTTGGTGAACACTCTTGGTGCCGAGGTCAGCCACAAACTGAAAATGCCGATCTCCCACAACAAACCTGAGAAATCTCTGGTGTGCTGAGAAGATCGGCACATGACGGTAAGCATCCTTGATGACTATGGACGTCATGAAGTCCCCCTGACGAAGAGAAAGGATGGCTGAGCGCCTCCGTGTCTCCATGTGGAACTTCTTGGCTCTGATGAACCTGTTGAGAAGCTTCAAATCCAGAATGGGTCTTATGGATCCATCTTTTTTGGGCACCGTGAAGCGGTTGGAATAATAGCCCCGGCCTCTCTCTGATAAAGGCACTGGGCATATGACTTCCATGTCCAGAAGATTTTGCAATGCCAACAGGAGCCCCTGCGGAGCCCAGGGGTCCGAGGGGACCCGAGATCTGAGGAGTCTGGGAGGAGGCCGGTACTCGAACTCCAGCTTGTACCCGGAAGAGACCACTTCCAAGATCCACTTGTCTGTGACCTCCCGGGCCAAGACCTGGAAGAAGTGCCGCAGCTGTCCCCCCACCCGCAAGGGTGAGGGCGCCCCCTAATTGCTGAGCTGGCTTGGCAGCGGGCTTGGAACCCTAGACAGGTCCTGGACGGGCCCGTCTTCTGCGTCTGCTCCAGGAATCACCTCTGAAGGTAGAGAAGGCAGCTCCTCTGCCTGCTCTGGCACCACGAAAGGAAGGATTAAAGGAGCCTGCCCCCCCGAAAGGAGCAACGCTGCTGCTTTCCTCCTTTCGCTACTGAATCCAATTTATCTTCAAACAGCCACATACCCAGAAAGGGTAGCCCTGTAAGTGATTTCTTAGCTGCAATGTCAGCCGCCCACTGGCGCAACCAGACGGAGCGTCGTATAGCCACAAGCAACGCCGAGGTTCTGCTACACATACATATTGTGTCATCCAAGGCAGACAAGACAAAGGTCATGAACAATTCACACCGCATAAGCGCTGCAAATTCATCGCTGGCTGGGTCCAGCTGGGAACCACTCAACAGGCCCCTAACCACAGACCTGGCAGCCACAACCATGAGTGCAGAAGCACAAACAGGCCGCAAGGCTGAGCCCACGCTAGCAAAGGCATGGCAAGCCATCTGATCAATACGTCGGTCCTCACCATCCTTAATCGTGGTGGCGTCTGGAGAGTGCACCACAGATGTGTTGGACAATCCCAGAACGGGCGCATCAACCTCGGGAGGGGGCGACCAGTGCTTCACCGCGTCCACCGGAAAGGGATACTTCCTATCCCATCCCTGAGGAACACCGGGAAGCCGGCTAGGTCTTTCCCAATCCTTAAGAATCACATTTTCGAAATGCTTCTGATTTGGGAACTCCAAACAAGGCTTAGAGGTCCCCAAAAATTCCCCCTTCTGCGGAGGAGACTCCGCCGGAGGAGAAATAGCCAGCACCTCAAATAAATGGGCCAGGATCTTGGGGGTATCCACGGCATCCCCATGCCCCTGCCCAGCATCAGCATCCAAAAACTGCTGATCCTCAGAGCCATCAGATTCCGTAAACAGTTCCCCTTCCTCAAGCGGGGAATAATCAGACCAGTCAAGGGAATCATAATCATCAAGAACCGGCGTGGCCGGTTAAAGATGCCTTCTCTTAGCCGGGGCCTTCCTGGCCGCAGAGCTAGAAATCAATTTCTCGATGTTGGCCAATCTAGCACATATATCAGATTGCGACTCCCCACTAATGAGGAGTAGGGGATGAGACCGGCGGCACGGACCCAGAAGCCTGGGACCCTGACTGCCGCGTTATGGCCTGCTGAGAACATGGTATGCAAATCAGTACATTATCCCCCGTAAGGGATACCCCACAACCCACACACTGCCGGGATTGCCCCGAAGGGAGCCCGAGCCAGTATCCTGGGAAGCCTCCATATGGTGATTATTATGGTAGTCGCAAGGACCAGAGGGAATTACGCTAAAAGCTACCCGGGATGCCCCTTAAGTCGGTTAGTGGGAGGATTTCAATAATAATAATGATAATGAAAATGCCCCAAATTATTATTCTTAGTATACAGTACGTCCTGCTCCAAATATAATACTTACAATCGGGACATCCAATAGCAGTGTCCATAAAGTAGGGTGGGATCCCCAAGAAAAAAGGCAGCAGCAGGCAGTTGAAACCACTGCCGCCTGCAGAACCTTTCGGCCAAAAACAGCATCAGCTGAGGCCCTAACATCAACCTTGTAAAACTTTGAAAAGGTATGAACAGAAGACCAAGTAGCGGCCTTGCAAACTTGTTCAACAGAAGCCTGGTGCTGAAAAGCACACAAAAGCAGACACCTAACCACATCCAAAGAGTGTAAAACTCTCTCCTTAGCATTTCAAGGATTAGGGCACAAAGAAGGAAGAACAATATCCTGATTCAAATGAAAAGCAGACACTACCTTAGGCAGAAAGTCAGGTTTGAAACGAAACACCACCTTGTCCTGGTGTCTATCATAGTAGGGGGGCTGAATGGACAGCGCCGCCAACTCAGACACATGTCTGACAGAAGTGATAGCCACCAGAAGCACAACCTTGAGCGTAAGAAGGGAAAAGGCAGCATCCTGCACAGGTTCAAAGGGAGCACCCTGCAAGGCTGACAGGACCAAGTTCAGATCCCAAACAGGCACCATAGGCTTACGTGGGGGACGCACATGAGTGACCCCCTGGAAAAAAAGTCCTGATCAGAGGGTGCTGAGCAAAGGACTTCTGGAAGAAAAGAGCCAGGGCAGAAACCTGACCCTTCAGAGTACTGAGTTGGAGCCCCATCTCCAACCCATGCTGCAGGAACTCCAGAATGACAGGGAAGAGACTTAGACTCACACCAGTCAATGTAGGCACGCCAAACCCAGTAATAAATGGAAGAGGAAGACTTCTTCCTAGCTTTTATCAAAGTATCCACAACCGAAGAAGACAGCCCCTTCTCCATCAAGCTCCAAGACATTGATGGAGGGATGGGGACAAGCTAGGAGGGACTGAGCCTGTGCAATCAGATTGTTCACCTTCTGCTGAGGAAGGAAGATCCTTGCCTGAACTGTATCCAGACTCATTCCTAGGAATGGAGTTACCAAGGAAGGGGACAGTGAGGACTTGGGGTGGTTGATCACCCACCCAAATGACTCCAGAGTGGACACCACCAGCTGAGTATCCAACTCTGCCTGATGTAGAGACTGGGAAGTGATGAGGATGTCGTCCAGATAGGGAAGCACGCGGACGCCCTGACATCTCAGCAGAGACATCACGCCAGCCAGCACCTTGGTGAACACCCTGGGAGCTGAAGTGAGACCGAAGGGCAAGGCCACAAACTGGTAGTGTTGATCCATCAGAGCGAACCTGAGGAACCTTTGATGACCTGGGAACACAGGAATATGAAGGTAAGCATCTTTGATGTCCACAGAAGTCATGAAATCCCGTTGGCGCAGGGAGCTGATGGCAGAGCGCAGAGTTTCCATGCGAAAGCGCCTGCCCCTGACAAACTTGTTGAGGATCTTCAGGTCCAGGATGGGCCTGACAGAACCATCCTTTTTAGGTACTGTGAATAGGTTGGAATAAAAGCCCTTGCCTTTTTCTCTTAAGGGGACCTGGCAGATGACCGAGATTGCCGCCTGCGCTGGGGTAACCTGCCTCCCTTAGCAAACAGGTCCAGGCGGTCCCCAAACAGGCGCAGTCCTTTAAAGGGAAACCCAGTGAGGGCCTTCTTGGCAGAGTTGTCAGCATCCCACTGGCGCCGCTAAACCAAGCGGCGTATAGCCACCACGAGGGCAGAAGTTCTGGCACACATTCTGATGGTGTCATCCAATGCTGATAGGACAAAATTTACAAAAACATCACAACTAGAGAGTGCATTAAACACCTCACAAGGCAAATCATCAGGGGCACCATCAAGCAAATTTCTGATCAGGGTTCTAGTGGCCACAGCAGTAATGGCAGAGGCACAGACCGGGCGCAGCGCTGTCCCCGCACATGCAAAGGCGTGGGATGCCAGCTGATCAATACGCCGGTCTTCAGCATCCCGCAGGGTAGTAGAATCAGGGGAATGCATGACAGAGGTGTTAGATAGCCCTAAGATCGGGGCATCCACCTCGGGGGGGGGGGGATGACCAACATTTAACCACCTCAGCAGGAAAGGGATACTTCCTATCCCAACTTTTTGGAACCCCGGGAAGTTTACTGGGGCGCTCCCATTCCTTGAGCACAAGGTTATTGAAATGTGCCTGCTCTGGAAATTCCAAACGTGATTTTGCTGTATGGAAAAGCTCCCCTCTTTGCCTGGGAGTCTCAACAGGGAGATAGACAGAACCTCAAAAATCTGGGTCAATAATCTGTCAGTGTCATCCGGAGCCCAGGGGTCAGAGCCAGAATCGTCATGACCCCTTGGTCTCTCATCAGATGAGCCTGAATCAGAAAAGAGCTCCCCTTCATCAGACGGGGTATAGCCACACAGATTCCAAAACTCCTCAGTTCCCATAGGGAAAACAGTAACATTAGGCGTCAAGCTTGGGGGAGTAGGAGAAGTGAAACGAGGTGCAGCCACTGGCAGGCTAGATTGCAATGCAAGCACCTGCTCAGCACAGGGTACACAGACCCGCGCCTTGTCAGCGTCAGCATGAGGCTGCCCACAAGCTACACACAGCCGGTCTTGTCCCTAAGGGACCCCGGTCACATTATCCTGGGATGCCTCCATATGGTGATTATAGCAGCGCTATACGCCGATAGGGAATAACGCTATGTAGCAACCCTGGATGCCCCAATAACCCACTAGGGTGTGGGAGTATAATTTTTACAAGGCCTACAAGTAATATACTAAAACAGGGCCGGGAGAAGCCAAGAAGGGTTCGTCTCGCCTGAAAGACATAAGCAGACAAGACCTTAAGTACATCGTAACAAAAGTGAAAGATATAAAGCTGCCCGCGTGGGCACTTACGGACCACGGTAGGTAGGAGTCCGTCGCGCATAGGCCAACCAAGCAGGAAAGATGGCATCGGTATACCTCGAGGGGCGGGACAGTAACAGCGATGACGCGGAACGTGCCAAAGACGGGCCCCGCCCCCCCCGAAGAGCGCAAAGCCAGAACGGCAAGCAGCCAATGATGGCGCACCAGTGCCTGAGGTAATGCCGCCACCAAGCGCGGAACCAAGTCCGCGCGTGGCGGCGGCGGCAAATATAAAAAATGCAGTAAAGACAAGTCAGCGCGGCGGCTGACAAAAGAATAAAAGGCATGTGAAAAGAGAGTGTAAAGCACAGAATGCATAACATACATATCTATACACATACACACCCCCCCCCTTTTCCCCCGAAGACTACAAGGAGAATGAGGGAGGATGGCGGCCACTTAAATAGGGCCCACGGATAGGCAGGGGCAATAGTGCGGGAGGGGCATCCCATAGAGGCTCACCATAAGCCTGAACCGCCTACCCTTTGGTGGGGGATTGCAGTGGAGCAGCGCTCCTAAGTACCTAACAGCGGTGCTGCCTACCCTCACCTGACCAGTGCAGCCAAGGCTGGGAGGCATAATACTAGTGGAACGGGTGGGAATAGTCCTACAGGGCCGCAGGTTAATAACCCCGCTCACCTGCGAGTAGAGAGCCAATTTCTCGTCCTTCGCAGCCAGGCTGCAGAGAAATTCTGGAGATTTGTGGGAGGTCCCTGGGTATTTGAGGGGCCGGGAGGAGCCTATTTTCAATGTCTCTGCAGTCCAGCGCCATCTGGAGCAGTATAACCCGATTGTAAGTATTATATTTGGAGCAGGACGTACTGTATACTAAGAATAAATGGCCGGGTGCAAACCCGGCTTACCTGCAAGGAGGAAACAGCCATCTTCTGACTTGTTTGCCGTCCTGCAGAGACGATTACTGGGAATGTGTGGGAGGTCCCAGGTATTTATGGACCGGGAGGGGCTTCTTTTTTTATAGTCATCTCTGCAGAAGTTCGCCCTCTACTGGACATAACCCATATGTCATTAATCTTGGAAGCGGGGTGTGTGACATATTTGGAATAACATTGTGCATCAAGAAGACAGAACACATATTTACAGTATGTGCGCGAGTGATATATGAATATAATACTCACACATAACCGGGAGTTTGATGTGGATAAGCCCGTCAGGGCACAACTTATTTTATTTGTTTAATCTTACAAAGAGATGGCTGAAATCTGACTTCTCTTCATCTGGGCAGATTGTGGAAAAGATGGAATTGTCTGTTGCCCTACCTGATGTTTGCAGACCGAAAAGTGCCCCAAGTCTATGGTCATCAGCCCAGGGTTTACATGACATAGCTAAAGAAACACAGGAAATGTAAGAGCATATGGCCCAAACACAGAGGGAACAAGAGGCCCAGAGCATGGTCTATAATTACTACTTTATTAGTTTAACCCTGGGTTAATCCTGGTTTTAGTGGCCATCATGGAAAGTGCGTTTTTAGCCCCTAAAAAGTTGAAAATTACAGAGTATCTACCATATAAACCTACTTAAACCTTGGAAAGACAGGGAATCGCTGGTCGTCTTTAACACAGGGAAAGATCATATGCCATCAATCCCTCCCAGAAAATTAACCTACCAGCATGTAAACATCTAATCAAATATCACATAGAGACACGGTTATAAGGTCAATCATATGTCTTACAGAATAACAGAGGCACATATATAGGCTATATCAGAGGTTTAAATGATTAGGATGATAGTTAGAATTGGGGGGTGATTGAGAAGTCCCAAAGTGAGTGGGTAAGCCCAAAACCCAATTGTACTTGAAGGTTTAACAAAACTTCAGCATCAAATTTTGATGCTTACCCCATGTCCAGAGTGGTTGAACTAATTGAGAATGGGGTGGTCTCATCGCCACTCTTGATCTCACTAAGGGTTGCTGGCAGATTCACTTAACAGAGAAGGCAAAGCAGAAGACCACCTATTCAGCCCTGGGTGGCTGGTTTCATTATCTTGTAATGACATTTGGACTGTACGGTGCCCCTGCTACCTTTCAGAGGCTGATGGAGTGGTTATTATGATCACATTGGTATTATGCAGCTGCTTACTTGAATTATGTTGTCATTTTTAGCTCATATTGTAAAAGTCACCTCTGTAAGATACAGGTGGTACTGGATGCCATCAGTGATACAGGCCTTACAATAAATCCAGAAGTGTGCCCTAGGCCCTGAGGTAGTTAAACCTCAGGTGAGCCAAGTCAGTTCAAACCTCAACATTATAAATTCACTTTTTCAAATATATATCAAGGTTCTATTAAACAACCGATTATAATAAGAATTACCCAAAATGTAACTGTTGGTGGTACAAATCCATGCAAGCAACAGTGGTCCACCTCTGGTAGGGCTGCATATACATTAGACCTGTTTGAAGGGCAGGAAATGCTGACTGCTTTAAACCAGACCAACACCCTTGACCCGGTCCTGCAGATAGCTAACAAAAAAAAGCTTAGGGCGGGGGGCATCCAGAATGCTGGAGCCCCCCCCCCCCCCCCCCGCAGAATGCCCGGTATCCTTACCTTCACTATGAGCCAGCGCTGGAAAAGGAGTGGTCATGCGGGAGGGGAGTTCTGGTGGCCAGTGCCGAGGACACGTGACTGTTGCCCACATGTGCGCTGTGGCTAATTGCGGAACTCCTTTCACCGAGCTTGCTCGTGGTAAAGGTAAGGATAACAGGGGTTCTGGGTGGGGTTATGTGTAGGGGGGCTCCAGCATTCTGGATGCCCCCCCCCCCCAAGCTTCTTTTAATTAGCCGTCTGCGGGATCAATACCCGTTAAAGAAAAAACAAATGTTGGTCCAGTTTAACAAAAAGAGAGATAGAAGTGCCTTGAATTTATCTGAATGTACAGCTACTACCAAGATCAGATATGTTCCCTATTTATATGGGCAACAAAATAAATAATTACAGAGATGGGCTAACATAAAAAATGATCCATCTATTTATCTAGAAAAATTGACATGAACTACTTATTCCAGATAGTCTCAAACTTTACTGTATACTTTACTATCTACTTGCAAAAAAAACAATGGAAATCTGGAAGGTGGGAAGTAAAGGAAAGATGGGGGTGGGCCTTTCATGGCACCATATGGCTTATCAAATAGTGAATAGTGGGATCACTGATTTCATTAGGTCCCACACCCATTTTCTACATAATGGGTGTGGGGCCGCATTATGTCTCTGGGGGGCATCCAGATTGCTGCCCCCTCCCCCCACGCATAGACCCTAGCAATTCTTACCTGAACATCGGTCCTCTGGGCGACATGTGGCCCCAAAATTGATCGCTAGCAGTCTTGTGGGCCAGGGTAACATTGAAAACCCCCAAGACCGGACACACCAATGACCTTTTTGCTGTTCCCATCGTGTATGCACATGCTCTCGACCAATCAGCGATTTATGCACATGGTTAAGAGTCGGCATGGGGCCCCCCGCGCTCAGCCTATTGGAATGGGTGTGCACAGCTGCAGGGATGTAGTCGACAATCACGTTGAGGGACTGGAGGAAAGGTAAGGTGGTTGCGGTGATCTGGAGAGGGGGGCCCACACAGTACCCCAGGGGCCTTTTGTCAGCCAACCCTGGAGTCTTTTTTTGTGTTTTATCAGTGTTGGATTTAGGTTAGCTGGGCGCCCTTCATTGTGATAGGGGCAGTGCCTGTATGAATCAATAAGAGGGGGCCTCCCAGTGTTTTATAAATTTTCTTCATTGGTCCACTTTAAGCATAGACCAAGAAAGAAGATTTGTTTACCACTTTGCCTGGACTGTACCCTTAAACAACATGATTGTATTTGAGGACGGTAGTATGCTGTATAAAAAAAAAAAAAAAACACAAAAACAAGAACAAATTATAAAAGCAGAATTACTAACCAAATTGCTCAATCACCCTAAACCAAACTGTCCACAAGATGGCAGCAGGCCCCTGCAACATTTGTTTGCTTTTCTCAAGGCACAATGCATGCAAGTCATTCCGTACTTTTTGAGCACCAAAAAAAGGACTAGATATGGTGACATTTCACAGAGCGACATATAGAATAGTAATAACCCCATCATGCAAATATGCAAATATGTCAACCATAGAAGGAGTCATTAGCCCCATGTTTCATATAGATGGAGTGTGGGTCTTACATGCATGGCTGCATGCATGAAAACATCCATAATCACAATGTAAAGCAATGTAAAGCATAACAGGGAGCTGAAAGTCCTGCCATGACATTGCTAGAGCATCCGTGTCCAAGGCCAGAGGATCCTGGGACAGGGAGACAAAGGCCGGGAGCTTTTGATTGTGACGGGACGCAAACAGATCCACATCTGGTTGGCCCCAATGGTGACACGGAGATTGAAACACCCTGTTGCAGAGGGACCATTCTCCCAGGCGAGAGGTCCCACTGCTCAGGGAGTCTGCCTGCAGATTCTCCACCCCCGCGATGTACACAGCTGATATGCAGGGAACATTGTCCTCCGCCCAGGCCAGGATCAGAGACACTTCCTGGAGGACCCTCTTGCTCCGGGTCCCTCCCTGATGATTGATGTAGGCAACCGCCGTCCGGGTGTCCGAGCGTACCTGAAAAGGCAGGCCCCGAAGGTGATGAGTCAAATGAGTCAGAACCAACCTGATCGCCTGCAGTTCCAGAATGTTGAAAGGTGTAAGGGCCTCCCCACCCTTGGAACTGCAGGGATTTCCAGAAACCCCCCCAACCCGTCAGACTGGCATCCGAGGTGACCGTCTCCCAGCAGGGGGCCAGAAAGGATCTGCCCACCAACAGGTTCCTGGCGTACAGCCACCACGAGAGGGACCTCCTGACTAGGTGGGAAAATACCGTTTTGTGAGTACTCACCTTTAAAACGGGTATTATGAGTGTGCCATACACTCCACTTCCTTCTTCATGACATCTGGGTAATCTCCAGTAGAGGGCAAACTTCTGCAGAGATGAATATGCAAAAAAGAAAGCCCCTCCCGGTCCATATATACCTGGGACCTCCCACCAATTCCCCAGTGTAAAAAAGCAGTAAAGGGACCAGGAAGAACCAAATATAACCGTAACAATCAAAACCAATGGTTCACCATATAAAAGCCCCAGAATACCTGAAAAAAACAAGGGTGGGGCAAAGTGGAGTGTATGGCACACTCATAATACCCGTTTTAAAGGGGAGTATTCACAAAACGGTATTATTCTAAGTGTGTCATACACTCCACTTCCTTCTTCATGACATCTGGGACATCCAATAGCAGTGTCCGTCATGGGTGGGAACCAGAAACAGTAAAGAATGTACCAACTCAAACCACTGCAGCTTGCAGAACCTTGCGGCCAAAAACAGCATCCGCTGAAGCCCGCACATCAACCTTGTAAAACTTGGAAAAGGTATGAACGGAAGACCAAGTAGCAGCCTTACAAACTTGTTCAACAGAAGCCTGGTGCTGAAAAGCCCAGGATGCACCAACAGCACGAGTAGAGTGCGCAGTGATCCTAAAAGGGGGAGTCCTCCCCTTAGCAGAATAGGCCCCAACAATGGCTGACGAATCCATTTGCTAATCGTAGACTTAGCAGGCGCCAAACCTTTCCTGGGCCCGCAGGGCACCACGAAAAAGGAGTCTGTCTTGCGGAAGTAAGAAGTAGTCACCAAATAGTGCTTCACACAGCGAACAACATCCAAATTGTGCAGAACCCTCTCCTTGTCATTGTTAGGCTTAGGACACAAGGAAGGGAGAACAATGTCCTGATTGAGGTGGAAAGCAGAAACCGCCTTAGGAGGAAAATCCGGCTTAAAACGAAAAACCACCTTATCCTGGTGTCTCTCAAAGTAAGGGGCCTGAATCGACAGGGCCGCCAACTCAGAGACCCGCCAAACAGAGGTAATAGCCACCAAGAAGGCAACCTTCTGAGTGAGAACCGAAAGAGCAATATCCTGTAGTGGCTCAAAAGGAGGACCCTGCAGAGCCGAAAGAACCAAATTCAAATCCCAAACAGAAACTACAGCCTTCCGAGGGGGCCGCACATGCGCCACCCCTTGGAAAAAGGTCTTAACCAGTGGGTGTAAAGCAAAAGACCTCTGGAAGAAAACCAACAGAGCAGAACCCTGTCCTTTCAAAGTACTAAGCTGGAACCCAAGATCCAGATTATGCTGAAGAAACTCCAAAATCCTGGGTATAGAAAAAACCCTGCAAGGCAAGGCCCTAGCCTCACACCAATCAATATAGGACCTCCAAGTCCTATAGTAAATGCCCGAAGAGGACTGCTTCCTAGCCCTAATCAGGGTCTGAACAACAGCCTCAGACAAACCTTCCTCTTTCAAGATGAAGGTTTAAGCAGCCAAGCCGTCAAAGCCAGCGTTTGTAAATTGGGGTAAAGTAGATGACCCTGAGATAGCAGGTCCGGCAGCAAGGGAAGCCGGTACTGGTCTACGGCCATCCTTATAACGTCTACGTACCAAACCCTTCTTGGCCGCCTTGGAGCCACCAGAATCCTCCCCAGCCCGACAGGCTGGCATCCGTGGTAACCGTCTTCCAACAAGGGACCAGAAAGGATCTGCCCTTCACCAGATTGCTCAAGTCCAGCCACCACCGAAAGGACTGCCGAACCCTGGGAGACATCTTGAAAGGTTGATCCAATGACTGTGGGCTCCTGTCCAAATACGTCAATAGGAGAAGTTGAAGAGATCTCATGTGAAATTGTGCAAACGGCACCGCCTCGAAGGAGGACACCATCAGACCCACCAGTTTCATCCCCTGTTGGATAGAGGGACAAGGACTGGCCAGAAGAAGACGGATCAGGCCCTGAATCCCCTGCACTTTGGTCTGGGGCAAAAACACTCTGGCCCGACTGGTATCCAGATTCATGCCCAGAAAGGAAATCACTCGAGACGGGGAGAGAGAAGACTTGGTGCGGTTGATCACCCACCCGAACTTCTCCAGGGTCGACACCACCTGGTGGGTGTCCAGTTCCACCTGCTGAAGGGAAGAAGCTGAAATCAATAGATCGTCCAGATAAGGCACAATGCGAATGCCCTGAGATCTGAGCAGAGCCATTACACCCGCCAAAACCTTGGTGAAGATCCTCGTGCTGAGGTCAGACCGAAGGGAAGAGCTACAAATTGATAATGTTGATCCTCCACCACAAACCGGAGGAATCTCTGATGTGCCTGAAAAATCGGAACATGCAGATACGCATCCTTGATGTCTATGGATGTCATAAAATCCCCTTGGCGAAGGGAATTGATAGCCGAGCGCAGAGTCTCCATGCGGAACTTCTTGGCTCTGATAAACCTGTTGAGAACCTTGAGATCTAGAATGGGTCTCACCGAACCCTCTTTTTTGGGAACCGGGAAAAGGTTGGAGTAGTAACCCCTGCCTCTTTCCAACGGAGGCACCGGGCATATAACCCCCATGTCCAGAAGGTTTTTTACTGCTAACAGGAACCCCTGTGCAGCCTGAGACCCCTAGACGCTCTGGCCCCTCGAAAGGAAGGAGTGAACGAGCCCGCCCCCGAAAGGGACGGCGCTGTTTCCTCCGCTGACGTAACTTACCTCCTTTAGCAACAGCATCCAATTTATCTCCAAACAGCCGCGCACCCAAGAAGGGGAGAGCTATGAGTGACTTCTTGGCTCCAACGTCCGCTGTCCACTGACGGAGCCAGACCAGTCTGCGCATGGCCACCAGTAAGGCTGACGTCCTACTACACACGACAATGGAGTCTTCCATCGCAGCCAAGACAAAATCCATGAACAATTCGCACTTCTTAAGTATAGCGAACTCAGCGCCATCTGGATCAAGCTGAGCGTTACTCAGCCAGTCCCTGATAAGAGACCTGGTAGCAAGCAACACCAGGGCAGATGCACTAACAGGCCGCAGGGCCGAGCCCACGTTGGCAAATGCGTGGCACGCCATCTGATCAAGGCGCTTATCCTCGCCATCCTTAAGGGAGGTGGCGTCAGGGGTGTTCAGCACCGAAGAGTTGGTCAAACCTAAAACAGGCACGTCGACCTCGGGAGGAGAAGACCAGCGCTTGACCGCCTCCACCGGAAAAGGATACTTCTTATCCCATCCCTGAGGCACACCAGGAAGCCGGCTGGGCCTCTCCCATTCTCTAAGTATCAGCGCATCAAAATGACCCTGGGTAGGGAATTCCAGACGGCTTGTGGGCCCCAAAAAATTCCCCCTTCTTAAGAGGGGGCGCCTCAGGTGGATCAATATCCAACACCTCCAATAAATGTGACAAAACAGTGGCCGTATCAACGGCATCACCCAGCGACTGCCCGACATTGGAATTCCCAGGCTGACCATAATCAGCCTCTGAATCCGGATACAATTCCCCCTCCTCTAATGGGGAATAATCGGACAAATCAGCGGACTCGTCTTCAATATCCCACAAAGGCTGGGCCGACGACAACTGTCTCTGTTTAGCCTGGGCCTTCTTGCCCACCATGCTAGCAATCATTTCCTCTATGCTGGCCAACTGAGCCCAAACATGAGAAAGCGACTCCCCACTGGTACCAATGTCACTTGGGGTATGGATCAAGTGGGGAGGGGAAGGCGATGAAGCGGGAGGAGCCGACCCAGAAGGCTGGGTACCAGACTGCCGCGTTATGGCCTTTTGTGCGCATGGTATACAGATCAGCACATTCTCCCCCGTAAGGGATACCCAGCACCCCACACATGGCCCGGATTGTCCCGAAGGGATTCCGGGCCCGGTATCCTGCAGAGCCTCCATATGGTGAATTTTTGTGGTCAGTCGCAAGACCGCAGGGAATTACGCATAAGCAACCCGGGATGCCCCTTAAAAATCCCGGTGGGGGGATTTTTGGGTGGACAATTTTCATAACTAGGGACCCCAGGACCAGGAGGGACCCCTTAATATGCACATATACAGGGCAACCTGTAACACACAAAATAAGCCACATAAGAGCAGAACAGTGTAAAAAAAAGCCATAGCATTTGATCTTACAGCCACACAATGGAATATATATAGGTATATATATATATATAGACCTATATATATTATATATACCACAAACCAGCCAAACAGTGCAAATAAGGCATAACACACACACACATGTTAGAGACCAGTGGGGGCCCCCGCTAATTAGGGGCCCCCACACACACACACAAGCTAAGGAGATGGCCATCAGAACCTTACCACCCCGAGTGCAAAGCGGCCTGCCAGGGAAGATGGCCCCCACGCAGCCTTGTGCCTGGAAAGGGAGAGCAGGGGGAGGGCGGGCCAGCGCAGAACGCGCATTTGCCAAGGACACGCCCCCCTTCCAGCAACGCGGACCCCTAGACAACGAGCACTGTAATCGCGCCAAATAAGGGGGCGGGGCTACCGCGGCCGCGCCGAGAGCCCGGCCCTTCCCAAATGCAGCCTGAGGGGGAGAAGCTCCCCCAGGCTGTAGTCAGACCGTGTTGGCCAGTAAGCATCAAGCACTCACACACACACAAGTGAAACACTCACACAGTGACAAGGGCTGGGTAAAACGAAATATCGGCCAAAATGAAATATCGGCCAAAACAAAATATAGGCCAGGCCCCCCCCCCCCCCCGGAGGGGAATAAGGGAGCCGGAAGGGGGGGAATCCAGCCAGGAGCCGGCCATAAGCCTAACGGGATGGGGCATCCCACACCAGGATCACCAAGAAACCTGGAAACCGCCTACCCCATAGTGAGGTCTCACGGTGGAGCAGTGCTCGGTGCTCCTACCTTCACCAGGACCCGCAGCCTAAGCTGGGAGGCTCAATACAGGGTCATTTAGAAGGGTCCTGGCAGTAATAGGGATAATAGAAGGCCAGGTGCGAGCCCGGCTTACCTGTAAGCAAAGAAGTCCTCATCTTCTGTCTTGTCGCCTTCTCTGCAGAAAAGAAACTGGGGAATTGGTGGGAGGTCCCAGGTATATATGGACCGGGAGGGGCTTTCTTTTTTGCATATTCATCTCTGCAGAAGTTCGCCCTCTACTGGAGATTACCCAGATGTCATGAAGAAGGAAGTGGAGTGTATGGCACACTTAGAATAGCACAAGTACCTGGTCCAGGGACGCAGGATCCTTGTCCCATACTGACAAGAGGTGGAGTTGCAGAGGCCTAATGTGGAACTGGGCATAAGGGACCGCCTCGAAGCACGACACCATCAGGCCCACCAGCTGCATTCCCTGCCTGATGGAGGGATGAGGGCAAGATAGCAGGAACTGAACCTGAGCTAGACTGTCCACCTTCTGCTGAGGAAGAAAAATCCTTGCCTGAATTGTATCCAGATTCATTCCCAGGAAGGGTGTCACCAAGGAGGGAGACAGGGAAGACTTGGGATGGTTGATCACCCAGCCAAATGACTCCAGATTGGACACTACCAGCTGAGTATCCAACTCCGCCTGTTGGAGGGACTGGGAAGTGATGAGAATGCTGTCCAGATAGGGCAGCACGCGAAAGCCCTGAGACCTGAGCAGAGACATCACTCCTGCCAGCACCTTGGTGAACACTCTGGGAGCTGTGAGACCGAAGGGCAATGCCACAAATTGGTAGTGCTGATCCTCCAGAGCGAACCTGAGGAACCTTTGATGACCTGGAAAAAACAGGAATATGAAGGTAAGCATCTTTGATGTCCACAGACGTCATAAAGTCCTCTGGACGCAGGGAACTGATGGCAGAGCGCAGAGTTTCCATGCGAAAGCGCCTGCACCTGACAAATTTGTTGAGGATCTTCAAGTCCAGGATGGGCCTGACTGACCCATCTCTTTTGGGCACGGTGAAAAGGCTGGAATAGAACCCCTTGCCCCTTTCTCATAAGGGGACCTGACAGCTCCAGAAGACTTCAAACTGCCAGAACTAGAGCCTGAGCTGACACAGGGTCCTGAGAAATCTGGGATCTGATGAATCTTGGGGGCGGCCAGGCAGCAAACTCTATCTTGTAACCGGAGGACACTACCTTCTGAATCCACCGGTCTTCAGGAGGAGACATGAAACCTCCAGACGTGAGCAAAGTGCTGAAGCCATCCCCCCACCCGGATGGGTGAGGGCGCCCCTTCATGCCTGAGGGGGCTTGGGAGAAGACCTAAGCTTGGAGCCCCAGGCGGAGCCAGGGCACCCCCGTCCTCTGCCCCTACCCCAGAAATCTCCTCGGGCCCCGGTAAGGGAGACCCCCTCCCCTGTCTGGCACCACGGTAGGGGGAAGAAAAGGAGCCCTGCCCCCAAAAGGGCCGAGACTGCCGCCTGCGCTGGGGTAACCTGCCTCCCTTAGCAAACAGGTCCAGGTGGTCCCCAAACAGGCGTAGTCCATTGAAGGGAAAACCAGTGAGAGCTTTCTTGCCAGCGTTGTCAGCAGCCCACTGGCGTTGTCATCATCAGATGACTCTGAGTCAGAGAATAACTCCCCTTCTTCCAAAGGGGTATAGCCAGACAGTTCCAAAAACTCATCAGCCTCCATAGGGAAAAGAGTGACATCAGTCGTTAAGTGTCGCATTTTAGCAGAGGCCTTACGCGCCAAGGTATTAGCAAGCAACTTCTCAACACTAGCCAGTCTGGAAGACACATCAGGCTGAGAATCCCCACTGGTATGCAACTCAATGGGAGTCAAATTTAAGCTTGGGAGAGTAGGTGAAGCCGTACGAGATGCAGGCCCAGCTACTGGTAAACCAGGCTGCGAGAGCGCGAATCAGCACACGTGACAAGCAGCCAATAACGGCGCACCAGCGCCTGAGGTAACGCCGCCGCCAAGCGCGGAGCAAAGTGGAAGCGCGCGCGGCGGCAAATTTTTAAAACGCAACCAGTGCAACCAAACAAAATACAGTGAAGCACCAAGGCATAATCACCCCCCCCCCACCCGAGAGCTACAAGGGAGAGCGAGGGAGGGCAGCGGCCACTTAACATAGGGCCCACAGATAGAAGGGGCAAGGGGCAATAGGGCGGGAGGGGCATCCCATAGAGGCTCACCATATGCCTATACCGCCTACCCTTTGGTGGGGGATTGCGGTGGAGCAGCGCTCCTAAGCACCTGACAGCTGTGCTGCCTACCATCACCCGGACCAGTGCAGCCAAGGCTGGGAGGCACATTAATAATGGAACGGGTAGAAATAGTCCTAGAGGGCCGCAGGCTAATCGCCCCGCTCACCTGCGAAAAGAGAGAGACATCTTCTTGTCTTTCGCAGTCCAGGCTGCAGAGAAAATCTGGGGATTAGTGGGAGGTCCCGGGTATTTGAGGGGCCGGGAGGAGCCAATTTCGCTGTCTCTGCAGTCCAGCGCCATATGGCGGAGTAATACCCAAGTGTTATGAATCTTATCTGGAGCAGGACGTACTGTATACTAAGAATAGAATTTTTTTTCCCTAATGAAGCCACTGACCATAAATAATGAAGTATGGCACTAAATCCTGACCTACTCTTTTACAACTGGAGAAAAAACTTCTGAACACATGAATGAGTGGAGCAAATGTCCCTCAATAGAGCTGGTGTGAGAAGCCTGAAAATTAACCTTTTGTTTTTCCTAATGTGAAGCTATGATATTTTTTATATATTTTTGTTCCCATAGAAATTGTAAAAAAAAAAATCTTATACATGCAATCACTGTATATAGGACAATCCCTTTTGTTTGGTGCAGCATGGTGGGTAACCCCTTTGTTCTTTGAAGACTGGTTTGACTGTAGCTCCAGTTTCAGGTGTGCATTTGTATGCAAATTAAGCTGGCTACCTGTGATAGAATAAGCGGGGCCAGGGTATTCATTTGTGAGTTTTGCCTGGGCCAATCACAGACGACCTGCAGATTTCAAAATGGAACAAAGGGTCCACCTGATAAAAAACAGTAGGCTGGAGAGAGAGGGGAGAGATTTCTTTTGGAGGGCAGCTGGAGAAAAGATGTGCTGGTGCGCCTGACCAGACGGACAATGATGGGACTTTGCCTTGGGTAGATGGACCTGCATTGTGAAGCCAAGTACAGCAGCCATCTTGTTTGAACGTGGTCTGCTGATTTTCTGCGTGGAGCAATTAAAACAGATGAGTAATCCGTTTTAATATATATATATGCTTTTGCCCTGTTAGGCTTTCTATGTTGTTACACAGATTGTAGTATTTTTGTTTTGTACATTTTGCAAGGTATATAAAATAACTTTAAAAGTGCATCATCTTCCTTGGAGATTACTGGCAAATGAACTTATTAGACAAACAAGGCGTACTTTTTGGAGATATACATGTATTTGAGCTCTTAAGTTCCCTTATATATTTGAGGGCTGAAAATATATTTTGTAAATTTTAGATAAATTACGCCAAAGCAAGACACCTAATGTGCATAATCTTTATGGTCCCGGAAACAGAAGTGCACATAATAATGGGTGTGACAGAGGCCTAAAAGTAATAAAGAAAGCAAATAATGGAGTCCCGTGATTTACAGTAACTCCCATTCAGCTAAATATATCCAGTGAGGTTGCAAATGGCATATGGAGATCTATCCCAAAAATGGTCCAATTTATAAAAAAAGAAAGCTTTACTGTAAGGAAGAAAATAAAAGATGGGTTACACGAATATATAACTTGCATCTCCCCAGAGCCAGCCTGACAGTTAAAGTGATTGGCAAGCCAAAATGTTCAAAATATCAGTGGCTTACCTCTCATTGAGTTCCTCCATCACTCTCCTTCCTGCTATGTCTGTGTCTTAATGAGGAAATCATGTCCTCATTCAGCTTTCAGTCTCCACCCCGCTGACCTGGTCTTCATTTAACCTTTAGTGGACCAAGAAAGGAAACACCCTCCACTCCCTTCCCAGATGTCCTATTTGGCTGCCTCTCTCTGCAGCAATGAAACCCTGCACTCCTCCCTCCTCTCTGGTCACTATGTGGTGGCAGGCTGGAGACGCTCTTAGCCTGCAGCATCTCTCACCCCCTTTTTCTGGTCACACTATGTGCCGGCAGTAATAAATAGAGGCACAACAATGCACCTATTTTTTTGCTACGATATATGTAAAGCACACAGTGTGCTTACATCACATTGTTGTTGCCACACCAACTGTTTCTCCTAATTCTTTTCCCTGCATCTCCAATGCTCTAATATTTTCACAAATAACTTAGGAACTACAGGGTCTTTTTGAAAACAGATTGAAGTTTGGGACAGTGCAACAAATAGCCCGAGACTATGGGACAACAATCGGGCTAGTCTCAATCAGAAACCTATGTTGCAGAAAGTAGGAAAATAGGTAGGAAAATAACTGCAAGGTCACCCCTGGCATAAAGGTAAGAAAGACAGCATGATTACTGCTACTGAAGGGTAGAATGTGTAAACTTAGGCACCAATAAACTCAGCTTCTTCCTGGCTCCCTCGCCAATGTAAACATGGGGAGGTTGCATCCTCTGCATCTTTCCCATCCTAGACATTCAGATAGACTGGGGCAGGAGCGCACGTGCTGCAGGGGTTACAGCTGCTCGAGCTCATGATTGCCATAAACATAGATATTTGCCGAAAACTACATATACGGCAAACTGCTCTGATTGGGACCACCCAAGCTAGCCTGGAGACCAGGCAGCACATAATTCCCTCTACCATGTTTTAGGACTCACATGACTGCCAGCACCCTATCATGTTTGCCCAGCATGTTGTATACGACTGTGCGTCCATCAGCAGCCACATGAATAACAACAATCCCAAGATTGCGAAAGAGGCAACTATGGCCAGTCCAGGCAGGGGTGCCAATCAGTTTTGACTGGGCTTCCACTTTAATGGATTAAAAAAGGGTCAGCCAGTAAAAGGCGCCCAGACCCAAATATCAATCAACCACTAAAAGGAAAAACTAACAATTTAAACAATGCATAACAAAAGTAAGTGTTTGGTCAAAAACATATAATAGCCAGCGCTGTACAAGCCTAACTTCTGTCACATGGACACAGGCATGAAGCACACACTCTTGCTGGAGCTGCCTAAGCTCTACTAAGTACAAAACAGGTCCAGCAGTTAAAGGTTGGGTTTGTTTATGGCGATTAAACACCCATTTTTCCAATACAGGTGTTGATCGGCAGCTGGGTACAGGGGGCATGGCGATAAGTTATGCCTCCCATGCAAACACTGCTGTCTGCCTGAGATAATCTTACCTGCTCCCCGTTCCACCAGCAAAATGAAGCCCTGTGATTGGTCAGGTAGTCTTCACTCTATCAGCGCCAAAAGCAGCAGACCACATGACCACCAATCAGAGTGCTGCATTTCACCGGAGGAAGGATGAGCAGGTAAGATTATCTCAGACTGTCAGTGGTGAGTCCCAATTGGTGATCCCCCCCCCACCCACACACTGGGACCAGCAACCTTTTAGCATAAAATAGTTGTTGTTTCACTTGAAAGTGAGCCATAGTCAGCAGTAACAGGATGCAAATAGTTTTAGTTACCGTCCTTTGAAAGAAGCCTGTTGGCCACTGTACCACACAGCTATAAACAATTTTCCTACCTACATACATTTATTGACCCACTAATAAAACATTCATAAGCAACAACTAAAACTACTAATGTAAAGGAGACATAAGGAGATGAAATGGATTCAGGTTAATTCATAATAGCACAATGAACGGTACTCTTTATATAAATGGCACCACTTTGCTCCACCAAGGTCATAGCAGTGGAGAAGAGAAAAGTTATTCTGATACGCTTGTAAATCAGCCGTATTGTTTCCTCCATTATGTTCGCTCAAAGCTCCCTTTCACAACTAGCTCTGCATAGCAACCCCAAGCTTATCCAATGGAGGCAAACGCCAGCTGCAGCTTGTGCCCTTGAAACGTGAAAGCAAATCTTGAGTTGGAGGGCTGTGATTTCAAATGAAAAAGAAAATAAACACACTAATTTAAAAACCGCATAGGTACAAACACGGGCCTCACTGCAGTAACCCCTAAGCAACCAAATTGTCTGAAAAGTAACGCTACCTATTAATGGAGCGGACTGGAGTACATTTTTATGCATAAGCATTTGCGGCTGCAGAACTTGATTCTCTGATGAGATGAAGATACCTCTGCAGTGTCTAATGCTGATACAGCTGCTCAGACATGACCTTGACACATCCAGACGCCATATGCAAATTGACAGAAAGCTGCCTCTTTTGCTCATGTCAAGGCACGTGAGCTGCAGGTCATCCTAGTCTTTGGATGTAAACTTTTACTGCATTGTCTTTACAAACAAAACCAACAACGCTCAGATGCAGAAACTATCCTCTGATGATCCATTTTTGTGCACAAAACAAGCAGAAAAAAACAACACACTGACTAAGCTCATTACTCAATATTATATGGATATCAGAATGAATTTCCACATGTGACAGATTTTCTTTTCAGCATTAGAGTGAATAATACCACAGGAAATCAGACTAGTAGGTGTGTACTGCAGACTATGTATCAACACTACATAACTGAGTAAAATAATATATAGCTTGCCATGCTACCATAATACATCCTGCCCAAGGCAGCCAAAATGGTCAAAAGCTAAGACAAGGGTTAATGCTTAACTGCTCCCCAAGATTGCTTTATATAGTAGGTCCAAGCCTTTTTCCCCTCAGTGACAGCTCCCTTTCTCTGTACTAAGCTCAATTCAGATGTTTAAATAATAAAACAACTCACTTGATCATAAAAATTCTCCCCTTAAGGCGGGGTGAGTTTTTTTTATGTTAACACCCAAATTGAGCATATGGGAAGGGAGGGGTTTGGTGTTACAAAATGTTTGGACTTCCTCTTTAACGTAAATCTGTTACCTGGCTCCGGATGGTAGTGAGCAGCTTCCATGGGACAGTAACCTATTGGAATCAATAGGCTGGTGTCTTCCAGAAAAAAAGAAATGTATGCAAATGTACTGAGGTGGGGAGACTCATTTGAAAAAAAAATAATAGGTGTTTTTTGACAGTGTCAGAGGAGGAATGCCACTGTGCACAAGAAATACAATGCAACCATTCCAGCACTTACTCACAGTGGTGTGGTGGGATAAGTGCGCACAGCACAGCTGCCTATGTTTATAAGTTGTACTATATGTTTTTTAGAGGGTCAAATAAAGTGATGGAGGTACTTTAACCCTTTAAGTGCTAACCTACCTAAAGATTTTGCCACCCTCTGTTGCCAGACTATTTTTCACTATTTTGCACTATATATGTTAAACTGTGAACATATGTCCAGGGATTCTCCAGGAAAATTATATATTGTTTTTTGTCTGGGCTTTAACATGAAATGTCTTGTTTGTCACTTTTAGTGTATTTTCAATATTTGTGGGTGAAATATGTGCAAAAAACCTATTTTTTAACAATCTGTAGTGTTTTTTGTAAAAAAATAAAAATGTAAGTAAAAGCCCAACTTCTCCAGATTACAATGGTACTGTGGTCAAACAAAAAAAATAAAAATACAATTCTGTGAAATACTCACCTGTAGAATTGGTATTATACGTATACAGTACATCCTGCTCCAGATATTATTCTTACACTTGGGTTATCCTCCGCCAGATGGCGCTGTGCCCTGCAGACATGCAAAAACAGGCTCCTCCAGGCCCTTCATATACCCGGGGACCTCCCACAAATCCCTAGCATTGAAAAGCAGTGAACCAGAAGCCGGGAGAATTTAACCACCAAAAACAACTGGTAAAGATAACAATGATAACAATCACCATACAGTGGATCCAGAATAATGCAAAAAAACAGGGTGGGGTGGAGCAGGACGTACTGTATACGTATAATACCAATTCTACAGGTGAGTATTTCACAGAATTGTATTATTCTAAGTATACAGTACGTCCTGCTCCAGATATAATACTTACACTTGGGACCTCAAATAGCAGTGTCCATAAAGTAGGGTGGGATCCCCAACAAAAAAGGCAACAGCAGACAGTTTAAAGCACTGTCACTTGCAATACCTTGCGGCCAAGAGCAGCATGAGCTGAGGCTCTAACGTCAACCTTATAAAACTTTTGAAAAGGTATGAATAGAAGACCAAGTAGCGGTCTAGCAAACTTGTTCAACAAAAGCCTGGTGCTGAAAAGCCCAAAAGGCACCAAAAGCAGGAGTAGAATAAGAAGAGAAGCGAGTAAGAAGATTCTTCCCCTCAGTGGAATAGGCCTGTGTAACAGCCTGACAAGTCCAAACGCCAACAGTAGCCTTGGCAGAAGCCGAAAACCTTTCCTAGGACCAGAAGGAACCATCCCATCCAAGTAATGACCAGGCCCAAGGCCGCCTAACCCCCCGAAAACAGACGAGATCGGGCACATACAGGATGGAGTTGGCCGTAGACCCAAAGGAGCATCAGTTCTCCTAAAGGGCACAGTGACTACCAAGGAAACACTTCCAACACCTGTTCAAGGAATGCAGAACCCTTTCCTCAGCGTTGCTAGGAATAAGGCACAGAAGGAAGAACAATATCTTGAATCAATGAACATAAGACACCACCTTAGGCAGAAAGTCCGGCTTAAAGCGGAACACCACCTTATTCTGGTGTATCTCAAAGAACGGGGGCTAGATAGACAGAGCCGCCCGCTCAGACACACGTCTGACTGAAATAACAGCCACCAGAAGGACAACTTTGAGGGTAAGAACAGCCAGACAGCATCCTGACAAGGTCCAAAGGGAACACCCCGCAAGGCAGACAGAATCAATTCAAAACCCATCAGGGACCATAGGATTACGCGGGGGACGCACATGAGTAATCCCCTGAAAGAAGTCTTAACCAAGGAAACTGAGCAAAAGACTTCTGCAGGAAGGCGGACAGGGCAGAACCTGACCCTTCAGAGTACTGAGTTGGAGAATTCCAACTCCAACCCATGCTGTAATAACTCTAGAACCCTGGGAACAGAGAACGCCCGACAGGGAAGAGACCGAGACTCACACCAATCAATATGGGTACGCATACCCTATAATAGATGGAAGAAGAAGAAGAAGAAGAAGAAGCTTGCTCCTAGACTTCCCATAGTCTCAATCCCCAAGACAGATAAGCCTATCTCCATCAAGATGGATGTCTCAGCAGTCAGGCCATCTAGGCCAGAGTCTATAGATCGGGGTGACGCAAAGGGGCCCCGAGTGAGCAGAACTGGCACTCCTGGCAGAACGTACAGATCTACTGTCCTCAGTACCACCTCTGCGAACCACACTCCACTAGGCCACCCAAATCACTGGTCCCCCCATCCAGAGCAATTTTGCGCAGAACCCTGCCTAGCAGGGGGAATGGAGAAAAGACTTACAGAACAGAATGTCCTGCCATAACATTACTAAATCATTACTAGCCAGAGAATCCTGGGACAGGGGAACAAGGGCCGAAAGCTTGTGATAGTGACGGGGCACACACAGATCCACACTGGTAGGACCTCAAAGTGACACAAGGATTAGCACATCCTGTCGCAGAGGGACCTCAACCGGAGCCAATACCACTGATATGCAGGGAACATTGTCCACCACCCAGATCAGGATCAGAGACACTTCCCGGAGGACCCTCCTGCTCCGGGTCCCTCCCTGAATATGTAATGTAGGCCAAGGCCGTCAGATAGGCCTAGCTCCCCCGAACAGGCAGGCCCTGAAGAGGAGTAGGCAAGCGAGTTAGAACTAACTTGAACGCTCATAGATTCAAACATTGATAGGTGTATAGGCCTCCTAAGGGCCCCACCTCCCCTGGGACCGTAGGGACTTCCAGAAGAAGACCCCCCTCAACCTGATAGATTGGCATCCATGGTGACCGTCTCCCAGGAAAGGGCAAGAAGGGACTGCCCCCAGACAGGTTCCTTGAGTTCATCCACTACAAGAGGGACCTCCTCATCAGGGAGGAAGGTACACATACCCTGCTCCAGGGATGCTGGGTCCTTGTCCCGTAGGACAAATAGGAGAAGGTGCAGAAGGCCCCAGGGAGGACTGAGCATAAGGGGCCTCTTCGGAGTACGCCACCAATGGGCCCACCAGCTGCATCCCCTGCCTGGTGGAGGGACGGGGACAGCTATGAGGGACTGAGCCCATACAACCAGATTGTCCATTTTATTGCTGAGGAAGATCCTTGCTTGAACTGTATAAAATTCATTCAAAGGAATGGAGTTACCAATGAAGGGGACAATAAGGACTTGGGGTGTTTGATCACCCCTCCAAATGACTCCCAAATGGACACCCTCCAGCCGAGTATCCAACGTAGCCAGACGTAGAGACTGGGAAGTGATGAGGACGTCCAGGTAGGTCATCCATCGGAACGCCCCTTGGTCTCCTCAGAGACCACACCGCCGTCAGCACCTTGGTGAGCACTCTGGGAGCTGAAGAGAGGCCAGATGACAAGGCCACAATTATCAGTGTTGGTCAACCAACGCAAATCTGAAGAACCTCGGTGTCCAGGGAAGTGAAAATAAGCGGGACACAGGGAAGTGAAAATAAGCAGCATTGAGCTCCACAGACGGCAAGAAGCCCCCGATGCGCAAGGAGCTGATAGCCGAGCGCAGTGTTTCCATTGCAGAAACCGCCTGTAATTGACGAATTGCTGAAAATCTGTGAGTCCAGATTGGGCCAGACTGACCCATCCTTTTTTGGGGAACTGTGGAAAGGTTGGTGTAGCGGCCCTTGCCTCTGCCTATTAAGGGCAATCTGCAAGAGACCCCCAGACCCTGCAGGCCTTGCATGGCCTGCACCAGCACCTGAACAGAGGCAGGGACCAGGAGCACCCGGGAGACGATAATCTTGGGGGAGGCCGCACAGCAAACTCTATCTAGTAGCCGGAGGGCACTACCTCCTGAATCCACCAGTCTGAGGCGTGATACCTCCTGGCATGAGCAAGGTGCCGCAGACGTCCCCTCGCCCAGCCGGGCGAGGGCGCCCCATCATGCTTGAGGGGATTTTGGTGGAAGATTTAGGCTTAGCCCCGCCAGAGGGGCCAGGGCGTTGTCTGCCGCTCCTGGGGCAGGAGTCTGCACGAGCTCCCAGGAAGGACACCCTTGGTTCTTGTTTTACACTATGGTAGGGAGGGGGAGGGGTTACCCTGCCCCGAGGGGCCACGACGGCCGCCTACGTTGGGGTGATTTGCCCTTTCTTACCAAACAGGTCCAGACGGGCCCCAAACAGGCGTTGCCCTCTAAAGGGAAGCCCAGTAAGAGTCTTCTTAGCAGCATCGACAGCACCCCACTGTCGCAGCCAAACCTAGCGACGTATAGCCACCACAAGGTCCTTGCACACATTCTAATGGTGTCATCCAGTGCTAATAGGATAAATTATACAAATACATCACAACTGGAGAGCGCATTAAACACATCCCAGGGGAGATCCTCAGGGTGATGATCAAGCATCTTTCTGATGAGGGTTCTAGCGGACGCTGCAGTAATAGCTGCGGCACAGACCGGGCACAGCGCCGTCCCTGCACAAGAAAAGGCGTGGGAGGCCACAGATCAATGCGCCGGTCCTCAGCATCCCGAAGGATACTATAAGCAGGGGCTGTAATAAAGGGGGGGTTAGGAACCCCTACGATCGGCGCATCCACCACGGGGAGTGATGACTAACAATTGACCACCTTAGGGGGAAAAGGGTATTTCCTATCCCAGTCGCCTGGGACCCCTGGAATTTACTGGGGAAATCCCATTCCTTGAGTACAAGAGCATGGACACGAGCCTGCTCTAGAAATTCCAAGCGCGCTGTCGCTGTATGGAAATGCTCCCCTCTCGGCTTGGAGGCCTCACCAGGGAGAGAGATAGACAGGACCTTAAAGACCTTAATCAACAATCTCACACTGGCCCCAGTATTCAGGGCCAGAATCGTCATGACTCCTCGGCCTCTCATCAGATGAGCCTGAGGCAGAGACCAGCTCTCCTTCATCAGAAGGGGTATAGGCACACGGAGTAGTGAACTCCTCAGTTCCCATAGGACAAACAGAAAACAGGAGGCGTCAAGGGCCACTTCTTACCAGGGCCCCTGTGCCCTGACAACCTCGCAATAATCTGATCAGCCGTAGGCAGTCTGGAAGACACAGCAGGCTGCAAATCCCCACTTGTATGCGACTCAGCAGGAGTGAGATTTAAGCATGGGGAAATAGGTGTATTGAAGTGAGGTGCAGCCACTGGCAAGCCTGATTGCAGGGCCAGTGCTTGCTCGGCACATGGTGCGCAGACCCGTGCCCTGTCAGCATCAGCATGGGGTTGACCACACGCTATACACAGCCGGTCTTGTCCAAGAGGGACCCCGGTCATATAATTCTGAAATGCCTCCATATGGTGATTATCTAGGCACAATATGCCAGCAGGGATTTACGCAATAGGCAACCCTGGATGTCCCAATGACCCGCTAGGAAGGTGGGAGAATTTTACAAGGCCCGCTATAATTTAACCCGGGCCGGGGAAGCCACTAGATTCAGCCGTCTGAAAGACATAATGGGAATAAAGGGTGTCAGAGCCATGCGCAGTAATAAAGAATCATGAAAATCGCCCGCAAGGGCACTTACAGACCAAGGGAGGAGGAGGGTCGTTACCACGTGCGCACGCGCGACTAGCATCAAAATGGCGCCAAGCGAACCTCGAAGGGCGGGCCAGAGTGGGCCGTGACGCGCCAAACCAGGTCCCCGCCCCCCCCCCCCGAAGAGCGCGAAGCTCTAAGACAGTAGTCAATATTGTAAGGAGAAGCAAAGTGTATGACACACATAGCATAGATGATTTTGCCAATGGAGACGCCGCAGCGTCTGGGGCGCAGCCGCCCGGCACAGCACATCCAATAAAGGAAAGAGACGAGCGCGGCGGCGGCAGATACACAATAAAAAGGCAAACAGCGCGGCTCTGACACCAAGTTACAAGTCAAGGACAATACTAAGGCCATAATCGTGTAATCACAGTACACTTGAGACCGCCACACACACACCCCCCCCTTTCTTTCCGCCCGAGCTATGGTGGGGAACAAGGGAGGATGGCGACCCTTTACACAGGGCCCACCGCTACACGAGGCATGGGGCAATAATGCAGGAGGGGCATCCACTAGAGGCTCAACATCAGCCTAAACCGCCTACCCTTTGGTGGGGGACTGCGGTGGAGCATGGCTCCGTTAAGCACGCATGGTGCTGCCTACCTTCACCCAACCAGCGCAGCCCAGGCTGGGAGGCACATCACATCAAGGATGGGTGGGAATAGTCCAACAGGGCCGCAGGCTGTAATAGCCCCCCGCTCACCTGCGAGAGAGTGATACTTCATGTCTTCGCAGTCAGCACTGCAGAGAAATCTGGGGATTTGTGGGAGGTCCCCGGGTATATGAAGGGCCGGAAGGAGCCTGTTTTTGCATGTCTGCAGTGCACAGCGCCATCTGGCGGAGGATAACCCAAGTGTAAGTATTATATCTGGAGCAGGACGTACTGTATACTTAGAATATTCTGTGATTACTCACCTGTAGAATTGGTATTATATGTATACAGCACGTCCTGTTCCAGAAGATATTCCTTACACTTGGGATATACTCCAGAAGATGGCGCTGGACTGCAGAGACAGAAAAGTGGCTCCTCCCGGCCCCAAAAATACCCGGGACCTCCCACAAAATCCCCAGTATTGAAATGCAGTTAGCAAGAGACCGGGAGAACTATAACCATTATATGAAAATTTGAACATAAGAACAATCACCATAAAGAGGTAACTAAAGATAATGCTAACAAGGGTGGGGTGAAACAGGACGTGCTGTATACATATAATACCAATTCTACAGGTGAGTAATCACAGAATTGTATTATTCTAAGTATACAGCACATCCTGTTCCAGAAGATATTTCTTATACTTGGGACATCCAATAGCAGTGTCCGTAAAGTAGGGTGGGATCCCCAAAAGTAACAGCAGACAGTTTAAACCACTGCCGCCTGCAGAACCTTGCGGCCAAAAGCAGCATCAGCTGAGGCCCTAACATCAACCTTGTAAAACTTTGAAAATGTATGAACAGAAGACCAAGTAGCGGCCTTGCAAACTTGTTCAACAGAAGCTTGGTGATGAAAAGCCCAAGAGGCACCAATAGCACGAGTAGAATGAGCAGTAAGGCGGAAGGGAGGTTCCTTCCCCTTAGCAGAGTAGGCCTGAATCACAGCCTGACGTATCCACTTACTGATAGTGGACTTAGCCGGAGCCAGGCCTTTCTTAGGTCCAGACGGAAGCACAAAAAGAGCATCAGTCTTCCTGAAGGATTCAGTAGCCACCAAATAGAACTTCAGAGTTCTATGTCCAAAGAATGCAAAACCCTTTCCTTAGGGTTACTAGGATTAGGACACAGAGAAGGCAAAACAATGGCCTGATTGAGATGAAAGGCAGAAACAACCTTAGGTAGAAAATCTGGCTTAAAACGAAACAATACCTTGTACTGGTGTCTCTCAAAATAAGGAGGTTTGATGGAAAGCGCCGCCAACTCAGAAACACGCCTAACAGAAGTAATAGCCACCAAAAAGACCACCTTAAGCGTAAGAATGGACAAAGGGGCCCCTTGCAAGGGCTCAAAGGGAGACCCCTGCAGGGCAGACAAGACCAAGTTCAAGTCCCAGACTGGTAACATAGGCTTACGTGGGGGACGCACGTGAGTAACCCCCTGGAAAAAGGTCTTGACCAGGGGATGCTGAGCAAAGGATCTTTGGAAGAAAATAGCCAAAGCAGACACATGGCCTTTCAGAGTACTGAGCTGAAGACCCAGATCCAAACCATGTTGGAGAAATTCCAGAATCCTAGGAATAGAAAACACACGACAGGGAAGCGAGTGGGACTCCAGTCAATGTAAGTACGCCAGACCCTGTAATAGATGGAAGAAGAGGACCTCTTCCTAGCCCTGATCATGGTATTCACCACCGAGGCAGGCAGCCCTTTTTCCATCAAGATGGAGGTTTCAAGAGCCAGGCCGTCAAAGCCAGCGTTTGTAAATTTGGGTGGCGTAAGTGTCCCTGAGTGAGCAGATCTGGAACCTGTGGTAGAGCGTACTGATCTACTGCCAACTGCACGATGTCTGAGAACCACACTCTTCTTGGCCAACAGGGGGCCACCAGGATGGTTGGCACCCCTTCCTGAACTATCTTGCGCAGCACCCTGCCCAGCAGTGGAAAACGGGGGAAACACATACAAGAGCTCGAACCTCGTCCAGGACATTGCCAGGGTATCTGTGGCCAAGGCCAGAGGATCCAGGGACAGAGAGACAAAGACTGGAAGCTTGTGATTGTGATGGGACGCAAATAGATCCACGTCCGGCTGACCCCAGCGGTGGCACAGGGAGCGAAACACCCTGCTGCTGAGGGACCACTCTCCCAGACGAGAGGTCCCCTTGCTCAGAGAGTCTGCCTCCAGATTCTCCACCCCCAGGATGTACACAGCTGAGATGCAGGGAACATTTTCCTCCGCCCAGAACAGTATCAGGGACACTTCCTTGAGGGCCCTCTTGCTCTGGGTCCCTCCCTGATGATTGATGTAGGCAACCGCCGTCTGGTTGTCTGAGCGGACCTGAACAGCCCGACCCCTCAGGTGAGGGGTTAAGTGGGCGAGAACCAACCTGATTGCCCTCAATTCCAGAAAGTTGATAGGGGCATGGGCCTCCTGAGGGCCCCATTGACCCTGGAATTTCAGGGACTTCCAGAATTCCCCCCAACCTGTCAGACTGGCAACCAAGGTGACAGTCTCCCAGCAGGGGGCCAGAAAGGACCTGCCCCCCAGCAGGTTCCCTGAGACCAACCACCACACTAGAGACCACCTGACCTGAGGGGACAAGACAAACACCTGATCCAAGGACACAGGGTCCCGATCCCATACTGACAAGAGGTGACACTGAAGAGGCCTCATGTGGAACTGAGCATATGGAACAGCCTTGAAGCAGGACACCATCAGGCCCACAAGCTGCATTCCTTGCCTGATGGATGGATGGGGACAAGACAGCAGGAGCTGAACTTTCTCTTGAAGGACCTCCACCTTCTGCTGAGGAAGAAAGATCTTGGCCTGAGCTGAATCCAGAACCATGCCCAGAAAAGACTTCACCATGGAAAGAGACAGGGAAGATTTGGGGTGATTGATCACCCAGCCAAATGATTCCAGTGTGGACACCCAGCTCTGAGTGTCCAGCTCTGCCTAATGGAAGGACTGAGAAGCAATAAGCATGTCGTCCAGGTAGGGAAGAATGCCCTGATATCTCAGCAGGGCCATCACTCCTGCCAGCACTTTGGTGAATACCCTGGGGGCCGAGGTGAGGCCGAAGGGCAAGGCCACAAATTGGTAGTGCTGATCCTCTAGAGCGAACCTGAGGAACCTCTGATGACCTGGAAAGATAGGGACGTGAAGGTAAGCATTCTTGATGTCTACAGAGGTCATGAGGTCCCCTGGGCATAGGAAAGTCACAGCTGAGCGCAGAGTCTCCATGCGAAAGTGTCTGAATCTGACAAACTTGTTGAGAAGCTTTAAATCCAGGATAGGTCTGATGGACCCATCCTTTTTGGGCACAATGAAAAGATTGGAATAATAGCCTTTGCCCCTTTCCTTCAAGGGCACCCGGCAGATGACACCTAGGTCTAGAAGGCCTTGGACAGCCAGGGAGAGACACTGAGCTGACAAAGGGTTTTGAGCTACACGAGATTTGATGAATCTTGGGGGCGGCCAGGCTGCAAACTCTATCTTGTAACCAGAGGAAACTACCTCCTGAATCCACCGGTCTGAGACATGACGCCTCCAGACGTGAGCCAAGAGCCGAAGCCGTCCCCCCACCCGGATGGGTGAGGGCGTCCCTTCATGCCTTAGGGGGCTTGGGGGAGGACTTAGTCTTGGGACCCCAGGGGGGGCCAGGGCGGCCACGTCCTCGGCCCTTGCCCAAAAAATCTCCACGGGCTCCAGCAAAGGAAGCTCCCCGTCCAATTCTGGAGCCCCTGAAGGAAGGAGAAAAGGCACCTGAACCCCGAAAGGACCGGGGCTGCCTTCTACGCTGAGGTAATTTTCCACCTTTAGCAAATAAGTCCAAACGTTCCCCAAAGAGGCGCAGCCTCTTGAAGGGAAAACCAGTGAGGGTATTATTGGCAGCATTGTCAGCTGCCCACTGGCGAAGCCAGACCGAGCGGCGTATAGCCACCAACAAGGCAGAAGCCCTGCCACACATTCTAATGGTATCATCCAGGGTAGAGAGAATATATGCAACAAATTCCTCACAACGCAGAAGAGCTCTATACTCTTCACTACCAGCATCATCAGGGGCTCCATCTAAGAGACCCCTGAGCAGGCTTTTAATAGCAACAGCCGTGATAGCAGAGGCACAGACCGGACGGAGCGCGGTCCCAACACAGGCAAAGGCATGGCAAGCCACCTGATCCATGCGCCTGTCCTCCCCATCCCTCAGTGTAGTAGAGTCAGGGGAATGCATGATGGATGTGTTAGACAACCCCAGAACTGGTGCATCCACCTCTGGAGGACATGACCAACGTTTAACTCAGCAGGAAAAGGATACCTCTTACCCAACTCTTTGGGAAGCCGGCTAGGCTGTTCCCACTCCTTGAGAATCAGATTATTAAAGTGAGTTTGTTCAGGAAACTCCAAGCAAGGCTTAACAGTAAGAAACAGCTACCCCTGCTGCCGCGGGGCCACGGCAGGAGGAGAGATACAGAACAATTCAAAAATGTGAGCCAAAAGTCTGTCAGTATCATCTGAAGCCCATGGGTCAGATCCAGACTCAGCACAACCCCTAGGCTGATCCTCAGATGATTCTGAATCAGAGAATAATTCCCCTTCTTCCAGGGGGGTATAACCAGTAACATAAAAAAAAGACTCCTCAGCTTCCATAGGACAGAGAGTAACACCGGGTGCCAGATGTCGCCGCTTAGCAGGAGCCTTACGCGGACCAGAACCAGCAATATGCCTTTTAATGCTGGCTACCCAGGTAGCCAAATCAGGTTGAGACTCCCCACTGGTATGCACCTCACTGGGAGTCAGGTGTAAGCGTGGGGGGGTAGGTGAAGCCAGAGGGGGAGCAGCACTAGACCCAGCCGCAGGTAAACCAGACTGCAGGGCAAGTACCTGCTGGGGGGTACACACACCCTGACATCAGCACTTATAGGGGATACCCCACACGCCACACACAGCCGGGCTTGTCCCGAAGGAACCCTGAGCACGTTATCCTGAGAAGCCTCCATATGGTGATTATCGCGGCACAACAGGCCAATAGGGATTGACGCTAATAAAAGCAACCTGGGATGCCCCAATAACCCGCTAGGGAAGTGGGAGTAATGGTATGTAATAGCCCTCCAATAAGAGTTAACACTAAATAGAGGGGATAGGACCGGGAGAAACACAAAGTTTGAGCCGCCTGCAAGACATAAGCAAAAGATCCCATAAGCGATATGCAGTACAGATATATAAATAAATAAGTCAGCCCGCAGGGGCACTTACGGACCGAGATAGTGAGACGCCAGGCACATGCAGCAGAAAATTAAAATGGCGCCCGCATATACCCCGAGGGGCGGGCGGCGGAGATAGGGATGCAAAACGCGTCATCCGCAAGGCCCGCCCCCCCGAAGATCGCGAAAACGCGCCCACCTGACAAGACCAGCCAATGATGGCGCAGCAGCGCCGTGTGGCGGCGGCAAAAGAAACCAGTGCAATCAATTCAACAGGGATCAAACACAACACACAATAATACCATTCTGTGAATACTCACCTTGTACAATGGGTATTAAAAGTATGCAGCACGCCCTGCTCCAGTAATGATTCATTACGTCTGGGATATAGTCCACAAGAGGGCACTTTACTGCAGAGATGGCAAAAAAGAGGCCCCTCCCGGTCCATATATACCCAGGACCTCCCACTAAATTCTCCAGTATAAAAAAGCAGTAAGGGAACCAGGAGAAGCCAATAACAAGATTAACAATATTAACCAGGAAACATTCACCATATAGAAGATCCAAGAACAAAAACTCAGGGTGGGATGGAGCAGGGCGTGCTGCATACTTATAACACCCATTCTACAAGGTGAGTATTCACAGAATGGTATTATTCCAAGTATGCAGCACGCCCTGCTCCAGTAATGATTCATTACATCTGGGGCATCCAATAGCAGTGTCCATAAACGGGTGGGGATTTCAAAAAGGCAACAATGTGCAGCTCAAACCACTGCCGCCTGCAGAACCTTGCGGCCAAAAACAGCATCCGCTGAGGCCCGAACATCAACCTTGTAAAACTTGGAAAGGGCATGAACAGAAGACCAAGTAGCAGCCTTACAAACTTGTTCAACAGAAGCCTGGTGCTGAAAGGCCCAGGAAGCCCCAACAGCACGGGTAGAATGAGCAGTGACTCGAAAAGGAGGGTCCCTCCCTTTAGCAGAATAGGCCCTAATAATGGCCTGACGAATCCATTAAGTAATAGTAGACTTGACAGGCGCCAAACCCTTCTTGGGACCCGAGGGTACCACAAACAAGGCGTCCGTCTTCCTGAAAGGCGCTGTAGCCACCAGGTAGTATTTCAAGTTCCTGACAATGTCCAGAGAATGCAAGGCCCTCTCCTTGTCATTACCAACATTAGGGCACAAGGAAGGAAGCACAATGTCCTGAGGTGAAACGCAGAGACAACCTTAGGCAAGAAGTCTGGTTTAAAGTGGAAAACCACCTTGTCCTGGTGTCTCTCAAAGTAGGGGGCCTGAATAGACAGAGCCGCCAACTCAGAAACACGCTGGACAGAAGTGATAGCCACCAAGAAGGCAACTTTCAAGGTGAGAATAGACAGTGCAGCCTCATGCACAGGCTCAAATGGAGGACCCTGAAAGGCAGACAATACCAAATTCAAATCCCAAACCGATAACATGGGTATGCGGGGAGGGCCCCCATGAGTGACCCCCTGGAAGAAAGTCTTGACCAAAGGATGAAAAGTAAAAGACCTCTGGAAGAAAACAGCCAAAGCGGAAACATGCCCCTTCAGAGTCCTAAGCTGAAAACCCAAATCCAGGCCATGTTGAAGGAACTCCAGTATCCGAGGAATGGAGAACACCCGACAGGGAATAGCCCTAGCCTCACACCAGTCAATGTAGGTCCGCCAGGTCCTGTAATATATGGTAGAAGAGGATTTCTTCCTAGCCCTGACCAGAGTCTGAACAACCGAATCAGACAGATCTCTTTCACTTAGGATGGAGGTTTCAGCAGCCAGGCCGTCAAAGCCAGCATTCGTAAAATGGGGTAACAGAGCCGTCCTTCAGTGAGAAGATCCGGAACCGGGGGCAGAGGATACTGATCGACCACCAGCTGCACGACGTCTGCAAACTACACCTGTCTTGGCCACCTGGGGGCCACCAGAACAGCTGGCACTCTTTCCTGAATCAGCTTGCGCAGAACCTTGCCCAGAAGGGGAAACGGAGGGAAGAGGTACAGGAGACCGAACCCCTGCCAGGACAGAGACATGGCATCCACCGCCAGAGCCAGAGGATCCTGGAGACAAATGCTGGAAGCTTGTGATTGTGGTGAGAAGCAAACAGATCCACGTCCGGCATCCCCCACCTGTGACAAAGGGATAGGAAGACCTCGCTGTTGAGGGACCATTCTCCCCAGGGGGCCCTGCTCAGAGAGTCCACTTCCAGATTCTCCGCTCCTGGAATGTAAACCACAGAGATGCACGGGACATTGTCCTCAGCCCAAGACAGGATCAACGACACCTCCCGGAGGGCAGCAACCGCAGTCCGGTTGTCGGAGCGAACCTGAACCGGCAGGCCCTGGAGGTGAGACGCCAGCTGCGCCAGCACCAACCGAACCGCCCTCAGCTCCAGAACATTGATGGGGGCCCCACAGCCTCTGGAACTGGAGGGCTCTCCAGTAGCCCCCCCAACCTGACAGGCTGGCATCCGTGGTGACCGTCTCCCAACACGGTGTCAGAAATTATCTGCCCCGCAGAAGATTCCTCGAGTCAAGCCACCACAGGAGGGACTGCCATACCAGAGGAGATAGAACAAAGGCCTGATCCAGAGACAGGGGACTCTTGTCCCAGACCGACAGAAGATGGAGCTGAAGGGGTCTCATGTGAAATTGAGCATAAGGAACTGCCTCCAAGCAGGCCACCAGCTGTCCACCAGCTGCATCCCTTGCAGGATGGATGGATGAGTGCTGGACAGCAAGAAATGAATCAGAGCTTGAAGAGAGTCCACCTTCTGCTGAGGGAGGAAAATCCTGGCCTGAATGGAATCCAGAGTCATACCCAGGAAGGGGGTCACCCGGGACGGGGAGAGTGAGGATTTGGGATAACTGATCACCCATCCGAACATTTCCAGGGTCGCCACCACCGTCCGGGTGTCCAATTCTGCCTGTTGGAGCGAATGGGACGTAATGAGAAGGTCGTCCAGATAAGGAAGAATGCGAATACCCCGGGCTCTGAGAAGGGCCATCACGCCCGCCAACACCTTGGTGAACACTCTGGGGGCAGAGGTGAGACCGAAGGGAGGTGCCACAAATTGGTAGTGTTGTTCCTCTACCGCAAACCTGAGGAACCGCTAGTGCCCTGGGAAGACCGGCACATGAAGATAAGCATCCTTGATGTCTACTGAAGTCATAAAGTCCCCCGGGCGCAGGGAGCTGATAGCGGAGCGCAGAGTTTCAATGCGAAAACGTCTGGTCCTGATGAACTTGTTGAGAAGTTTTAGGTCCAGGATGGGTCTGATGGCTGCCCAAGACAACCAAGGCCGAGTTCCTGCTACACATCCGAATGGTGTCATCTAAGGCAGAGAGAACATAGGTGATAAACATTTCACATTGTGACAAGGCTCTAAATTCAGCACTAGAAGGATCCTCATGGGAGCAGTCCAGAAGGCCCCTGAGCAAGGTCCTAATAGCCACGGCCGTAATAGCGGAAGCACAAACCGGGCGCAAGGCCAAACCCACACAGGCAAAGGCGTGGGAAGCCAGTTGGTCAATACACCGGTCCTCACTATCCTTCAAGGTAGTGGAATCAGGGGAATGCACAACAGAAGTATTAGACAACCCCAAGACAGAGGCATCCACCTCGGAGGGAGTTGACCAACATTTGACCACACCCGAGGGGAAGGGATACCTCCAATCCCACCCCTTAGGGATACCGGGAAGCCGGCTAGGCCGTTCCCATTCCTTGAGAACAAGATTATTAAAATGCGTCTGTTCTGGGAATTCCAAATATGGTTTCGCGGTACCAAACAATTCCCCCTGCTGCTTAGGTGCCGCTTCAGGAGGGGAAATGGAAAGTACTTCAAAAATTTGAGTCAAAAGCCTATGGGTGTCATCAGCCTCCCACTGCTCTGAGCCGGCATCAGCGCATAGGCAATGCTGATCGTCAGAAAGATCTGAATCTGAGAATAATTCCCCTTCCTCAAGAGGGGTGTAGTCAGACAAATCAAGGAAATCATCTTGTTCCATAGGAAAGGCCGGCGCAGCAGGCGCCACATGCCGTCTTTTAGCTGGAGCCTTACGGGCTGCAGAGCTAGCAATCAGTCTCTCAATGTTGGCCAGTCTGGCGGAAACATCAGATTGAGACTCCCCGCTAGTGTTAATCTCACTAGGGGTCATAATCAAGCGAGGGAGTGTGGGGGACGAGACAGTAGGTGCTGACCCAGGCACAGGAGGCCCAGATTGCAGTGTAAGGGCTTGCTGGGCGCAGGGTACACAAACCCGCACATCATCGCCCACATGGGATGCCCCGCACACCACACACAGCCGGGCTTGCCCCAAGGGGACCCCGAGCACAATATCCTGAGAAGTCTCCATATGGTGAATTTGAAGTCGCACTGACCAATGGGAATTACGCTGTGCAGCTACCCGGGATGCCCCTTAAATTTCCACTAGTGGGATGATTTGGTATTAAATATTTAAGCCCCCAATGTTCAATATGGGTGATATAGGGCACAGGACCGGAAGAAACCTCTAATTCAGGTTGTCCCGTCTGAAAAACATAAAATAATACCCACAATCAGTATATATATATATATATATATATATATATATATATATATATATATATATTACTTAACCAAGCATTATATACAAGGAAAATCATAATAATAATAACCCAAGCCCGCAAGGGCACTCACGCACGCCCGAAGAGCTAGCACTCCACACGCACCAGACCAGGCGCAGGCGCTGAGAGACACAGGCGGGGCCTAGCTATCGGCGCGGTCGCGCAGGCGGCCCGCCCCTCCTGTGTCTCCCATCTTGGTCTGATGCGTGTGGAACGCGGGGACAGGCTGCAGACCGGCCACGCTGCAGCCAATAGAAAACAAGCCGGCTCCCGCTGACGTCAGCGGCCCGCCGCCGAGCGCGCGCACGGGCCATTCAAATTGCAGACAGTACAATGAATGAGGAGAGGAGGAAAGAAGCGCTGAGCCAATGTGTCAGCGCTCGAAGTACAGTGTATAAGTAAAAGACATGTAGCAAAAACATTCACACATGCAAACAGTAACACCCCCCCCCCGACTAACCGGGCAAACGGGAGAGGGCTATAAGCGGACGGGGCATCCCATATCAGGCTCACCAACCTGTGCCACCTACCCTTTGGTGGGGGATTTGCGGTGGAGCAATACTCCATTAAAAAGCACCTCTAATAGGTGCTGCCTACCGTCACCCGACTATGCAGCCAAAGCTGGGAGGCAAGTAAATAGTGGAACGGGTGGGAATAGGACACAGGGCCAGGGGCTGTGCAGCCCGGCTTACCTGCGAGGAGAGAAGCCATTATCTTGAACTTCTCAGCCCGACTGCAGAGACTAAACTGGGGAATTTAGTGGGAGGTCCTGGGTATGTAAGGACCGGGAGGGGCCTCTTTTTTGCCATCTCTGCAGTAAAGCGCCCTCTTGTGGATTATATCCCAGATGAAATGAATCATTACTGGAGCAGGGCGTGCTGCATACTTGGAATATATATGCAAAGACATGCACCCCCCCCCCCCCCCCCGAGAACTACAAGGGAGAGCAAGGGGGAAGCAACGGCCAGCCTAAAGGGAGCCAACTGTGGGGAAAGGGAGCGAGGGGCATAAAGTGCGGGAGGGGCATCCCATAAGGCTCACCATGGGCCTATACCGCCTACCCTTTGGTGGGGGGCTGCGGTTGGAGCAGCGCTCCTTAGCACCTGCCAGCGGTGCTGCCTACCTTCACCCGAACCAGAGCAGCCTGAGCTGGGAGGCAGTAGAAGGAAACGGGTGGGAATAGTCCTACAGGGCCGCAGGCTAATAGCCCCGCTCACCTGCGAGTAGAGAGAGACATCTTCTAGTCATCGCAGCCAGGACTGCAGAGAAGAACTGGGGATTTTGTGGGAGGTCCCGGCTATTTATGGGGCCGGGAGGAGCCACTTTTCTGTCTCTGCAGTCCAGCGCCATCTACTGGAGTATATCCCAAGTGTAAGGAATATCTTCTGGAACAGGACGTGCTGTATACTTAGAATAAAGAAAATTTGGTTGCAGTTTGTGGTGACCAGCTGCAGACTAATAGTTTGTGCTGCGCCCCCAACCCAAAAGTTAGTGGGTTTGGGAGGACAGACACTTCCGATACGATGTGAATTGGGATGCCACAGGAGCAGTCAGATGTTTTTGACTGGAGATCTCCCATACTCCCCTGCTGGTGCCAGGTAGAGCATCCTCTGGTTTGCTGGTGGGCCAGTCTGACTCTGAATACTTTTTTGTTCAATGGGTTGCATGCTCTCCTTGCAGCAGTACAGTTTTTTACATAGATTCTTACAGCTTTACACAATTACAGGGTCAATTTAGAAAAAGATTATATAGTTGTGCAGCAGGTATAATATAATGACAATTACAGTTTACAGAATGACTCCTCCTACTCCTATTGATCCACATTTCAAGAAAACTTTAAAAAACTCAAGCTAAAGAGACAGTCCAGGCAACAGCAATGGTGAGGCAGCATGCTGCTCACCCACTGTATGTCCCATGTGCAAAACTCCAAATCATGTCATTCTTGCACATTCATTCCTCAAGAACCACATAAAAAGAGGTCTAAAACACACTTTGGGTTCTTTCAATGAAAGCAGTACGACAAGCCACAGTGCTCCTACAGCGGTCTCTAACCACAGCACTGTATGCTCACAACTCAAAGCTGAACCATGTCATGCTCTTCACAGCTGAACCATGTGCCATAAATCAAAGCAAAGAAAAAGGCTTCACTTAGAATACATAAGGTAGTGACATGTAATCTGAGATTTAAAGATACTTTGAATTTCAGTTCATTTTACACATTTGCCAAGGGGGTGTGGTATGAGGAATTCAGTGTGTGCCTTGACAGGGATTTTAAACTCTATCTACAAGATGTTAAAACCTAAAAATACAACTTTATTGTTTATGTTGTTGGATGTAAATGTCTCAGGAGATGGGGGTAAGCACTGGTTGCCTGGACATGCGTTGGTAAATGTTTAGGTTAGCTTACATGTCATTGGGTTAACTGTGCCCTATTCTGAAAAGAAACCTGTCCAGTCCCACCACCGCTCCTCATTGGACTGCAGTGTGCAGTATAGTGTAGAGGACTTGCTCCATTATTCTGACTGCCAGTCAGCCAGCCTGCTTCTACACTACAGCTGCATCTTTTAAATACTATTTGTAGAGCTTGGGATCTCATGGCTGAATTTTAGGATGAAATTAAATTAGTTATGAATATTTCTTCAGAATATAAAATGTCACTTAGATAACAGTTGTATGGCTTTATATTGTGCACACATTTCTCATGTACTTAATATGCTAGAACACCAAATTATCTCCAGCATAATTGGTGCAATTCAGCTTTAGCTTGGCACATCATTAGCGCTCAGATAATTTGTCCCTGTTACATCAGAAGGGGTTTTTCATCAATTTGCCAACGCCCCGTCTCCTTTAACTAATTAAGAGTACAAAACTTTTCGTTGGAAGGCTATTATATGAGCCAGAGTCTATTATGCCAGAATTTAAAAAAAACTGTTTACATAGCAACTACAGAGTTTGCAATATGCATCACCTTGCAGAACACTGACTGCTCTTTAAACTACCGTATATATTTTCATTTTGCAGACCCAAATTACTAATAACTGCAATCATAGGGTTCAAAAACAAATGGCAAACCAGACAAAATATGCAGTATTTCTATAAATGAACTTTCCTAATAAACTAAGCTACTTGGAAGTATCAGCATTCATTTGGTTTGAAAACAATTAGGAAAAAAAATTTGGAATCGAAAACTTTAGAAAAATAAACAGCAAATACTATATGTAAAATGTAATTAATGGCAAACAGCAAGAGACGTATTCCACACTATGGTCACTCTGCCGCTGGCCGCGCTGATAGGCTGCTTGCGATCACGTGGACCCATCACCCCGAGCAGCATAGCAGTGCAGCCAGCAGCTAAGCCTATCAGCGCTGGCCCTGGATGCTCCACAGCAGCCATAGAAGAGGACCCGGAAGAGGTGGCTATTTTTGACCATAGTTCCTCTTTAAAGTCAGTGTCCAGGGACACTGAAATGTATTCCCATTGTGTTGGGTTAAACTGTGTTCTCATTTCCTTTCTTTTAAAAAAAAACTAAGCTATATTGCCAGTGTAATTTTAAAAGGTTTACCTCATGTTCCTCTCATTGGAGTGGCAGAGCTGAGTCATACAAGCACACTGTGTGCATTCATTTATATTGAGTAACAATATAGGGTGCTTCACTTTAAAGCATAACAAAATCCAGAAGCGGCTGGCCTGGGATCTAAAAGATTCCAGGGCCCCCCGCTGGCTTTTCATGAATTGGGATGCCTCAACCTCCCACACACCAACGGTGCATGTGCACACTCTCGTCCAATGAGAGCCACCTTCTGTCATTGGGTAGGCGGCTCTCATTGTTTACAATGCCTTTCCCAGGCCTATCTGAATGGCTTCCTATTCAAGTCAATAAAAGCCACCTGCTGACTGACGTATTCACAGCAGATCTCATTGGACGAGCGCCCACGCATGAGCAGTTGGGTCTCACACAGCGGGGTATAGAAAGAAACCTGGGAAAGACAAATTCACAGATTTTGTTCCGCTTTAACCTATCACTAAGAAAGGGGGTGTTAACCTGATACTAGTTTTAGGATTGAATAGGTGGTCAGGATACAGAAGAAGAGCAAGAAACTCCCCTTCCTTTTTGTGACCAGAACAAAGAGACAGCGTTTCCAGAACAAAGAGACTGAAACTGTATTCGGTAATCTGCCAGATACAAATGATTTTAAAATTTGACTGTTCAATCCATTTATGTATAATCAACCATCTGCTTACAATTCTACAACTCATTTAAATTTCTCAATTTCAACATCAATACTAGGAGCCTATTTGCCTGCCCAGTCCATGTGTGCATCTTATTATACATAAACCACATAAAACATATATCCATTATTTAGACAAATCTGTCCTAGAAGCACAGTATTATTATTATTATTGTTTATTTATATAGCGCCATCATCTTCCGTAGCGCTTTACAAAGTAGTAATTACAGACAGGGCAGAAACATACGGTACATATACTAATTCAAATGCAGTTGTACAGAGTTGACAATGGATATTCTGAATACAGGATACAATTGGGGAGAGAGTCCTGCCCTTGCGAGCTTACAGTCTAAAGGGTATGTGTTGCCCTATTGTTTTCTTTTTTGTTTAGATATGGAGAATGTGCCTGGTACAATTGGCTATTTGAAACGCCAAATAAGAATTCTCTCCTTAGTAAATTAACTCCTTATCCTTTCCCTGTGTGCGCTAGCAGTCCAGTCGTGCAAGCCCTGTCGATTTAATCACCCAATCACTGCAGTAGACACTTAAATACATGGGTGACAAAAAAGATTACAAAGACATTACCCATGATCCCCTGCCATGTGAGGGCTGCTGGGACCACATCTGCAGGACAGAGTAGTGAGTGAATGTTTTTTTACACTTTAACCACAAAAGCAGGGTTAGAGGAGACTGTTCCTGCTGCAGGGCTTGCAGTTGTAGTATAGTTGCTTTCAAAGATTAAAGGTCTGTTCAGGCAATGTAATACGTCTAAGTCCAGCAGTGTAAAACTACTAGGTGCCAAAACAGTCCCACAGCATGCAGCCCAGTTCTCAATTTAGTGGTGACCTCCAAAACCTACATCTGCCTGAGTATCAGCCACAGTGTCTGGAGCATGCCCACTATTCATTACAATATGCTTTTAGGATGCCTGTCCCTTTCCTTCTTCCTAGGATGTCCAAAAATCAGGAATAAATGCTCACTCAGTCCAGGCATCAGTAACGCACATAACTGGGTAAACACTCTTGGTCACCAGTGCAGTGACCATGAGATGCATGAGAATAAGGAAAAGTAAGTATTTTCCCTTATTTCTGTTTCCTAGTGGGATTCAAGCAGACAGACATCCCAAGCCCAGAGGTGATAAAATGCACAATGGGTAGTTTTGACTTTAGGACCACCCTAAAAAGTGGGGACAGCAACTGATGTGGCCTGTGCACAGAGTGCTCCAACTGAGCTCAATGGGCGCCTTAATTCATGGGAAATGCTGTGTACAGAGGTGCTCAATATTCTCAATGGAAGGACAGACCACACCAATCTGCCCTCTTGGATTCTAGGCAACCAGCGGCAAGGGAGCAACTGGGAGGTAGGCACAGGAGTCTGGTGCCAGAGGGTATGTTCTGCTCTGTGGGCATTCCAATTACAGTCATTCAGCAGCCTATTATAAAAACAAAAGGGTACATACCTTTTGCCCCACCACCACTGATAGGTGCCAGTCCAGCGATCAACAACTCACTGATCGCTGGATTTTAGCCCACAGCACAGCCTATGATCCTGTTCTGTCCAGGGCCTCAAACTTCATTCAAACTCCTTGTTGGACCACTCTCCTGCTATCAGTCTCAGAGGTATGGCCATACCCTGTCCATTCACTATAATGGAGGGGAGCATGTCAGGCCTCGGCCTGCTTCCTCTATTGGAATGAATGGAGGGGGTGTGGCAGCACACCTGTGTTTGATGGTGCGTCACAATTCTGACCCACCATGGTCAGGCCCTGGACGGCGTGAGATGTGGCAGCTGAGGCGGGGGCTTTGATCCTGGAAGCAGGTGAGTTACTGATCACCAAACTAGTAACAGGAGACAAAAGGTAAGTATTCATTTGTTTTTGTAATAGGCTGCTGATTCACTTTAAGTAGTATTGTGTGCTCAAAGCATAGATTTTAAGCTGTTGAAAGGAGACCATCAAATACAACCTCCCCCCAAAGGAGAAAGAGAGGGGGTGTACAACAGTGACACACATAAGATGGTAAATCTATCAAGTTGATACACTGCAATTACAAAAAAAAATCTGAACTGAGATGACATTTTGACTGGAGTTCTGCTTAACATGTCTTCCTGCCATGAAGGTGCATAACTGCCAACTGAACAGTAAGAGACACAGCAGTACTGTTACGGTATCTTTTCAAATGCAGAGGCTGTAATTAATACTCTCAAGGGCCCTCAGATACAATAAAGAGATGACTTAGCAAATGGCATATATCACTTTTGGAAATGTAACATAAAAATACTAATAAAAGCATTGAAGAATAATCTGACAATATATTTAGGCAATAACACAAGGAATTCACTGTGTACTATAGAAATATATTGCAACCGGCACACAAACATTTGTTAAAATTCCAAACCATGTTAAAAATGTGCAGCCACACGTGAGGTCACGCCACTTTGCAAATGATTACACGCAAGAGATCATGTTATTACTTTACAAGCAGGCAGTCGGCACCCAAGAACAACTGTTTCAACAAAGACCAAAGACTCGGATTCAACTTAAAAACACACTGAGCAGGTGTATAGATCTGAGTTACTAAACAAAGAGTGCATAACTCAAATGGTGTCAATGATCTACAAAAATATTCTTTCTATCCTCCAGCTTTGCCATTTTCCACAATGGCAACTGTTTATCTTGTCTATTAAGATCAAATTAAAGTAAAAAAAACAAATCTAATATTAAAAAATAAACTAAAATTCAAACAATCATCAATATCTGTTGAATTGAATAATAAAGCTGCTTCTTAAACAACAAACAGCTATTTTACTTTCCCTAGTGTTGTTCCTGCGTACAGCGGAATCCCGAATTGGGATGCCCCACTGTGTGTATCCTCCCAGGTTGCCTCATACACTCACCTTCATTCCGCTCCCACGGCACAGACTTGGCTCAGACAATCAGTGCCCTCGCTGCCACTCGGCTCCCTTAGGCGCCACTGAAGCCCCCGAGTGGTACCAAAGGAAGCCAAGTGTGCCGCCAGCCGCATCCCCCACCCACCTTGCAGCAGTGGCGTACCCGCGCCACTCATTCAGAAAGGCCAGGAGCGGGTGCAGGCACGGCTACGGTTGAGAGGGGATGCGGCCGCAGCGCAGAGACGTGGTGAGGACTCGGGAGAAGGTGAGTGGATCTGGGCATCTTTTAGACTCCAGGGCCACTGGAATTCCTCTTTAAATTGTTATTATTATCGTTCATTTATATAGCACCATCATCCTCTATAGTGCTGTAGAAATTAAATATTTGGGACAAGGTAGAAGCAATCAAAATCCCCATTTGTGTTGCTATGGCTTTTATAATTGGGCCCTCCACAGCCATCCCCCGACAGCCTGCTGAGGTACAGACCAGGGAGTAGTTCTGATGAATTGAACAACTACTGATGATTGATCCCTGTTATTCAATAAAATAATTGTCCACTCACACATGATTGTATTTTTGCCATGCACAGATATGTGAAATCGGATAATTTACCCCAAAAAAGAAACAAGTCTGCTACTTTTGTATCAATTGTTTGATTTGGTTCTCTTTATCTACTTTTAGGAATTGTGTGAAACATCTCATGTAGTAAGTCAAATGTATACAAAAATTCTGAAGGGTTCACAAACTTACAAGCGCCTTCATCTATATGCTTAAAAACAACCTTTACAGGAACTGAGCAGTGAAATTGTATAAAGGATCTGAAATCAATCCAGCCAGGAAGCAATGTGACTAAAAGAACTGCTAATAGGCCTAATATAGCCTTCTTCAGATTACAGACTATGGGGGGGGGGGTAGAGCAGAGCAGGAAATAAACGCTGTTGCTGCATTTGGCTGTGAATCCTGCATCACTTGCAATGGCATTTTAGAAACCGTAATTAGAAGTGGAGATAAGGATTAAGGGAGACAAAACAAACCATAAAAACACAATAAAGCACAATACAAAATCCTAAAATCACAGTATATTCCCCTTTTTAAACTAAGAATACCCCGGGAGATCAAAGAAATAAGCCAGTCTCTTTGCAATCTGATTATTCTAAAAAAAGAAATTCAACCTATATTTTAAATATAGACACAGGAGACTAAGAAGACCAAAGAACCAAAGGGTCATTTTACTGGTGCATGTTGTATAATAAGCAGCTGAATGTGTGCTAGTCACTACTGTCCCTAAAGCCAGTACCAACCATAAATCCAAATCTACAATAGCCTTCAAATGTATAAACAATGTATAATAACTGCAGCATACAGGAATATGTATTACTAAATCTGACCAGGCCCTAGTACAGCCATTAAAGGGATTGTCCAAGCAAATACAAACACTCACCTTTAGTCGCTCACAGCTGATCAGCGATATTCTGGGGGTTTGAAACTTACCTCTGCCAGATAACCAGATCACGCCACCCTTACGCCAGACCATGGCCCTCAGTCGCATTTCTGCCACCTTGGTTCTTCCTGGCATCAGTCACAATGACTGGCCACACCCACTTCATTTTAATGATTATAGTGAATGTCCTGACTGACACGAGGGGAGAAATTTAGCTGCGTGGGACTGTATGTGGTGTTTATTGTTGTTGCCTGGACATAGATTTTAAAAAGGAACAAAGCCCGAGATTTTCACTCTCTTGGGTTTTGTTTCTCTTTCAGGTTGGGATGTGGGGATTCCACCAGAGACAAAGCTAGTGTTTGTACTTGATTGGGCAACTGCCAAGGAATACTAGTGCTGCGGATGCCAACTAAACGTCCACATGGAAACCTTCGGAGAGTACTTGAGGACCAAAGCACCTCCTTCATTCTCCCAGAAATGGAGCGGAATGTATCTTTTTCTCCTGTCAGGGGTTTCTTTTTCCAGCGAGTTGGGGAAAAGAAGAGCCTTCCCCTTTAGCAGAGGTCCCTAGATGGACACCTCTGAGGGCCATGTGTAGCCCTAAATAGTAGGAATATGCCTGGACAACCACTTAAAGGGCTGCACATATTTTGGGTGTTTTTTACATGCACTACATCTTCAATAAAATAGGTTGTTGCGCCTCTTAAAGTGGACCCCCTCTCAGCTCATACAATAACCTCTAAACTGAATTGGATACTCAACAGTTACAAAGGCACACCGTGCTTACTTTCTGTACATGATGCCATGTGACCAAATATCTGATAAATAAAGTAGGCATAGGCCCTGATGGAGTCACTAGCTCTGCACCTCATAGTTACAACCCTGCCAACTGGGATAAGAGAGAATTGCTTTGGCTGCAAAATGTTGGCACATCGGCCCATGTACAGTATTTGTAATCAGTTTCACAGTAACTTCTACTTGAAGATCTAATGCAAGGGATTTTCCTGTAATTTTCACACAGAAAAAAGATTCAGCTTCTCTAATTTTCAATGGTTATATACATTAAGATAACGTGTTAAAAATGAAAGCTAGGGTCTCAGAAGATATTTATGTAAGAAACAAAAAGAGGGCTTTTGTAAGACCATCTGTACTCTTGGCAGCAGTTTTCTTTTCATGGTTTTCATGGTCCCTGCATGCTGAATTTCACATATACCTGAGGGCAAAAGCCTGAGACAGCAGTGTCTGTGTCTGCAGTGGTAGCCATGAGCATACACTACGCATGTAACACAAGCATCACACATCTGCGGATAAGAATAGCCCTTACTGACTGCAGCCTGCTGCTCTGAAAGACTCTTGGCTACACATATCTGTTACATTATTGAGGTAACTTTCATGAGACATGTCAGTATCCAGTGTCACCAGGCAGCCACACACAGAAGGCATAATGCAAAGGCTCAAATGGATGTGAAGCCATCCAGCAAATGTAGGACTGGACAGTTGTGAGGTAGAGCTAGGGAACTGATACATTTACAATGCTGAATCCTGAAAAAGGCTGAATTAACCCGTGTATCAGTGATGCAAAAAATAAAAAAAAAACACACACAAAATATATATCTATCTGCACTTGCAAACAAAAACAGCAAACATGGACAAGCTAATCATTTTGGTACCCATGAATAGAAAGAATATATGTTAAACTTTACCTGTACTTGTAGCAGGCAATAAACACAATTTAAAGTGGACCAAAACATAGCCATAGAGTGTAAAGCCGATCTGGGATGCCTGCCCAGCACTATAAACCCCTTGCACAGTCCCCAATCAATTGCATAACTCTCCAGCGGCATGCCCCAGCATTGATACAGCATGCCCATTCCCTCCACCAGGAGACACTTTGAATGGACAGGTAAAAAGGGGTAACAGGGGGTCAAAAGTTTAATACTTTTCTCAGGAGTAAAAAAGTGCCATTGACTTTCATTGTCTTCCAATCTGGTGATTCATCAACAGTTACATTCTCAGGCTTTTTTCTCATGAATTGAATTTTTTACTACCATGAATTTTTTTTCAACTCTTAGTGAATCAAGGCCAACATTGTCTCTAAATGCAAAATCATGCACTTGTGAAAGGGTGATTTCGCAAAATTGATTACTAAAATCTGCAAGATGAGTGGACAATGTAGCCAGGCAGTGGGGAAAGCAAACAGGATGCACGGCTGCATAGCTCGAGGCATCATCAATAGGAAGAGGCAGGTTGTGATGCCGCTGTATAGAGCCACATCTTTGTAGTTACAAAAGACACTACTATCCCTACAGAATGTTGCAGTTTCTAACCAGTACAAATGCCAAAACCCAAGACAGCAAACGCGTGCTCTATTTAGATTGGCGTTGTGCAGCTTTGGCCTTTCTAACCTTTTAAAGAATTTTGCTGTCTGTGAGCCTGATGCCAACAAAACATGGGTGTCTGAAACAGGGAATGTTACTGGCACATTAACCACTGGTCATCACTAGTCCTGACCACACTCAAAGACTGGAATAAAATGTTGGAATAAAATCACAGGCAGAGGTCATCACTCGTCATCATTTTTTCTCAGATGTAAAAGTAAACAAAGTAAGAAAAACAGTAATTAAAGTTTTCTGCAATAGTCCTCCTATTAGCAATATTACCACTTTCTGCTGTCAATCAGCATAGCACATAGAGCACAGATAGACAAAGAGGAGCTGTTTAATATAAGCACAAAAAATAACAGCTATGAGGCCGATTCATTAATAGCGCCAGGTAGCGACAGATGAGCGACTGTAGCGTGATTTTTTCAGCGCCAGCCAGTATTCGCTGTGCTTGCCCGGCGTTTGCTTGTTGACAGCGACTCAGTCGGTGTGCGGTAATGTTGAATACGGGCTTAGGGGTCGCTGTTTCACAGGTTCCGCGTTGTATGTGAGCGCCTGACAACGAATGGCCAGAGCGAACGGCTAGCTTCATATTCATTAACAAATCACGCTCCGAATTTGCTGTCGCTGTCCATTCCTTGTTTAAACCCCAGAGCGCTGGCGGCGATGGGTGTTAACTAGTTTTTAACCCCTAAACAACCATATTTTTTGATTGTAACATTATACATGTTTTTAGAATCATTTTGTAATATGAATACATTAATATCAGACCTGTAAGATCAATTCTGCACAAATTTTTTTTTTATTTTTTTTTTACTTTAAAAAAAATCCTAACATTGCAGAAGTGGTCTCCGAATTTTTGACATAAAAAAAAAAAAATTAATACCAATTAATTATGATTAATTATAGATTGCTCCATTGAAATGCATTGGACATCGCCAGGGAGCGACAGCTCATACCTGGCGCTGTGAGGGAATTTGCAGCGGCGCTGTTCGGTCCAGGCGGCTTCATGATGAATGCCGTGCTAGCCGTCACTCTCGCCGGCGCTAGCCTCATTTTGCTTGATAAATGCGTCATTGTGACCGCCGCCGGGCGTACTTGAGTTGGTAGCCGCCGATAGCTGGCGGTACCTGGCGCTCGTCAGACACTACCTGGCGCTAGCCCGTGATAAATAAGGCCCTAAGAATCCTGGACTGAGAATCCTTATGATCCTACAGAGAGCAAACTAAGGGCTTTATTTATCAAGGAATAGCGACAGATAGCGACTGGGGAGCCGGCCAGTAAAGCCAGGTACCGCAACTAGAACGCCGGCTCCCCACCACAATCACACATTTATCAAGCCGATACTGCTTAGCGACTGAGATAGCGCCACCTAGCAACTCATTCATCATTATCCCAGCCTCATCCCACAGCGCCAGCGAACATCCTTGAACAGCGACAGGTATGACCTCTCGCTACCTGGCGCTCTCCAATGCATTTCAATGGCAGAATGTATTTTAATTAATAATTATTTTTTAATATTTTTTTTTTAAATTTCTCAAAAAAAATCTGTGAACACTTCTTCCTTTGAAAATGTATTTTTTGGGGATTTAAAAAAAATTTTTTTTTTTTTGCAGAATTGATATTACAGGTCTGATTTTAAACTATTCAGGTTTGAATATTATTTCAAAATCATTCCATTTTTTTTTTTGGGTGGTTTGGGGGTTAAAAAACTACTTTTAACACATCGCCTACTGCGCTCTGGGATTTAAACATGCATTTCACAGCGCTAGGAATTTTTAAGGCTGATTTTTTAATGAATATGGTGGGTGCCGGTCGCTATGTCCAGTCGCTATCGTGCGCTCCCATACAACGGCGAACCTGTCAAATAGTGACTCAGCAGCTTGTATTCAACATTACGGCACACCGACTGAGTCGCTATCATCCACCGAACAATGGCCAAGCACAGCGACTACTAGCGGTCGCTGTCAAAATACCGCTACAGTCGCTCAACTGTCGCTATTAATGAATCAGCCTCTAAGTAACTGGACTATGTGTAGCCCGAGCCTGATACAAAAGTACAAATTCAGAATAGTCTTATCTTAGAACTTAAATGTCAGAACTTTAGAACTGTCCGTCCTTATTACAAACCAGTATAAAGTGACCAGCACTGCATTGTGGTCATCATTAAATTATCCACAAAACCACCCACCATCATTAATAGAAAAGCAAAGACAATACATCATCTCACATCACAACACGCCAGACAAAGCGCCTACAATGGTCCCAAAACCAGCAAATGTGACAGTAACACACTTTGCTAGACACAGAAAGATCTTCTTTGCATGAATAAAACGCACACAACCTCTGCAAAGCCACGAACACACAATCATTTCTGCATGACAGATCCTAAAAAAAAGTATTGGCTGAAGTTGATATTTAAAGGGGGGAAAACTAAACCCAGTTTGGGGGAAAAACCTTACCTCATCAATGTTTTGTCCCTATCAGACAACAGAATCGGACACTATAGCTGCAGGGTAAGGATCATGAGGGGACGTAGTGATTGGTTGACTAGTGCGCCAATCACCCACTTAGAAGCCAGAAAATGTAAGGACGGAGCAGGTAAGATTATTGCAGGAGGTTTTATCTTATTTTCTGCCCAAATCAGGCTTCTTTGTTGGTTCTGTGGCAGCAATGGGAATGTATGTACCCCATCCCTAGAGGAAATTCTCATCTAACACTGCTGAGACTATAGTGTCTAACTCTATGGATAACTAGCATCCTTACCCAGACCTGCGTTCTAGTCTCTACCTCTTCACGTACCCCAATACCTTTGAAGCCCCCTCCACAAATTTAATGTTGGTCATACTAAATATCCAGAGCACATTTGCTGGTGAAATGTTCCTTATTCCCTGATGTAGGCACACACGTTACCTTATTTCTTACAACCAAACCTGATTATGACCTCCAGCACACTTGCAAAAACTCCAGTGAACAATGGGAGTTATGCTATTAATTTGGTATGGCAAGTTTAATTTTGGGTGTGAACTGAAACTTACATCTGAACTTAAAGAGGAACAAAACCTGGTATCTTTAACTATCCCAGGTTTTGGTCCTTGCCCCGCCATTTGAAACCACCAGTAAAACTTACCTAACTGCTGAGCCATTCATGGACTCTTGCCCAATCAGCGCTGTTTGCCATGCATATTTAAATTGCTGTGGGAGCCAGGGCAAAGTTGAGTTTTGCGCCAACCCGGGGGGTTTCACACAGCGGGGCATCTTGATTTAGGATGCCCTAGGGGAACGCCAGCGACTGGCCTTGGAGTCTTTTAGAATTCAGGGCCAGTTGCCATGGGTTTTGCTCCACTTTTAAATAAAGCATAAGGACGTGCTAAAAATCACCTGCACATTAAGTGAGGTATATCATTTTTCAGGTTAGGTTGAAAACAAAGGAACATTATGGGGTATGAGGTAAAAAATGTTGAATTCTATAGCCTACCCCGTAGAGTGTTGTTTCCAAACTCTCAACTATACTTGTACTTACATCATTAGAAAAATGATTCACCTTACCTGTAAAAAAAAGCCCATCACAAGTACAAGTGATTTTGGGGAAAACATGATAGCAAAAAAAAAAACATGTTTTAATGTTTAGCAGTGTGTCTTATCTGGCACTGTAGGGAACGCAGTGCACTCACCCCATTTCCGGCGCTGTTGATAGATGGGACACTACCTGCCACTATCACAGGCTTTTTGACTTGACAAATACACCTTTTGCACTAGGACCTGACATTCACCTGACACTCATCTAGCATTGTGTGGCCTTAGCGTTTCTTAAATAAACCCCTAAGACCTTCTTCCAATTCCAATTGGCACCCAGTCCCATGTATCCCTGTCCCACTATCTTGTCTCTACAGCTCAGCCCCATCAATTCCTTTCCCTCCAGCTTTGCCCCATCCATCCCTGTCCCCTCAGCTCTACCCCATCCACCCCTGTCTCCTCAGCCCCTTCCATTCCTGTCATCTCAGCTTTGCCCATCCAATCCCTGTCCCCTCAGCTCTGCCCCATCCATCCCTGTCTCCTCAGCCCCTTCCATTCCTGTCATCTCAGCTTTGCCCATCCAATCCCTGTCCCCTTAGCTCTGCCCCATCCATCCCTGTCTCCTCAGCCCTATCCATCCCTGTCTCCTCAGCCCCTTCCATTCCTGTCATCTCAGCTTTGCCCATCCAATCCCTGTCCCCTCAGCTCTGCCCTATCCAGCCTAGTCTTTCTGCCTCATCCATTCATGTCCTTCCGGTTCTGGCGTGGGGTGAGGGGGGAGATCAGCCTTTTTAAGCTTTGCCTAGGGAATCTAAAGCTCCTGCCTTAGTGTGCTGATTTTTTAAAGTGGACCAACACCCAGGATTTTGACTATCCTGGGTCTTGGTCCACTTCGGTGGGGCACCCCCGATCGGGGTGCCCCGCTGTGTGAAACCCCCCGAACAACTCACCTCTCCCCGCTCCCAGCGCCGACGTACAAGGGAAGATCTCCCTCGCGTCACTTTGAACGCGCGCGCCCCCGCGCCGGCCATTCGCAGACGGCCGGCGCGGAGGCGCGCACGCCTACAGGGGCGCGAAGATAAGGTAGGTGAGTTGGGGTGTTTGGGGGGGTTTCACCCCGCGGGACATCCCGATCTCGGATGTCCCGCGGGGTGGGGGGTGATCGGCCCGGGAATCTTATAGATTCCCGGGCCGATCACCTGTGGGTGTTGGTCCACTTTAATTATCCACCCCCCGCGACAGCCCTCCGCCGGGACCTTCACCTCTCACCGGATGCCTTAAAATGGACCTTTACGAGAAGTGGTTGAAAATGTTGCATCACTGGTACAGGTATTTTTTGGAAAACACACAATTTTTTTGTGTGAAAGTAAAAAAGATAATTCCAAAGTAAATTTCAGTTCACACCCACATGCACACCAGAGTTAAACTTTCTTCACCAAATAATTAGCACGACCTTCATTATTTAGCATGGCCCTCACAGCAGCGACGGACAAAAACATGTGCTTGGCACAGCAGTAAGAAATGCAGGTATACCATATGCACTAACAAATGTGGACTAGGAGAAGATAAGGACATAGCCTAAGCCCCCATTCACTCCAATGCTGATGCCATGTCTGTTCCAAATCCATTTCCAGTACAAAAACCAGTAACTGGACAGAAACAACATCTGTAGCTGCATCTGCACCTGATCTGCAACTACATTGTTTTGAACGGGTGTAATTCTAAAGATGAGTGAAGCAGCCAGTTAGATTTTAAACACCAGCCTAAAATAGAAAGAAAACAAATAACATCCATTTAATTTATTTTCAGGGAATGAATATTTTGTTTGTAGCACAGTGCACAGACTAACGTCCCTACCAAGGTCATACAAGGCCACATGCAGAGACGTCAACCTGACCCATTCCTACGAGGTGATTTTTCTCCAGTCCGGTACTAAGCACTGACCATGTCCTGGAACACACCTGGGCTCAGCCAATCAACTGGATTGAATAAGGCTCCGTTCACACCTCTCCGTTGTGTTAATAGCAGGAATTTTGTAAGTATGCCAGAGGTGCATTGTATCAAAACATATGCTGTACTTTTGATGCATTAGCAATTTGTTTGTATTATGCTTTTTAAAAGAAACTTTTTCTGCACAATAAGTAAATGGTAAAGTCTATTGCAACGTAATCGCAATGCAAGTTCAGCAACGCAGAGAGAGTACAGAACATGTGAACAGAGCAGTCATTTATAACATTTTTGTGCGGGCACTAGATGAGCATCTCTTCACTGCTGAGGTGACTGAAGGCAGCCAGCGTTCAGTTTTGCTCCCTATCAGCCAGCAGGTTGGCGTAGTGCTAGCGACCCCTAGTGCCGAATGGGAGCGCTGGAAACCCAGCTCATTTATTTTAAAAAAAACACAGCGCCCACACCAGTGCTTTTTTTTTTAAAATAAACTGAAAAACAAAGGGGGCACTCAAAAGACATGACACAAGTATTTCAAGCCCCATATCACAAGTTTTAAGCTCAACACAAAAGTGCCTAAAATACATAAAAACAATTCCAAACAACCCAGGGATCCTGTGGCACATGTATAGCCCAAATAAATAAATACATTTAAAAATCAATGGTAAAATAATTATAACCATCCCAACCCACTGGAATGTATTGTGCTGATACATGGGACACTAACAGGCTTTTTGACTTGATAAATACACCTTTTGCACTGGGACCTGTCATTCACCTGACACTCATCTAGCACGGGGAGGCCGATTTATTAATAGCGCCAGGTAGCGACAGATGAGCGCCAGTAGCGTGATTTTCACAGCGCCCGCTAGTATTCGCTGTGCTTGGCCGTTGTTCGGCTGTTGACAGCGACTCAGTCGGTGTGCGGTAATGTTGAATATGGGGTTAGGAGCCGCTGTTTGACTGGGTCCGCGCTGTATGGGAGCGCCTGACAGCGAATGGCCAGAGCGAACGGCTCCCAGCATATTCATTAACAAATCACGCTCAAAAAATTCCCGCGCTGTGAAAAGCTTGTTTAAACCCCAGAGCACTGGCGGCGATGGCTTAAAAGTAGTTTTTAACCCCCAAACATCCATATTTTTACATTTAAAAATTAAACAAGTTTTTCTAAACATTTTGTAATATGAATACATTAATATCAGACCTGTAATATCAATTCTGCACATTTTTTTAATTTTTTTATTTTTTTACCTTAAAAAAAAAATCTAACATTGCCGAAGTGGTCACAGAATTTTTGACATTTAAAAAAAAAAAAAACATTAATATCAATTAAATATGAATATTTAAAGATTGCTCCATTGAAATGCATTGGAGAGCGCCAGGTAGCGAGAGGTCATACCTGGCGCTGTGATTAGCAGCGGCGCTGTTCGTTGCAGTCTGCTACATGATGAATCCTGCGCTAGCTGACGCTCTCGCCGGCGCTAGCCTCATTTAGCGTGATAAATGCGTGATTGTGTCCGCCACCTGGCGTTCTGGAGTCGGTAGCCGCCGATAGCTGGCGCTACCTGGCGCTAGTGAGACACTACCTGGTGCTATCCCTTATAATAAGGGCCTAAGTGGCAGTACGTATCTTTAGCATTTCTTAAATAAACCCCTAAGACCTTCTTCCAATCCTTTATGTCCAGGTGTGTTCATGAAAATGAGTTAATTATGGTTTTCTTTTATAATTGCACTTGCTTGGTCACGCTGTTAATTTAAATATCCTGGCCAGCAGTATATTCAGGTTAATTTAATTTTATTGAACACTCATATATATACGCCCATAATAAATAAATATCTATAATATCTAAAATAGCCATAACTATGGCTTAATTAATATAGTCACATATTTTAGGTGAATCCCCCACTGTGTGTTTATATGTTTTTTAAATAATTGTGTATTGTATTGTGATGTGTTGCGCATTGTGCTACTAATTTTAAGAAATTATTCAATAAAATATTATTGTTAATTTTACCCTCAGAGTGCGGCCTTATATATGGGGATGGTTGTTTAGGGGTGAATCTAGGACTCCTGTATTGTTTATAACTTTGTTCATGAAAATGGTCAGTGCTGAGTGAAGGCTGGAGAAAAGTCATGCAGCAGAAATGGGTCAGGCTGGCGTCTCTGCGAACCACTAGATCTGCATGGTCTTGTGGAGGGATATAAAGCATATGGAGCCCCAAACCAAGTCATTTCAATGTTAGGTGCCATCATTATGATTTCATTGTTATTTTCCGGAAACACAGACCAGCATAATCTGAAGGTAATAACAGGTCATATACCAAGACATTTAAAACATGGTTTCCTAAATTCTAAAGCTGTAAACATACCACCTTCCAATACCATTTTCTATTCTGTTGTCCGTGAACACAGACACAGCCAATCTGACTACCAAGATTCAAGGATTAAATAATGTTATGCCATAGATCAATGACATTATTTTAATGCAGCTATCCTCTTGGGGTTGAGTTATTTGTTCTGATCAGACTTATTAGACCTGTGATTGGTTGTTTGCATGATTAAACTCCCAAGCAGGTATAACATCAGCAGACCTCTCTGCAGGACATGATGATTATGCAATCAGATGGGCCCCATCCAAAGGATTATTATTGCGTGATCCTAGCTATAGCAGATAGTAAACAAGTTAATAGCATCACAGAGATCTTTTGGGATCACACATATTATAAATAGAACTTTTGGGATGCCCAAGGACATGTATGTTTGTACAGAGCCCCTAGTAGAAGCAGAAGCAAAAAAGTCTGCAGATTTTATTTCTTAGTGTGGCTAATGCAATGTTTTGCTATTCTACTGACCACATACTCAACTTTAGTGGCCACCTTGAACATAATGGCAGCAATATATATATATATATATATATATATATATATATATAGTCAAGTCAGCAAACCTCCTCATTTATATCACGTGACTGCTGGTAAACAATTGGGGGGGGGGTTACCGAACGGGTATGCACATCAAGCTTGAATGGTTGCTGGCGGTCACATGATTTGCTGCCACACGTGAAAGAGGAATTTATGACTTGACTATAGTGTCCCCTTAATCTGGGGCTTGGCTGCTGAACAATAGCCATGAGCTTCCATTGGCACTGAAATAGCAAAGAAAACTGGAGAAAAAAATATAGATTTGAACATTGTTTAGGAAGTGTCTCAATAAAACCTATAGATTGCACGGAGTGTTGAAGTGGATGGAAACCCATTTGGCCTAATCCCCTGACACCCCCCCCCCCCCCAGAGCAGCCAGGTGCTTCTGTTGGCTCAGCGGGTGCCTGACCACACCCTGTGGCACTTTTGAGATCGCGGATTGGCTGATCTCAAAGGTGCGGCAGCATTGTGTGCCAGCTAGCTGCCCGCATCCCTGGCTCTCTGCTCTGTATTCAGAAAGGCTGGGCGCAGGATTGCGCATGGCCAGGGAAGCAGGGAATGCGGTGGCTGGCGATCACAGCGGCACAGAACCTCTGGCGACCCAGGGGGTGTCACACAGTGGGGAATCCCATTGTAGGATGCCTCGGAGGCATGCTAGGGGTTGGCCCTGGAGTCTTTTAGATTTCAGGGGTTGTGCGGAGTGGGTTTTCATACACTTTAAAGCAAGGTCACATGTTTGAAGTACGAGTTCCTGCATTTATTTCCTACTTTCTACCCCATTGACAGTACTGTGCACCTAAACAGATCCATAAATCTGCTTGTACTGTTATAAATTGTAATGAACACTGCAGGTAACATAAATCCATGTAATATTCTCAGGAATCCTGTGTAAAGTACAGGTTTCCCCATAGCCTCTGTACTGCATAAGATAACAACCCAGGCTGTAGACAGCCTGAAACCAGAGGGTTTATTATTAACCAGGCTAAGAAGTCAACAGAAAGGGACCTGCTGAACTAACACACATCATTAACCTTAGGTGCAGCCTTGTGAACAAGACTTGGGATAGCGTCAGGTAGTGGCTGGATAATGAGAGGTAGCGACTGGTGAACGCCGGACACGGCACACAATTACACATTTATCAAGCAGAATCTGTTTTGCGACTGGGATAGCGGCATGTAGCGTCTGATTCATCATTTTCACAGCCTCAGCGAACAGCGCCGGCGTTCAGCCTTGCACAGCGCCTGTCGCTCTCCCATACATTTCAATGGACGATCCTTTTCTTCTCTTTAAATGGGGTTTTTGTTTATTTTTTTTAAAATAACAAATAATTCTGTGACCTATTCTGGCATTGAAAAAGCAGTTTTTGCACATTTTTTTCATTTTTTATATATTTGTTCAGAAATGACATTACAGGTCTGCCATTAAAGTGTTCATGTTACAATGTTGCTACAATGTAATTCCATATGTTTTCGCTTTGTTACTAGTGGAAAGATGCTGAAAAACAGACTTTAAAGTGGACCAACACCCAGGGGGGATCGGCCCGGGAATCTATAAGATTCCTGGGCCAATCAGATCCCTCCCCGCGGGGCATCTGAAACCGGGAGAAATCGGGTGAAACCCCCCAGGACGCCCAGAAACCATACCTTATCCCCGTTCCAACGGCGCATGCGCGGGACGCGGCCGCATCTCGCGCTTCCTTCTAGAAGGGCGCGCACCCGTGCCACCCGTTTGTGAATGGCCGGCGCGGGCGCGCTCCCTGTTAGAAGGAAGTGTGAGACACTGCCTTCAGCACGCTCAGAGCCGCTGTGGTTGTCCGGCGTTGGTACGTGCATACCACAGCGGCTCTGAGCGCTCTGATTGGACGAGCACTCGCGTAGGAGCGGGGTGAGGTGAGTTATTTAGGGCGATCGGGGGGCCCCGCGGAAGTGGACCGAAACCCAGAATAATGAAAATCCTGGGTGTTGGTCCACTTTAAACACTCAGCCTCCTGTGATCTGGGCTTCAAACAAGCATTTTTCAGCACCTGAGTTTTGTGAGGCTGTTTTTTTGCTGAATATGATGTTGAGTCGGTTGCTATGACCAGATGCTAACATGCGCTCCCATACAGCGCTGTACTGGTCAAATAGCGACTCCTCACAATGTATTCAACATTACTGAACAACGACTGAGTCGCTATAAACTAGTGACTCACAGCCGAGCACAGTGACTACTAGCGGGCGCTCTGAAAATGCCTGCTACAGACGCTCATCTGTCGCTACCTGGCGTTAGTGATGAATCAGCCTGCCCGTTTCATTAAACAAAGGGCACAATTCAACCTACAAACACTAACTGCTATAAACTTTCCTATATTGTTTTGCCCTGCTCCTTGGTCCCAGTTTTCCACAAATGCACAAATGTATTATGTACAATGATGGAGAGACAGAATAAAATCAAGCACATACTAAGACAGAATATCTACATGCCATATGGTTGTTGAAGCCCTAATCAGACCTGTAGATAGCTCCTGGTGTTGAGAAACAACATATCTCAAATTTACTGAGAGTTTATAACAAACCATGTTATCCATGAAAGATTCTCGCCAATACATGTAACTAGCAAGCTGGAACTTGTTACTTTAAAACTACTTCTACTACTTCTACTTGTGTCTATGGTGTGACTGACCATAGACAAAGGTGCCCACTAATAAAGCCAGCAGCTGGCCAGCCCTGGAATTTTTTAGATATCAGGCTGGCTGCTTGTGGGTTTTGTTCCTCTATAAAGAGGACCTACACTCTCCCTTGCAAATATGTGTCAGGGAGGGTCCTGGTGAAAAGGGACACTCTAATAATCTAGCCTACCCCCTCACACCATTAGCGAGCCCTACATTAGAGATACTGACTTTGTCCACATGTGCGGAATCCACAGCTCATCAGAAATGCTTCACTGAGGTAAACAACTTCCTGCGGCAGCAGATCGGTGAGGCTTGGGTTTTTAACCTCCCCTGATGTTCATCTTTAAAGTGGAACAAAACCCTGTCTAGCTGGCCTTCCCCTCTGAATGCCCCAGAATGTGTGAAACTGGCAAAACAGATTTTTAACCTGGCTCCCAAGGTGATGTAAACAACGCTGGCCATCTCACGGCCAGCCATTCAGATGGCCTGGGGTGGCAGTGCTCTCCTGTCTAAAGGGAAATAGGAGATGTGGTCGCTCACTATTGCTGGGCTCAGTGTTTAAACAGAGCCATATGTCGGACATTAATATGTACAGCATGTGGTGTTGATCAGGCGAGAGCCCGTGCATGCGCTGTGTGACCAGGGAAAGGTAAGTAGTGCTGATTTGGGGGGTTTCCTATAGCAGAGCATCCCGAATTGGGATGCCCCAGGGCATGGATCAAAACCTAGGATGGGGAAAATCTGTTCTATTTAGCATTTATGCTAAATGTTCCTGAGTCATATTTCTTACATTAAGCCACCACTACCTAAGATTATGTCAATGCCATGCTGGGCAGGGCACAACCAGGATCACAAAGGAAATTTAAAGATCACCAGAGATCCCTGGGAAAATACCCCCGCTGTTCATAAAGGATGCCTATGAAGAGTTTGCAAAATGCACACTGGAGTGATACAATAATATATATATATATATATATATATATATATATATATATATATATATATTACTAGCTGTCTATTGCACCACAGGCAGAGTATGGCTTAAGCAATACCAATCATCTTGTGGAATATGTCAGGCAATAGAGACGATAAAATCCTACTGACACACAGTCAAGATTTTTACCATCTCAGCATTTGGGTGCTGATTGGGACCCCGTTCCCTTTACTCATCAATCTTTGTCATGTTAAACATTTAATGAGGCATGGAGGATTTTGAAAATAAGGTAGCCTATTGAGGAATGCCTCTCTCCTTAGTTTCATCCCCCTCATTTCTACAATGCACCACTTTTTTGGTCAAGCCAGGACATTATAAAGTGGACCAAAACCCTGTATTTTCACTATACCGAGTTTTGGGGTGCCCCACTGTGTGAAACCCCGCCAGCAACCAAACTGAAATGTCCTCAGTCCAACGGCGCATGTGCGGCCTCTCCTCCAATCAGCTTCTCCAGCCACACATATGGAAAAGCTGAACGAAATCCCAGTTGCAGACATCCGTAGCGCGAGGCATCAATCGCACAGCCATTCCATTGCAGCGGACGTGGCCGCACATAGCCACGGTAATGTGGAAATGAGAGTGTAATGGAGAAAGGTGAAAAGAGATTGAAAAGATTGGGATGAGGAAAAGCAACGATGTAATGATGTAAACAACATTAAGATGCTTGGAAGTGATCACAAAAGGATCCGATCTATAATCTTCATAAGAGACTAACCAAATATACTTATAAAGTGAAACTAAATGTGGCTTAGATGGGAAGTGTTATGTTCTCCTCAGTTTCAACCCCCTCATTCCTGCAATGTACCACTTCTTTGGTCACACCAGGACATCTTAAAGAAATGTGTGCTATTTGCTTCCGTATACTTATTTGTCAAGCACGTCACAGTTAACCCTCTCAAGCATAAACACATGTAATGTAAATCGGAACACTGTATTTTAATATGCAAATGTATGAAAAGCATAGGTATAACAGCACCAAAATATATTGATGAGTTCCACTCTCCCACACAGGTAAATCATGTCTGTGAAGGTTCTCATTTATCAAGGCAACTGGACTTGCTGTGAAGAAACATCTTAAAGAAAATAACACAGCAAGTCCAGTTTATTCCTACATATAAACTTCTACATCATATTTTATAAGCAGACAGGAGGATCTCACTAAAGCCATAGTGACCGCATGCACAAACCCAGCAAGGCAAAGGCCCCCTGCACAGAGCACAAGATTCTTCTCTTTATTTCATATTTTTCAAACGTACACATGGCCTAGAGGTAAGCTATTTCCACACAGGGCAATTGCGGGGTGATTGCGATTGGATTGCAATAACCCAGAATACCTATAAAAGCATTACCCATAGAACCCTATGGGCTCTTTAATATATCTGTAGAGACCACAATTGCAATCACAAAGTGCTTGAAACTTACGTGGAAATCACCATCAACTCATTTGAAAATCGCTAGCGACCCACGATCACCCTGGTGTGCACCCAGCCTTAAACTGGATGACCTAAACAACAGCCATGCAACTAACATCTCTAGCGAAGGTGGCGGTAAAATTATCACATAACATGTTACATTTCAGAAATGAAGCTATGCAATTCCATTTAGCTAAACCACATCATAAGTACGGGTATCTCAAACGAAGGGATTTTATCAGGTGCACACAACAGACATTTAACAGGGATTTTATTGTCTAAACCAATGCAGGAGTAACACTGCCACTGACAGAAGACAAAATAATACAGCTAAATACCTGTACTTATTGATGGCCAAAGCCTCTGTGTCCTGGCTGACTGGAAAGGTGGCGTTTACCGCAAGCTTCCCAGTAGGACTGGTCGAGGACATGTCACTGATCTTGGCACCAAGATTACGAGGGGTCACTGGCAGAAGATTTTTGGCCACAACGATCCCTAGACTGTAGTTTCTTCTTGCCAACATGACATTAGCAGAAATACAATATACTGTAAGCAACCCCTCAGAAGTAGAGAACCTGCTGATAGGCTTAGTAAATAAGGGTTCCTAAAAGGAACTCTGATTATTTAAGAATGCCAAGGAAGAGGGGGTCAGGCTGGCACATGGAGATACATCAGTGACACATATGTACTTAATAAAAAGGTAATATGACTCCAGTTATGGTATGGGTAGTGTCCTATGCAATTCTAGTGCACCACAATAGCCCCAAAGCATATGCCCAAAGACACAAAAACTCATTTAAAACAGAACAAAAATCACATAAAGAAAGCTGAATATGAAACTATACAAGTAAGACGGCTATCCCTAAATTAGACAGTGGCCAGACCTGGGCCAGATATTGGTCCAGTTCCTGTGTGGTACATGACATAGAGACAGCATGTGGTCCTGAGCTGGCATATGCGGTGGGTGCTTCTGTGTTTGGAGTGGGTGACGGCCTGTATATTAGTGCAACTTAGGTCTGGGCGTAAAGTAAATGTCACCCTGTGCAAAAGAGGTCAGGGTGGTGCCCCCAAATGCATAGGAAAAATGGAAAGAACGAGACAGACAGATGAAGGGAAAAAGTGTATGAGATCACAGAGAAAGACAGAACGAGACAGAATGAACAAGGGAAAAGTGACTGAGGTAATAGAGAAAGATGGAGAATGAGGTGGAGGGAACATGGGAAAAAGAAAGATATGAATTGAAAGCTATAGGGATATGGGCTTAACAAGGGAAATAAAGAGAAAGAGATGGGGGGCAAGAAGGCAAAGAGAGAGGTGGAGGGGAAAGGGGAGAGAAACAGAAAGAGACATGGTTGCATGTACAAAGGAGACCGGCAGAGGAAACTTGGAAATAAGGGCACAGAGAAAGATGAATGCTGTACAGGACAAAATAAGAAAGGAAAGGAACACAAGAAAGAAAGGCTGAAGTAAGGTAGAAAAGAGAGCAGAACACGTGGAAAAGAGGAGAAGAAAAATAGGAAAACATCGAATATGTGAAAAAAGAGTGAGAATAAGATGGTAAAAAGAGAGGCAGGCAGGGCAAAGGTGAAAAAACATTAATCAAGCAATACTTGAAAAAGAGAAAGAATGATGGCACGTGGAAAAGAGAAGAAGCAAATGTAAAGAAATATATATAACAGCTAAAGGAGTCTAGAAATGAAAGAGTCTTGGATGAAATGTTAAAAGGGATGAAATAGATTAGGAGGATTAAAAGCAATGATGTAACTGTATCTAGGAAGCTTTGACAAAATGAGCTGATCTATAATCACACAGTGCCAAAAAATGTTTATATTTAGAGCTTTTCTAAGCAACAAAACACATTTGGACAGACTTTCTAAAAAGTCTAATACATTACACTGATTAAATAGAGAAAATCATGTGTTAGATGTGAAGGAATTGGGGGTGGTTGTCATTCCTGGGTAAATTTGCACTCTATGTGGAACTGATTTGCCAGAATACAGCAAACACACACACACACACACACAATCAGATGGAATAATACAAGGCGTTGACTTTTACAAAAAGCTTTGGAGTGAGGAACATCAGACACAAAGGAGCGGAATCCGGAGCGACGGAGGGCAATGTGCGGGGAGCACTGGGTGATGGCCATTAGCAGGCACAGGTGGTGGCAGCCAAGGGGGTTAGTCCCCACTGTGACACAGCATCACCTCGCAGTGACATCAGCAGCAGCCATGGTCGCCAGGGTCACACATACACAGTGTCAGGGAGGTTCTGTAAGGTAGCCAGCTCATGGAAACTGCCTGGGAACAGGAGAGGCAGCCATGGTCGCCAGGGTCACACACACACAGTGTCAGGGAGGTTCTGTAAGGTAGCCAGCTCATGGAAACTGCCTGGGAACAGGAGAGGCAGCCATGGTCGCCAGGGTCACACACACACAGTGTCAGGGAGGTTCTGTAAGGTAGCCAGCTCATGGAAACTGCCTGGGAACAGGAGAGGCAGCCATGGTCGCCAGGGTCACACACACACAGTGTCAGGGAGGTTCTGTAAGGTAGCCAGCTCATGGAAACTGCCTGGGAACAGGAGAGGCAGCCATGGTCGCCAGGGTCACACACACACAGTGTCAGGGAGGTTCTGTAAGGTAGCCAGCTCATGGAAACTGCCTGGGAACAGGAGAGGCAGCCATGGTCGCCAGGGTCACACACACACAGTGTCAGGGAGGTTCTGTAAGGTAGCCAGCTCATGGAAACTGCCTGGGAACAGGAGAGGCAGCCATGGCAGTCCATTGGCTGGAGATAGGGAAGGATGGCGAGCTGACATACAACTAGGAAACTTTCCCCATCAGCTAGCTGCTGCCATTCTGTGTGAAAAGGTCTCAGCAGTGAAAGGGTCTCCCTGGTCCTCCAGCCCGGAGCGGTGACTGTTTGCAAAGGAATGTTAAAGTGCGCCCGCTTCCTGCGCCCAGCAAAGTAACGGTCCCCGCACACACATACGCCCACAGCGACAAGTGGCCCCCTGCTCGGGCTGCCCGGGAATCCCCGGGGGAGCAGCGCCATGACGGGAAAAAGTTGTGCCAAGGGCCAGCGGCAGCCCGGAGCTGGTCACCACCCCGCCCCCTCCCCCCAAACTCACCGCACAATCGGCACAAGAGGAGCAGCAGGGCACAGGGCAGCAAGGCGCTTTCTCGTGCGGGTGTGCCGGCCATGATGAGGCGAGCCTCTCCCCGGCAGCTGTAACACTAGGCAGGCAGCTCCCTGTACCCGGCTCACAATGCTCCCAGCATGGAGGGGGTGGTGGCAGCACCGGCGACACGCCGCATCCCCCGCATCCCTTTACACGTGAATGCTCCTCCCCAGCCGCCGCTGGGTGGTGCGAGCCTCTTATTTTCCCCTCTCACAATGAATTGAGTCTGTGGCGATTCAGGGACAAGCAGCACTTGTTATTGGAATCAATTACTATCGCCTTGGTGGCAATGGCCTATTTATTGCATTGCTGATAGCCAGGGCCGTATTTAGGATATGTGCTGCCCTAGGCACTGTTTGGTAATATGCAACCCCCCCCCCCCCCCACACACACAACGATGAATTGCCACCCCCCCCCCCCCCCCCAAACAGGGCCGGCGCTACTACCCGGCAAAGTCGGGCATCTGCCGAGGGCCGGGACCAGAGGCAGGGTAAAAGTTTTTATAAAAAAAAAAAATAGTAAAGTACCACATGGCTGCCCGTTGGGGCAACGCCAGATGCGGAACGCACAGGCGATGAGGTGTGTAAGATGAAGAAGGAGCAGCTGCATTCACATTATGGCTCCGCTCTCCCTCTTAGTCTCTCCCCTGCGTGTGTGTGTGTGTGTGTGTGTGTGTGTGTGTGTGTGTGTCACAGATATCGTTACCACAATCACATTGTCAGGATACAGAAGCAAACTCCAGATCTCATCTATTTGCCATTGTGATTCCCTGTTCCTCTCTCTCTCACCCTGTTGGTTTTTATTTGCCATTATATTGGCTGGAGTACCTTGCTGAACTTGCTGCCCCCTCCCCCTAGATCAGGGGTACTCAACCACTTCTTGTAAAGGTCCATTTACAGGCATCTGGTGAGAGGCGAAGGTCCGGACGGGGGGGGGGGGGGGGGGGGGGTGGATAGTTAGTGTGTCTTTATGAGGCAATTCAGAGCTTTAGACACTTTTTAAAGTGGACCAAAAAGCTGCAGAGATGAGCCCGAACCATTCTCTCCCCCCGGGGCATCCAAAATCAGGATGCCCCGCTGTATGAAACCCCCCAGGTTGCCCCATACACTTACCTTTTTTCTCGGCCCAACAGCACATGAGCGGCCACATCCCCGCTATCCCTCTAGCAGGCCGCGTGCCCACACCAGGAATTTGTGAATGTTAGAGGGTAGCGGGGGATGCGACTGCCAACACACTCGGATCTGCTTGCCTTAGACAAGCTGATGTGAGCAGGTCCGAAGACGCTGATTGAACGAGAGGCTGCGCATGCGCCATGGGACCGAGGAAGGTTGAGTGTGATCAGGTGATTTGGGGACACAGCTGGGCATCCCCAATGTGTCACACTTATGTCCTTATGTTGTCTTACACGGTATAGGAAGCTATAGGTGATACAATGCATGTGTGTCCTTTACTGGGTCTGTGGCACTCAATTAAAGTCCAGAACGGCCGCTCAGTGTGCTTGTTACCTGCACCCGATGGCCGTCCTTGACTTCAAGTAGATGGCAGTGAGCATAGGGCGAAATTGGCAGCATTGCTTGACGTTGTTGCTGAAATCAGGGGCAAGTAAGTGTATTTTCTTTATTTTACCCCTTGCCTTGCTTCAGAGCTAGGGGAGGTTGGAAATTGGCAATCCTGGGCTGCAGTGGACCTATCACCAGGATTTTCACTATCCTGGTGACTGGTCGGCTTTTCTGGGGCATCTTGATTTGGGATGCGCCCTGTGTGAAACCCCCAAGATTGCCTATTCAACTTACCTTTCTGCTATTCCTACAGCACATGTACGGGTTCTTATCCAGTAATACTAACACACAGCAAAAATCCATTGTTTTGGAGAGCATCGGCATAGTGAGCGGTGGTGGCCACATCACTGCTGAGTGCATGCCCACCGTGCCCGGCCTATCTGACTGGCTGGGTGCAGGAGCATGCTCACATGCAGGAATGTGGCTAGGGATTGCAGAGGGACCCGCGAAAAGGTGGTGCAGAAGCAAGTAAATTGAAGCTGGAGGCTTTTTTTTTTTTTAATAAACTAAAACATTTAAAAATGCCATGACGCCACTACATATCTGTGCCTCCCTCTAAGGCATCCCATCATGCAGCTGTTCCTTTCACTTACCTGCTGCCCTGCTATGCCTCACTTAACTCAGCACCGTCTGCACCAATCCCTTCCATGCCTCACTTTAATCGGCCATCCTTCTACTTTTTCTGAGCCGTCGTCTTTCTCTGCCTCCCTCTGACGCCCACTTTTCCTTCCCTTCCTATAATTATAGGACCTTCCTCTCATTCAGCACCATTCCGAATCTCTCATTTGTCATTGTTCTGTGCCTTTTCTGACCCACTGGCCTACAGCATCTATCTATCTATCTATCTATCTATCTATCATCTATCTATCTATCTATCTATCTATCTATCTATCTATCTATCTCATATCTATCTATCCCATATCTATCTATCTATCTATCTATCTATCTATCTATCTATCTATCTATCTCATATCTATCTATCTATCTATCTATCTATCTATCTATCATCTATCTATCTATCTCATATCTATCTATCTCATATCTATCTATCCCATATCTATCTATCTATCTATCTATCTATCTATCTATCTATCTATCTCATATCTATCTATCTATCTATCTATCTATCTATCTATCTATCTATCTATCTATCATCTATCTATCTATCTATCTATCTATCTATCTATCTATCTCATATCTATCTATCTCATATCTATCTCATATCTATCTATCTCATATCTATCTATCCCATATCTATCTATCTATCCCATATCTATCTATCTATCTATCTATCTATCTATCTATCTATCTATCTATCTATCTATCTCCTATCTATCTATCTATCTCCTATCTATCTATCTATCTATCTATCTATCTATCTATCTTTCTATCTATCTATCTATCTATCTATCTATCATCTATCTCATATCTATCTATCCCATATCTATCTATCTATCTATCTATCTATCTATCTATCTATCTATCTATCTATCTCATATCTATCTATCTATCTATCTATCTATCTATCTATCTATCTATCTCATATCTATCTATCTATCTATCTATCTATCTATCTATCTATCTATCTCATATCTATCTATCTCATATCTATCTATCTATCTATCTATCTATCTATCTATCTATCTATCTATCTATCTCATATCTATCTATCTATCCAATTCAATTCAATTCAAAAGAGCTTTATTGGCAGGTCCAAAAAAACATTTAGCATTGCCAAAGCAAAAGGGAATAACAAATGGTGGGGGTGTTGGGTTATAGGGGCAGGATTGGGTGTATATCGGTCCAGTGATGATGGCAGGTGGAGAGGTATAGAGGCAGTGGGGGGTTGGGCGGGATTAAGGGGCAGTATATGGGTTTCAAATCCATAGATTCTAATTGTCCTTTTAGTTGGAGCAGTATATACGTGGGGTATAGGGGCAGTATAGGGGTATATCAGTCCATGGTCTCTTATGTTCCTCTCAGTTGGTGGCAGGTGGAGACATATTGGGCGGCTATTTGCAGGGTGGGCTCCTCTTCTCCCAGCAGGATGTGGAGTTTCCTCTCATCATCTATGGAGGTGAAGTCCGGGATGAGGGTGGAGAGTCTCTGGAAGTAAGTGTCCCTGGTGGATGAATATTTGCTGCAGTGTAGCAGGAAGTGGGCCTCATCCTCCAGGGCCCCCTGCTCACAGTGCCGGCACAGTCGGCTCTCCCGTGGCTTGTATGTCTGCCTGTGCCGGCCTGTCTCCATCTCCAGGCTGTGGGCGCTCAGTCTATAGAGACTCAGGGTCTGCCTGTGTTTGGGGTGGTGCAGCCTCTCCAGGTATGGGGCCATGGTGTAGTTCCTCTTTAGTGATTGGTAGGTGGTAAGTTTCTGGGAGTTGCTTATTTCTTTCTTCCAATCCTCTATATATTGCTCCTGGCAGCTCTCTATCGCCCCCTTTATTTGGGCTTTTGTCAGGGCATGTCGGGGGTTGTGGCTGGACAGGTGACTGACACTCAGTTGGAGGGCACAGGGTTTGTTCTGGGCCCCATGGCTCAGGGAGGCTTTGTGGTGGTAGGAGTCGGGGCTGCTGCTCTGTATGTGCCCCCAGAATGACAGCGCCCTCTTCTGCACCTGGAACCATAGAGGGAACCTGCCCAGCTCTGCCCGGCACGCCATGTTGGAGGTGCTGCGATGGACCTGGAGGAGGTACTTGCAGAACTCCAGATGAAAGGTCTCTGTTGGGTTTGGGTCCCATTTGGACTGGTCTGGGTAGGTGATTGGGCCCCAAACCTCACTGCCATAAAGTAGGATTGGGGCAATGACCCCATCAAAGATCTTCATCCAGACCCTCACTGGTGGTTTGAGGTGGTACAGTCGCTTTCTGATGGCGTAGAAAGCTCTGCAGGCTTTTCCTTTCAGGGCCTCTATTGCTGGCTTAAAGCTCCCTGATTGGTTAAGCTCCAGCTCCAGGTAAGTGTAGCTGTTGTTTTTTTCCAGTGCAGACCCGTTTAATGTGAAGGAGGGAATGGAGGCTTTATTCTGACCCCTCTTCTGGAACACCATGACTTTGGTCTTCTTAGAATTGATGGGTAGTGCCCATGTGGTGCTGAATTTCTCCAGTACTGCCAGGCTGTCTTGGAGGCCTGTCTCTGTCGGGGACAGCAGCAGGAGGTCATCGGCGTACAGCAGGAACTTCACCTCGCGGTCATGCAGGAGGAGGCCTGGTGCTGAGGAAGCCTCCAGAGCTGCAGCCAGTTCATTGATGTAGATGTTGAAGAGCGTTGGGCTCAGGCTGCAGCCCTGTCTGACTCCTCGGCCCTGGTGGAAGTATGCCGTCCTCTTGCCATTCACCTTCACACTGCATTGGTTCCCAGTGTATGAGCTCTTGATGACATCATATGTTCTCCCCCCTATTCCACTCTGCAGGAGTTTCAGGAACAGGCCCGGGTGCCACACTGAGTCAAACGCCTTCTTGAAGTCCACAAAACAGGAGAAGATCTTCCCCTGTTTGGTGTTGTGGACGTGAGTCTTGATAAGGCTGTGCAGGGTGTAGATGTGGTCGGTGGTGCGATGGTTTCGCATGAACCCTGCTTGGCTTTTACTGAGGACCTCTTGCTGTGTGAGGAAGGTGAGGACCCTTCTGTTGATGATGCTGCTGAATAGCTTTCCCAGAGTGCTGCTGACACAGATCCCTCGGTAGTTCGCTGGGTCATATTGGTCCCCATTCTTGTAGATAGGTGTTATGAGACCTCGGTTCCAGTCTTGAGGGAAGTGTCCGGAGCTCAGGACCAGGGTGAATAGTTTTGCCAGTGCAGCGTGTATGTCTGGGGAGCTGTATTTGATCATCTCTGGCAGGATGCCGTCAGGGCCGCTGGCCTTTCTGCATTTCAGCAGGGAGATGTTTTCCTGGATTTCTTGCATATCCCATATCTATCTATCTATCTATCTATCTATCTATCTATCTCATATATCATATCTATCTATCTATCTAGGCTACTATGGAGTCCCCTATAGAGCAACCAGAGGGGCCTGTTGCTATGGGCCCCTTGGGGCTGCAGTAAAAAACACACACCCCATCCATGCACACACACACCCCATCCATGCACACACACACCCCATCCATGCACACACACACCCCATCCATGCACACACACACCCCATCCATGCACACACACACCCCATCCACGCACACACACACACCCCATCCACGCACACACACACCCCATCCACGCACACACACACCCCATCCACGCACACACACACCCCATCCATGCACACACACACCCCATCCATGCACACACACACCCCATCCATGCACACACACACCCCATCCATGCACACACACACCCCATCCACGCACACACACACACCCCATCCATGCACACACACCCCATCCATGCACACACACACCCCATCCACGCACACACACACACCCCATCCACGCACACACACACCCCATCCATGCACACACACACCCCATCCACGCACACACACACCCCATCCATGCACACACACACACCCCATCCACGCACACACACACACCCCATCCATGCACACACACACCCCATCCACGCACACACACACACCCCATCCATGCACACACACACCCCATCCATGCACACACACACCCCATCCACGCACACACACACACCCCATCCACGCACACACACACCCCATCCATGCACACACACACCCCATCCACGCACACACACACACCCCATCCACGCACACACACACCCCATCCACGCACACACACACACCCCATCCACGCACACACACACCCCATCCACGCACACACACACCCCATCCATGCACACACACACACCCCATCCATGCACACACCCCATCCACGCACACACCCCATCCATGCACACACACACACCCCATCCATGCACACACCCCATCCATGCACACGCACACACCCCATCCATGCACACACCCCATCCACACACACACCCCATCCATGCACACACACACACCCCATCCATGCACACACACACACCCCATCCACGCACACACCCCATCCACGCACACATACACCCCATCCATGCACACACACACACCCCATCCACGCACACACACACCCCATCCATGCACACACACACACCCCATCCATGCACACACCCCATCCACGCACACACCCCATCCATGCACACACACACCCCATCCACGCACACACACACCCCATCCACACACACACACCCCATCCATGCACACACACACCCCATCCACACACACACACACCCCATCCATGCACACACACCCCATCCACGCACACACACACCCCATCCACACACACACACACCCCATCCATGCACACACACACTCCATCCACGCACACACACACCCCATCCACGCACACACACACCCCATCCACACACACACACACCCCATCCATGCACACACACACACTCCATCCACGCACACACACACCCCATCCATGCACACACACACCCCATCCATGCACACACACACCCCATCCACACACACACACACCCCATCCATGCACACACACACACTCCATCCACGCACACACACACCCCATCCATGCACACACACACCCCATCCATGCACACATACACCCCATCCATGCACACACACACCCCATCCACGCACACACACACACACCCCATCCACGCACACACACACCCCATCCACGCACACACACACACACCCCATCCACGCACACACACACCCCATCCACACACACACACACCCCATCCACGCACACACACCCCATCCACGCACACACACACACCCTATTCATGCACACACACCCCATCCACGCACACACACACCCCATCCACGCACACACACACCCCATCCATGCACACACACACCCCATCCACGCACACACACACACACCCCATCCACGCACACACACACCCCATCCACGCACACACACACACACCCCATCCACGCACACACACACCCCATCCACACACACACACACCCCATCCACGCACACACACCCCATCCACGCACACACACACACCCTATTCATGCACACACACCCCATCCACGCACACACACACCCCATCCACGCACATACACACCCCATCCACGCACACACACACACCCCATCCATGCACACACACACCCCATCCACGCACACACACACACCCCATCCACGCACACACACACACCCCATCCATGCACACACCCCATCCATGCACACGCACACACCCCATCCACGCACACACCCCATCCACGCACACACACACACCCCATCCATGCACACACACACACCCCATCCACGCACACACACACCCCATCCATGCACACACACACACCCCATCCATGCACACACCCCATCCATGCACACACACACACTCCATCCATGCACACACACACCCCATCCATGCACACACACACACCCCATCCACGCACACACCCCATCCATGCACACACACACACTCCATCCATGCACACACACACCCCATCCATGCACACACACACACCCCATCCACGCACACACACACACCCCATCCATGCACACACACACCCCATCCATGCACACACCCCATCCATGCACACACACACCCCATCCACGCACACACCCCATCCATGCACACACACACACTCCATCCATGCACACACACACCCCATCCATGCACACACACACACCCCATCCACGCACACACACACACCCCATCCATGCACACACACACCCCATCCATGCACACACCCCATCCATGCACACACACACCCCATCCACGCACACACACACCCCATCCACGCACACACACACCCCATCCACGCACACACACACCCCATCCATGCACACACACACCCCATCCACGCACACACACACCCCATCCACGCACACACACACCCCATCCACGCACACACACCCCCCATCCATGCACACACACACACCCCATCCATGCACACACACACACCCCATCCATGCACACACACACCCCATCCACGCACACACCCCATCCATGCACACACACCCCATCCATGCACACACACACACACCCCATCCACACACACACACACCCCATCCATGCACACACACACCCCATCCATGCACACACACACCTCCCATCCATGCACACACCCCATCCATGCACACACACACCCCATCCATGCACACACACACCTCCCATCCATGCACACACACACCCCATCCACGCACACACACACCCCATCCATGCACACACACACACACTCCATCCATGCACACACACACCCCATCCACGCACACACACACACCCCATCCATGCACACACACACACCCCATCCACGCACACACACACCCCATCCACACACACACACACCCCATCCACGCACACACACACACCCCATCCACACACACACACACCCCATCCATGCACACACACACCCCATCCACACACACACACACACCATCCATGCACACACACACCCCATCCACACACACACACACACCCCATCCACGCACACACACACCCCATCCATGCACACACACACACCCCATCCATGCACACACACACCCCATCCACACACACACACACCCCATCCATGCACACACACACCCCATCCACACACACACACACCCCATCCATGCACACACACACCCCATCCACACACACACACACCCCCATCCATGCACACACACACCCCATCCACGCACACACACCCCCCATCCATGCACACACACACCCCATCCATGCACACACACACCCCATCCATGCACACACACACCCCATCCATGCACACACACACCCCATCCATGCACACACACACCCCATCCACGCACACACACACCCCATCCACACACACACACACCCCATCCATGCACACACACACCCCATCCACACACACACCCCATCCACACACACACCCCATCCACACACACACCCCATCCATGCACACACACACCCCATCCATGCACACACACACACCCCATCCATGCACACACACACCCCATCCACACACACACCCCATCCATGCACACACACACCCCATCCACACACACACCCCATCCATGCACACACACACCCCATCCATGCACACACACACACCCCATCCATGCACACACACACCCCATCCATGCACACACACCCCATCCATGCACACACACACACACCCCAGCCATGCACACACACCTCCCATCCATGCACACACACACCCCATCCATGCACACACACACACCCCATCCACACACACACACACCCCATCCACGAACACACACACCCCATCCATGCACACACACACCCCATCCATGCACACACACACCCCATCCATGCACACACACACCCCATCCACGCACACACACACACCCCATCCACGCACACACACACCCCATCCACGAACACACACACCCCATCCATGCACACACACACCCCATCCATGCACACACACACCCCATCCACACACACACACACACCATCCATGCACACACCCCATCCACGCACACACACACCCCATCCACACACACACACACCCCATCCACGCACACACACACCCCATCCACACACACACACACACCATCCATGCACACACCCCATCCACGCACACACACACCCCATCCACACACACACACACCCCATCCATGCACACACACCCCATCCACGCACACACACACCCCATCCATGCACACATTGCCATAGGAGGCAGGAGGAGAGGTGCCAGCTTATGGCTTCTTCTCCCCACCATAAGGCTGTGTAAGAAAAGAGCACAGTGCCAGGGCCTTTCCACCCAGGGCAGTACCTGAACTGGGACCCAGAAGGTCAGGAGGCCCCGGCATTGTTGCTCCTTCACCGTATTTATAACTGTGCTCATTTGGCATCATTTAGAAAAAGGAAGCAGCAAATGTCTCTGCCTTTATTTTAGTCTAGCTGCATAAAATTGAGGTAAAAGCTAGCTCAGTAATGGGGATGGGGCACTGCCTGCTGCTAAGAAAGAGGCACAGCATGGCACACATTGGTATTGGACATCAGCGGCACCTTGGGGCGGGTGGGGAAGAGCAGAATTTCAGAAACTGTCCTGCTATCCTGTATGTGCTTTACATTGGGAAAATGTACACAGCATTTTCAATGCAATGCTAGTGCAGTCCAATAGAAAACTGCTTCATACCTCCCAACTATTTCTCATTTGGAGGGATTGTCCCTCTTCTCCATGTCGCCCTGTCCCTTGTAGTTCTCATTTGTCCCTCTTTGAGGTGTAACATGCAGATCTGCATCAATAAATTATTCATTTGCCTATTCAAAGTGTTTATATTGTTGTAACTGTTATCTCCTATCCATCCCCCCATGACGGGGTGTGGCTTAATTTAAAATTGTCCCTCTTTCCCACCCTGGAAGTTTTGCTATTGGTATAACACAGTGTACTGCTCTGTACCTGTGGCATGCAACACATTTACTTGCTGTGCAGACATTTTGTTTTCAAAAACACAATGCAAACACATCACAGGTGCAGAACAAATGTAGATAAATCTGTAGCACAGTTAAATGCATTACAAACATGCACACATTTAGTGCATACAGATAAGTGTGAACATAGCCTGGGAGCCCTTTTACACCTTCCTGCTAGAGTTGGAGTAGAAATACTCCATTGTGATGTAAGTGAATTGTGCTCTATGAAGGCTATGAGCTCCTTTATGTCTATGTGCTGCAGCATTTGGCTTGCAACATGAGCACAAATCATGCAATGCACTTTCCCCGAGTAGCATTGTGGTGCAGGTAAATGCTTACCACCAATTTTTGGTCCATCACTAGTGTCTGTTGGGTTCTCCATCATGGACAGCATCTGAGGCTGATGCTGCTTGTGGGCCCTTGTGCTGACACTGATGCTGCTGGGGACAGGAAACAATGGCCATTGCCTCAAGTTTCTTTTCCTGCTGCTGCCTCTCTTTATGGATCCTCCTGCTGCCACGGATGCGGCTGATGCTGCCAAGGGACTTGAAACAACAGGTATTGCCTCATGGTCCTTTTGCTGATACTTCCTCAGCTTATGGATCCTCGTGGATCCTCCTGCTGCCTCTGATGGTGCTGATGCTGCCACGGCCTGAGGAAGCGACTATTCCCTGCCCATGCAACATGTGGTTTTCTTTGGGTTCTTCTCCAGCAACTTGCTTCTTTTCTTCTATTTTCTTCTATTTGGCTTGTATGTTGTTCAGTCAATTTTGCCCAACTATTCAGCATTTTGGTTTTCACAAAGCTGAATAAAGCCCTTTAAGTGTGTAACTACAGGGGTGCAGAAGGAAAAAACACATAGGAGCCCATGAGATCATGGCTCCTTCCCCTTATTTAGCCGATTTCTGTTGACATGGCATCATTTGTATTGGTGGTTTCAATGTTTAGAAGTCTAATTGTCTCTACATTTGTATCTTTAGGTTAAGGTTACCTTTTTTAGTGTCTGCACCAGCACCTAGTCAGTTTTAGTTCCACCTCTGCCATTAATCCTATCCATGCCACTATACCTAGAGATTTTGCTGCCACTTTGCCAAGCTGTTATAAAGCATTTTGCACTATATACGTTTAGCTGAGAATTTCCAGGATAATTCGAAATTGTTTCTTTTTTCAGAAAGGTATGTGCTTTAATATGAAATGTCTTGTTTGTAATTTTTGCAGTGCTGTCTCAATATTTTTTTCGGGTGAAACGTGCAAAAAAAAATAAAAATTCTATTTTAAAATTTTGAGGCATGCTTTAAAATAGAAAATGTAAGTTTTTCAAGCAAAACATTTTGCCTGTAACAGCCCCAACCCTCCCGATTACAACAGTACCACATATGTATTGGTAGACACCCCTTCCTGCCCAGGAGACTCCCCCAAAGTGTAAAGAGCGCTTTATGAGATTTTCAAATAAGATACAACTACTATGCACACCTTACAGTTAACTTGCAATAACTATCAAGAGTTAAGTTCTTAAAGTGGACCAAAACCCAGGATTTTTACTATCCTGGGTCTTGGTCCACTCCCCATCTGCTGTCAACCGGGAAGCCATGTGTAGGGTGGAGGATATGGAGTATCGACAAAGGGACTTTGTCGAAATGTATTTCACTAGTTTTGGGTGGGTTTTGGTCCTCTTTATAAATATGTGTATTGTACATAGAGGGCAGCATAGAATACTGTAAGTAAATATACATGTAGGTACCTTTATAAATGAAAACTGAAGCATTTCTGTGTTTTTTATGCAGTTTCCAGGTGCATTTTAGCTTTCAAAAATGTGTAACAGGGTTCTTTGCTGTGTAGTATATGTGGTCTTCAAAACCTCGTCCACCCTGTACCTGAATTTCCCCACAGAGAATACCTATAAGGGCCAGTGATGAGTGACGCAATGCAAATACAGTTTGAAGCCCGCCACATAGGCCTTTAGGCTTGATTCTCTATCATGAAATTATTCTGAAACTGATTAAACCAGAAATATTACCCTAAGCTATTAAACAAATTATCACATGTGAAGTTTGCTCTGTGCAGCTGCACCAACAATGCATGACGTATACAAAAAGCAAAGGTGTGAATGAGCTTTAACTTGCATAGCAGCAAGAAAAATACCAACTTCACAGGTTTTTTTAACCAACCATTGCTGTTCAACCTTGAGGTGTTTTATCTCTAACCTGTACCCAAACTGAATGTTTTTCTCTCTTATCTGACAGACTTTGAGGAAAAATATGAGAACAGAATTACCCTGCACAAGTTCATTGCTTTTTAAACCTAAAAGCTCTACCTTTTCTTCTTTTTATAGGTGTGAAATGAAAATGTTTATGGATATATGTAATAGGTATTAGGTACCGTAATACAGATACAGTATTGCTAAAAGGGATAAACCTAGGCCCTTATTTATGAAGGAATATCGTCAGGTAGCGACTGGTGAGTGGCCGGTAATGAGGTATTGACAGGTTCCGCGATGTATGGGTGCGCATGATAGCGACTGGTCAGAGCGACCGGCTCCCACCATATTCATCAAAAAATCACGCTCAAAAAATTATCGCGCTGTGAAATGCACGTTTAAACCCCAGAGTGCTGGCGGCGATGTGTTAAAAGTAGTTTTTTAACCCCCAAACCACCATATTTTTGGAAACCAAAAAAAATTTTTTAAAGAATTTAGTAATATGAATACAATGTGACACAAAAAAACACAGAGCTGTATCTGTTCCTGTTTACCTAAGGACCCTGATGCAGATATTAACAGTGCCAGTGAGCGGTACTGTTTCGCTAACTTATGGACACCACATTCCATATTTGCTCATTTTTAACACACAGAAATATTGGCAGTGTATGTTAAAGTGGACCAACACCCACCGGTGATCGGCCCGGGAATCTATAAGATTCCCGGGCCGCCCGCGCCGACCGTCTGTGAATGGCCGGCGCGGGGGTGCACCACCGAAGTGGACCAAGACCCAGGATAGTCAAAATCCTGGGTGTTGGTCCACTTTAATGTGTTCTGGTCAGCATTAATTCAATATACACAGTATATCATTGCTGTGAACAAAAGGATCATACTTCATAGTGTATTTAGGCGCCTTTTTATTTGTGCTCAAAACACATTGCTAGTAAAAAAACAGGAGTGGAAAAGGTGTTTTCAAGAAATTAATCATTAGCATTCTTGATAAGTCCATAAAAAAATCTGTAAAAATAATTGTTTTAACATTATTTATAAGCTCTTATAAGCACTATAAAAAACACTTCAATACAGTTGTGGTCTATGGCAGCTTAAGCTTCTGCGCCAAACAAGAGCGCCTGTTGCACAGTGAAAAAAGTTGCAGGTAATAAATTCACAAATTGACGTTAACTGGCGCGCTTCTTAAATGAAGCATAACGTTGCAATGTGCTGATGCTCCATAAATCAGGCTTTTAGGTACACAACTCCAGAAAGACCTCAACTAATTTCTCTGGATATCCCACAGGGTGCTGTTATCTCTACAGTTTTGGAAACAATATCCTCCTTAAAAAGTGAGCCATGGCTCACCAATCTCTTGAATTATTTTCATTGTACTGTTGTTCCTTTTTTTTTGTTTAGTGTTACTTCAGTATGTAACATCTTAAAACTGTAGAGCATCGATTCAGTAATAGATTATAGATTAAACTGTAAAACAATGTCAAGATCATTTTTGTGTGACTTTAAACTATAGGCTGCTAAATTCACAGCAGACACGAGTAATGCTGAATCCTGGGTCAAAAACAAGGTACATTTAAGGTTTTGCTTAACATACAAAGTTGCTTTATTTCATAATATACTGGTATATCTGTTGAAATATAGCTTGTTCACTCACTTCTTTGCGGCATGCAACTTTTTCTTGCTAGTTTTATTATACAAATTAAAAAAAACTGTGAACAGTGGCTTATGTGAAGAAAATTACCTTTTTACAATATACATATATCTGCAATCAAAATGCAGTTATTTTAAATAAAGTCAACCTTTACCACAATGATTTTAAAGTGGACCAACACCCAGGATTTTGACTATCCTGGTTTTGGTCCACTTCGGTGGGGCACCCCGATCGGGGGTGCCCCGCTGTGTGAAACCCCCCAGAAAGCCCCGAAAACTCACCTCACCCCGCTCCCACGTGACCGCTGCAGCCAATCCCCGCCAACGGACAAGCGAGAGGCAGCGCCGGACAAGCAGAGCGCGTCCGCCGGCGCCTCCCGCGCGTCCCTCTTACAGGGAGCGCACCCGCGCCGGCCATTCACAAGCGGTCAGCGGGAGCACGCCCTGCTAGAGGGACGCGCGGGAGGCGGCGGACGCGCATGCACCTCTGGAACGTGGAAAAGGTAGGATTGTGGGCTTCCTGGGGGGTTTCACCCCACATGCCCCGCGGGGAGGGATCTGATCGGCCCGGGAATCTTATAGATTCCCCGGCCGATCCCGCCTGGGTGTTGGTCCGCTTTAAATAAAGGCCAAAGTGACTCACAGACAGAGGTCAACAAAGAAAATGTTGCAAAAGACAAAAGGTGTGCCCAGGAGATACAAGACAAGTAGATGAAAGGCTGACAATAAGCCAAGAGAGCAGCCATAGATGAGGACGGGAAGTGTCACCTCCAAAGAAAAAGGCAGACACATAAAGACACGGGACTATGATCTATATCCCCCCCCCCCTCCCAAGGAAGCTATAGTGGGCGAAATTTGATACAGTGTAATTTAATCTGCCTAGTGAAACCAGCTATTTATTGGGAGTTATTGTAATTAATGTATTACCATTATGCAGTATTATGGCATGTGATGGATATGTTATTTAGTAAATGATTAATTTATTTTTAACTATACATTAAAGAGTACTTTGTGGTTGTAGGAGTTTTAAGCTGATTAGTGGGTGTTGGTGGGTTATCCTAAACCGGTATCAAGAGATGTACCCATGTAGTCAGTGAAAACTCTCCCACTGTAATGTAAAAATTAAATTAGGAAATTAAAAATTAAATTAAGAGATACAAGATATTGGGTAGTACATGAGAATTGCAACCTTTTTATATAGTATAATAGCCAGTGTGGCAGAATCCTCCCCAATCAATTTTAACAAGCAGCATACAAAATCCCCCCCCCCAATCTCCTATAATATGCAGTGTGGCAGAACCTTCCAATTCCTTTTAATAGGCAGTGTGGCAGAACCTTCCAATTCCTTTTAATAGGCAGTGTGGCAGAACCTTCCAATTCCTTTTAAGAGGCAGTGTGGCAGAACCTCCCCATCCCCTATAATGCCCCCCAATCACCCTGCCCAAAAAAACATACTTCGCTCGGGATCCAGAGATGTCAGCTGCACATGGGCAGCAGGGCAGATCTCCACTTTGTGTGCAGCCCTGCCCGCCCTCTACATGTCTGCCTACCCGTTCTGTGCAACAAAACCAAAATGGCTGCTCCAGGACTGCCACTGGTTAACGGGCAAGGTAAGGTAATTTTTCTAAAGATGTTTTCTAAAGGTGTGCTTACCTAGCTTATAAATTGAGCAACCAATCAATAGCAATATAATAGCAAAATAACTGGTTGTTCTTTGTACTGAGATTCTTAGAGTAAAACACATGCACCACAATAAATGTGTGTTTTGCGGTTGTGTACAGTAGAAGCCACTTTTTCTTTTCTATATTCCAAGTATGCAGCACGCCCTGCTCCAGTAATGATTCATTACATCTGGGATATTTAGAGCCTTGTCACAATGTGAGCTGTTCATCTCCTATGTTCTCTCTGCCTTAGATGACACCATTCGGTTGTGTAGCAGGAACTCGGCCTTGGTTGTCTCTATCCGCCGCTCGATCTGGTTGCGCCAGTGGGCAGCTGACAATGCTGCCAAGAAGGCTCTCACTGGGCTTCCCTTTAAAGGGTTGCGCCTGTTTGGTGATCGGTTGGACCTTTTTGCTAAGGGAGGTAAGTTACCCCAACGCAAAAGGCAGCCGCGACCCTTTCGGGGTTCAGGGTCCTTCACTCCCTCCTTTCGTGGGCCTAGGTCAGGCAGGGGGGTATCCTTGGCGGGACAAAGGGGAGATTTCTGGGGCAAGGGCAAAGGCCGTGCCCGACCCGGATCCTCCTGGGGTGTCAAGCCCAAATCCACTGCCAAGTCCGCTCAGCAATGAGGGGGCGCCCTCACCCTTGCGGGTGGGGGGACGGCTGCGGCTCTTCGCTCAGGTCTAGTCTCAACAAGTCTCGGACAATTGGATTCTGGAGGTTGTTTCCTCCGGATACAAGCTGGAGTTCGCGGACTGGCCTCCTCCCAGATTCCCCTGGTCACGGGTTCCTACGGACCCTCGGGCAGCTCAGGGCCTGATGTTGGCGGTACAAAACCTTCTGGCCATGGGGGTCGTTTGTCAGGTCCCCCGGGGGAGAGAGTTCAATGTTACTATTCCAATCTCTTTACAGTGCCCAAAATGGATGGTTCCATCAGACCCATTCTGGACCTAAAACTTTTCAACAGGTTCATCAGGGCCAAACGTTTTCGCATGGAAACGCTGCACTCCGCCATCACCTCCCTGCGCCAGGGGGACTTTATGACTTCAATAGACATCAAGGATGCTTACCTTCACGTGCCGGTCTTCCCAGGGCACCAGCGGTTCCTCAGGTTTGTGGTAGGGGAACAACACTACCAATTTGTGGCACTTCCCTCCGGGCTCACCTCTGCCCCCAGAGTGTTGACCAAGGTGTTGGCAGGTGTGATGGCCCTTCTCAGAGCCCAGGGTATTCGCATTCTTCCTTATCTGGACGACCTCCTCATTACGTCCCCTTCACTCCAACAGGCAGAATTGGACACCCGGACAGTGGTTGCGACCCTGGAAGGGTTCGGGTGGGTGATCAATTACCCCAAATCCTCACTCTCCCCATCCCGGGTGACCGCCTTCCTGAGAATGACTCTGGATACTATTGAGGCCGGGATTTTCCTCCCTCAGCGGAAGGTGGACTCTCTTCAAGCTCTGATTCAATTCTTGCTGTCCAACCCTCACCCATCCATCCGGCAAGGGATGCAGCTGGTGGGACAGATGGTGGCCTGCTTCGAGGCAGTTCCCTATGCTCAATTTCATATGAGGCCTCTTCAGCTCCATCTTCTGTCAGCCTGGGACAAGTGTCCCCTGTCTCTGGATCAGGCCTTTGTTCTGTCTCCTCTGGTCCAGCGGTCCCTCCTGTGGTGGCTGGTCTCGAGGAATCTTCTGGGGGGCAGATCATTTCTGACACCGTGCTGGGAGACGGTCACTACGGATGCCAGTCTGTCAGGTTGGGGGGAGCTACTGGTTGTGGGGTCCTCAGGAGGCTCACGCCCCCATCAATGTTCTGGAGCTGCGGGTGGTTCGGTTGGTGCTGACGGCGCTGACGCCTCACCTACAGGGCCTGCCAGTTCAGGTTCGCTCCGACAACCGGACTGCGGTCACTTACAGCTATCATTAGGGAGGGACTCGGAGCAAGAGTGCCCTCAGGGAGGTGTCATTGATTCTGTCTGAGTTGGCAGCTCTGTCTATTCAGGCCCCCTACTTTGAGAGACATCAGAACAAGGTCGTTTTCCGCTTTAAACCAGGCTTCTTGCCTAAGGTTGTCTCTGCCTTTCACCTCAATCAGGACTTTGTGCTTCCTTGCTTGTGCCCTAATCCTGGTAATGACAAGGAGAGGGCCTTGCATTCTCTGGACATTGTCAGGAACTTGAAATACTACCTGGTGGCTACAGCGCCTTTCAGGAAGACGGCTGCCTTGTTTGTGGTACCCTCGGGTCCCAAGAAGGGTTTGGCGCCTGTATTACTTAATGGATTCGTCAGGCCATTTTTAGGGCCTATTCTGCTAAAGGGAGGGATCCTCCTTTCTGAGTCACTGCTTATTCTAACCGTGCTGTTGAGGCTTCCTGGGCCTTTCAGCACCAGGCTTCTGTTGAACAAGTTTGTAAGGCTGCTACTTGGTCTTCTGTTCATACCTTTTCCAAGTTTTACAAGGTTGATGTTCGGGCCTCAGCGGATGCTGTTTTTGGCCACAAAGTTCTGCAGGCGGCAGTGGTTTGAACTGCGCAATGTTGCCTTTTGGGATCCCCACCCGTTGTTGGACACTGCTATTGGATGTCATTACTGGAGCAGGGCGTGCTGCATACTTGGAATAATACCATTCTGTGAATACTCACCTTGTAGAATGGGTATTATAAGTATGCAGCATGCCCTGCTCCATCCCACCCTGAGTTTTTCTTCTTGGATCCTCTATATGGTGAATGTTTTATTGTTAATATTGTTAATCTTGTTATTGGCTTCTCCTGGTTCCCTTACTGCTTTTTTATACTGGGGAATTTAGTGGGATGGGTCTCTTTTTTGCCATCTCTGCAGTAAAGCGCCCTCTTGTGGACTATATCCCAGACGTAATGAATAATTACTGGAACAGGGCGTGCTGCATATTTAAAATACCCATTCTACAAGGTGAGTATTCACAGAATGATATTTTTTCTGCTTTCCAATGTGAAATTACACATTTCATTCCAGTGATTTTTTATTTTGCTTAATTGAGCATGTTAAAATTCCAGAGAGAGACTATAATCTCTCTATTCTGTTAGGGGAAGTGGATAGAAAGCATTCTGATCCTGTCTCGCACATTTAGCATTCTTCTGCAGAATATCTTCTCGCCTGGCAGGATCATAGGCATAAAATCACAGGCAGGAAGTTCTTGTGTGACTCTCTGCTGGAGAAAATGCTTTGCAACAGCCAGGTTTGTTTGTCAGATAAGAAGTTTAGATAGCAGCAAGCAGTTATTGTCTGCACTGTCTAAAGGTTACCTAGACTGTCAGAATGACAAGTGGGCAAAAAGCAGACACTGTGTGATGACTGTACATGACTGCTTTTACAATGCAACAAGGGCAGTGCCCTGCTATGTTACATTGTAAAAGCAGCAATGCACATTGCTGTTATGATGTAATCAGTCCACATCTGCCTTCAATGGGCAAGAGATTTCTCTAGTGTGCTGCCACTGCAGAGAGGCTAATTCCCTTATTCCCGGGGCATCCCAATCTAAGATGTCCCACTGTGTAAGTGTTCAGGCCATGGGCGCATCCCGCTATACTTCTAGCTAAGGTGTATACCTTCTCAGGCATTTCTTAATGACTGCCTTAGATACATGGTGGAGTGGTGGTACGGCAAGTGGTGTGTGCGCTCCATCATGTTTGCTAGCCGATCTGATGTCAGAGCAGTTAGCAGAAGCTGAATGTAGTGGAGTTCACTGATTCGCCGACTGATGTGCATGCACAATTAAATTATCAGAAATGTTAGTAAATGGTAAAGGCGATCCCGTGGGGAAACATACAGCACAGAGGGGCTACAATTCATTACCTCGCACGCTATACAGCGCCGTTCTCCCAGGCAATTTCATCCATGGACAGAGCAACATGCGCCACTTTGTGCACAGCCCTGGCCACCTATTGAATTAAATGGGTGGGTGCAGCATCGTGCACCTAGCAGGGAGAGGCCTCTGTGCGAGCACCACTGACAGAACTGGATTTCATGCAAGGTAATGTGTTTATTCTAAGTATGTTACACACCCCGCTTCAGATAGTCATTACACTTGGGTTATACCGACCTGTAGATGGCGAAACTGCAGAGATGTCAATAAAAAAAGGAAGGCCCTCCCAGTCCATAAACACCTGGTACCTCCCACCCACTCCCCAGTCTTTCATCTCTGCAGACGGCGAGCAAGTCAGAAGATGATGTCTCTTCCTTGCAGGTAAGCCGGGTTCACACACGGCCATTTTTATCCTTATTTCTGCCCGGACCTTGTTATGCTTAAGCCCCTAATGCCTCCCAGCCTTGGCTGTAGGTCCGGGTGAAGGTAGGATTCACCTTAACAGGTGTACTGATAGGAGCCACGCTCCTCCGTGAGGCCCCATTACAAGGGGTAGGCGTCTACCAGGTTTTGGTGATCCTGGTGTGGGATGCCCTGTCCGTTTTGATACCATCACTACATAACTTGGGTAGCTTTGGGTCCCCCTTCCATTACTCCCACAGGATAGTAGGGGGGGGGGGGCTGGCCTTATATGGTTATTGTCGCGGCTCATGGCTGTGTTCTAAGTGGCCGCAGCGAGCCAGGAATGGGACTCATGTGTGTGTTTGTGCTTCACTTGCTGGCTCTGCCAGCGTGGGTGTGTTGTGTGAGTGTAGTGTGTGCGCACAGGTGCTTCCTTATGCTGGCCCGCACGTCCGCTGTTTACAGCGGCGGCGGGTCGGTCTCCTGTGACCGGCTCCACAGCATGGCTGGGAGCGCGGCCTTCTCTTCCTTTCAGTCAGGGGAGGGGGCGGGGCCGGACGCTCTGCGCGCTGGTTGCGGCCCGCCCCCCTCTTCTGGCGCTTTTTTGCGGCCCTCGGCCATTAGCCGGGAGCCGCTGTCTCTGGTCCCGGGTTGGGAGGGGGCGGGGCCACGCGCAGCGCGCTGGTCTGCCCTTCCTCCTGAGGTTTTGTCTAGTGCGGACGCCATTTCTCCTCCGGATACTGTGAGTGCCCTGCGGGGCCTGGTTTTATGTATTCTTTCCAATGCCCCTTGCTCGGTCACCTGAAGCGCTGTGGGATGCTATATTAACCCTGCAGAGGTCTTAGCTCATGGAGGTATATTGTTTTATATGTAATGTATATGTTATGAATGAATGCCTTACTGTATTTTTGCGCTTGGTGTTTTTTTTTTTTTTTCTGTGATTAGAAGTCATTTAGCTGATTGTAATTGCAATGCCTTTGTACCAGAGAGTCATGGGTTCAAATCTCTGTCTCACCAGTTTTTTCTACCCTGTCTTTAATAAATCCTCCCACTAACGGACGTTAAGGGGCATCCCTGGAAGCTTCATTGCGACTACCATAAAAAATCACCTTATGGAGGCTTCCCAGGATACCGAGCTCGGGTTCCCTTCAGGGCAACCCCGGCAGTGTGTGGTTTGTGGGGTATCCCTTGCGGGGGACAATGTGCTTATTTGTGTACCATGTGCATCTCATCACCTACACGCCTGGCCTTGACCCCAAGTGACGTTGTCATGAGTGGGGAGTCGCAATCCGATGTCAGTGCCAGACGGGCCAACATTGAGAATAGGATTGCTAGTTCTGCGGCCAGGAAGGCCCCAGCTAAGTGAGGGCGTTTGGCGCCGCTGCGCCGGCTTTTGCTTATGACGAATATGACTCCTTGTTTGGGTCTGGTTATTCCCCGCTTGAAGAAGGGGAATTGTTTTCAGTTTCTGATGGCTGTGATGTTCAGCAGCCCCTGGATGCTGATGCTGGTAAGGAGCGTGGGGATACTGTTGTTATTCCCAGACTCCTGACCTATATTTTTGAGGTGCTTGCTATTTCTCTCTGGCGGAGGCCCTTCTGCAAGAGGGGGGAACTTTTTGTTTTGGGACCGCCAAGTCTCGTTTGGCGTTCCCGGATCAAAAGCGTTTTACCAATCTGATCCTTAAAGAATGGGGAAAGCCCAGCCGGTTTACTGTATCCTTCAGGGGTGGGATAGGATGTATCCCTTTCCTGTGGATGCGGTTAAGCGTTGATTGTCACCCCAGAGGTCGACTCTCCGGTTCTGGGATTGTCCGATACATCGTTTGTGCACTCCCCAGATTCCACTACCTTTATGGATAGTGAGGACTGACGTCTCGACCTTAATCAGGGGTATGCTGGATGGTACCCAACTGAATCCTTCCGGTGAGGAATTTACAGCATTGACGCATTGTGAGATGTTTATTGCATTTGTCTTATCAGCTTTGGATGCCACGATCCATATGTGTAGCAGGACCTCAGCATTGCGTGTGGCTATTCGTCTTTCGGTCTGGTTGCGCCAATGGGCGGCTTTTATTGCTGCGAAGTAGGCGCTCCCAGGGCTACCTTTCGTGGGTATGCGCCTGTTATGATGTGTAGTAGAACTTCGGCCTTGCTGGGTGCAATTCGGCAGTCGGTTTGGTTGCGCCAGTGGATGGCTGATTTTGTGTCCAAAAAGTCTCTTACGGCTCTTCCCTTCTGGGCTTGCGGCTTTTTGGAGAAAAATTGGATTCGGTCGCAAAAGGAGGTAGGTTATCTCAGCAAAAGAAGCAACGTCGTCCCTTTCGGGGGGCGGCTTCATTTATCCCTTCCTTCGTGGGGCCAGAGCTGGACGGGGATCGGCTGTCTTCCCCTCCAGAGGTGATTCCTGGCACAGGGGAAGAGGACGTGCCCGTCCAGGTCACAGCTGGGGCTCCAAGCCCAAAGCCGCTGCTAAGCCGGCTCAGCAATGAGGGGGCGCCCTCACCCTCGCAGGTGGGGGGACGGCTGCGACACTTCTCTCCGGTCTGGGACCACGAGGTCTCGGACAGATGGATTCGGGAAGTGGTGTCTTCCGGTTACAAACTGGAGTTCGAGATCCGGCCTCCTCCCAGATTCTTCAGGTCTCGCGTGCCCTTGGATCCTCTGGCCGCGCAGGGGCTCCGGGCGGCAGTAAAAGATCTCCTGGACATGGTTGTCATCTGCCCGGTGCCTGGGATACTATTCCAATCTGTTTACGGTGCCCAAGAAGGATGGCTCAGTTCGTCCCATCCTGGATCTGAAGTTTCTCAACATCAAGGATGCTTATCTGCATGTTTCAATCTTCCCGGCACATCAGAGATTTCTCGGGTTCGTGGTGGAAGATCGGCATTTTCAGTTTGACGCCCTTCCGTTTGGCCTTACCTCGGCTCCAAGGGTTTTCACCAAAGTGCTCTCAGCCAGGCGGAGCTAGATACCAGGACTGTGGTAGCCAACCTGGAGAGATTCGGCTGGGTGCTCAACTATCCCAAATCCTGCCTCTCTCCATCCAGGGTGGTGGCGTTCCTGGGAATGTCTCTGGATACTTCTCAGTCCAGGGTGTTCCTCCCCCGGCCCAAGGTTCTTTTGATTCAGGAATTGACTCAGCTTCTCCTATCCATCCCTCGCCCGCCCATCCGGCTGGGGATGCGACTGGTGGGATTGATGGTGGCTTCGTTCGAGGCGGTTCCCTTTGCCCAGTTTCACACAAGGACGCTCCAGCTCCATCTCTTGGCGGCCTGGGAAGGGTCTCCGCTGTCATTGGATCAGTCTTTTCTGATGTCCCCCCGGGTTCGGCATTCCCTTTGGTGGTGGCTGGAACCGAGCAATCTGATGAGGGGCAGATCCTTTCTGACCCCTCGTTGGGAGACGGTCCCCACGGATGCCAGCCTGTCAGGTTGGGGGGGATTTTTGGACGGATCTTCAGTTTCAGGGACTGTGGGGGCCTCAGGAGGCTCACGATCCCATCAATGTTCTGGAGCTGAGAGCCATCAGGTTGGTTCTGGCTCACTTGACTCATCAGTTACAGGGCTCACCGGTTCAAGTTCGGTCGGACAATCGGACGGCGGTCGCCTACATCAATCACCAGGGAGGGACTCGCAGCAGGCGTGCCCTCAGGGAAGTGTCTTTGATCCTGGCTTGGGCAGAGAGCAATGTCCCATGCATCTCGGCGGTGTACATTCCGGGAGTGGAGAACACGGAGGCGGACTCCTTGAGCAGGTGCTCATCTCGCCGGGGGAATGGTCGCTCAGCCCCAAGGTTTTTCGGTCGCTTTGCCACCGGTGGGGGACTCCGGAGGTGGACCTCTTTGCCTCTCGTCACAATCACAAGCTTCCGGCGGTTGTGTCTCTCACGGGATCCGCTCTGGCAGCGGATGCCATGTCTCTGAACTGGAGGGATCTGGGGTTTCTGTACCTGTTCCCTCCGTTTCCCATGGTGGGCAGAGTGGTGTGCAAGCTGGCCCTAGAGGGCGCGTCAGCAATCCTGGTGGCTCCAAGATGGCCAAGACAGGTTTGGTTCGCAGACGTGGTAAGGTTTGCAGCGGATCAGTTAGATCTGCCCCTTCTGCCGGATCTGCTCACTCAGGGTCCACTGCTCTACCCCAATTTACCAACGCTGGCTTTGACGGCGTGGCTGCTGAAACCTTCATCTTGAATGAGGAAGGTCTTTCTGATGATGTCATTCAGACTCTGGTTAGGGCTAGAAAGAAGTCTTCCTCTGCCATCTACTATAGGATTTGGAAGTCTTATATTGATTGGTGTGAGGTCCGGGCCTTGTCTTGCAGGGTGTTTTCTATCCTTAGGGTTTTGGAATTTCCGCAACATGGTCTGGACCTGGGTTTGCAGCTTAGTACGCTGAAAGGGCATGTTTCTGCCCTGGCGGTTTTCTTTCAAAAGTCTTTTGCTCTTCACCCTCTGGTTAAGACTTTTTTCCAGGGGGTTACGCATGTGCGGCCTCCTAGGAAGCCTTTGCTCCCAGTTTGGGATTTGAATTTGGTTCTTTCTGCCTGTCAAGGTCCTCCTTTTGAACCTTTGCAGGATATTGCTCTTTCTACGCTTACTCAGAAGGTTGCGTTTCTGGTTGTCATCAGCATGGCATTCGGCGTGTATCGGAGTTGGTGGCTTTGTCCAATAAGGCTCCTTACTTTCAGAGGCATCAGGACAAGGTTGTTTTCCGCTTCAAGCCAGATTTCCTTCCTAAGGTGGTTTCTGCCTTCCATCTTAATAAGGACATTAGGCTCGATTCAGAGAGACACAAAAAAACTTTCGCTTTGGTGCCGACGTCGTAAGATTTTCAAAATTTCCCGCTCTCGCATGAACGTTCGAGCGATTCTATGCATGCTTCGTAAACCTTCCGTAGCGCGTCCGTGTGCTCGTATGCCAGAGTACGCAGACGAGGCTGTCATTTTCCTTCGAAAATGTTCAGATTCATTTTTCACAACTACCAACGTAGCCTTTCGTTTTTGCCCTTTTCCCATCGTATCCTCACACGAATCCTATCATTTTCCCGCTACATCCTGCTTCATTTTTTCCTAAAATATCTGGCCAGACGAAATTCTTACGATATTGCGCCTGCGCACTACAAACTTCTCTCATTAAAGTGCTCGCCTACATAATTTCACTTCCATCACTAAACTCACCCTAACCACTTCGCGCTATCCTGCCTTTTCCCTTGAGGTCCCTTAAAGCTCACCCTAACCACTTCGCGCTATCCTGCCTTTTCCCTTGAGGTCCCTTAAAGCTCACCCTAACCACTTCGCGCTATCCTGCCTTTTCCCTTGAGGTCCCTTAAAGCTCACCCTAACCACTTCGCGCTATCCTGCCTTTTCCCTTGAGGTCCCTTAAAGCTCACCCTAACCACTTCGCGCTATCCTGCCTTTTCCCTTGAGGTCCCTTAAAGCTCACCCTAACCACTTCGCGCTATCCTGCCTTTTCCCTTGAGGTCCCTTAAAGCTCACCCTAACCACTTCGCGCTATCCTGCCTTTTCCCTTGAGGTCCCTTAAAGCTCACCCTAACCACTTCGCGCTATCCTGCCTTTTCCCTTGAGGTCCCTTAAAGCTCACCCTAACCACTTCGCGCTATCCTGCCTTTTCCCTTGAGGTCCCTAAAACTTACCCAAATCACTTAGCGCCTTGTTTCTTCTTCCATTTTCACACCCTAAAACTTACCCAAATCACTTAGCGCTTTGTTTCTTCTTCCATTTTCACACCCTAAAACTTACCCAAATCACTTAGCGCCTTGTTTCTTCTTCCATTTTAGGTCCCTAAAACTTACCCAAATCACTTAGCGCCTTGTTTCTTCTTCCATTTTCACACCCTAAAACTTACCCAAATCACTTAGCGCTTTGTTTCTTCTTCCATTTTCACACCCTAAAACTTACCCAAATCACTTAGCGCCTTGTTTCTTCTTCCATTTTAGGTCCCTAAAACTTACCCAAATCACTTAGCGCTTTGTTTCTTCTTCCATTTTCACACCCTAAAACTTACCCAAATCACTTAGCGCTTTGTTTCTTCTTCCATTTTCACACCCTAAAACTTACCCAAATCACTTAGCGCTTTGTTTCTTCTTCCATTTTAGGTCCCTAAAAGTTACCCAAATCACTTAGCGCTTTGTTTCTTCTTCCATTTTAGGTCCCTAAAACTTACCCAAATCACTTAGCGCCTTGTTTCTTCTTCCATTTTCACACCCTAAAACTTACCCAAATCACTTAGCGCCTTGTTTCTTCTTCCATTTTCACACCCTAAAACTTACCCAAATCACTTAGCGCTTTGTTTCTTCTTCCATTTTCACACCCTAAAACTTACCCAAATCACTTAGCGCCTTGTTTCTTCTTCCATTTTAGGTCCCTAAAACTTACCCAAATCACTTAGCGCCTTGTTTCTTCTTCCATTTTCACACCCTAAAACTTACCCAAATCACTTAGCGCCTTGTTTCTTCTTCCATTTTCACACCCTAAAACTTACCCAAATCACTTAGCGCTTTGTTTCTTCTTCCATTTTAGGTCCCTAAAACTTACCCAAATCACTTAGCGCCTTGTTTCTTCTTCCATTTTCACACCCTAAAACTTACCCAAATCACTTAGCGCCTTGTTTCTTCTTCCATTTTCACACCCTAAAACTTACCCAAATCACTTAGCGCTTTGTTTCTTCTTCCATTTTAGGTCCCTAAAACTTACCCAAATCACTTAGCGCCTTGTTTCTTCTTCCATTTTCACACCCTAAAACTTACCCAAATCACTTCACGGACATCACAATCTTGATTTTCAAATATGTCATTGGCCCCTTGTTTTTGTTAAATGTATGTGTGCAAATAAATGGGACAACATGTTTTTTTTTTTTTTTTGATTTATTGGGCAATTGCCATTTGGTGTAAAAATTTTTGGCCCAACTTTGGCCCTAAAAAATTAAAAACTATATACAAATTTTTTGTTGGTTATTAAAAATATATACACTAATTTTTGATAAAAAACTTTAAAAACTATATACAATAAAAACTTTTTTTAAAAAATTAAAACTATATACAAAAAACTTTGGTGTTTAACCAATAAAACTATCTACAAATAAAACTATTTACAAATCTACAGGGCCAGGAACCAGGACACTAGTCTTCCTCTTCTGTTGTCCCCAACGTGTCCCGCATCGCCTGCAGATCGGCCACCAACTCAAGGACCCTCCGATTCATATCAGCAAGTCGCTGTCTTGTGGTCCCTGCCAAAAAAGCAGAAAAACAAATTATTCGGAGAACAATACATGTTTCTCACCTGTGGATTTAATGTATTTTAAGAAACAAATTACCTATAATGCACAGATGTCATTAATGACAGGAATTAAGGTTAGGAAGTGGCCACAGGTCATTAAGCTAATTCAGTGGCCACAGGACAGTTGGGCAACTAATTAAGCTAATTCAGTGGCCACAGGACAGTTGGGCAACTAATTAAGCTAATTCAGTGGCCACAGGACAGTTGGGCAACTAATTAAGCTAATTCAGTGGCCACAGGACAGTTGGGAAACTAATTAAGCTAATTCAGTGGCCACAGGACAGTTGGGCAACTAATTAAGCTAATTCAGTGGCCACAGGACAGTTGGGCAACTAATTAAGCTAATTCAGTGGCCACAGGACAGTTGGGCAACTAATTAAGCTAATTCAGTGGCCACAGGACAGTTGGGAAACTAATTAAGCTAATTCAGTGGCCACAGGACAGTTGGGCAACTAATTAAGCTAATTCAGTGGCCACAGGACAGTTGGGCAACTAATTAAGCTAATTCAGTGGCCACAGGTCCCTCTTATATTGGCATTGACTAGGGCATTATGTGTTTTGGGGTTCATGGGAATTTAGACAGAAATCTTTATAATGCCATGACTACTTACTTGGTTGGTGGCCGAGAGATGGCTCGTTGGGGACAACACCCTGAGGTCCTGGTTCCTGGCTCTGCTGTGAAGAAGTGCCTGTTGAAACATGGGCCAAATGGTTAGTTTGGATGTCTGATTCCGCAGTCCTCAAATGTTTTTAGCTAAGTCTGGGTCACATCACTCACCTTCTCCAGGGTCTTGTGGGCTCCTATCTGCTGCCTCCTCACCCACTACTTCACCCGCAACAGAAACATCTACAAAGACAGAATAAAGGATTCAGTTTGGTGATATCAGGAGCTAGCAATTAGATGTTTGGGTGTAGACATGAAGAGTGACATACCAGAGGATCCCGCATGCGTGGCAGGGTACGACTGCCTGCCCACGCTGTGCCGCCCCTCCTCTGTGGTAAGGTCCAGGGGCTGGTCTGAGGAGGCCACAGAGGAGGGGTCGGCCCGTCGCCCTGGAGATCCACCACCTTCACTCCCAGCTGCAGAATCATGCAGCACTGGTCGGCCTGGGCGCCGCCGGGTGCGGCGAATTCTGTAATCCATTTCCAACACTACAAAAGAGAAGGCATTCTAAATAAAAGGCCTAAAATCTGTCCTAGTTACATCTTGCATGCAAGCGCTATGTACTTACTTGGGAAATGGATTGCAAAAAACCTCCGCACCCGGGGCATGTGCAGTCGCTTCAGGTCCGACCAATGCTGCATGATCTGTGTGTGGGTGAAGGTGGTGTCGGTCTGGTGTTGTATCTCCGAGATGATCTCCAGGGCGACGTTTCGTTTGGCAAACGAGTTGGGCAGGTAGTCGTACCTGCGCTCCAGCATGGTCTGCAAAACAAAAAACAAACATAGCAAGAACTCAGAAATGCATATGTAGAAGAGGCAACAATACATTATTTGGTTCAATCACATGAACACATACACACACACACTTTTAGCCTAAGTTAACTTTCAAATATGGCAGCACTGTCGTTTGGCACGTGTGTGGTGTGCGCTTGGTTGTGCATGTAGTCCAACCAAAGCTTTAACAAAAATATAACTTTTATTTACTAACTCAAGGAGGGTGCACCGCAATCAACAGTTACGTGTGCTGCACTGCAATTGAATCAACCAACCAAAACCTAATGGGTGATAGGAGACATCCAGTCTCCTCACACCCTGTGTAACAGGAGCACCAAAAATTACAATGATTATACACAGATTATCTCTAAAATATACAAAAATTTATTCAAAACGGGAGCAAACTGACAACAACATACATGACACAAAACACATTAAAAACACTGCATCTCCCCCTAATACTTCCAGTGCTAACCAAGATAAGGCAGCAGAAGATGCCTGGGAAACTCCTAATGTGGCAAGGGCTGGGATTATTTAATTGTGCCGGCACAATCTATTAACTGTTGTGGAGAAGGAACTATCTATCTCTGGCAGTATACCAACAATGCTTAAAGTGACAGTGCTTGAGAAACTCAATGTGCAGCAATATATACACTCTTACATATATAAACAATCCAAAAAATAATTAACAATTAACATATAATATCCTATATAAACAAATTAATCCCTTCAATATATGTGCACAAATTGCATCAATGGATACCTGTAATAATTAATTTAATATAATGAGTGAGATTACAAAAAACACTAAATGTGAAATCAAAATAAAGACAAAACAAATGCACTTATCCTAAGTGTAAATCATACTAACATATGAAACCACCCCATTGGGCAGTCCTAAAGCCCAACTGGTCACAGATACCCAAGAATGTGAAAACGAACGCACGTTATAAAAATCGTATCAGAAAAAGTTATTACACAACAACATAAGAGAGATATAGTAAAAGTATATAAACCAAAGCCTGGCACCACGGTCCACAGCACGCCTGTATGGAGCAGGGGGTCAGCAGCGGGGACACCTACGTACGCGGCCGCCCGTGCCGCTTCGATGGGTGATAAACAAATAAAGTACAAAAAGGACCATACATTTATACCTCATGTGGCTCCCATAATTAGTCGCATTCTTGGCAGGAAGTGGGGCTGGAGCGCACGCGTGTGCCCTGAAGCGCGACGGAAATGACGTCAACCCGACGGCCGGAAGTGACATCTCCGGCCGCCGTCGTTATGACAACATCCCACGCTGAGTCTCACTATGTCGGCTCAGCTTGGATGCCAAAATTAGGTCCAACCCTACACAATACCCGCCCACCCCCCTCCCTACTGCTCACCCCCCCTCCCACACTCACACTACCGCCGCTCTGTGACCGCGGCCGCGCGCCCGTGGCAAGCAAAGCCACACTAGCGCTGCTTGCACACGACACAGCAGAAGGGGGGGGGAAGCCGAATCAGGGGTGAAGCCACCCCGAATTCTCTGAAAGTATACACAGCAACGGGGAGTAGGAAGTGCAATTGATATGTGTACAGGAAATGTACATGAAATATCATTAAAAAAGAAATGCAATCAATATGTGTACAAAATCCACTGACATGAGAAAATACACATGAGCAGATGGCCCTACAATCCAACGAGCTCCCTAATGTATCTATATCTGTATCATATTGTGTACTAATGTAACTATACCATAAGATAAAAATAAAACCAGATGGCTTGGGGAGTGGTGCACCAGACATTGTGAGTGTCCAAGTGAACCCCAACATCCAATACTGGACTACATTATTCAGAATAGAGAAGAGCCTGGTATCACATGGGCCCCATGCCAATGCACTGTTTTTGAGGTGGGAAAATGGGACCTCAGTTATGAAAGAGCAAAACACCTGATATTCAATTGTGTATCATATATATATACTTCAAATGGCACACAAGTCAAACAGGCTGACTAAATAAGCCCTAATGTATAGACAGGCAGAATCAATATGAATGGGCAGGGAGAGGGGCGAGGAAAGAAGGGGAGAGGGAAAAGGAGGGAAAAGAGAGGGGAAGGAGGGGATGGAAAAAAGGGAGGGAAACTTATGACACATCATTGCAAGGATTAAGGCAGCATGATTGGCTTTCACTTAGTATCTGAATATTGTTGCCAAGGGAATATGGTCCCATCTTTGCGCCAATCTCAAAAGCTTTGTGCTGATCTTGTAAGAAACATTGTAGTTGGCGGATGGGCCATATTGCAGACAAGGACCACTCCTGGACTCATTAGGGCCAAATCCATGCCGAGTGTTCTTGAAGGCTTGTAAACGAGCCCTAAGGGTCCTAATCCAGTGTGAAATTCCCGTGAGATCAAAAGGACAACCCCTTCCGTGACAAAGTGTCTAAAAGTAGAAAAATCATATTTCAATCCAAAGAAAAACATGAACTGTGATGACAGTATAAATCTTGATTAATACAACTATGCCTGTGTAAATTCAAAAAACAACCGTGAACACCTCAAACAAAATATAAGTGAATAAGTGTAAAAAAAATTGAAGTGTAAAATTAAATACATGCCTGCTGGACCCCCACAATAGCAGGCATGTACGAAACGTGTGACCTAATATCCACACCAAAGTATTGGTGAACCCACCCAACCAATAGTGTGCTGTGAAAACACAGCCCCGTGAAAAGACTATCAGAAACCCCTCTTCTCAGTGCCAAACTATATATACCGAATCCCCAGGGCTCTGGCAATGCCCACACGAGTTTCTTTTCTGCGTCCAGGAGACTACGTCCAGTACCCTACAATATCATCCTATGTACTTGGTTAACCTAGGAATGGCGAAAAGGCCCAATCCTCATTCAGGCCTCTCGGACTGCGAGTATCCAACTGAAATATCCATCTCAGTTCCCTCTGTTGGAGTCGTCGTTTTAAATCTCCCCCCCGTTGGCCCAAAGTCACTCTCTCAATGCCTACCACTTTTAGTGTATCGGGGTTACCCCCGTGTTTTTCCAAGAAGTGAGCTGCCACAGGCGAGATGTTCTTACCTGCTGCCTTGTCCCGGCTGGCCAGCCGGATGTTCGACAGGTGTGCCTGAGTTCTTGTCTTAAGGGCATTCTGGGTTTCACCAACATATGCCACCGGGCAGCTGCAGCTTAACACATAGATCACAGAGCGCGTCCTGCAATTGATGAAAGAATTTATCTTAAAGGTACGTCCACTCTGTAAGTTACTGAAATGTTTGGTTTTCTCAATATGTCCACATACTGAGCAGTTACCACACGGGAAACAGCCCACAGTCTGTTTGTCCGAGAGCCACGTCTTTGCAGGCGTGAAGTGGCTCTTACACAATTGATCCCTCAGATTCGGAGCCCTACGGGCCGTCATACATATTCTAGGACCCACCACTTGCATTAGTGACGGGTCCGAGGCTAAGATGTGCCAGTGTTTTGATAACACACTGTGAATTTGTCTCCACTGTTTGTTAAAATCCGTCACAAAGCGGATTGCTGTCTTGGACTGATTCAGTTCAGTAAGACCTCGTTTCCGAGGTATCAGTAAATCAGATCTACTGAGTCTCTTAGCTCTAGTGTATCCCTGTCTTATCACTTTATCAGGATAGCCTCTTCTTTTGAACCTGTTTGCCAAAGAGGTGGCTTCGTGTTCAAAGTCTTCCTCATCAGTACAGTTCCTGCGGGCCCGCAGGAACTGGCCAAACGGTATACCGTTTTTCAAATGCTGTACATGTGCGCTATCGTAGCTGAGGAAGCTGTTCACTGCTGTAGGCTTTCTGAAAAGACAGGTGCCTATCATACCATCCGATTGCAAAAACAATTTGACATCCAAAAAAGTTACCTCTGTTCTGGAGATGGTGGTTGTCAACGTAATGTTCAATCCATTTTTGTTAAGACAGTCCAAAAAGTCTTGGCAGTCAGATTCCGTACCCTGCCAGAAAAACAAAATGTCATCAATGTAGCGGTACCACCCCAAAATAGCGGGGTGGTACCGCTCCAAGCCAAGACCAAAGACAATGCTCTCCTCCCACCAACCCAAAAATAAATTGGCCACCATTTCCAACACTACAAAAGAGAAGGCATTCTAAATAAAAGGCCTAAAATCTGTCCTAGTTACATCTTGCATGCAAGCGCTATGTACTTACTTGGGAAATGGATTGCAAAAAACCTCCGCACCCGGGGCATGTGCAGTCGCTTCAGGTCCGACCAATGCTGCATGATCTGTGTGTGGGTGAAGGTGGTGTCGGTCTGGTGTTGTATCTCCGAGATGATCTCCAGGGCGACGTTTCGTTTGGCAAACGAGTTGGGCAGGTAGTCGTACCTGCGCTCCAGCATGGTCTGCAAAACAAAAAACAAACATAGCAAGAACTCAGAAATGCATATGTAGAAGAGGCAACAATACATTATTTGGTTCAATCACATGAACACATACACACACACACTTTTAGCCTAAGTTAACTTTCAAATATGGCAGCACTGTCGTTTGGCACGTGTGTGGTGTGCGCTTGGTTGTGCATGTAGTCCAACCAAAGCTTTAACAAAAATATAACTTTTAGCGCATCCTTAACATGTAGAGCAACAATTAACAATCCAAGCAAAGTCGTTAAAAGACACTTACAAGCATGATTATCTCTTCTTGTTGGCGGGTGAAGATAGTGGGCGCCATCTTTCTTCTTCTTCTAGGCAGCAGATAAGCACGGCCCCAGCGGTTTCCGGGTTTCGCACGGCCGTGCGAACGGCCGGACGTGCGCGTAAGCGAACGCGTAGGCGTCACACGCCGGAGACCTTATTTAAAGGTCCCTGCACACACAGCTCATTCTCTTTGAGAGTCCACACAAAATGGCACCAAAAAGACAACTTCCAGCTAAGAAGCAGAGCAAGCAGGCTGAGCAGGGCGTGGGTCCGCAAACACGGTCGCAAGAGCCTAAAGCCCGACTAAGGGCTACCACCAAGGCTGCGGCAAAAAAGGAGGTTGCAGCACCACCACAACCAAGGGGCAAGGTAACCAAGGCTGCTAAAACTCCTGGCCCACAGATGGGTAAGAGGGGACGAAGCCCCACCCCACCCTGCCCCACATCACCCCCCCCACGTGGCACCAAGGCCATAGGCAAAGGCCAAAAACACCGGGCCAGAAGCCGCAGCAGGGGCCCAAGGCGCCGCAGGGGCCGAACCACCTCCCGGTCCAGAAGCCGCAGCAGGGGCCCAAGGCGCAGCAGGGGCCGAACCACCTCCCGGTCCAGAAGCCGCAGCAGGGGCCCAAGGCGCCGCAGGGGCCGAACCACCTCCCGGTCCAGAAGCCGCAGCAGGGGCCCAAGGCGCCGCAGGGGCCAAACCAGGACACGCTCCAGAAGCCCGAAAACCCGCCAAAGGCCAACGGCCCCCTCCCCCCCGCACGTGGCTCAAAAACGAAGGCCAAGCAACCCACCTCCAAGGCCCCACAGACCCAGCCGACCACCTCCAAGGGCCCACAGCCCCAGCCGACCACCTCCAAGGGCCCACAGACCCAGCCAACCACCTCCAAGGCCCCACAGAGCCACAGCAGCAGCTCAAGGTCGCCAACACCCTCTCTTGCTCGCCCACATTATCCTCCGGCACAGGTTGGCATGCATTCACCCTATGCCACATCTACACCTGCAACTTCAGGGTCCACCCAGCCAAGAACACCCAGTCCCTTCCCAAGTCCAGTAAGATCAACAGCCAGCCTCCAGTCCTTGAGGTCTCCTCCATCCCCCCAGGCCAGAATGTCACCCCATTTGCAACCAAGCAGTGAGGAGCCACAACCACCCCGAAGAGGGCGCAACTTGCGCAGAGGACACTTGGGTGGCCGTTTTGCTGAGTCCCAAACTCTGGCATTGGCTACTGGTCTCACCTTACATTTTGATGAGCTATATGGTAGAAGATCAAAACACACCAGTAAACAGCGCAAAACCGAGATTTTTGAACAACTCACCAGGCAAGTCAATGCAGCGGGTGAGGAACGTAAAGATATGGACCAGATTCAACGGAAGATTTCGGACCTGAAATATGCAGTGCGGAAGAAAGAGAATCTACGGCGGATGCACAGGTACATAGCTAAGGTTTGGGTTTTTATTATTCTTGTCTGTCCATCAGTGCGCTTAATTATGCTTACTATGTTTTTCAGCGAAACAACTGGCGGAGGTTTCCCAACCAAAATGCGCTTTACACCGGCTGAGGAGATGGTGCTGTCCTTATTACATCCCGTGGCCTTAGAGGGACACTCAGGCCAGCAGGACACCGACAACCCACCAATTCCTGCAGGTTAGTAATGTCTGAATGACCACACAAATGTATAGAAACATACACATACGCAGCACGGGCTAGCTAAGCACATGGCTGTAGGGGGTGGGAGCAAGGGCTAGCTAAGCACATGGCTCTAGGGGGTGGGAGCAAGGGCTAGCTAAGCACATGGCTCTAGGGGGTGGGAGCAAGGGCTAGCTAAGCACATGGCTCTAGGGGGTGGGAGCAAGGGCTAGCTAAGCACATGGCTGTAGGGGGTGGGAGCAAGGGCTAGCTAAGCACATGGCTCTAGGGGGTGGGAGCAAGGGCTAGCTAAGCACATGGCTGTAGGGGGTGGGAGCAAGGGCTAGCTAAGCACATGGCTGTAGGGGGTGGGAGCAAGGGCTAGCTAAGCACATGGCTCTAGGGGGTGGGAGCAAGGGCTAGCTAAGCACATGGCTGTAGGGGGTGGGTTTGTTAGGAGTGCTCACTTTGACTAGGGAGTGTCATGGGTGTGGCCTGGTAATGTGCAAATTGACATCCACATACATGATGTTTAATGAAATGTGTGACAAATATGTCACTTAGAAGTGTCAAAAAGGAATGGGTGCTATGTATTAATTGAGAAGCACACGCCACAATAACATCTTTGCCTGTTGGTCAATTTGTTTGGAGCTGGTTTAGTTGCACAACTGATTAAGATGGTTTTCTAGGAAGGGTTTATGCCATACAAATGTTCCCCACCAGAATCATATTGTAAGTGCTTTTTCCCACCTTAGTGTGTTAACTTCCTCCCCTTAAAGGGATGTTGCAACTCACACATCAGCCATTCTTTGCATGTTTGGTTTGAGACACGTGATGTGTCTAGTCTGGTTTAACAATCCATGCACTAATGTAATGGGATTCCTAGCGAATGCCAAGTGGCCACGTTGTGGGAGGGGCCCTTACTGCTTTGCCACGTTTCTTGGATTAGCATATGTGTTCTTAATCATAAACTATGCATAGTTGTGTGTATTAATCGCTGTTTTTCTTCCAAACCAGGCCAGCATCATCCCTCAGCTAGTGGGGACTCCTCTGCCATGTTACCGCGTCCGTCTTCTTCCGCGCTGCATAGGACCCAGGATCCGATGTCTACGGTAAGTGTATTTTGAGGGTGTTGTGTATGCATGTAGCTTGCCATGTTTGGCTTGTGTGGTTTTTATAGGTATTCCACACACTGAACCTGTTTTTTTTTACATGTCCCCAACAGAGCCACACACTGATGGAGCAAATCCAGGAGCAGGAGGAAGATGGAAGCTTCATAGGAGATTCTGAAGATCTTCCCCTGGGACAGAATCTGCAACTGTCCCAAAATGTGTCTCCGCCAAATCCACAGCAGCAGAGTGAAGCTGGCTGCATGCTGCCTGCACATCGTGGGCAGCATGCAGAGACTGACCCTCCAGTCCCCAGTTTCAGATCTGCTGCTGAGGATTTGGCGAGCAGACCTGTGGCTGTTGGGGGTCCTCGAGCCACATCATCTGCACGCCCCACAACCCGGGGAATTGGGCGGCGTACTCAGCAACGTCGCCCAGTTTCCCAGGGGAGGGGCGTGCAGATGATGGAGTCAGCATGGCACCATGAGAGGCGCCTTTTTCGGCGCCAAAACCAACAAAATCAGGAGCATATTAGGGGCCAATTAGAGTCCCTAAATACTACCTTCAGTGCCGTGCTGACTGAATTGAGGACCCATAACAGCCACATGGCCAACTTGACTTCAGAAATTAGGTCAGGCATGGCCGAAATGCACACTAACCAAAGACACATTTTGGAACAGTTGCAGATTCTGAATGCCACACAGGCCCATGTTATGGCCCCCCCCCACACAGGGCCACAACCTGGGTTCTATGGGCATCACACATATTAAGGTGTGTTAGGCATGAATCTGGTCCATATCTTTGCAAAACCTACCCACTGGATTGACTTGTCTGGTGAGGGCTAAAAATCACACATTTTGCGCTGTTCTTGCTCGGTTGCTTTTGATTATCCACCATATAGCTCATTCAAGGCCTGAGGTAGCCCAGTAGCCAATGCCAGAGTCCCAGACTCAGTGAATCGGCCACTTAAGGTGTTGCGCGCCTGCCCTGGCCACAATAACATTTGTGGTGGCTCCTCATGTTTGGCGGCATGATTGGGTGACATTCTGGCCTCAACATCAAAGACCTTGGACCCTGGCTGTGATTGTACTGGATTTGGATTGGGACTGGGTGTTCTTGTTTGGGTGGCCCACTGACTTACAGGTGTAGATGTGGCATAGCTAGGATTGCTTTCGACCTGTGTCGGTGGAAAATGTGGGCAAGCAGGAGAGGGATTCATTTTGTGCTATTTATTTTGTGTACAAATGTATTGAACATAATTGCATGTACAGGTGTGGTCCCAAAGTATGTGAGGGGCACTCACCTCCGATTCTGTTTGGCTCACATATACCTTTTACTAAGTAGTAAACATTTTGTTTTGAACAAGCTCATGTGTGTGGTGTTTTGATATAGAAAGATGAGTTCAAGTTGGGACGAAAACAAACAAGAACCAAGGTCTCCAAATAAATACTCCAACATATTTTATTTTTTGGGTTGCACAAATTCATTATTGTTTACTTCATAATGAAATTAAACATAGCCAAAATTTTTTAAAACCAAAAAAAAAAAAAAAACTAAATTAGGAAAAATGTGTGGCTATTAAATTTGCCCGCACGGCTTGCCCAGACGAACTTTGCTGGCCCACATAGGCGTCGTCTGCCTCATCGGAGGGTGGAGAGGGTGGGCAATCCAGATATCGGGGGACCCTTTGCATAATGGCTAAATTATGGAGCGCGGCACATGCCATTATAATGTCAATGACCTTTTTCGGGTCATACTGCAGGGAGCCCCCAGTGTGGTCCAAGCACCGAAACCGGGTCTTGAGGAGTCCAAAGGCCCTCTCCACCACTGCCCTGGTCTTTCGATGTGCACGGTTATAGGCCTCTTGTGCTGGAGTTTGTGGCCGGAGGACCGGAGTCATGAGCCACGGCAGTAGTGGATAGCCCAAATCTCCTAAATAACCCAAAAAAAACCAAAAAAATTAATAACAGGAAATCATACATTGCCACGCAACATTACTACTGCAATAAAAATAAAAGAGGTATGTGACATTGTCACACAAACATGAGCATACAGATTGCAGATGCTAAAACAAGAATTAAACATATGTGATAGATGTGGGTCCAAAGTAGGCAAATAATACTGGGGATGTTGGGCATTCAGGCAGACTGTTAGCAGATATTGTTTCCTGCCTGTGCTGCAGAACAATGTAGTATGGTCTAACTTGAGCTGCCCCTTTAGAATTCTTGCCTTACTCCCAAACCGGTGTAAGCCTGCCCCTGCACTTTATCCCGCTCACCTCTACTCAGTAAGTTAAATGCATGGAAGCAAAGATGGCGCTGACTCTCTGGTAAAGTCAATTACAGATTTAGAAAGAAAATGGTTTCGAAGGCTGTTTCAGACTTGGCCTCACATTACACTTATTAATTAAAACAATGCAGGCAAAACAATTTTGCAGCAAATGGAGTTTGTCTAAGCTAATGGTTCCAGTGTGCTTACACATGTTCACAAGGTGAGGGGCAAGGCAGCGTTTCTGAAAGGTAAATCCAACATCAAACTTGGCCATACATATAGAATCCAAAGCGATAATTTGAGCCAACTTACCAAGGAGCCATGCACCCGCAAATTCCCCTGACTCAAACCGGCGGAATAATCCAGATCTGCGCAGGATATACGCATCATGGGCTGAGCCAGGGTAGCCTGCCAGGACGCTCAGAAAGCGCAGGTCCTGGGCCACCACCGCTTGCACATTCAGCGAATGGCCCATTTTGCGATTTCTGGTGAAAAAGGAAACAGAAACCACCCAAAAATTACGTTTAGTAAACAAATCCAACGCACACTTCAAACAGCCTATGTCAAAATGTAACATGTAAAAGAAGAACACTGTTTAAGCCTTGACAGTCTTACTTGTTCTATTAAAAGGACACTTACAAATGTTTTACTTTGAAATAACTAACTTTGGGACTAATTTATAAATAAGGGCCGTTGGTGCACATACACTCTTGGCAAGGAGGGAGCATTAGCAAGGAGGGAGTGATTGCAATGAGTGAAGATGTAAAATCTGAGTGTATATTAACCTAGAGGGACTAAACAAAAGGAGGGACTATTGGCAATGAAAGTTACTACAAATGGCGAGATTAGTCACAAGGAAGCTTTTCAGGAAAGGAGGGACTATTGGCAATGAAAGTTACTACAAATGGCGAGATTAGTCACAAGGAAGCTTTTCAGGAAAGGAGGGACTATTGGCAATGAAAGTTACTACAAATGGCGAGATTAGTCACAAGGAAACTTTGCAGGAAAGGAGGGACTATTGGCAATGAAAGTTACTACAAATGGCGAGATTAGTCACAAGGAAGCTTTGCAGGAAAGGAGGGACTATTGGCAATGAAAGTTACTACAAATGGCGAGATTAGTCACAAGGAAACTTGGCAGGAAAGGAGGGACTATTGGCAATGAAAGTTACTACAAATGGCGAGATTAGTCACAAGGAAGCTTTGCAGGAAAGGAGGGACTATTGGCAATGAAAGTTACTACAAATGGCGAGATTAGTCACAAGGAAGCTTTGCAGGAAAGGAGGGACTATTGGCAATGAAAGTTACTACAAATGGCGAGATTAGTCACAAGGAAGCTTTTCAGGAAAGGAGGGACTATTGGCAATGAAAGTTACTACAAATGGCGAGATTAGTCACAAGGAAACTTTGCAGGAAAGGAGGGACTATTGGCAATGAAAGTTACTACAAATGGCGAGATTAGTCACAAGGAAGCTTTGCAGGAAAGGAGGGACTATTGGCAATGAACCAAACGAATAATGTGATTGAGCAAAGAAGGGACACACAAATATTTAGAGACAATGGAAGCCAAAACTTGCCTGTATATATACTCGTCGCTTGACGGAGGGACGAGGGCAACGTGGGTGCAGTCAATAGCACCCATGACATTGGGCATGTCGGCGATATTAAAAAATGCCAGCTTAATGGCGTTTCTGGCTACCATATCCTCAGGGAAACAAATATATTTCCGAGTTATGGTAGCCATGCCTTCCAAAAATTGGGATAGCGCGCGGCTCAGCGTAGGCTGTGAAATCCCCACGGAGAGGGCACCCAGCCTCTGGAACGAGCCGTTCGCCAAAAATTGCAGGCAGCCAAGCATCTTGGTCATACCTGAAATTGCTTGCCCCTTCCTTGTGGTGCGGGCTAACCATGGCCGCAGCTCACTATATAATTTATGGAGGGAAGCGCGATTAAGCCTGGTCAGCTCGAACAGCTCAGTGTCATGCATGCTATTGATGTCCATGCGTCGCCGCCGGTGCAATCTGGTCTGTGCCCTCCGGACGATCTCAATGCCCATGAGTTGCAGATCCTCATGCTCCTCAAAGGCAGTAGCCTCGTCCATGGCTGGCTCGCGCTCCCGTAGTCAAAAAGGTGCCGGGAATGTTTTTGCCCTGAAACGAATTTATGAGGTGTGGGACCATCGGCAATCAGCTCTCTGAATTAATCGCAAGCCCATTGCAATAACGAAAAAATTCTGAACGGACGAAACATTTCCGATTTGGTGGGAAAAAGCTCCCGAAGTAACGAAAATCTTCCGATTTTGGCACCATTATCGAAAGAGCATATACGCATGTTCTCGAACGTTCGTACGAGTGGAAAATATACGAAAAAAAGCCAAAAAATGACAAACACCCACCAAAACTTTCACAGACAGCTACGGAAGTCCGGACGAATGTGTCTCTGAATCGAGCCTATTGTTCTACCCGCCTTGTAGCCTAAGCCCAGCAGTGACAAGGAGAGGGTTTTGCATTTTCTGGATGTGTTTCGCTGTGTGAAGTACTATTTGGTGGCTACTTCTTCTTTTCGTAGGACTGACGCCCTTTTTGTGGTGCCCTCCGGGACTAGGAAGGGTTTGGCTCCCGCCAATTTTTCCATTAGTAAACGGATTCGCCAGGCCATTGTTGGGGCCTATTCTGCCAAGGGGAAGGTTCCCCCTTTTCGTGTTACTGCTCATTCTACTCGTGCCGTTGGGGCGTCCTGGGCCTTCCAGCATCAGGCCTCTGTTGAGCAAGTTTGTAAGGCTGCTACTTGGTCTTCCGTTCACACTTTTTCCAAGTTTTACAAGGTTGATGTACGGGCCTCAGCGGATGCTGTTTTTGGCTGCAAAGTTCTGCAAGCTGCAGTGGTTTAAGTTTGTGCATTGTTGCCTTGTTTTGGATCCCCGCCCTTTATGGACACTGCTATTGGATGTCCCAAGTGTAATGACTATTTGAAGCGGGTGTGTGACATACTTAGAATAATACCATTTTGTGAATACTCACCTGTAAAATGGGCATTATAAATATGTCACACACCCCACTTCACCCCGCCCTTTGGTATTCTTGATCCTTTATATGGTGAACCTTTTTACTGCTACTGGTTATTTTGGCTCTTCCTGGTCCCTTTGTTTCCTTACTGCTGTTCTAATACTGGGGAGTGGGTGGGAGGTACCAGGTGTTTATGGACTGGGAGGGCCTTCCTTTTTTTTGTGACATACTTATAATACCCATTTTACAGGTGAGTATTCACAAAAATTTTTTCTTAACACCCCCTCACCACTGTTCTGCCTCAGCACCAAGGGGAGGGAAGCTTACCTAGAGACTTTGTCATCCTCTCTTGCCAGGCAATTTCTTAGCATTTTGCACTATATATATGTTTAACTGTGCTTTCTCAAAATTTTTTTAGGTGAAATATATGGAAAAATATTTTTAAATTACCTTTTTGAAATGTTGTAGCTTTTTTAAAATTAAAATGTTAATTTTTTTAAGAAAATCATATGTGTAAAAGCTCAATTTCTCCCGATTACAATAGTACCATATATGTATTGTTCCTGTCCAGGAGACATCCCAAACTGAAAAGAGCATTTTATGAGATTTTCAAATAAAATAAAACTACTATGTGCACTATCAAGGGTTAAACCCCAATATATAAAATAAATGTAAAAACAGCATGGGGTCCCCCTCTCCAGGACAGGGGACCCCACACGTTTTTTAATCTTTTAGGGCTAAACCCCTAATAAATGTTTAAAAAGCTTCTCTCCAGGAAAACCAGCCCAGACGGCAGTTATGTGGGTGGGTAGGCAGAGCAGCCGGCCGGGGGTTTTGGAAAGTCATCCGCTTTCTGCCAGGTGACTTACTGGCTCCTCCTGCCCTTTAATCTGGTATAGGAGTCTAAAGGAAATGTAAAAAAGCACATACACACTTAAAAAGTGCTTGCTTGGCACTTAAAGGGTTAACATGTAGGATATTCCAAGTATGTCACACACCCCGCTTCCACTATTCATGACATATGGGTTATGGTCCAGTAGAGGGCGAACTTCTGCAGAGATGAAAGCAAAAAAAGAAGCCCCTCCCGGTCCATAAATACCTGGGACCTCCCACACATTCCCCAGTTCCTTCTCTGCAGGACGGCGAGCAAGTCAGAAGATGTATGCTGCTCTTCCTTGCAGGTAAGCCGGGTTTACACCCGGCCATGTTGGCTCTATTTCTGCCCGGACCTTTATGCACTAAGCCCATTTCTAGCCTCCCATCCTTGGCTGCAGGTCCGGGTGATGGTAGCCTTCACCTTAATAGGTGTTTAGGGAGCCATGCTCCCCCGTGAGACCCCATACAAGGGGGTAGGCGGGATCCGGGTTGGTGACCCCGGTTTGGGATGCCCTGTCCCCATTTAATTCCCTTACACCTGTTGGTGAGGGATTCTCCCCCTTCCGGGTCCCCTCTGTTACCCTCCAGCGGGGGGGGGGGGATGGCATTGTTCTCCTATTTTTTCACTTTATGTATATGTGTGTGTGTGAGTGTGCTTGTGAGCTTGATTCACGTTGCACTGTGCTCTCTGCCTGCAGTCTGGGGGAGCTTCTTCCCCTGAGGCTGATTCTGTGAGGGGCCGGGCGCTCGCGCGTTGCCGCGGCCCGCCCCTTCTGTTGCCGCCATTGCGGGCCCATCCCCTTGCTGGGAACCGCATTACTTGGACTCGAAGGGAAGGGGCCAGGCGCGGCGCGCGATCCGCGCTGACCCTCCCCTTCTTCCCCCTCCCTCTTTCTCGCAAGCGCTGCTGGCCGATTAGGACACCATTTTCTGTGGTGAGTGAGTGCCCTGCTGGGCTTCCCCCTATTCTTGCTATGCTTGGCCAATATGCCTCAGTCGCCGCTTGGGACAGCGCTGGCCTCTCTGCTTTTGTTTTACTCATGACATGTATTTATTATGCAATGCTGTGTGTGAGTGCATGTGCTTATGGCCACATATCTGTGTCTTTCAGGAGGACTCCCTGTGCCTTGTTTAAAAGCGGGTTCTCCCGGTCCTGGGGTCTCTAGCTGTAATTGGGGCACTTATAAATCCTCCCACTCGGGACTTAAAGGGGCATCCCGGGTTGCTTACCAGCATAATTCCCTCTGGTCTTTGCAACTGCCTTAAAATCACCATATGGAGTCTCCACAGGATACCGGGCTTGGGCTACCTTCGGGACAATCCCGGCTATGTGTGGGTTGTGGGGTACCTCTTACGGGGGAAAATGTGCTAATTTGCATACCATGTGTGCAACAGGCCATTACACGGCAGTCGGGATCCCAGGCGTCTGGGTCCGTGCCTCCCGCCTCATCTCCTACCCCTCCCTGCATCATTCGTACCCCAAGTGACACTGTCATTAGTGGGGAGTTGCACTCGGATGTATGTGCTAGGCTGGCCAACCTCGAGAAATTTTTTTTTAGCTCACTGGGTAGTAAGGCCCCTGCTAAGAAAAGGTGTCTGTCACCGGCTACACCGGTAATTGATTTTGATGATTATGACTCCCCTGACTGGGCTGATTATTCCCCGCTCGAGGAGGGGGAATTATTTGAGGAATCTGAGACTGAGGAACTGCTGTGGATACACCCAGGGTCCTGACCCATCTATCAGAGGTTCTGGGTATTTCCCCACCAGCGGAGGCCCCTCCGAAGAAGGGGGAATTCTTTGGGTTCTCTAAGCCCCGCTTGGAGTTTCCAAATCAGGATAATTTTGACAGCATGATTCTTATAGAATGGGAGAAGCCGGGTCGCCTTCATGGTGTTCCTCAGGGATGGGATAGAAAGTATCCTTTTCCGGTGGACGCAGTGAAGCGCTGGTCTTCCCCTCCCGAGGTTGATGCGCCCATCTTAGGACTGTCCAACACCTCCGTTGTACATACTCCTGACGCCACTACCCTTAAGGATGGCGAGGACAAGCTCATTGATCAGATGGCTTGCCATGCCTTTGCCAGTGTGAGTTCGGCCTTGCGGCCTGTCTGTGCATCGGCACTCGTGGCTGTGGCTACCAGGTCGGAGATCAGGGACATGTTAGGTGGGTCCCAGCTCAACCCGGACAAGGTTGAATTCTCGGCCCTTAAGAGGTGTGAATTGTTCATGAATTTTGTTTTGTTGGCTATGGACGACACTATTACTATGTGTAGTAGAACTTCCGCTCTGTTGGTGGCCATGCACTGATCGGTCTGGCTGCGCCAGTGGGCGGCTGACATTGCGGCCAAGAAATCACTTACAGCTCTGCCCTTCCTGGGAACGCGGCTGTTTGGAGACAAATTGGATTCTGTGGCGAAAGGTGGTAAGCTACCTCAGCGTAAGAAGCAGCGTCGCTCCTTTCGGGGGGCAAGCTCCTTCAGTCCTTCCTTCCACGGTGCCAGAGGGGGCAGAGGTCTTGCCTACTCTGGCTTCAGAGGGGGTTCCTGGAACAGAGGCAGAGGACGTGCGCGTCCAGCCTCTACCTGGGGTTCCAAGCCCAAGCCCGCTGCCAAGCCAGCTCAGCAATGAGGGGGCGCCCTCACCCTTGCGGGTGGGGGGACGGCTGCGGCTCTTCTTCCAGGTCTGGGCCTGGGCGCCCTTTTTGTGGTGCCCTCCGGGACTAGGAAGGGTTTGGCTCCCGCCAATTTTTCCATTAGTAAACGGATTCGCCAGGCCATTGTTGGGGCCTATTCTGCCAAGGGGAAGGTTCCCCCTTTTCGTGTTACTGCTCATTCTACTCGTGCCGTTGGGGCGTCCTGGGCCTTCCAGCATCAGGCCTCTGTTGAGCAAGTTTGTAAGGCTGCTACTTGGTCTTCCGTTCACACTTTTTCCAAGTTTTACAAGGTTGATGTACGGGCCTCAGCGGATGCTGTTTTTGGCTGCAAAGTTCTGCAAGCTGCAGTGGTTTAAGTTTGTGCATTGTTGCCTTGTTTTGGATCCCCGCCCTTTATGGACACTGCTATTGGATGTCCCAAGTGTAATGACTATTTGAAGCGGGTGTGTGACATACTTAGAATAATACCATTTTGTGAATACTCACCTGTAAAATGGGCATTATAAGTATGTCACACACCCCACTTCACCCCGCCCTTTGGTATTCTTGATCCTTTATATGGTGAACCTTTTTACTGCTACTGGTTATTTTGGCTCTTCCTGGTCCCTTTGTTTCCTTACTGCTGTTCTAATACTGGGGAGTGGGTGGGAGGTACCAGGTGTTTATGGACTGGGAGGGCCTTCCTTTTTTTTGTGACATACTTATAATACCCATTTTACAGGTGAGTATTCACAAAAAATTTTTCTTAACACCCCCTCACCACTGTTCTGCCTCAGCACCAAGGGGAGGGAAGCTTACCTAGAGACTTTGTCATCCTCTCTTGCCAGGCAATTTCTTAGCATTTTGCACTATATATATGTTTAACTGTGCTTTCTCAAAATTTTTTTAGGTGAAATATATGGAAAAATATTTTTAAATTACCTTTTTGAAATGTTGTAGCTTTTTTAAAATTAAAATGTTAATTTTTTTAAGAAAATCATATTATGTGTAAAAGCTCAATTTCTCCCGATTACAATAGTACCATATATGTATTGTTCCTGTCCAGGAGACATCCCAAACTGAAAAGAGCATTTTATGAGATTTTCAAATAAAATAAAACTACTATGTGCACTATCAAGGGTTAAACCCCAATATATAAAATAAATGTAAAAACAGCATGGGGTCCCCCTCTCCAGGACAGGGGACCCCACACGTTTTTTAATCTTTTAGGGCTAAACCCCTAATAAATGTTTAAAAAGCTTCTCTCCAGGAAAACCAGCCCAGACGGCAGTTATGTGGGTGGGTAGGCAGAGCAGCCGGCCGGGGGTTTTGGAAAGTCATCCGCTTTCTGCCAGGTGACTTACTGGCTCCTCCTGCCCTTTAATCTGGTATAGGAGTCTAAAGGAAATGTAAAAAAGCACATACACACTTAAAAAGTGCTTGCTTGGCACTTAAAGGGTTAACATGTAGGATATTCCAAGTATGTCACACACCCCGCTTCCACTATTCATGACATATGGGTTATGGTCCAGTAGAGGGCGAACTTCTGCAGAGATGAAAGCAAAAAAAGAAGCCCCTCCCGGTCCATAAATACCTGGGACCTCCCACACATTCCCCAGTTCCTTCTCTGCAGGACGGCGAGCAAGTCAGAAGATGTATGCTGCTCTTCCTTGCAGGTAAGCCGGGTTTACACCCGGCCATGTTGGCTCTATTTCTGCCCGGACCTTTATGCACTAAGCCCATTTCTAGCCTCCCATCCTTGGCTGCAGGTCCGGGTGATGGTAGCCTTCACCTTAATAGGTGTTTAGGGAGCCATGCTCCCCCGTGAGACCCCATACAAGGGGGTAGGCGGGATCCGGGTTGGTGACCCCGGTTTGGGATGCCCTGTCCCCATTTAATTCCCTTACACCTGTTGGTGAGGGATTCTCCCCCTTCCGGGTCCCCTCTGTTACCCTCCAGCGGAGGGGGGGGGGGGGATGGCATTGTTCTCCTATTTTTTCACTTTATGTATATGTGTGTGTGTGAGTGTGCTTGTGAGCTTGATTCACGTTGCACTGTGCTCTCTGCCTGCAGTCTGGGGGAGCTTCTTCCCCTGAGGCTGATTCTGTGAGGGGCCGGGCGCTCGCGCGTTGCCGCGGCCCGCCCCTTCTGTTGCCGCCATTGCGGGCCCATCCCCTTGCTGGGAACCGCATTACTTGGACTCGAAGGGAAGGGGCCAGGCGTGGCGCGCGATCCGCGCTGACCCTCCCCTTCTTCCCCCTCCCTCTTTCTCGCAAGCGCTGCTGGCCGATTAGGACACCATTTTCTGTGGTGAGTGAGTGCCCTGCTGGGCTTCCCCCTATTCTTGCTATGCTTGGCCAATATGCCTCAGTCGCCGCTTGGGACAGCGCTGGCCTCTCTGCTTTTGTTTTACTCATGACATGTATTTATTATGCAATGCTGTGTGTGAGTGCATGTGCTTATGGCCACATATCTGTGTCTTTCAGGAGGACTCCCTGTGCCTTGTTTAAAAGCGGGTTCTCCCGGTCCTGGGGTCTCTAGCTGTAATTGGGGCACTTATAAATCCTCCCACTCGGGACTTAAAGGGGCATCCCGGGTTGCTTACCAGCATAATTCCCTCTGGTCTTTGCAACTGCCTTAAAATCACCATATGGAGTCTCCACAGGATACCGGGCTTGGGCTACCTTCGGGACAATCCCGGCTATGTGTGGGTTGTGGGGTACCTCTTACGGGGGAAAATGTGCTAATTTGCATACCATGTGCGCAACAGGCCATTACACGGCAGTCGGGATCCCAGGCGTCTGGGTCCGTGCCTCCCGCCTCATCTCCTATCCCTCCCTGCATCATTCGTACCCCAAGTGACACTGTCATTAGTGGGGAGTTGCACTCGGATGTATGTGCTAGGCTGGCCAACCTCGAGAAATTTTTTTTTAGCTCACTGGGTAGTAAGGCCCCTGCTAAGAAAAGGTGTCTGTCACCGGCTACACCGGTAATTGATTTTGATGATTATGACTCCCCTGACTGGGCTGATTATTCCCCGCTCGAGGAGGGGGAATTATTTGAGGAATCTGAGACTGAGGAACTGCTGTGGATACACCCAGGGTCCTGACCCATCTATCAGAGGTTCTGGGTATTTCCCCACCAGCGGAGGCCCCTCCGAAGAAGGGGGAATTCTTTGGGTTCTCTAAGCCCCGCTTGGAGTTTCCAAATCAGGATAATTTTGACAGCATGATTCTTATAGAATGGGAGAAGCCGGGTCGCCTTCATGGTGTTCCTCAGGGATGGGATAGAAAGTATCCTTTTCCGGTGGACGCAGTGAAGCGCTGGTCTTCCCCTCCCGAGGTTGATGCGCCCATCTTAGGACTGTCCAACACCTCCGTTGTACATACTCCTGACGCCACTACCCTTAAGGATGGCGAGGACAAGCTCATTGATCAGATGGCTTGCCATGCCTTTGCCAGTGTGAGTTCGGCCTTGCGGCCTGTCTGTGCATCGGCACTCGTGGCTGTGGCTACCAGGTCGGAGATCAGGGACATGTTAGGTGGGTCCCAGCTCAACCCGGACAAGGTTGAATTCTCGGCCCTTAAGAGGTGTGAATTGTTCATGAATTTTGTTTTGTCGGCTATGGACGACACTATTACTATGTGTAGTAGAACTTCCGCTCTGTTGGTGGCCATGCACTGATCGGTCTGGCTGCGCCAGTGGGCGGCTGACATTGCGGCCAAGAAATCACTTACAGCTCTGCCCTTCCTGGGAACGCGGCTGTTTGGAGACAAATTGGATTCTGTGGCGAAAGGTGGTAAGCTACCTCAGCGTAAGAAGCAGCGTCGCTCCTTTCGGGGGGCAAGCTCCTTCAGTCCTTCCTTCCACGGTGCCAGAGGGGGCAGAGGTCTTGCCTACTCTGGCTTCAGAGGGGGTTCCTGGAACAGAGGCAGAGGACGTGCGCGTCCAGCCTCTACCTGGGGTTCCAAGCCCAAGCCCGCTGCCAAGCCAGCTCAGCAATGAGGGGGCGCCCTCACCCTTGCGGGTGGGGGGACGGCTGCGGCTCTTCTTCCAGGTCTGGGCCCAGGAGGTTACGGACAAGTGGATATTGGAAGTGGTCTCGTCTGGGTACAAACTGGAGTTCGAGCACCGGCCTCCTCCCAGATTCCTAAGGTCTCGGGTGCCTTCGGATCCTCGGGCGGCGCAGGGGCTCCTGTCGGCTGTAAAGAACCTCCTGGTCATGGCAGTCATATGCCCGGTGCCTCTTTCAGAGAGAGGCCGGGGCTATTATTCCAACCTTTTCACGGTTCCCAAAAAGGATGGCTCCATAAGACCCATTCTGGATTTGAAGCTTCTCAACTTCTCATCAGAACCAAGAGGTTCCGCATGGAGACTCTGCGCTCAGCCATCGGTTCCCTTCGTCAGGGGGATTTCATGACGTCCATAGAGATCAAGGATGCTTACCTTCATGTACCAATTTTCCCAGCACACCAGAAATTTCTCAGGTTTGTGGTCAGAGATCAGCATTTTCAGTTTGTGGCCCTCCCATTCGGGCTGACCTCGGCACCGCGGGTGTTTACCAAGGTTCTGGCGGGCATGATGGCCCTGCTCAGAGCCCAGGGCATTCGCGTTGTGCCATATCTGGACGACCTGCTTATTACAGCTTCTTCCCTCTGCCAGGCGGAGCTGGACACCAGGACGGTGGTGTCGACGCTGGAGAGGTTCGGATCGGTGATCAACTACCCCAAGTCTTCTCTCTCCCCATCAAGGGAGATTTCCTTTCTGGGCATGAATCTGGATACCAGTCAGGCCAGAGTGTTCCTACCTCAGCCAAAGATGCAGAGGGTTCATGATCTGATACGTGTTCTCCTGACCAATCCTCGCCCGTCTATCCGGCTAGGGATGACTCTGGTAGTTTTGATGGTGGCCTCCTTCGAGGCAGTCCTCTTTGCTCAGTTCCACATGAGGTCGCTCCAGCTCCATCTATTGCTGAAATGGGACAGATGTCCACAGTCCTTGGATCAGTCATTTCTTATGTCTCCCAGGGTTCCTTCAGTGGTGGCTGGAATCAAGCAATCTGATGAGGGGCAGATCGTTCCTGGCCCCTTGTTGGGAGACGGTTACCACGGATGCCAGCCTGTCGGGCTGGGGAGGTTTCTGGAAGGATCATCAGTTCCAGGGGTTAGGGGGTCCTCACACCCCCATCAATGTTTTGGAGCTCAGAGCTATCCGCTTGGTTCTGTCGCGTCTGACACTTCACCTACAGGGTTTACCGGTTCAGGTTCGATCAGACAATCGTACTGCAGTAGCTTACATCAATCACCAGGGAGGGACTTGCAGCAGGAGTGCCCTCTGATTCTGACATGGGCGGAGAGCAGGGTTCCTTGCATCTCGGCAGTGTACTTTCCGGGAGTGGAAAACACGGAGGTGGACTCCCTGAGCAGGGGATTCTCTCGCCGAGGGGAATGGTCTCTCAACCACAGGGTATTTCGGGCCCTGTGTCACAAGTGGGGGACTCCGGAGGTGGATCTCAATCACAAGCTCCCAACCTTTGTATCTCTGTCTCAGGATCCTCTGGCCCTGGCAGTGGATGCCTTGTCCCTTGCCTGGAGGGATCTGGGGTTTCTGTACCTGTTTTCCCCCTTCTCCATGGTAGGCAAGGTAGTGCGCAAGCTGGCTCTGGAGGGGGCACCAGCAATTCTGGTGGCCCCAAGGTGGCCAAGACAGGTTTGGTTCGCAGACATCGTAAGATTGGCGGTAGATGAGTACAGGCTGCCCATGTTTCCGGATCTGATCTCTCAGGGTCAACTACGTTACCCCAATTTACAAACGCTTGCTTCCTGAGGGAGGAAGGTTTGTCTGAGGTGGTCATTCAAACCTTGATTAGAGCTAGTAAGAGGTCTTCCTCTAATGTTTACTATATTGACTGGTCCTATATTGACTGGTGTGAGGCTAGGGCCTTACCTTGTAGGGTGTTTTCGATTCCTAGGATTTTGGAGTTTCTACAACATGGTCTGGATCTGGGGTTCCAGCTCAGTACCTTGAAGGGTCAGGTTTCTGCCCTGGCTGTCTTTTTTCAAAGGTCTTTTGCTTTGCATCCTCTGGTCAAGACTTTTTTCCAGGGGGTCACCCATGTTCGGCCTCCTAGAAAGTCTTTGGTTCCCGTTTGGAACCTAAATTTGGTTCTTTCAGCCCTCCAGGGGCCTCCTTTTGAACCAATGCAGGATGTGGTTCTTTTTGTGCTCACTCAAAAGGTTGCCTTTTTGGTGGCTATTACCTCTGTTCGGCGTGTCTCTGAGTTGGCGGCTCTGTCTATTCAGGCCCCTTACTTTGAGAGACACCAGGACAAGGTGGTTTTTCGTTTTAAACCAGATTTTCTTCCTAAGGTGGTTTCTGCCTTCCATCTCAATCAGGCTGTGGTTCTCCCTTTCTTGTGTCCTAAGCCTAGCAATGACAAGGAGAGGGTTTTGCACTCTTTGGATGTGGTTCGTTGTGTGAAGTACTATTTGGTTGCTACTTCTTCTTTTCGTAAGTCGGATGCCTTGTTCGTGGTGCCCTTCGGGCCCAGAAAGGGTTTGGCGCCCGCCAAGTCTACCATTAGTAAATGGATTCGTCAGGCCATTGTTGGGGCCTATTCTGCTAAGGGGAAAGCTCCCCCTTTTAAGATCACTGCTCATTCTACTCGTGCTGTTGGGGCTTCCTGGGCTTTTCAGCACCAGGCTTCTGTTGAACAAGTATGTAAGGCTGCTACTTGGTCTTCTGTTCATACTTTTTCCAAGTTTTATAAGGTTGATGTGCGGGCCTCAGCGGATGCTGTTTTTGGCCGCAAGGTTCTGCAGGTGGCAGTGGTTTAGATTGGTGCATTTTTTTGCTGTATTTGGATCCCCACCCATGACGGACACTGCTATTGGATGTCCCATATGTCATGAATAGTGGAAGCGGGGTGTGTGACATACTTGGAATAATACCATTTTGTGATTACTCACCTTTAAAATGGGTATTATAAGTATGTCACACACCCCGCTTCATCCCGCCCTTTTTGGTATTCTGGATCCTTTATATGGTGAACCTTTTATTGTTAAGAATGTTTTATTGGCTCTTCCTGGTCCCCTTACTGCTGTCATATACTGGGGAATGTGTGGGAGGTCCCAGGTATTTATGGACCGGGAGGGGCTTCTTTTTTGCTTTCATCTCTGCAGAAGTTCGCCCTCTACTGGACCATAACCCATATGTCATGAATAGTGGAAGCGGGGTGTGTGACATATTTATAATACCCATTTTAAAGGTGAGTAATCACAAAATGGTATTTTTCATTGACACCTACAGTTGTTTTTAAACTGGGCCAAAAAAACCTACGGGTTTCAAAAATAGTGATTACAAACTTCAAAAATTTGATTTGACAGAGTAAAATAACTTAACACCCTAATATTATGAGGATGATGAAGACAAAATCAGCCACTTCAGTATGTGCTCACTGAACACAACACCCCAATATAATGGATGATGAGGACACAGGCAGAAAGCCCAGTTGGGAGAATGTGCTTGTCAAACACTCCAATATTATGAACAGGAGGATGAAGACACATTTAGCAAGCTCAGTTAGGAGAATGTGCTTGCTGAATACAATACCCCAATAATATGAATAGGATGATGACGTCACAGTCAGCCGCCCCCAGTTCGGAAAATGTGCTGGCTGAACCCAACTGCCCACTAACAATCAGCCACCCCAGATGGTGCACACACAAAAAAAATGGATTAGGTCAGCTGCCCCACTCCCTTCACTGCTCTAAACTGATCTCTCCCTGCCTGCACAGCTTTATTATCCCTACAATGCCCTGTGCTACCCTTCCCTACCAAGCGTCGTCACTGCAGTGGCTTGTGTGCTACTTTTAAAGTGGACCAAAACATCCTGGTTTGCTGTGCGAAACCTTGCTCTTTGCCCAGTAAACTCTCCCCTCCTTGGACCAACGGTGCATGTGCATCCTCTTGTACAATCAGCATCTCTGGGTATGCATATTAATGTGTGCCTGGAGAAGCTGAATGAAATCCCTGCCACACAAATCAGCGCCACGTGGCACCAGTGTCCTTCGGTGGTGTGCACAGCCAAAAGAGGATGTGAGTTATGCCCCACATGCGCTGTCGGCTCTTTGGACACATGTCTCTCATGGACTACATGGAAAGTTTTGATCCACTTTAAGGGCATATGACATCACACAAGGACTAGCTATCTCCTGATTGGATGTGTGCAGGGGATTATTATGCTTCTGGCCTTTTTACTTTCACTTTTGAGCACACGTCTCCTATATTTTTAGGGAACAGCTGGCCACCAGAAATCTGGACTTGGATAAAATGAATTGTGGCCTGAAACTGATTTGTCTCTGGTCTTAGGTGAAATCCTTACAAACAAGCTGCCATCCTGAACTCTCTAAGACATTTCTTCTATTTATTAATGATAAAGCATACCTACATTATTCCTGGGAAGTCTGTTTCAGGGTCAATGTAGTACGCTGAAAAGTCAGAAACCCTTTCTGTCACCTCAGTGATGAATAGCAACAGGACCTCTTCTAGGCCAGATTTTTTTCCATGAGACCATGGGACCAGAAGCAACAGCACACTTTATGGCGACAGCACCTCTGGGCGTGAAAGAGATAAGTATAACCCTCTGAAGGATGGGAGCTGCTGGAGAGCGGATGATAAGTACCACGGCTAATAAGGTGAAGGTCCACATGGAGTTGGTACAACCTAGTTAAGCCCTAGAAATTTGCTAAAGCCATGAGTCCAAGCCATGGAGGCAGAATGGGATCCACAATAAAAAAAAAAAAAAAAGAATTGATTGCAGCCTCTGGCTTTGAGACCTCCCTAGCTGAAACATCATTTCTGCTACCCAAGTCTCTTACCTCAACCTATGCAAGATGTAAATTTTTATACCTTTAACTTGATCTGAACTGTTTCTTGGTAGTAAAATAAAAGAATACCATAACTAAACCTCCAGAGGAGTGTAATGGCATTAGATTGCTTCCAGAGTTGGTTACCTGCTGCTAGTTCAATGCATATTTTAGATTTCTAAGTGACACCATTAGCTGAAAGTCAGTGAAAAACAAGTGACACCATCAGTCAAAAGTCTGCGACAAACAAGGTATAACATGCTGGTTTGGTGAAGGATTCTGACACTGTGAAATGCACCTTTCAAAGCCACAGGTAGATGACATGCTACTGACAGACATGATACAGGCCAACAAAAATGAAAAGTGTGAGCTTCTCTCACACTTCTCCCTGTTTCTTTTTATCACTGCTGTTAAAATGGAGCATGTGTCTCTATCAGTTACATTTTGCTGAACTTTTCTATCATTTTGGGTACGGTGTGTCTGAAATGTAATGTGCGTTATTAACATTTTAAATGATATAAAATAACAGCAGCCTACAGTGAAACATATTGAGCTAATAACTCATTTTTGAATGTGTTTGGATTTTGCATAGACTGCCTTATAATATCCAAAATAAAGTCTACTGCCCCATCACACGTGAAGAGGATTTTGACTATTTAAGTAGAAGAAAACGTTATTGTGTGTGTAGTGATAAAGGCTCTGACTGCCTCTCCAGAAAAATCCTAAATTATTTGGCTAACCCTTTATGTGACAATCTTGCTGTGTCACATGGAGAGCTCTCCACACTATTTCCTAATTTGAGGAAAATGTTTCTACCTTCCTTACTTCCATCAATAACCTACAGAGCTTCTCCACCTCAAAATCAGGTGTGTGAAATTTTTTAATTATATGTATATACATAATATATATCCTTATTGTATATTGAGGTTTAAAGCCCACCAACACCATCCGCTATAGACAGCCGCCGCTATAAGACAGTCTGTGGGGCATCCAAAATGCTGGAGCCCCCCCGCACATAACCCCTCAAAACGCCCATAATCCTTACCTTTACTTTGGTCCACCATCGAGAATCCAGTGCCATGATTGCCCGCCCAGAGTTCACGTAGGCAATGACCTTCCGGTCTCCGAATGATGGGTTGTTGGGTGAACAATCACAGTGCTGGATTTGCTGGATTCTCATAGGTGGAATGGGCATTCTGGGAGGTTATGGAATGGGCTCCAGCATTCTGGATGTCTCCCCCATTTTGTCTTATAGCAGTGGTACGGCAGCAACCAACACCCACACCGCTGAGGGTGTTGGTCCACTTTAAGTTTGAGCAAGTGAGATGGTGAACTCTCCATATAGGGCCTCAAGCTCACCCACATGTGGACAGCATAGAGAATAAAATCTTAGTATGCCTGACCCTTTTGGAATCATAGGAAAAGATGTAACAAGGAAGTGAAATCGCTTAAAATGTTTTGGAGGCCTAGGACTTCATCTAATGTTTTAAAGCAGAACAAAACCCAGGCTTCTTGACTATCCCAGGCTTTGTTCCATGCATCCCATAATCCCCATTGTGTGAAAAACCCCAGAACGCCCATAGAAACTAATCTTTCCCTGGTCCTATGGCACATGCACAGCCTCTTGTCCAATCAGAGGCGCTTGCAGTGCATACAGGGCTTCCATGCGCATTCCCTGCAGTGCACATGCTACTGCCCCCAGCCTATCTGAATGGCTGTGTGCAGGAGTCCGTGCAGAGCCCAAATGTTTGAGGATTCGACCGCTGTTGTTTACATTGGTGACGGAGCTCTGGAATAAGATGAGTGTCGCAGCGCCACGGGGGCCGGGGGCACACAGCGGGACATCCCTGCTAGGGTTTTGTTCCGCTTTAAAGAGGATCTACTCCTTCAAGTGGCACCCTAGTTCACAGAGACACTCAACTAATCTATACTACCCCTCACACTCAGTAAGCCCTACATTAGAAAGATTGCTCAGATTGGGGTACCGGAAGTGGCAGCACCCACATGCAGCAGCTACGCCTCCGCCAATAGGAGGCATAATTTACTGCATTGCACAGCTAGTTCCTGTCCCCATGCCTCATTTTGACAGCCTAATGACCTATAACTGTAGGAGCATCCTCAATCAGTATCCCTCAGTGGTGATTATTAAAAGAGACCTGGGGCCTGATTTATCCAAACACCATGCCAGTAACACTGGTCTGAGCCGCATTGTGCACCAGTTTTGTGTGCAAACTGCATTTATCAAAGTCTGGGAAATGCTGTTGGCTGTCTCTTTGCTACTATTTCATATGGAGTCTATCAATTCCACACTGGCCCCTAAACTCATTTTTAACTGGAGATCCACTTTAGAAGCCTTAGAAAAATAGAAGAAAAGAATTATACTGAGGGAAAAAAATCAACAGAAAAAATGTCCCCCCCCCCCCCAAAAAAAGCAGTCTGCTCAGGCAAAACCTTGAGGTCCTTTTCTCAATGCCCAAGCCAGGTGGTTATGGGGTTAATCAAATTATTTGGGGGACTATCTGAAGAGGCTGAGTTTGAGAGATGTTCTCATGCAGCACATATTTTTGTGCTCATGTGAGGTGCAAAGGATTTTTAATGGGGCAGATATTTTGAGCCCTATTTATGAAGTGTATTATAGCAGGCCAGTGAGCACCACTCCGTACTGCACACCATGTTTATTCATTTTGGGCACGCTGAAAAGATTGGTGCTTTATTTAACAGGCGCTGGTCAGCGTTGCAACATTACAGTTACAGGATATCACTGCTGGGGACAAACTTTACAGGGAGTTTAGGCTGTGTTGTGCTCCAAATTACAGATTGGTAACAAAAATAAGCCTGGAAAAACATTTTTAAAAGATTTGACGACATCTAGGTCCTGCGTTTACATTATTGACAAGTCACAATGCAAGTTCTGTACAAATAATTGTGTGTAATATTATTTTTAAGCATAACGATACAATTCTGCTCATTGTGGTCTATGGGATCTTAATGTGGACCAAAACCCAGGATTTTGACTTTCCTGAGTTTTTGTCCTTGCCCTCCTTGCTGTGTGAAACCCCCCAGGTTGCCCAATCTGATTTACTCTTTTCTGGTCCTACGGCGCATGCGCAGCCTCTCACCCAATCAGCGTGCTTGGATCTGCTCCAGTCCTTCTTCTAAGAGCTTGTCTAATCCGAGCGTGCTGGCGGCCTTATCCCCCACTACCCTCTAACAGAGAATGTGTCCGCACTGGCCACTCACAAATGCCTGGCGTGGGCACATTCGGCCGCTGCATGAACATGCACCGTTGAAACAGGAACGAAAATGAGTTTCCGGGCGACCTGGGGGGTTTCACACAGTGGGACACCCTGATTCTGGATGCCCCGGGGTGGGGGGGATCTAGCAACCCTGGAATCTTATAGGTGTTGCCATGGGTTTTGGTCCACTTTAACCCACAGCGCCAATAAAAAACGGCACAGCATAAACTAGAGCCCTGGTCCCTCAGCGAATCCTGTTCAAAACTCTAACTCTTGCATACAAAGCTCTCTCCAACCAGGCCCCTCCCTACATCTCATCTCTAATCCAACAGTATCAACCTAGACGCAGCCTCCGCTCCTCTGCCGACCTACTCCTGTCCTCCACCCTGGTCACCTCCTCTCACGCCCGCCTCCAGGACTTCTCACGTGCAACTTCAATCTTCTGGAATGCCCTCCCGTACCCAATCCGCCACTCCACAACCCTCAAAACCTTCAAAGGCGCCCTTAAAACTCACTTATTCAGACAAGCATATAATCTGGCCTAACCAATCTTCTCAAGGGCGCATGCCACAAAGCTCAATACTGACTGTTTGTGATCCTTCCCCCTCGTCTTCACCCCTCTTCCTTTAGACTGTAAGCTCGCAAGGGCAGGGCTCTCTCCCCTATTGTATCTTGTATTCAGAATATCCATTGTCAACTCTGTAAAACTGCATTTGAATTATTATATGTACCATATGTTTCTACCCTGTCTGTAATTACTACTTTGTAAAGCGCTACAGAAGATGATGGCGCTATATAAATAAACAATAATAATAATAATAATAATAATAATAATAATAGATGCAGGGTGCCAGAAAATAAGCCTGGAAAAACATTTTTAAAAGATTTGACGACATCTAGGTCCTGCGTTTACATTATTGACAAGTCACAATGCAAGTTCTGTACAAATAATTGTGTGTAATATTATTTTTAAGCATAACGATACAATTCTGCTCATTGTGGTCTATGGGATCTTAATGTGGACCAAAACCCAGGATTTTGACTTTCCTGAGTTTTTGTCCTTGCCCTCCTTGCTGTGTGAAACCCCCCAGGTTGCCCAATCTGATTTACTCTTTTCTGGTCCTACGGCGCATGCGCAGCCTCTCACCCAATCAGCGTGCTTGGATCTGCTCCAGTCCTTCTTCTAAGAGCTTGTCTAATCCGAGCGTGCTGGCGGCCTTATCCCCCACTACCCTCTAACAGAGAATGTGTCCGCACTGGCCACTCACAAATGCCTGGCGTGGGCACATTCGGCCGCTGCATGAACATGCACCGTTGAAACAGGAACGAAAATGAGTTTCCGGGCGACCTGGGGGGTTTCACACAGTGGGACACCCTGATTCTGGATGCCCCGGGGTGGGGGGGATCTAGCAACCCTGGAATCTTATAGGTGTTGCCATGGGTTTTGGTCCACTTTAACCCACAGCGCCAATAAAAAACGGCACAGCATAAACTAGAGCCCTGGTCCCTCAGCGAATCCTGTTCAAAACTCTAACTCTTGCATACAAAGCTCTCTCCAACCAGGCCCCTCCCTACATCTCATCTCTAATCCAACAGTATCAACCTAGACGCAGCCTCCGCTCCTCTGCCGACCTACTCCTGTCCTCCACCCTGGTCACCTCCTCTCACGCCCGCCTCCAGGACTTCTCACGTGCAACTTCAATCTTCTGGAATGCCCTCCCGTACCCAATCCGCCACTCCACAACCCTCAAAACCTTCAAAGGCGCCCTTAAAACTCACTTATTCAGACAAGCATATAATCTGGCCTAACCAATCTTCTCAAGGGCGCATGCCACAAAGCTCAATACTGACTGTTTGTGATCCTTCCCCCTCGTCTTCACCCCTCTTCCTTTAGACTGTAAGCTCGCAAGGGCAGGGCTCTCTCCCCTATTGTATCTTGTATTCAGAATATCCATTGTCAACTCTGTAAAACTGCATTTGAATTATTATATGTACCATATGTTTCTACCCTGTCTGTAATTACTACTTTGTAAAGCGCTACAGAAGATGATGGCGCTATATAAATAAACAATAATAATAATAATAATAATAATAATAATAATAATAGATGCAGGGTGCCAGAAACATCTTTTTTGTTTGTTAAATTGGCCGCTGAGTGGCGCAGTGACTAAATATTGGCGCTGAGTGGTTTTAACAGGTGCTGATGCTTGATAAATCAGGCTCTTTATTTTTATTTTATTTTTGAAGCTATGAAATAACAGCAGCCTATTGGGAATCCATACACATTAAAGAATAGCATCTCTAAATTAGTTTGGATTCCCCATATAGTGAACCTGTGATCATAGGGTCCTTTTGCATGAAATATTGCCTAAAACTGTCATGAAAGTAATTTGAAAAAAGAAAAGCAGAAATAAAAAGTAGTCATTAGAAAATATGTATGTAAAAGCACATGCTTCTAGTTCAAAATGTCAGTATTTTTCAAAAATGAAATTTAAGTTTAAACAGAGAACACGTTAAAGAGTTGCTCAAAATGTACCTAAACATTATTTTACTACTGACACTACCCTTTTACTATATGAACATCCACCACTGAAATCTGACCTTGTTGACATGCATGTCATGGTGATGACTCTGCAAAAGATTCATTACAGATTTCAGAGTAACTGAACACTATTGAAGAACAGTGATGATTAAAGCTATCAGCGTTATTAATGGCTTACGCTAAAAATGTAAAGTGCAGTGCAATCAGTTACACAAAACACTGAGCACAAACTGGGTGACAATGGTGAGTTATATCAAATTAACTTGCAAACAACAGACTTTGCTGCTACATCTACCTAAACACGGTATAGCTGATTAGTAGTACTTAAAGGGAAAGTCCTTTCTGTGGAATTAACTGTAGACCCCAGATCAGGACACTCTGCCTTAGATACCAAGGCTACCAAAGGGTGATGGGTGCAATGGGAGAGTGTGAAGGAAGGTAGGGGAGACTGATGTCTCTATGGCTTCCTGTTCTAAGGGCTGATAAAAAGTCCAGACTAAAATAAAAAGTGCAATTTCTAACCATTTGCCCCCTGCAGCAGCCTCCTCCTAGCCTAAATATATGAATAGTTTAATGGCAATAGGGGAAAATAGGAATAATGTCATGGCAATAGGGGAAAATAGGAAAAATATACAAATATAAGCATGGATGATTGAACACAAAATAGGAATAATGTAATATTTCTGGGTCAATAGGGGAAAGAAGGAAATAGTGTCATGTTTCTAAGGCAATAGGGGAAGGTGTGAAAATTTGATGTTTTGTCAATAGGGCAAAGATAGGGATAGTGTAGTGTTCCTGGAGGTGTGACGTGTAAAGTGATGTATTCTAAGTATACAGCACGTCCTGCTCCAGAGAGTAATTCTTTACGTTTGGGTTATACATCCACAAGATGGTGCTGGACTGCAGAGACAGCAAAAAAGTGGCTCCTCCCGGCCCCTTATATTCCAGGAACCTCCCACAAATTCCCTAGTTCTTCTCTGCAGTGGCGCTGCGATGACAAGAAGATTGCTCTCTACTCGCAGGTGAGCGGAGCTATTAGCCTGCGGCCCTGTAGGACTACTCCCACCCGTTCCTCTTTTTCTGCCTTTCGGCTTTGGCTGCACTGGGCGGGTGACGGTAGGCAACACCGCTGTCAGGTGCTTTAGGAGCGCTGCTCCGACCGCAATCCCCCACCAAAGGGTAGGCGGTATAGGCCCATGGTGAGCCTTATGGGATGCCCCTCCTGCACTATCACCCCTCGCCCCCTGTCCATCTGTGGGCTCCTGTTAGGTTGGCCGCTGCCCTCCCTCGCTCACCCTGCTATTTCTCGGGAGGGGGGGTGTTGTGTGCGTGTGTGTTGTAGGTGTATTCTTCACTCTTATTGTTTCCGTGGTATAGCTTGGCATTTGTTGCCGCGCGTGTGTTGGTTGCACTGGTTGCTTTTTAAAAATGCCACCGCGCTTGTACGGCATTCCGCGGTCGGCGGCGACTTTACCTCAGGCGCTGCTGCGCCATCATTGGCTGACATGGTCACGTGGGCGCCTTCCGCATCACTGTCTCCACGGCCCGCCCCTCGAGGTGTCTGCGGGCGCCATTTTGCCTTCTCGTGCTGCGTGGCTGGCTTCTACCTACCGCGGTCCGTAAGTGCCCCTGTGGGCTGGCTTATCTTTTATATATTGTTGTGTATGCATACCCCTTACGGGCTTTTCTGTTTATGTCTTGCAGGCGGGTCAAACTTAATTGTGGTTTCTCCCGGCCTATCCCCTCTATTTAGTTGCTATTAGAGGCCTACTCTGCCTTTGCCTCCCACTTCCCTAGCGGGTTATTGGGGCATCCCGGGTGACTTTATTGTGTAAATCCCTATTGGCCGTGGGCCGCAATAATCACCATATGGAGGCTTCTCAGGACAATGTGCTTGGGGTTCCTTCGGGACAAGCCCAGCTGTTTCGCGTGTGTGGTGTCCCCTACTAGTGATGACAATGTGCTGGTCTGTGTGCCCTGTGCCTAGCGGGTGCTTGCGCTGCAATCTGGGTTGCCTGTGGCTGAGCCTGCGCCCCGTGTGGCTTTGCCCACTCCCCCACGCTTACATCTGACTCCCAGTGAGGTGCATACCAGTGGGGAATCTCAGCCTGATTTGTCTACCAGGGTGGCTAGTATTGAGAAGCTGATTGCTGGCTCTACGGCCCGTAATGCCTCGGCTAAGAGGCGGAATCTGGCACCTGGTGTTAACTTATTTCCTATAGAGGCGGAGGAATTTTTTGACCTGGCTGGCTATACCCCCCTGGAAGAGGGGAATGGTTTTCTGATTCAGAATCATCTGATGAGCAGCCTAAGAGTTATGCTGATTCTGGCTCTGACCCATGGGCTCCAGATGATACTGATAGGCTTTTGGCTCACATTTTTGAAGTACTTTCTATCCCTCCTCCTGCCGCGGCTCCTCGGCAGCAGGGGGAGTTGTTTCGCACTGCTAAGCCACGTTTGGAGTTTCCTGAGCAAACTCACTTTAATAATCTTGTGCTCAAAGAGTGGGAGCGACCGAGCAGACTCCCTGGGGTGCCTAAGAGTTGGGATAAGAGGTATCCCATTCCGGCTGAAGTGGTTAAGCGTTGGTCGTCCCCTCCTGAAGTGGATGCACCAATTCTAGGGTTGTCCAACACTTCTGTCATGCATTCCCCTGACTCTACTACACTGAGGGATGGTGAGGACCGGCGCATTGATAAGCTGGCTTCCCATGCCTTTGCCTGTGCGGGGCCTGCGCTGCGCCCGGTTTGTGCCTCTGCTATTACAGGTGTGGCTATTAGGACTCTGCTCAGGAGTATTTTAGATGGTGCTCCTGATGAGGCTGCTAGTGCAAAGTATAGTGCCCTTCTGCGTTATGAGGAATTTGTTGCATATGTCCTCTCTGCCTTGGATGATACCAATAGAATGTGTGGCAGGGCTTCTGCCTTGGCGGTGGCTATACGCCGCTTGGTTTGGCTGCGCCAGTGGGCAGCTGACAACGCTACCAAGAAGGCTCTCACTGGGTTCCCCTTTAAAGGACTGAGTCTATTTGGGGATCGCCTGGACTTGTTTGCTAAGAGAGGCAAGTTACCCCAGTGCAAGAGACAGTCTTGGCCCTTTCGGGGTTCAGGCTCCTTTCTTCCCTCCTACCGTGGGTCCAGAATGGGAAGGGGAGCGTCATTTGCAGGGGCCCGGGGAGATTTCTGGGGCAGGGGCCGAGGACGTGGCCGCCCTGGACCCTCTTGGGGTTCCAAATCTAAGTCTTCCCCCAAGCCCCCTCAGGCATGAAGGGGCGCCCTCACCCATCCAGGTGGGGGGACGACTTTGTCTCTTTGCTCACGTCTGGAGGCGTCATGTCTCATTGATTCAGGAGGTAGTGTCCTCCGGTTACAAGATAGAGTTGGCAGCCTGGCCGCCCCCCAGACTCATCAGATCCCGGATGCCTCAAGACCCCCTGTCAGCTCAGGGCCTGTTGCTTGCTGTGCAGAATCTACTGGAGCTGGGGGTCATCTGCCATGTGCCCTTAGAGGGGCAAGGGCTACTATTCCAACCTTTTCACCGTTCCCAAAAGAGATGGGTCTGTCAGACCCATCCTGGACTTAAAGCTTCTCAACAAGTTTGTCAGACCCAGGAGGTTTCGCATGGAAACTCTGCGCCCAGCTGTAAGTTCACTACGCCCAGGGGACTTCATGACCTCTGTGGACATCAAGGATGCTTACCTCCATGTTCCAGTCTTTCCAGGTCATCAGAGATTCCTCAGGTTTGCTCTGGGGGATCAGCATTACCAGTTTGTGGCGTTGCCCTTTGGTCTTACTTCAGCTCCCAGGGTATTCACCAAGGTGCTGGCGGGCATTATGGCTCTGCTGAGAGCTCAGGGCATTCGCATTCTTCCCTATTTGGACGACATTTTTATCACTTCTCCGTCCTTCCAACAGACAGAGCTGGATACTCAGCGGGTGGTGACCACACTGGAGTCTTTCGGCTGGGTGATAAACCACTCCAAATCCTCCCTGTCTCCCTTTTTGGTAAAGCCATTTCTGGGCATGAATCTGGATACAGCTCAGGCCAGGATCTTTCTTCCTCAGCAGAAGGTGGACAGTCTGCAAGCGCAAGCTCAGCTCCTTCTGTCCTGCCCTCATCCTTCCATCAGGCAGGGAATGCAGCTGGTGGGCCTGATGGTGTCCTGCTTCGAGGCGGTTCCTTATGCTCAGTTCCACATGAGGCCTCTCCAACTCCACCTCTTGTCTGTATGGGACAGGGACCCTGTGTCCCTGGATCAGGTTTTGGTTCTGTCCCCCCTAACCACGTGGTCCCTCTCGTGGTGGCTGGACTCAAGGAACCTGTTAGGGGGCAGATCCTTTCTAGCCCCTTGCTGGGAGACAGTCACCACAGATGCCAGTCTGACAGGTTGGGGGGGCTTCTGGAGATCCCTAACATTCCAGGGTCAGTGGGGCCCTCAGGAGGCCCACACCCCTATCAACATTCTGGAACTGAGGGCGATCAGGTTGGTTCTAGCCCGCTTGACCCCACACCTTCGCGGTTGGGCTGTTCAGGTCCGCTCGGACAACCAGACGGCGGTTGCCTACATCAATCATCAGGGAGGGACCTGGAGCAAGGGGGCCCTCAAGGAAGTGTCTCCGATCCTGTCCTGGGCAGAGGACAATGTTCCCTGCATCTCAGCTCTGTACATTCCGGGGGTGGAGAATCTGGAGGCAGACTCTCTGAGCAGGGGGACTTCTCGCCTGGGGGAATGATCCCTCAGCAAGAGGGTGTTTCGCTCTCTGTGTCACTGTTGGGGTCAGCCAGATGTGGATCTGTTTGCGTCCCGTCACAATCACAAGCTTCCAGTCTTTGTGTCTCTGTCCCAGGACCCTCTGGCCTTTGCCGTGGATGCTCTGACAATGCCCTGGCAGGGCTTTCAGCTACTGTATGTCTTTCCCCTGTTTCTCCTGTTGGGCAGGGTTCTGCGAAAGATAGCTCAGGAAGGGGTGCCAGCAATCCTGGTGGCCCCCTGTTGGCCAAGAAGAGTGTGGTTCGCAGGCATCGTGCAGCTGGCGGTAGATCAGTACGCCCTGCCCAAGGATCCAGACCTGCTCACTCAGGGGCGGCTACGCTACCCCAATTTACAAACGCTGGCTTTAACGGCCTGGCTGTTGAGACCTCCATCTTAATGGAAAAGGGGCTGCCTGCCTCTGTTGTTAACACCATGATCAGGGCTAGGAAAAAGTCCTCTTCTTCCATCTACTATAGGTTTTGGCGTACCTACATTGACTGGTGTGAGGCTAAATCTCTTCCCTGTCGTGTGTTTTCTATTCCTAGGATTCTGGAATTTCTCCAACATGGTTTGGACCTGGGGCTTCAACTCAGCACTCTGAAGGGTCATATGTCTGCCCTGGCTGTTTTTTTTCAGAGATATTTTGCTCAGCATCATTTGGTCAGGACCTTTTTCCAGGGGGTTACTCATGTGCGCCCCCACGTCAGCCTATGTTACCAGTCTGGGACTTGAACTTGGTCCTATCTGCCTTGCAGGGGTCTCCTTTTGAGTCTGTGCATGAGGCTGCTTTGTCCATTCTTACTCTTAAGGTACTCTTTTTGGTGGCTATCACTTCTGTTAGGCGGTTTCTGAGTTGGCAGCGCTTTCCATCAAGCCCCCTTACTTTGAGAGACACCAGGACAAGGTGGTGTTTCGCTTTAAACTGCCTAAAGTTGTGTCTGCTTTTCATCTCAATCAGGACATTGTTCTTCCTTCTTTGTGTCCTAATCCTAGTAACCCTAAGGGGAGGGCTCTACATTCTTTGGATGTGGTCAGGAACCTGAAGTTCTATTTGGTGGCTACTGAGCCCTTCAGGAAGACTGATGCTCTTTTTGTGGTCCCTTCGGGTCCTAAGAAGGGTCTGGCTCCAGCTAAGTCTACCTTCAGCAAATGGATCCGTCAGGTTGTTATTCAGGCCTATTCTGCTAAAGGGAAGGATCCTCCCTTCCGCCTTACTGCTCATTCCACTTGTGCTATTGGTGCCTCTTGGGCTTTTCAGCACCAGGCTTCTGTTGAACAAGTTTGCAAGGCCGCTACTTGGTCTTCTGTTCATACTTTTTTTAGTTTTAGAAGGTTGATGTTAGGGCCTCAGCTGATGTGGTTTTTGGCCGCAAGGTTCTGCAGGCGGCAGTGGTTTGATCTGCATGTTGCTGCTTTTGGGGATCCCACCCTACCTTACGGACACTGCTATTGGATGTCCCAAACGTAAGGTATTACTCTCTGGAGCAGGACGTGCTGTATACTTAGAATAATACAATTCTGTGATTACTCACCTGTAGAATTGGTATTATACGTATACAGCACGTCCTGCTCCACCCCGCCCTTGTTTTCATTATTCTTAGTGCCTCTGTATGGTGATTGTTATCATGGTTAAAATTGTTTTGATTATGGTTATTATTCTCCCAGCTTCTTGCTAACTGATTGTCAATACTGGGGAATTTGTGGGAGGTCCCTGGAATATAAGGGGCCGGGAGGGGCCACTTTTTTGCTGTCTCTGCAGTCCAGCGCAATCTTGTGGATGTATAACCCAAACTTAAGGAATTACTCTCTGGAGCAGGATGTGCTGTAGACGTATAATACCAATTCTACAGGTGAGTAATCACAGAATTGTATTTTTTTCACCTGGTGCTGAAGCGGCACCTATATAGGCATTAGTGTGGTTTCTGATCGTCACTTGTATTCTCTCTTTGGTTTTCTATTGAAAACCATATATAGAAAGCCCAAGTATTGGCTCGACACTAACCCAGTCAACCGCAATAGTTATCACGCTGTGCAGACCATGTGTTATGCCTTATTTGTGTTGTTATAAACATATTCTACAGTATTCCTACATATGCATATTATATTTAGGTGGAATTACACCTTTGTCCATTTGAAAAGGAGGCATAACGTGTCCCTGAAAAACACTCCCTACTCCTTTCTACAGACATTCAGTATAGCCACATGCCAGACAACAAGTAGCCTTATAGTAGCTGGCCCCATAGATGCCTGCCAGCAATAGGAAATAACTAGGTAAATGGTAGTAATGTATTATGTAGATATTTTTACAGTAAATCTTGTGGGATAGACTAGAAAGGGATCTTTTATAATTCTCAGCTCTGTAACAGCTCTCACACAGAAAACTCTTTCACCAAATACCTAATCAGTTGTAAAAACAAATTCATAACACCCATTATTCGTAGTTGGGGGTTTAAAGTAGGAGAGCTCTCAAATTAACCTTGGCCATCAGTTTGGTATCTGACCATTCATTGTTAAATGTTCTTATTCTTCTGCCTATTGCCCATGAGGCACTATGCAGGAACCTTGATCATTGCTTTGTTCTCTCTTTTTTCTGTTGAAAGCCATATAGAAAGCCCAAATGTTGACATTATATTTACCCTTCCACGTCTCTAGCTCCACACCAACACTGTCAGCCGCAATGGTTGTCATGCTGTGCATGCCTTTTTGGGGGCTTTCAGCCAATTGGCCATCCTGGGAAATTAATATGCATGGCATACAGTGCTAATTGGATGAGAGCGTACACATGTGCAGTGGGACCGACAGGTACTTTTTTTGGGTATTCCGGAGCCAGTCATACAGCGGGGCATCCCAGTTTAGACCAAAATCCCGAATGGTCAATGTCCCTGCTTTTGGTCCACTTTAAATTCCCCTCTCCTGATCCTCACTGGTTCACATCACTTGAGGAAACAGACATGCTATTACTTAATCTGGTCTGGTGGTAAATTAATGGAGGCTTAGTTAGCAGAAGATCTTTCACCATTGGGTGGGATAAAGTACCTACACTAGAGGTTCCTCTGGAAAGCTAATCTATACTCTACCGAGGGAAATCTGTATTGGGTGCTACTTGAATTAATTATACAAAAGGGTGTGGCTAGTTTATTATACAAAATTGATTTAATTGGTAACATTTTACAGTATGGTTTAACTATGAAGTATAGTGCAGTAAAATATCAGTACTCATTTTCCAGTCATCTACCCTCAGCAGTTGTTGTTATAGGCTAATACACTTTGTATTCATCACAATGTAAAATAGATAGGGGGGTGTTCATTAATTTAGGTCTATGGTCTTATGGTTTAGATAGACCGTATATATAACACTTAGAGTTGAGGAAAATAAGAAAATCATATTCTAAACCAAACAGTGTTTTAAAAATACCCCCTCCAAGAACCCAATAGCAGGCAAAGTAGCAGTCCCCCTCCCAAGAACCTGGACCAACATTTTCCACGCTTTGGTGAAAAAATATTGATAATTCATATCAACATTTGCTGTATAGGATCTGCTGTATCATTTTTTATCCTTTTACATACTGTCTACACTTTTGCACTGATGACTGATGATGTTTATTCATCCCCCATATAACCCTATACTGGTCAGTAGTGTAAAGTACAAAATACATGTATGTCTTGTGCCAGTGCTTCCTAGACCTTCGTCACTCATGTTTAATTGTTTTGACCTTTGCCTGTCTTGAGTACCACATTGTACAGCTGTACGATAGATGTATATACCAAATACCAACACTACAATAGCTATATTGTTCTTCGTTCTACTCCCTGTTCCTCTCTGTCACAGCTTTACATACATTCTTTACCATGCTCTCACAAAGATTATACCTCTAAGTGAACACAATGTGCGCAGTGTAGTCCCTTACTGACTAAACAAATGTCTAATTAGGATACATCACTTTCCAAAACAGTAATTTAATGACTTGGATTCAGATTAATTAGATTTGTGGTTGAATTAACTTGTCTAGTGCTTACAGTCAGAAGTGGAATAGCCCCAGTGCCTTTGTGAATTAAAGCATGCAATGAAGAAAAAGATATAGCAAGGTATGAAAAAGGAATAAAACAGGGGTGCAGATATTATATGGATGGAGGTTGCAGCACAGGGTCACCAAACACTATATATATAAAATTAATTATTTAGCTTCATTTACCGTTATGTTTGTCATACATGTATAACGTTGTTGTTTTGTCCTTGAATCATTTTTTCTATTGCTAATAAATGCATTTTTTGTGTGTATTCTGTATGCCAGGTTATGCCACACGCATAAATAGAAATAAATCTGGTTTGGTGCACCCTGGAGTATACTGTGTAGAGGCTGATATAAATGCTTGATTTCTACTACTTAGCCGCACTATACCAGGGAATGTATACTGCGTTTAAAACGGCACACTGTGGCAACTTTGGTAAACATCTCCTGTGAAGTACAGAGTTGTTCTAATACATAAAGTTTGGCCTCTTCTAATGTTTATGTCTGCTGTTTTATATATATATATATATATCCCCCTTATTGGATAAATTGTGTTCTCTGCTTATAGCATTGTCCCCAGGTGGATTCAAAGGCATTCTTAAAACAGAAAAATTTTCTTTTTTAAAAAAACCTGGCCTCTCCAAATATTACAAAAGCTTTTGAATAATCCTTCATGTTTCTACACATGCACTCTGTATAAAGAGTTGCTGCAGGGCAAGAAGGTGTCAAAGCTCAAAAGGCACTAATGTCCCATGGAACAAAAAGGCCAGGATGGGACTGCAGGAAAAAATGGTGCAGTGACGTAGCCCTGAAACTTTCTATCCGCTTGGAAATGTGTGTAATGAAAAATAAACTGGTGTTCACCACACTGACCCGCTATAAATTGATGGTGCCATTTCCTGTACGTTCCTTTATACCCCTGCATGGTTGCCCAGAAGAGGGATTGGAGTCAGTAATAGGGACTAATTCCTTGGAATCCCTGGGAGTCAGCCTGTGTTTGGTCTTCCTACACCATCAACTATTGCCCACTATGCCATATTATGTTTTCAACTGTATATAATAGGCCTAATGTGGTGCAGGTAGGTAAAACAAAACAAAAATAAATTATAAAACAAAAAAGTATTATTCTAAGCATACAGCACGTCCTGCTCCAGATATAGTAATAACATGTGGGTATTCCTCCGCCTGAGGGCGTGTTCACAGCAGACTTGTAGAAAACAGGCTCCTCCCGGCCCTACACATACCGAGGGACCTCCCACAAATCCCCAGATTTCTCTGCAGTGCTGAACTGCGAAGACATGAAGTATCACGCTCTCGCAGGCGAGCGGGGCTTTACAGCCCGTGGCCCTGTGGGACTATTTCCACCCGTCCTCTTTATGAAGAATATGCCTCCCAGCCTGGGCTGCGTTGGTCGGGTGAAGGTAGGCAGCACCTTGTGTGCTTAACGGAGCCATGCTCCACCGCAATCCCCCACCATAGGGTAGGCGGTTTAGGCTGATGGTGAGCCTCTAGTGGATGCCCCTCCCGCATTATTGCCCCGTACCCCGGGTAGTGCTGGACCCTGTGTAAAGGGTCGCCATCCTCCCTCATTTCCCCAACTAGTTAGGGGGAAAAGAAAGGGGGGGTATGTGTGTGGCGGTCCCAGTGTACCAGTATGTCACGCTTATGGCCTTATTTCTGCCCTTCATTAACATTGAGATGTCAGAGCCGCTCTGCTTGCTCGTTATTCGGTTTTCAGCTGCCGCCGTATGCCTTATACATAGTTTGCTGCGTCGTCTAGATGCTGTGGCACCTTTTCCTTACTAGATGTACCGGTTTTTCTACGAATCCTTAAGCGTGTGATTGTATCCTTGCTTTGCCATTACCTCAGAGCTTCTCGCTCTTCGGAGTGGGCGGGGACTTGAATTGGCGCGCTCCGCGTCACGGGCGAGCATCGAGCCCGCCGTTCGAGGTTCGCTGGGCGCCATTTTGTTGATCTTCACGCGTGCGCGTTGTGGCGGTTCCCCTCCTCCCTTGGTCTGTATGTGCCCTCGCGGGTGACTCCTTTTTATATGTTTTTCCAGCTGCGCATGGCTCTGACACCCATTCTTCTCCTTATGTCTTTCAGACGCCAAGAGTCCGGTGGCATCTCCCGGCCTGATATATATCTTAAACGGGTTCACATTTAAATTCTCCCACATTCCTAGCGGGTCTTGGGGCATCCAGGGTTGCTTACAGCATAAATCCCTGCTGGCATATTGCTTAGATAATCACCATATGGAGGCATCTCAGAATTATGTGTCCGGGGTCCCGCGGGGACAAGACCGGCTGTGTACTGCGTGTGGACAACCCCATGCTGATGCTGAAAGAGCACGGGTCTGCGGACCATGTGCTGAACAAGTACTGGCCAATCAGGTTTATCAGTGGCTGCACCTCGCTTCAATACACCTGTCTCCCCGTGTTTAAATCTCACTCCTGAGAAGTCGCACTCAAGCGGGGATGACCAGCAGGTGGTGCCGCGCAGGCTACCTACGGCTACCTACGGCTGAGCAGGTGATGTCTGGTCTGGCGGAGCGCTTGGGCTCTGGAAAGAAGCGGTCCCTGACGCCTCCTGGTTCTATGTTTCCCGCTGAAACTGAAGAGTCTGCTGCTATGCAGGACCTTGATCCTTCTGATGAAGGTGAACTTTTCTCAGGTTCCAGTTCCTCAGACGAGATACCTTGGAGCCGTGACAATTCTGGCCCTGGTTCCTGGGGCCTGTGTGACACTGATGAATTACTCATTAAGATCTTTGAAGTACTGTCCATCTCTCCTCCGGGAGAGTCTCCCAAGCCCAAGAGGGAGAGTTTCCACATGGCGACGCCGCGCTTGGAATTTCTGGAGCAGGATCATTTCCAGTCTCTTATATCTAAGGAATGGGAATCACCTTGTAAACTTACAGGGGTTCCGGGGGTCTGGGATTGGAAGTACCCTTTTCCCCCTGACGTGGTTGACTGTTGGTCAGTCCCTCCTGAGGTGGATGCACCTATTATTGGGGTTGCTAACCCTCCCTTCATGACAGCTTCTACTCATCATACCCTTCGGGATGGTGAGGACCGGCGCATTGACAGACTGGCTTCCCACGCCTTCTCGTGTGCAGGGACGGCTCTGCGCGCGGTCTGTGCCGCGGCCATCACGGCGGTGGCCGCCAGGACCCTTCTTAGGAAGATACTTGATCACCAGCTCGAGGATCTCCCTTGGGAGGTCATTAATGCACTTTCCGATTGTGAGGTTTTTGTGAGGTTTATCCTCTCAGCGATGGATGACACTATTAAGATGTGCGCTAGAACCTCTGTTCTTGTGGTAGCTATTCGCCGCCTACTTTGGCTGCGACAGTGGGGGGCTGACAATGATACAAAAAAGGCTCTTACTGGCCTTCCTTTCAGAGGACGACGCTTATTTGGGGCCCGTTTGGACCTTTTTGGAAAAAAGGGTAAGGCACCCCCGCGAGCAGAAGGCCGTCTCGGCCTCCTAGGGGCAGGGACACCCCTCCCCCTCCCTACGTTAGTGTCAAGTGCGAACCAGAAGTGTGCTTCCAGCTCTTTGGAGTGGAGGGTCGCCCCAGGGGGGCAGGCAACGCCCTGGGACCTCCAGCAGGGCGAAGTCCAAATCTGCCAAAACCGCACAAGCATGAAGGGACGCCCTCGCCCTTTGGACGAGGGGACTGCTGCAGCACTTGGCTCTTATCACAGGGCGCCAGGCTTCTTTCAGGTTGTTACAGGAGGTAGTCCCCCTGGATGCAGAATGGAGTTTGCTGGGCGGTCTCTTTCTGAGGTTGTCAGGGTTCTTCTAGTCCCTGTTTTCTCTTGAGTTGAGGCGGGCTGAGTTCGGCTTGCAGGGTCTTGGCTCTCTTACAGGTTGGCCCCTTGACTTGTGATTGCATCCACGTTACCTTTTCCCTCTGGGATGAGGCAGTCTGACCCGGGCTGGCCTTATTGGCCTTGCAGTTATACCTTCACAGGCACTTCCTACATGGTATCTATCTGTTGGGCCGCAGGCGCTCTTGTCTGATCCTTTTTTGGTCTCCTGTGCCTTCAGGACACCGAGGCCATTACTAGCCAGTATTGAAGGACCATCTCTGCGGATTGGGGTCTTGTTTTTGGTTCCTCTCCTGCTCCCAGACGGCTCACCAAGGCGAGTGTGAGAGTGATGTCTTGGACGTGTCCGTGTGGCGTCCGCGCTAGATTCTACTTGATTGTCTTTCTTCACTTACAGTTTCTGCGTCAGGCCGTGTTGGCTATTGACTTGTGGCTCCTTTGGGAGTCTTTTGGATTGGTGCTCAGGCACCTCACTTACTTAGTGTCCCCTGGTTCGGTGTCTCCCTACGGGGTAGCATTTAGATTTGGTTCATGATAGAGCCGTCCTTCTTCTAAATGTGGACTTATGGACTTATTATGGAAAGGGCTTTGCCCTCTTTTGATGTCACCTTACCTTCACCTTGCAGCTGGTGGGCCTGTTGGTCGCGGCCCAGATGCTGTCCCTTATTCTCAGAAGCCCTTGGGCTCTGCGACACCTTAGGCTACTTATCCTGGACAGGGTTCCAGCACCCCTGGAACTAGGTCAGTACGCTTCCCCCTTGTTAAGGGGGTTCCTTTTGAGGTTGTAAATTCAAGGAGTATGTCTGGGACCTTCCCTTCCTTTTTGCTTCTCCCTGTAGATGGTCACCATGGGTACCAAGTCTTGCAGGTTGACTGGGGGGATTTATTTCTTCTGAACCCCCCCGTGATTCCTAAGGGAGGCCCCTTAGGGGGTCCATTTTCATTCTGTTTTTGGATTGACACAGTGAGCCTTTGGTGGGCTCTAATTTGCTGGACTACTCCTCTTCAGGACTTGTCCTTTTTTGGGGACTCTCCGTCAGTCTGAGGACAGTGGCCTGTCCTTTTTATCTGTGAAGGTCTCGGAAAAGGTTGATCCTTCAAGAAGGTTCTGGTTCTGATCTAAGTGGGGGTTTACATTCCTTGCACTTCATTGGTATTAGCTTCGATGGCTGTCCTCCTGTGGCAGGAGGTTCTATTCTAGTGTCTCACTGAGTCCTTACTGGTGTGGCCTTGTGGGGCCCCATTGCTATTACAGGGACTCTGCCCTGGATTATTGTCCCAGAACTCTCTGGCCTTGGTCATGGAGGCCTAGTATTGCCTTTCTGTCAGGAACATTATATTCTATATGTCTTACCTTCTTTCACCCTGCTAGGCGGGGTTCTGCACAAGATTGCTGTAGAAAGGGAGAACCGTTACGCTGGGGCCCTGGGTGGCCCAGTGGGGTGTGGTTCGCAGATTCTGCTGAGGATAGTCATCCTGTATGCTCTCTCACGAGGGCTGTTCTGCCTATTCGGGCTATCTACAGGCCTTTTAGGCGATTGGACGGTTGCTCTTCACCCTATTGGAGATGGGAATCTCTGGGTGTCTTGTCTCTATTGGAGGGCTAGGCCTAGCTCCCTCCTTTTCTTCTCCCTTTTCTGCCGGCTATGATGGATGTTGTTCTAATTTGCCTTGTTTGGACTGGCTCTCTCTCCTGCGGGATGTTCTCTGTTCCCTGGGTCCTAGAGTTATTACAGCACGATTGAAGTTGGCTCCCCAACTCAGTTCCCTTAAGGTTTTCAGGGCTTGCCCTGTTCGCCTACTGCAGAAGTCTAGTTCAATCTTCTATTGTTGAGCATTCCTCAGGGGTTGCTTAGGTGCATTCCCCTGGGAATTCTATGCTCCCCTTTGGGGGGATCACTCTTCCTGATGCCCTGCTAAGGGTTCCCTTGGGTCTTATTCAGGTTCTTGAGCTAAAGGGATCTGTATCCCTTTAGATTTTCCTGGATTGTCTCTTGTCCCTGGTGGGGATTATGCCCTTTGGGGCTTATTGGTGTCTCCATCCTTAAGTACCGGATCTGATTGCCTCCACGGGTGTAGGTGCCCTTTGGATTGGTCTTACTTGGTTGGTTTTGTCCTTCTGAGCCTAGAGTAAACGTTTCGGCTCTTGCTGAGTATTGTTGTGTTGTTTTTCAGTATTCCTGCCGGTCTCGCCTGAGACCAGGGTTCATATTCTCCGATGGGGAGAGTTCTAAGGTTGCCACGGCTACCCTCTTTTGCTGTAGCATGGTTAGGCTGTTACTCTGGCCTATTCTTTTAGGGGAAGATTCTTCTTCTCTCTTGGTTTTTTTATTCTCTTACTACTTGTGCTTGGCTTGGGCCTTTCAGCACTAGGCTCTGTTGAGCAAGCTGGCTAGTCCGCTGTTTGTGTTCAGTTTCAAAGGTTGAGGTTAGAGCATTGCTCTCGTTGCTCTTGGTAGCATGGTTGTGGGTGACAGCGCTTTTACTGTTGGCTGTGCCTTTTTCAAGGGGATCCCACCCTACCTTATGGACACTGCTATTGGATGTCCCACATGTTATTACTATATCTGGAGCAGGACGTGCTGTATGCTTAGAATAATACAATTCTGTGAAATACTCACCTGTAGAATTGGCATTATACGCATACAGCACGTCCTGCTCCACCCCACCCTGGTTTCACGTTGTTCTGGATCCCCTGTATGGTGATTGTTATCATTGATATTATTGCCATTTTCTGGGTGGTTGGTTTCTCCCGGCTTCTCTTTCTCACTGCTTTTCAATGCTGGGAATTTGTGGGAGGTCCCTCGGTATGTGTAGGGCCGGGAGGAGCTTGTTTTCTACATGTCTGCAGTGCACGGCGCCGGAGGCGGAGGATTACCCACATGTTATTACTATATCTGGAGCAGGACGTGCTGTATGCGTATAATACCAATTCTACAGGTGAGTATTTCACAGAATTGTATTTTATTAGACCATTGCATGCTTATTAATGACCTACTCTCCTCATCCCACAATCCTCCTTGCTGCAGCAAGAGTGCATACCCCACTTCTGGGTGCATTCCCCCCCAAACCTTTTCACAAGTGCCAACCAGCAAATCCCCCCCACAGGTGGCATCAAGACAAATGAGCAAGTGGCAACAGCCTCAGCATGACTATAGGTATCACCCGAGATGCTGCGGATGGGGGGAAGGTGGTGTAAATCACAATGGGAAAAATCTGCATCATCTCATAGGAGTGGAGCTGCAGTTTTTCCTCATTGCATGAGGAACAGCTGTTCCATGGGATGGCAATATGCAAACATGGGCAACTTCTGTGAGTAGGTTTTAAATTGCCATGTCATTTGACTTTTGGTCTTCTTTAATTGCTGCAGTTTGCATGCAGTTTGCAGGGGGATCGGCTCGATCCAATCTCTCCCCGCTGTGTGAAACCCCCCAGGATGCCCGCTGCACTTAATCCCGGTCCAACGGCGCATGTGGGGGCCACGGCCACATTTCGCTTTTCTCTAGCAGAGAGCGTGAATGGCCGGCGCGGGCATGCTCCCTGTTAGAGGGAAGCGCGAGATGCGGTCGCCAGCAGTTCCGAGTGGGCTGATTGGACGAGCAGAGGCGCACACGCCGTAGGAGCTGGGGGAGGTGAGTTATAGCCAGCGATTTGGGGGGTTTCACATAGCGGGGCACCCTGATCGGGGAAGTGGACCAAAACCCAGGATAGTCAAAGTCCTGGGTGTTGGTCCACTTTAAATGCCACTAAATGCCATAGTAGACGCAATGTGCTGCTTTTTCAGTGCAATGTGTGGAGTACAATGGATTAGTGTGGATTTGAGTGGCTTAGGGCCTTATTTATCACGGGCTAGCGCCAGGTAGTGTCTGACGAGCGTCAGGTACCGCCAGCTAACGGCGACTACCGACTCAAGTACGCCCGGCGGCGCTCACAATGACGCATTTATCAAGCTAAATGAGGCTAGCGCCGGCGAGAGCGACGGCTGGCGCAGGATTCATCATGAAGCCGCCTGGACCGAACAGCGCCGCTGCAAATTCCCTCACAGCGCCAGGTATGAGCTGTCGCTCCCTGGCGATGTGCAATGCATTTCAATGGAGCAATCTATAATTTATCATAATTAATTGGTATTATTTTTTTATTTTTTTTTTTTAATGTCAAAAATTTGGAGACCACTTCTGCAATGTTAGGATTTATTTTTAAGTAAAAAAAAATTTAAAAAAAAATGTTTGCAGAATTGATCTTACAGGTCTGATATTAATGTATTCACATTGTGAATACATTGTTAATGTATTCACATTACAAAATGAATCTAAAAACATGTATAATGTTACAATACAAAAATATGGTTGTTTAGGGGTCGCCGCCAGCGCACTGGGGTTTAAACAAGGAATGGACAGCGCCAGCAAATTCTGAGCGTGATTTTTTAATGAATATGAAGCAAGCCGTTCGCTCTGGCCATTCGTTGTCAGGCGCTCACATACAACGCTGAACCTGTGAAACAGCGACCCCTAAGCCCGTATTCAACATTACCGCACACCGACTGAGTCGCTGTCATCAAGCAAACGCCGGCCAAGCACAGCGAATACTGGCTGGCGCTGTAAAAATCACGCTAAAGTCGCTCATCTGTCGCTACCTGGCGCTATTAATGAATCGGCCTCCCCGTTTGGAGTAGTGTGGCTAATTAGTAGCAAAGAGTTTCTACGTAGGATGCTCCATTATAATCAAGCCATACTTATTGGATGATTTTAAATTGGCCCATAATGACACACACAAAACACACACTTGCAATGAAAGTTTTTAGGAAACAAAATGTAAGCAGAAAAACAAAAACAATTGTTGAATTTAATTCTTTGGGAAGAGACACTTAGGATTTTAAATGTCTACAATGTAGCAGGGCAACCTAAATTAATACATTAAGAGAAAAATAAGGGTTGGTGTAAAATAAATGCTGTAAAATTAAGAATGTTATTTGTGTAATGGTATTATTTGTCATACCAGTTTGGTAAGTCATACAGTTACTGACAACAATTTTACAGTGAATACAAATATCAGCAGCTTGTATGTGTATTATATAATGATGAACTATAGGAAGAACCTTTATATCATACATGTACACGCTGCTGAGATTTGTATTTACTGTAAAATTGATGTCAATAACTAGGTAGAAGTTGTGTAGTGAAAACATGAGTTACATTACAAAAAATTTTGCTCAAGACAATTTCTCCAACAACAAATGCCCCGGGATGTTGCACTAAACATCCCAACATCTATAGGCTCTTGTCAGTTTTTAGGGGCTTGATGTTTTAGCTATCAGCAACAAATGTCTCAAAGAGATGAGAAACTATGAAAGCTAGTAAGGGAGAAATACATAAATAAAATGAGAAAGAGTTGAGCAGAGGATAATCGATAGGGAAGGGAGGCCACAAGGTCACTATGAGCTGTGTGGGCTATGAAATTGCCATCTAGACCCTAGTCTAAGTAGGATTTTATAGATATGTTTCAAGAAACATCCATCAAGGCCTCCATGTCGCTAAAAACTTCTGATTGTTTTTTCGTTCAGTGAAGATGTTAAATTTGCTATCTTCATTATTCTACTGACTTCTCTCAACCAGTCCCATACAGACGGGACTGCTTCCAGAATCTAGGAATGATTATTATATATATATATATATATATATATATATATATATATATATATATACTGAAATAGCGAGAATTATGTGTTGTGATAATGCAGTAAGAGGGCAGTTGGGTTGTCTGTCACCTCTGATTCTGAGATTTTACTTATCACCTACAAAAAGAAGAGGGAAATGTGCCCTCTAAATGAAAACGTCTCCTTCTTACATCCCCAGCACAGCCCAAAATGTGGTGGGGAACCAGTTTTTAAGGTGTACAATATTACCTAGATTGTATGTTGACTTCAGACTTTCATAATGAGGTCCAACGCCCATTACGTAGAAAATGGGTGTGGGACCGCTTTAAATATTTTGACCCTACCGGACCAAGTGAACGTGGGAAAGTTCCAGTTCTCCAAAATCTCCTTCATTTTGTTAAAAAGTCGGGGTAAAGTTTAGTTTAGGGATATACAATCATCAGTGTTAGCTTCAATTTTTGCAATGTTTGCCCCTGATCCTAACACAGTATGTTCTAATATTCCATTCAGAATAGTTTGCCTGTTTTTGGAATAATTATGTGTTTTCAGACACACACACAATATACACAAATCTGGTTTGTACTAAGCACAGTATTGCCCAGTATTGTATATAGTTTATGTTACTTGTGAATTGGGGAGTTTCATTGGCACACAATTAAAACAAGGAATGCCTTACTGCCTTCATTTCCTATTTACACTTACACTATGGAATGTTAGGGAAGCACTGCTTTTAGTATTTTAAATGCACGCAAATGATTCCTTGTTTGTATTAACAGTAGTGGTTTTAGACCTTAAACATGCTACTAGGATAGTGTTTGCTGTATATTACCTGGCTAAAAGCATAGCTTTCTTTACAGGGCCTTCTAGTGTACAAAGGAGTGGTACACACACCGTAGGCTTATATTTTAACGCCAGACAAACTCACCTCTCCTTAAGCCTACAGCACGAGCGTGGTTGCTTGTCCAAACAGCTTCTCCCACCATGCATATTAATGTTCGGCTAGAGAGGCATGTAGGGCCACTCCAGGTTCCCCCACCCAGTCACTCTCTATTAGTACTGAAGCACTGCTAATAAGTAAAATAAGAAAAGACACTCACTCACAGGCGGAATCCAGCAGCAAAATCGGGCAGTGCCACTCGATCTTCCACTGTCATCTTGCTGAAGACCAGGCCAGCTTCTGGGCTCTGGCAATCCCTGCAGAATCTGCGGCATTGCCTGATTTAACCGCTGAATTCCACCTGCAGGTGAGTGTCCTTTCTTATTTTACTTATTAGAGTTAACCTCCCTGGCGTTGTGAAATAGACAAATGCAATGGTAACGAAAGCGTTACCATTGCATTTGTCTCTGACACACGGCTCCGCCCCCATGAGCCTCTGCGGTTCACAGAGACGGAACCCGGAAGCGGAGACGGACGCCGCAGCCGCGGCTCTCACCTGCGATCGCGGCGGAGACATCGCTGGATCGCAGGGAGAAGGTAAGGAGGCTGCGCCGCCCGCTCTTGCTCCCAGATCGATCCCGAGCGTGACTCGGGGTTACCGCCACTTACAGCGCAAATTAACCCCGAGTCACGCTCGGGATCACCGCCAAGGGGGTTAATAGAGGGTGGCAGGGTGGGGGGTATTTTTAAATTAGTAAAACTGGGCTGGAGTGGCCCTTTAGCATCCTAGTCAGAGCCAGCTATAGGTTGGAAGGGGACCTGTGCGAAACTACAGGATGGCATCCCCAAACACACTTTTCCACTCTCTCGCTTCCGGCCTACAACCCCACATGACTGCCACCGACCACTGGGATCCGCCAAACTGCCTGGTTTTGGGCTTGCTGCTAGGCTGTGTGTTGCAGGGTATCCCAAACCTGGAGTTATTGGGCAGATGTGTCATGTTAGACACCGTCATTTACTATTCCTTTTCCAGAAAATATAGCTGAAATATGAACATTGCTTTTGAGTAGTTCACAACTCGGTAGCCGTTGGTATGTAGTCAGCGCAATACAGCGAGTTCTCACTATTGGTCATTCTCTGGCTTCAGATTGGCTAAGAAAGTGAACCCTGTAGGAGCTATTTTTTCTGTTCTCAGGAAAACTTTTATCTGTGAAAAGCTCTCTAGAAACATTTAACTTCTGACATCGCAGCAAATCAATAAAGGCAGCTGTTACAAAAGGCTTTGTCAGACCGCTTCTTTAGTCCAGTGTTTGTGACACTCTAGTAAGATGTCTTATTTGTTTTCTTATCTCTGCCTTCCATGACTTCCACAAACATAAAAGGAATGCTACACATTAGGTGACGAGCAATCATCACCACTTGCACTTTTTAAGTATTGGTTTATCTTACTTCCAACCCCATCAACACTTAATCTATGGTCTTAACATCAAAGGGTCTTAAAATAAAAATATATATTTATGTGACAGAGCTCCTGATAAATAAATACATAAGGAAAAGTAGCATCTCATACACACATTTTATAAGCAATAAAGCAATAAAAATGTACAGTATAAGTAGGAGAGTAGTAGTAGGGGACAGGATAAATGTATCTTGACATTGACATCAGTTTGGCAATATTCTTTTAAAAACTGTGTATTGTTTTAAAATGCCCATATGGACCTTAAGTATACAAAATGTATGCAATATTAATATGCATTAATTTTTACATATGAATCCATATTGCGTATATAACCTTATTTCAAACATTGTGATGGCTTGACAATTTTATGCAAAAATCAAATGTTCCTTTAGAAGGACATCCTCGTAAAGGTATTACTTTTACCTGCATTTAGATATAAGGATCATTTTTGTATATACAGTACAAATATTCAATTGTTCTCATATATTTACCAGTCAGTTACTATAACAGAACTGTGTTTTATACATAATGATAACTGAGTTATTCATATGATTCTCTTTCAGCTCTTTCATCGGGCAGGATGATTCATTACTAGCGCCAGGTAACGGCAGATGAGCATCTGTATAGCAGCGCTTAGAGCGACGGCTAGTATACGCTGTGATCGGCTATCGGGCGCGGTAACAGAGCGCCTCAGTCGCAGTAGTAACCTGGCCAGCTTTGATGAATAAGATGTATGTTGGGCATTCTAACACCAGTACAGCGTTGCAGCGAGGAAAAGGTCCAGCTCAGTGCAACCGACTCTCAGTGACTCACAACATATTCAACAAAAAAACAGACTCACAGAGCGTTGGCGCTCTGGATCTGGTCCCTAAAGCACAGAGCGCCAGGTGATGTGTGATTAAAGTCTGTTTTTGAACACATATCCACCAGTAACAAAGCGAAAAAACACATGGAATTACATTGTTGTAACATTGTGACATTAATGCTTTAATGTCAGATCTGTAATGACAATTCTGCATAAAAATATAAAAAAATCAAAAAAGTTTTCAAAAATGACTTTTTCTAGCCAAGAAGAGATCACACAATTATTTGTGAGAAAAAAAAATTTAAGAACAAAAAACCCTGTTTAAACAGAAGAGAAGGAACGTCCATTGAAATGTATGGGAGAGCGACAGGTAGCAACAGGTGATACCTGGCGCTCTGGAAGCTAGAGCGCCAGCGCTATACTCTGAGCCACCTGTAATGATGAATCGCACGCTACATGGCGCTGTTAGAGTCGCTCACCAGAATTGCCTTCATAAATGTGGTATTGCAACTTGCTAATCTTCACTCGTTACCTTTCAAAGTAATAGAACTGCAGATACTTTGGGGGAGTTCAGTGGCATTATGTTTTGCAAAAACTTTGCTGAAAGAGTCTATTCCTGATGACTGCATAAGGCTTCCTGGGTTCAGCATCTACAGGTCATACAAGGACCTTGAGGCTTCCAGAAAACAAAGGGTAGGAAGAGGAGAGTCTACTTTTATATCACTAACAACTGTTGTGAACATCTTAGGTTCAGGTATTGAGGTACAAACTTGGAGTTCCTGACTGGAGATGAGCGAACTTTTGAAAAATTCGATTCGACTGATTCGCCAAATTTTCCGACAAAAATCGGTTCGACCTGAATTTATTCGCGACGAAACGATATTAAAAACTGCTATTTCTGAGCCTCCTAGAGCTTCATTCTGCCTTGCTGTAACACGCATAGGATGCGTGCTGGGTTAGTTAAATAATACTTTAAATAAATATCACGTGCAGTTCAGAGGCATCGCTAATAGAATCGCAGAGCGGCACAATTGCAGAGAGTTGAAGTGGCATCACTATGAGGGGCAGGAGCCCAAACATTGCTTTAAAGAGACACTGGAGTTGGCAGCAGCAGGAACCCAAAAATTGACTGACACACCCTGGAGTTTCAAGCAGCAGCAGCAGCAGGGGCCCAAACATAGCTTGAAAGAGACACTGGAGTTGCAAGCAGCAGCAGGAGCCCAAACATTGGCTGAAAGAGACACTGGAGTTGGCAGCAGCAGGAGCCCAAAAATTGACTGACACACCCTGGAGTTTCAAGCAGCAGCAGCAGCAGGGGCCCAAACATAGCTTGAAAGAGACACTGGAGTTGGCTGCAGGAGCCCAAAGATTGGATGAATCACACCCTGGAGTTGCAAGCAGCAGCAGCAGGAGCCCAAACATAGCTTGAAAGAGACACTGGATTTGGCAGCAGGAGCCCAACATTGGATGAATCAAACCCTGGAGATGGCAGCAGCAGGAGCCCAAACATTACTTTAAAGAGACACTGGAGTTGGCAGCAGGAGCCCAAAAATTGACTGACACATCCTGGAGTTGGCAGCAGCAGCAGGAGCCCAAACATTACTTTAAAGAGACACTGGAGTTGGCAGCAGGAGCCCAAAAATTGGATGAATCACACCCTGGAGTTGCAAGCAGCAGGAGCCCAAATATTTCTTTAAAGAGACACAGGAGTTGGCAGCAGGAGCCCAAAAATTGGATGAATCACACCCTGAAGTTGCAAGCAGCAGGAGCCCAAACATAGCTTGAAAGAGACACTGGAGTTGGCAGCAGGAGCCCAAAAATTGGATGAATCACACCCTGGAGTTGCAAGCAGCAGCAGGAGCCCAAACATTACTTTAAAGAGACACTGGGGTTGGCAGCAGGAGCCCAAAAATTGGATGAATCACACCATGGAGTTGGCAGCAGCAGCAGCAGGAGCCCAAACATTACTTTAAAGAGACACTGGAGTTGGCAGCAGGAGCCCAAAAATTGGATGAATCACACCCTGGAGTTGCAAGCAGCAGGAGCCCAAATATTTCTTTAAAGAGACACAGGAGTTGGCAGCAGGAGCCCAAAAATTGGATGAATCACACCCTGAAGTTGCAAGCAGCAGGAGCCCAAACATAGCTTGAAAGAGACACTGGAGTTGGCAGCAGGAGCCCAAAAATTGGATGAATCACACCCTGGAGTTGCAAGCAGCAGCAGGAGCCCAAACATTACTTTAAAGAGACACTGGGGTTGGCAGCAGGAGCCCAAAAATTGGATGAATCACGCCATGGAGTTGGCAGCAGCAGCAGCAGGAGCCCAAACATTACTTTAAAGAGACACTGGAGTTGGCAGCAGGAGCCAAAAAATTGGATGAATCACACCCTGGAGTTGCAAGCAGCAGGAGCCCAAATATTTCTTTAAAGAGACACTGGAGTTGGCAGCAGGAGCCCAAAAATTGGATGAATCACACCCTGGAGTTGCAAGCAGCAGGAGCCCAAACATAGCTTGAAAGAGACACTGGAGTTGGCAGCAGGAGCCCAAAAATTGGATGAATCACACCCTGGAGTTGCAAGCAGCAGCAGGAGCCCAAAAATTACTTTAAAGAGACACTGGGGTTGGCAGCAGGAGCCCAAAAATTGGATGAATCACACTCTGGAGTTGGCAGAAGCAGCAGCAGGAGCCCAAACATTACTTTAAAGAGACACTGGAGTTGGCAGAAGGAGCCCAAAAATTGGATGAATCACACCCTGGAGTTGCAAGCAGCAGCAGCGGGAGCCCAAATATTACTTTAAAGAGACACTGGAGTTGGCAGCAGGAGCCCAAAAATTGGATGAATCGCACTCTGGAGTTGCAAGCAGCAGGAGCCCAAACATAGCTTGAAAAAGACACTGGAGTTGGCAGCAGGAGCCCAAAAATTGGATGAATCACACCCTGGAGTTGGCAGCAGCAGCAGCAGGAGCCCGAACATTACTTTAAAGAGACACTGGGGTTGGCTTCAGGAGCCCAAAAATTGGATGAATCACACCCTGGAGTTGGCAGCAGCAGGAGCCCAAACATTACTTTAAAGAGACACTGGAGTTGGCAGCAGGAGCCCAAAAATTGGATGAATCACACCCTGGAGTTGCAAGCAGCAGCAGGAGCCCAAACATTACTTTAAAGAGACACTGGGGTTGGCAGCAGGAGCCCAAAAATTGGATGAATCACACCCTGGAGTTGGCAGCAGCAGCAGCAGGAGCCCAAACATTACTTTAAAGAGACACTGGGGTTGGCAGCAGGAGCCCAAAAAATGACTGACACACCCTGGAGTTTGCAGCAGCAGCAGGAGCCCAAACATTACTTTAAAGAGACACTGGAGTTGGCAGCAGGAGCCCAAAAATTGGATGAATCACACCCTGGAGTTGCAAGCAGCAGGAGCCCAAATATTACTTTAAAGAGACACTGGAGTTGGCAGCAGGAGCCCAAAAATTGGATGAATCACACCCTGGAGTTGCAAGCAGCAGGAGCCCAAACATAGCTTGAAAGAGACACTGGAGTTGGCAGCAGGAGCCCAAAAATTGCATGAATCACACCCCGGAGCAAGCAGCAGCAGCAGCAGCAGGAGCCCGAACATTACTTTAAAGAGACACTGGGGTTGGCTTCAGGAGCCCAAAAATTGGATGAATCACACCCTGGAGTTGGCAGCAGCAGCAGCAGCAGCAGGAGCCCAAACATTACTTTAAAGAGACACTGGAGTTGACAGCAGGAGCCCAAAAATTGGATGAATTACACCCTGGAGTTGCAAGCAGCGGCAGGAGCCCAAACATTACTTTAAAGAGACACTGGGGTTGGCTTTTGGAGCCTAAAAATTGGATGAATCACACCCTGGAGTTGCAAGCAGCAGGAGCCCAAACATAGCTTGAAAGAGACACTGGAGTTGGCAGCAGGAGCCCAAACATTACTTTAAAGAGACACTGGGGTTGGCAGCAGGAGCTCAAAAATTGGATGAATCACACCCTGGAGTTGGCAGCAGCAGCAGCAGGAGCCCAAACATTACTTTAAAGAGACACTGGGGTTGGCAGCAGGAGCCCAAAAATTAACTGACACACCCTGGAGTTGGCAGCAGCAGCAGCAGGGGCCCAAACATTACTTTAAAGAGACACTGGAGTTGGCAGCAGGAGCCCAATAATTGGATGAATCACACCCTGGAGTTGCAAGCAGCAGCAGGAGCCCAAGTATTACTTTAAAGAGACACTGGAGTTGGCAGCAGGAGCCCAAAAATTGGATGAATCACACCCTGGAGTTGGCAGCAGCAGGAGCCCGAACATTACTTTAAAGAGACACTGGGGTTGGCTTCAGGAGCCCAAAAATTGGATAAATCACACCCTGGAGTTGGCAGCACCAGCAGCAGGAGCCCAAACATTACTTTAAAGAGACACTGGAGTTGGCAGCAGGAGCCCAAAAATTGGATGAATCACACCCTGGAGTTGCAAGCAGCAGCAGCAGGAGCCCAAATATTACTTTAAAGAGACACTGGAGTTGGCAGCAGGAGCCCAAAAAATGGATGAATCACACCCTGGAGTTGCGAGCAGCAAGATCCCAAACATAGCTTGAAAGAGACACTGGAGTTGGCAGCAGGAGCCCAAAAATTGGATGAATCACACCCTGGAGTTGGCAGCAGCAGCAGCAGGAGCCCGAACATTACTTTAAAGAGACACTGGGGTTGGCTTCAGGAGCCCAAAAATTGGATAAATCACACCCTGGAGTTGGCAGCAGCAGCAGCAGGAGCCCAAACATTACTTTAAAGAGACACTGGATTTGGCAGCAGGAGCCCAAAAATTGGATGAATCACACCCTGGAGTTGCAAGCAGCAGGAGCCCAAACATAGCTTGAAAGAGACACTGGAGTTGGCAGCAGGAGCCCAAAAATTGGATGAATCACACCCTGGAGTTGCAAGCAGCAGCAGGAGCCCAAACATTACTTTAAAGAGACACTGGGGTTGGCAGCAGGAGCCCAAAAATTGGATGAATCACACCCTGGAGTTGCAAGCAGCAGCAGGAGCCCAAACATTACTTTAAAGAGACACTGGGGTTGGCAGCAGGAGCCCAAAAATTGACTGACACACCCTGGAGTTGGCAGCAGCAGGAACCCAAACATTACTTTAAAGAGACACTGGAGTTGGCAGCAGGAGCCCAAAAATTGGATGAATCACACCCTGGAGTTGCAAGCAGCAGCAGCAGCAGGAGCCCAAGTATTACTTTAAAGAGACACTGGAGTTGGCAGCAGGAGCCCAAAAATTGGATGAATCACACCCTGGAGTTGCAAGCAGCAGGAGCTCAAACATAGCTTGAAAGACACACTGGGGTTGGCTTCAGGAGCCTAAAAATTGGATGAATCACACCCTGGAGTTGCAAGCAGCAGCAGGAGCCCAAACATTACTTTAAAGAGACACTGGAGTTGGCAGCAGGAGCCCAAAAATTGGATGAATCACACCCTGGAGTTGGCAGCAGCAGCAGCAGGAGCCCAAACATTACTTTAAAGAAACACTGGGGTTGGCTTCAGGAGCCCAAAAATTGGATGAATCACACCCTGGAGTTGGCAGCAGCAGCAACAGGAGTCCAAACATTACTTTAAAGAGACACTGGAGTTGGCAGCAGGAGCCCAAAAATTGGATGAATCACACCCTGGAGTTGCAAGCAGCAGCAGCAGGAGCCCAAATATTACTTTAAAGAGACACTGGAGTTGGCAGCAGGAGCCCAAAAATTGGATGAATCACACCCTGGAGTTGCAAGCAGCAGCATGAGCCCAAACATTACTTTAAAGAGACACTGGGGTTGGCTTCAGGAGCCCAAAAATTGGATGAATCACACTCTGGAGCTGGCAGCAGCAGCAGCAGGAGCCCAAACATTACTTTAAAGAGACACTGGGGTTGGCAGCAGGAGCCCAAAAATTGACTGACACACACCGGAGTTGGCAGCAGCAGCAGGAGCCCAAACATTACTTTAAAGAGACACTGGAGTTGGCAGCAGGAGCCCAAAAATTGGATGAATCTCACCCTGGAGTTGCAAGCAGCAGCAGGAGCCCAAACATTACTTTAAAGAGACACTGGGGTTGGCAGCAGGAGCCCAAAAATTGAATGAATCACACCCTGGAGTTGCAAGCAGCAGCAGCAGCAGGAGCCCAAATATTACTTTAAAGAGACACTGGAGTTGGCAGCAGGAGCCCAAAAATTGGATGAAGCACACCCTGGAGTTGCAAGCAGCAGCAGCAGGAGGCCAAACATTGGCTGAAAGGCACACCCTGAAGTTGGCATCAGCAGGAGGCCAAAAATTGGTTGGAAGGCACACCCTGAAGTTGGCATCAGCAGGAGCACAAAAATTGGCCTAAAGACATAAATATGTTTTGCACCATTTGGAAAGTGTAAAACGTGGCACCATGCTGAATCTAGTCGCATGCATAAGGCATTGGTGGGTGGAAATCCTGGCTGATCCATCCCTGATTCATTTTGACAAAGGTGAGTCTCTCCACATTTTTAGTTGACAGACAAGTTCTCCTCGCCGTAACTATGGCCCCCGCCGCACTAAACACCCGCTCAGATGGCACGCTACTTGCCGGGCAGGGCAGCTTTTCCAGGGCAAACTCTGCTAGTTGCGGCCACAAATCAAGTTTGGCTGCCCAGAAGTCCAGCGGATCCTCAAGGTGTGTTGGCATGGTCATGTCAAAGTATGACGTGACCTGCTGGTTCAGGTCCTGCTCCAGGTCTTCCTGCTGCTCATGAGTAGCCTCACTATGCGGGTGTTGAAAGCTACTCATTAGCGACTGAAGACTGAGGCTGCTGCTGATGGAGCTGCTGCTGCTGCTCCTGTCAACCCCCCCAGCAGCCATGGCAGTGGAAGGTGAGTGCAGAGGTCCCCTCGAGTCAGACCTGCGAGAGTATGGACCATGGCGCAGATAGGCATCGGCCAACTGCCTACGTAGAATGTCTTTGTAGTAGTTCAGCTTGTCCTCCCTCTCGTGGGTTTAAAAAATGCCCCCATTTTGTGCCGGAAGCGAGGGTCCAATAAGGTGGACAGCCAGAAGTCACCCCGCCAACAGATGGAAACAATTCTGGGTTCACTACGCAAGCACGTGAGCATGCTTCCTGCCATTTGCGCAAGTGACTCGGATGGACTACCTGTCTCCATCTCCACTGCATACTGCCACGGTGTGTCCGGGTCCTCTGTCTCGCCTTCCTCAAAAACCTCTAGCTCCTCTGGCTGCTCCTGCTCCTCCTCTCCTGTCCGCTGACTAGATAAACAAGCCATTTCGCCAAGCCTAAACTGTGTTTCGCTGGGCAACTCCTCCTCCTCTTCCTCCTCCTCCTCCAGTTCAGCTCCAACGGGGTTCATGTGGCCGTAAGATGTAAACGCCATGTCTCCAGTGCCCTGACCAGCCATGGTTTCCAACATGTGCTGTAGTACATGAAGCAGTGGAATCACGTCGTTCATCCCGTAATCCTGCCGACTGACAAATAAAGTGGCTTCCTCAAAGGGCCTGAGCAAACGGCAGGTGTCACGTATGAACTGCCACTGGTTGACATTGAAGTTACACAGGGGAGTCCCCCTATCTGCTTGGATCATCAGGAAATCCGTGATGGCTTTTCTCTGTTCATATAATCGGTCCAACATGTGAAGGGTGGAATTCCAATGGGTGGAAACATCACAAATCAGACTATGTTGGGGGATACCGTTCTGACGCTGTAGCTCAATAAGGGTGTGTTTGGTGGTGTATGAGTGGCTGAAGTGCATGCAAAGTTTACTTGAAGTTGTTAGGATGTCTTGCAGATGGGGGGAACACTTCAGAAACCGCTTGACAACCAGATTGAAGACGTGAGCCATGCAGGGGGCATGGGTCAGGCTTCCTTGGCGCAGCGCAGACAAAATGTTCTTCCCATTGTCGGTAACCATGATTCCCATTCTAAGTTTTCTTGGAGTAAGCCATGTTTGGATTTCCTGATGAATAAATTTAAGCAGTTCCTCCCCTGTGTGACTCCTTTCGCCAAGACAAACCATGTGAAGCACTGCGTGACACCTCCGTGCCCTGCACACATGGTAGACTGGAGGGGCACTGAGACTTGAGCCTAAAGTGGAGGGTGAGGAGATGGCGGAGGATGAGGAGGCCGAGTCGCACAGTGTCACAGGCCCAACGGGCAGGGAGCGCAGAGGCCGAAGCGGCGTGACCTGTCCAAGTTGCTGCTGCTGCTGCAAAGGGACCACATTCACCCAGTGGGCCGTAAACGACATGTACTGTCCCTGACCGTAGTTACAGCTCCAGATGTCGGCGCTACCATGCACTTTGCTACACACTGACAGGCTCAAGGACTGGCCCACCTTCTGTTCAACAAAAGTGTGCAGCGCTGGTACTGCCTTTTTGGCAAAGGAATGATGGCTTGGGACTCTCCACCTCGGCTCGGCACAAGCCATCAGTTCTCTGAAAGGTGCAGAGTCCACCACCTGAAAAGGGAGCAACTGCAGCACCAGCAACTTGGACAGGAGCACATTCAGCTTCTGCGCCGTAGGATGAGTGGGCGCATACTGCTGTCTCTTGGACACGGCTTCGCTGATGGATTGCTGGCGGGATGCATGACTTGGAGGAGGAGGAGGAGGAGCAGGAGCGACAGAGGATGGGTATGATGCACAGCTGCCTTCGGCTGAGGTGCTGGAGCCTTGGCTGGCAGAAATTGGGAGCGGCGTGTCACTTGGTGAGGAAGCAGACTGGACCACCCCTTGGGAGCCTCGGTTCTCCCAGGTCACTTTATGGTGACGCATCATATGTTGACGCAGGGCCGTGGTGCCAATATTTGGGCCCTGGCCACGCTTCACCTTCTGCCTACATATCTTGCATGTGGCCGTGTTACCCACCTGCGGATGCTTCAGGAAAAACTGCCACACTGCCGAGTAGCTACTTTTCCCACCAACAGGCCTCACTGATTCGCTGCTATTGTCGCCAACTCCAGGAACCCCTGCCCCACTACCTCCCAATAAGGTAGCCTGCCGCGCAGCAGGTGCTCTACCCCGGCCCCGGCCCCGTTTGGCTCCAGGCTTTACAATTGTGCCCCCATGCTGCCTGCCAACCATGCTGCTAACACCTTGCTGCCTGAGCTGCTGACTCCGGGGCAATCTGCGCCCCTCTTCTCCTGATGATGACGATGAAGCCCCTTCATCACCCGGCTCCCAAGTGCGATCGGCTTCATCGTCATCATCATTATCACCGAGTTGTGGCTGTACGTCACGTCATCAACAGTGTCTGGCACAGGAGCTGGAACGCTCTCAGCACCCACGACACTGTCCACATCACTATTTGTCTGCCTAGGTAAAGAAGCCACCTCCATCTCTTGGCTGGGCAGTAGCTGCTGACTGTCCTCTATCTGATCGTCTTCCTCACTAAAGAGTGGAGCTGAACCCAAAGCATAGGATACGTCGCTGGGGGAGGGAATGGCGTAGGACAGAGGCAATGGGAGGACAGGGACTGCTCTCGGGGCATGCCAACTCAGGGTTGTGTCAGAGGAACCTACCGACCCTAGATTGTGGGTCTCAGACGTAAGTTGTGATGATGTTGTTGATGAGTGCGTTAACCAATCTACCACGGCAGATGCGTTACTGGTGGAGACACGACCGCTAGCAGATACTGGCAGACCAGGTCTCTCACCGTGACTCCTGCTGCCACTCGCCCCTAGTCTGCTGCGACCTCTGCCTGCTGAATCTTGGCCTCTGCCACTCCTCTTTGAACATCCTGGCACTTGTCTGCCTGACACTTTTATGTATTTCCTTATTTAGTATAAACAGATAGGGTTCAATGTGCAGTTTTGCGGTGCCCTGCGGCCTGGTTTATTAAAAGCAGTCAAAAACAAATGGGATGCCCCCACAGCAGACCTGAGATCAGTATATATGCACAGCAACAGTGTCTAAGCAGGCTCCAACAGGCCAAATTACTTTAAATAACTGTGCAGCTTAGAGTAAATACAGAGGCTAATGGGATGTTACAGAATGGGATGCCCCACAGCAGACTTGAGATCAGTATATATGCACAGCAACAGTGTCTAAGCAGGCTCAAACAGGCCAAATTACTTTAAATAAGTTTGCTGCTTAGAGTAAATACAGAGGCAAATGGGATGTTACAGAATGGGATGGCCCACAGCAGACTTGAGATCAGTATATATGCACAGCAACAGTGTCTAAGCAGGCTCCAACAGGCCAAATTACTTTAAATAACTGTGCAGCTTAGAGTAAATACAGAGGCTAATGTGATGTTACAGAATGGGATGCCCCACAGCAGACTTGAGATCAGTATATATGCACAGCAACAGTGTCTAAGCAGGCTCAAACATGCCAAATTACTTTAAATAAGTGTGCAGCTTAGAGTAAATACAGAGGCTAATGTGATGTTACAAAATGGGATGCCCCACAGCAGACTTGAGATCAGTATATATGCACAGCAACAGTGTCTAAGCAGGCTCAAACAGGCTAAATTACTTTAAATAACTGTGCAGCTTACAGTAAATACAGAGGCTAATGTGATGTTACAGAATGGGATGCCCCACAGCAGACTTGAGATCAGTATATATGCACAGCAACAGTGTCTAAGCAGGCTCAAACAGGCCAAATTACTTTAAATAATTTGCTGCTTAGAGTAAATGCAGAGGCTAATGTGATGTTACAGAATGGGATGCCCCACAGCAGACTTGAGATCAGTATATATGCACAGCAACAGTGTCTAAGCAGGCTGAAACAGGCCAAATTACTTTAAATAACTGTGCAGCTTACAGTAAATACAGAGGCTAATGTGATGTTACAGAATGGGATGCCCCACAGCAGACTTGAGATCAGTATATATGCACAGCAACAGTGTCTAAGCAGGCTCAAACAGGCTAAATTACTTTAAATAACTGTGCAGCTTACAGTAAATACAGAGGATAATGTGATGTTACAGAATGGGATGCCCCACAGCAGACTTGAGATCAGTATATATGCACAGCAACAATGTCTAAGCAGGCTCAAACAGGCCAAATTACTTTAAATAACTGTGCAGCTTAGAGTAAATACAGAGGCTAATGTGATGTTACAGAATGGGATGCCCCACAGCAGACTTGAGATCAGTATATATGCACAGCAACAGTGTCTAAGCAAACAGGCCAAATTACTTTAAATAAGTTTGCTGCTTAGAATAAATACAGAGGCTAATGGGATGTTACAGAATGGGATGCCCCACAGCAGACCTGAGATCAGTATATATGCACAGCAACAGTGTCTAAGCAGGCTCAAACAGGCCAAATTACTTTAAATAACTGTGCAGCTTAGAGTAAATACAGAGGCTAATGAGATTTTACAAAATGGTAATGTTCCCACAGCAGACTTGAGATCAGTTCAGTATATATGCACAACATCAAAAGTGTATAAGCAGCCTGAAACCGCTAAAAAAGCCAGTCAGCCAGCCAGTAACACTCAGGCTGGATGAAAAAAAAAAATCTCCCTGTGACTGCCTCCGATTTTTCCTAACTTTCCCTGCTTCTCGCTGACTTCCTGCCTGTCTCCTGCCTGTCTCCTGCCTGTCCCTGTCTGTCCCTGGCTCTCTAACTGTCTCTCCCTGACTACAGCAGCGTCCTGTCTCTCACGAATGCAATAGAGAAATGAGGAAAAGCAAGATGGCTGCCGTCTTAAATAGCGCTGTGACGTCACCGGGCTTGCTGGCTGCTGATAAGCTGCATGTGACTGCCCGAGCATGCACTGGAGCGGGGTAGATGTCTGGACATGTCCCGTCCGCCATCTTAGAATGCCTGTAATGTAAATGAATGGATGTTAAAGGAAAACTTCGAGCGATCGAAGCACGGGGAAATTCGGATTCGATCCGAATCGAATTTTTCATGAAATTCGAATCAAATCCGGGTTCGTCCGGATCGATTCGCTCATCCCTATTCCTGACCATTAACTTCAGACCCTTCTATGCTCCGAGAGAATTCTTATCAGTAATTTTTATTGGAATCTACATTACCCCCTCAAGGGGATTTAAAGTTGTCACTGACCAATCTGGTTGGAAGCATCAATGCATGAGGGTCCAGACACCCAGAGGCTCTTGTACTAGGTATGGCTGACTGCAAGCAGAGTCTTAAACTTCCTAGATTCCCTTACTAAAAAGTATAAAATGATGATCAGAAGATGCCAAATGAAATCTCTTCTTACCTTCCACTGCACTGTACTTGGTGATTCATAAACTGATTCTGATAAAAGGATTTCATGCCCGGGGGGATGTTAAGCATGCTAATATATATTAATATTGCCACACACAATCCAAAAATGATGTTGCACCGCTATTAGTGGTGGTAGAGTAACCTGACATGCAACCAAGAAGTCCACAGCTCATTAGTGAGAGTCCATATCACAAGAACCCCCCCTAGATAGAGATGCACCACCACCGTCTCGTCATTGTGAGCGAGTACGCCCCCCTCCATTCAATGCAATGGAAAGGGGCATGTAAAGACCTAACACAACCCTTTCCATTGCAGGGAATGGAGGGTGGCGTACCCGCTTAAAATGATGAGTCGAGGGCGCTGCCATGTAGTAGGACACAGTAAGAGACACGGGATCGGACGTGCAGCGCGGGCCGGGATCCAGCGATCATGTAAGATCTTCATCATCGCACTATCGTTGACCGGCTGTGTGCGACGCATGAAGAGTATAGCATTTTTTGGGGGGGAGGGGGCTGAAAATGTTTTTTAATGTGGAAGTTTAGTCAAAAAGTAACCCCCCCCTCCCTGCCACCCTACCCTGGCGCTGAGGCCCCTTACCTTTTCCTCGGGCCAGCACCGCTCCCCAGGTCTCTGTGTAGCTGCCGTGGAGAAAGCACAAAGCTGCATCCCTTGGTGCCCTGCTCAGTAATAGCAGCCACTGTTTGCAAGCTGGAGCGTGAGACCCTCTCTTGTGATATTTGTAACAGACCAAAAGGAATTGATGATACTGTGCCACAGGTGATTTGTCTGCGATCATAAAGAAATGACCCAGTACGCATTCAATTCTTATGGTGACAGATAAACAGAAAGTTTTATTGATCACACTGGTGTATATTTAACTCAGAGGGAAGGATTCATTTCTGTATTCTGTTTAGAGACAGTTTTGATGATTTTTCTTCACATAGGTTAAATCTGGCTCATTGGACACAGCCTAGACTTCTCTAGCGTTAGAGTATAAAAAATAAACAACATTTTAACTAATTAATATTTAGATATTAGATATTTGCTGTGCAGCAAATGGGTGTTTATCATCTAAAACTTAAATAGACAATTTTATTTGGGAAAGGTTGAAAACACTGGGTTTTAACCCTTTAAGTACCAGCCGCCTGAAATTTACCTCACCGCATCGGCAACCAGTCACCTGCCACCTAAATCCTCTTTAGAGATAAAAACTTACCTCCAAGATTCTCTGCCCCGTGTCAGGATCCCGGCAGTTCACTCCCCCAGGGAGCGAGCGTCAGAAGCCAGGAACAGGGTAGATCTTCCCCCTGCTCCCGACATTCTTCCCTCAGTCTTGGCTGAAGACAGCAGAGATCAGACACCATGGGACAGTGGAAGGGGGTAAGTAGTAATGTAAAAAAAAAATAATAAAGGACTTTTTAAAGTGTGTGTGTGTTGTTCTTGAGACCCCTATAGAAGTTTGAATGTCAGGAGGAGCCAGCAAGTCACCCGCTGGCAAGTAGGTGACTTGCCAAAACCACCCACCTGATTACTTGCATCCCAAATGGCTAGGTGGGTGGAAAAGAGCCTGGTGCAGGTGCAGGCTTCTTGGGCTGGTAACCTTTAGGGCTGGGGGATGACCTCCGAGCCCTTTTTAATTTGAAAAGGGTTTAACCCAAAAAAGTTAAAATAAAGCATGGGGCCCCTGAAGAGAGTCTAACCCTTGATAATTATTGAAAGTTAACTGCAAGGTGTGCATAGCAGTTGTATTTTATTTGAAAATCTTTTTGTTCAGGATGTCTCCTGAGCAGGAACGGGTGTCCACCGATACATATGTGGTATTGTTGTAATCAGGAGGAATTGCAATTACATATATGGGATTTGAAAAAAATGGGCACTCCACTACATATATGAAAAGAAATATATACAGAATAAATTTATTGTAAAGTGCTATGTTCAAAATTAAAACCACACATAACAAGGGGATACAAGACAACTTTAAAAACGGAGTACTAATGGCTTCCCGGTATCAACTTCAATCAATGCTGGCCCAATATCATTTAATATACAAAAAAACAAAATAAATATAAATATTAATACATTTATAAATACAAGAAATCTACTGCCCCTTAATAATAAATAAATAGTATTGCTCAAAGTAAATAAATTATGTGGAAAATTAAAAAATACTATACATTACATATCATTATCATAAAGTGCCTAGTGCAAGAAGACTATATATACTATATACCCAAAAACAATATTAAACTAGCAATGCAACCTCACATATAAGAGCTAAATAAGCGCATTCTTTCTAGAAGTGCATAAGATACCAATGCAAAACTAATAAACCCACCTGGCTATTATTAAAGATATGATGGGTGGCTGTTGATACAGATGGGGGGAGGAGGTATTGCCATCACTATTGCTTTATTGCTCTATTAAATATAGATATGTGGGAGATTATATTATTAATGATGGGTGTTTCTTAATTACTGTATTCACTTTATTGGGGTTGTGTGTGTTTATTAGTTTCGCATTGGTATCTTATGCACTTCTAGACAGTCATCTGGAAATACGTGGCCTTAGCGTTTCTTAAATAAACCCCTTAAAAAAAGGGACTCAGCTGCTCTATGTTGGGTGGCTGATCCCAGTAGCTAAGCTGCTGCAACATGGGGGTCATGCTAAATATTCGGTGAAGCCAGTTTGCATTGCAGTTTGGATTGCACTGCATCTCAGTGAGCTTTTTAGCTTTGAGATACAAAAAGTGTTTTTTCCACCTTTTTCCCCCAAAATGACCTGCACCTGTGATGGGGCATTTTACAGGTTAGGTACATCACTTTTCCAATGAGGTAAAGGGCTATTCAGAAAAAATGGTGAACTCTTTAACATAGCCCATAGAGCGCTATTATTTCCAAACTTCAAAAATATATCCTTACATCACTGGAAAATTAATGTACCTAAACTGTAAACATGTGCCATCACATGTACAGGTGATTTATGAGGGGGAATGTAGGACATCTAAGACTTTTTGCACTTTTTGTGTGTTAGCGCTAAAAAGCTCACCAGGATGCAGGTTGCAATCCACGCTGCAATACACAATACGAGTCACATCGGCTTCACCAAATATTTAGCATGACCCCCCATTGATAGGCTAAAGAAGTCAGGAATATTTTGTGAGGCCACTGGAAATGCAGAAGTGCTGCTCCTGTTGGTGGAATGGGTGCCCCCTGTGCCTGGCAAGCATTTTCTGTTTTTTCTTACCCGAATCAGGTTTAGAGCCAGGGAGTGCATGGATAACAGGGTCTTTTTGTACTGTTCTGTATAATGAGGGATTGGTAAAGAAAACACCCAAGATAAATAAAAAAATGTAGTACATACAAAATCCACACAAAGAATATGTCCATCATAGGAACTGATGTTTTTACACTACCTTCATACAGGCGCTGGATGTACATAGGGTGCAAAATCATTTAGTGTGTGAAAATGTAAATGTATCTTTAACAAATCAAATACAAACTTGCTCCATCTTTGAATAGCTAGAAGCAGGGGTGTAACTATGGGTGGGGGGGTACAGAGGTAGTGACCACACCGGGGCCCAGAAGGTCAGGGGGCCCCATCATTATTACTTGCAGTTATGTATCGGATTTGTGCTTTTGCAGCATCATGTACAGAAAAAAGAAACACCAGTCTTTAGTTTTATTTTTTTATCTTTTATTAAAATTAGGGATGAGCTAATCAGTTCTAACGAACCTGAATTCGCTCCGAATTTCAGGGAAAATTCGATTCAGCACGAACCCGAATTTTTAGTGGTTCGTGCTGACCGAATTTTCCCTGAAATAAAAAAAAAAAAAAATGCCGGCATGGTGGGAGCGGGGAGACCGGCTGCGCTGTCAGCGGGCGGCGGAAGCGGCTTCCTCTGATGACGTGTCCTCTGATGACATCTGACAGCGCAGCCGGCCTCCCCGCTCCCACTATACAGCAAACACTTACCGGCATGGTGGGAGCGGGGAGGCTGGCTGCGCTGTCAGATGTCATCAGAGGACGCGTCATCAGAGGAAGCTGCTTCCGCCGCCCGCTGACAGCGCAGCCGGCCTCCCCGCTCCCACCAGAGATGAGTGATTCGTAAAAGTTCGATTCGGACGAACCCGAATTTCTTTGAGAAATTTGGCGAATCGCCCGAATCGAATTTTTGAGAAGTTCGCACATCTCTAATTAAAATCATAGGAAAAAGGTTACTGTATGAGCAATGACAGGGTGCTATTTAATCTTGGCACCAGGGCCTGGTTGTATATAGTTATGCCACTGGCTAGGAGGATTGTCTCCTGATACCAACAAGTAAGGCATCATTGAGTGAAAATTCAGTGAGATCTTTAAAGGAGCGCTATCATGAAATTGTGTAATATTAAAATATTAAAAATCCATATAAACATATCGGTTAATGAGAGGAGGGGTCACTTATACACCTGAACCGAATAATATTCCCACCAAACTTGTGGTTTATTCTCTCATGGTAGGAATAAAATCCAGGGGTGAAAGGTTTAGAGCCTGTCACCCCAGATGTCATCTTCCTTCCATTAAAAGACTGAAAAACAAGCCTGGCTTGATATTTCTTGATGTCAGGCAGGGGCGGGCTGGCCATAGGGCATACCGGGCAAAATCCCGGTAGGCCGGTGCCAGGGAGGGCCGAAAGTCGCAGTGTACCTTGTAAGATGTGCGGGAGCGCGGCCGCGCACGTTGTGCAGCTGTCATTTTTTTTTTTTTTTTTTACATTGGTGGCTCAGTGGAACCAAAAACTCCTCTCCTGTTTCCCCTACTGCGGAGGACAGCCCAGAGCACAGCACAGCAGAGGCCAGCACTTCCGTTTCCTGTCATGCTGGCCGGCCAGCGCGGGGAGAGGATGACGTGAGTGATCAAACGAGAGAAAGTGTGATTGATGGCTGGAGCAGAGGTCGGTGAGTGGGAAGGGGAGAGAGAGAGAGTCTGAGTCTGAGTGTGAGTGTGTGTGTTGCAGCCATAGCCCGAGGAGAGGAAGGGGGGAGGGAGAGAGAGAGAGAGATGTGTGTGTCTCACCCATGAGGACAAGTTAGCAGCCTGCAGACACCATGAAGGAGAGAAGAACTCAACAACAGAAAGGATTCTCCAACTTGGCATTGAAGTGGCTCCAGGTGAGTCCATGCTGTTGCTGTACTGTGTTCCAATACACCTCAAACTAAATGCTAATACTAATTAATGTTGCAATGTGTTTCTCTTAACCCCCCCTGCCCTGCCCATCTACCCACCTGCTCACTCACCCACCTATTATTCCAACTGCCTAATCCACCCACCTATCTATATACCTGCCACTCACCTACCTACCTACCCAGACCGTGAACCAGCAGCAGACTGGAGTGGTGTGTAGGTGTAATCAGCGGATTCTGACGTGGAGGTGGCAGCCACCCACCCACCTACCTACCTGCCTGACCACCTGCCCATCTAAATACCCACCAACCAACCATCCTGTCAACCCGCCCCCTTTATACCCTAATAGAGTGTAAGCTCTTCTCCCTCTGTATCCTCCCTTTTACCCTAATAGAGTGCAAGCTCTTCTCCCTCTGTATCCTCCCTTATACCCTAATAGAGTGTAAGCTCTTCTCCTGTATCCTCCCTTATACCCTAATAGTGTGTAAGCTTTTCTCCCTCTGTATCCTCCCTTATACCCTAATAGAGTGTAAGCTCTTCTCCTGTATCCTCCCTTATACCCTAATAGAGTGTAAGCTCTTCTCCTCCTGTATCCTCCCTTATACCCTAATAGAGTGTAAGCTCTTCTCCCTCTGTACCCTCCCTTATACCCTAATAGAGTGTAAGCTCTTCTCCTGTATCCTCCCTTATACCCTAATAGAGTGTAAGCTCTTCTCCCTCTGTACCCTCCCTTATACCCTAATAGAGTGTAAGCTCTTCTCCTTCTGCACCCTCCCTTATACCCTAATAGAGTGTAAGCTCTTCTCCTGTATCCTCCCTTATACCCTAATAGAGTGTAAGCTCTTCTCCTTCTGTATCCTCCCTTATACCCTAATAGAGTGTAAGCTCGTCTCCTTATGTATCCTCCCTTATACCCTAATAGATTGTAAGCTCTTCTCCTCCTGTATCCTCCCTTATACCCTAATTGTAAGCTCTTCTCCTCCTGCATTCTCCTTTATACCCTAATAGAGTGTAAGCTCTTCTCCTCCTGTATCCTCCCTTATACCCTAATAGATTGTAAGCTCTTCTCCTCCTGCATTCTCCTTTATACCCTAATAGATTGTAAGCTCTTCTCCTCCTGCATTCTCCTTTATACCCTAATAGATTGTAAGCTCTTCTCCTTCTGCATTCTCCTTTATACCCTAATAGATTGTAAGCTCTTCTCCTCCTGTATCCTCCCTTATACCCTAATAGATTGTAAGCTCTTCTCCTGTATCCTCCCTTATACCCTAATAGAGTGTAAGCTCTTCTCCTCCTGTATCCTCCCTTATACCCCAATAGATTGTAACCTCTTCTCCTCCTGCATTCTCCTTTATACCCTAATAGATTGTAAGCTCTTCTCCTCCTGCATTCTCCTTTATACCCTAATAGATTGTAAGCTCTTCTCCTCCTGCATTCTCCTTTATACCCTAATAGATTGTAAGCTCTTCTCCTCCTGCATTCTCCTTTATACCCTAATAGATTGTAAGCTCTTCTCCTCCTGCATTCTCCTTTATACCCTAATAGATTGTAAGCTCTTCTCCTCCTGCATTCTCCTTTATACCCTAATAGATTGTAAGCTCTTCTCCTCCTGCATTCTCCTTTATACCCTAATAGATTGTAAGCTCTTCTCCTCCTGCATTCTCCTTTATACCCTAATAGATTGTAAGCTCTTCTCCTCCTGCATTCTCCTTTATACCCTAATAGATTGTAAGCTCTTCTCCTCCTGCATTCTCCCTTATACCCTAATAGATTGTAAGCTCTTCTCCTCCTGCATTCTCCTTTATACCCTAATAGATTGTAAGCTCTTCTCCTTCTGCATTCTCCTTTATACCCTAATAGATTGTAAGCTCTCCTCCTGTATCCTCCCTTATACCCTAATAGATTGTAAGCTCTTCTCCTGTATCCTCCCTTATACCCTAATAGAGTGTAAGCTCTTCTCCTCCTGCATTCTCCTTTATACCCTAATAGATTGTAACCTCTTCTCCTCCTGCATTCTCCTTTATACCCTAATAGATTGTAAGCTCTTCTCCTCCTGCATTCTCCTTTATACCCTAATAGAGTGTAAGCTCTTCTCCTCCTGCATTCTCCTTTATACCCTAATAGAGTGTAAGCTCTTCTCCTCCTGTATCCTCCCTTATACCCTAATAGAGTGTAAGCTCTTCTCCCCCTGTATCCTCCCTTATACCCTAATAGAGTGTAAGCTCTTCTCCTGTATCCTCCCTTATACCCTAATAGAGTGTAAGCTCTTCTCCTCCTGTATCCTCCCTTATACCCTAATAGAGTGTAAGCTCTTCTCCTCCTGTATCCTCCCTTATACCCTAATAGAGTGTAATAGAATAGGGCAGCAGCAGGGGCATTTAAAAAGTTTGCTTTCAGCATTTGCATTGCACCAGTATTGTTATGGGGCCCCAGCAGCATGGACACTGCTGTTTTATGGGGTTTTTTTGTACAATTTTTACAGTTTGTGGTTGTTGATTTTCTTTTCCTTGAGTACCCCCCCTGCCCGCACATGGTATGACCCAGTATCTATTGAGGACGCACAGCGCCAGGGGAGCTGGACTGTGGTGTAGCAATGTATTGTATAGACAGATGGAAGCTTCTTTACATGGCCCCTCCCTGACATCCTGATTTGGGATGCCCCATTGTGTCAAATTCCCAGTAAAAATACCTGGCCGCTAATCAAACAACACATGTGTGGTTCAAACATGTGTCTGCACCAGCTAGAGGCTGGTGGGATGTGGCTGGCAGCCAGCTCAGCTCCATCCAGCCCTTAGCGAGGAGAACCCATGCATGAGCCAGTGGATAGCTGGTCAGGTAAGTTTTACTGGTGATCTGAGGGGGTTGCACAAAATGGGGCATCCCAAATCAGGGCGCCCCACAGAAAAGGATTAAAACTCTTTGAAGTGGACCAAAACCCAGGATTTTGACTATCCTAAGCCAGCGTCCTAAGTGCAGTGGCGCATGCGTGAGCCGCAGCTGCATCCCCAGCTACCCTCAAACGGGGAACGTGCCCGCACCGGCCATCCACAAATTCCTGGCGCGGGCATGCGCCCTGCTAGAGGGATAGCCGGGATGCGGCCGTGGCCCGCGCATGTGTTGTTGGACCGGGAAGTAAGGTAAGTGTAGCAGGTAACCTGGGGAGTCTCACACAGTGGGGCATCCCGATTTTGGATGCCCGGGTAGAGGTCCCGGGCCGATCCCGCATATATATATATATATATATATATATATATATATATATATATATTAATGTGGCGTTGACTCACTTTACCGGGCCGAGCACAGTACAGAAGGGCCAGTCTGACCAAAAAGTCCAGGGCCGTTTTTTGGTCCCAGTCCGCCCCTGATGTCAGGTGTATAAGTGACCCCTCCTCACGCCATCCAGCATATTTATATGGATTTTTATCGTTTGGGCTCCTTTAAAGCCCCTGCCCAGGCACATGCTACTTTTCATTGACCTAATCCTCCTTGGGAACATGGTAAAATAAGCAATATTAAAGAGGAACAAATGATTAGGTCCTATTACACCCCTCACCCAGTTTTGCACACCTTTTGGAAGTTGGCTTTCTCTGGATCGCCGACATTCTGATGCTTTTTGAAAGCTCTGGTGTCTCAGCCATCCGCAGGGCTTAGCCGTCTTCACTGGATTTCCCCCTGCACCCCGTCCTCGCAAGCTGTTTTTCAAATCTCAGGGCTTTTCCCTAAAGCTCCCGGGGCAGCGCCATTCATTTTGGGGAAGGCAACATGGCACTGCCCTGCACTGGCATCCGGAGAAGTACAGATAAGCGCATAAGGAAGGGCAGAGACTGGTAAGTATTAATATCCATTTGTGCGATCGGAGGTCTAAAAGGAACAGGGAGCGAAGTTTGGGGAGTTTTTGAGAACTCCCCAGACTGTCCAATATTCCTCTTTAAACCACCTCCCATTACCTTGTTTCCCTCAAAATAAGATCTACCTCAAAATAAGCCCTAGCATGATTCACACACATATCAAGTAGTCCCACTGGAGTCACGTCACTCCTGAGCATATATGAGAGCATTGTGATTGTTTGTGGTAACCAGGGGGAGCAAACCACCACACTTGCAATTCAGTGGAACTTGGAAGAGAGCAGCTGGAATGCCAAGAAATGCATATTTTGGAGCAACAATTAAAATATTATTATTTATCTTATTATTATCTTATTATTTATCTTATTTTCGGGGAAACGGGGTACATGTGAATACCTTATTTTTTCCATGCAAAGCTGCTTTCTTTGCTTCAACTACTGGGTTGTGGGCGGCTGAGCTGGGAAGGGCATGTGGTGGCACAGATTTAAGAATCATGACTGCTCTGCTGCGGTCAGAGAAAGCTGCAGGACTACTGTGGCTTTCCGTGCTGTTAAAACACCTTTTTATGTGGTCCTGGAGGATTGGAATTGAAAGGAGGGCAATGTTTGGAGCCCTGCTATGGCTTTTACCCTGTGCTGTAGGGAATGGAGGAGAGACACATGGGACAGGCATCAGGTAAGCTGCTTGCTGCTTTATTATTACTGTTGGGTTTACAGTCCCTTAAACCGGACCTTCACTCTGAATAAGAGCATATTTTATATCCCTCCCTCCCCCCCCCCCCGTACATACAGATTGCTCACATTACAAATCATCCTATTTGCATTTACTGCATAAACATCAAAGATGGTGGCTCATGGAACATCAGGCAGCCTGCAAACAGGAAGTGTCTTCTGACTGTGTCACTCTGCATTCTGGGATTGCTGACCTTTCCCTGACCCCAGCTCTGCTCTGTCTGTGCAAAGTACAGCTATAACCCGCCTTCAGTACTTTATCCTGCTCTCCTCAGTATGTGCTTCTTCTGATTCAAGATGATGGCACCCGTATCCTAGAGTCCTGAACAGAGTTGCAGCCCGGAGGGGGAAAGAATAATGAATAAGTGACAAAAAACGGCAAATATTTTAATTTTAGATGCTGGGGAATAGTTTTTTATGGGTTTGGGCTTTTCCTTAAATCATGGTGAAGGTCCGGTTTAATGTACCTCTGACCCTGTGGAAAACAGCTCATATAATGCACCTCATAATGGATAGCTGAATTTTTTTTAAATAAGCACAAATGTACCAATTTAAAAATATGGATGATTTTATTAGGGGCCTATCTGCTGATTCAAGCACATTAGCCTTACCTTCAAGCCCTACAAATACAAGTATTGTAAAGGACCTTTAATAAGTAGCAAGCAATTGCTTCCATGTACAAATATATTTACAGACAATACTTATCTATTTAAAAAACAATATATCCTTACTTTAAAAGATCTGAAACACTTTTTGTACCTGGAAAGCCTTTCTGCTTGATAGCTTATACCAGGGATAGTTTTCATCTCTGCTTGTCATGAAATAAGTTCCTTCAAATGTGTTTCTGAAATTGTGATGTTCCGCTTCAAAGACTATTTGCATAGCAAGCACATTTTATGGTTCATGGCTAAAATCATTTCTGCTCAACACTTGTACAAAAAAAAGACATTTTCTATTGGGAAAGAACATCATGCTTTTTTAACGTTTCCAAAATTCGAAAAAAAATTCTAGAAATGATAATGAGACAGGAAGTTACAGGTGTGTTCAATTTAATGACAAATGTATGTGTTCATGTAGATTGTATGCATGTATGTAAAATGACTATAGAAATAATGACTTTTACATAGGAACATAACTTTTCACTATACATAAATGTAAAATGGTGCTGATAAGTACCCCCAGGGCTGGCACCCGGCATACATGGGAAAGTGCCAGGGCCCCTAGAATCTTCAGTGGGATAATTCTCTGGTGGGCCCCACCTCCCGGACCTGTGAGCTGGGTAAACCTCGTGCAGAATGGCCCACAGCTTCAGCATAGGGACACAATCAGTGGCTATGAAGAAGTTGGCAAGGAAATGTGCATCAGCTCAAAAGGTGGTGAAGATCCAAGGTGGCTGTGGAGCTGAAGGTGATGAGATGTAGCATGTGACACACCACCAAGGAACCCAATGGAACTCTCTTTCCCAAAGGCCCTAATAAATCTGGAGCCTGCCCTGAGTATCCCCTCAATTATATATGCAATGCCTTTATTTTCTATAGGCTCATGCAGTGAGCCAGTTACTGGATGGCATAAACATGGAAGACCAGCTGAGGTTCCCTGGAATCAATGGTAATAAAAAAATGTAAATTTGCAGCTTGAATGTGCCCCCACCCATCCCCCTCAACCGAAATACCTGGGGCTCACTTTCTCGTGTTGTACCATGCTCACCCTGCAAATGCGCGATCCCTGAATGACTGATCTCAAATTTGCTGGAGGATATTTGACTGGTATCAAAGTTGCTGGGTAATATGACAAGCCCACCTGCCGGGGGCTTCCTTCTGGTCTGAAATGCGCTCCCACCTCACCCTGAATGGCTAGTCACTGGAGCTAAAAGTAAGCTGAGGATATGGTGCGGGCCACATTAACGCTGTGGAAACCCCAGGAGAGGTGATTTCTTGGGGGTGATCTGGAGGGTTTCAAGGATTTTGCTCCACTACCTGTAGCAAATAATGGTCAGTATGTTTGGTTCAGGCAAGTCATAAGACAGAAGTGTCACTATGTCAGTGCCAGAAATATCAGTCTGTTACAACCTTCACACTGTCCATGCATAAAGATTTCCAGGTAACAATGTGCAGATGTTGATTTTTGTACACAGAAATACAGACTTTTCTTCCAGTAAAAAATTGTCACTGTTCACTGTTAATGCTTTCTGTATCACAATGGTCATATCCCTGTACTTGCCCCTGATGACCTAATTCTACAGCACAAATAATCATCTATAGACAATAATTGATCCGTGGAAATACCAGCTGCAATCAAACGATCAACGAGAATTTGTTTGTTGGTCGAGCGTTGCATCGTTTGTGTGGTATAAAATTTCTTGTTCACCACGTCAACGTTCACGTTAGCATGTGGAAACAGAAATAGACTGAAACATAGGACTATACAAATACCTTGCATTTGATCTTAATTATGATTGCTCTAACAAATATTTATCCGACAAATCATCCATGCAAGTTACCTCATCTGTCCATGGAAATGGGCAAATACACATGAGACTCGATTCATGATTGTGCGTCTGTGCATTAGAGCACATTTTTGTTGTGCTCAGGCCTCCTCCAGAATTCATGGTTGTCTAAGGGCCTTATTTAACAAGGGATAGCGCCAGGTAGCGAATGGTGAGCGAACAGTAATGACGCTCACCCGCCACGAGAACGCCGGCTCCCCTCCGCAATCACACATTTATCAAGCTGATCCTGCTTAGCGACTGACAGAGCGCCAGATAGTGAATCATTCATCATTATTCCAGCCTCACCCCACAGCGCCAGTGAGCGACCTTGAACAGCGACAGGTATGACCTCTCGCTACCTGGCGCTCTCCAATGCATTTCAATGGAGCAATCTTTAAATATTCATAATTAATTGCTATTATTTTTTTTTTTTTTTTTAAATGTCAAAAATTCTGTGACCACTTCTGCAATGTTAGATATTTTGTTTAAGTTAAAAAAATAAAAAAATTTGGGCAGAATTGATATTACAGGTCTGATATTAATGTATTCATATTACAAAATGTTTTGAAAAACATGTTTTTTTTTTTCAAAAAATATGGTTGGGGTTAAAAAACTACTTTTAACCCATCGCCGCCAGCGCTCTGGGGTTTAAACAAGCATTTCACAGCGCGAGAATTTTTGGAGCGTGATTTGTTAATGAATATGCTGGGAGCCGTTCGCTATGGCCGTTCGCTGTCATGCGCTCCCATACAGCGTGGAACCTGTCAAACAGCGACTCCTAACCCCGTATTCAACATTACCGCACACCGACTGAGTCGCTGTCAACAGCCGAACAACGGCCAAGCACAGCGAATACTAGCGTGCGCTGTGAAAATATCGCTACTGGCGCTCATCTGTCGCTACCTGGTGCTATTAATGAATCGGCCTGTAAGTTTGAAGCTTATTTTTTAAGGAGGAAATTTGTGCCCGAGCGTGCGCAAATGTGTAAAATTATTATGATTTATGGGGTGTTTAGATGGCAAAAAGCTGGAGTAGACTGCCAACTCCACTGACTGACAGGCTAAATTCATTCCTAAAACACATCCCGGCTGCATCCAGCATGTTTTTTTAGCAATTAAAGTTTTCAGTTTTTTTAGGAATTTTTATGATAAATAAAACACCAAAAAAGGTGGGCATTGTGCCTCAAAAATTAAGAGAAAATAAAAAAAACATTAGTAGCACAATTATTAAAGCGGTCCTTCACTCTGAATAAGAGTCTATCTTATATGTTTCCCACACGCTGTACATACAGATTGCTCACATTAAAAATCATCCTACCTGCATCTACTGCATGTTATGAGCCTTTAAAGTGGACCAACACCCACGGGTGATCGGCCCGGGAATCTATAAGATTCCCGGGCCGATCACCTCCCTCCCCGCGGGACATCCGAGATCGGGATGTCCCGCGGGGTGAAACCCCCCCAAACCCCCCAAACTCCTTACCTTAGTCTAGTCGTGCGCGCGCCCGCGCCGGCCGTCTGTGAATGGCCGGCGCGGGCAGGCGCGCGTCAACAGGGACGCGCGGGAGGCGGCGGCGGAGGAGCCGCTTTTCCGCGGCTTGTCCGTCGCCACGGACAGAGGTGAGTTCGGGGGGTTCGGGGGGGTTTCACACAGCGGGGCACCCCGATCGGGGGTGCCCCACCGAAGTGGACCAAGACCCAGGATAGTCAAAATCCTGGGTGTTGGTCCACTTTAAAGATCCAAGATGGCGACTCATGGGACATCAGGCAGCCTGCAAACAGGAAGTGCCTTATGTCTGTGCTGCTCTGCATTCTGGGACTGCTGACCTTTTCCTGACCCCAGCTCTGCTCTGTCTGAGCAAAGCACAGCTATAACCCGCATCCCTGTACTTGTATCCCACTCTCCTCTCCTCAGTAAGTGTGATGCTTCTGATTTAAGATGGCGGCGCCTGTATCCTAAAGTCCTGAACAGAGTTGCAGCCCAGTGGGGGAAAGAATAAGAAGTAAGTGACTAAAAACGTATAATATATTAATTTTAGATGCTGGGGAATCGTTTTTTAAGGGTTTGGGCTTTTCATTAAATCATGGTGAAGGTCCGGTTTTAGCACTAATATTCCTGTCACCTGATAGGGAATACACTCCGAAATGGAGAATAAAGATTAGTCTAGAACACAATTGCTAGACAAAATCGCAATTTAGAAACAGTATAGAAAGGGGAGAAATATGGGGGGCCATCAGAACCCGTTAAGGGCTTAGCCAGCCAAAAGCTCATGGGCAGGGCCATTTGCTCTTCAAAACAGCAGAATTTCAGGTGGAAGGCACATGCTCCGGGCACAAGCCATTTGGTGCGCTTTGCGCCATGTGTGCGCATGAAACCATGAATCAGACGTCTAGGCTCCTGATGAATCCTTGGCTCTTAGTTTGGGTTTTTAAGCGAATGAATATGATTTAGTTTCAGTGCTGAAGTGTTCAAGATAATATCCCATCATTTTCATTACTGACACAGCGTATAGGCTATCCATGGTTATTTCAGTCGTTATTCCTTTAAGGCTAGCTAGACAAATGATGTGTGAACTTTAAGGATATAATGGTCTTGCAGCAAAGGAATCTGATTTGTTGTCCCTAAGCATGTAGTGCTAATGATATGCATGGTGGCACATCCCACATTCCTTCTAAGGCCTTTACAATGTTGAACCGAAACTACTTAGCTCATTCAAAGTAAGTAATCATTGTGTTTTTGTGACACCAGCAGTGAGTCGGGCATTCATCTAAACAATTGTTTTTGTGCTTGTTTCTCCACTTAATAAAAGCAGACTTTCGTTCTATCAAATCCGTACTATATAATTCTATTCTGACTGAGGTCAGAGGAGGGAGGTAAGGTTTCTGTCGGTATGGTGCAATTGCTTTACTTGCAGCCAAAGCCGCAAACTGTATAATTGAGATAAGCAACCTCACTATTAAGATCTTTTAAAAAGCAAGTAATATGATCTATGATCAGCTGTTAGTACTGCATATATCAAACAATCTCCCCCTAACATTTTACCATTGCAGCTGTTATATGTTCAAGAGTACAGCATTTTCATAATATAAAGGCCTAGCAGATTTTAGATCTCAGAAGCATTGTTGCAATAAGGCCTATCTATGAATGATACCTACCATCTATGGCCAGCAAGTAACATTTCTTAAAGGACTTGACATTAGCCCAACCTTACAAGACTGAATCTTATGTTACAGCTTTAACCTTTTATTTTTGCAGGAATTTCCAGGAAAACTAAATACTGTTTTTTTCAGCAGAGTTTGGGCTTTAACATGAAATGTCTTTTGTAATTTTGTAATTATGTTATATTATTCTGTAATTTACTATTACAAACTATGATGCATACTGTGAAGGGTTGTTTTCCGGGGGTGGGGGCATGCTTTTAAGCCGTTAAAAAGCCTAAAAACAGCGTGGGGGTTCCTCCTCTCTCTGCAAAACCAGCCCAGGCCAGCCAACTATGGGGGTTGGTAGACAGGGAGCCCACATACAGTAGCTCACATGGCACTGGGTTCTTATGCTCCCCCCTGGCCTTTGGGGATGCAGCAATGGGGCTGGGGTTGGTAAGCCGCCCGCTTGCCTGCAGGTGACTTGAGAGTCCCTTCTGTCTGTGAACTGGTATAGGGATCTCAAGGACACCTTACCATTTCACAAAGGGTCAAATGTAAAAAAAAAGTATTTTATTATTTATTTTATTTTTTTTTTTACTACTTACCTCTTTCCATCGATGACTTATTTGACTAGCGCTTAACAGTAGGAGAAGCAGCCACATACTTTTATGCGCTTGAAGTTTTAAGGGTTAAAGCCTTCTTATGTTTACCTCTTCTTCCAAATAAAATATTTTGCCTATCCCAGTTCGGAGAATATTGTTTCTGGATGCATCCTGCTCTGCAGTTTCTTTTCATTTGATCATGCAGCCCATGATTTACTAATGCTGGCTGTGTTGGTCTGGCATAGGTCGGCACAATTTAAGGGGGCTAATCTAAATTATTTGGTCAGGCAAAGTGAGTACCACCAGAAAGTTCTATGGGAGTGAGCCTCCCTGTACAAGCTGCAAACTGTAGAGCGCAGCACAGAGTAGTCAATATGGAATTACCTCAGGGTGCTAGCTGAGGAGAAAACAACGTTTGTGCACCGTGAATGCTTTGGGGGTTAATCCGATTGTTTGGTGAAGCAGGGTTCATGTTGGGAGTACTCTGAGCATGATTTGCCTCTAGGGCTGTTTTTAGGTGAAAAGAAGGAAGGAAAATATTCTACCCCATTCTGCATACCCATCCTATGATGCTGCTGCTGTCCCATACCAGTATGGGCCATGCTGTGCCTCTAACTTTGCAACAAGCAACGTCCCCTCCCCCTGTCTATTATGGGGGGGGGGGGGTCCTGCCTTGTTGTTCAAATCTGTTCAAAATCTCAAGAAAAGGTTTCAAAAAAGAGCTTCAAGGTTTTTCCAGACCAGAATGCCACAAAAAGAGACCACCAGCCCTAGAATATTATAGATTTTACCAATTTTGTTCTTCTTTAACAGAAGATTTGGGCCCTTATTCATCAAGCGATAGCGCCAGGTAGTGTCTGACGAGTGCCAGGTAGCGGCAGCTAACGGCGACTACCGACTCAAGTACGCCCGGCGGCGGTCACAATGACGCATTTATCAAGCAAAATGAGGCTAGCGCCGGCGAGAGCGACGGCTAGCGCGGCATTCATCATGAAGCCGCCTGGACCGAACAGCGCCGCTGCAATTTCCCTCACAGCGCCAGGTATGAGCTGTCGCTCCCTGGCGATGTCCAATGCATTTCAATGGAGCAATCTATAATTATTCATAATTAATTGGTAATAATTTTTTTTTTTTTTTTTTTTAATGTCAAAAAATCGGAGACCACTGAGACCAATGTTAGGATTTATTTTTAAGTAAAAAAAAAAAAATATGTGCAGAATTGATCTAACAGGTCTGAGATTAATGTATTCATATTACAAAATGATTCTAAAAACATGTATAATGTTACATTCAAAAAATATGGTTGTTTAGGGGTTAAAAACTAGTTAATATAGATCGATGCCAGCGCTCTGGGGTTTAAACAAGGAATGGACAGCGACAGCACATTCGGAGTGTGATTTGTTGATGAATATGAAGCTAGCCGTTCGCTCTGGCCATTCGTTGTCAGGCGCTCACATACAACGCTGGACCTGTGAAACAGCGACCCCCCAGCCCGTATTCAACATTACCGCACACCGACTGAGTCGCTGTCATCAAGCTAATGCCGGCCAAGTACAGCGAATACTGGCTGGCGCTGAAAAAATCACGCTACAGTCGCTCATCTGTCGCTACCTGGCGCTATTGATGAATCGGCCTCTTGGGATGCTGTTGAGTATACACCAGCGCTGCACCATTCATAGCGTATTTATGGAAAATCTCCATGGGGGTGAAAAATCTTTGATACACAAAGGTCAGCTAATAAGTGATTCCCACACCCATGCCACGCTCATTACCCGGTAAACTGGTCCCCAAGGTTGGCAGCTCTGTTTTACCTCAGCACCGGCTGCTTTATCTGCTCTTAGTGTCCTGGGAGGGTAAGGTTTAATCACTGCTGTCATTCAGTGACAGGGTATCAGCGCCCCCATCCTCTGAACACTCTAAATTGGAATTCCCATCTTTTTTAAATATTAGGATTCCTAAACTCATTTCTACTAACGGTCCATGTATCCACAGAGCTGCCTTTTTGATGTAGCTTCATGGTGTCAGTGATGCTTGCCAATAGTAATGCTCACAGTGCCGGGCACTCATTTCCAGCATACCATGTGGAATGCAGCAGTGATGCAGGAACACAGAGGAGGTGAACATCCTATGGTTAAAAGCAGAAGGACATTTTAATTTAGGATGCCTAGGGTGGGGTAGCAGCAGCAGGAAGTTGTGCTGCAAGTTGTTTGGGTGCAGGTCTGCTTTATTGTTAGTTTTTTGGTGATAGGTCCAAATTAAGGGGGGGGGGGGTTGCTTTGTTTTAATCTCTTAGCTGAGTTTTATATGGATTAAAGTAAAACAAAGTCCAGCAATTTGACTTGTGATACCCCCCGAGAAAGCCCAGAACAACTCATCTCAATCAGAGCTGTTTGTCCTGTTTATTTCATTCAGCAAACGTCTCTCATTGACTTCAGTAGCGAGCGCAAGCTGCCGCGTCCCCTCCTGCCCGAATCTATCTAAATTGAAAACAATGAGAGCCATTTGCTGGGGAAAAGTAAGTGATTACCGGCACCCTAGGGGGTTTCTCACAACAGGGTATCCCGCTTCAGGATGCTGCAGGGACAAGCCAGCGACCAGGCCTGGAATCTTCTAGATTCCAGAGCAGCTGCAGGTGTTTTTTGTTCCGCTTTAAAGAAAATTAATAAAAGGGTATTTATGATTTACAACCCTTTTTTCTTAGGGTAGGGCTTGTCACCTTATAAGAGTTTGGTGGCAAACCACTGTTAAACATAAAGGCTTACACACACAACTGAGTGTGTCTGAAGGAGCAGAATGCTACTCCTGCTAATTGTATTGAAAGTGCAAGTGACAAGCCAAAAATCTCGAAGAAATCCCATAAAATTAGGAATATAGGTGCTACATGTACCCAGGCTCGGACTGGCCCACAGAGTTACCAGGAAAAAAATCCGAGGGTCCTAGCAACGGGGGATCCTTTGAGGGGCCCAATCACCAAACCTGAACTGTGTATAGCTTTTTTGTGGCTTCCCAAGTGAACACAAAGAGACAATACAGTCTGGCATAATGTTTTGTGTGCATGAGCCCTGTATATAAGCTGATAATACATGCATCTAAATGTGAGGATGGGCCCCAGGCATCCCAGTCTGACACTCCCTGTACCATAATGTGCTATATAATGCATCATGTATATTCAAAGTTAAAGTGTACCAAAAGTCTCAATAGCCCTGCAGCTTACATATGTATGCAGATGCATAAAATGCAGCAGCAATAGATGGTTGCTGCCGAGCAGCCACATCTCTCCTCCCTCCCCCTGTGTGCACAGCATTGACCTGAAGAGAGGAGAGATATGGCTGCTTAGCAGCGCCATCTACCTTTGCTGCTAATCATCATTGCTGGGACGCAAAAGTAGGTTGCTATATCTCTTGGCTTACGGCGCCTGTGTACATATGAAAACTGTAGAGCATCCTAAATCAGGATGCCTCTGAGTATTAGTATTGTGTACCAAACTAGTACCCTTTAAAGGGTTGGTCTATAAAGCAGAACAAAGTCATCAAGGCACTTCCCTAGGACACTGCAAAACTCATCGATCTTAACACCGGCGGACGCATCCCCTGTATCTTTGGGCTGTGCATGCGCTCCCACGCCCAGCCATTCAGATGGGGAGGGGCTGGGGGTGGGAGTATATGTGCTGCAGGGGAAGTGGTCACTCCAATTGCCCTATACAAGAGCCATTTTCTGAACATTTAATATACATGGCAAACGGCTCGGAGAGCCCACATATTCTCAAAACTGGGGTGTTTCACACAGTGAGGCATCCCAGTTCGGGGCCAAGGAACAAAACCTGGGAAAAAACCCAGGAAAGTCAAAATGGTTCCACTTAAACAAGCAAAACATTCTTACCTCTACTTCCAGATATATGAATATGAAAATAAAAAAGAGTGTGATATATCTCCAATTTTGCAATATGTACAGGGATTGTTACATTTACTATTCAAATAGTATGTGTGTTGGCAAATAAACATCCCTGCATTTTGTGTTTTCTTTTCACACTGTGAGAGTTCCTGTACCTAAAGAAGAGAAAAGAAACAAACATGGCAAGCCTCTTGGTCTCAGAATCTCTAGGGTATCCTGTTTGGCAGAAAGCCTGAAGAAAAAGATGAATCATATAAACACATATACAAAATGAGAAAAATATCAAATTTCAAGGTCAATGATCTAACAACAAAGAAAATCTGTCAGCCTAATAGGGTAGGAAGTGATGGGTGCTGTGGCCATGTGACAAGCTATGCTCTAGAACAGGGGTGCTCAAACTTAAATGACTTGAAACCTGTTCAGGGGGGCCACAATAAATACGTTAAGATTTCCAATTGGCTGATCTCAAATCTGCTGGCTGACATGACATTCCCTCTGGCTGCATCCCCAGCTTCCCTGAGTCAGCCTACTGTATATGAATGTAACTGTATTCCCAATTGTCAATCCTTCTAAATGCCTACCAATGCTAAACCAACAATTATATATAGAAAACTATCTTGGTATAGTGCTAGATATTCTATTTAATGACACCACGTTTCTCCAAGTCACTGCTGTCACCTCTAAATTTCAAAGCACACCTTCTATACCCCCCTAACCAAAGTCCCTCCATCCCCGTGAACCCCACACCTACATGGACAATGCCTTGGGCTTGGCGGTGGTTCAGTTAAAAAAATGTATTTTGTCACTGCCATTGCCACACCCAGACAGCAGATTTTAGATTTCCAATTGGCTGATCTCAAATCTGCTGGCTGACATGACATTCCCTCTGGCTGCATCCCCAGCTTCCCTGAGTCAGCCTATATGAATAACTTGACACTAGAGGTTCGCTCAGCTAAAGGGAAGCTGGGAATGGGACCGTGGGCTATGAAAAACGCCATAGCAGATAGCGGTAAAGGTGAGTTTTGCAGGCAATTGGCCTGGTTTCAAACAGCGAGTGGAGGGGAGTCTTTTAGACAGCAGGACCGTGCTGAAAGGGTTTTGCTCTCCTTTAAAGGGCGTGGGAATGCTTTAATACTGTAACGTGAGAACATATATTTCTTAAACCTAATGACCCTATATTTGGTGATTAGTATTAAAACATCAAATAGTGCTGCAATTATCGGCCTGATTCAGAGCCTCTCTCACATGCATTCCCGTCAGCGGGGATGGTGTCAAGGGACCAAATTTGGTCTATTTTTCATGTCAGGTGATTTGTTTTTGTGGCTGAGTTGTTCGTTTTGTGGAAAATTACAGTATGTATACACCAAACTGAGTGTTTGCTGTATAAATAGGCTCAAGGCGTCAATGTGTCTGTTATTTTACAGGTTTAGGGTGCACTTTCGCAGGACTTAGAGACCTGATTTGTGGGTCTTCAAGCCTATAAAAGCCATAGGTTTCCGGTTCAAACTTATGTCATCTTTTTGCTAGCGGGAATACTCAGGAACAGTCACTTCTTGCTAGTGGAAATGCAGCCTACATCCTCCACACCTACTATGAAGCCCCTTGATGAGTTCTGTGAAGAGTATGAGTGTCTGCAGCAGCAGGGACTGTTAACCATGTACCTTCAAGAGCTTATGCATACCCACAGTTGCCTGGATATCGATCAGATGACTGATCAGCAGGTGTTTGGCCCCCGCCACAAGAAAGCGGCATACACTTGGACGTATGACCAAATTGGTTGGCTGCTTTCAATTTTTAGTTAATGGCTCCTTCCATAAGCTAGGTGCACTGTCAGTTGGCACGTCCCAACCTTCGCTGAGCCCCGCCCTAAGTTTCTGGATGGCATGGCTGTCCTGCAGGAGTAATACATCTCTTTTCCTGACAGCATGGCAGCCTAGAATGCAGTGAGGTTGGATTTTTCAACATTGCGAATATGGCAAGCACCATGGGTGCCATCGATTGTACGCATGTGGCCCTGGTTTCCTTAGCTGCTCAGGAGTATTTGTTTCGGTATGTTTAGGTCCACATTGCTCCTCCTTCTTCACTTTTTACGTGTTTTGTCTGGCTCCCCTGGCTCGTCTCATGATGCATTTATCTTGAGCATTTCTGATTTATACACCTGTTTTGGGATTGGCGGTTGGCTTGGGGGTAAGTCTGTTTATTGCTGGAGTGGATCTGCCTATTTATTGTTTATGTTGCATTTGCAATGTGTTTTTCTTTTTTGTTATGTGCCCACTTATGTGCCCACTTTTTGTTACTGGTCCAAGTTTATTGTGTTAGCCAAATGGTCTCCTTGCCCTCTATCATTTTGACTGTGCTCATGCCCCTCTTTGAATATCCCCCTCTCCCTGCTGCAGGGAGAAGTGGTGATGGCCAGTATCCGTGATGCCAGCAGCAGGTGTCCAGATGATATTGGGGGTCTCATCCAGATGTTCCGAATGCCCTTCCTCCAGCTCATTAATTTCATCCAGGAGAGGTGCCATCTGTGTGGGGAAAGGTTAACATTAGTGTTCACCCCCATCCTCCCCTCCCACCCTCATCCTTCACCCTGCCCCTTGCCCTTTGCCTATTAAGCTAACTCATGTACCACATCACTTTCTGGACTCTGCTCCCTTGGTGGCTGGCTGGGTGGTGGGAGGGCTATGCTTGATGTTGTCTTGGTGGTAGGCAAACCAGTTGAGCCAGCTGTGGCTACAAGTGGTGGGTATTGCAGGCTGAGGTGTTGGTGCAAAGTCAAGGTAAATGCATTGGTAGTTTCCTCTTAACAGTATATATGCCCCCTCAAAATCCCTACAAGGGCTAAACACTGGTTCCCACATCGACGTGGGCTCCAAAATTTTGGTCTACTCCCACCTATGTTAGGGGTTACATATAAAGGTTGCCTAATACCCTTGGTGTGTGTTGTCACACAACATATATTGCGCAGGCAACTCCTCAAAGTTGGGTGTGCATGTGGAAACTAAGGCTGGTGGGTGGCATGTTTGGTTGGTCTACTCCCTCTGTGGCAAACTACAATTTGCTAACAAGTCTTACCACTGGTGTGCACATGCCACCTATCGGTGTCCATGGTGCACAACAACTCCTGGTAGGTGTTGGGATGGAGCATCCCCAAAACCTGCTCCTCAGCATAGGTAAATTGTAGAGTTCTGGGGAGCCCCTTACCAGTTTTCAAGCGAAGGAAAGGGTCGCTTTAGTGAGTTGTCCATTGTTTCCTTAGCCCGTCTGGTGCTGAGTTTCCGCCAAACCACCACCTTAAGTTCTTCCCACTCTTTCTTGGCCTGGGCACCATCCTTGGTATCACGTTGTGGGCAATCTCCAGCCATAACTGCTCCCGCAATGTTTTGGGGGTGAAGAAGGACCAGGACCCAGCCAGTCGATCATAAATTTTGGCAACACCATCCAGCAGAACATCCAGCTGGACATCATTAAATTGGCCACACAACTTGCACCATGTTAGTTTGCACCCATGGTGAGTGGCCATGGTCTTCTGGGTGGTGTCTTGACTAGAGAGGGAATCACTATGCCCAGGGTACTGGCCGTGGAAAGAGCAAGCCTGGCTGCAGCAATGCTGCTCAGCCTTTGGCTCCCAAGTTGGCTCTGCATGGGGCTTTGCTGTGGACTCTGCAGTGGGCCCCGGTTTTCTGACGCCCACGGCTGATACCTTAAACTGCTGTGGGTGACACACTCAGAGTGGCTAGTGTGGGTATCAGCAGGGCAGTGCCTGTATGACGAACAGCAGGTTCTGGGACTGGGGCTGCGGTGGCTGGGCTGGGTTCTTTTATAACTAATTGTGTGAAAAATTGAATTGAAAACAATTTGGTTTATTTAACAGTCCATCAAAGGTGCAAGAAACCTATAAGCTACATGTGCGTATGGATACAAGCACACTTCCGGGGTCCGTCAGGGGGCATCATCGGCGCAGGGATGCTTCATACAGACGACATCCAAAGATCCAACATGGCACCCATCATTTTCCCCCCGTGAGCAGCAGGAGGAAATTATGATTGTAAGTCGGCTTCTGAAACTACTTTGGCTGCAAATATCGTAAATGCTCGGTTAAACCGCATGCATACGCTAACCAAATACTGCTGCTTACACATGAACGAATGTTTCTCGAGGCGCGGCTGTGAATGATAGAAGCGTTCGCAATTTCCGGTTTCCGAGATCAGTTCCCAAAAGAAACAAGCATTCACGGGCAGGGTCTGAATCAGGCCACTTGTGTAACAACAGGGCTTGAAACAAGCAATTTTAAATCAACTGCTCCATAGAACCCCATTTCTCATCCATTTTGTTTATTCAAAGGTACCTACGATCATTTTTAGGTAATCTCCCTAGCAGAGCTGTAGGCTTAACTCTAAAATCCCAGCCTATTGTTGGTTATTTAACCTATATATGGTTATTTCATAATCAGAATGTAATGACAACTTCCAGAAAGAGGATAAATTGTTCAGCAGCAAAAAAGAAAGAAATAAAAACAGGAGGAAAAAAATTGCATGCATCCTAATCTTTAGATAGTTTGGTGCTCTAAAGATAAATAAATTAAATCTAGCAACCACTGATTCCTGTGGTGTTTACTTTCATATTATACTAAAGAGGGCCGAGCTCCATCTTGAGATATTTGCTCAGGTTTTAAGGCACTTTTGAGACGGAGGATTTTTCTCTCTTTCCAAAGGAACATATCCGTTTAAAGAAAAAACAGGTGTCAGGTACAACAGCCATCACTCACCTTTAACTAAGTTAACCAAGTTAACATGCTTGGAACACATTAACCAGAACTAAAGTGATGATCAGGGCTTGAAAAATCAGGATGTCACTAAAATGGTATGGTCCAGTGGTGAGGCTTGACGAAAGGAACCTCAAGCATGAATACTTGCAAACAGCTTACTTCAACACTACCCTCTAGGAGTATGAAACTGGAGACGACTTTTAAATTCCAGTGTTAGTAGAAAAGAAGTCACTTCGATAGAAATGTACTATCTATATGTGTGTGAAGCATATCCCCCAAAATGTTTTGACTTAAAATCACAAATGATCAAAACTCTATAACAAATACTATTGGTTGTTTCATGCTTGCATGTGGATCTAAATATGCATACACCTAATAAGATTAATGATCATCTGCAGATTTTTGCATTAGTCTGGCCATGCTTTTAAAAAACCTGATTGCACGATGTATAAGATATCAAGGGTCTTTCTGAATTACGTAGTTAAATTATAATCAGAAATTAAACATTTGATATATACATGGATTTTACATATTTACACATAGAATTTAACCGATTTGTCAAAGCTTGTACACCAAGGATGTAAAGCAGGTGTACACAATTTTTTTTTTGTCTAAGGGATGTAATTGTCTTCTCAATGGGCCACACATGTGAGCGAAGAAAACACAAACAGTTTAATGCAGAAAAGCTGTGACCTTAAAGCATTTTATATGCTTTTATGTATATTCAAAGGTGAGGAGATGTGAGAGTGGAAGAAGTGGCAGGGGTGAGGTGATAAATGTGAGGTGAGCACAGGTGGGCAGAGCTGAGGCGGAAAGAAGTGAAGTAAGTAGAATTCGTAGGAGGAGAGTGCAGGACGTGAGGTGGGAAGAAGTGAGCAGAGGTGAGACGGGATAAGGTGAGGCAGGCTGAAGTGTGGTGGGAAGAGATGAAATGAGGTGAGGTGGGAAGAAATGGACAGAGGAGACGTGGGTTGAGGTGAGGAGAACAGAGGTGAGGTGGAAAGAAGTGAGCAGAAGTCATGCTGGAAAAGGTGACGCAGGAAGAGGTGAGATAAGTAGAGGTAATGCAGGCCAAAGAGAGCAGAGGTAGGCAGAGGTGGGTAGAGGTGTTGCTGGGGGCTGCGACTGAAAGCAGTGCATACCTGCTGTAAATGTTGTTGTATTTACCTTCTACAGTACATCTACTATAGATCTACCAATTTCAAATTGCACACAAGCATAAACACACCAGAATACACTAAAAGGTGGAGGGGTTACAAATACACTCTATATCATCTACTGTGCAACACTGTGGTTCTTGCAAAGAAGGGTAAGATTTATGTAAATAGTACACATAATATATGCAGCAGTCTTTAGAAGACTCATTAATCTGTTGGCTGATGAAAACATATAAAATGATGGATTTGCATGATATTCTAGGGATATGACCTATAAACTCTGAGCACTGGCAAGGAAACCGATTAGTGTAGCCACAGCCACACTGAGGATGAGGGCATTGGCTTACGTTTATGTGCCAGCAGCAGAGCTGTATCCCTCCAAAGCTTTATGGAGCTTCTAGCTGGCTGCTCCACTGATCGTTTTCTTGCCTCTGTACAATATAATAAACAGCCAATGCATATTTATGTGTACATCTGGCAGACCATTTGTTTACTGGGGTGCTTGCTACTACAATAGATCAGGGACTCTTTCTTCATATTAGCAGGCTGTTCTACCCCAGGTGCTTAAAGTTTCCTGCCACCTAGGTAAAGGTGTGTGGGTGCCAGGAAGGGGTGGGATGATTAGAGGGTTTTGGGCCTCTTTAAGCATGTATAAACAGTGCATGTAGAAACAGTTTGTGCAAACACCTATGTGTACCTAAAGTGCTGATATAAAGTGTAAATGCCTAATACAAAAAGAGAAACGCTTTAAAGTGCCCAAGAAAATTCAACATAAAAGAGCATCACCCTGTATATTGGCCAAATGAAATCCCCACTGGAGCCTGGTGTTCCTTTACCCACGCTTTCCGTAAGACAAGCCCACTTCCTCAAGGTGGCAGGAAAGAGTCCTTTTTCTTTTTAATCCATAATTATGATATGATATAAATGTTTGATCAGTGAAATTACTGGGTTGCTGGTGCCGCTGTGGGTCTTCCTTGTAGTTGCCGGGGCCACAAACTGTTATATTGAAAACATATAGTAAGATAACTAAAAAAATAAATAACCTTTGCTGACCTTTTCAAGCATCAGATTTCTGACTGTCTATATTACAACAGAAAACAATTGTCGCCATTTTAAGTCGCTGTTTCTAGTTAATATTCTAACAAGTTTTTTAATCATGTGGACTGTCAAAAAATAAATGCAGTACTTCGGTCTTGTAACAGTCAATTGCAGAGCTGTTTACAAAGTAATACATGTCATGTATCAACTGGAGCATGTATATTCTGCTTTGACATTGAACATCTTCCATTTACAAAATGACAATGTAGCACCTGCCAATACAAAAGTCATTTTAAATGAAACAGTGAAATGTAGATAGGAAACCGCAAGCTTTTAATAATTTTTTTTTATTCACAATATTATGATTTTTCTTTATTATTCCTTAATCCGGACCTTCAGCATCATTTAATGAAAAGCCCAAAACCTTAAAAAACTATTCCCCAGCATCTTAAATTAATATATTTTAAATTTTAGTCACTTACTTATTATTCTTTCACCCACTGGGCGGCAACTCTGTTCAGGACTCTAGGATACAGGCGCTGCAATCTTACCTCAGAAGCATCACAAACTGAGGAGAGGAGAGCAGGATAAAGTGCGGGGGCGGGGTTATATCTGTTCTTTGCACAGACAGAGCAGAGCTGGGGTCAGGAAAAGGTCAGCAATCCCAGAATGCAGAGTGACACAGTCAGAAGACACTTCCTGTTTGCAGGCTGCATGATCGTCCATGGGCCGCCATCTTGGATGTTTAAAGGCTTATACCATGCAGTAGATGCCGGTAGGATGATTTTTAATGTGGACAATCTGTATGTACAGGGTGGGGGAAAAATATAATATATGCTCTTATTTAGGGTGAAGGTCCGCTTTAAGTAAATTGCTAATTTTCTGTCTTTACATATTCTTATTTCTTGGTTGACCATTGCCGTTAGAAAAGTGTTTTGGATTTTTTTAGTGTGTTTCTGTTTTATAAATATTTAATTTATGTTTCATAAGTCCAATTGCTATTGAAATGCCAAAAAGGAAAATCAACCCAAAAAGTTGAATTCGTACCTTTTGGGACCACTAAGGTGTTTGGCCAATTTGAGAAAATGAATGTATCCCTTATTAAAAATACATTAAACAAAGACTTCCTTTTTTTGTATTGCTATTATCAATTTGAGTTAAACTGTATTTAATAAATATAGGTTCGGGGGGAAGGTTAGTCCCTCTTGGGCTTTCGGGGGGGAATAACCTTTTATTCTGGGAGTTTATTGGACTCTTGTGAAAGGTGTCACTTTACCTTCCATTGTTATTGCTGAATTCAGGTTTCACTTATGCAGATAATGTATAGTACGAAAACAATTGTTAGGGTAAGTAATATCATTACAAATTTATTTACAAGTTCTAGATTTTAGTTCATATTAACAAGATACATATACAGTTTGTAGCAAGTGCTGTTGTTTGTAGCAATTGTGTTCAGTTTGTAGCAAGTAATAACAGGAATGGCTGATTACAAACGCGTTTCGTAGTTTATCGCTTCCTCAGTGTAATGTGCCATTGAGTCTAAGACATAGTTGAAAAATAGACATTCGTCTCAGTTCTAATTAAGTTGGTGCTTGTTAACAGTGACAAAAAATAGCTATACCTTGTGCACGTCGCCGGCAGGAGTATAGTGTATATATTAGTAGGTATGATGCTTGTGCTTGGTGGGTAATTTAAATTATTAGGACTTTTTATTAAGTTGTCTTTGGATAAAAATATTTGTTGCATATTTATATTTATTTTTCACATATATTACCTTGAATAGATGTTCAATCACTGTAAGCGGTATCCGTCCCTTTAAGAGAGAGGAGATTGATTGGATTTAAATGGTGTATAGGTACTGTATAGGCAGCGACTAAGTGATATTAAAGGGAGACTTACTGTGAACTTGTAGCTTGCAGGCGAGAGGGACGTCCGTTAAACTTTATTTTAAATAATTTGATACACATTATCATAATAATTAAAAGGAATGCAAAAAAGATCCCAACGCTAACATTTTTTATACATATAAACACATACTTACTGGATCCTGCCGATGTGCTGTCCCCAGACAAGTGGAATGTAGGGACCCAAAGCTGGAGTGAGCGGGGTGTTGCAAAAGCAGGGACATACTGGGGCCATGTTATTTAAATCAGTGGTTCCCAACCCTGTCCTCAAGGCACACCAACATGTCATGTTTTTTGGATCTCCAAATAGCCAGCTCTATTGCTCTGCAGCTGCACTAATTACTCCACCTGTGCATCTTTGTGGAGATCTGCAAAACCTGGCCTGTTGCTGTGCCTTGAGGACAGGGTTGGGAACCACTGATTTAAATGATTCACTGAAAAACAAATTGATATGATCAAACATTGTACAAGGGGGTCTAACATGTAACTCCTGTACTGGATAATAATACAGTTCAGTGCTAAAGGACTGTCTATAAAGCAGGAGACCTGGTACCTAATTGAAAAAGCCTGATTGCCAGAATCGGGGATCTTAACAAGAAGTTATTCGGTAGATAGGGTTGCTTGCAAGAGCCAAAATCTCTAAAACCTGATCCAGAGATGCCCATTACCCCATCACTGAGTAGGTCACCATCATCTTGCCTCTGCTGCAGCGAATAGACAGGCGGCCTCACAGTGCAGGGAGCTTTTATTCTGGCAACACCCATGCAGCACAGACAAGATGGCGTCACCCTACGCGTCGATCGGGGGGTGGGCAACACTGGATAACAGACGAGATAGGTGTCTTTTTGTTGTTTTACCTCTGTTTTACCTCTGCTCTGCTTTAGCGCTAGGTAAGGGTGGCAGTATGGGAGGTAGTTTAAAATTGGACATTCTGTCTGGACTCTCCCTCTTATGTTATGTTTTGCAAAATCATCAGTTACAGAGAACAATTATTTTCATAATGACTACACTAGTGTGTAGAGAAATAAACAACTAAAGTTCTAAAGAATTCGCCTAAATCAATTTACATTTAATGGAATAATTTAGTTAAAGGTCTCATCAACATGCTAATGATGCCAACACTTGTCAGACCCTGCCTACCTCATGAGGCATCCAACTTCTTTTACAAGACTATCATCTAGTGGGTTGTAATTTGACATTGCGGTACAAAGCAAGGGACAAAACATCTAAAACCTGATTGGCCAGAGGTTAATAGGGAAGGAGGTGTGTTGCACCTGGAATTAGGGGGTAGTATCTTGGGTAGTTTTTGGAGGTATTAATAGATTCATATACTATAAATATCTAGAAACCATGGCGAAACCTCATTATTATCTCATGAGATATAGATGCGATATAGATAGATCTGCTAGCACCTTGAGGAAGGTCTACCTCTACTCCTATTTTGATATGCTATTTACTATTTTATGTGCAATTTAAAAGGATTATCCATTAAAAAAGTATACCCACTCTTTGTCCCCCACAACCCCACAGCACAACTGCATTGTGCTCTGCTGTTTAAAAACTTGCCAAAAGCAGAACAAGCATTGCATCATCCTGCGCCAGTCTCAATTGTCTTCCTCCTCTAAAACGGAACCAAGCCCCTGTGCACGCCCACTCCATTAATTGCAATGCAGGAGTCTCAAAAATACCATGTTGCAAATAATTGTTTATTGAGGTAAGTTTGCACACAGTGAAGATACAAATACAAGCACACATATAAAACAAAAGATAATACACAGGCACTTTTCTCCATAAAATGAACTATAGACTGCATGGAAAATGAGATGCATAGAATTGAAGATGATTATTATTATTATTATTATTATTATTATTATTATTATTATTATTAATAATAATAATATTTATTTCTAAAGCACCATAATCTTTCATGGCACTGTACAAAGTGAAATTACATACAGGCTAAAACAACTAACTTACAATTCAAGACAAAAAAGCACAAATACATAGTGAAATACACCAGGGGAGGTAACCCTTGCAGGCTTGAAACTTAAAGTATAAAAGGTGGAGACAAAAGGTAGGTCGCAAGTAGTATACACAGTATGATGGCAAGTGATCTGAAGTGGCTCGGGCTGTCTTTAATTTAGGCCAAATTACATGTTCGTCTGAATAGGTGGGTTCTGAGGACACCCTTAAAGACTTGGGAAGGCTTGGGGAGAAGCGAATTGTATGGGGGAGGACATTCTAGAGTAATGGGGCGGCGCCTGTGAAGTCCTGGATGTGGGAGTGGTAAGAGGGAATTAGGGATGAGGACAGGAGGAGGTCCTGGCAGAGAAGAGATTGCTTCTAAGCTGGTATTTGTTGATAAGTGAAGAAATGTAGTAAAGGGCCTGATTGTAGAGTGCTTAGTATGTTGAGGTTGGTATTTTAAATTGAATTCTCTCAGATATTAGCAGCCAGTGGAGGGTCTGCTGAGGAGCAGTGAGAGGAGGAGAAGCAAAAGGAGAGATAAATGAGTCGAGCAGCAGAGTTGAGAAAAGATTGGAGAGGTGCCAGTCTGTTTGTTGATAGACCACAAAGGAGAGTGTTGCAGTAATCTAGTCAGGGAATGATCAGAGCCTGCACTAGGATTTTGGTGGTATCAGGAGAGAAGAAGGAGCAGATGCGGCAGATGTTATTGAGTTGGAGACGGAAGGAGGTGGCAAGTGATTGAATGTGAGGTGTGGATGTGAGAGAGGAGTCTAGCATAACACCAAGGCATTGTGCTTGGGGAGTTGCAGTAATTGTGTGATTATTAACACATATTGTTAGTGGAGGCAGTAGGAGAATTTGCAGGTGGGAAAACAACAAACTCAGTCGAGTTTGAGGGAGTGAGATGAGATGAATGACGAGATAGCTGTCAGACAGTCATGAACATGGGATAGCGGAGAATAGAGATCTGGACCAGAGAGGTGGATTGGAGTGTTAACTTATCTCCATAGACGTGATGTTGGAAACCAAATGAGTTTATGAGTTGTCCAAGACCATAGGTGTAGACTGGGAAAAGAAGCTGCCCAAGAACAGAACCTGACAACCAACTGACAAAGGGTGGGGAGAGGAAACCAGTTTGAGTGGGACACACTAAATGTGCAATCAGAAATGTAAGAGGAAAGCCATGAAAGTGCACGGTCTTGAATTCCAGGAGATGGCAGAATTTGAAGTAGAAGAGGGTGGTCAACAGCGTTGAAAGCAGAGTACATGTCAAGGAGGATAAGGACAGAGACGTGGCCTTTAGATTTTGCTGTTAATAGATTGTTAGTTATTGGTGAGGGCAGTTTCAGTAGAGTGGTCAGAGCAGAATCCAGATTGAAGAGGATCTACTAAGAAGTTAGCAAAGATATAGTATGTCAATTCAGAGTGAACATGCTGTTCCAGAAGTTTGCATGTAAAAGTATGCAGTGAGATAAGTTCAGTAACTGGTGAGGGCTGCGTTGAAATCCAATGAAGCTTTCCTTCTATACAAACAAGCCATTTAGGAACTTTACCTCTCTCATATCTACACAGGCCCGGAATCCCAAACAACTGTTTAAACTTTTAACTAACAAAATTGGCAGCCTCAGTGCTGGCTTAAAGTATTTGGCAAGTCAAAAGTTAAAAAATAAATATCAGTAGCTTACCTTTGGAGTCCCTCCAGCATTGTCTGTTCTGCTCTCTCTGTAGCTAAGAAATCACTTCCTCATTCATCTATCAGCAGCCCACTGACCTGGTCCTCAATCAACCTTCAGTGGACAGAGTACGGAAACACTCCCCATCCCCTCCCCAGATGTTCTGATTGGCTGCCTCTCTCTGCAGTTCTGAAAACTCACCCTCTTCTCTCCTCTCATTTCTTTCTTCCTTTGTGAACATGCACATGCAATCATACCCCCCTTTCGTCTGGGTAAACTAGTTGCTAATGCGCTGAAGTAAATATCTCTGCCTGCAACATGTCTCTCACTGTCAACTTCTGGTCACACTGAGTTGACCGGCTGCAATCTCTACCTGCAACATGTCTCTCACTGTCATGATCTGGTCACACTGTAGTGCAGGTTAGGAAGTTAGTAGTGCTTTTGGAGATAGGGTTGAGGGGAGGATGCAGACAGATTCCTGGGCCCAGATTAGACGAGATGTCTCCAGCGGCTGGGAGGAGCAAAGAAAGAAAGAAGAATAGGTGACTGTGGGAAGAAAAGGTGGCAGTGGATTTGCTGTGCAATGTTGATGAAAGGATATTAGCCTCGATTCACAGACACATTCGTCTGGACTTTCGTAGCTGTCCGCGTATGTTTTTGTGGGTGTTAGTCATTTTTTTTGTTTTTTTCGTTCATTTTTCATTTGCACGAACGTTCGGACTAATGCGTATATGCGCGTTCGATGAACGAAAGCAAATCTGAACATTAGCTTAAGTTGGTATGATTTTCCCATCCAAATCAGAAATTTTGCGTTCGTTCAGATAACTTACGTTATTGTTATAGGCTTGCGACTAATTCAGAGAGCTGATTGCCGAGGGGCCACCACCCTTTAAAACCGTTTCCTTTGCGATCCCCTTATGGGACCATTTTGACCTCAAGACTAGCAGGCTAGCAGCTATGGACGGCTCAAGTGAATTTGAGGAGCATGAGGATCTGCAGCTCATGGGCACTGAGATCGTCCGGAAGTCTGAGCCCAGATTGCACCGGCGGCGAAGCATGCACATCGATGGCATGCATGATGTTGAGTTGTTCGAGCTCACCAGACTTAATCGCGCTTCCCTCCATAAATTGTATAGTGAGCTGCGGCCATGGTTAGCCTGCACCACAAGGAAGGGGCAAGCAATTTCAGGTATGACCAAGATGCTTGGCTGCCTGCAATTTTTGTCGAACGGCTCGTTCCAGAGGCTGGGTGCCCTCTCCATGGGGATCTCCCAGCCTACACTGAGCCGCGCGCTATCCAAGTTTTTGGAAGGCATGGCTACCATAACTCAGAAATATATTTGTTTGCCTGACGATATGGTAGCCAGGAACGCGATTAAGCTGGCATTTTATAACATCGCCGACATGCCCAACGTCATGGGTGCCATAGACTGCACCCACGTTGCCCTGGTGCCTCCGGCAGCGACGAGTATATCTACAGGCAAGTACAATCTTTCATGTTTTCATTTAGTTTACAAAAATTTAAGATAAATTATTCAAAAATCCCTCGTTGTAAATAGTCCCTACTTGTAAATAGTCCCTGTGAAATAGTTGACATTGTCTGTTAATCCCTCCTTGTAATTAGTCCCTCCTTGTAAATAGTCTCTGTTAAACAATGGACCGTATTTAGGTTCCCAAAATTTTTTAATGTGGTCAAAAGGGAAACATTTTAATGTGGACCTGAAATAGGCACTTCAAAGTTAATCTTTACTTGATCCAACATACATATCCTTTTTTTGTGACAAAATACTATGTATTTAGTTAGTGTTATTTTTTATTGGGCCACAGGTTTTGCTTAGGGTGTTATTAGTTAGTGTTTCACTAGTTTTCCTTGCCTTGCTAATGTATTTTTTTTCTTTTTTCCCAGGAACCGCAAAATGGGCCACTCACTGAATGTCCAAGCAGTGGTGGCCCCAGACATGCGGTTCCTTAGTATGCTCGCCGGGTTCCCAGGCTCATCCCATGATGCCTAAATTCTTCGAAGATCTGGATTGTATGGTCGGTTTGAGTCTGGGGAATTCTCCGGTGGATGGCTCCTTGGTAAGTTGACGCCAATAACGGCATTTTATTTTCAATGTATGGCTATGAATTAAGTTTTTGACCCATGTATGAAACTATTAGAGATGAGCGAACTTTTGGAAAATTCGATTCGACTGATTCGCCAAATTTTCAGAGAAAAAAAAAAAACGATTCGACCCGAATTTATTCGCGACGAATCGCTATTAAAAACGGCTATTTCTGAGCCTCCTAGAGCCTCAATAGGGTTGTAAACCATTCTGCCTTGCTGTAACATGCATAGGATGCGTGCTGGGTTAGTGAAATAATACTGTAAATAAATATCACATGCAGATCAGAGGCATCGCTAATAGAATTGCAGAGCGGCACAATTGCAGAGAGTTGAAGTGGGTTCACTATGAGGGGCCCCTATAGTGCCTGAAAAACACACCCTGGAGCTGGCAGCAGCAAGAGCCCAAACATTAGCTGAATCACACCCTGGAGTTGCAAGCAGCAGCAGCAGGAGCCCAAACATTGCTTTAAAGAGACACTGGATTTGGCTGCAGGGGGCCCAAAAATTGGATGAATCACACCCTGGAGCTGCAAGTAGCAGCAGGAGCAGCAGGAGCAGGAGCCCAAACATTGCTTTAAAGAGACACTGGATTTGGCTGCAGGAGCCCAAAAATTGGATGAATCACACCCTGGAGTTGCAAGCAGCAGGAGCAGCAGCAGCAGCAGGAGCCCAAACATTGCTTTAAAGAGACACTGGAGTTGGCTGCAGGAGCCCAAAAATTGGATGAATCACACCCTGGAGTTGCAAGCAGCAGCAGCAGCAGAAGCCCAAACATTGCTTTAAAGAGACGCTGGAGTTGGCTGCAGAAGCCCAAAAATTGGATGAATCACACCCTGGAGTTGCAAGCAGCAGCAGCAGGAGCAGCAGCAGCAGCAGCAGGAGCCCAAACATTGCTTTAAAGAGACACTGGAGTTGGCTGCAGGAGCCCAAAAATTGGATGAATCACACCCTGGAGTTGCAAGCAGCAGCAGGAGCAGCAGCAGCAGGAGCCCAAACCTTGCTTTAAAGAGACACTGTAGTTGGCTGCAGGAGCCCAAAAATTGGATGAATCACACCATGGAGTTGCAAGCAGCAGCAGCAGGAGCAGCAGCAGCAGCCCAAACATTGCTTTAAAGAGACACTGTAGTTGGCTGCAGGAGCCCAAAAATTGGATGAATCACACCCTGGAGTTGCAAGCAGCAGGAGCAGCAGCAGCAGGTGCCCAAAGGGGACACTGGAGTTGGCTGTAGGAGCCCAAAATTTGGATGAATCACACCCTGGAGTTGCAAGCAGCAGGAGCACAAACATTGCTTGAAAGACACCCTGGAGTTGGCAGCAGCAGCAGTAGCCCAAAAATTGACTGACACACCCTGGAGTTGGCAGCAGCAGCAGGAACCCAGAAATTGGCTGGAAGGCACCCTGAAGTTGGCAGCAGCAGGAGTACAAACATGAGCTGGAAGGCACACCCTGGAGTTGGCAGCAGCACAAGCAGGAGCCCAAACATTGCTTGAAAGACACCCTGAAGGTGGTATCAGCAGGAGGCCAAAAATTGGTCTAAAGACATAAATATGTTTTGCACCATTTGGAAAGTGTAAAACGTGGCACCATGCTGAATCTAGTCGCATGCATCAGCCATTGGTGGGGGAAATCCTGGCTGATCCATCCCTGATTCATTTTGACAAGGGTGAGTCTCTCCACATTTTTAGTTGACAGACGAGTTCTCCTCGCCGTAACTATGGCCCCCGCCGCAATAAACACCCGCTCAGATGGCACGCTACTTGCCGGGCAGGACAGCTTTTCCAGGGCAAACTCTGCTAGTTGCGGCCACAAGCCAAGTTTGGCTGCCCAGAAGTCCAGCGGATCCTCAAGGTGTGTTGGCATGGTCATGTCAAGGTATGACATGACCTGCTGGTTGAGGTCCTGCTCCAGGTCTTCCTGCTGCTCATGAGTAGCCTCACTATGTGGGTGTAGAAAGCTACTCATTAGCAACTGAAGACTGAGGCTGCTGCTGATGGAACTGCTGCTGCTGCTCCTGCCAACCCCCCCAGCAGGCATGGCAGTGGAAGGTGAGCGCAGAGGTCCCCCCGAGTCAGACCTGCGAGAGTATGGACCATGGTGCAGATAGGCATCTGCCAACTGACTACGCAGAATGTCTTTGTAGTAGTTCAGCTTGTCCTCCCTCTCGGCGGGTTAAAAAATGCCCCCATTTTGTGCCGGAAGCGAGGGTCCAATAAGGTGGACAGACAGAAGTCATCCCGCCGACAAATGGAAACAATTCTGGGGTCACTACGCAAGCACGTGAGCATGCTTCCTGCCATTTGCGCAAGTGACTCGGAGGGACTACCTGTCTCCATCTCCACTGCATACTGCCACGGTGTGTCCGGGTTCTCTGTCTCGCCTTCCTCAAAACCCTCTAGCTCCTCTGGCTGCTCCTGCTCCTCCTCTCCTGTCTGCTGACTAGATAAAAAAGCCATTTTGCCAAGCCTAAACTGTGCTTCACTGTGCCCCTCCTCCTCCTCTTCCTCCTCCTCCTCCTCCTCCAGTTCAGCTCCAACGGGGTTCATGTGGCCGTAAGATGTAGACGCCATGTCTCCAGTGCCCTGACCAGCCATGGTTTCCAACATGTGCTGTAGTACATGAAGCAGTGGAATCACGTTGTTCATCCTGTAATCCTGCCGACTGACAAATAAAGTGGCTTCCTCAAAGGGCCTGAGCAAATGGCAGGTGTCACATATGAGCTGCCACTGGTTGACATTGAAGTTACACAGGGGAGTCCCCCTATCCGCTTGGATCATCAGGAAATCCGTGATGGCTTTTCTCTGTTCATATAATCGGTCCAACATGTGAAGGGTGGAATTCCAACGGGTGGAAACATCGCAAATCAGACTATGTTGGGGGCTACTGTTCTGACGTTGTAGCTCAAGAAGGGTGTGTTTGGCGGTGTATGAGTGGCTGAAGTGCATGCAAAGTTTACTTGAAGTTGTTAGGATGTCTTGCAGATGGGGGGAACACTTCAGAAACCGCTTGACAACCAGATTGAAGACATGAGCCATGCAGGGGGCATGGGTCAGGCTTCCTTGGCGCAGCGCAGACAAAATGTTCTTCCCATTGTCGGTAACCATGATTCCTATTTTAAGTTTTCTTGGAGTAAGCCATGTTTGGATTTCCTGATGAATACATTTAAGCAGTTCCTCCCCTGTGTGACTCCGTTCGCCAAGACAAACCATGTGAAGCACAGCGTGACACCTCCGTGCACTGCACACATGGTAGACTGAAGGGGCACTGAGACTTGAGCCTACAGTGGAGGGTGAGGATATGGCGGAGGATGAGGAGGCCGAGTCACACAGTGTCACAGGCCCAACGGGCAGGGAGCGCGGAGGCCGAAGCGGCGTGACCTGTCCAAGTTGCTGCTGCTGCTGCAAAGGGACCACATTCACCCAGTGGGCCGTAAACGACATGTACTGTCCCTGACCGTAGTTACAGCTCCAGATGTCGGCGCTGCCATGCACTTTGCTACACACGGACAGGCTCAAGGACTGGCCCACCTTCTGTTCAACAAAAGTGTGCAGCGCTGGTACTGCCTTCTTGGCAAAGAAATGACGGCTTGGGACTCTCCACCTCAGCTCAGCACAAGCCATCAGTTCTCTGAAAGGTGCAGAGTCCACCACCTGAAAGGGGAGCGACTGCAGCACCAGCAACTTGGACAGGAGCACATTCAGCTTCTGCACCGTAGGATGAGTGGGCGCATACTGCTGCCTCTTGGACATGGCTTTGCTGATGGATTGCTGGCGGGATGCATGACTTGGAGGAGGAGGAGCAGGAGCGACAGAGGATGGGTATGACGCACAGCTGCCTTCGGCTGAGGTGCTGGAGCCTTGGCTGGCAGAAATTGGGAGCGGCGTGCCACTTCGTGAGGAAGCAGGCTGGACCACCTCTTCAGAGCCTCAGTTCTCCCAAGCCGCTTTATGGTGACGCATCATATGTTGACGCAGGGCCGGGGTGCCAACATTTGGGCCCTGGCCACGCTTCACCTTCTGCCTACATATCTTGCATGAGGCCATGTTACCCTCCTGCGGATGCTTCAGGAAAAACTGCCACACTGCCGAGTAGCTACTTTTCCCACCAACAGGCCTCACTGATTCACTGCTACTGTCGCCAACTCCAGCAACCCCTGCTCCACTACCTCCAGATAAGGTAGCCTGCCACGCAGCAGGTGCTCTACCCCGGCCCCGTTTGGCTCCAGGCTTTACAATTGTGCCCCCATGCTGACTGCCAACCATGCTGCTAACACCTTGCTGCCTCAGCTGCTGACGGGGCAACCTGCGCCCCTCTTCTGATGATGACGATGAAGCCCCTTCATCACCCGGCTCCCAAGTGCGATCGGCTTCATCATCATCATCACCGAGTTGTGGCTGCACGTCACTGATGTTCTCGGTTTACTCAACAGTGTCTGGCACAGGAGCTAGAACGCTCGCAACACCCGCAACACTTTCCACATCACTATTTGTCTGCCTAGCTAAAGAAGCCACCTCCATTTCTTGGCTGGGCAGTAGCTGCTCACCGTCCTCTATCTGATCGTCCTCCTCACTAAAGAGTGGAGCTGAACCCAAAGCATAGGATACGTCGCTGGGGGAGGGAACGGCGTAGGACAGAGGCAATGGGAGGACAGGGACTGCTCTCGGGGCATGCCAACTCAGGGTTGTGTCAGAGGAACCTACCGACCCTAGACTGGGGGTCTCAGATGTAACTTGTGATGATGTTGATGAGCACGTTAACCAATCTACCATGGCAGATGCTTTACTGGTGGAGACACGACCGCTAGCAGATACTGGCAGATCAGGTCTCTCACTGTGACTCCTGCTGCCACTCGCTCTTAGTCTGCTGCAACCTCTGCCTGCTGAATCTTGGCCTCTGCCACTCCTCTTTGAACATCCTTGCACTTGTCTGCCTGACATTTTTATGTATTTGAAATGTGCAATAGATACGATAAAAAATGTGTTTACTGTAAAAAAAAAAAAAAGAAGCTAAATAAAGTGAGGAACTGCTTCTCTGCACCAGATACTATGAAAATTGGCAATATGAGATACCCTGCGGCCTAGTGTTTTGGCAGCAGACCAAAAACCAATTCAAAATGCAATAGTTTGATTAAGCTGAGGAAGGATGATCAAGCGTATTTAGTATAACAGATAGGGTGCCATGTGGTGGTTTGGGATAACCCTGCGGCCTGGTGTATTGACAGCAGGACAAAAACCAATGCAAAATGCAATAGCTTAATAAAGCTGATGCTGAACAACGCTAATTTAGTATAACAGATAGGGTGCAACGTGGTGGTTTGGGATACCCTGCGGCCTGGTGTATTGACAGCAGGACAAAAACCAATGCAAAATGCAATAGCTTAATAAAGCTGATGCTGAACAACGCTTATTTAGTATAACAGATAGGGTGCCACGTATTGGTTTGGGATACCCTGCAGCCTGGTGTATTGACAGCAGGACAAAAACCAATTCAAAATGCAATAGCTTAATAAAGCTGATGCTGAACAACGCTTATTTAGTATAACAGATTGGGTGCAACGTGGTGGTTTGGGATACCCTGCGGCCTGGTGTATTGACAGCAGGACAAAAACCTATGCAAAATGCAATAGCTTAATAAAGCTGATGCTGAACAACGCTTATTTAGTATAACAGATAGGGTTACATAAGGCACTGCATAGATGGCATGCACAGTGGCAAGGCAGATTACGGTTTACAGCACAAAGAAATCAAATTGAATTGAAAACTGATCAGACAAATCACCCTGTCACTTTTATGCTGTCCCTGGATTGTTCCAGTTTTCCACTATCTTTCCCTGGCTCTGTCCGCCTCTCTAAATCTCCCTACCTATCTGTAACTCTCCCTACCTATCGCTAACTGTCTGTCCCTGTCTGCAGCAACCACCGCTGTCTCACGAATGCAAGTCTGAAATGCGCACAAGCAAGATGGCCGCCGCTTTATATAGCACGGTGACGTCACCGTGCTTCCTGGCTGCTGATAGGCTGCATGTGACCTTCCCATGATAACTTGCCCCAGGGGATATGTGCAGACATGTCCATCCACCATTTTACAATGCCTGTAATTGAAGTAAATGGAGTTTAAAAGAAAACTTTGATCGATCAAATCGCAGGGGAATTCGGATTCGTTCAGAATCGAATATTTCCTGAAATTCGGAACGAATTCGGGTTCGTCCGGATCGATTCGCTCATCCCTAGAAACTATGCCTATTTGAACACCTTGTTTACATGTGAAACACGACCTTAACCATTACATTTATCAAACAACAAAGCCTTGACAAATGTTTGTCCGGCATTTCCAAATTGACAAATTATACTTTATAGTAAATTAATTATTAGGCTTCCCCACACTCGGCTGTAATTATGTTCTTGACTTTATGATAGGGTCTGCGCCATCTTTGCTTAGATGCATTACACTTACTGAATAGAGGAGAGCGGGATAAAGTGCAGGGGCCGGGTTAGAGCTGTTTTTGCCTCAGACAAAGCAGATACGGGGTCCTGAAAAGAATGCTGAGCAGCACAGTCCTAAACCAATACCTGTTAGCAGTCTGCCTGATTGGCCATCATCCGCCATCTTTGTTTAAATTGTCCCAACATCCATTAGATGAGGTTAGGGTTTATTTTGGGCTGCACAATCTGTATGCTCAGGGTGTTGCTCAAATGTAATATAGGCTCTTAGTCATGGGGAAGGACTGTTTTTTGGATTCAATTTAGGGAGTAATGTGTAATTGATGCTATTCTTTTTAAATTTTTTTCAGGTGATTCAGGCTATCCACTGCTTCCCTGGCTGCTGACGCCCGTCCTTCGGCCCCAGAATGCCGCCCAGGATGCGTACAATCGGGCACACAGGAAGACCAGGGCCGTGGTGGAGAGGACGTTTGGCCTATTAAAAACCAGTTTTCGATGCTTGAAACATACCGGGGGGGGGGGGGGGGCACTACAGTATGACCCCAAGAAGGTCATTGATATAATTATGGCGTGTGCTGTGTTGCTTAATTATGCCATCATGTAGCGTGTCCCCTGGTATATGGATTTGCCCCCCTCTTCACCCAGCGATGACCCAGAGGACCACTACCGTGGCACAGCTAGTGCATCTGGGCAAGCTGTTCGTTCAAATTTGATTTCCACACATTTTCTTAATTTGTTGTGCCTGTGTTTGTTTTGTCCCTTTATTGATTGTTATTTAATTTATTTTGGCTTTGTGTTTGTATTTTTGTTTGTTACTGTCCAAAATTGTAATGAAGTAATTACTAAAAATCTCACACCTGATTTTAGACTCATGGCTTTTTTTGGGAACAATTTGTTTGTGCAAACTTTAAGTAATTTTTATACCAAAAATACATTAAGGCATCAACTTAGTCAACAACAGGTCAAGTCAAGATTATTTTGGTTTATTTTCAAAGCAAACTTTGGAGTTGATGGTCACTCCCATAGTTCATATAAATACATGGTAAAACAACAAATGTCATTTTTGACAAATCATGCCACATAGCAATTGGCCACAGGCAGGAGTTTAAAAGTAATGCCCTCCAGGCCAAAGTTTACATCAAAAATTAAAAACACACACACACATGTGACAAGCATTGGCATGTCCAGAGTTTTTAGCCAACAAATAGGGCCACAGACACACCCTCTCCTGCTTGGCCACATTTGCCACAGGCACAGGTGGAAAGCAGCCATACCTATTCCACATCTACACCTGTTACTCAGTGGCCCACCCAAACAAAAACCTCCAGTCCCAATCCAAGTCCATTTGAATCTCAGCCAGGGGTCAAGGTAGTAGTTTGCCAGGCCAGAATGTCCCCCAATCATGCCTACAAACAGGAGGAGCCAGAACCAATGTAATTAGGCCCAAGCCTGCTTGAGTGGCAGGTTCAGTGAGGCTTGAGCTCCGGAATTGGCTAGTGGGCTACCTCAGCACTCTAATGAGCTATATGGGCGCAAATCAAAAGCATACAAGCAAAGCCATACCAAAAGGGTATATTGGTAGGGCTCACCAGACAGGTCTTAAAATGGGGGATGCCCATAAAACCCAGGTTGTGGGCCTTGGAGGTGGGCCCTCACCTGGGCATGTGTGGCATTCAGAATCTGCAACTGTTCCAACATGTTTTTATTGGTAGTTCGAAAATCAGCCAGCATGGCACTGAAATTGGTAGTTAAGGTGGCCATGTGGCTGTTGCTATTTCGAACTTCCTCAAGCATGGCATTGTAATAATTAGATAAGGTGGCCATGTGGCTGTTGTTGGACCTAAATTAAATCAGCATGGAGTTTAAGGTATTATTTAAGGTCTCTAATTGGCCATGAAGATGCTTGTGGTTTCTTTGATTTTGTAGGTGAAATAAACACCTCTCATGCTGCCATGCTGATTCCATCATCGGCGTGCCCCTTCCCTGGGAAACTGGGCGACCTAGCTGACTATGCCTCCCAATTCCCCGGGTTGTGGGGCGTGCAGATGATGGGCCTCTAGTTCCACCAACAGCCACAGGTCTGCTTGGCAAATCCTCAGCAGCAGAGCTAACACTGGGGACTGTAGGCTCAGTCTCTGCATGCTGCCCACGATGGGCTGGCAGCATGCAGCCAGCTGCACTCTGCTGCTGAGGATTTGTTGGAGAAACATGTTGGGACAGTTGCAGATTCTGTCCCGGGGGGGCTGTACAGAAGGTCCCATGAAGGTTCCATCCTCCTCCAGCTCCTGTATTTCCTCTATCAGTGTGTGGGTCTGTTGGGACATGTAAAAAAAAAGGTTCAGTTTGGGCACTACATATGTAATTCCGCAAAAAGAAACATGGCAAGTCACATGCATAAGCAAAATCAGAAAAAGACACTTACCGTATATATTGGATCCTGGGTCCTAGGCAGCACGGAAGTTGACGGCATGGACAGACTGGCTGAGGCTTCCCCACTAGCTGAGGGATGATGCTGGGCTGCATTGTTAAAAAAAAGGCATGTAAACACACAACTATGCATTGCTGATGTGTAATATTACATATGCTTCACTAAAACACGTGGGCAAGCAGGAATGGCAACTCCCCCAACGGTCCAAGTTGACCTTCACTATGAATGCCATTATCTGTTAGATGTATTAGTCAACAAGTACATACACATTAGTCACCTTAACCCAACAAAACATGCATGTACTGGCTGTTCTGAGGCTTCACACATCCCCTAAAAGCCCATTAGGGGACCACACTCAGCTTGCATATAGCATTTGGCCTAAGATTATGCTGGTTGCCATTCTTTCTAGGTAAACCTTTCAATCACCCCAGATCAAGTCTTTCAGACCAAAGCACAGCTCCAACCCAAGTGGCCTACAGATAAAGATGTAAGTGTTGAATGTGATTGACTAGAAACACATAACAGGCAATCCTTTGCTAATCTCAATACTTTAATACTGTTCCTAAAGACTCTCAAAGGTCATGTATGGGCAAGCAAATTTGCAAATGATCAGTCCACAGATGTGACACACCCTGGTCAAATTGTTACCTCCACTACAAGACACACCCTAGGGGCATGTGTTAATATATGCCTTGCAGCCTCATTTTACACGTAGCTCACATTTCACATACACACTAACATTACTAACCTGCAGGAATAGTCGGGATGTCCGTCTCCTGTCGGCCCGAGTGTCCCTCTAAGGCCACGGGATGTAGCAGGCCCAGCACCATCTCCTCAGCCTGGGTAAATTGCAGTTTAGTGGGGAAGCCTCCGCCAGTTTGTAAGCTGAAAAAGATAGTTTGACACATTTAGCAAAATGGTGACAATACAAGAAGAAGACAAATCCACAAAGTATATATGTGCCTGTAATGACATCGTTTATTTTCAATGCCAGAGTTTGGGCCTCCCCAAACCTGCCACTCAAGTGGCCTCTGAGCAATGTTGCTTGCGGTTGTGGCTCCTCATTGTTTGCAGGCAAAGCGGGGGACATTCTGTCCTGGCTGTGTTGAGGTGAAATTTATGACTGCTGGCTGGCTGGAGATAGAACAGGACTAGGAAAGGGACTGGGTGTTCGTGGCTGGGTGGCCACTGAAGTAGCAGGTGTAGATGTGGCATATGGTGAGTGCCTTGCCACCTGTGCCGGTGGAGAATGTGGCCGAGCAGGAGAGGGTGTGCTTGAAGAAGTCGGGCTTGGGGCCCTGTGCCTCTGTGGGCCCTTAGAAGTAGCATGGCCCTTGGAGGTAGTAAGCCGTTCCTGGGGTGAGCCAGAGCTTTGGCTTCTTTGCCGGTGCCTTACCGTCTTGGCAGAGGATTTTGAGACCCGTGCGGGTGGGGATGGCGACCTTGGGCTTCTTTGGCGGTGCCTTGCCCTTTTTCCATGAGATTTGTGGGCACGTGCGGGTGGTGGTGATGGCAAGCTCGGGCTGCTGGTGCTTCTTGGGCTTCTTTTCCGGTGCCTTTTACTCTTGCCATATTTTTCTACACGTGCGGGTGGTGGTGATGGCGAGCTAGAGCAGCTGGGGCTTCTTTCCCGATGTGTTCTCTTTTTAGCCTTGGCTTTGGGGACACGTGGGTGGGGTGATGGGGACCTGGGAGGGCTGGGGCTTTGCACCCTCTTGGTACCTTTTTTGGCGCCCGTTGCCTTGCTGGCCTGTGGCTTCCTTTTGCCCGCTGGCTCCTTTTTTTGGCTAATTGTTTTGGTTTGCTTTGGCTGAGCACTGCGGGTTGCTCACAGCTTAGTTTTGGGCATATGTGAGCGAGTTGTTGGGCCTGCAGAAGGATCCTGCTGCTTTGCTGCCTGTTTGCTGCTGCCCTCCTTTGCTGCTTTAGCTAGCGCTTTTTTGGGTGCCATTACTCACGAACTCTCAAAGAGAATGAGCTGTGTGTCCAGGACCCTTTAAAGAAGAAGTAGTATGACTACCTGCCCAACTCATTTGAGAAGCGGACCGTCGCCCTGGAAATCATTTCCAAAATCCAACATCAGATGGACACCACCTACACCCACACTCAGATCATGCAGCATTGGTCGGACCTGAAACGGCTGCACATGCCCCGGATTTCATGCAAGAAGGTAGGCGTTTATTTATAATTGCTTTTCTTTTCTAGTGTTGGAAATGGAGTACCGAATCCGCCGCACCCGGAGGCGCACAGGCCGACCAGTACTGCATGAATCTGCAGCTGGAAGTGAAGGTGGTGGATCTCCAGGGCGACGGTCCTACCCCTCCTCTGTTGGGTCCTCTGACCAGCCCCTGGACCTTTCCACAGAGGAGGGGCGGCACGGCGTGGGCAGGCAGTCGTACCCAGCGACGCAGGCGGGAGCCTCTGGTATGGGACTCTTCATGTAACCGCACACACATATACATGCTATTTAGCACAAAGCTGATTCCCTTAATCTGTTTTTCTAGATGCTTCTGGAGCGGGTGAAGATGTGGAGGATGCAGCAGATCTCGCCCAGGAGGCACAGGGAGAAGGTAAGTGATGTGACACACACATTGAAATAGACATTTGATTACTGTTGACTAAGACATTATAAGTGACCCTATTTGCCATGTCTCTACAGCCTCTACTTCACCGCAGTGGCAGGGTCCAGGACGTAGGGTTGTCCCCAACGAGGTATCCGTCGGCCACCAACCAAGTAAGTTGTAATGTCATTCTTTGCAGTATGTGGAAATTGACATGATCACCCAGATACATCAAGCCATAGTCAATGGCATTAGAAGAATGACCTCGGCCCACTTCCTTAGATTAATGACTTAGCAGAATGACCTTTGCCCACTTCCTTAGATTAATGACTTAGCAGAATGACCTCTGCCCACTTCCTTAGATTAATGACTTAGCAGAATGACCTCTGCCCACTTCCTTAGATTAATGACTTAGCAGAATGAAATATTTAAGTTGTCTCAAAATAATGTTTTTAAAAAAATTTGATACGGGGATCACACGGGCAAGAGTGGAGAAATTGAATCGAAGGGTCCTTGAGTTGGTGGCCGATATGCAGATGATGCGTGACTCGTTGGGGACAACAGAAGAAGAGTAGTGTCCTGGGTCCTGTCACTGTTTTTTGGAATTGTAAATAGTTTTAAAATTTTGATGTTTTTTAAATTTTTAATGTTTTTAAAAAAATAACATTTTTTAAATTTATACAAAAACAAATATTTAAAAAAAAACAACAAAAAATGGCGTCCCAATATAAAAAAACAAAAAAAAGTTTCAGTGTAATTTTTTTGCACAAATACATTAACAACAAACGAAGGGTAAAATGCATATTTAGAGATGAAGATTCAGATGAGCGGGAAGTGGTTTGGGTAAGTTTTAGGGGGGAAACATGGAAGATGGAGGAAAGTGCAAGCGCAAAGTGATTTAGCTAAGCATTGTATTAGAAGTAAGTGAGCCAAATATGTAGGCGAGCACTTAAATGAGTAAAGTTTGTAGTGCGCAGGCGCAAGATCGTAAGGTTTTTTGTCCATGATTATTCATGGAAAAAGGAAAACAGAATCTATCGCGAAACGTAAAGGATTCGGGGAAGGAGACGATGGAAAAAGGGCAAAATCGAAAGGCGACGTTGTAACATGAGAAAATGAAACAGAAAAGTCACGCTGGAAAATGACATCTTCGTACTCGTACTCTGACATGTGAATGGACGAACACTTTACTGAAGGTTAGCAATACATGCATAGAATCGCTCGCACACTCATACGAGAGCGAGAAAATTAAAAAAAAGATCGGCACAAAAACAAAAGTCTTTTTTTGTTTCTCTGAATCAAGCCTATTGTTTTAGTGAGACAGAGAAATTCATGAGAGGCGAAATGCAGGGAGGGTAGAAGTGAGAGGGAGACAAAGAGGGACTTACCCATAGCAGGGGGGATGCATTGCCTGTGTGGTTCTGAGGATGACTGGTAGCACAATGTTCAGGCAGAAGATATTCATTTTGATCAGTGGGCGAAGGTTCTATCGAACATTATGCCTAGTCACTTCAGTTCAAGTCAAGTTCAATTCGGTTGTAATTCTTCTTAGCACTTATAAAAATTCAGCACTTGACAAATTCTGCCCAGTGCTTTCAATTCAGCCCAGCAAGCAAAACTGAGTATATACTAGTTATGAAATGAAGCCTTAATTGAGCTGAGTCAGGGGTGGGATTACAATTGGTACAGAAGCGGACTGACACCACTCAGGGCCCCCGTACCAAAAAAGGCAAGGGCCCCCAGCGAGACCCCACCCCTGGTCACACCTCTGTCCCGCCCCTGTTCCCGCCCAAACCACTCCATATGCCCCACCCCTACATATCAAAGTACAAATTCCATTTTCTGAAAACTGTTTAATAACAGAATTTTTACACACAAAAAAACGAAAAAGAACCAGTGGAATAACACAATCAGTATGTATAAGAATAGTTGCCATAGAAAGGAAGAGGGGGTGCAGTGCATTTAAGGCTATTGTGTACTTCAAGGGGTGGCAATGCCAACCCGCCTAACTACACCAAAAACTTCAACACACTGAACTATCCTCCTCCTTTTTATGCCAACTTGGATCCCTGCCTGTGATACCCAGTCCAACCTGGCTTCAGCCCCCACTCACCTCAATTACTGAAGCTGGCTGCTAAGGCAAGTGGGTGCCAGGGGCAGGCTGGGGATGAGTGTGGATGGAGGGATGAGTGGGTGACAGGGGCAGGCTGGGGATGAGTGTGGATGGAGGGATGAGTGGGTGACAGGGGCGGGCTGGGGATGAGTGTGGATGGAGGGATGAGTGTGGATGGAGGGATGAGTGTGGATGGAGGGATAAGTGTGGATGGAGGGATGAGTGGGTGACAGGGGCAGGCTGGGGATGCGTGTGGATGGAGGGATGAGTGGGTGACAGGGGCAGGCTGGGGATGAGTGTGGATGGAGGGATGAGTGGGTGACAGGGGCAGGCTGGGGATGAGTGTGGATGGAGGGATGAGTGTGGATGGAGGGATGAGTGTGGATGGAGGGATGAGTGGGTGACAGGGGCAGGCTGGGGATGAGTGTGGATGGAGGGATGAGTGGGTGACAGGGGCAGGCTGGGGATGAGTGTGGATGGAGGGATGAGTGTGGATGGAGGGATGAGTGGGTGACAGGGGCAGGCTGGGGATGAGTGTGGATGGAGGGATGAGTGGGTGACAGTGGCAGGCTGGGGATGAGTGTGGATGGAGGGATGAATGTGGATGGAGGGATGAGTGTGGATGGAGGGATGAGTGTGGATGGAGGGATGAGTGGGTGACAGCAGGGGCAGCTTATGAATGAGGTAGAGAGGGGAGACATAACATATTACAGCATAAGGAGGTGAACTTATACAATCATTTAAGCTGACTGCAGCAGCATTACTTCTATCACTGGTAACAGCTGCAGCCGGCGTCTGTCCCACCTCACTGAGCAAAGGAATCTGACACAGAGCCAGAGGTCACGTGTCAGGCAGGCAGGAGATCCGCTGAGCATTGCATCACCACCATAATGCCGGTATCAGGAGCTTTGAGCTGCTCGCACCTTGCCTGGCCCTCCCTCCTTTCACAGTGCAGCGGGTCCAGGTGCCTCAATGCTGGGCAGCTGCAGGATATATGCGATGGACAGGGCCCATGACATCAATCTTAAAGATTTTCCCCCCTCTCACCTCTGATGTCGGCCTTGATCTGGGACTCCTCGCATTTCCAGCCTCGCTGGGGACCAGAGAGAAGCCCCGCCCACTCTGGAGGGAGCCCGTCTGCTGCGCTGCACAGCCAATCATTCATTGGCTGTGACAGCTGTCAGTAGACCCTCCGACTGCCCTATCATACAGCTCAGTGTTGCCACCCGGATGTCATATGCTGCAGCACAGTGCGCCAGGCGACCATGGCAGCTCCTTGTTGCCAGCCAGCTGTGGCCGCAGCGGCCCAACATTACAAACTATGGGGCAGGGGGGAGGCAGCCTACCGGGATTTGTCCCGGTATGCCCTATGGCCAGTCCGCCCCTGTGGTGGAGGCCCCTGGGCACAAAATTGGTGGAGGCCCCAGTTTTTTTTCCTGGGTGAGGGAATTGACTGGCCCTATTAGACTCCAGCACAGGCAAAATGTGCCTCTTTACAGTGAAACAAAACCCAGGAATTTTTTGTTTACCCGGGTTTTATTCCAGACCCCTGGGGAATCCCAAATTGGGATTTTGGATGCCCCACGGGGAGGGATCGGATCTAGCAGGGTGTTGGTCCACTTTAATATGACTGCCTGACTCATGACTACATATAAGGTATGTACCAGTATAGCATGCCCAGCTACAAGCATCTTAAACCCTGTACATACACATCACAACACGCAGACAGCACTATATACACACATACTACAAGATGCAGATGGCACTACATCCCCCCCCCTTCCCCAGGATGCAGACAGCGCACACACACACACACACACACACACACACACACACACACACACACTGTACAACTTTAAAACCTTTTCATTGCAGCAGTGTGTCTGTCTCCTGTCAGCACACGGAGCAGAGCACTGGAGGAGCTGCTCACGTTATTCTGTTTCCTGGTGAAAGGCTTGTGCTGCGCAGAGGAGGGGGAGTGGGGAGAAGGCGCTTCCTTGTCTGCTACACACACCTATGACTGCTGAGCTTCAGAGAGATACAGAGGGGGAAGTGACGCTGCAGGAACAGCCTACCATTCATCCAGACACCCGGCACTGGCGATCATTAGGACTCCTGAATGTGAGTCCTCACTATGGCCTCCCTCCCTCCGGCTCCGAGCAATGTGTCACTTTCGTCTGCTTTTAGTGGACAGCCCGGGAAAAGGGCCCGCAGTCCGCTGCTAGTGGCGGTGGACTGCGGGTCCTTTTCCAGGCCTGGGCCTTAGGACGACATCTGATTGGACCTGCCTGTCAGTCCGCCCCTGAATTGGTATAACCATATCGTTAAGCAAAAGGCCCCACCGATCACAGGGGAAAGGCCAGAGGTAATATAAGCAAGTGGAGGAGTTGTAAAAAGACACAAATCTTAAAAACAAGGATACTATATCTATAGAGTTATATAATATCCTCACAATGATAAGTCAAATTAAAATTACAAACAAAGATTACACGTGGAGGCTAATTCATTACTAGCGCCACATATTGCCAGATAGCGCCAGTTAGAGCGTCCGCTAGTAGATGCCGTAAGCGGGTGTCGGGCGCTGTAACCTAGCCTAGTGCCAGACCTGTAAATAGAATTCTGCATAAAAATATAAAAAGTCCCAAAAATGTATAAAAGTGTTTGTTTGCAGCCCGGAGAGGTCACACAATGATTTGAGAAAAAAAAAAATTGCCAAATACGCTATTTAAACACAAACAAATGAAAGCCCATTGACATTTATGGGAGAGCGACACTGAGTGAAAGGTAATACGTGACGCTCTTGAACCTAGAGCGCCGGCGCTACACGCTGAGCCGCCTGTAATAATACATGTGGCGCTACATGGCGCTGTTAGAGGCGCTCACCAGATTCGCTTTCTTAAATGTGGTTTTGCAGCGCCCGGCGTTCACCGTACCTTCACTACCTGGCACTATCCGTTCTTAAATAACCCCCACAGTGTCTTAGAGGAGGCCTCAGAAAGATCTGTAGCATGCCCAGAATTAGGATGAATAAAGTAGGAAGCAAAGGGTTAAAACTGATGCAGGAATATGTATACTGTTTAGTATAATGGCAGAATGAACCAGTAAAAGTAGATAAGTACGTGCTAAGTGCCCAGTAGGGGTCAATCTGCCATACAAAATACAGTACATAAAAACCAGGCCACACAAAAATGGCATCCACCATTAACAGTATTCGTACATAGATCCATGAAGAAAGTAAACCAAAAACGTGAACATAACATGTTAACATGGCAAAATGAATCAATATGGAAGCATATGTTATAAGCGGATTAAAAGACCCAATGTTTCTGACACAGAAGTAGGATCTTTCCTCAGGGGCACTCTGAATTTTAAAAACACTTCTATTTTTTCACCTGTATCTTCTATAAAATGGTATCCCATTATATTTCTACATGGCTCTAGCTAGTTGTTTGTGTTTCCATATAAGCTGCTGAAGAATCTGTGAGCAATGAAATCTACCTTCAGTCCAAACAGTTGGTAAGCTGTATTGTAAGTGCTATTGTTGTTTGCAATACAAACAAAGATCAGTTGGGCAACTGGTGTAAAAGCTTTAGGCAAGGTGGTGAGAAACAATGAGAGCAGATCACATGATAACTGGTTTTCAGATGATCAATTTACAAGTTAAAAAAATTCAAAACAATGATACCAGTAATTTAAAGAGGAACAACGTACCTAATTCTTAAGTTTTGGGGTACTGTTCCTCAGTGCGGCGGCATCCCGAATTGAGATGCCCCGCAGTGTGTATTCCCCGCAGGTCACCCCATACACTCACCTTCCTGGTGCTCCCATGGCGCAGACTCAAGGGCACTGACTGGCTGAGCGGGCCACATCAGTGCACTTGCTTTCACTCGATTCCCTTCGGCCCTGCTGATGGCTAAGCCGCCTGGAAGCCATATGGCACCGAAGGGAGCTGAATGCACCGCCAGCTGCATCCCCTGCTCAACCTCTAGCTGTGGCGTGCCCACGCCACCCATTCAGAAAGGTGAGGTGTGACAAGGAAGATGAATGTATTATGGCTTTTGGGGGGGGGGGGGTGGATATTTACACAGAGGGGCATCCCAATCCCAAGACTGCAGGGCCTGTGGAGTTCCTCTTTAATAACATAATTAGAATTAGAGGTATTGGATCTTTAAGCCTCCTGTTAATTTTAAAGATCCATAAACTGGTTCGCTGGCTATGGATATGTGGACATAGGTATAATATATATATATATATATATATATATATATATATATATATATATATATATATATATTGTGGTAAGGTGCAAGGGGCCGTTTTTGACGGCAGGTATGTAGCACCAATGTACCTGGCATTGGTGCAGTAAAGCCGTATAGCTTGTTTTCCAGCATCAGCTGCTGGTGGCAGTTTGCTGATGATGATTTAGAATAGCCGAAGGCTAACCTGGGACGGCTTTACTGGGATGGAGTAAGAGCAGGGTGGGACTCCATCCCACTACCCAGGTCCGGGTTTTGCGGGCTGTTTAAATAGCCTGGGGAATCAGCTGTGGCCTGTCCTTTGTCTAGAGCTCACATGGGAGTGAGACTCTGTGAGCCTGGCTGAAATCTCCTGTGGAGGCTGTTCATGCGGACCTGAGGCCTATTTGATTGTAAACAGGACCTTTGCTCAAGGACTAAAAGCTGTTTGCCTGACTGTATCATTTATGCTGCGGTTTCCTGAAAAGGTGATGTAACCTGTATGGACATATGCTTTTGTGGATTTTTGTGTGAAATAAACACAGACTTTACTTTGAACTGTTTGCCTCCGCCTCTATACTGCTGACACCCGGTCGCCTACCAGAGCTAATCTCCACATTTGGTGTCGGATGCGGGCACAGCAGTGAGGCCGTTGCTAGGAGCAACCTACGAAAAAGTTTTTGTTTTGTGCATGTCCTATATTAAACCTGCCAGGCTGCTACCTGGGACTGCAGACAAAATGGAGGCGGTCGTGAAAGCGAATCGGCAGCAGCAGGAGACCAACCAGCTGTTTTTTCAACATATGATGGCGCAGCAAGCTGCAGGTGCGCCCAAAAGTGTTCCTGATGCCCGGAAAGCTGTCCGCTCGGCGCTCACAAAAAATGACCCCTTCAGATGACGTTGAGACTTACCTGGCGGTGTTTGAAAAGGTGGCTGCAAGGGAGAAGTTGCCGCATGACCAGTGGGCTGATGTCATCGCTCCATTTCTGGCGTCTGGACCCCAGCAGGTGTTGTTTGATCTCCCAGAGGACCAAGCCGCTGACTACCCGACTTTGAAGGGTGAGATACTGGCCAGACTGGGGGTGAATGTGTGGGTTCGGGCTCAGCGGGTGCATCAGTGGAGCTACCAGTCGGCAGAGCCCGCCCGACCCCAGTATTATAAACTGCTGCACCTGCTGCAAAAATGGCTGCAGCCGGAGTTGTTAAGCCCCACTGCCATGTTGGACCGCTTGCTGGCGGACATTTTCTGGAGGGCTTTACCGCACCCTCTTCAGCACTGGGTTGGCCAGGTATCCCCTGTCAACGCACTAGGGATGGTGGACCTAGTGGAGCGATATGAGGCCTCCAGGAACGTGCAAGGCGGCTCCATAAGGAGGGATTCGGGGAAACCCCGGAGGTCCCCGCCCCAGCTCAGGCGAGTGGCGTCCCCTAAACCCCCTCAGGACCTACCCCCCAAAGTCCCTGCCCAAGTGTTGTGTTGGGGATGTAAGGAGCCGGGACATATCAGAGCCAATTGTCCCCACCAGGGGGAGCCCATGGACGTGAACTTTGGTTACCGCCCTTCCATGTATGCCAGGAGGCTGTGTGCTTGTGGGGCAAAGTCACCTCTGTCAGGTGAAAGTGGGAGTATGGTTACCCTGGCAAGACCCGCCTTAGTACTGCCCGATGAGTACACTGGGCGGAAAACCGGGGTTTTGTGCATTCATGGGGACTTGAGAGACTATGCCACAGCACAAGTGTCTCTCACCACTGTCTCCGGCAGCTGGAAACATGAAGTCGCTGTCGCCACTAAACTCCCGTATGAACTGATTATTGGGAGAGATTTTCCAGGGTTCAGGTCCCTGTGGGCCAAGCTGGCAGTTCCGGAAACCCGCGAGGCGGGTGTGTCCCCAATAGACTGGTCCTACTCAGGGGAGACCCCGGTACCCTGGGAACCGGAATCAGGAGGCACCGTGGAAGAGGTGCCCGCCCCTAAAATGGAAGAGGGGGAGTCAACCCCACTAAATGTTATGGTTGGAGATGTGGAAGAGTTGGCAACAGGTCCAGAGTCTCGGGCCTGGGAGAATGTTCTTGAGGTGGAAGGTGTACCACAACAGCCAGGGGCGGAGTTACAGTTTCCTCGCTTTGTGGTTCACCAGGAAATGTTGTACCGAGTAAACAAGGTACGTGAAGAGGTGGTGGAACAATTGGTGGTACCCAATCCATATCGCAAGTTGGTGTTGGATTTGGCCCACCAACATGTTCTGGGTGGACACCTAGGCCAGCAGAAAACTCTGGACCGCGTTTTACAACGATTCTACTGGCCCAGTGTGTACAAGGAGGTGGAGAGATATTGTGAGTCCTGCCCAACATGTCAGATGACCAGCCCTCAGCCTCATTACCGTGGTCCCTTAGTTCCTCTCCCAGTTATTGAGGTACCCTTTGAGCGGATTGCCATGGATCTAGTGGGTCCAGTGCCAAAGTCCGCTAGAGGGCACCAACATATTCTGGTGATCTTGGACTATGCCACGCGGTACCCTGAGGCAGTGCCCCTGCGTCACACCTCTGCCAAGCTCATTGCTAAGGAGCTTATGGAAATGTTTTCCAGAGTAGGTCTGCCTAAAGAGGTCCTGACCGATCAAGGTACCCCGTTTATGTCGAAAGTAATGAAAGAGCTCTGTAAACTGCTGCAGGTGAAACAGTTGCGGACATCCGTTTACCACCCGCAAACAGACGGCCTAGTAGAACGGTTTAATCAAACTTTAAAGACCATGTTAAAAAGGGTGGTCGCCAAGGATGGGAAGAATTGGGACTTGCTGCTGCCCTATCTGATGTTCGCAGTGCGAGAGGTGCCCCAGGCCGGGGTTCTCGCCCTTCGAACTCTTATACGGTCAACATCCACGGGGCCTGTTGGATATAGCCAAGGAGGCCTGGGAACAGCAACCCACACCCCACAAAAGTGTGGTAGAGTACGTGACTCACCTACAGGAACGGATAGAGACCGTCTTGCCGCTTGTCAGAGAACACATGGAGGCAGCGCAGCGGGCCCAAAGCAGGGTTTATAATCGGCAAGCCAGGGTACGGAACTTTAACCCCGGTGACAGAGTTGTGGTTCTGGTACCCACGGTGGACAGTAAATTTCTAGCTAGGTGGCAGGGTCCCTATGAGGTCATTGAAAAAGTTGGGGAAGTGACTTACAAGGTACATCAGCCTGGGCGGAGGAAGCCAGAGCAGGTGTACCATGTAAACCTGTTGAAACTGTGGAAAGACAGGGAGACCCCTGGGGGTGACAGTCCCCGACCAGGTATGGTGGGGGTGGAGCTTCCCATTCCTCGGTCTGTTATTAGAGAAGCAGTAGTCGAGGTGAAAACTGGCCACGTCCTAACACCACCCGCCAAGTAAAGTCATTTCTGGGGTTGGTGGGATATTATATGCGGTTCATTCCCAATTTTGCCACCCTAGCGGCACCATTGACAGACCTGTTAAAGGGACGCAAGTCTGTCATGGTGAAGTGGAATGAACAGGCCGAAAAAGCGTTCTCCGCTTTGAAGTCTGCCCTGTGTGGGTCTCCGGTGTTGGTGACACCCGACTTTAAGAGGGGGTTCATAGTGCAGACCGATGCCTCCGAGGTAGGTCTCGGTGCTGTACTGTCTCAGGAAGTCAACGGGGAGGAGCACCCCGTTGTCTACATGAGTCGCAAATTAACACCCGCGGAGACCCGGTATAGTATAGTGGAGAGGGAGTGTTTGGCCATTAAATGGGCCCTGGAGTCTCTTCGCTACTACTTGCTGGGGAGAAGGTTCCGGCTGATTACGGACCACTCTCCCCTCAAGTGGATGTGCTAGGCTAAGGACAGAAATGCCAGGGTCACCCGATGGTTCTTGTCATTACAAAACTTCAAGTTTACAGTAGAGCACAGAGCGGGACGATTATTGGGTAACGCGGATGCCCTGTCCCGAGCACATTGTTTGGCATGTGTCCACCCCCTCAGGGTTGAACAAAGGGGGGGGGGTATGTGGTAAGGTGCAAGGGGCCGTTATTGACGGCAGGTATGTAGCACCAATGTACCTGGCATTGGTGCAGTAAAGCCGTATAGCTTGTTTTCCAGCATCAGCTGCTGGTGGCAGTTTGCTGCTGATGATTTAGAATAGCCGAAAGGCTAACCTGGGACGGCTTTACTGGGATGGAGTAAGAGCAGGGTGGGACTCCATCCCACTACCCAGGTCCGGGTTTTGCGGGCTGTTTAAATAGCCTGGGGAATCAGCTGTGGCCTGTCCTTTGTCTAGAGCTCACATGGGAGTGAGACTCTGTGAGCCTGGCTGAAATCTCCTGTGGAGGCTGTTCATGCGGACCTGAGGCCTATTTGATTGTAAACAGGACCTTTGCTCAAGGACTAAAAGCTGTTTGCCTGACTGTATCATTTATGCTGCGGTTTCCTGAAAAGGTGATGTAACCTGTATGGACATATGCTTTTGTGGATTTTTGTGTGAAATAAACACAGACTTTACTTTGAACTGTTTGCCTCCGCCTCTATACTGCTGACACCCGGTCGCCTACCAGAGCTAATCTCCACAATATATATATATATATATATAACACTTTTAGGGCCAAATCTTTGCATTATTATCTATAGATATTTGGTGCTCTAGGTCCCTGTTTCTCAACCTGCGGTATGTGTACCCCTGGGGGTACATGCCACAGGCTGACACAGCTATGTTCAGGGGACTGCGTCAAATAGGTCTGGTATGTTATTTAAAAAAATAAAATGTCCAAAATGCATCTCATCAAGTCCTGTGTTATGGAGCACATAAAAGGGCTAATATTATGAATTTGGGGTTTGATGCAGCTCCACCCAATAAAACTAAACTTTTATTATGTAAATTAAAATCCATCAAAAATCCAAGTGTGAAGCACAAAAAACTAGAAAAAGAACACCATAACCCCACCGCCGGGCCCGTATTACGGCTATTAAACATGAAACCCGTAATACGGTTCTGGTGGTGTTGGCAAAAGGCTCTGGTTGCCTTGAATAAGGAGGTTACACACAATGGGGCATCCCAGTTTGGGATGGCCTGGGGGAAAGCCAGTGACCGGCCCTGAAATCTAATTTAATGGTGAGTTTTGGGGGTGATGGGTGTGTGGGGGCCTTATTGCTTGCATGTGGGGGTGTTGCAGGTTTCTGTGGGGGATCACTGTGTTGATATGGTTAACCATATACAGCCTACCTAGATTTTTTGTCACACTCTGTTGCCAGGGATTTTCCAGGAAAATTATATATTGTTTTTTTCAGCAGAGTCTGGGCTTCAACATGAAATGTCTTGTTTGGCCTTTTTTTTAGTGTATTCTCAATACTTTTGGGTGAAATGTGTGCAAAAAAAAAATCTATTTTTTACAATTTGTAGTGTTTTTTGGTGATAATAAAGTTTGTTAATAAAATATTATTGCGTGTGAAAGCCCTATTTCTCCCGGTTACAACGGTACCACATATGTATTGGTATACACCCTTTCCTGCCCAGGAAACTCCCCCGAACTGAAACAGCAGTTTAGGAGATTTCAGATAGGATACAACTATGCAATATGATTGCATAGTTGTAAGGGGTTAACTTAAAAAAAAAATGACATAGGGTCCCCCCTCCCAGGTTAAAAACCCTTAAAATCCCCCCCCAAAAATGACGTAGGGTCCCCCTTACCCAGCATTACCGACCCGGACCAGCTATGAGGGCTTGTAGAACAGGGCGCGGCCTATTCCGGGCCCCCTCCTGAAGATCAGAGGCCCGGGGGCGAAAATCAAACAGCTGATTCTTGAAGAGAATCGCTGGCACTATCAAACGAGGGGTCAGGTAAGTCTGTATCTTTTATAGTTTTTTTATGGGGGTTTAAAGTCAGCTATGTGAGTCTCATGTAGCTGGCACTTAAAGGTTGGAGAGGCAGCTACGTGAGACTCACGTAGCTGGCACTAGAAGGGTTAAAGTGGACCAGTCAGCAGGATTTTCAATATCCTGGTGATTGGTCTGCTTTTCTGAGGCATTCCAATCTCAATTCACCCCTGCTTGTGAAAGACCCCCAGTTCACCCGTTACCTCACACCGCCGATTCCAGTGCTCAAGACTCATCACAAGGTCTGATATTAAACAGACTGTCTGGCCTGGTGTATGAGCAATAAAAATTCCACACACTTTCTCTCCCCCTCTCATTCTTATCAGCCCACCATTAATTGTTATAATCCCCCTGATTCTTATCTCACAGTATACGATTTTACGACTTATCTATTTTTTATGTGTGTCAGTGTAAAAACAATTGTCACTTCTTTGTAGTTTTTTGTATAAATGTGTGTCTAAGTTACAGACCTGTATTATGCCTGAAGAAGAAGCTTGAACAGCTTCGAAAGCTTGCATTTTCAATCTTATTGAGTTAGCCAATAAATGGTATTACCTTAACCTTGTATTTCCGGTTCACATTAAAGTAATCCTCCCCTGATCCACATGAGCCAGCCACCAACTGGGGACACCGAAAAAGGCTGCACACTGTAGATACACCCCCTTTGACTGGGCGTTTAAAAATGGAAGTTGCTGGTCCCAACTTACTCCCTGTTTTTGCTTGCGGGATTGCTGGTGGATGCTCAGTCGACTTGTGTGATGGAGCCCTTAGGCGAGTTGGCAGAGTACGGGCATCTGCAGTGCATTTGCATGTGTTCGAATTGACCCGACTGAGCCGCCTTTCACTTGAGAAGCTTGACTCAGAGGTGCCGCCACAAAAAAGGGTCATGTGACTGATGGTATGACCAAATTTGTTGGCTGCCTTTAATTTTTAGCAAATGGTTGCTTCCTTGGGACACTGTCTGTTGGCATGTCCCAGCCTTCGCTGAAGCCAGACCCTAACTAAATTTCTCAATGGCATGGTTGCCCTACAGGAGAAATACATCTGCTCCCCTGACAGCATGGCGACCTGGAATGTGGTTAAGTTGGGATTATTTCAACATCGCGAATATGCCCGACGTCATTGGCGCCATTGACTGCATGTATGTGACAATGATGCCGCTTGTGGTGCTGGAGTATATGTATAGGTATGTTTAGGTGCTCATTGGTCCTCCTTCTTGCCAAGTCTCCTCTGTTTAGCCTAGCATTTGTTCTGCTCCTTTAAACTAGCTAATCCTTGTTGCTCACTAGGCACACGATCCCTGTGTCCAAGTTGCCCATGTATCTGATTGCTCCTTGCCTACTACAATAATGTTGCTAGTGTATTAACATGTGTCTGTTGTCATTTATTTTCAGGAACCTTAAGATGCGGCATTCACTGAATATACAGTATTTGTTGGGTCCCCATTTATGCAGTTTGAGTGTCTTGGCAGTGTCACATTGCTGAAACAAGCTAGATGAGGCACTCTGCGCCATGGCACCCTCCCTGTTTACCACCAAAGGAGTACATTATGCTGGTAAGTACCCATGCTATGCCATGCTTCGCCTACGCAAGAGGAGGAGCTACATACACTCCAACTTTCCCTGATTGTGGCTTGACCCTTCTCCTACCAATGTTTCCCCTTTAAATACCCGTGTCTCACATCTCCCACATATGCAGCAGGCCAATGTATGTATTGGCCTACCTGTTTGGGCTTGCGAGTGACCGAGTAGGCACATGATGCTACTCCAAAACAGCATGTGCATAGGTATCTCCAAATCGCTCCCTTCCACAGTGGGAAACACAGCTCTCCGGGCCACTATTTCTGGTGGGTTGGAATCACCTAGGCAAACTGTCCCCTCCCCCTTGGCGTAGACACATCTGAGCCCCCCAGCATTTTTCAGAAACAGGCAAGGGTGGTACTTGTTACTGTGGCTGGAGCCTATCACTAACACATGTGGTGTGGCACACTAATGGTGGCAGCCTGTTTCACGTGTAGGCCTTCAACAGGCTGACAGGGTTGTGGTCTGCACATTTTTACGCTCTGAAGTAGACCCCAACCCTAAGTGACCCTAAAAACCAGGCCTTCACCATTACTGTGCTGCATGCCATGTGCCTTGGTTCATATGCCTTTGCTCTGGCTACCAGTCTGTCTCCTGTCTGCCCATTTGCCTGCTTGTAAAGCGGGAACACATTCATAAGCATGGCATAGCATGGGCACTTACCAGCATAATGTATTCCTGCTCATCTGTGGTAAACAGAGTGCCATGGAGTGTCTCTTCTGGCTTGTTCCAGCAGCGTGACACTGCCAAGACACCACACATTGTATATTCAGTAATTGCCCCACTCACTACATGGGATGCCCCAAAATGGACCAGCAGGGAGAAGGTGAGTGACACTGCAGGGATGCACACTACATTGGATGCCCCAAAATGGAACCAGGAGAAACAGGACGAACGTGAGTGACACTGCGATGATGCAAACTACATGGGATGCCCAGAAAGGAACCAGGAGGGAGAAGGTAAGCCACACTGTGGGGATGCACACAAACATGGGATGCCCCAAAGGTGGGCTTCAGCAACAGAAAAAAAACAACCAACTCATATGCATATGCCAGCATGCAACGGAGATGCTCATACAGCAGAGAGAACCAAGGACTCTTCTTGGTAACAGGTACAAACTCAGCTTATGAGGCTAATTCGCCAGTCAAATATGTAATTGCTCGGCTTAAACAAAAGCTTATGCCAAACACTTATGATCACATACGCCTGGCCAAGAAATTCTTGGATGTGGCTGAGAATAATTTTGAGCAATCGCAAAATCCCATTTTAAGAGTTTGCTTCCATGCAAAAACAAGCAACCATGGAGAGGCTTAGAAACAGGCTTTATTGTTTTTCTTTTTTAAGTGCTATAAAGCCCATGAACTACTTATTTTGGCAATGTTTGATACTTGGTTGGAATTTGTCACTAGGGGGTAATTGGCTTAATAAGGTTGAGAACCACTGATTCAGGCTAACCAGTTAAAAGTGTGGTGGACCAGGAGTGCTTTGATAATTGGAAGTTATTGTTATATAGCTGAAGCGGTGCATTTGTGATTATCACAAATGACAAAATATGGCCAGATCTCGAGCTTCTGAAATTCAGGTAACATGTCACCTGTCCCTTAAGAGGCATTCTAGACCACAGATATACAACTATGTAAGGAACTCACAGGTTGCTGTCAAGATTAAAATTACGAGATTTAGACCATTCTTTAATTTATCTAACCTACAGGAACAAAATGATGGCAGTAGTACTAATAATAACAACAATAATCTCCAGTCTAGATGAAAAGTCTGAAACAGTATCCTAATAAATTAGTTTATGTGAGGAGATGAGTATTTTCTCTAGATCCTTTTTACATCCATTAAAATAACGACAAACATTGGTTTATAAAAAAGATGTAGATGTAAGGAATATGTTCACAGAAAAGAAGATCGTCTCCTATTCAGCAGGCTATGGAACTTTCTGACCAAGGAAATAATGCAAAAAGATTAATTATGAGCAGAGTGCTTTTACCAAACATATAGCGGATAAGCTTAAGGAGATTTATCATAGGTTTGACAAGGCCCTTAATGCTACAGGTGAATCCAAAGCTTCCTGTAAGCCTATCCTGCTCTCTCCCTTCTCCTGCTATCTACAGTATGTGCCAAAACACCTACGTAAAAAGGATACAGATGTAAATTAATTACTCAAGAGACTCAACATTGGGAAGGCCCCTGGGCCTGATGGCATTTCACCTTCTTCCTGCAAAACATGTGTGGATCAATTTGCCCCTATAATTGGTTCCAACCACCCGTCCCCAAGAAACAATGTTTTCTGATCTCAGTTACTATAGAGCAGTTGCTCTGACTTAAGTCTTCATTAAGTCTTTTGAATATCCAATTATTGTCTTTTTGAAAGGATTGTGTGATGGGTCTCTTTTATAAAGTGGAGTGAATCAGCGGTGTAAAGAAAATGCCTTTTTAATAAAAAGTCCATCCATTCTGCATCCCTGAAATTGCTTACAAAAAGTGTATGAAAAGCTTGATTTTACCTAATTTCCAATATGTCCATGGCCACTTCCGCACTTGTGGGCTGTGGAATCTGCACATGTTGCAGCCTACCGCAGGCAATCCTCTGTAGTTGATCATTAAGTATTTACCCACAGCCGCAAGTCCATCCTATCGGGAGACAGTACTCCTGGTTGGCTGGCTTCACAGCCCAATAGGAAGGTATAGGTAGCACTGACTGGCTGAGATGCTGCTTATAGAGGATCACCAGAGGAATCAGCTGATAGCAGAGTGAAATGTGTGAGGGAAGTCATTAGAAGGGGAGTTATGTGGCGAGAGGCTGTGAAGACAATGCTGCTTTGCTAGAGGCAGCATTTGAGGTAGGCAATCTTGTGAGTGTGACATGTAGTGAAAAGTATATTAATGACAGAAGCAAGAAAAAGGACTGAGTGCTTGTCCCTTCTCTGTTCCTGACATTTTCTACAGCGCATGTGCGAGAATAACAAGATAAGGATAAGGTGGTGGCACCTAGTGCTCATATTTAGGAACACTAGGCGACCTGAGGAGTAAGTTGCATTAAGAGTGGCAGAGGGGTCGTTAGATGGACAACAATTCAAATTTTATTTTTCAGTGTTGGTCCAATTTAACTTCCTTTTATACACAATATCTAGGTATTTGAAATGGGAAGCAAACACCAATCAGGTGTTATAGAAGGCTCAACAAAGACTTTTGCAGTTGAAAAAGTTTAGAATGCCAAAAAAGCTGCTGGAATGGCCTTATTCTCCTCTTTCACTAGATGGTTCAACAGTGACTGGAAAATAATATGCAGGGGACCATAAATATCAAAGAGAATTATTGAGCTTCTGCTTCCAGATATAAAGGGCCTTTATGAAAGGTAGATTAAATCTCAGGCTGCAAAAATGGAGGAAAACCAGCTCTCCAGGAAAGTTCAAAAAGTGTAATTTTTAAGATATACCATTTAAAAACACGATGACAATGACAGGTGCCCATTGAACACATATTGGGCCTGATGCAGAGCCTCCTCTGAACTGCCCTTAAAACCTTCCGATTGTCCGGGGCTCCCGTTTGAATCGTGGCTCAAATGTGATGCAGAGCCTCCGTCGGAATGGCTCCCTAACTGATCCGTCAATTTCACTTTACTCGGAAAGCTTTTTTTGCTCTCTCGGGTGCCTTCAATTTGATCGTGGCTCCCGTTCACGTTCACACGGGCGGCCCGTTTTTCCCTGATTTTTCCTGCCTTTTTGAACGTACCTGCTTGGTTTCCGTCGTATTTGACCTTCCATTTTGGTGGTTTTAGCAAGTATACTTACATCTCCATGGCTCTTCAGTTGCCAATCTGGCTACACGCAAGCGCACATCCCTAAACCTCCATTGGAATATGCATATGGCACCAACTGCCAATTTGACACATATATATATATATATATATATTTCTGTTAAATTTTTGGTGTTCCTTTTTCCTTGCCATTAATGCATACCTTAATTCTTTCTGATTGTTTTTGATTTATTGTCCCATATCTAAACCTTTTGTGTCATGTAAATGTGTGATGATGTTGTGTGATTGTACATTTGCAGGAAAGACAACACACCAAATCTTTTTATTTGTTTTTAATTCAAACGTTGTTTTTATTTTTTATTTGGATTTGGATTTTTCATATTTTTATTTTTTTTGCCAAAACTAAAAAACAATTAAAATTTTAATGCAAAATAAAAAACATTAGGCCTCGGGGTCTTGTGCCTGTGGTTTTCTAGTATCTGTGAATGATAAACAACATTAGTTTAGCATTGTTTTTATGGTTTGGTTGGGCGTGTTTTTTTTGGGGCACTTTTTAAACCGGACCTTCAGCGTGATTTAATGAAAAGCCCAAACTCTTAAAAAACGATTCCGCAGCATCATCTGTTAAAAAAAGATACAAGGACCCACCATTAATCCACAAAATACATTAACAAGTTTCCTGGCCTAACTAAAGTCACTTTATTAACCTCTTGCTGCCTCACATTGCCCTAGTTCTGCTATCTGCATGTAGGCTAGTTTGTAGTGGCGTACATGTGTTAAACTAAGGTGGGCTGGTATGTAACGTGACAAACTAAGTTGTTTCAGACTATTCTTGCACTTTGTTTTTTTTTTATTATAAGGAATGTGTGCGCGCACATAAATGCACGCTCGCATACTCACATCCATGATGATGTCGTCCTGCTCCTGTGTAAAGATGGCATAGCTCCTGGTATAGCTCTGACGTTCCCCCGCAGTGACAAGCAGGACATCCCAAATTGGAATGCCCCAGAGACATGATGCCTGTAACCCAACCCTGGATTTCTTCACACTCCAAAGGGCTGGGTTACATGGGTTTTGGCCTGCTTTAAAACATCATGACCAAATCAGGTTAGGATGGAATGACCCACCTCCTTTACATTATTATTAAAGTAACACAGGTTCCCTCACATAAAGCAGAACAAAACCCAGAGCGGCCACTGGTCTTCCCCCTGGAAATCCCAGATCGGGATGCCCCACTGTGTGAAACCCTTTTTACTGAGACTTTACTCAGAAATGGCAGACTCCCTCTCTTAAAGCGGAACAAGCCATGATTAGTATAATGACCTTTGCAGGCGTATATTGTAGTGCCCCCCCAGTCTGATCAAGACAACGGAACCTCATCTTCAAGAGACCAAAGGCTCGCTCCACCACAGAGCGAGTCCTCCTGGGGGCAGTATTGTAGGGCTCCTCTGCCTGTGAAGATGGGTGCAGGATTGGGGTCAGCAGCCAGGGGAGCAAAGGATAGCCAGAGTCTCCCCCCCCAAAAACAAAAAAAAAAATAAAAAAAGGTGTGCATTGCAGCAATAGAAAAGCGAGCGGGGTAGGGTTGGAGTAAAGGACATTTGTAATGAGCATACATGCACATCCAACCTGTACACTCATTAAAAAAGTCTGGGGAATACTACTTACATAAGAGGGCAAGAACATGACGCAATAGGGTTCGATCACTTAACCCATTTAATTTAAAGTTAAAAAATGAGGCAAAAAATATACTAACAAAAAAATTACCAAATAGTGTGTTAAGGGAAAAAAAAATAAAAGACAGGGTGGGCAACCAATACAAGTTTCATACACATACCCAGTAAGGCGGGTGAGCTCAAATAGGTGCAGCCTGGTTTCTGCCATACTCAGCAGGACAAGACCACGGAGCTGGCGCCGCTGATGTGCTCCAACAGAGGACTGCATATTATTGCCCGAGTGCAAATACGGCTGCTCTGACTTGCCGTAAGTGAAGGCTCGGCGGCCCCGTTTCATTAGGGTGATTTCAATTGGAAAACAAGGCTCTGCATCACTGAAAAAACGGAACAATGAGCGAGGCGCCCGTTTTGCCGGGAAACAGCCTCGTGCGAGCCGACAATCGGAAAGGCGGCTGAGCGCACACCTGAGCGCATAAACGCACACTAAAATCAACGTAGCACCCTTTCCTGACCCGATCAAAGCCCAAAACCAAGGGGGAAACGCACGGGAGAAGTGAACGGGGAGGCTCTGCATCAAGCCAATAGACTGGTGACTCATTTTGGGGTCTAATGTTGCCTTCGTTTTTACGAATCTCGAGTGCATTCTCCCTCAAACACCCTGCATCTGGAAGTGATAGCTGTGCCACAGCCCATTCCCCCAAGCACTTGGCAAGACGCAAATTGTAGAAACACATCGCAAAGTGACTAGGGAGAAAGCCACTTTAGGAGGATTCTGATATGATATCTTTTTTCATGTTAAAGTGGACCTACAGCCCTAGGATAAAGTCCCCCAGCAACTCCCTATCTCATGCCTCCTCCCCACTAAGCCTGATTTGCATTTTTAAATTCAAGTAATCCTGCTCACTGATAGACTTCATATTGCATTTTGGAAACTACTGCAGAAATCGTAAGCAATATGCTAGTTACCCAAAATAGCAATGGGGACACTCACAACACGACACAGTAGCGATGCTTTAGATGCCCAATACACGCCATGGAATCAGATACCTACTGCCAAGCAGGTGAGTCATTTTTTTAAAACCCTCTAATCAGGCGTAGTGAAAGGCGAATGAGTGAGTTTAATGATTTTAGATTAGAATTAGAGGCCAGCTTTCAGTTAAAGGACATTTTCGGGCAAAAACAAAAACGATATACTCACCATGTGTCCCACGCAGACTGTCGCTCATAGTCCGATGCTCCAGATTTTATGGTGATTATAGTGTTTTTTTGTTTTTGAGTCCAACGACATCCCCCTCTGTAGTAGAGTGCTAGAGATTTTTGTTTCTAGCCTGATTCTCTCTAATTGCACATGGCCCCCAATGATGCACCAGGCCTAAACAACCAGGCAATCACATGATGATAAAATCAAAGAGCCAACAGGACAGAAACATACAAGAATGAGGTGCAGTCCTAACACAATTTATGAGAGCCCCCTTTGGGACATACAATGCAATTGACAAATTGGGAGCAGGCTTATCTGAGGTTGCCCTATAACCTTGAGTGCATCCCATGGGGTGGAAGGGTTGAAGGCCTCACAGTACAGCCTAGACCCCACACCCCATGTGCTTGCACAAAATCAAAAGAAACAAAGAAGGGGTGGCAGCCTCTTAGACCATTTTATAACTAACCTGGGAGGTGCACGTGAGCAAGGCAATTAGGATTGCTTCCCGACAGACTCTACTCGCTTCCCACCGATGGAAGGGGTATGGCAGGCTTGTCTGGGGATCTCCTCCCGCACCCCCACAATGATGCCTGGGGGACCCCCAGGCAAGCCACGTACGGGAGTATAAATACCACTCCCATCCACGGGGAGCGAATAGAGCCTGAGAGAGTGCCAGCATGGAGAGAAGCGGAACTTTTATTTTCCTATCTTCCAAACGCTAGCACAGCAGTCATTATAACTGCTTCTGCCGACAGGAGAGGAGGTGACCTAAAGAGGCAGTGGAGCACCACTCGGTGCTGGATGAACATAGTGTAGGTAAGTATAATGTGAATTTACACTAATAAAATTATTTTTTATGGTGTGTTTATTTTTACTTTAACAACCTTGAACTGGTAAGGGGTCCAGGGGTGGGGAGGCGGCAAGTTACTTGCCGGCATGGTAATTAATTTGCCATTAGCCCCTGTCCCAATGCTCACATCCCCAAAGGCCAGGGGGACACAGAAGAGCCTGGTGCCCATCGGCATGTTCACCCCTGGGGTTGCGCAGGACCTGCATCGAGGGGCATAGGGTCTGGTTTCTGGGTATGGCCAGAGCCCTGCCCTTGCAACCTCTGAGCCATGGGGATCCCAGGCCCTATGCCTGGTTTGTTGGCTGGTAATATTGGAAAGAGGGTACCTCACAATATTTTTTTCCTAATGAAAATGCAAAATGCAGATGCAAATTCATGTAAAAATCTGTGTTTTTACATGCATTTGCGTTGTTGACCATAGACTTCTATGGACTTGGTGCGCCTGTCGTTGCAGCCTCAATGCAGCAAGCAGGATATTTTGCGGCTGTGTTTTCTATCCCCCTGCCGCACTGGAGATGTGAACAAGGCCATAGAGAGGCTATTGTAGAATGTTGTTTTTGGTACCACTTGTGCCTGGATTGTTAAATCATTTTTTACCCGCTGATGTAATTCCTGGAGGCACTAAACAGCTAAGTATTTACATGAACATATTAAGCATCACATACACTAGTGGATATTAGTATTCGTTTTATGCTTTCTATTGTTATAGAAGATACAGATAGACTATAGGGAAACTGCAAATCAAAGCTGACAATTTTTCTTTTTATTTACTTACAAAATTATAATGGTGTCATGGCTCAGGTACTACAAAACCTAATAGGAATAATGTCCCTTATTTGTCCATTTTTCCCTGTTGTCTTGGTCGTGTTTTTTGTCCGAGTTGCCTATTTTTGTGATTTTACAAATCAGAGTATTTGACATATATTTATGTGTAAAGCTGAGTGTTAGATTTTGTGCATACATTATTTTACAGGTTTAGCCTGCACTTGCATACGATTCAAGTCATGATTTTGCCATTACGCCCTTGCTTACATGCTTACGATGGAGCCCTTGACAAGTTCTGGGAAGAGTACGAACATTTGCAGCAGCGGAGGCTGTTAACCATGTACCTTCCAGAGCTTAGGCATATCCGCCGTCGCCTAGATCGATCAGATGATGATCAGCAGGTGTTCAATTGACCCTGATGAAAGTGGGGTGTTAAGGTGCGCTTTAGGAATCGGTTTATTAGCAGCTGCTTGGATAAGGGGTCACTCCTTATTCAAATAAATGTGAAATTAAAAAAACTGAATTTCCTGACAACAGAAAAAAATGTTTAGGCGCGCTTTAATGATCATGTGTTAGAAGCAACTATATCCAGAAAGCACAGATTAGATGTGTCTGGACAATGATTGATACTTAGATTAGATTTTAGATAGTTGATAATATACGCTATGTAGTTTTATTCACACAGCACAAGATTATCAGATAACATATATAGCATGGAAAAGCGACCGGTATAAATTCTACCCAAAAGTATGAGAGAAGAGACTAACCGCCGTGGCAAGTGTATTTTTAGATCTCCTTAGTAACCTTTTAACTTTATTTGTTTTATTGCTTCCAAACCACAACAAGAATAAAGTAAGAAGTAAAGATGCAACAAAGAATATAATGTTCCTTCTATCAGAATAATATACTTTGAGATTGCAACATCCACCTACAAAGATTCTGCAGCGTTCTACTAATGTTCAAATGACAGCGCAGCAGCTTGGGACCGGATCTGCATTTTTTCAGTGCTTAGGCTGGATTCTCTGGTTTGTGCTAGGACGCATTCATCCTGAGGAGTTCCAGCTTGTATACCCATTTTGAGGGTGGCAAGCTGAGTGGCGGTTGGCTTCTGGGTAAGTGTGTCTATTCTTATATGTGTTCTGCATTTCTATTGTTATCCCTGCATTTGCCCTGTTTTGGGCATTTGGAATATGTGCACCCTTTTTAGTTTTGTTCTAGTTTCTTTCCTATTTGTTTCCCTGGCCACCCTGAGTACTACTATACGCATGTCTCTATATTAATGCCCCATTCTCCCTGTTGCTAGTTAAAATCCTTTGTCCTAGCATTGCCCTTACTTTTAGCTTTCTTTCCCAAGGGTCTTTCTAATGCCTCAGTAAATTGGTGCGTCCTTACAACTGTGTGCCCCGTCTCCTCCGGTTTCTACTTACTATTTGCTGTATGCTGCCTGGCTTTGGTTTGTCTTTTTGGAGTGTATATTTTTTTTATTTTAGGTGATTCAGTTTACCCCCTGCTCCCTTGGCTACTGATGTTTCTTAAGGCTACAGACAGCTGGCCAGGAGACCTATAATCGGGACCACCATCGCACCCAGACAGTGTTTTGGTCCACACAGGGGGGCACTCCAGTATAAGCCAGGAAGAAAGTGGTGAAAATCATCTTGGCTTGCATCTCCCTCCACAATTTTGCCCTAATGGAGAGGGCGGCAGCTCATGTTGAGGAGGCAACCTCTAATGCAGTGCCAGAGGTTCCCAGCCAACTCTTTTCTGGTTCACAGAGCTGGGCTGTCCAATACATTCACCGACATCTGGTGGGATTTTTGGGTGTGAATAAAGAACATCCAAACCAAGTTTTAGTTTTCTAGTATTTATTTGTTGAACATACCCACTTGGGTTGTTCCAGACCAACAAAGGACCAAAATGTGATTAAATTAAAGGCTTGCCCTTCATGCTTCATAAATGTTTTACCCCCAAAGTCCCCCAGGAATGTTTAGGGGGAGGTGGCCTGGTGCACGGTGGCTGGGGCCTGACGTCCCTCCAGCAGTGCCAGCATTCTGCCATTCTGCTGGTCGGTCTCCACCATTTATCCCATCAGCGCCTCCAACATTCTGTTGTGGTGCTGCTACTCCACCACCCCTGCAGCCAGGTCAGCATGGAGAAAACTGGTGGCCAGATGCACCACTTTAAAGTAGTGGGTTGAATTTCATCTAAAAGTGGTGCTATTGGCCCTCCAGTCTGCCTCCATGACTTGGCACCGCTTTAACAAAGATAGGTGCTGCCTGGCTGCAGGGCAGGACTGGCTTCCTCCAGGGTGCTTGGGGAAGGTGGTGAGGCTGCTGCTGGCAGACTGCAGTGGCTGGTCCTGGCTCTGAGAGGTGGTGTTTGACCTAGTGGCAGTTGTGGCAGCAGGTGGTGGAGGCGTCTCCGGCAGATTGGGTGTCAGTTCCACACTGTCTTGCGTGGGCTCCTCCATCACTCCTCCATCTCTTGGATCTCATCCAGTAGATCTGCAGTCTGTGTGGAGAAAGAGAAACATTACTGTTTGCTTGGGTCAACAGTCGCACACAGCAAATAAAAATATTCATTTCATTTGCTTCAACTGCCTCCTACTCCTTGCCCATTGCCATTGTTCATTTTGGCCACACATTTATCTCATCTCTCTCTGGAATCCCCTCACTGGGTGGGTGACTGGTGAATAGCCTAGGTCTGGATGGTGGATCCGGAGAAGGCATGCCAAATGGTGCAGCTGCAGGTGCAGGGGTTGCCGCAGGAATAGTTGTGGCTGCTGACTGGCTAGTTGCTGCAAAGGCAAGGGCAAAACAATGTAAGTATCAAACATTCGTTACCTGGCCACCTTCCTATCCTCAACATGAGTTACACACTGGGCCCCACATCTATGTGGGGCCAAAACCACTTTGAAACTGTGGCAGTGGTGCAGCTTCCATTTTAATAATTGGCCTTTACATGTGTGTGTTATGTTGCCCACCATGTGTGTCCCTGGCAATCCTTCCCAGTTTGGGCGTACATGTGGGCATTCATGTTTGTGCCAACCATTTGTGATCGCCCTCCTGTCCATTGGCCAAAACTCCAGTTTGCAGAAAACTCTTACCCCTGTTAAGTACATACCGCCAATCAGTGGCCAAGGTCCTCGACACCCCCCTGGCAGGTGTGGGGTTGCAGCATCCCCGACACGCTCTCATCTGCATGGATGAACTGCAATGTTTTTGGCAGGCCACCACCAGTTTGCAACCTGAAACACAAAAACTTCCCCCTCAGCCCCTTGGGTGTGGAGAGGGACTGGGACCCAGCCAGCCTGTCGAAATTCTCTCACCTGCCATCCAGCATGACCTCCAGTTCTCAGCTTCCCCCTGGTGATCTTGCGCCCATTCTGGGGGATCCGATGTTGGGGTCTGCTGGCTGGCGTATGTGGGGGAGCCCAAGACACTCAGCCAACCTCCAGGCCTGGAAGAGGTGGTTCTCAGGCTACTGTCTGGGGAGCCAGCAACCACGGCTGTGGCTGCAGGTATGTTATTTTATACATAAGTAGGAGGTTAATTGGACAACAATTGTGGGTGGTTGCAACCTATAGGCTACAACATCATGGGCGTATACACGACGCAAGCAGACTTGTGTGCATCGGTGCAGGGGTGCATCACGCAGACAAGCAGATGACAAGGACTAACATGGCACCAACTGTCTACACCCGTGAGGAGCAAAAATACATCATGATGGTAAGTACACATGCTATGCCATTTGCCTATGTAAGTGTGCCACTTTACAAGCAGGCAAAGTTGCGGACAGGTGACAAACTGGCTGCCGGTGCAACAACATACTAGCCGCTGGACACACAGTAATGGCGGAAGCATAGGATTCAAAGACAAACAGGGTTGGTTGAATGGAAAACAGAAAATTGGCAAGAACCAAACTCTGGCTGATTGTTGAATGGCCAGACGTGAACCAGACCAACAACATTAATGTGCTACTCCACACGTGCCAAAGTGAGCAGCATATCAGGCATATGCTGCGGTCACTGTCACATGTCCCACTCTTGCCTGTTTGTGGGGGACGCTGCAGGGCCGACGTTGTGTGTAGGTGAGAGAATTAAAATACTGTTTCAGGGTCAGCAGGATGACAGACATGACAATCAGCCAGTAATGGCAGAGGGGAGAGCTTGGTGCGCCTATGGCCTACGTGCGTCCGCCAGTACTGTGGCTTTTGAGAGGGTGGGAGCACTATCTCCTTCATGAATATCACTCCCGCCTATCAATATAAAAGGCCGCTCCCTGCGGCTCAGTAAGCATGTGTCACACAGGGGCCAGAAAGAAGAGGAACCTGAACATTGGACTAGGAAAGGTAAATATAAGTTAATTAAGAATAATATATATATATTTTTTTTAAATGCTGTGTATTTTGTTATTTTTACTTTTTTGCCCCATGCTTGGTCCCTTGCGGGATTTCTTTACTGGCGCTGGCTCATAGTGAAGGTGAGGATTATGGGCATTCCGGGGGGTACCCATTAAAGAAAAACAGGTGTTGGTCTGGTTTAAAGCGGGACAAAATCCAGGATTTTGGCTATCCCAAGTTTTGTTTCAAAGCTCTCGGATCACCAAGAAAGATTTACCCTTCCCTTGTTCTACAGCGATTCCACATTAATTCTACCTATTTGGGAGATTCCAAGCTCAAGTCTAATCCAGTTATTTTGACATTTTCCCTATGTTATCCAAAACTAACATTTTACCTGGATTTGGGCTCTCCATTTTACGTTGTCAATGGCTAGCCCTGCAAATTGTCCTAAAACTTAGTAAAAAGGAATAATGTCTATTTGTATTTTCTTACTGCCTGCATGTGATTCACAATATTGTTATTGTAATGTTTAGAAATAATTACAATATGTTTTACAAAAAAAATGTTAATACTGAAATAACTGAAATTAGAACATATACAGCCTTACCCTTCAAATATTTCTTTTTCACGTTGCCAACTGTTGCCAGGTAACAAGATGCACTGTGTGCCCATTTCATTTTGATGTCTGTCGCATAACTAATGTAACATTCTGCAGCGTTTTCAAGGACATTGTCTTCTGCTGAATGACATTTTTAACAAACATAAAGCATTGTCACTTAAATATCAGAAGACTTCTGAATGACTTCCTATTAGCGCCTTTTCCAGCATGTCTGAATTATTATGCACGATAAGCAAAGTATGTGTATTTTTGCGTATGGACCATTTAGTAACGTTATATTTTGTAGCAAAATATTTTTAGAAATATCTTAAACTACATATTACTTTACTGAAAATAATTGCATTTGTTTAAAAGAGAAGTTAAAGGTCCAGGTAAAAAGAAAAAAAAGCAGGATATATGTATCCATCAGAGGGTTGCAGGTGAGTCATTAATGCAAACATACTGGGGGATATGGCCTCATTTAAAGAAAGGCAGAAATATTAAGGGACGCAACCACACGCCTAGAGTCTATAAGACACTAGGGCCGGTGGTCTCCCTCTCCCGGTGCTCAGCACTGGTTCCATGCTATGAGCAACTGCGCTCATCCGCATCGTCCTGGCCATTAGTGCTGTAGGTAATGGTCCCTTGGGACCCCTTAGCAGTTCAAAAATGAAGGTATAAAGGAGAAAAACATTCACGTTAAAAGTGTTTTATTATTCTTAATTGACCAATACTTACATTTTCTCATCCTCTTTCCAGCCCTACATCACTGAAAATGAGGCCGACATGGCATCTAATTAAAACTCTGACGGCTTCTATACCGGCCGGGAATAGTGACAGTTGCTGTGGGACTGAGCTTTTTCACAGAAAGGTGGAGCCCCAGGAAACCCCCTCTATACCACTACTGTGATGTATGAAGTCACATGGAGGTGAATTGTCAGAGGCTATTTCTCTGATGTGTAAGTACTTCCCTCCCCGGCATGTCAATCACCTGTGTCCCCCCCCTTCTGCAGATGGCAGCAAGGGTGTCATATTACCTAAAAAACATGAAATAGGGGTCCAGAAGAGCCCTAAAGATGGTAGGGAGATCCAAAACAGGAGACTGAACATCCCGCTGGACCAGGATGTTGCCCAGTGGGGGAGAGAATTTAGATGACACAGACTGATAGTAAAAGTATTAATGTAGTTTAAAGTATTAACGTTTTTTTATTACACCCAAAATTAGACCCAAATTTCAGAAAAAGTTCTGGTTTGCAGCAAAAGGTTAGCAGAGGCTACGGCCAGCCAAGGAGAAGCAAAGAGACAGGGTCACATGGTCGCAGCTTAAGAGGTCAGGGTAGTTGAGCCAATCAGGAGGAGCTATTGCAGGATATAGTCACGAGATGCGCCGACTATCCACCATTATCAAGCTGACTGTTGCAGAGAGTGCATTGCTCTTAGCAGAGGCAGTTTAAGGCATTTTAAACCATAGCATAGGAGAAAAGAAGGGACAGGAAAGGAAGTAGGCACAGTTGGACGCTGGAGGGGTTCTGCACGGAAAAACTTAAACCGGAGCTTCAGCGCCCAAACTCTTAAAAAACGGTTCCCCAGCATCTAAAATTAATATATTTTACGTTTTTAGTCCCTAACTTATTATTCTTTCCCCCACTGGGCTGCAACTCTGTTCAGGAATTTGCACTTGAGAGGTTTAGGGCAACCTCAGGTAAGCCTGCTCCCAATTTATCTATTGCACTGTATGTCCCAGATGGGCTCTCAGAGATTAGAGTTAGGACTGCACCCCACAGAGGCACTTTGGCATAGTGGTGCAGCTTAAGCATACTTCTGCAGATGTGTGTGACCGAGTCCTCTGTTTTTAACCAAGTTTAGAGACAGATTATAGGCTGGCCTGCAAGCTAACAGGGTTGAGTGCTGTGGCTCCTTTAAGACTTGTGTGTACTAATTGCCCTGCTAATGTGCACCTCCCAGGTTAGTTATAAAATGGTCTGAGCGGCTGCCACCCCCCTTTGTTTCTTTTGAATTTGTGCAAGCACATGGTGTGTGGGGTCTAGGCTGTATTGCAAGGTCTTTGACCCTTCCACCCCATGGCTTGCACTTGAGAGGTTTAGGGCAACCTCAGGTAAGCCTGCTCCCAATTTATCTATTGCACTGTATGTCCCAGATGGGCTCTCAGAGATTAGAGTTAGGACTGCACCCCACAGAGGCACTTTGGCGTAGTGGTGCAGCTTAAGCATACTTCTGCAGATGTGTGTGACCGAGTCCTCTGTTTTTAACCAAGTTTAGAGACAGATTATAGGCTGGCCTGCAAGCTAACAGGGTTGAGTGCTGTGGCTCCTTTAAGACTTGTGTGTACTAATTGCCCTGCTAATGTGCACCTCCCAGGTTAGTTATAAAATGGTCTGAGCGGCTGCCACCCCCCTTTGTTTCTTTTGAATTTGTGCAAGCACATGGTGTGTGGGGTCTAGGCTGTATTGCAAGGTCTTTGACCCTTCCACCCCATGGCTTGCACTTGAGAGGTTTAGGGCAACCTCAGGTAAGCCTGCTCCCAATTTATCTATTGCACTGTATGTCCCAGATGGGCTCTCAGAGATTAGAGTTAGGACTGCACCCACAGAGGCACTTTGGCGTAGTGGTGCAGCTTAAGCATACTTCTGCAGATGTGTGTGACCGAGTCCTCTGTTTTTAACCAAGTTTAGAGACAGATTATAGGCTGGCCTGCAAGCTAACAGGGTTGAGTGCTGTGGCTCCTTTAAGACTTGTGTGTACTAATTGCCCTGCTAATGTGCACCTCCCAGGTTAGTTAAAAAATGGTCTGAGCGGCTGCCACCCCCCTCTGTTCAGGAATTTAGGATACGGGCGCCGCCATCTTGACTCAGAAGCATCACACTTACTGAGGAGAGGAGGGTGGGATAAGGTACAGGGGGGCGGGTTATAGCTGTGCTTTGCTCAGACAGAGCAGAGCTGGGGTCAGGTAACGGTCAGCAGTCCCAGAATGCAGAGCAGCACAGTCAGGAGGCACTTCCTGTTTGCAGGCTGCCTGATAAGATGGCGGCTTCCATAAGCCGCCATCTTGGATGTTTAAAGGCTCATAACATGCAGTAGATGCAGGTAGGATGATTTTTAATGTGGACAATCTGAATGTACAGGGTGTGGGAAACATATAAGATAGACTCTTATTCAGAGTGAAGGTCTGCTTTAATCTGCCTGCACTGAGATCTGCTTTTCATTGTAGTCCAACCTGTAAAGTCTAAAAACTTCAGTGAGGGTTTTTTATTTATTGACCACATTCGTCGGGTTTAGCTGGCATTGTGTTGGGTAACTTGGGGTACACAGTGCCTCTGTTTAAAAAAACAATCTTTTTCACCTGCCAAGGATTTTTTTTGGGGGGGAAGCTTGGTTTGAAGTGTGCATGCACCGTCTCTCTCTAAGTTGGGGTCCATGTTTCTCTTTGTTAAAAAAAACAATCTTTTTCACCATTGGAAAAAAGAGTGGGGTATAGAGCGCTATGGATCTTGTAAGGGGGTGAGCTGCACCTTATGAGTAAGAGACCTCTTCTTACTTAGAATTAGAGGGTATTTTTCAAAACAAGTCTTACAATATCAAACTGTAAAACAATGATTTGTGTGTAGGTGCGCTTTAGGGTGTACGTAGTTGGCGAGAATATGTGAAAGTATGAGAGGAAAGTTATAGCAGATATATCCCACAATTACTTCGCAAATAATTTCAGGTGATAAAATAGTGATAAATTAAGAACCATTAAAAACAAATATTAATTAATTTTTTGGATGCTCCTAATTGTGTAGGAGATCTTTAGAGTAAAGACAATAGTATGTATCCAGGTTTCTCACATTAAATCTAGCTTCTAATCTGTAAAACACAATTTATGTGTTTTAGGTGCGCTTTAAGGTGCGGATAAATGATCACAATTATTATTAATATATGTCAATAAAACCAAAGGATATTTTTCTTTGTGTAATCCAATTGAAACATTTCTATGACCAGAGCAAGTAGCTCTGAGCCTAAGATTTCCGGTAAATGTAGTTAGAAGCAATAAATAGGATTTATAATAATCAATGAAAATAATCAGTAAAAATTCGATTGATTAAATTAATTAAATCAGATATATATAAACATAGGGAACGGAATGTTAAAACGGAGATCCACCATGTAAATAGGCTAAAAAGATGGGCTAAGGTTTAATTATAGCGGTAAGAGACTTTGAAGGTAACTCACCGCCGAGGCCCGGGGGTACTCAATCTGCCCAGGGCCTTTGAGGGTACTTCACGTGAATCAGGGATAGTGGGTTGCAACTGGGTTCTTCTTCAGGATCCTCCCAGGTTGTTTCACAATGATCACCCAAGCTTTTCTTTAATACTTCGTTGTTTATTTATTAAATAAATAAATAAAGGATAAAAGTCTTTGTGATAACTGGGGTAGGAGGGGGGGGGACACGGGGGAGGCCAGTGAGTCCCTCTTCTTGGCTTCAGGATCTTCCAAGGCACGGGATCCGGAATGCAATATGGTGTGCTGGAGGCCGGTATTGGTGTTTTACTTCCTGTATGAAAATGCCGGTAATTGTTTCTGCTGATTGTGGCTCTCCAGTGAGTGATTCCAATCCTCAGCGGCCAGTGAAGAGGGAGCGTGGGATGGTGGAGGGGGGGTGGAGAGGTTGTGGGAGTTCAGTGGAAGGGAGGGGGGCTTTGAAATCCTTGGTCTTCTGCGGGAGCGCGTTAATGCGTCTTTCCCGCTGTCTGTCTTTTTTAAAAATGAATGATAGAATCCACCGACGCGCGTTTCGGCTCCTGCCGTCTTCCGGGTGTGTTGGGGCGGGTGTCCTGGCTGTCAGTTAAGTACTGATTGCCCGCAGGGTTTTCTGGGTAGTGTAGTTTTCTTCACCACAAATGGGCTATCAATTTCTTCACGTGAACTTCCGTTTGCGTACCTCATTGACAAAGTAATGAATGCATTAGAGTTAAACTGTAGTGGAACTTGCTACAAACATCTTTCTTCACTGTAGCGAAACTTATTACAAATGTGCTTCTCAGCTAGATACATTTTAGTGGAGCTTGTTACACGTTTGCTTCTTAGCTGGATACAATTTGTTAGTCTGTGTTTATGCATAGCTTCTAGAGAGCGGGGTTTGTTACATGATGATTACTCAGCGCTTCTGTTTGTATAAGGAAAACTATCTCCAGAAATGCTGAGTAACAGGTTAGCATAAGTGGAGGAATGGTTAGACATTTACTGAATGATTATAGAATTAGCATATATAAGTATAAATATAAATATATCAATAATAAATGAATGAATTATATAAATAAACAAATAAATATAAATAAAAGAGGAAGGAATATGATACATAGAGTATTATTTTCTATTAAAATGATAATAGTAATAATGGTAATACAGAAACTGAATCAATATTGTTGGACAAAGGAGACATGAGGCCTTATCTAATCACTATTGGTTAAATCAAAGTATAAGCCGATCTGAAAAATAACTTAGGGAGAGACTAAGCTAAAATGGAGACTAAAATTTAATATTTGGCTAAAATGGTATAAATTTTATGTAGAACTAAGATATTAATAATAAAATCATGATAAAAATGGTATTGTTAATAAATAATGATATTGTTAATAATGAGATAATATATAGAATAATAGAGGTAGTGATGACAATAATAGAGGCTAAAATTAATGATAAAAGGATGATAATACAAAGACGATGAAGAGACAGTGGGTCTTCGATATTGTGAGTATGTGTAAATTAAATTAAATGTAAAACGATTTCTTGGAATATATAGAATTCTACTAAGGATGGAAAAGTGAGTCATGTTTGTAAGATGGATAAGGGGAAGGTGGGGGGAAAGATGTATGGGATCCTAGGTGTAAGGAGAGGATGAAGTTATTTGTTTTCCAAAAAGCAGTTTAAATCAATCTCGATATTGAGTCCATTGGGGGTCATAGTGTTTAATTCGTATATCCAATATGTTTCTTTTTTGGCCAAGTAGTTGTCTGGGTTCGATTCTCTCCAGTTTGCAGTAACTTTCTCAATAACCCAGAATTCTAGCATATTTGGATCTGAGTTGTGTTTGTCCTTGAAATGTAAGGAGACGCTATGAGTTATTAGTCCGTTCTTTATGTTTCTTAGGTGTTCTGCCAGACGGATCTTGAATTGCCTTTTAGTGCGACCCACATATAGGAGTTCGCAAGGGCATTTTAGACAGTATATGACCCCTTTTGTGTTACATGATGATTGTCCCACAATTCTATATTCTTTTCCTGTTGGGGGATTAATGAAGGAATTCTTGACTGTACTGGATGCTGTGGATTTTATTGAAGCTTTACAGGCTTTGCAATCCCTACACCTTGTAAACCTTCCTTCTTGTCGCTTCTTCTCATTCGGAGGGTTGATGTAACTCCTGACAAGGTGTTGCGATAACGTTTGTGGTCTTTTGTAGATGAAACTTGGCTGGGGGTTGATTGAATCATTTAATATCGGATCTGTGAGCAGAATGGACCAATGTTTCTTGATAATATTTTCAAATTGTTTATAGTTTCTGTTATACCGGGTTATGAAAGGTATGTTTATTTTTGTATTTTCGTCATAGGTATGTCTTGGTTTATTTATATTCTTTGATGTTGATCTGATCTGTTTTACCTCCGCTATGGTTTTGTTAATTGAAGATTCATCGTATCCTTTTTCAATAAAGCGGCTTCCCAGGATGGTTGCTTGTTCTTGGAAGGTATCTATTTCCGTACAGTTCCTTTTCAGTCTCATTAGTTGTCCCTTTGGGATATTGTTAAGCCACTTCGGATGGTGGCAGCTGTCTCTAGGTATATAACTGTTCCTGTCGGTTTCTTTGAAGAATGTCTTTGTCTTTATTTTATTGTTCTCTTTGTAGATTGTAATGTCCAAAAAATTTATAGAGGATTCACTGATTTCATGTGTGAAGCTGATATTGCAGGTATTGTTATTGAGTGATGCCAAGAATTGTTGTAGTTGATCACTTGGTCCTTCCCACAGGAAAATACAGTCGTCAATATACCGTTTATAAAATACCAATTCTTTAGGGGCAATATTGTACAGAATATCGTGTTCCCATTTGGCCATGAACAAGTTAGCTACGCTCGGGGCAAATTTTCCGCCCATAGCCACACCTACTTTCTGGAGGTAAAAACTGTCTTCATACCAAAAATAGTTATGTAATAGTGAAAATCTCAAGCTTTCAAGTATGAAATGGATTTGCTGTGATGGAAGTGTACTGCTATTTTCCAAAAAGAATTGTGTGGCTTCTAGGCCTTTCTCATGAGGGATAATTGTATACAAGGAGTTAACGTCTGCTGTTGCTAAGACCAGATCAGAGTTGCTCTCAAAGTTCTTAAGCATTTGTAAGAGTGCTCCTGAGTCTTTCAAATATGATTTTGTCTGCTGTACAAGCGGTTGTAGGAAAACATCTATATACTCTCCTAACCTACTGGTGATTGATCCTATACCGCTTACTATTGGTCTTCCTGGGGGCTCTACTTTATTTTTATGAACTTTCGGTAGATGGTAAATCGTTGGTATTCTTGGATTCTCTAGGCTTAGATAGTTGAACTCAGGTTTTGTTAATATTCCTTCTTTTTTGCCCTTATCCAATAGGATCCTTAATTTCTGATGGTACTCTCTGGTGGGGTCGAGTTTTAGCTTCTCATATGTTCTAGTGTCTGATAAGAGTCGGTCAGTTTCTTTTATGTAATTTTCTTTAGTTAGAAGTACAATGCCACCCCCCTTGTCAGCTGGCTTTATTATTAAGTTTTCTTTTTTCTTTAGGGTCTTTATCGCTTTCATGTCTGCTTTCTCTTTATTTCTTTGTCTTAAATTTATCTTAGGTTTAAGTGTTCTTAGATCCTTGATTACTGCATCCTTAAACACCTTGATTGCCCCGTGCTGATTCTGCGGATTAAAAGTTGAGTTATTCTTTAGACCACTTGAGGTGCATTGTTGAATTATATCTATGGGACTTGGGTTCTGGGTGGGCGCAGTGGCATTGTCTGTGTTCTTAGGTTCTTCTTTTTGTGGCGTTGGTTTTATTGTTGGTTTATTTTTGAAGAATCTTTTGATGTTTAACTTCCTCGTGAATCTCAAAACATCGATATAGGTATCAAATTTATCAATTTCTGCTGATGGGGCATATTTTAAACCTTTATTTAATATATTTATTTCTTGTGGGTTCAGCCTGGTGTTGCTCAGATTATAGAGACCTTCTGTTGCATCCTTTAATTTCTTGAGATTGACCGCTCTTTTCTTCTTTTTGTATTGTGATTTTGCTCCCGCTCTGTTACCTCTTTTTCTAATTTTCTTTTTGGGGTATGATGATGATCTAGGCCTAAAAAAGTATTGTAAGTTTCAGGTTCTTTTTCTTTTACATACATTGAGCGATCTTTTTTATTATTAATGTCCTCGTGTTGGGAATGGTTTGACATAATTTTATGCGGACTATTGTATCTGGGTGCTTTTTCTCTTGATCGTGATCTTAGGGTACCTCTTATGGGTGAGATCTTTGGCCATCCTGGACTCCTTTCAGCATGATTTCTCGAATGTATTGGGGTTTGGTGTGCTCTTTCCATGGGGAGATTCCATCTACGAGTGGAAGGGTGTCTATCTGTATGGTAGGTGTTGATCTGGTTATAAGAATTTCTTTTGTCATTGTATGGTCTTTGTGTTTGACGGGAGTAGGTTTTCCAATTTCTATTACTGTCATTGTACTCTTTATAGTTTCTGGTATTCCATTTATTGCGATTGTCGTCATTATGTGCCTTCTGATATCTGTTGTTCCATCTGTTGTGATACCTCTGTCTCTCATCATAGTTGATTCGTCTCTGGTGGTAGCGAATTTGTGTTTGGTTCCTATCTTCCCAATCTCGGTTGTGGTTCCTAAACGATTTTTTATCGTGTTTGTTTGGTTTTTGTTCCTCTTGAGGGTGATTTTGATATTCTGAATTTTCTGTCTCTTTTGAGTATGATTTTTGCCATTTGTATATCAGATTGTTTTTCTGGTCCTGTAAGTCTCTATTGAATTTCCGTTGCTTTTTGTCTCTTTGTTCCTTTTCAAATCTTTTTAGTTTCTCTTTTATCTTTTTGATGTGTTCCTGGTATTCTTCTAGATCTTTACATGGTGCTAGATTTGTCTGAAGTTCTTCAATGTGTCTTACAGTTTGTTCCAGCTTCTTTTTCTTTCTTTCTATGATTAATCTGATTAGGTTGAAGCTACACTCATTGAAGAAATTTTGCCATTCCTCTATGTCTGGGATGCTGCCTCCAGCCTCTCTCTCTGGGGCTATGTCCCATCTGAGGCTTCGTGGGATAAGCTCTTTCTGTAGATAAGTTTCCAAAGTGTGAATATGCCACCGTATAGCCATTTCTTTGTGTAGAAGGTGGTCAACTGTTTTGAATAAATCGTCAAAGCTCTCAGAGATCTCTCTCATATCGTCCTCTTCTTCTATTATTATCTTTGACTTATTAAACTCTTTTCTAATTTGAGAGATATCCATCTCAGCAGCTCTAATGGAGGAGGTCAGTAAAGAACTATTGGAAAAAAGAGTGGGGTATAGAGCGCTATGGATCTTGTAAGGGGGTGAGCTGCACCTTATGAGTAAGAGACCTCTTCTTACTTAGAATTAGAGGGTATTTTTCAAAACAAGTCTTACAATATCAAACTGTAAAACAATGATTTGTGTGTAGGTGCGCTTTAGGGTGTACGTAGTTGGCGAGAATATGTGAAAGTATGAGAGGAAAGTTATAGCAGATATATCCCACAATTACTTCGCAAATAATTTCAGGTGATAAAATAGTGATAAATTAAGAACTATTAAAAACAAATATTAATTAATTTTTTGGATGCTCCTAATTGTGTAGGAGATCTTTAGAGTAAAGACAATAGTATGTATCCAGGTTTCTCACATTAAATCTAGCTTCTAATCTGTAAAACACAATTTATGTGTTTTAGGTGCGCTTTAAGGTGCGGATAAATGATCACAATTATTATTAATATATGTCAATAAAACCAAAGGATATTTTTCTTTGTGTAATCCAATTGAAACATTTCTATGACCAGAGCAAGTAGCTCTGAGCCTAAGATTTCCGGTAAATGTAGTTAGAAGCAATAAATAGGATTTATAATAATCAATGAAAATAATCAGTAAAAATTCGATTGATTAAATTAATTAAATCAGATATATATAAACATAGGGAACGGAATGTTAAAACGGAGATCCACCATGTAAATAGGCTAAAAAGATGGGCTAAGGTTTAATTATAGCGGTAAGAGACTTTGAAGGTAACTCACCGTCGAGGCCCGGGGGTACTCAACCTGCCCAGGGCCTTTGAGGGTACTTCACGTGAATCAGGGATAGTGGGTTGCAACTGGGTTCTTCTTCAGGATCCTCCCAGGTTGTTTCACAATGATCACCCAAGCTTTTCTTTAATACTTCGTTGTTTATTTATTAAATAAATAAATAAAGGATATTACATAAAAGAAACTGACCGACTCTTATCAGACACTAGAACATATGAGAAGCTAAAACTCGACCCCACCAGAGAGTACCATCAGAAATTAAGGATCCTATTGGATAAGGGCAAAAAAGAAGGAATATTAACAAAACCTGAGTTCAACTATCTAAGCCTAGAGAATCCAAGAATACCAACGATTTACCATCTACCGAAAGTTCATAAAAATAAAGTAGAGCCCCCAGGAAGACCAATAGTAAGCGGTATAGGATCAATCACCAGTAGGTTAGGAGAGTATATAGATGTTTTCCTACAACCGCTTGTACAGCAGACAAAATCATATTTGAAAGACTCAGGAGCACTCTTACAAATGCTTAAGAACTTTGAGAGCAACTCTGATCTGGTCTTAGCAACAGCAGACGTTAACTCCTTGTATACAATTATCCCTCATGAGAAAGGCCTAGAAGCCACACAATTCTTTTTGGAAAATAGCAGTACACTTCCATCACAGCAAATCCATTTCATACTTGAAAGCTTGAGATTTTCACTATTACATAACTATTTTTGGTATGAAGACAGTTTTTACCTCCAGAAAGTAGGTGTGGCTATGGGCGGAAAATTTGCCCCGAGCGTAGCTAACTTGTTCATGGCCAAATGGGAACACGATATTCTGTACAATATTGCCCCTAAAGAATTGGTATTTTATAAACGGTATATTGACGACTGTATTTTCCTGTGGGAAGGACCAAGTGATCAACTACAACAATTCTTGGCATCACTCAATAACAATACCTGCAATATCAGCTTCACACATGAAATCAGTGAATCCTCTATAAATTTTTTGGACATTACAATCTACAAAGAGAACAATAAAATAAAGACAAAGACATTCTTCAAAGAAACCGACAGGAACAGTTATATACCTAGAGACAGCTGCCACCATCCGAAGTGGCTTAACAATATCCCAAAGGGACAACTAATGAGACTGAAAAGGAACTGTACGGAAATAGATACCTTCCAAGAACAAGCAACCATCCTGGGAAGCCGCTTTATTGAAAAAGGATACGATGAATCTTCAATTAACAAAACCATAGCGGAGGTAAAACAGATCAGATCAACATCAAAGAATATAAATAAACCAAGACATACCTATGACGAAAATACAAAAATAAACATACCTTTCATAACCCGGTATAACAGAAACTATAAACAATTTGAAAATATTATCAAGAAACATTGGTCCATTCTGCTCACAGATCCGATATTAAATGATTCAATCAACCCCCAGCCAAGTTTCATCTACAAAAGACCACAAACGTTATCGCAACACCTTGTCAGGAGTTACATCAACCCTCCGAATGAGAAGAAGCGACAAGAAGGAAGGTTTACAAGGTGTAGGGATTGCAAAGCCTGTAAAGCTTCAATAAAATCCACAGCATCCAGTACAGTCAAGAATTCCTTCATTAATCCCCCAACAGGAAAAGAATATAGAATTGTGGGACAATCATCATGTAACACAAAAGGGGTCATATACTGTCTAAAATGCCCTTGCGAACTCCTATATGTGGGTCGCACTAAAAGGCAATTCAAGATCCGTCTGGCAGAACACCTAAGAAACATAAAGAAAGGACTAATAACTCATAGCGTCTCCTTACATTTCAAGGACAAACACAACTCAGATCCAAATATGCTAGAATTCTGGGTTATTGAGAAAGTTACTGCAAACTGGAGAGAATCGAACCCAGACAACTACTTGGCCAAAAAAGAAACATATTGGATATACGAATTAAACACTATGACCCCCAATGGACTCAATATCGAGATTGATTTCAACTGCTTTTTGGAAAACAAATAACTTCATCCTCTCCTTACACCTAGGATCCCATACATCTTTCCCCCCACCTTCCCCTTATCCATCTTACAAACATGACTCACTTTTCCATCCTTAGTAGAATTCTATATATTCCAAGAAATCGTTTTACATTTAATTTAATTTACACATACTCACAATATCGAAGACCCACTGTCTCTTCATCGTCTTTGTATTATCATCCTTTTATCATTAATTTTAGCCTCTATTATTGTCATCACTACCTCTATTATTCTATATATTATCTCATTATTAACAATATCATTATTTATTAACAATACCATTTTTATCATGATTTTATTATTAATATCTTAGTTCTACATAAAATTTATACCATTTTAGCCAAATATTAAATTTTAGTCTCCATTTTAGCTTAGTCTCTCCCTAAGTTATTTTTCAGATCGGCTTATACTTTGATTTAACCAATAGTGATTAGATAAGGCCTCATGTCTCCTTTGTCCAACAATATTGATTCAGTTTCTGTATTACCATTATTACTATTATCATTTTAATAGAAAATAATACTCTATGTATCATATTCCTTCCTCTTTTATTTATATTTATTTGTTTATTTATATAATTCATTCATTTATTATTGATATATTTATATTTATACTTATATATGCTAATTCTATAATCATTCAGTAAATGTCTAACCATTCCTCCACTTATGCTAACCTGTTACTCAGCATTTCTGGAGATAGTTTTCCTTATACAAACAGAAGCGCTGAGTAATCATCATGTAACAAACCCCGCTCTCTAGAAGCTATGCATAAACACAGACTAACAAATTGTATCCAGCTAAGAAGCAAACGTGTAACAAGCTCCACTAAAATGTATCTAGCTGAGAAGCACATTTGTAATAAGTTTCGCTACAGTGAAGAAAGATGTTTGTAGCAAGTTCCACTACAGTTTAACTCTAATGCATTCATTACTTTGTCAATGAGGTACGCAAACGGAAGTTCACGTGAAGAAATTGATAGCCCATTTGTGGTGAAGAAAACTACACTACCCAGAAAACCCTGCGGGCAATCAGTACTTAACTGACAGCCAGGACACCCGCCCCAACACACCCGGAAGACGGCAGGAGCCGAAACGCGCGTCGGTGGATTCTATCATTCATTTTTAAAAAAGACAGACAGCGGGAAAGACGCATTAACGCGCTCCCGCAGAAGACCAAGGATTTCAAAGCCCCCCTCCCTTCCACTGAACTCCCACAACCTCTCCACCCCCCCTCCACCATCCCACGCTCCCTCTTCACTGGCCGCTGAGGATTGGAATCACTCACTGGAGAGCCACAATCAGCAGAAACAATTACCGGCATTTTCATACAGGAAGTAAAACACCAATACCGGCCTCCAGCACACCATATTGCATTCCGGATCCCGTGCCTTGGAAGATCCTGAAGCCAAGAAGAGGGACTCACTGGCCTCCCCCGTGTCCCCCCCCTCCTACCCCAGTTATCACAAAGACTTTTATCCTTTATTTATTTATTTAATAAATAAACAACGAAGTATTAAAGAAAAGCTTGGGTGATCATTGTGAAACAACCTGGGAGGATCCTGAAGAAGAACCCAGTTGCAACCCACTATCCCTGATTCACGTGAAGTACCCTCAAAGGCCCTGGGCAGGTTGAGTACCCCCGGGCCTCGGCGGTGAGTTACCTTCAAAGTCTCTTACCGCTATAATTAAACCTTAGCCCATCTTTTTAGCCTATTTACATGGTGGATCTCCGTTTTAACATTCCGTTCCCTATGTTTATATATATCTGATTTAATTAATTTAATCAATCGAATTTTTACTGATTATTTTCATTGATTATTATAAATCCTATTTATTGCTTCTAACTACATTTACCGGAAATCTTAGGCTCAGAGCTACTTGCTCTGGTCATAGAAATGTTTCAATTGGATTACACAAAGAAAAATATCCTTTGGTTTTATTGACATATATTAATAATAATTGTGATCATTTATCCGCACCTTAAAGCGCACCTAAAACACATAAATTGTGTTTTACAGATTAGAAGCTAGATTTAATGTGAGAAACCTGGATACATACTATTGTCTTTACTCTAAAGATCTCCTACACAATTAGGAGCATCCAAAAAATCTTTTTCACCAGCCAAGTAATATTTTAGGGCACATCTATCTGTTTTAGGAATTACTAAGTAAAAGGTCTGGGAAAAGAAGGGGTGAAAATGATGGGGTAGAGGAAAAGACATCCCTGCAATTCCTTCTGCCACTAAGGATAAGGATTTTGGTGCTACTGCCAACACTGTGGTCAGCAGTCATGTGCCCAGTCCCAGTAAAAGTAGCACCAGACATTTCCCAAGCCCAGCCATAGTAGTAGCAGCATCCATTCGACCAAGCCCGCTACTGTTAGTAGTAACAGCAGCAGCAATGTACGCAGTAGTAGTAGCAGCAGTAATGTACATGGTAGTAGCAGCATCAGCAAGCCAGAGTTGTTCATTTCCTCCAGTGGGTGTGTTATTTTGGACAATGCATCCATTGTGGACTGGTTGACTCCCTCTTGCTCATCTCAGGAGGAGGAAGACTCTCACAAAGTTACTTTTAGCCAGGTTTCAGTGGATTCTTCCTCCACTACAGCTACACGTCACAGTAAAAGAAGCCTTTCTCTTCCATCATATGTGGCTTTACTGCCCCCCTAGTGGAGCGCCAGCTTTTCTCAGCAGCCCGGTTGCTATGGACAGTGATAAGGAGCATTTGTTTGACGACAGTCAGCCTTTGGAGTGTGTTGCAGAAGTGGTGGAGGTGGAAGCGGTGTCCAAGACACATAGCTGTAGCAGTGGGGGTGGTAGTAGACATGGACATACTGGCAGTTATGAAGCTGGTCGTAGTGTTGGGAGGCAAGTAGACCATGATTAAACATCAGAACAGGGAAATGGTGGGGATCAGGAAGAGGTGTATGATGATAGATGATGATAGATGTAGTTTTGGACAGAAGGAAAGGACATCGTCAGAGCAGTAGAGTACTTCTAGCACTGGCAGCGACAAAGAGCCGAGCCAAGATAGGGTTAGATCATCTGCAAAATAGCACAGGGCTGAGTCTGCTGGTATGGTCCAGGAGACAGTGACAGTCAGGTGATAGTGATGCTGCTTTTGCAGACTCCAGAAAAAAGCCTGCCAGAAGAGGAGCGAAGCAAAGTGTCAAATCTTTTGTACCTTCTCAAAACCTGGCACATTGCCGTATCTGCAAGTAGAAAGTTAGTCGGGACCAGGGCCCAAATCTAGGCCCTATGGCTCTATGTAGGCACTTGGAGTGGCATCACAAGGATGCCTGGGACAATCAAAGTGCCTTTCAAATGCCCCATCAAAACCCTATTGCTCTTGCTGATGCTGCTGCTAATGTTGGTGCAGCTCCTATGACCTGTCATCTGTCTAGTAGCCAGGCCTCATCCACAGGCAGTACAGTCTCAGTCTGGTCATCTTCATCTAGTGCTCCTCCTCCATATCCATAATTCCATAATGAAATCTATATCCACCAGACAACAATATGTGTACAGTCATCTGGTTGTCGTGCTGCTGAACTCACACCTGGCAAAGTTGTTGGTGGTGCAGTCGCTGCCATACCACCTAGGCAAATAATGGGATGAGCCCAGGTGGCGTGTCCCCACTCACCATTTCTTCTCCAACAAGGCTATTCCTGCCTTGCACAGTTACGTGGAAGAGAAAGTGGGGCTGTCTGTGCAACCATCAGTGTGCAGCACAGTGCATGCAACAGTAGATACATGGAGCATTAGCTACGGCCAAGGGCAATACATGTGTGTCATAGCCTACTGGGTCAACCTTGTGCAGCATGATGCTCTGATGCAACAAGGTCAGGCATTAGCAACAATCTCTGCGTTTTAGCCAATCGACTTCAGCTTTGGATACCAGTCACCTATCCTCCTCCACAGGCGGGACACGGCAGGGTATAGCTTACCCTCCTTCTTTATCCTTTTATCACTGCAGGGCGCAGCACTCCCCTGCCGTATTACACATGCTGAGCCTGGGAGAGAAAAGCCACATTGTAGAGGAGTTATTGTCGTGCATGCATGAGGAAATCTCACATTGGCTGTCTCCGCGTCAACTTAGTTTGGGCAGTGGTTGCAGAAAACATTGTGGCTGCTTTGCATCTAGGTCACATGACACATGCCTCATACCAACATATGTTGGTCTGGGGGATGTTCTGGCAATGTTCAGGAGGGTATGTGTTTGTTATAGCCGATCCTATGCCTTCCAACACACTCTCCTAGACTTGCAGCTTCAGAATGGTCAGAAAAGGTGCAAGGCAGAGCCACCAAACTAATAAGAAGAATGCAGGATCTTAGTTATAAGGAAAGATTACAAGAATTAAATCTGTTTAGTCTTTAGAGGAGACGACCGAGGGGGGGCATGATTAACTTGCATAAATAAATGGGCAATACAAAAAATATGGGCAAACACTATTTCGGGTAAAATCCTCTCTAAAGACAAGGGTGCACTCTGGCTAGAAAAAAAGAAATTCAGTCTCCGGAGGCGACAATCGTTTTTTACCATAAGAACTATAAATCTGTGGAATAGCCTCCCACAGAAGCTTGTTACAGCATCAACTGCTGACAGCTTCAAAAAAGGATTAGATTTTTATTTCGAAGAACATAAAATTAAGTTACTATTAAGTTACTATTAATGGTTATCAGTAAAAATAAATAAATAAATAACGTCCCCTACCCTTACACCCTTGGTTGAACTTGATGGACCTATGTCTACCACCCTACATATGCTGGACCGCCTCTACCACCAGCACAAAGCAGTGAATGATTTCTTCATGCAGAAAACGAACAACTTTTCCAGGCAGTGTGATTTTCAGCTCCGGCATTGGCGGGTGATCAAAAACGCGCGTTGTGTACTGAGGCCTTTTCAAGAGCCGACAAGATTTGTCATGCTCATGGCCATGAGGAGGATGGAGGAAGGATCCGGTCTGTCTCCTGGTTCTTTGGATCTACAAGAAGAGGTGGAGGAGGAGGAAAGCTGACCCCAGGAGGTGAATTTGGAGATGGAAACAACCAACTTATCACAGGAAGGGATGGGGAGAAGGCAGCCTTCAAAATGGTGATGACAATGATAACGATGAACAAACATGGCATTATGGAGCGGAGCTAGAACCAACGGGGCCCTCGGAAATGCTGGTGAGCATGACAAGCTGTGTGCTCGGTTGCATGCGCTGTGACACCCACATTGTTAGCATGAAGCAAAAAGAAGAGTACTCTTTTAGACCCTCGGTATGAATCTGAAATGAGGGAATGTTTTACACCTTGCAAGAGCAAGGCAAAAATTACCGAGTGAAGACATGCAGCTAGTTAGCCATGGCTTTCAAACAGCAGACACCTGCTGCAAACATGTCTCACCAAGTGTCTGCTGTCAGGCCCCATGGGACACCCGCCTTCAGGTGACTCCTGATTGCCGAGACACTGGTTACACCTTACCGGACATGGTTGCGCCCAGAATTTTAGTAGCACAAAGGATGCGGACTTACAGGGTGAAGGCAGATGAACCAGGGACAATGCTGGGCAGAAGTCGGGCTGGCTGAGGTCATACACAGGAATGACAGTCCTGTCAATTCAGGGGATACACAGGAGAATGGTCAAGGGTCAAGCCGGGTTGTCAGAGGGTTTATGATACAGATGAGTAGACAAGCTCGAGGTCAGGCAGGCAGGCGTTGGTCCAGGCAGCAATCAGAGGAGGGTCAAACAAAGCAAAAGTTGGCAACAGGTTATCAGAATTCAGCTAATAGTGGTACAATAACACCCAGCAAAAGCAAAAAAGCAAAAGCTACAACGGGCAATGCAGGCCTGGTTTTATGTGGTCATCGGCCAAACAGGACAGGAAGCCAGAGACTTCTGCCCAACTTATCCCTAGCAATACCTGTGGGAAGCTGACCTGCAAAACATGACCATAAAAGGAGACAGCACGCCTAAAGGTATGCTGGGGGCATTAGCAGCAAGCACACTTCAGAATATGATGTACAAGTTTTTACATCCCATAAGCCCACACATTATAATGGAAGGGATGTTCATCATCAGCAAAACCACCTCCACCTGAACAGCCAGGTGCACTCCTACCTCGACTGTGCCCTTTCTTCAGGAGATACACTGAGCTCAGACCCCTTGAACTTCCGGGTGAGCAGATTGGACCATTGGCCAGCGCTAGCACAGTTTGCCATGGGGGTCCTGTCTTGTCCCCCCTCAAGCGTAGCAACGGAAAGAGTTTTCAGTGTGGCAGGTGGTGTCGTCACCCCTAAGCGGACAAGGTTATCCACCAAAAGCATTGAAAACATTTTGTAAAAAAAAGCATGGATAGGTGACGATTTTAAAACCCCTGTGCCTGATGCCACTGATTAGCATGCCACTACTACCACCAACAGCACCTCCACTGCCACCCTCTGCCACTACTAGGCCTACACAAGCGCAGGTAAAAAGAGTGCCATTGTTTGGTCTTCTTCAACTAACTTAAGTCAAGCTGCCAATCTCGCTGCTACCGTCTTAAAAATGGGATCAGTTTTTGGGGGATTGCCCGCTTCTGCCAGCCCTACACAACCACCACAGGTCTCCTGTCCTTCCTAGTCTTTCAGTACTGCTAATGCAACTACTACCACCAACACCTCTGCTGTCACCCTCTGCTACTACTAGGCCTACACAACTGCAGATCTATGCCATAATGCACAAAATGGGCATTGTGGTAAAGTGTTTGGAGAAGTCCTGGGTGGAGTATATTTTTCCCCTACAGTGCTGTATAGAGCACGATCCATGTCAGGATTTCAGAACCCTGGTCACATTCCTCACTCCTAGGTTTCTTCTGATCTCAGGCCTTGCACACCTGGTCAGATTGATTTCAGGAAGGAGCCTGAATAAAAGGCTCCCACTGAGCCAGTCAGTGGTCTTTGACCAGCCTGATGGAGGGAGCTCAGGCTGAACTGCATATTGTGTGAATAACAATACTGGACTATTAAGCCGGAGGACTTGGCTTCTGCGCCCCACTCTTGGACCATTGGGGGTGAGAAGCGGCGGGCTGGTTTGGCCTGCAACCTGGATTGGACTTTCCTTTGACCCACAGCTTGCTGGAATCCCCAGCCCTGGATTTACCTTTATTTGGTGATGTAACCATTTGTTTTGATTTTCTGCATTGACGCTGCAACCTATGAATGGAGAAGTATTATTTCATTTGGATACTTTCATTTTTTTCTGAAATAAATCTGCTTTGCCGAGAGAGAACTGTTGTCTGTGTCACTACCGTTCGCCCCCAATATCCCACAGTTGGTGGAGGATGCGGGCATGGTGACTGTTGCTGGGGGCAAAGGAGTGACAACACGCTGCATTTAATAGTTAATGTCCTGGGTGAAGGCCGTCACCAAGATATCTCACATGGAGTAGGTGATAAAACACCTAATACAAGCTGACCTCCAACATGAGCAGGCCCTGGCACAACAGCAGCGAGCACAGGAGCAGGCCCTGGCACAACAGCAGCGAGCACAGGAGCAGGCCCTGGCACAACAGCAGCAGGCCCTGGCACAACAGTTCCAAATGCAGCAGCAGACCGTGGCTAACCAGCAGGAGACAAATCGCCCGTTGATTGAACAGATGGCCGCGCTTAGAGAGACTGTTGGTGCCAAAGTTTCACATCCAGAGAGAAGCCCGGTTGAGACGGAGGGGGAAGAAGAACCGTTCAGCGGGTTTTACAAAAGATGACCCCGGACGACGATGTCGAAGCCTACCTCACAGTGTTTCAGCGCGTGGCCGAGAGAGAACAGCTGCCAGTAGCGGAATGGGCCGACGTAATTGCGCCGTTCTTAATGGGTGAGCCGCAAAAGGCATATTTTGACTTAAGGGAGCAGGATGTACGGGACTATGCTAAGCTTAAACAGGAGATCCTTGCTCGCCTGGGAGTCACGCCAGCGGTTCGGGCAAGGCGAATACATAACTGGACTTTTGCCGTTGATAAGCCTGCCTGGTCGCAGTTGTATGACCTAATACATCTCGTCCAAAAGTGGTTGGAGCCAGAGCGTTCAACCCCTGCACAGATTATCGAGAAAATCGTGGTGGACCGCTTCTTTTGGTCCCTGCCGCCAAAGCTTCAACGGTGGGTGGGACAAGGCGACCCGCGGAGTGCGGAGCAGCTGGTTAACTTGGTTGAACGTTTTATTGCGACGGAGGACTACCTACGGGGTGCCCCTACTACACCAGCATCCTCCAAGACCCACAAACCTGTGACAACGACGGTAAGCAGGTTCCCCCTGGAGGTGTATGGAAGGGTGAAAAAGGGCCCAGGACTGACCCTGACCCCCAGAGGCCCCCCAATCCTAGGGAGGACACCCGGGCATGGAGACTTCAGGGTCCCCAGTGTTGGAGGTGCCACGAGTGGGGGCACATAGCCGTGGATTGCCCCCTTGGCCCTGAGCCTATGGAGTGTGGCGCTGGCCGCAGAAGATCCCTGTTTGTGGAACCAGCATGTACCACGGTTTTGCGGTTAGAGACCGAGCCCCATATTGTGTTGATGGGAGTGAATGGGTGCCCAGTGAAGGCGCTGTTGGACTCAGGTAGCCTGGTAACCTTGGTCCGGGCCAACCTTGTGGGTGGAGGTTATATACCAAATAAAAATGTGAGCGTGCTTTGCATCCATGGGGATATCGTGGCTTACCCTGTAGCCGTGGGTAAGTTTGAGACCCCCGCTGGAACACTAAAATATGAAGCAGGCGTAGTAGAACGCCTTATGTACCAAGTAATTGTTGGCCGGGATTTTCCCTTGTTCTGGGAGTTGTGGGAAAGGGGAAACGTTTCTTCCGGTAGCGAAGTATCTCCGGCAGAACCGGTGACCCTCCCTGTTGAGCCGGCTGAACTATCTAGTAGAGACAATAGGCCCCATGAGGTACCTAGTGAAGAAATGGGAATATCTGAATTATGCAGTAATGACTGGTTTCCCCTACAGGTGTTAGCAGGCGAGGATGATGAGGATTCTCTGCCTGATCAGCGGGTCTTAGACCTAGAGGTGGCTCAGGGTAATTTTGGGTCTGAGCAATTAAGAGACCCCACCCTGGAGACTGCAAGAGGTAATGTCACAGTGCTGAACGGAGTGCCTCAGGAAACAGAAGCTGACTTTGCCATGAGTGGGGATCTGTTATATCGGGTCTCCAAAATTAACAATGAAGTTGTGGAACAGCTTCTGGTACCTAAGCCATATTGTCGCATGGTGCTGGAGATCGCCCATAGTCATGTGCTTGGAGGGCATTTGGGGATTAATAAGACCCAGGAAAGAGTTCTCCAGAGGTTTTACTGGCCTGGGGTGTATGAGGAAATAAAAAGATACTGCGAGTCCTGCCCTACGTGCCAGTTAAGTGCCCCAACGTCACATTTCCGGAGCCCCTTGGTACCACTTCCCATTATCGAGGCCCCCTTTTGAGAGAATTGCCATGGATTTGGTGGGGCCTATTGTGAAGTCAGCCCGAGGACACCAATATATATTAGTGGTACTAGATTATGCTACCCGCTACCCGGAAGCAGTACCACTAAGAAATATGGCGTCCAAAAATATTGCTAAGGAGCTGTTTCTTATGTTCTCTCGGTTAGGAATACCAAAGGAAATTCTAACCGATCAGGGCACGCCCTTCATGTGAAGGAACTGTGCAAGCTGTTTAAGATTACCCATCTCCGCACCTCAGTGTACCATCCTCAAACAGATGGCTTGGTAGAGAGATTTAATAAAACCCTTAAGCACATACTAAAGAAAGTTGTAGAATGGGATGGCCGTGATTGGGACTGTTTGTTGCCGTATCTCATGTTTTCCATACGGGAGGTTCCCCAGGTGTCTACAGGGTTTTCACCGTTTGAACTGGTGTATAGTAGGCATCCCCGGGGTTTGCTAGATATTGCCAAGGAAACCTGAGAGACTGAGGCCACCCCATACAAGAGTATAATTGAGCATGTAGCTCAGATGCAGGACCGTATAGAAAATGTAATGCCGATAATAAAGGAGCATATGCAAAGGGCTCAGGCGGCCCAGAGCAGGATATATAACAGATCGGCCAGGGTGAGGGCCTTTAATCCTGGGGACCTGGTCCTGGTATTAGTGCCCACAGTTGAAAGTAAATTTCTGGCAAAGTGGCAGGGTCCCTATGAGGTTGTAGAGAAGGTGAGTGAGGTTGCCCTATCAGATTTACCATGTGAACCTGATTAAGGCGTGGAAAGATCGTGAAGCTTTGGTAGTTGCCCCGGCTAGAGTTAAAGAGGCGGTACAGACCATTCCCCTAGTCAAGATAGGTGAGTCTTTGTCAGGTCATCAAACGCAGGAGGTTAGGGAATTTCTACAAGGAAATAGAGACAAGTTTTCGGACCTGCCGGGCCGAATGCATTTAATAAAGCATCAGATTAAAACTGAACCCTACACTAAGGTAAACCTAAAGCTGTACAGGATTCCTGAAGCACGGAGAGAGGCGATCTCCTCTGAAATAAAACGCATGTTAGAGTTGGGCATCATTGAGGAGTCTGCTAGTGCCTGGTCCAGTCCCATTGTCTTAATACCAAAGCCTAATGGGACCTGGAGATTCTGTAATGACTTCAGAAAACTCAATGAGGTCTCAAAGTTTGATGCGTATCCCATGCCCTGAGTAGATGAATTGATTGAAAAGCTTGGGAGGGCAAGATACATTACAACCCTGGATCTCACAAAAGGGTATTGGCAGATACCTTTGGCTGAGGACGCTAAAGAAAAGACCGCGTTTGCCACCCCAGAAGGGCTGTTTCACTATCTGGTTATGCCGTTTGGGTTACATGGGGCCCCTGCTACCTTTCAGAGGCTGATGGACGTGATCTTGAGGCCACATCGGAATTATGCCGCTGCTTACCTAGACGATGTGGTCATCTTTTCGTCTGATTGGAAGAGTCACCTCTGCAAGGTACAGGCCGTCCTAGACTCTATCAGTAATGCTGGCTTAACCATAAACCCTGAGAAGTGTGCAGTGGGTCTGGAGGAGGCAAAATACCTGGGCTATGTCATTGGTAGAGGGCTGGTTAAGCCCCAGATTAATAAGGTGGAGGCAATACAAAACTGGCCCAGACCCCTTACAAAAAAAACAAGTGAGAGCCTTCCTAGGTATAACCGGCTACTACCGTCGGTTTGTGCCCAATTTTGCGTCAATGGCTACCCCGTTAACTGACTTAACAAAGGGGGGTAAGTCAGTAATGGTGGAATGGACCCCAGAGACAGAAAAGGCTTTTCAAAGCCTAAAATCTGCCCTGTGTAAACAGCCTGTTCTGGTGTCCCCAGATTTCAGCAAACAATTCTTGGTACAGACGGATGCGTCTGATTCAGGTTTGGGTGCAGTTCTGTCACAAGAGGTGAATGGGGAAGAGCACCCAGTATTGTACCTGAGCCGGAAGCTGACTCCGGCAGAGAAAAACTACGCGATAGTGGAAAGAGAGTGTCTCGCTGTTAAGTGGGGGTTAGAGGCCCTAAAATATTATTTGTTGGGTCGAGAATTTGTCCTAATGACAGATCATGCGCCGCTGACCTGGATGAAGCAAAATAAGGAGAGAAATGCAAGGGTCACTCGATGGTTTCTCTCCTTACAAAACTTTAAATTTAAAGTAGAACATAGACCGGGGAAGTTACAGGGGAATGCGGATGCTTTGTCCTGAGTCTATTGTGTGACCAGTAAGGATTGTCAGACCTCGGGTCTGAAGAAGAGGGGGAGGGATATGTGGTAAAGTGTGTAGAGAAGTCCTGGATGGAGTATATTTTTCCCCTACAGTGCTGTATAGAGCACGATCCATGTCAGGATTTCAGAACCCTGGTCACATTCCCCACTCCTAGGTTTCTTCTGGTCTCAGGCCTTGCACACCTGGTCAGATTGATTTCAGGAAGGAGCCTGAATAAAAGGCTCCCACTGAGCCAGTCAGTGGTCTTTGACCAGCCTGATGGAGGGAGCTCAGGCTGAACTGCATATTGTGTGAATAACAATTTTGGACTATTAAGCCGGAGGACTTGGCTTCTGTGCCCCACTCTTGGACCATTGGGGGTGAGAAGCGGTGGGCTGGTTTGCCCTGCAACCTGGATTGGACTTTTCTTTGACCCACAGCTTGCTGGAATCCCCATCCCTGGATTTACCTTTATTTGGTGATGTAACCATTTGTTTTGATTTTCTGCATTGACGCTGCAACCTATGAATGGAGAAGTATTATTTCATTTGAATACTTTCATTTTTTTCTGAAATAAATCTGCTTTGCCGAGAGAGAACTGTTGTCACTACCATTCGCCTCCAATATCCCACAGTATATTTACATTTACTTAAAAATTATAAATTTATAAATACTTGTAAATAAATTACTTCTTTTTACTTTGCTGGAACGCAAACTCTGTTGCTTCTCCCCATTTTTTATTCAAATGCCAATTAGTCCACTAAAACATGTTTTTATACAGTCTTAGGTAACTTCAGAATCTTATAAAGGACTTTTAGGGCCATCAGCCATTGTTTTCCATGCATTTTAGTTGGAACTAGCTTCAGAAAAGTTTGGCGAGCCACCAAGCCAAACTTTTGAAAAGTTTGCTAATCTCTATATATTACTACTTCAGGTGAACTGGTATAAGGGTCCAGACCTCTATACTAGTCCACATGGTAGGGGGCCACCAGTATCCTGTGTTTCGGGCCTCTCCCCCGGGGCCTCACCTCTTCCTGGTCCTATGATGCATGCGCAGCCGCTCGTCCAATCGGCGCACTCGGAGCCGCTGACATCACATTGCCTAAGCCTTCGTCTAAGGACAGTGGCTCCGATCGCGCTGGCGGCCGCCTCTCCCGCTTCCCTCTAACAGGGAGCGTGCGTGCGCAGGCCATTCACAAATGCCTGGTGCGGGCACGCTCCCTGCTTGAGGGATAGTGGGGATGCGGCCACGACGTATGCGCCGTTGGACCGGGAAGCAAGATAAGTGTATGGGGCAACCTGGGGGGGTTTCACAGATTGGGGCATCAAGGTTTTGGATGCCCAGGGGGGAGGGAATCGATGGGGTGGGTGGTGGGTTTTGGTCCACTTTCATACCCTGCCAGAGAAGAAAGATGCTGAGCAGAGGAAAGAAAGACGCTGAGCAGAGGAAAGAAAGTGTCAAATTAGATAAAATGTATTTTATGTTATTTTGTTTTTACTTGGGGAAAACTGGTAAGGGGTCCAGGGGACCACTATACCAGTTCACAGGGTCATGGGGCCAGCATGTCACCCGCCGGCACTGGCACTGTAATATCAAAGGGCATAAGGGTTGGTATATTGGCAGGATCATGGGCTGGCCAGCCAGCTTCTGAGCACCCGGCTACTGATCACTATGCCTAGCGCTTGGGCAAGCTGGCTCTGGGATAGGAAGACATTTTTTATTTTTTTTTCATTTTCAACTAATAAAATAAAACAATTAAAAAGGGTATTTTTCATTGAAAATAACAGGTTTTTCTTGTCTGCTCTGAGCAGGTGAGAAATGCTGGCACCAAAAAACTCGATCCCAGTTAAAAACACTCCTTGAATCAAACAAGTTTACAATTTTTGAGTGAATTTTTATGTGGTTTCTTGAAAAAAAGGAAAATGCTCTAAATTAAAAGACTGTCTGCTGAATCAGGAGAGAGAAGGATAGAACCAGTTTTTCCCACCTAAAACCGGTGCTGAATTTACCTTATTGTCTTTTCTTTAATTACATTTTTCTCTTGTGTATTTTGTACTTGATGAGAATAGAAAAGCACTTCACAAAAAAGTGAAGCCAGAAGCCATTTGGCCAAAGGTTGTAAACTATTGTCATTGTCCAATTGAGTTAAAATTCATAGTTAAAACTGTTTACTCAACTTCCACAGTGGCCTGCTGGGTTTCAATTTAGTTTTTTCCAGCCTCATTGAGGGCTTGCCTCCTCTCCTTCCCTCTGTGCATGGTCCATCAATCCTGGCTTTCATCATGGACAACGGACCACCCCCGTCAATTACAAACTGCTAATGAGTGACTCCCCTTCTGCCCAGCTACTCCCACAGTTTCTCCCTCCCTGCTCGACCACTGGCTGTGAACATGTAGTGCATTAGCATATATACAGGCTTACTGCCCACGCATATGCAGATAACACAGGACCTTTGACTCAGCTGCACAGCTAGCTGAAATGTCTGAAGCACCCCAGAAATTGAGAACAATATGATAATAAAAGGTTATTCATGAAAATAAGCCTCATTTTAAAAGAAAAGAAAATGTGGCCCTGATAAGGAACTTGAGAGCAATATAATAGTGCCATTTATTAGCCTGTCTGGACATTGACCTTTCACACCCGAAGTTGAATGGCATTAAAGTATTTGAGGGGAAAATCATAGCCCCCCTCCCCCTGTGGTTATTGGCCCAGTATACCAGGTGTCAGGTCTGGAGTTCCTCCTCAACATGGAAGCCTGTTTCTGTCTTGTATAGACCTTGCCTGTCTCCACTTCCTGCTGTATGCTGCTCCACCAGCAGGTGGCCCTCTGCTGCAAAGGTGCTGGTGATTAGCCACGGGTTACTGCTTTCCCTTTCTCAGCCTTGCATCCGCCTTTGGTCTTTGGGCTTTCACTGGATCCCTAAGCATGTATATTTCCTGACACCACCTGTGTATATGTACAGCAACCTGAGTGTGTTTATGTTTACATATATTTCTGCACAGCAGCCATAGCACGCAGTGTTCACCTGTATTCTTGTACAGTAATTTAGCACGTGTATGTTATTATGTCCACTCGTGTATTTGTACAGCAGCCTGGTTGGTGTGTGCTATATATATTTATTTCTGTTTTTCACAATTAAATACAGTTTGCCACATATCCACCTCTGTCTCACAGCTCTCAATTACTGGTCATTCTATAATAGGGTATTTCTCTGCAGATTTGTGGGGACAATCATGTGGGGTCCTTGGGACCTTTTACCAGTTTGCAAGCAGTGTAGGGTTAAACAAAAACATAACCCTGAACACAGTCGCTCAATCGCAGAAGATTTGTATGGTTGGTTGCTCCTTGAGCAAACAGCCATTTGATCTGCTTGGCATAAGGCAAGAGAAAGATTTTCAAGTTGGTACTTTGCAAAGAAGGTTTGTTCACAAGACGGTTATAAACAACTTAACCAATGACATGGGCCGATACCCCTGAATAAACAGGCTTACAAAGGCTCCTTTTTCCAACTTGAACATTTCTCCTGCATTTGCCCCTTCCTCTCACCTGATACCACCAAAATCCTAGTGCATGCTGTCATCATATCCCAACTAGACTACTACAAGACCCTTGTGGTCTGCCAACAAACAGACTGGCACCCCTAATCTACTCTCAACTCTGCTGCTCGACTCATTCTCCTCTCCTCTTGTTTATCTAGTGCTGCTCCTCCATGTCAGTCCTTCCACTTTTCAGCAATTCAATTTTATATTCTAACCTTAACTTACACAATATTTGCTCTGCCCACATCTCCTTCCATCCTCAACCTTAATCACTGCAAAACCAACACATTCACCCCATCCATGAGCCTATCACGTGCCCTAAAAGCCTGGCTGCCCTAACCACTTCAAAAAGAAATACCCATGCAGTAAAATCTCCACCAGCCTGCAATAAATCTTACAATCTGTCTAAATTTGTTAAAAACAGAGAGGTTTTTGCTGCACACATTTGAAAATGCACGGGAAGCTGCAGGGCCATGTCACAGCACATCTTTTTTTCTGCAGTTCTACTCTAAATTGTGCACGTTTCCCCATTTTTGGGACCTACACAGTTGTGGCCTTGAGGTAAGGAAGTGGCCTTGTGACTAGAGGGTGGCAGGTCCCTGAACTAACAGGTTGCTGCAATCCTTCGTTAGACTTTGAGAACAGCAAAGGCTATGCTGCTTTCCAAGCTGGACCAGCAGATGGCCCCCACCACTGAAAAATTCAGGACAGGTGAATTATATGGGAGTTGCACACTGGCACATGAACACAGGGGGAAGAGGGGATTGGCTGCTTTGGCTTTTAGGCACCAGTGCTGCACAGATATCTTGAGCAACTGAGTGATATTACTGTGCAGCATTTTGGGAACAGTAGAATGGGAAGGAAGTCTGCACTAGACCACCTTCTTCCCCGGGCCCAGCATCTCTGTCTCTATTATATGTTTGCCACTGTCTCCTCAGGAGGTAGCACTAGCTGTTGCACTAGTTATATTCTCTGTGACAGGGGTGTTTAGCAGATTTAAGGCACTATGATTGCAGCAATGATGAACTGCAAACCTTTGCTAAGTGGTTAGCTTTTTCGCAGTTGTGGTAGGTTACGCCCTTTGCTAGTCAATTTTGTTGGTGAGGATAACAATCTTCACAGTTATAGCAGGTTCCAGTCATTTTCAGCTGTTCTTGCATGTCAGTGCTCTCTAGCAGATTAGGCTAATTAAATAGGAACATTTCTAAAAGACTCCAGGGAGGCCGTTTTCAACCCATCACTTGGGCATCCCTACATAGCCAGCGATCCCATGGTGCATGTGTGCCAAAGCCTCATCCCCACTGACCTCTGGCTTGGTTACATGGGATCTGCATAGTAAAAATGAATGGAGAGTGCCGCATGCATCGTCATATCGCTTGAAATGTGATCCCCAGGGAAACACACATCAGGGCATTTCAAATTGTGATGTCCAACTGGTGAGGAGAGTCCCGGGTGTTCCTGCTGAAAATCTCTACCAGTTTTGCCACAATCATTGTGCACCCCTGTATAATTTGCATCTTGATAGCTTTAACTGTGTCAGGTAATTCAGTGTAGCAACACAATAGATTTCAAACTCAGCATTTGTATTTAGGAAAAAAAATATTGTTCATAGTCACTGGTCTCTCCTGTGTCGGGCAGAGTAGTGTAAATATCACGCTCTCCATAATAATTGCTTTATTTATGCCATTGGTAGTAATGTTCAGAGTTGGCAGAAAGATCTCAAAGTGTTTTAGTTTTTTGTCCAGAATGGTGCACATCCAAAGCAGAATATGAGAGTAAGCAGGCCATGCGTTCTGCTGTAGTGTCCTGTACTCAGTTTTCTCTACTGTGAAATACATTTGGCTGATGCTTGTTAATCCTTGTCGCCAGGGGTTGTATAGCTCTTTATTCTATGCTTGATGTCTGACTCTGGCTGAAGCTCACCCCCTCCATACCTTACTGTTGCCAGGTAGATCATGCAAACAGCTCACTAGAGAAATACAAGTAATATCACACCAAGGAGATTATGTTGCTTTTTCTTATAAAGAAGTCAACTATTCCTATGGTGGGCTGGAGCCCCTCATTAAAGAAATCACGGGGACATAAATAAAGAATGTTGGCTCAATATAACAGAAGGTTGCTGGTGGGATGTTTCTTTTGCTGGTTTAGAAGACAATGGGGAATAAACACAATCCATCTACCTACTCTTTCTCAAACTCTAGAGATAAGGCTTGCTTTCAAGGGAAGCAACTGTGGCTAGTAAGGTGAAATCTACTTCAAAGCCATGTCTGTCTGAAGGGGTGTCTCCACCCTTTTAAATGTGAGGGGGGGGTGCTTCTTGAAGTTCATGGGGATGTCAGAAGACTGTGAAGCAGGGTTAGGATATCAGGGTACAAGTTAGTTTTTTCCCCGGATCCCTTTTTTCTCTCCAAATTTCAGGGGCCTCCTTATGAGGTGACTTCCTTTCTAGACGTGGTAAGACGTTTACAGCAGTTGCAGATAACTGTGTCAGTATTGCCACAGGGATGTGACTATGGATTGTATTCCAGATTGTTTGTGGTGCCCCAAAAAGAATGGAACAATGTGTACAATCCTGGATATTTTTTTTTAAATAATAAATCTTTATTGAAGCCAACCAGATCGTCAGGGCACACAGAAAAGGTTTTTGCATGAATCCAAAAACTTAGGTTTACATGGACAGTGATACAAGACACTCAAGTATGAACAAAATATTCAGCATTTTACAGACTGACTCGTGCCATCTTTCCTTGTATGTCCTTCACTTCCAAGTCTCGCACTCCCCCCCTCTCAAAGGGGGAGAGTGAGCACGTGCTCCCTCTTTTCCAGCAGGCAACATTTTTATAAGAACATCCTAAAGGGGGAGGGGAAAACTGGGATAAATTAGGGAGAGAATAGAAACAACCTTGGGGGGAGGGAGGGGGTGGACCCACCGCCTAGTCAGTGGGCCACCCCCCCGACACCACTGGGGCCCACCCGTGCCAGGGATGAAAGCCCCCCGGCCTTCCCCCGGATAGAGGGGGGGCGCTGCAGGGCCCGGCCAACCCCCCCACCACAATGGAGGGGAACGCCCATGACCCAGTGGAAGAGAGGCGCCCAGCAGGAGCGGGGGGGAGGGAGGCAAGTAGGGAGAGGGCAGAGGAAGGGGGGCCCTGGATCTGGCACCCGGCATCTCCATGCTATTCAGGCAGGTCCAAGTGCTGCCTTACCCTCGTCTGACTCCAAACAGATTCCAAAGGGTCCAAATTCGTCTGTGGCTCTCCTCCGTTCATCTCAGAGAGGCTGTAAGGTCCTCCATGCGTCTGATCTCCTCCACTCTCCATATCCATTACCCCACAGAAGGCGGCATACAGTCTCTCCATCGCGCCAGGACACAGGCCCTTGTGGCATTTATTAGGTGGATCATCAGGGATTTCTTGTACTTCCCTACTGCCCGTACCGTCGCATGGACTCTGGGGTGAGGGAGACAGGCACTCCAGTTATCTTCTGGATCCATTTTTCAAACTCTTTCCAGAAGCTTCTAACTCCCTTGCACGCCCAAAAAATATGCAGTAGTATGCCTTGGACCTTCTCAGATCTCCAGCAGAGAGGGGAGACAGACGGGCAAAACCGGTTGATTTCCTGGGGAGTCCTGTACCAGGGGTTTAAATCCCGCTTCCTGGTATTGATTGCTGACTGATGCCTGTTGGAACAGAATCTGGGTTGGAGAGAAGTACACATCGAGATGTCTTTCTCATGCCTCGACAAATCTCGGTACAAAGATCTCCCTTGGGTCCACCATGAGCTGATAAATGAGGGATAGTGAGCCCTTGATCTGGCTCTGTGGCAGTGCAGAACTTTTCAAAGGGTGTCAGCTCTCTACAGTACTCTCTCGGGGGGGTCAAGTTTCCGAAAGAATTGGACAATCTGTAATGCCCTCCAGTGTATCAGCCGAGGAGAGTCTCCCTCTGCCATTAGTTTCTGTAGGGATTTCCACTGCAAGTCTTTTAGAAAATCACGTACATTTTTAGAAAATCGCGTACATCTCCTCTTACAACCGTTCTCCGCCTCCCAAATCTCGCATCGAGCTGACTTGGTAGGAGTCCAAAACATGTCTGATCGGGGAGGGGGATGGAGCAATATTTCCCATTCAGGGGAATATCTTGCCCATACTCTAAGCGTAGGTCCAATCGTTGGGTGCGACTTGAGTGCGTTGGGGATAACTCCCCCCAATCCTGGATCTTAAGTGTATATATACATTGATTTCATATGGAATCTCTCAGGTCAGCTCTGGCCTCCCCATCACAGGGAGATATTTTTGCCACAATGAATATCCTACATGTTCAAATGTACTCACTGAGTGTTTCTAAGCTTTATGGTAGATATTTCCAGTTTGTGGCCCTACCAATCACCCTAGCAACAAGCTGTTAACCAAGTTGATGATGACAGTTATGGAGACTTTCAAGAGACAAAAGATTACTTGGTTAACCTGTTGGTGAAAGATTTGTTACTACTGGAGATGAAATGTAGAGAGTCATCAGTTGTTACAACTTTAGAATGATTTTGTTGAATTGCAAGCAGTTTGGGGACATCTGTACAGATCTAAAGCCATCTCATTCATATTCAACAGTAGATTTTATGATTAAAACAACCTACCTTTTGTAGGTGCATGCAACCTTCATATAGCTTCTACCCAGGTAGCTCCCTTTGCCACATTCCATATCAGTCAATTACAGCTGACTAATCTTTTGGTCTCTTTAGCCTCCCTATATTATATCTCTCCACATGGGTCTCTCCACATGGTGTCTTGTGACAACAGTTGACAACCAGATGATGTTTCCTTTTGGTTTAGTGAATGATGCACACTGGAAGACCTCACAGTTCAGGGGATTTTGTCCCCCAAGGACACTTGGTTGTCTGTCTACTAATGTTCTGGAACTGAGAGCAGTGTTGTCGCTGACCAAAGGGTCTGCAGGGGTTGTATTCAGACAATGCTGCAGCAGGATATACCAATTGTCAGGGCCACGGGGAGCAGTACAGTTATGAAGGAAGCAAGTCTCAATTTATTCTGGGTGGAACCCATTTCCCACTGTGGTTGGCAGTCCATATTCCACAATCCAGCTCAGAATACTATATTTCATCTGCTACAATGAATTTACCAAATCATTCACAACTACAGATTGACCAAAATGGCTGTGGTATTCAGAAGTGGCCAACCTGAAAAATGGATGGCCTTTTGCAACTTCTTTTACAGTCAGGACTACTTTCATAAGGCTCAATTGTAGCACCTCAGTTTAAACTCAGTGGCGTTTACAGTGTGGCTGTTGAAACCAGCATCTCTAGAAAGAGCATTTCTCAGGGAGCGATTCATGTTGCGCTGCAAGCTGTTACATTCAAGATTTACCCTAAACACTGAAAGTCTTTGCAGGTGGTGTGAGCAACGACTGTTCTCAAACCATTCTCTGTCAATCTTATTTTGATGTTGTCTATGATACAGACAACTTCTTTAAAACTACTGCCCGTGGTCTCCCTTTTACCCAAGAGGTAGGCTTTTTAGTAGTTATGACTAACTCAGGAGAGTTGAACTGGAAGTGTTGGCAGTTAAATCTTATGCCCTTGTAATTTATTAAGATTTGCCTTTGTGTGTTGTCTCAGCTTTTCACATAAATGAGCAGCTGGTATTTCAATATTTATCAGAACCCTTCTGATCCAAAGGAAAAGGCTTTACCCTTGCTGATGTAGTCAAAGCAGTCAAATTCTATTTAAAGGACAACTCTGATTTGCCAGGTCTCCTGGCATTGGGCTGAATATATTTTCATTGCAGACACTGCCTCTCAGCTGATAAATCTGTTAAATTCTCCTACTGCAGCTGGCCCATTTTTGTGATACATTGCAACAATTTTTTAACCCTTTAAGTGCCAGCCTTCCTAGAATTTTTTTCACCCTTTGTTGCCAGACCACGTTTCACTATTTTGCGCTACGCTATGTTCAACCTTGATTTTTGAAGGGATTTCCAGGGATTTTCCAGGAAAATTATATATTGCTTTTTTCAGCAGTGTCTGAGCTTCAACATGCAATGTCTTGTTTGGCCTTTTTTTTGTGTATTCTCAATACTTTTGGGTGAAATATGTGCAAATTTGTAGTGTATTTTGTAATAAAAAATGTAAGTTTGTCAATAAAATCTTATTGCGTGTGAAACCCCAATTTCTCCCTCCCAAACTGAAACAGCGCTTTAGGAGATTTTCAGATAAAATACAACTATGTTACACGCTAAGCGCACCTTGCAGTTTTTCCAGAAAAACAACCCTTTACATTTGAAATACCCCCCACAAACTATATATTCTCTGGAAGTACACACCTCAAGCTTTCTAGGAGTACCAGGCTTGTTGACATGGAGCTCAGTTTTCTGGAAGTAATCCCTCAATCAATTCTTTGGTTTCACAGAGTTTCCCTGAAAAAGAATAAAAAAGAATAATCAAAGCCACATTTTCCTAAAAAAAACTATATGCAAACAAGAAAAAGCAAGTAAAATCTGAAAAAGCAACATCCCCCGAACAGAACGGTACCCAACATGCATAGGTAGTGTCAAGGGAAGAGTTGCCAAACACCCCAAAGTAAAGCATGTGCAGAACGGTAATTTTACTTGAAATTTTCAGCTCTGCTGACAAAGTGCGCACTTTGCAAATGTAAGCAACCCTTTACATTTGGAATATCCCCTATAAACCATATATTCCCTGAAAGTACACATGTTAAGCTTTCTAAGCGTACTGAGCTTGTTGTAGTGGGCTCAACTTTCTGGAAGTAATCCCTTGAAGAATTCTTAGGTTGCACAGAGTTTCCCTAAAAAAAATTATAAAAAAGCAGAATAAAAAACATGTTTTCCTAAAATATCAATATGCAAGCAAGAAAAAACAAGCTAAATCTGAAAGCGCAAGGTCCCCCAAGCAGCACAATACCCAACATGCATAGGTACTATTAACCATTTTAATTGCCAGCCTACTTGAAGTTTTGTCACCCTCTGATTTTTGCTGGAATTTCCAGAAAAAATTATATACATATTTTTTGCAGCAGAGTTTAGGCTTTAACATGAAATGTCTTGTTTGTCATTTTTCTACTGTTTTTAAATATTTTTGCGTAAAAAAACAAAAAAATAAATAAAATAATATTTTTTTAGACAATTTTATTAATGAAAACCATATTGCATGGGATAGCCCCATTTCTCCCGACGGTACCACATATGTATCGGTAGCCCCCCCCCATTCTTGCCCTGGAGACCCCCAAACTGAAATGAGCACTTTATAACATATAATAATAAAATACAACTACTATCCACACTATAAACATAAGGGGTTCATTAAAAAAAAAAATGACAAAATGACAATCCCCCCTCCCCGGGGGGAGCCCATTTTTTAGGGGAATTTTAAGAGTTAGGGTGAGCCTAACCCTTAAAAATCCCCCAAGAAATGACGTAGGGTCCCCCCTACCCATCATAACCAGCCTGGGACCAGCTATGGGGGCTTGTAGGAACAGACTGGAGGGGCCAGCTTTTGTGGCCCCCCCACCCTGCAGCCTACAAGCCCACATACCCTGTGGGCCGGGGGTTAATGGCAAGTCACCCGCTAGCTGCAGGTGACTTGCCAGCCCCCAGCCTTGTGAACTGGTATAGGGGTCTCATGGACCCCTAACCATTTCACAAGGAGTTAAATGTAAAAATAAGCACACAGACACACATAAGAAAAAAAATGACATTTATAAATTTTTTTAGCAGTCCCGACCCAGGAGAAGTGGGGGAAGAGGGTGATTTGTCACCCTCTCCTCACAACGGAAGAGCCCAGGGGGGGCGATCGGAGGCCCTCCCCCCCCGTGAAGAGGAGACCCCGTGGAAGGAATCGGGGCTGCAGGTGAGTAAATGTAATTTTTCATTTTTTTTTTTTACAGTTTGTGCCAGCGGCCGAAGCGGGGGGGGGGGGGGCGCTATTTTGGGCGCCCTCCTGAAGACAAAAGAGCCCCGGGGGGGGGGGGGGGTCGGATGCCCCTCGAGTGAGGAGAAGACCCGGCCTAATCTAACGAGGGGTCAGGTGAGTTTTTTACTTTTATATTTTTTTACTGTGGGGGTTTAAAGTCAGCTACGTGAGTCTCACATAGCTGGCACTAGAAGGGTTAAACATACAAATGTACCTCAGTGTAACAAGTTTAACCTGTAGCAGGAGAAAGTAATGGATTCATAAGCTGAGAGGCAGAAAAGTGTCTTTATAAAAATACATACAGCCAGTTGCCAGACAAACTGGAAAATTATATTAGTTATCCTTTAAAGCGGTGCAAAACCCATCAGTGGCCGGCCTGGAACCTAAACAATTCCAGGGCTGGCCGCTGGCTTTTCTCCTGGGCATCTCGAATTGGGATGCCATGCTGTGTGAAATCTCCAGTTCACCCCAAAAAATCACCTTTCCATGCTCCAATGCCGCATGTGCGAGCTCTCATTGTTTTGAATATATGTTTAATATTGCGTATGTTGCAACATCCCCTGCATCCCTGGCATCAGACATGTGCTCCCGCCCTTGCCATTCAGATCCTCATTTCAGTCAATGAGACCTGCCTGCCAAATGATGTAGTCACAGCAGGCGGCTCTCATTGGATGAGAGCCTGCTCGTGTACCATTGGAGTGTGGAAAGGTGAGTTTTTTTAGGCAAACTTGGGGGGTTTCACACAGTGAGGAATCCTAATTTGGTGACATGGAACAAAAACTGGCAAAGCCAAATTCACAGGTTTTGTTCCGCTTTAAATTGAACAAAAGGCCTTTGTAACTCTTTTTTCCTTTCTAGGGGGTCCTCAGAAAGACACAAATGGATCAGGGCTGCTGTGAAATAGGCATAGTTGACTAATGGCAAAGTGCTGTCCTTTTTTTGTCTTGATTGGAAGTTATTATAGAGCTAAAATAGGAAGCTAAGAAATTGTTGCAACTGTAAGTACTAAATTTGTGGTTTCACTGCTGTCCTTGTAACTGGGATAATGGTTAGCAACACTGGAGGTCTACTTCAGTGCACAATTTGTAATGTGTATACACCACTGGAGCATCATCGCTACAAAATAACTATAGGAATCAGTTTGTGGAGGCACCTACTAGGGATGATGCTCTTTTGGATCTGGTAATATCAGATGATGATGACCTGGTAGCGATGTCCATAAAAATCTTGGTAACAGTGACCACAATATATTTGCATTCAACATAAACTGTAAAAGACATTTTCTGTCTGGGAGGGCAAAAACTGAATTTTAGGAAGGCCAACTTCCCTAGGTTCAGGGCTGGACTCCAGGACATATGGCCTGATGCAGAGACTCCCCGTTCAGCTATCCCGTACGTTTTCCCGTTGGTTTTGGGCTGTGATTGGGTCATGAAAGGGTGCTAAGTTGCTTTTTGTGTGCGTTTATGTGCCCAATTTAACGAGGTTGTCGATGCTTCACTTACGGGCAGTCTTAGCAGCCTTATTTGATCTTTGTGACTTGGAAATGCATTCTGCTGTGCGTGAGTATCAAAGGCGTCAGCTACGCGGCCTGGTTCTTTTGAGCATGGCAGAAACCAGGCTGCATCGAACACGTCTGGACATCGATGGCATGCATGACCTTGAGCTATTCGAGCTCACCCGCCTTAACCGTGTTTCTCTCCAGGACTTGTATAGGCAGCTGCGGCCATGGTTAGCCCGCACCACAAGGAAGGGGCATGCAATTGCAGGTATGACCAAATTGGTTGGCTGCCTGCAGTTTTTGGCAAACGGCTCGTTCCAGAGACTGGGTGCCTTCTCCGTGGGGATGTCCCAGTCTACGCTGAGCCGCAGCCTTACCAAGTTTTTGGATGGCATGGCTACCCTGGCACCAAAATATATATTCTTCCCTGACACAGCGGAAGCCTGGAATGCGGTTAAGTTGTGCTTTTATAATATAGCCGACATACCAACGTATGTGTTTAAAAATAGTTGTTGCCGTCCAGCATGATTTTTCTGATTGGTCTGTGCCTGTACCCCACTAATCTGTTATAGACTCCAATTAAACAGTAGAAGTTAACCCTCACTTACTTACCAGTATTTCCTCCTATGGCTTTGTTTGTGAGTCTCCACTATACCTTTCTGTCCTGGGCCTTTTAGCTATGTTACATCCCAGAGTCATTGTACAGGAGTGTGCTGGGTGGATGTGCATGTTGCCTCATCAGAACTGTGCTTTGCACTGACACTGCACAGCTGACCTATTGTCCCTGTTCACTAATGCTGGAATGCTAAGCAGCACATTATTGAGCCTCTTCCCCTTAGGTCTCTGTCTGTTGTTCCCTGTTCTTAGCAGTTTAAAGTAACCTAACATGCCGTATTTGGAAGTAGCATGTAAGGTACTTGTGGCTCTTCCTTAGTAGCATGATGGTACTTGTTTAGATTCACTTTAGATGTTTGTTGTTTAGGTTTCTCTGTCTCGGCTAGTTATGGGGCCTGCCACTACATATGTGGCAAAGGGGCCCATTTGTCATGTGTTTTTTGTATTATGGTGTGTGCTTATTTTTTGTATCTTTTTTGGCAGGTGATTCTGGCTATCCATTGCTCCCCTGGTTACTCACCCCCATCCTCCACCCATCCTCGCAGGCCCAGGAGCGGTATAACACTGCACATAGGAGGACTCGCTCGGTGGTGGAACGTGTCTTTGGCTTGTTGAAGATGCGCTTCCGTTGTCTGGACCAGACTGGGGGTGCCTGGCAGCATGAGCCCGCCAAGGTCCTCCAAATAATTGTTGCGTGTGGGGTCCTGCACAACCTCGCCATCCGTAGCCGGGTTCCCAGATACAGTGACCTGGCTGAGGATGCTTTAGTCATTTCAGAAGATGTAACACCTCCCTACTCTGGAACACAAAGTGGTTCTCCATAGGCAATCCGTTCCCAGCTTGTGGATAATGTTTTTGCTTTATTTTTATGCATTTTAGGCAATGTGTGCCTTTTTTATTTTGTGTGATCCCCGCAAAAAAAAGGGACAAGCATTGTGGAAAAATGTTTAGGCTGTTAATGGGGGGTTGTGGAAGAGCATGTGTTTGGTGTTACGGTAGTCTTGTGTCCTGCTCCCCAGAATCAATACATAAACACATGCCTTCAGTGGTAGGTAGAGTAGGAGGTTGAAATTGATGGATGGGGTTGCTGCATGTTAGCGGCAATATGAGTAAGGCTCTGATTCATTAACTGCCATTGCTGTACCATTTCCGCCATATGCCTGCTTTGTTGTCTTGTTTCTGCAAGCAGGCCGGACACATTTAGATTCCAAACCTCTAGTTGTTGTGACATAGAGGTGATTTGTGAACACACTGTCTCAATAAACCTCTGTGTGTTAGCTGCAAACTCCACGTTTTCCTGGTGCCATGCTTCCTCCATTATCTGCAGATGTCTCCTCTGGCTGATACGGCGACGTTGCTGGGTTCCACCACTGCCACGGGTGGGTGCGTCTGGTACTGATTGAGTGGCTGCAGGTGGCTGGCTGGGCACAGAGTCTGTTGTGCGGCCAATGTCCACGGCAGCAGAGGTTTGGGCCACTGAGGTATGGGTAGTGGACATCAGGGGCTGCACTTGCTGGGGCTGGTGTGTTGGATGTTGTCCCACTGGGTCTGGTGGCCTTGGCTGCTACAGACTTGTGTCCTCCTCCTCCTCCAAATCCCGAATTACTTCAATAATGGGTGGGCTGGGTAGGGTCTGCCAAGAAAGGTAGCAGGTAGTGAGGCCACTATTTTAACTTAAATGTAGGCAAGTGCTATTTCATTTGGGCTGGTGAATATAGGTCAACACATGCTCTTCCGCTGGTGTTAGGAGGATTTTAGTAGGGATACCACAACCTGTCTGCAGGCTGGGGAAGAGTAAAGCACACCTAATAAGTGTTACATACTGCTACAAAGCAGGCTGTCCATTCAGTTACACTCAAAATGGGCTTTACCTTTTTTTTTCCCATAATATTTAAGGTCCCCAAATTTTCTTTTAATTTGCTCAACATCCCTCCTCATCGAACCTACATTATTCACTCGGTGGCAAATGTTCTCCCAAATATCCTGCTTGGCCTGCTTTGGAGTTGACTTTGAATTACGCCCAAATAGGGCATCATAGTGCTCACAAACACCAGTGGCTACAGCCATGCTTTGGACATCACAGAAACGGGCTGTAAGTGAGCCACGGTGCAGCTGGCGCCCACATGGGTGTGTGGTGTCCCCGGCAGCAGACGACATTGATGGCTGGCTGTCTGGGGAGTAGTTTAGGTTTCTTGGGCTAATGGGTGACTGTGATGGAGTGTGGGGGATGCTAGGTGATAATGGCTGGGTGCCTGTCGAGCTGTCACCTGTGGAGCTCTCTATTGACTCTGTGCTTGTGGTACTTGGGGACACAGAGTGTCGAGGAGGAGGGGTGGTTGGCCTGGGTGGGCTAGTGGTTTTGGACCTACGCTTCCCCTTGGTGGTGTGGCCGGATTTACCCACATGCTTTGTGGGTGGAGGAGGGGGAGGCTGCAGGGTTTTCAGAGATTTGTGGGCCTTGTGTCACGCACGCCACCACGGGGGCACGTCATAACCAGAACCGGAAGGCAGAGAAAGATGTCACCCGCAATATATACGGAGGAGCAGGACAACATAATCATGGATGTGAGTAGGCGAGCGTGCGTTTATGTGCACGCACAAGCCGCTAAACAAATATAAACAAATATTAGCCATGGCAGGGCCATATTAGTGAGGACAAACTGTCTGGTAAAACGAAAATACTAGAACAGGTTAGTTTGATCCATGTGCGCAGCAGCACACTAGCCTAGAGGCAGATAGACTAAGTAGGCCCATGTGAGTAGGAATGAGGCTCAGAAACTTGCTTTAGATAGTGGATGAGAGTGTGTAATCTAGTAGTGTCACTAATGCCCTGCCATTGTGCTTTTGTCAACAGGAAATCCATGGAAATGTAAGTATAAATGGAAAAACAGACGGAATCGGGGTGAAAACGGAAACAGATGGCAAGAAGGTACGTTTGGAAACGCATTAAAATGGAGCCAAAAACGGATCGTCCGTGTGAACGGCAACGGAGCCCACGACCACACGGAAAGCACCCGAGAGGGGAAAAAACACTTCCCGAATTAAGACACATAAACGGATCAGTAACGGAGCTCTCCCGACGGCTCTGAATCACATTTGAACCCAGAAACAAACGGAAGGAAAACGGGCCATAGGAAAAACGGAACAAAATAAGGTCAGTTCTGGGGAGGCTCTGCATCAGGCCAATAGACTGGGAGCATCTGTTGAGGAATAAGGATACAGATGCCAAATAGGAGTACTTTAAATCAGTTGTGAGTACCAACATTGTAAAATGTATTCCTATGGGTAACAAATATAAGCAGCTAAAATTAAACCCCTCTTGACTGACACCTGTGGTTAAAAGGGCAATAAAGAACAAAAAAAGGGCATTTAAACATTACAAGGCCGAGCTCTCAGCTGTAACCCTTAAAAAGTATAAATTCATAAATAAAGAATGTAAGAAAGAAATTAGGTTGGCAAAGGCACAAAATGAAAGAGATGTGGCCAAAGAAAGCAAGACAGCTCAGTTATCTCACCACCCCTGTTCTTGATCTTTAAAGACTCACTAACAACTGGTATAGTGAGATTGGTTCAAGGCAAATGTGGTGCCCATTTTTAAAAAGGGTTCAAGGGGCAATTACAGGCCTGTAAGTTTAACAACCACAGGGAAAATTGGGAAAATTGCTCGAGAGGCTATTAAGGGACTATTTACACGAATATGTAACTATCCATAATATTATAAGTGACAACAAGCACTGTTTTACTAAGGGCAGAAGCTGTCCTGATTGGCTTCTATGAGGGGGTGAGTAGAAGCCTGGATGGACGGGCGACTGTAGATATAGTTTTTCTCGATTTTGCAGAAGCATTTGACACTGTCCCCCATAGACGCTTATTAGGGAAATTGAGATCTTCAGGATTAGAAAATACAGTTTGTAAGTGGATTGAAAACTGGCTGAAGGATCGTGTGCAGAGAGTTGTGGTAAATGATACCTATTCTGAATGGTTACCAGTTCTAAGCGGTGTACCCCAGGGTTCAGTGCTGGGACCACTATTATTTAACTTGTTTATAAACGACATAGAAGATGAAATTAAATGCACTGTCTCAATTTTTGCAGATGACACAAAGATATGTAGCACAGTGCAGTTTATTGAAGATGTTCACAAGCTTCAGGCTGATTTGGACACTTTGAGTGTCTGGGCATCCACTTGGCAAATGAAGTTCAATGTGCCGAAATGTAAAGTCATGTACTTGGGGTCTAATAACCTAAAGGCCACATATCCTCGGGGGAGTAAACTAGGAGAAAGGATCTGGGGGTACTGGTAGATCAAAGGCTAAAGACCAGCATGTGATGTCAAGCAGCTGCTTCCAAGGCTACCAAAATATTATTATGCATGAAAAGAGGCATGAAATCATAGGATAGGGATGTAATTTTGCCTCTTTACAAGGCACTGGTGTGCCCTCACCTGGAAGGATCTTAGTTAAACCGGCCTGACGGAGAGACCCAGTGTGGAAAAGGAACTGCTGCAGTCACGTGAAGGCAGGTGAGGGTCATTAAAAACAATTGCCAAAAGGGAAAATGGTATACAATTATAAGAATGCAAATCAATTAAAATCAATTAAAATATAATGCCATATTAAATGGAGAAAAACATCATAAGTATCTACTAAAGGTTGCTATTTGATATCAGTGTCTTTAAAAATTATATTTGTGTCTCTCTCTCTGTATGTATGGAACTCTGATGGCACACTTTTTTGTCAGACTGACATCTATAGGTTTCTTAACAGAATAAAGAGGACCTAAAATAGAAATCAGCATTATAATACACATCTAATTACAAATGTTGGTATTTTTAAATAGTGTGGCATCCCAAATCAAATATGATGTCCAAAAGGACCCAAAGCAATTGACCACCCCGGAAACTGAGGACTTATATAGACGTGCACAAGAATAGATCAAAGTGGTCATTAAGACCCACCCAGCTCGCTTCTGTATCCCTTAATTTCTTTTGTAGATCTCCTCCCCTAAAGCCCAGGAAAACCTTGATAACTTGAACTTTCAAAGACCTTGTACAGCTTTGGTGGACAGAATAGAGTGTCCCTACACGGGTATCATAAATATGTTCCATTATTCTGGTTTTGATTTGTCTCGTGGTGCACCCCACGTATTGGAGCTGACACATAGTGCAGGTCACCAGGTATACTACATTTCTGGTCAGTACAGTTAGCAAACTGCTTAAAATTGCATTTTTTACAACAATTCCATTTGACACAGTTTGCTAACTGTAGAACCAGGACTGTAGTATGGGACAGCTCCAAATATCGCTGATGCAATGGTGTAACAATGACCTTCACTTGCAGTAGCACTTTAAACCGTTAAACTTGTTCGAGAGTATGAGAAAAAGACAGAAAATTGGCAAGCTATATAAACCACCTGCGTTTTAACATCAGCAAACACCTGGACTCCCTGGTGAATGGTTACAAAGCCAATCTAATATTACAAAAGCTCCAGTAACTGCTGCTAAATGAACACAATTTACAGCTGATGCCATAAAAAGTAACATCAATTAGAAAAGAGCCTGGTTTCAAAGCTACCCACTCAAAAATGACAGAATTTACAGAGCATGCAGAGGGTACAAGGGTAAGGAGAGACAACAAAACAAGTTCTTAGTTATGAGCACAATCATACCAAAGAGAAATTTACCTTGACAAAAATGTACCTTGAGAAGAAGGTAGGAGAATAAAAAAGTGTATTAACCTAGCCAGAGATGGACATCCAGGACAAGGGCTTGAACTTGCACCCAACCATCCCAGTGGTGGAAGTGATCACAGAAGCTACATTCATAATAACAACATTCAGAGGACAGTGCAGGATCAGAGAAAGTGGTTGTGAGGGTACACACAATCTTCATTCCATCTACCACCTGATTGCCAGCTTTGGTCCATGGATAGACACTAGAGATGAGCGAACTTTTGAAAAATTCGATTCGACTGATTCGCCGAATTTTCCGACAAAAATCGTTTCGACCCGAATAAATTCGCGACGAATCGCTATTAAAAACGGCTATTTCTGAGCCTCCTAGAGCCTCAATAGGGTTGTAAACCATTCAGCCTTGCTGTAACACGCACAGGATGCGTGCTGGGTTAGTTAAATAATACTTTGAAGAAATATCACATGCAGATCAGAGGCATCGCTAATAGAATCGCAGAGCGGCACAATTGCAGAGAGTTGAAGTGGCATCACTATGAGGGGCAGAAGGAGCCCAAATATACACTGGAGTTGGCCTCAGGAGCCCAAAAATTGGATGAATCACACCCTGGAGTTGGCAGAAGTTGGCAGCAGCAGCAGCAGGAGCCCAAATATACACTGGGGTTGGCTTCAGGAGCCCAAAAATTGGATGAATCACACCCTGGAGTTGGCAGGAGTTGACAGTAGCAGCAGCAGGAGCCCAAATATACACTGGAGTTGGCTTCAGGAGCCCAAAAATTGGATGAATCACACCCTGGAGTTGGCAGGAGTTGACAGTAGCAGCAGCAGGAGCCCAAATATACACTGGAGTTGGCTTCAGGAGCCCAAAAGTTGGATGAATCACACCCTGGAGTTGGCAGGAGTTGACAGTAGCAGCAGCAGGAGCCCAAATATACACTGGAGTTGGCTTCAGGAGCCCAAAAATTGGATGAATCACACCCTGGAGTTGGCAGGAGTTGACAGCAGCAGCAGCAGGAGCCCAAATATACACTGGAGTTGGCCTCAGGAGCCCAAAAATTGGATGAATCACACCCTGGAGTTGGCAGGAGTTGACAGTAGCAGCAGCAGGAGCCCAAATATACACTGGAGTTGGCTTCAGGAGCCCAAAAATTGGATGAATCACACCCTGGAGTTGGCAGAAGTTGGCAGCAGCAGCAGCAGGAGCCCAAATATACACTGGAGTTGGCTTCAGGAGCCCAAAAATTGGATGAATCACACCCTGGAGTTGGCAGAAGTTGGCAGCAGCAGCAGCAGGAGCCCAAATATACACTGGAGTTGGCTTCAGGAGCCCAAAAATTGGATGAATCACACCCTGGAGTTGGCAGAAGTTGGCAGCAGCAGCAGCAGGAGCCCAAATATACACTGGAGTTGGCCTCAGGAGCCCAAAAATTGGATGAATCACACCCTGGAGTTGGCAGAAGTTGGCAGCAGCAGCAGCAGGAGCCCAAATATACACTGGAGTTGGCCTCAGGAGCCCAAAAATTGGATGAATCACACCCTGGAGTTGGCAGAAGTTGGCAGCAGCAGCAGCAGGAGCCCAAATATACACTGGAGTTGGCTTCAGGAGCCCAAAAATTGGATGAATCACACCCTGGAGTTGGCAGGAGTTGACAGTAGCAGCAGCAGGAGCCCAAATATACACTGGAGTTGGCCTCAGGAGCCCAAAAATTGGATGAATCACACCCTGGAGTTGGCAGGAGTTGACAGCAGCAGCAGCAGGAGCCCAAATATACACTGGAGTTGGCTTCAGGAGCCCAAAAATTGGATGAATCACACCCTGGAGTTGGCAGAAGTTGGCAGCAGCAGCAGCAGGAGCCCAAATATACACTGGAGTTGGCCTCAGGAGCCCAAAAATTGGATGAATCACACCCTGGAGTTGGCAGCAGCAGCAGGAGCCCAAACATTACTTTAAAGAGACGCTGGGGTTGGCTTCAGGAGCCCAAAAATTGGATGAATCACACCCTGGAGTTGGCAGAAGTTGGCAGCAGCAGCAGCAGGAGCCCAAATATACACTGGAGTTGGCTTCAGGAGCCCAAAAATTGGATGAATCACACCCTGGAGTTGGCAGGAGTTGACAGTAGCAGCAGCAGGAGCCCAAATATACACTGGAGTTGGCTTCAGGAGCCCAAAAATTGGATGAATCACACCCTGGAGTTGGCAGGAGTTGACAGCAGCAGCAGCAGGAGCCCAAATATACACTGGAGTTGGCTTCAGGAGCCCAAAAATTGGATGAATCACACCCCGGAGTTGGCAGGAGTTGACAGTAGCAGCAGCAGGAGCCCAAATATACACTGGAGTTGGCCTCAGGAGCCCAAAAATTGGATGAATCACACCCTGGAGTTGGCAGGAGTTGACAGCAGCAGCAGCAGGAGCCCAAATATACACTGGAGTTGGCTTCAGGAGCCCAAAAGTTGGATGAATCACACCCTGGAGTTGGCAGAAGTTGGCAGCAGCAGCAGCAGGAGCCCAAATATACACTGGAGTTGGCCTCAGGAGCCCAAAAATTGGATGAATCACACCCTGGAGTTGGCAGCAGCAGCAGGAGCCCAAACATTACTTTAAAGAGACCCTGGGGTTGGCTTCAGGAGCCCAAAAATTGGATGAATCACACCCTGGAGTTGGCAGAAGTTGGCAGCAGCAGCAGCAGGAGCCCAAATATACACTGGAGTTGGCTTCAGGAGCCCAAAAATTGGATGAATCACACCCTGGAGTTGGCAGGAGTTGACAGTAGCAGCAGCAGGAGCCCAAATATACACTGGAGTTGGCTTCAGGAGCCCAAAAATTGGATGAATCACACCCTGGAGTTGGCAGGAGTTGACAGTAGCAGCAGCAGGAGCCCAAATATACACTGGAGTTGGCTTCAGGAGCCCAAAAGTTGGATGAATCACACCCTGGAGTTGGCAGGAGTTGACAGTAGCAGCAGCAGGAGCCCAAATATACACTGGAGTTGGCTTCAGGAGCCCAAAAATTGGATGAATCACACCCTGGAGTTGGCAGGAGTTGACAGCAGCAGCAGCAGGAGCCCAAATATACACTGGAGTTGGCCTCAGGAGCCCAAAAATTGGATGAATCACACCCTGGAGTTGGCAGGAGTTGACAGTAGCAGCAGCAGGAGCCCAAATATACACTGGAGTTGGCTTCAGGAGCCCAAAAATTGGATGAATCACACCCTGGAGTTGGCAGAAGTTGGCAGCAGCAGCAGGAGCCCAAATATACACTGGAGTTGGCTTCAGGAGCCCAAAAATTGGATGAATCACACCCTGGAGTTGGCAGAAGTTGGCAGCAGCAGCAGCAGGAGCCCAAATATACACTGGAGTTGGCTTCAGGAGCCCAAAAATTGGATGAATCACACCCTGGAGTTGGCAGAAGTTGGCAGCAGCAGCAGCAGGAGCCCAAATATACACTGGAGTTGGCCTCAGGAGCCCAAAAATTGGATGAATCACACCCTGGAGTTGGCAGCAGCAGCAGGAGCCCAAACATTACTTTAAAGAGACCCTGGGGTTGGCTTCAGGAGCCCAAAAATTGGATGAATCACACCCTGGAGTTGGCAGAAGTTGGCAGCAGCAGCAGCAGGAGCCCAAATATACACTGGAGTTGGCCTCAGGAGCCCAAAAATTGGATGAATCACACCCTGGAGATGGCAGGAGTTGACAGCAGCAGCAGCAGGAGCCCAAATATACACTGGAGTTGGCCTCAGGAGCCCAAAAATTGGATGAATCACACCCTGGAGTTGGCAGAAGTTGGCAGCAGCAGCAGCAGGAGCCCAAATATACACTGGAGTTGGCTTCAGGAGCCCAAAAATTGGATGAATCACACCCTGGAGTTGGCAGGAGTTGACAGTAGCAGCAGCAGGAGCCCAAAAAATGGCCTAAAGACATAAATATGTTTTGCACCATTTGGAAAGTGTAAAACGTGGCACCATGCTGAATCTAGTCGCATGCATCAGGCATTGGTGGGTGGAAATCCTGGCTGATCCATCCCTGATTCATTTTGACAAAGGTGAGTCTCTCCACATTTTTAGTTGACAGACGAGTTCTCCTCGCCGTAACTATGGCCCCCGCCGCACTAAACACCCGCTCAGATGGCACGCTACTTGCCGGGCAGGACAGCTTTTCCAGGGCAAACTCTGCTAGTTGCGGCCACAAATCAAGTTTGGCTGCCCAGAAGTCCAGCGGATCCTCAAGGTGTGTTGGCATGGTCATGTCAAAGTATGACATGACCTGCTGGTTCAGGTCCTGCTCCAGGTCTTCCTGCTGCTCATGAGTAGCCTCACTATGCGGGTGTAGAAAGCTACTCATTAGCGACTGAAGACTGAGGCTGCTGCTGCTGATGGAGCTTCTGCTGCTGCTGCTGCCAACCCCCCCAGCGGCCATGGCAGTGGAAGGTGAGCGCAGAGGTCCCCTCGAGTCAGACCTGCGAGAGTATGGACCATGGCGCAGATAGGCATCCGCCAACTGCCTACGTAGAATGTCTTTGTAGTAGATGAGTTTGTCCTCCCTCTCGGTGGGTTTAAAAAATGCCCCCATTTTGTGCCGGAAGCGAGGGTCCAATAAGGTGGACAGCCAGAAGTCATCCCGCCGACAGATGGAAACAATTCTGGGGTCACTACGCAAGCATGTGAGCATGCTTCGTGCCATTTGCGCAAGTGACTCGGATGGACTACCTGTCTCCATCTCCACTGCATACTGCCACGGTGTGCCCGGGTCCTCTGTCTCTCCTTCCTCAAAAACCTCTAGCTCCTCTGGCTGCTCCTGCTCCTCCTCTCCTGTCCGCTGACTAGATAAACCAGCCATTTCGCCAAGCCTAAACTGTGTTTCGCTGGGCAACTCCTCCTCCTCCTCTTCCTCCTCCTCCTCCTCCAGTTCAGCTCCAACGGGGTTCATGTGGCCGTAAGATGTAAACGCCATGTCTCCAGTGCCCTGACCAGCCATGGTTTCCAACATGTGCTGTAGTACATGAAGCAGTGGAATCACGTCGTTCATCCCGTAATCCTGCCGACTGACAAATAAAGTGGCTTCCTCAAAGGGCCTGAGCAAACGGCAGGTGTCACGTATGAGCTGCCACTGGTTGACATTGAAGTTACACAGGGGAGTCCCCCTATCTGCTTGGATCATCAGGAAATCCGTGATGGCTTTTCTCTGTTCATATAATCGGTCCAACATGTGAAGGGTGGAATTCCAACGGGTGGAAACATCGCAAATCAGACTATGTTGGGGGATACCATTCTGACGCTGTAGCTCAAGAAGGGTGTGTTTGGCGGTGTAGGAGTGGCTGAAGTGCATGCAAAGTTTCCGTGAAGTTGTTAGGATGTCCTGCAGATGGGGGGAACACTTCAGAAACCGCTTGACAACCAGATTGAAGACGTGAGCCATGCAGGGGGCATGGGTCAGGCTTCCTTGGCGCAGCGCAGACAAAATGTTCTTCCCATTGTCGGTAACCATGATTCCCATTTTAAGTTTTCTCGGAGTAAGCCATGTTTGGATTTCCTGATGAATACATTTAAGCAGTTCCTCCCCTGTGTGACTCCGTTCGCCAAGACAAACCATGTGAAGCACTGCGTGACACCTCCGTGCCCTGCACACATGGTAGACTGGAGGGGCACTGAGACTTGAGCCTACAGTGGAGGGTGAGGAGATGGCGGAGGATGAGGAGGCCGAGTCGCACGGTGTCACAGACCCAATGGGCAGAGAGCGCGGAGGCCGAAGCGGCGTGACCTGTCCAAGTTGCTGCTGCAAAGGGACCACATTCACCCAGTGGGCCGTAAACGACATGTACTGCCCCTGACCGTAGTTACAGCTCCAGATGTCGGCGCTGCCATGTATTTTGCTACACACCGACAGGCTCAAGGACTGGCCCACCTTCTGTTCAACAAAAGTGTGCAGCGCTGGTACTGCCTTCTTGGCAAAGAAATGACGGCTTGGGACTCTCCACCTCGGCTCGGCACAAGCCATCAGTTCTCTGAAAGGTGCAGATTCCACCACCTGAAAAGGGAGCGACTGCAGCACCAGCAACTTGGACAGGAGCACATTCAGCTTCTGCGCCGTAGGATGAGTGGGCGCATACTGCTGTCTCTTGGACATGGCTTCGCTGATGGATTGCTGGCGGGATGCATGACTTGGAGGAGGAGGAGGAGGAGCAGGAGCGACAGAGGATGGGTATGACGCACAGCTGCCTTCGGCTGAGGTGCTGGAGCCTTGGCTGGCAGAAATTGGGAGCTCACTTGGTGAGGAAGCAGACTGGACCACCCCTTGGGAGCCTCGGTTCTCCCAGGTCGTTTTATGGTGACGCATCATATGTTGACGCAGGGCCGTGGTGCCAACATTTGGACCCTGGCCACGCTTCACCTTTTGCCTACATATCTTGCATGTGGCCATGTTACCCTCCTGCGGATGCCTCAGGAAAAACTGCCACACTGCCGAGTAGCTACTTTTCCCACCCCCTGGCCTCACTGATTCACTGCTGCTGTTGCCAACTCCAGGAACCCCTGCTCCACTACCTCCCGATAAGGTAGACTGCCGCACAGCAGGTGCTCTACCCCGGCCCCGGCCCCGGCCGGCTCCAGCCTTTGGAATTGTGCCCCCATGCTGACTGCTACCACCTTGCTGCCTCAGCTGCTGACTCCGGGGCAACCTGCGCCCCTCTTCTCCTGATGATGACGATGAAGCCCCTTCATCACCCGGCTCCCAAGTGCGATCGGCTTCATCGTCATCATCATCATCACCGAGTTGTGGCTGTACGTCACTGATGTTCGTGGATTCGTCAACAGTGTCTGGCGCAGGAGCTGGAACGCTCGCAGCACCCACGACACTGTCCACATCACTATCTGTCTGCCTAGCTAGAGAAGCCACCTCCATTTCTTGGCTGGGCAGTAGCTGCTGACTGTCCTCTATCTGATGGTCCTCCTCACTAAAGAGTGGAGCTGAACCCAAAGCATAGGATACGTCGCTGGGGGAGGGAACGGCGTAGGACAGAGGCAATGGGAGGACAGGGACTGCTCTCGGGGCATGCCAACTCAGGGTTGTGTCAGAGGATCCTACCGACCCTAGACTGGGGGTCTCAGACGTAAGTTGTGATGATGTTGTTGATGAGCGCGTCAACCAATCTACCACGGCAGATGCGTTACTGGTGGAGACCCGACCGCTAGCAGATACTGGCAGATTAGGTCTCTCAGCGTGACTCCTGCTGCTACTGGCCCCCAGTCTGATGCGAGCTCTGCCTGCGGAATCTTGGCCTCTGCCACTCCTCTTTTCACTTCCAGGCACTTGTCTGCCCGACATAGTCTAACTGGCGTGGGAGTAGGTGATATTTTAAGATCCCCCGGGCAGCGGTGGGTCTATATGAAACAGAATATAATGCACACCAAAAGTGAGCAGTAACACTCAGCCTCCAACAGGCCTGCTTAGTGTAAATAAGAGAGCTGCTTAGTGTAAATAAAGAGGGGTATGCTATGTTACAGAATGGGATGCCTCAACAGAAGTGCACCTGGCAGGCAGCAGTAAGCCTATGCCCAGCAAAAGTGTCTTATAATATAAATATAATAAGAGCAAATGCTTATATGGTCTTAAACAGAGGCTGCTTTAGTCAAAGAATGGGATGCCCCCAAAAAAGATCCAGTATTACTATGCCCAGCAAAAGTGTCTTTATCAGGCTAATTTCAAATATGATTAGAGCAAATGCTTATATGGTCTTAAACAGAGGCTGCTTTAGTCACAGAATGGGATGCCCTGGCAGGGACAAGTAGTGCTATGCCCAGCAAAAGTGTCTTTATCAGGCTAATTTCAAATATGATAAGAGCAAATGCTTATACGGTCTTAAACAGAGGCTGCTGTAGTCACAGAATGGGATGCCCCAACAGAAGTGGACCTGGCAGGGTCCAGTAGTGCTATGCCCAGCAAAAGTGTCTTTATCAGGCCTAATTTCAAATATGATAAGAGCAAATGGTTATATGGTCTTAAACAGAGGCTGCTTTAGTCACAGAATGGGATGCCCCAACAGGAATGGACCTGGCAGGGTCCAGTAGTGCTTTGCCCAGCAAAAGTGTCTTTATCAGGCCTAATTTCAAATATGATAAGAGCAAATGGTTATATGGTCTTAAACAGAGGCTGCTTTAGTCACAGAATGGGATGCCCCAACAGAAGTGGACCTGGCAGGGTCCAGTAGTGCTATGCCCAGCAAAAGTGTCTTTATCAGGCCTAATTTCAAATATGATAAGAGCAAATGGTTATATGGTCTTAAACAGAGGCTGCTTTAGTCACAGAATGGGATGCCCCAACAGGAATGGACCTGGCAGGGTCCAGTAGTGCTTTGCCCAGCAAAAGTGTCTTTATCAGGCCTAATTTCAAATATGATAAGTGAAAATGGTTATATGGTCTTAAACAGAGGCTGCTTTAGTCACAGAATGGGATGCCCCCCAAAAAAGATGCAGTAGTACTATGCCCAGCAAAAGTGTCTTTATCAGGCTAATTTCAAATATGATAAGAGCAAATGCTTATATGGTCTTAAACAGAGGCTGCTTTAGTCACAGAATGGGATGCCCCCCAAAAAAGATGCAGTAGTACTATGCCCAGCAAAGGTGTCTTTATCAGGCTAATTTCAAATATGATAAGAGCAAATGCTTATATGGTCTTAAACAGAGGCTGCTTTAGTCACAGAATGGGATGCCCCCCAAAAAAGATGCAGTAGTACTATGCCCAGCAAAAGTGTCTTTATCAGGCTAATTTCAAATATGATAAGAGCAAATGCTTATATGGTCTTAAACAGAGGCTGCTTTAGTCACAGAATGGGATGCCCCAACAGGAATGGACCTGGCAGGGTCCAGTAGTGCTTTGCCCAGCAAAAGTGTCTTTATCAGGCCTAATTTCATATATGATAAGTGAAAATGGTTATATGGTCTTAAACAGAGGCTGCTTTAGTCACAGAATGGGATGCCCCCCAAAAAAGATCCAGTAGTACTATGCCCAGCAAAAGTGTCTTTATCAGGCTAATTTCAAATATGATAAGAGCAAATGCTTATATGGTCTTAAACAGAGGCTGCTTTAGTCACAGAATGGGATGCCCCCCAAAAAAGATGCAGTAGTACTATGCCCAGCAAAAGTGACTTTATCAGGCTAATTTCAAATATGATAAGAGCAAATGCTTATATGGTCTTAAACAGAGGCTGCTTTAGTCACAGAATGGGATGCCCCCCAAAAAAGATGCAGTAGTACTATGCCCAGCAAAAGTGTCTTTATCAGGCTAATTTCAAATATGATAAGAGCAAATGCTTATATGGTCTTAAACAGAGGCTGCTTTAGTCACAGAATGGGATGCCCCCCAAAAAAAGATGCAGTAGTACAATGCCCAGCAAAAGTGTCTTTATCAGGCTAATTTCAAATATGATAAGAGCAAATGCTTATATGGTCTTAAACAGAGGCTGCTTTAGTCACAGAATGGGATGCCCCCCAAAAAAGATGCAGTAGTACTATGCCCAGCAAAAGTGTCTTTATCAGGCTAATTTCAAATATGATAAGAGCAAATGCTTATATGGTCTTAAACAGAGGCTGCTTTAGTCACAGAATGGGATGCCCCCCAAAAAAGATGCAGTAGTACTATGCCCAGCAAAAGTGTCTTTATCAGGCCTAATTTCAAATATGATAAGAGCAAATGCTTATATGGTCTTAAACAGAGGCTGCTTTAGTCACAGAATGGGATGCCCCCCAAAAAAGATGCAGTAGTACTATGCCCAGCAAAAGTGTCTTTATCAGGCTAATTTCAAATATGATAAGAGCAAATGCTTATATGGTCTTAAACAGAGGCTGCTTTAGTCACAGAATGGGATGCCCCCCAAAAAAGATGCAGTAGTACTATGCCCAGCAAAAGTGTCTTTATCAGGCTAATTTCAAATATGATAAGAGCAAATGCTTATATGGTCTTAAACAGAGGCTGCTTTAGTCACAGAATGGGATGCCCCCCAAAAAAGATGCAGTAGTACTATGCCCAGCAAAAGTGTCTTTATCAGGCTAATTTCAAATATGATAAGAGCAAATGCTTATATGGTCTTAAACAGAGGCTGCTTTAGTCACAGAATGGGATGCCCCCCAAAAAAGATGCAGTAGTACTATGCCCAGCAAAAGTGTCTTTATCAGGCTAATTTCAAATATGATAAGAGCAAATGCTTATATGGTCTTAAACAGAGGCTGCTTTAGTCACAGAATGGGATGCCCCCCAAAAAAGATGCAGTAGTACTATACCCAGCAAAAGTGTCTTTATCAGGCTAATTTCAAATATGATAAGAGCAAATGCTTATATGGTCTTAAACAGAGGCTGCTTTAGTCACAGAATGGGATGCCCCCCAAAAAAGATGCAGTAGTACTATGCCCAGCAAAAGTGTCTTTATCAGGCTAATTTCAAATATGATAAGAGCAAATGCTTATATGGTCTTAAACAGAGGCTGCTTTAGTCACAGAATGGGATGCCCCCAAAAAAAGATGCAGTAGTACTATGCCCAGCAAAAGTGTCTTTATCAGGCTAATTTCAAATATGATAAGAGCAAATGCTTATATGGTCTTAAACAGAGGCTGCTTTAGTCACAGAATGGGATGCCCCCCAAAAAAGATCCAGTAGTACTATGCCCAGCAAAAGTGTCTTTATCAGGCTAATTTCAAATATGATAAGAGCAAATGCTTATATGGTCTTAAACAGAGGCTGCTTTAGTCACAGAATGGGATGCCCCCCAAAAAAGATGCAGTAGTACTATGCCCAGCAAAAGTGTCTTTATCAGGCTAATTTCAAATATGATAAGAGCAAATGCTTATATGGTCTTAAACAGAGGCTGCTTTAGTCACAGAATGGGATGCCCCCCAAAAAAGATCCAGTAGTACTATGCCCAGCAAAAGTGTCTTTATCAGGCTAATTTCAAATATGATAAGAGCAAATGCTTATATGGTCTTAAACAGAGGCTGCTTTAGTCACAGAATGGGATGCCCCCCAAAAAAGATGCAGTAGTACTATGCCCAGCAAAAGTGTCTTTATCAGGCTAATTTCAAATATGATAAGAGCAAATGCTTATATGGTCTTAAACAGAGGCTGCTTTAGTCACAGAATGGGATGCCCCTCAAAAAAGATCCAGTAGTACTATGCCCAGCAAAAGTGTCTTTATCAGGCTAATTTCAAATATGATAAGAGCAAATGCTTATATGGTCTTAAACAGAGGCTGCTTTAGTCACAGAATGGGATGCCCCCCAAAAAAGATGCAGTAGTACTATGCCCAGCAAAAGTGTCTTTATCAGGCTAATTTCAAATATGATAAGAGCAAATGCTTATATGGTCTTAAACAGAGGCTGCTTTAGTCACAGAATGGGATGCCCCCCAAAAAAGATGCAGTAGTACTATGCCCAGCAAAAGTGTCTTTATCAGGCTAATTTCAAATATGATAAGAGCAAATGCTTATATGGTCTTAAACAGAGGCTGCTTTAGTCACAGAATGGGATGCCCCCCAAAAAAGATCCAGTAGTACTATGCCCAGCAAAAGTGTCTTTATCAGGCTAATTTCAAATATGATAAGAGCAAATGCTTATATGGTCTTAAACAGAGGCTGCTTTAGTCACAGAATGGGATGCCCCCCAAAAAAGATCCAGTAGTACTATGCCCAGCAAAAGTGTCTTTATCAGGCTAATTTCAAATATGATAAGAGCAAATGCTTATATGGTCTTAAACAGAGGCTGCTTTAGTCACAGAATGGGATGCCCCCCAAAAAAGATGCAGTAGTACTATGCCCAGCAAAAGTGTCTTTATCAGGCTAATTTCAAATATGATAAGAGCAAATGCTTATATGGTCTTAAACAGAGGCTGCTTTAGTCACAGAATGGGATGCCCCCCAAAAAAGATCCAGTAGTACTATGCCCAGCAAAAGTGTCTTTATCAGGCTAATTTCAAATATGATAAGAGCAAATGCTTATATGGTCTTAAACAGAGGCTGCTTTAGTCACAGAATGGGATGCCCCCCAAAAAAGATGCAGTAGTACTATGCCCAGCAAAAGTGTCTTTATCAGGCTAATTTCAAATATGATAAGAGCAAATGCTTATATGGTCTTAAACAGAGGCTGCTTTAGTCACAGAATGGGATGCCCCCCAAAAAAAGATGCAGTAGTACTATGCCCAGCAAAAGTGTCTTTATCAGGCTAATTTCAAATATGATAAGAGCAAATGCTTATATGGTCTTAAACAGAGGCTGCTTTAGTCACAGAATGGGATGCCCCCCAAAAAAGATGCAGTAGTACTATGCCCAGCAAAAGTGTCTTTATCAGGCTAATTTCAAATATGATAAGAGCAAATGCTTATATGGTCTTAAACAGAGGCTGCTTTAGTCACAGAATGGGATGCCCCCCAAAAAAGATGCAGTAGTACTATGCCCAGCAAAAGTGTCTTTATCAGGCTAATTTCAAATATGATAAGAGCAAATGCTTATATGGTCTTAAACAGAGGCTGCTTTAGTCACAGAATGGGATGCCCCCCAAAAAAGATGCAGTAGTACTATGCCCAGCAAAAGTGTCTTTATCAGGCTAATTTCAAATATGATAAGAGCAAATGCTTATATGGTCTTAAACAGAGGCTGCTTTAGTCACAGAATGGGATGCCCCCCAAAAAAGATGCAGTAGTACTATGCCCAGCAAAAGTGTCTTTATCAGGCTAATTTCAAATATGATAAGAGCAAATGCTTATATGGTCTTAAACAGAGGCTGCTTTAGTCACAGAATGGGATGCCTCACAGCAGACTTAAGATCAGTTCAGTATATATGCACAGTTAGTTAGTATAAGCAGCCTGAAAACGCTAACAAAGCCTGGCTGTCAGGCTGGATGAAAAAAAAAAAAAAAACTGACAGCCTCCGATTTTCCATTCCTTTCCCTGTTTTCCGCTGACTTTCTGTCTGTCTCCTGTCTGTCTCCTGCCTGTCTCCAGCCTGTCCCTGTCTGTCCCTGCCTGTCTAACTGTCTGTCTCTCCCTCAGCTACACAGCGTTCTGTCTCTCACGAATGCAATAGAGAAATGAGGCTGAAAAGCAAGATGGCCGGCCTTAAATACAGCTGTGACGTCACCAGGCTTGCTGGCTGCTGATAGGCTGCATGTGACTGTCCCAGCATACACTGCCCCAGCTTACATGTCTGGACATGTCCCGTCCGCCATCTTAGAATGCCTGTAATGTAAATGAATGGATGTTAAAGGAAAACTTCGAGCGATCGAATTGCGGTGAAATTCGGATTCGATCCGAATCGAATTTTTCCTGAAATTCGGATCGAATCCGGGTTCGTCCGGATCGATTCGCTCATCCCTAATAGACACTATGGGTAGGCTAGACCTTGAAGTGCCTTTGTGTCGCTCTGTTTAGAGAAGGAACAAGACATAGCAACAATAAAAAAAACAGACCATAACTAAAATGGATCACTCCTTCAAGGTCAAAATGCCCAAGAACTTGGATAAAGTATTTCCCTGCGATAATGGGCATTCATCTTATACATAGCTCTGTCAGCTGAGCAGGAGCCAGGAGCAGGAGTTTGACATCTGCAGTTTGGATACCTATTCGTCTATCTATCTATCTATCTATCTATCTATCTATCTATCTATCTATCTCATATCTATCTATCTATCTATCTATCTATCTATCTATCTATCTATCTATCTATCTCTCTGCCTGTTTATTTACATGGCTCTTTCTCTCCTTCTTTTACATGTCTGTCTATCTATCTATACATCTGTCTAGTTCTATCATTCTCTTTCTATCCTTTCTATCATCTTTCAATCTGTCTGTCTATCTAGTTATATATTTTTCTCTGCCTGTCAATCCACCTATCACTGTAACTTTTTCTCTGCCCGCATATCTATCTATCTATCTATCTATCTATCTATCTATCTATCTATCTATCTTCTGTCTGTATTTATCCATCTTGCCTACCATTTCTCCCCCCTATAACTCTTTATTACATTAGTATTTTTCTTATTTTTTTCCATACTCTAATGTACCAAAAGATTTGAATGAAAGTGGAAGGCCTTTCCTAAGCCCCCCCCCCCCCCCAGCCAGATTTGTGGATTTTAAGTGAAAAACCATGTTTACTTGAACATGTTTGCCATGTTTGCCATGTTTGCGTTTGGGTCTACTGGTTCTGGGGCTAATAACATGGAAGTGTCGCTTCTGTATCTGGACAGGTTAAGTTATTCCTTTTATTTTGAATGGCCAAATCTGGCTCAGCCTTGGCAGGGGCTGTCCAGTTAGACTGAACGTGTAGCACCCCTGTCAGCATTGTCAGTTTTTCTCCTATTTTTTTAATTATTCAAATAAGGCCCCACCCCCTATAATGTTATCGACTGACTACTAGTCTACAATAGGGGGTGCATGGACAAAAAGGACCCAGGGCAGCCAGAATCCTAAATATGGCCCTGATTATATATGTTCTACAAAGCTGCTGCTTTTAAAATTGTTCTTGGACTTGGAGTGTCTGATATATTTACAATATTAAAGCACCCCCACCCCAAGTCTATTTTGCATTAGATACAAAATATGCATGTGGGGGGGTCTGAAAAATTGGCCCCTTTAGACTAATATTATTTATAGTATGCTTATAGTTTAAGAGTGCATACAAGTAAAATTTAAAAAAGAAGGGTGTGAAAACACAGATTTGTATTCCTTTGTAAATTAATATTTTCTGCCACTTTTTCAATTAACTTTGTTTAGCTTGATCAACTATATGACTTATCCACAGAGGTTATTGTGCATGCAAAACTAGATGTCATAAAGATGTATAATTAAGGGCTGCAGCATTGTTTCTAGCCTCGTGAGTTCAAGCAATGCAAATAAGTGGTGCTAAAAAACTTTATTGCATTCACATACCAGCTGAACCATAGATATAAAATAAGATTAGGTAAAGCTGGTCATAAAAATTGAGTTTACTAACTTTGCTCTGGAATAGCTTTGTCTCAAAATGATCCATTGACAAAATGTTCTGCAAACAGATACTTGGTGTGGTGACAATGTCATGGCTGCTATAAAATATTATTCTATTTAAAATTGTTTTTATCTTTGTTAACTACAATTCTAGAGTTTACTATTTTTAGTTGTTTTATTGTTATCAAATTATTTGTCACTGTAATATTTGTCCTAATAATAAAAAAAACTTTATATAAAATTAGTGAGTAAGTACATTTTTGTCAGAAATAAAGAGAGCACATACCAGAGCGGGGTCCTCGTGATGCTGATCAGACGAAGGGCCTTTTGAATTTGTGCAAGCACATGGGATGTGGGGTCTAGGCTGTACTGCAAGGCCTTTGACCCTTCCACCCCATAGGCTGCACTCGAGGTTATAGGGCAACCTCAGGTAAGCCTACTCCCAATTTATCTTTTGCATTGTATGTCCCAAAGGGGGCTCTCAGAGATCAGAGTTAGGACTGTACCCCACAGAGGCACCTTGGCGCTTGGTGGTGCAGCTTCAGAATAATTCTGCAGATGTGTGTGGACCGAGTCCTCTGTTTTTAACAAGATCTAGAGACAGATTATAGGTTTGTCTGCAAACTAACAGGATTAGCTCCTTTAAGACTTGCCCGAAAACTTGTCTGTTGTTGCCAATTTGACATCATTAAACACGGGGGCGAGGACCCGTGCAGCAGACACTCAGGTATGTGCTCTCTTTATTTCTGACAAAAATGTACTTTATGAAGCAATTAAGGGTAGCTTGACAGCGCATACCATTATATGGTGGGATGACCCCCCCCCCCCATAAACCCCTATTTCTTCTATGAGTAAGCTGAAAGTACCTGCCAATTTTTCCTTCCTCTTGCTACTGTAGCTAAAGCAAATATTTCCATCTTAAAACAGGCCACCAGTTTAAATTGTGTAAATTGTCCTTTTACTATGGTCAGTAAAAAAAATTGCTTAAAAAGATCTTACGTTGCAGAACAAATTTGCAGGTGCTGTACATCTCTACTGTATGAGAGCTGCCATTTTCTACAACTGAGCGCCCTGCTTTTGGATAAGCATGACTGCACTGGTAGGGAGTGGGGGTGCGGTGGGAGGTGGGGGGTAGTTGAGCTTAGCATTTGGCACAAAAGCTGAAAAAATTATATATTTTTAGGATAAAAGGAATACTGTTTTCTGCAAGCCAGTATTTTAAATTGCCAGTCTATTTATTCCAAACAGTAACAAACACAATCACCTTTGTTCAGCAAAACATCCAAAACATGTAGCTTACTAAAGCAAAAGTGTAAGTTGTCCATCAACCTTAACATCAACAGTTATTTGAGCTCAGTGTAACTCACCCAGTTCCCAGTTAGCGCGTACATTTCTCACAACGACCCCCCCTTCCATTCCAGGTCAGGAGACTGGACACCTGCCTCAAAATGGCAATTGCAATGCTAATTATTTGGTGAAGCCATTGTGACTTGTCTTGTGTATTGGGGTGTGGATTGCAACCTGCATCTCACGAGAAGTCACACTTGCTTTACAAAATAATTAGCATGCCCTCCATTGTTATGATTTGTCCCAGACTGTGTACTTGAGGTCCTGGAGGGCCAGGGATTATCTTATGGTCAGTATGTGTCAAAAAATTGCTAAAATCAGGAACTTTCAGGATCCGTTTCTGGCAGAAGACCCATTTCAGTGGGTAAAATGCTGCCTCTGTTTTCATTGTAGAGTTTTTCCTTTGGTTATGTCAGTCAGTAGAGCCAGGCTGGCAAGTGGGCGGGTTCCTGGTCACAGTTAAACCCTTGGCCACCCTCTGGTGTTCCACCAGGATCTCTGTGTCTACCTAGTCTCACTAGCAGGAGGCTCTGTTAGCAATAGGTATTTCACAAACAAGATGCCTCTGAACTCATACAATCCTGCTATCTTCCATCCTGCCTGTTTCTGTGATTTTCAGGATTTTCTGTCTCTCTGTTCCCTAGTATCCTGTTTATCATTCTGGGAAAAACTATATTCCACAGCCAAATCAATTAGTTAGGATGCAGTCAATAATTAAATTCAATCTTATGCTGGCTTTAAAGTCAGTTTTTACCCATCTAGACAACCAATACAACCAATACACTCAGGACAGTAGATAAATAAGACGGGGAGGCCGATTCATCAATAGCGCCAGGTAGCGACAGATGAGCGACTGTAGCGTGATTTTTACAGCGCCAGCCAGTATTCGCTGTGCTTGGCCGGCGTTAGCTTGATGACAGCGACTCAGTCGGTGTGCGGTAATGTTGAATACGGGCTGGGGGGTCGCTGTTTCACAGGTTCAGCGTTGTATGTGAGCGCCTGACAACGAATGGCCAGAGCGAACGGCTAGCTTCATATTCATCAACAAATCACGCTCCGAATGTGCTGTCGCTGTCCATTCCTTGTTTAAACCCCAGAGCGCTGGCGGCGATCTGTATTAACTAGTTTTTAACCCCTAAACAACCATATTTTTTGAATGTAACATTATACATGTTTTTAGAATCATTTTGTAATATGAATACATTAATCTCAGACCTGTTAGATCAATTCTGCACATATTTTTTTTTTTTTTTTTTTTGACTTAAAAATAAATCCTAACATTGCAGAAGTGTTCTCCGATTTTTTGACATTAAAATAATAAAAAAAAAAATTATTACCAATTAATTATGAATAATTATAGATTGCTCCATTGAAATGCATTGGACATCGCCAGGGAGCGACAGCTCATACCTGGCGCTGTGAAGGAATTTGCAGCGGCGCTGTTCGGTCCAGGCGGCTTCATGATGAATGCCGCGCTAGCCGTCGCTCTCGCCGGCGCTAGCCTCATTTTGCTTGATAAATGCGTCATTGTGACCGCCGCCGGGCGTACTTGAGTCGGTAGTCGCCGTTAGCTGCCGCTACCTGGCGCTCGTCAGACACTACCTGGCGCTATCGCTTGATGAATAAGGGCCAAAGTGCCATTGCGGTCTATTTAAGAAGGGCTCTATATATGCACGCCTTAATTCAGAAAAAATATATCCTAATAAATGAATAAGACAAAGTGCCAGTGTGGTCTATTTAAGAAGGCTTCTATATATGCACGCCTTAATTCAGAAAATATATATCCTAATAAATGAATAAGACAAAGTGCCAGTGTGGATTATTTAAGAAGGCCTCTATATATGCACACCTTAATTCAGAAAAAATATATCCTAATAAATGAATAAGACAAAGTGCCAGTGTGGTCTATTTAAGAAGGCCTCTATATGTGCACACCTTAATTCAGAAAAAATATATCCTAATAAATGAATAAGACAAAGTGCCAGTGTGGTCTATTTAAGAAGGCCTCTATATATGCACACCTTAATTCAGAAAAAATATATCCAAATAAATGAATAAGACAAAGTGCCCTTGTGGTCTATTTAAGAAGGCCTCTATATATGCACGCCTTAATTCAGAAAAAATATATCCTAATAAATGAATAAGACAAAGTGCCAGTGTGGTCTATTTAAGAAGGCCTCTATATATTCAGACCTTAATTCAGAAAAAATATATCCAAATATATGAATAAGACAAAGTGCCAGTGTGGTCTATTTAAGAAGGCCTCTATATATGCACGCCTTAATTCAGAAAAAATATATCCAAATAAATGAATAAGACAAAGTGCCCGTGTGGTCTATTTAAGAAGGCCTCTATATATGCACGCCTTAATTCAGAAAAAATATATCCTAATAAATGAATAAGACAAAGTGCCAGTGTGGTCTATTTAAGAAGGCCTCTATATATTCAGACCTTAATTCAGAAAAAATATATCCAAATAAATGAATAAGACAAAGTGCCCGTGTGGTCTATTTAAGAAGGCCTCTATATATGCACGCCTTAATTCAGAAAAAATATATCCTAATAAATGAATAAGACAAAGTGCCATTGCGGTCTATTTAAGAAGGCATCTATATATTCACACCTTAATTCAGAAAAAATATATCCAAATATATGAATAAGACAAAGTGCCAGTGTGGTCTATTTAAGAAGGCCTCTATATATGCACGCCTTAATTAAGAAAAAATATATCCTAATAAATGAATAAGACAAAGTGCCAGTGCTGTCTATTCAATGAGGCCTCTATATATGCACACCTTAATTCAGAATAATAGGTTTGAAAAGTATATATCCAAATAAGTAAAGTGCTAGCACAAAGATAGGCACATCTCCAGCTTTAACTATATAAATAATGGCAAAATATGTCATATTCCAAAAGGTACTTCTTTTAGAGGGAGCAATTCAGGGGATGCTAGTTTAAAATGTGAGTTTTGGTCCGCTTTAACTAGTGCCGCATACATTAGTCAGCGCCCACCAGAGGTTTATCCTCAAACTCATGAGAGCTGAGGTGGGCTAAAAGTCACAGCCCAGTAAATGAGCAATATCCACAATAGGAAGCAACAGCTCATCCTGAAGGATAGGCACAAGCACACATAAAGCAAGCATGCAGCGTTCCCAGTTGCTCGGAGGGCTGAGACCTATAATTAACTCAAATCATAATCACCAAATTAGTAGAAAAAATCACAATTGGGCCTGACAATAGAGCAAATCAATGCATTCTGAGATTTATAATGGTAATGAATGTGTTACATTTTATTCACATTATCCAAACATGCAGTTCCCATTAAAAAAACATGTTCTGTCTCCCATAAGGATCTGAATACACAGATGACCAGTTGTATCCAGGGGCATCGATCTGTTGCAGGTCCATGTTAGAATGCTACAGATAGGCCGACTAATCTGTAAAAATCACTTGGTTGGGCACCAGTTCCTGCAGGCGGACCTAAAAATGTATTCATATACACAATATACCCCACTGTTCCTATATCCTGGAAAAGTGAAAGAAATTCAAAGGGAAGCCAAACAAAATAATGGAAGAGATAAGCTGGGCCACTAAAGAGACAGGGAGATTCTTAAATTGTGAAAATGTGAGCTCAGAGATAACTACAACTAGGGTTATCCCACAACAACTCACTGACAGACCAAAGGTAAGCAAGCCACAATATATATCTCTTATTCCTTTTCCAAGAAAAAAATAAATACTCAAGACCACACTGGAGCTAGGGGTATTCCACAGGGCTGATAGTAGATCACTGAAATGCGGGGAGTAATACACTCAGCTATCTTCATTCCTATCACTCCATTGCCACAGAGGGAAAGCAGGGAAAGAAAGGATCCCAGCTAAACAGACCTGTGATTGACCGACCAAGGGTAGGCAATCACAACATGATTCTATTATTCCTTTTCCAAAAGGTAAGTACTCAAGACTGCACTCAAGCTAGGGTGTATCCCACAGGGTTGATAGTAGATCACTGGAATGCTGAGGGGAATCCACAACTCCGCTATCTTCTCTCCTAGCACTCCATTGCCACAGAGTGCCGGCAGGGAAAGAAAAAATCCCATCTAAACAGACCTGTGATCAAAAAAACAGAAAAACAAAGAAAAAACATGGGTGAGATGTGCCCGAAGACTATGGGCCTTATTTATCACGGGCTAGCGCCAGGTAGTGTCTGACGAGCGCCATGTACCGCCAGCTAACGGCGGCTACCGACTCAAGTACGCCCGGCGTCGGCCACAATGACGCATTTATCAAGCTAAATGAGGCTAGCGCTGGCGAGAGCGACGGCTAGCGCGGGATTCATCATGTAGCCGACTGCAACGAACAGCGCCGCTGCTAATCCCATCACAGCGACAGGTATGACCTGGCGCTACCTGCCGCTCTCCCATACATTTCAATGGCAGACGCTGCAATGATTGTTTTAAGTGGTTTTTGTGTTCTTGTCTTTGGCACAAAATTCAACACATGTTTATTGGGATATGTTTTATTAATCTGGCTTGTTATTTTTCTTTTTTTGTAGAAAGTTGTTATTTTTACACTGTAATGTTGTGAGTGACATCTAAAATGCATCTCCTCCCACAAAACTCATTGGCCTAAAAATCGCTTGTTTTCACCACACACGGGGCTTGTAAAGCTACTTTTTAGCCAGTCCTGTTTGGCGGTCACGTTCGCTCTTCGAAATTGTCAGCGCCCAAGCTATTCGGCAGCCCTGTCCTTGATGAATCTGTGGTGGTCAGAGTTTGTGCAGTCGCTGTTTTGATTCGCTATGTGGCGGCGCGAGCGGCGCTGTGCTGCGTTGTGCGGCGCTGTGCTGTTCATACATGTGCCCTTCTGCCATTTGCAAGGAATTCACTTCCCGCGACCCCAGTCGTTCTTAATGAATACACTGTAGTTGTGAGCGTGCATGTCCACATTTTGCAGGATTTATTCAGGCGTACAAGCTCATAACAACCCGTTATGCATTCTCATGTGTGCCACATTATCATGTAGTTGGATAGTTTTATTGTGTGATGATTTTATGAAGGAATAATATTTGTCTTTTTCAGCACCAAGTTTTTTGGTTTTCAAGGACCTATGCATTACAGTATCTTGAACCCCCAGCTAAATCAAGCTAATAATTAATGGCGTCTTTGCCAATAGCTTGTTGTAATGCGTCAATTTACTTTTTCCGCCACTTAGCTTGCACATAGCTGATATTAGCTTGTTCCTGGTGCGCGGAACTTTTCTTTTGAAATTTATTTCACAGTTGCTTTGGTCATATCCGGTTCCGGTTTCCTCCTTTGCGTTTCAAAGCCACCTAAAGCAAAAAATGACTAGCGCTTAGGCCAATAGCTTGTTGTAATGCGTCAATTTACTTTTTCCGCCACTTAGCTTGCACATAGCTGATATTAGCTTGTTCCTGGTGCGCGGAGCGTTTTTTTTTTTAATTTATTTCACAGTTGCTTTGGTCATATCCGGTTCCGGTTTCCTCCTTTGCGTTTCAAAGCCACCTAAAGCTAAAAATGACTAGCGCTTAGGCCAATAGCTTGTTGTAATGCGTCAATTTACTTTTTCCGCCACTTAGCTTGCACATAGCTGATATTAGCTTGTTCCTGGTGCGCGGAGCGTTTTTTTATTTTTTTTATTTTTTTTTTGTGTCCCTGTCGCTTTGGTCATATCCGGTTCCTGTTTCCTCCTTAGCGTTTCCACCATGCTGCCCAGGAGACGGATTCAGCGCCTCCCCAGCTCCTCCTCCGAATCTGACCCCACCACCCCTCCCCCACCTACCTCACCTCCCCCACCTAGCACCCCTCCCACCCCTTCCCCTCCTGGGCATGCAAAAAAAAAACGCATGAGAGTGGATAGCCGCGTTAATGGCCAGGTGGTCAAAGTGAGTATGTTTTTCTTGCATTTTATGTTTAAAGTGGACCAACACACAGGGGGGATTGGCCCTGAAATCTATTAGTTTTCAGGACCAATCTGATCACTCCCCGCGGGGCATCCCCAATCTGGATGTCCTGCGGGGATGAACCCCCCTGGAGGCCCATAAACCTTACCTCAGCCCCGTCCCATCTGTGCATGCGTGAGCTGCGGATGCGTCTTGCGCTTCCCTCTAGCAGGGTGGTCCCCTGCGCCAGACATTTGTTCATGGCCTGCGCAGGCGCACTCCCTGTTAGAGTCAAACACCACACGTGTCCTTCGGCGCTCAGAGGCAGCTGAGCTGGTATGCACGTCCAAATGGCCTTGGATGCGCATACCACAGCGGCGCAGAGCGCTGTGCTAGCCTGGTGCAGTCACGTGGGAGCGTGGTCAGTGGTGTATTTCTGGCCTTCCAAGGGGGTTTCAGACAGCGGCCCACCCCCGATTGGTGTGCCCCACCAAAGTGGACCCAAACCCAGAATAGTGATAATCCGGGGTGTGGGTCCACTTTAATCTGGTCTCAGTATAACTGTTTATGCCATTGTTCTGATGTCATGTATTGATTTGTGTTTGTTTTTCATTTCTCATAGGATCTCTGCGTGATGCAGTATGACTATGCCCGTGGGGGAAAAAAAAGAATAGCCATGGAGGTGAAGGCCACAGTGTCCCGGCGCTTCAACACCCAGCTCTCCATCCGAGCCATCCAACAAAAGTGGTCTGACTTCAAGCGCCGGGACCCTGAAGGCGTGTACCGCCTATATCATGCCTACGCATCAGGTAAGTTTAAGCTTATGCTATGTTTATACTTTAGTTTAAATCATCTGCTAAGCTGTGTCCATTTGTGGTCTTAATATTAATTATTTACTTTCACCCCCTCAACACAGATAAGCGTCCTCCCCTGGGGAAACGTGGGAAGGGATTCCTCCCCCGAACCAGGCAGGCGGACTCGGGGGAGTCATCGGGGGAGGGTCCCTCTCGCGGATCCTATTTGGAGGACCCAGGGGAGGAAGGGGATGACGCCCCAGAGGAGTGTGCTGCTGGGGGGCTGGCAGGATCAAGCCTCAGCTCCTCACACTCTGACTCTGAGGAGTCTCACCAGCCAAGGGGCCACTCTCAAGTGGGGAGTCCAAGTGGGGTGGAAGGAATGGACTCTCCCACACTCCCTGAAGGAGCAGGGAGTGAGAGGGAGGAGGGTGGCCCTTTGGCTGGGGGATCTTCCGAGCAGAGTGTGAGGAGCCGAGGCTCCCTGCCTCCTCCTCAGAGCCCTCCCTGGGCTTCAAGTGGCGGATCATCCCCTGGTGAGTGCACATTTTGTCATTGTTAGTCTGTGACAGGTTTCATCTGGCCATTTGTACTTAGCCCTTGCCATTCCTCTCTAATTTGCAGGGCATCATATAGGCGGCACCTCCATGGCCTTTTGGCAACGCCTTCTCCACGGGCATAGTCATGGTAAGTGTTTGTTGTTATCCATCACATTCCCTATGTTATGACATTCCTTAAAGTGGACCAACACCCATTGTTGATTGTGCTTGGAATCTCGAAGCTTCCCTGCCCAATCACCTCCCTCACCCAGGGCCCCCCCCAAAAAAACCCCACAAACTCCTTACCTCATTGGGGGTGGCAGAAGCCACCGGCGCAGCCTCCTGCGTGCCCCTCTAGATGTGTGTGCGCTTGCGCTCTCTGTTTCCTAATGGCCTGCGCGTGCGCACACACTGGAGGAGTGATGTGCGGAAGGCAGCGGCGGCGGACGGTGTCTCACTCAAATTGTGGTGCTCTGCCAAAGTGGATCAAAACACAGAATAGTATCAATCCTGGGTCTTGGCCCACTTTTAAGAGACACATGTTTCCTGGTCCATAGTACAAGCTGGTTTGATAATGTACATTAACATCACAAACCCCACTACAGTGCTAGCCAACTGGCAACCACCCCTATGTTTCTGCCCACAGCTAGCAAATGTGTTATTTGGTTAAGTTGTTCCGGCTAACACATGTTGCACACTAGTAACATTCGACAATCAACTGCAAATTAGTCCTTAACATTGCACTGTCAAGGTTATTGGCACATTATCTTTAGGGGTCCATGTTGCAACCATAAATAATTTACATGAACTCATGGACCAGGAAATATGCTAATGTTGGACAACATGTATGTAACCATGCAAGCATTTGATTTTTCAGAAGTTTGAGAACAACGAAATGCCAGCTGGCTGGCTACTGGGTAAATAATTAACCATGTCAAAGTATTTTGCCTCAAATATGTGGCCTAGTAAGCCAAATTATAAAAAATGAAAACCAAAACATGTACTAGTACTAATTGCTGTCTCTCTCCTTGTGTTTTTTCTACAGCGGACAAGGGATATGGGCAGAGAACGTGGGTGCTGACTCCGGTCAGGAGCCCACAGACCTCTGCCCATGAACGCTACAATGCAGCACACCGCAAGACCAGAAGCATTGTGGAAAGAACCATCTTCCTGCTGAAAGCACGCTTTCTATGTTTGGCACGCCCAGGAGGAGAGATGCTGTACAGTCCACAGAAGGTCTCCAAGATCATCCTCGCCTGCTGTGTGCTCCACAATATATGCATATGCCACAGAATTCAATCCCCTGAAGAGACAGCACTGGTGCCCGAAATCCCCAACTTGCCGCAGAAAGAAGTGAGGACACCCAGACTGGCGATGAGCTAAGGGAAAGGATGATCACTTCCTTTTTTGCGGTAAGCTAACTACCCTTCACTCTAATCCAAGTACTGCAGAACCGGGAAAATTTATTTGACCTCCCATCATAATTTGGCAAAAACCACTATAAGGGGGGTGTAAGATGACAAAAACCACTATAAGGGAGGTGTAAGATGAACCAAACCACTCTAAGGGGGGTGTAAGATGACCAAAACCTCTGTAAGGGGGGTGTAAGATGACCAAAACCACTATAAGGGGGGTGTAAGATGACCAAAACCACTCTAAGGGGGGTGTAAGATGACCAAAACCACTCTAAGGGGGGTGTAAGATGACCAAAACCACTATAAGGGGGGTGTAAGATGACCAAAACCACTCTAAGGGGGGTGTAAGATGACCAAAACCACTCTAAGGGGGTGTGTAAGATGACCAAAACCACTCTAAGGGAGGTGTAAGATGACCAAAACCACTCTAAGGGGGGTGTAAGATGACCAAAACCACTCTAAGGGGGGTGTAAGATGACAAAAACCACTCTAAGGGGGTGTGTAAGATGATCCAAACCACTATAAGAGGGGTGTAAGATGACCAAAACCACTCTAAGGGGGGTGTAAGATGACAAAAACCACTCTAAGGGGGTGTGTAAGATGACCCAAACCACTCTAAGGGAGGTGTACGATGACCAAAACCACTTTGGGTTTGTGTGCATCCATGTACGTTTGTGGGTGTGTGTGTGCATCTGCAGGTGTTTGTGCACATTCATGCACATCAGTGGGTGTATGCACATGTTAATGTCGACCAAAACCAACAGAGATTGGCCCAGGAATCTATAATATTCCCGGGCCGCTTGTTTCCCTCTCCCCGGGGCATCCAAAATTGGGATTCCTTGCTGTGTGAAACCCCCAGGTCGCAAATAACCTCACTATGGCTGGCACCACCATTGCTGGCATGGGCACACTCATTGTTAGAGGGTAGTGGGGGATGCGGCCGCCAGCGTGCTTGGATCCGCTCACCTTAGATGAAGGCTTAGACGAATGGGCGGGAGTGGATCCGAGCGCACGGATTGGACAAGCTGCTGCTCATGTGAGTCCATGTGCATTTACAGGAGTGCGCACATGTACATTTGTAGGTGTGTGCTTGTGGATGTGCATGCATGTGCATTTGTGTGGGTGTGCACATACACAACAAGGAGTGTACACGTCTGTGACTAGAGGTTTGCGCAAGGGCAGTGGGTTGTGCGCATCTGCATATGTCCAACTGCAGGTGTGCGTGTATTTGCGTTTAGTTGTGTGCATGCGTGCACATGGGCGCCTGTGGTTGTGCAAATGCACATCTGCCTATGTGTGCACATGCGCATCTGTAGGTGTGTGCATGCGCAACCATGGGCAGAAATAGAAGAAATTATTAGCACTAATACAATTCAGTTTTGCAAGTTATAGCCCTTGTGATTACAATTGTGATCGCAATTGCTATCGCAACAAAAACACAGCAGACTCTGTATTTGCGATCGCCACACTGTATTGTGAAGCGGCCCATAGGCTATGATCAGCAGCATTTCTATGGCGATTTTGGGGCGCAGGAGGGTTGCCCCAGCAGACATAAGGTTTAGCATGTCTGGAGAGTGTTTGATACAAATGTATTTGTGTTGTGTGGTTGCTGCAGGGTAGAGTTCTGCTGGCAGTCTGCCAAAATAAGACACAGAGTGGCAAATGGCTCACTTTGGAGCTGTGGGTTTTTGAAAGGGAGGGTTGGAAAAGCACTACATGTAGATTATCTGTACACAGAGAACCATGCTGCTATGGGCACTACTGATGTTAGGGAGCTCGCTCAACCTTACACATGCCCAAAGGCAGCATTCTCTTTCTCCTTGTAGATCTGGTGTACAGATTTGCTAGGCAGTTGCCAATAGCAACAGATAGCAATTAGTGCAGGACACATTTGCTAACATAAGAAAAAAAATACCAGCTCAGCATCTACATGACAACATTTTGGCAAATACACTTTCAAAAATGCCAGTGAAACTGGACTTTCCCTTTAAACAAATGTTGAAAAGGCCTACTCCTATGTTGCAGTAAATGTAGTGGGTGTGCAGTGACAGGAGATGCTGCACAATCACTAGATCTGACAATCTGATAAGTGTGGGAGCACCAGATTAACACAAATTGGTGGTGGTGGACAGGGTGAGTATCTTTTTTTTTGTTTTTATTGTTTGAACTATTAGACAGTTATTAACAGTTAGATGCAGGAGAGGTTTTTTTTTTAAATATAAGAAAACAAATGTCTGTTGAGGTAGAGGTTTTCACTCATTCCCTCATACATTCACCTTTAACTTAGAAGCTGGAGGTGTCTGAAAGGTTTTATACATCTTGGAGATTTAAGCTCAGCTTAATCTGGTTTGGAAGATTAAATTTGGCAACATGCAAAGCCTGGTGGTGTCTGCTTGCTCAGATATCACTGGTGTAAAGATATGTCAGGTCATGATATTTTTGCACTCAAAACTAAAAACAACTGGACTCTGGCCTATTTTCTTTGTTGGAGACATTTTGCTCCTTGTCTCACTTGCCAGCTAGTCCTGGGCAAGCCTAGTCCACTTGTATGGGCAAGGTTACTAGTCTAGGGGGTTATTTATAAAATGTGAAACGCTTCCCCACCTTGCTTATAGAGAGCTTCAATACATTAAAAATTGCATAAATAAACATGTTATAATGCACCTTAGTGATTTAAGTGTTTTGAATGTGACCTAATCCCTAACTTGCACCTGTAAACTAGGATGGGTTCTGGTTCACTAGGACATTAAATTAACCTACCCCCTCATGCTATCAGTAAGCCCTGCCTTAGAGATCACTCACTTCCTAGCACATCTACCTCTGTTGGGGTAGAGTTTATAGCTACACTCATGCAGCTCACCCAATATGAGACATGCTTCACTAAATTGTCCTAAACCCTACCAGATGATGATAAAAACATCAATATATCTGTCAGATATCTCTGGAGATAGTCTTTGGGATGCCCCCTACTAATATGGTATGCTTTAGAGGAAAATGTGTTAAGTGACCCCTCAGCCAGGTTACCACAGTCAGGGATGGGGGAAAGCGGTCAGGGGCAGCACTCAAGCCAATGAATACATTCACAGTCACGGTCCCAGATGAATCATGGTCAGCTAGAAAGAATAAGAAATTCCTGACACAGTCCATGTAAGGTTCAAGCAGGCTTCCCCTTATATTTGGGACACTTTAAGCAAGGGGCCCCTGACACATATGGTTCTTCTTGGTGCCCACCTCCACTGATTGGCCCGTACCTGGTCCACCTTCCAGGAATCCATCCAAGTGGCTTTTCTTTTTCATGGCCAGCAGCAAAAGGTCCACCTCACTGACCTCCAAGGTCCTTCAGGTAGAAAGTTCTTCTGGGGTGCCCCCCTATTCACTGAGGGTATTCACTAGTTCTCCCTCCCTTGGAACTACTCTTCAACCTCCCCCACCTTATAGCTCAGCGGCTCTTAAACTTGACCACCACTCTCAACAACCCACCTCACTTCCTGTGCCTATCTTATATAAATAGACCCAGGAACCAATCAGTATTTGGGTGGATAGGTCCCTAATTTGTTGTCTAAACCCCCTGCTGCAGGGTGGCAATTTAAACCAATAGCATCACTGATGCAGTCCTTAAAACTAAAGTCTGCCTAACTACACTAACAACATATATCTAACTATTTTATCAAGGGTGGTGGCTAATCCCCCACCATGTTAGTAACCCCCTTTAAAGCAAAAGAAATTGTACATGATGAGAAACTCTGAAGTCATTAAGACAAAACAATTGTGATCACTAGAATAAGAGTAATGAGTTAGATAGACTTCCAATGCCTCCATAGCGGTATACATAAATAAAGCAAGGCCACATCTAATATGCACCAGATATCATTAAAGAAGAGCAACACCTCTGATTCACTCAGCCTTTTCATGAGCCTGTACCACTTCTCTGCACCGCGGCCCCCATCTCCGGCGTACCTTTAGCTGTGAGTGCGGCAATGGCGTGTGCTTGTGCACAGCTAAAGGTAGGGCTGGGGATGGCTCTATTCAGATTTATTTATACAAGAAATTGCTAATGGAATGAGTGCCATTGACTGGCTGAGCAGTCCACGTGGGAACCAGGAAGAGGTGAGTTTTTTGGCTATCCGCGGGGATACACGCAGAGGGGCATCACAAATCGTAATGCTCCACCAGGGAGGAACATTACCCATGAATATTTTCTTGGATGTAGTTCCTCTTTAATTAGATATTCCATTACCCCCCCCATTATCCAAGAGTATTGTCCAAGAGCATTGTTAAAGTCCAGCCTTCATATGAATATGCATATGAATCACCCACTACCTAATTAGCATTTCAGTAGTCCACGGCTGTCTTTGATAGTTTAACCCTTTAAATGTCAAGCACGTAAATTTCACAAGGTCGCCTCTCCAACCCTTAAGTGTCAGCCACATAAAATTTATGAGCTTGGCATTTACCCCTGCTAACGGCCAAAAAAAACAACAAAAATGCTCACCTGACTACTCAATATCAGGGTTTTCTCTTCACCCTTGGGCCATCCAATCCCCCCGTGGAGCTCTTCAGGAAAGGGCCCAAAAGAGCCCCTACTACTAACAGCTGTTATAAAAAAATATTACTAATAATTACATTTACTCACCTGTGCCCGCAATTTTTCTTGCTGGGTCTCCTCTTAACCCAGGGAGCCCGATCGCCCCCCGGGCTCTTCCGCGGGGAAGAGAGGGGCCAAAATAGGCCCTCTTGCCTGCTTCCACTGACACGTCCCTAGCCCCCCCCTTTTGTGGGCGGAGCGGATGATGTAATCCGCTGACATCATCCCCCCTCGAGGCGGTGCCAGGGTGCTCATCGGGGAGGGATGAAGGGGCAAGGGGCTGTGATCCCTTGCTTCTCCAGCCCCCCTCCAGCAATCACCTTGGGAGCTGTCATCGGATAGCCAGGGGACATTGGAGGACGGAGTTGAGTGTTAAAAAGAGAAATAAATAAAATATTTTTTCTATGTGTTAACCCTTTAAGTGCCAGCCTACCTGGAGTTTTTGTCACACTCTGTTGCCAGACCATTTTGCACTATTTTGCGCTCCCCATGTTCAAATGTGATTTTTGAAGGGATTTCCAGGGATTTCCCAGGAAAATGATATATTGTTTTTTTCAGCAGAGTCTGAGCTTTAACATGAAATGTCTTGTTTGTCATTTGTTAGGTGTATTCTTAATATTTTTGGGTGAAATATGTGCAAAAAAAAAAAAAAAAAACTAAATTTTTACATATTGTAGTTTTTTTTGGAATAAAAAATGTAAGTTTGTCAATAAAATCTTATTGCGTGTGAAATCCCAATTTCTCCCGGTTACAGCGGTACCACATATGTATTGGTAGACACCCTTTCCTGCCCAGGAGACTCCCCCAAACTGAAACAGCGCTTTAGGAGATTTTCAGATAAAATACAACTATGCTATGCAATATGCGCAACTTGCGTTTTTTCCAGAAAAACAACCCTTTACATTTGAAATACCCCCAACAAACTATATATTCTCTGGAAGTACACACCTCAGGCTTTCTAGGCGTACCAAGCTTGTGGATGTGGCCATAGTTTTCTGGAAGTAATCCCTCAACGTAATCTTTGGTTGCAAAGAGTTTCCCTAAAAAAAGGATAAAAAAGCAGAATCAAAGCCACATTTTCCTAAAAAAACTATATACAAACAAGAAAAAACAAGTTTAATCTGAAAACGCAACATCCCCCGAACAGAACAACACCCAACATGCATAGGTTCTGTCAAGGGAAGAGTTGCCAAACACCCCAAAGTAAAGCATGCGCGTAACGGTAATTTTACTTGAAAATTTCAGCTCTGCAGACAAAGTGCGCACCTTGCGATTTTTCAACCAAAACAACCCTTTACATTTGGAATATCCCCCATAAACCATATATTCCCTGAAAGTACACACGTTAAGCTTTTTAAGGGTACCCAGCTTGTTGTAGTGGGCTCATCTTTCTGGAATTAATTCCTCAAAGAATTCTTTGGTTGCGCAGGGTTTCCCTAAAAAATTTATAAAAAAGCTGAATAAAAAACACCTTTTCCTAAAATATAAATATGCAAACCAGAAAAAACAAGCTAAGTCTGAAAGCGCAAGGTCCCCCGAACAGAACAATACCCAACATGCATAGGTACTATTAACCCTTTTAATTGCCAGCCTACTTGAGATTTTGTCACCCTCTGTTGACAGGCCATTTTCCCCATTTTGCGTCATGTTTTGCGACATGTTTTGCGCCATTTTTGCTGTAACTTTCAGAAAAATTATATATATATTTTTTGCAGCAGAGTTTAGACTTTAACATGAAATGTCTTGTTTGTAATTTTTTTTTTTTTTTTTACAATATTATTAAGTGAAAAAAAAAATAAATAAATAAAAAATTTTTTTTAGAAAATTGACTCCTTTATTTTAAATAAAAAATGTATTTTATTAAGGAAAATCATATTGCATGTGAAAGCCCCATTTCTACCGATTAGAACGGTACCACATATTTATCGGTAGCCCCCCGTTCCTGCCCAGGAGACCCCCCTAACTGAAACAAGTATTTTATAACATTCACAAAAAAAATACAAATACCATACACACTACAAAGGGTTAAATCGGGAAAAAAAATGACATAGGGTCCCCCCTCCCAGGGGAGGGAGACCCCATTTTTTTTTTGATTTTTAAGGGTTAAAAACCCTTAAAAATCAAAAAAAAAATTGACGTGGGGTCCCCCTTACCCAAAGTAACCAGCCTGGGACCAGCTATGGGGGCTTGTAGGCACAGAGTGGGGGGGCCAGCTTTTGTGGCCCCCCCACCCTGCAGCCTACGAGCCCACATAGCCCATGTGGGCCCGGGCTCTTCTGCCCCCCCCTGGCCTTTGGGGAGGCAGGTAATGGGGGTGCCAGGGGTTAATGGCAAGCCACCCGCTAGCGCAGGTGGCTTGCCATCTCCCCAGCCTTGTGAACTGGTATAGGGGTCATGGACCCCTTACCAGTTCACAAGGGGTTAAAAGTAAATAATGACACAGACACACATAAAGAAAAAAATATTTTATTAATTTTTTTTTTTTTTTTACACTGTACTCACCTCCCATCCTGGAGCCCTCTGTCCCTCGGCGATCACTGGCTTCTGCTCACTTGCTAGAAGCCTTTTATAGCTGCTGGATGACAGATTACAAAGGGTTAATCAAAAAAAAAAAATGACATAGGGTCCCCCCTCCCAGGGGGGGCGGACCCCATTTTTTTTTGATTTTTAAGGGTTAAAAACCCTTAAAAATCAAAAAAAAAATTGACGTGGGGTCCCCCTTACCCACAGTAACCAGCCCGGGACCAGCTATGGGGGCTTGTAGGCACAGAGTGGGGGGGCCAGCTTATGTGGCCCCCCCACCCTGCAGCCTACGAGCCCACATAGCCCATGTGGGCCCGGGCTCTTCTGCCCCCCCCTGGCCTTTGGGGAGGCAGGTAATGGGGGTGCCAGGGGTTAATGGCAAGCCACCCGCTAGCGCAGGTGGCTTGCCATCTCCCCAGCCTTGTGAACTGGTATAGGGGTCATGGACCCCTTACCAGTTCACAAGGGGTTAATATTAAAAAAAATGACACACACACAGAGAAAAAAAAAATTTTATTTTTCTTTTTTTACACCATACTCACCTCCGATCCGACGTCCCTCGCCGCTGTCCCGCGCCGATCACCTCACTGACAGATGCCGGTGGTGATCGGCGCAGGGCGGGTGACAGGCGAGGGGGCTCCGATCGGAGCCTCCTCACCTGACACCCGCTCTGCTCCGATCACCACCGGCATCTGACAGATGCCGGAGCTCGGAGGGGGTATAGGAGGAGCGGGATGACGTCATCCCGCTCCTCCCACAATGGGCGGAGCTAAGCGGCGGCGGCCATCGCCGCCATTACAAGAGGTGAGGACCCGGAAGAGGGTCCTCACCTGAAGACTGCGCAGCCCAGGGGGGGGATCGGACCCCCCCCTGGTGAAGAGGAGGCCCGGACAGAAGGCTCGGGCGCGGAGGTGAGTAAATGACAGTTTTATTTTTTTTTTTTTTTACAGCGGCGAGTCAGCGCTGGAAACGGGGGGGGGGGGGCGGCTGGTTTCGGGCCCCCCCCTGAAGACGGAGGACGACGGGGGGGCGATCGGATGCCCCCCCAAGGAAGAGGGGACCCCAGGCTTCACAGGGATACCGGAGGTAAGTGATTTTTTTTTTCTATTTTTTAACTGTTTGGGGGAAATGCCAGGCACGTAGTTTCTACGTGCTTGGCACTTAACGGTAGGAGAAGCAACCACGTAGAAACTACGTGCTTGGCATTTAAAGGGTTAAACCCTTTGTGAACTGGAACGGGATCCATGAGAGAAAATGGGGTTCCCCCAGGAGGGGGACTTTATGTCATTTATGTCGAGCATTGTAGGATTCGGTGTGGAACAAAGTGCTGGGGGATGGATGGGAGGTAAGTATTAATGAGATAAAAAATAATATTTTTCTATGTGTGTTTTTTACGTTTAACCCTTTGTGAACTGGTAAGTAATCTATGAGACCCCTATACCAGTTCACAAGGTTTAGGCGGCTGGCAAGCCACATTGCAGCTAGTGGGTGACTTGCCATATTTTTTTTTATTTAACCATTTATAGTGTGGATAGTAGTTGTATTTTATTTGTAAATTTTATAAAGTGCTCTTTTCAGTTTGGGGGTCTATTGAGCAGGAATAGGGGGGCTACGATACATATGTGGTACCATTCTAATCAAGAGAAACGGGGCTTTCATGTGCAATATGGTTTTCTCTCACTGAAAACCCTTTCTGTTGCTACGCTTGAGGGTGGACAAGACAGGCAAGATGAGGTAGGAGTGCACCTGGCTGTTCAGGTGGTGGTGTTGTTGCTGGTTAGGAACATCCCTTCCATGACGGTGTGTGTCAGATGGACATATGAGATGTAAAAACCTGTATATCATATTCATCATTCATCATAAGAGTGTGCTGTCTGCTGCTGCTGTCACCTCCGCCTTTTGGAGATGTACAGCTCGCCATCCTCGCCTGCATTTCTGTGAGTCCGGTTGGTTCCAGCTCTGCTCCAAATTGCTGTGTTTGTTCATCATTATCATCATTGTCATCACCACCATCATCATGATGGCCATCGTCATCATTGTGTGCCTCCTCCCCTATATTTTCCTGTCATAAGTTGGGTCTTTCCATCTCCAAATCCACCTCCTGGGGTCTGATTTCTTCCTTCTTAACCAATTCTTGTAGGTCCAAAAAGCCAGGAGACAGACGGCATCCTTCCTCCATCCCTTGCTGAATCATGGCCGTGAGCATTTGCTCCAAAATGAATGTCAGTGGCATAACATCATTCATTCTGCTGTTGTGGCTGCTGACAAATCTTGACACCTCTTCCAAAGGCCTCAGCACGCGACATGTGTCTCTGATCATCTGCCAAAGCTGGGGCAGAAAATCACACTGGCTGGAAAAGCTGGCCATTTGCTGCATGAGGAAATCATTCACTGCTTTGTGCTGGTGGTAGAGGTGGTCCAGCATACACCTTGCAGTGTGGCTTTTTTGGCCCAGGCTCAGCATGTGTAATGCGTTGGGGTAGTTCTGTGCCTTGCAGTGATGAAAGGATGGAGGAGGAGGAGGAGGGTAAGCTACGCTCTGTTGTCTCCCGGCTGTTGAGGATGAGGAGGATAGGTGCCTGGTGTCCAAAGCTGAATGGATCAGCACAAACGTGGAGGGGTTACTAATGCCTGACCTTGTTGCATCAGAACATCATGCTGTACAAGGTTGACCCAGTGGCCCGTGACACACATATATATTTTCCTTGGCTGTAGCTACTGCCCCAATTATCTACCGTTGCATGTCCTGTGATGCACACTGACAGGCCCTGTGCCATTTTGCAGATGATCTGGCCCTACCTTGGCTCGGTTCTTTGTCTTTGCCAGTGCCAGAAGTACCCTCCTGCTCTGACAATGTCTCTTCCTTGTTGCCTGGTTTTCAGGTCCTTTCCAAAACAACATCATCATACACCTCCTCCTGATCCCTGCCACCTCCCTGTTCCGATGTTTAATCATGGTGTACTTGCCTCCCCATATCACAACCACCTTCATAACTGCCAGTATGTCCATGTCTGTCACCACCCCCACTGCCACAGCTATGCGTCTCAGACAGCGCTTCCACCTCTACCACCAAAGTCTCCTCATCACTATCCATCGCAACTGGGCTGCTGAGAAAAGCCGCCCCACAGAGACAGATGATGGAAGAGAAAGGCTTCTTTTACTGTGACATGTAGCTGTAGTGGAGGAAGAATCCACTGAAACCTGTCATTGTGTCAGAGTTTTCCTCCTCCTGAGATGACTGAGATGATAACCAGTGCACAATGGATGCATTGTCCGAAATAACACACCCAATAGAGGAAATGGAGCAAGGCTTGCAGATGCTGTTACTACTACCAAGTACATTTCTGCTGCTGCTACTTCTACTGCATACATGTATGCTGCTGCTTCTACTACCGCATACATTGCTGCTACTGCTGCTGCTATTAGCAGTGGCAGGCCTGGGCAAATGGATGCTGTCACTACTATGCCTGGGCCTGGGCAAATTGCTGGTGCTACTTTTACTGGGCCTGGGTACATGGCTGCTGAACACAGTGTTGGTAATGGCACCAACATCCTTATCCTTAGTGGCAGAAGGAATTGCAGGGAGGTCTTCCTCTACTCTGTCTACCCCACCCCTTCCTTCCACAGACATTTTACTTAGTTTTCCCTAAAACAGATAGATGTTCCCTAAAATATTCCTTGGCAGGTGAAAACGATTGCCTTTTAAAACTGTACTTAACAACGAGGCACCGTGGACCGTAACTTAGAGATAGAAGGTGCATGCACCCTCTTGTTTTTTTTTATATGTATTTAACAAAAAGGCACTGTGGACCCCAACACAGAGACACAGGGCCTGCATGAACACTTAAATCAGAGCTGCCCCCCCAAAAAAAAATTCCTTGGCAGGCAGAAAAGATTGATTTTTTTTTAACTGTAATAAACACTGAGGCACTGTGTACCCCAAGTTCCCCAACTTAGACTAGCTAAAACAGACAGATGTGGCCAAAAAAACTGATGTTTTTAGACATAATATGGTGGATTACAATGACCAGCAGATCCCAGCGCAGGCAGATGCAGTTTTTCTGTGCAGCACACACACCCCCAGCGTCCCACTGTGCCCACTTCCTTTTCTGCCCCTTCTTTTCTCATATGTTGTGGTTCAAAATGGCCTAAACTGCCCCTGCTCTAAGAGCAATGCTCGCTCTGCAACAGCCAGCTAGATAATGGTTGATAGTCAGCACTATCTCCTGCAATAGTAACTCCTGATTGGCACAGCTACCCTGACCTCCAAAGCTGTGACCATGTGACCCTGTCTTTCTGCTTCTCCTTTGCTGGCCGTGACCTGTGGCGTGGGGCCATGAAATCCCCCTAGGTTTGTCTTCTGCATTTCGCCGCAAACCATGGGAAGTCCAGACTTTTTTCTCTCATCTCTAGTGGTACCTGATAGGCATCTTTGTCAGCTAGTTGGCTTAAAGTTTAAAGTCCTATCAGACACCACCATGGAACCACCTTTATCAGTTATTTATTATTGTTAGAATCTAGTTGTTTAAGGGCTAACCGTTCTTTCTTGGTTAAATAATTACTATACTTTTTATTCTTATTTTCAGATAGCGCCATCAAATCAGATTCCTTTTTTCCAGGAATTGTTCTGCAACATGGTAATGAGTTTGCACAGGGTAAAATTTTTTTTTTTTTGGAGGCCTCCACAGGTATCTGTCCTGATTCGTTAGAATTCTAACATTGTACAGTGTTCTTTTAACATATTAGATTCTTGATTTATCCCTATATTCAAGTTTGTTATTTCCTGTTGTAGTGGATTTTACCTGACTTACAACTGATGTACACCTGTTCACCTCTAACCAAACATGCCAAAGAGGTTAAAATGGCTAGATGGGAAAAAAGGCATTTTTATAGTAATGCATTTTTTTTACCACTCAACTTAATTCAGTGGTGCTTCTTAACCCTTTAAATGCCAGCCTACCTAGAAATTTTGTCACCCTCTGTTGCCAGGCCATTTTCAGCATTTTTTTCTATGTATGTTTAAATGTGATTTTTGCTGGCATTTCCAATGATTACAAATATTATATTTTTTAATTTTGTCACCTTTTTAAAATAAGAAATGTATGTTTTTAAAGGAAAAACATAATTATACCTACCAGTGATGACGTTTCCATGTAGTTCTTATGATGACACAGGTGAGACTGGATCTCCCTGAAAAGGACAGGAAAACCAGAAGAGTATAAATTTGTACTCCACCCCTTCATCCTCAGTGTAATAACTTCCCAGATGGTCACATCGCCTATATCCCATACTTGCTTACTTATTGACTCATTCCTCTGAATAATATCAGCAATGAACCCCCTTTTTTGGAGGGGCGTTGCTGTGTGCATCATGAGAGCTACAGGAAAGCAACACCACCGGTAGGTGTAATTATGTTTTTCCCTTATTCCCCATGAAGACACAGGTGAGATATATCAGAGATTACCTTAAGGGTGGGACAGAGCAGACAAAATACACATACGCTGGCTTGTCTGCTGGCTTGTGCATGCGAGCCTCTCTTTTTTACTGTTTCCCATACCTCAGCAGGCCACCAAGTCTCTTCTGTTTCAAAGTACTTAGCATGCCATGCCATGTTAGGCATGCATTCTTCTTGTCTTCTTTCTAATGCTTACCGTAATCACTTTCATGTTAGGCATGCATCCTTTTTGTCTTCTTCCTAATGTTTACCTTAACCCCTTTTTATGTTAGGCATGCATTCTTCTTTTTCTTCTTACTAATGCTTACCTTTACCACTTTCTTCTCTACACCGAAGCTCATTCTCTTCGAAAGTTGTATATTTGGGATGCCCACATGGATATAATGTCAACATTGCTATGGTTGCGAATAATATTAAATGAAAGACACCACAACATTATTTAATTGTTACTTAAACTTTTTTTGTCCTGCTTATTTAATAAATGTGTAATTTATAGCATTATTGATGTAAATTTTTAACATTCCTAAAATAAACATATCTAAAATGTGTAATAAAACTATGTACAATGTTGTAGGGGGGGTTAAAGGAAGGTGGCAGCCTCCCAGTGCCTTAAGGTTGGTGGCCCTCCATGGCTGTGGCCAGCTCATCAATCTCTTCCGAAGGCATACGCAATTATATATTAGGGAAGTATAAATTGTTAAAGACACACACTGACATGTGGAGAGGGCAACCCTCCAATACTGCAGTTTCCATTGTGAAATAGGTCAGGATGGCAGGAAAAAAGCGCACACAACAAAAGCCAGACAACTGAATCAAGCCATGCCCTGCTGGGTGATCGGCAAGGACCACGGCGACACAGATCTCCTTCAAACGCATGCCAGCACACAGTCAGGCAATGCAAGCACCACCTCAGCCGAAGTCAGAACAGTCCCAGCCATAGTGCTAGGGCAAGCCAAAACACTCCAAAGCAAAAGTGCTAAGGCTAAGCAGAGCAGTGGCAAGCAAAGTCCTAGGGCAAGACATAGCCGCCCCCAACAGCCAATGGAGCTTGCACACATACTTCTTACCGTGTCAGATGCAGCAGGGGTCTAGAGCAACAGCAGGGCAGTTCCAATGTGGATATCCCTCTCTCCCCAGCAGCATCCACTCCAGCCTCATCATGTCCGACCCCGGGCCAGACCCCCAGACCCCCAGCCAGCCCTGTCCAGTCACCTGCCACTGGCCAATCTACCCACTCAGGATCCTTATCAACACTCATATAGCAAATGTCCCCCAAATGTCACCAAGTACACAGGGAGATGTTGGCCAATCCCATGTTGACTGACACATGCGATGGGGAGTGGCAGGTTTAATGATGCCCTATGTATGGCTTTAGCAACTGGTGTGTCTGACCATTTTGATCAGCTGTATGGGTGCAGTTCAAGAGCTACAACAAAATCTGTCACCAGGCAGGTTAATAGTGTGGGATCAGAGCAAAAGGATGTCGATCAAGTGCAAAGAAAGTTTGTGGACATGAAATATGTTGTAAGCTAAAAAATTAGCACGCACAAACAACAAGGGTAATGATGCTTTGTACTGTTGTGGATGTTGATGTTAGGTGTGACCTTTGCATAACAACATCCTTGGTTTATTTGTTTCAGGTTGCAAACCGGAGGTGGAATACCACAAAAACGTAAATTCAATGCAGCCGAAGAAATGGTATATGGGCTCTTGAACCCAGCTACACTCCAGGGCTTGCCAGGGACCATTGACTCAGACATGCATGCTACTGCTGTAGTGGGTTGCTTAATCTCTAAAGGTGTATGACTCATTTCAAGTGTCTAGTTCATGATGCCATCAGGGTCGGGTTGTTGCTGGACCATGAAAGGTCAAGATATGAAAAACTACACAAGCCACCCCACAGCTAATTAATGATCTTTTTATGCAGGTGTCTATGCCACACCTTCATGCAGTTTAGTATTTTGGGTTGCTTAATCTCTAAAAATGTATGACTCATTTAAAGTGTCTAGTTCATGATGCCATCAGGGTCTAAGTGTTGTTGCTGGACCATGAAAGGTTAAGATATGACGCCTGATACATGCCACCTCACAGCTAATTAATGATCTTTTTATGCACGTGTCTAAGCCACACCTTCATGACTTATAAAACATGGAAGCAGATGAGTTGTCCATTGTTTAAGGACACAAGATATCTCACTTGAATAACCTTAAGTCCTATTTGCATTGCAGATCCAAAAACAGAACCGGGTCTTGAATAAGCCAAATGCTCGCTCGACAACAGCCCTGGTCTTCCTGCGTGCCGGTTGTAGGCAGCATGTGGCTGTGAGGCAGGCTACTGAATTGGAGTCATGAGCCATGGAAGCCAGAGGTAGCCAGAATCACCTACAAAAAAACATTATGAGCCACATACATCACCTAAAAAAACACAAAAAAAGGGGGAGACAGGGGTTGCTTCCACAAATACACTAGTTATACATGAAGCAAAAATACAAGAACAAAGGACTAATAATGTTAAGACTTACCAAGTAGCCACCCTCCACACAACTCACCAGACTCACTGAATTCCTCAGAATATATGCATCATGGGTGGAGGCCAGAAAACCAGGCATCACGCTCATAAAGGTCAGGAGTCGCAAAACACTAGATATTGATGAAATGTCTCATCTTACGGTTCCTGCACAAAAGACACAAAGCACACCGGTCAAGAGCAAAGCTACATTCAAGCACACTTGACAGAACAGATGCTAAGCAGGAAGGGACAATCACTGGTAGGATGCTTTCTTTGTCTGAGTATTAAAAAGACTGATTGTGTAAGGTGGTGGGGTATAACTTGTATGATAAAAAGACAAGGAAGTGCTCAAATACATTATTGCCTTAGGGACTACTAGTTGAATGGTGAGATTGAGGTCCACTTTACGGGAGCCAACAGAATGCAAGGTGAAAATACACACTAAATATGTACCTGTAGAGATACTCATCAGAAACTGGAGGCTCCAGTGCCACATGCATGTAATCAGTCGCATCCATGACATCAGCCATATCGGCCAGCCTGTAAAATCCAAACTTGACCACATTCCAGGCTACCATGGTGTCAGGGAAACAAATATATTTGTCCACCAAGGTAGCCATGCCATCAGGAAATTTAGTGAGGGTGCAGCTGAGCGTAGACTGGGACATGCCCACAGAGAGGGCGCCCAGCCTCTGGAAAGAGCCGATCGCAAGAAATTGAAGGCAGCAAACCAATTTGGTCATACTTGTAATTGCATGCTCCTTGCTTGTGGTGGGGGCCAACCATGGCCGCAACTCACAATGCAGTTTCTCGAGGTAAACACAGTTAAGTAGGGTCAGCTCGAATAGCTCAACATCATGCATGTGATCAACATCCACACGCGGCCGACACATGCAGAGCAAGCCGTTGCATATGTTGCAGACGCTTATACTCTACTTGGCCACATAATCCTCAGACTCCATGACGCTTTCCCACACACCCTTGCCAGGAAAAAGAGCCCATAAGTGGTGGGTGAAAGATCCTCTTTCATTGACCCCTGTCGAAGGCCTAATCAAGGCTCTGAATCATGCGCAAGCCCATACAAATCATGTATTATAAGCATCAATGCAAAAACACATTAGATACATGAAAAAGCTTACACGCACGTATGCAAACGCCAATATGAACAAAAAACACGCCAGAAGCTCGAAAAATACACGAAAATCACAGATACACACTTTTTCATGTGTACGTGCACTTAAAAGAGGCTGTGAGTTGACCCTCTGATTATGAATCCATTGTCTGCAATACGGCTATTATAAATACTTCCAAGGGCCGCCACTTGGGTTTTAATGTCAATATCTTGAGGCCCTTTTTTTACCCTAACCAAGGTGTAAGCTACTACAGGAGGGACTCCTCTGGCTAACAGCAGCTGCCTTTCAAGTTCCATGCTGTCAACCTTAAGCTGGGAATTTGAGGGTGAAAAACCAAGCCCTGATGGAGAAGGTCGCTCACCATCGGTAGCTCCCACACCCGGTCTTGTGCCATCTTCCTCATCTGAGCTTACTATGCCCTCCGCGGCCAGTCTGGAGCTTTTAGGATCACCCGCCACCTTTTCTGCCTGATCTTGTGGAGTACCTTATGGATCAGGGATAGCGGAGAAAAAGCATACAGAAGCTTCTCCTTTCCACAATCTTGACTTGCGTGCGTCCATGGCATCTGGTCTTACCCTTAGATTTAGCAAAACAATCTTTCAGACTTTCCTGTTTTTATTGTGACAAACACGTCTATTTTAGGGGTGCCGCAAACCCGCTTGTTTTCTTCCCTTTTCAGATGAACTGCTTTCAGGGATATTAGGTGTCCTTCTGCCCACAGAAAGATCCCTCCTGTCAAATGTGTCAGGCTTGCGATCCACATTTCTCCTTGCTCGTTTATATGCACCACCGCGGTGACATTATCATTACACATTTCTGTTTCATATCCATATCCTTGATGCGCAGTCCAGACTCTCTGTATAACCTGTTCACGCACCCCAACCTGGCTGGCTGGCAGCTGTTGTGATGATCAGCTTGGGTTCAGATCTCCAAGAGACTCCTCTGCCCAAATTAATCAGGTTCATCCACCAAGACAGGCTGGCTAGCATCTATGGGGAAAAATACATTCTCTTATCAAGGCAGTTCTGATCTCTAATACATTTATACAAGATTTTCCTTTGATTTCCCTAAACCTAACCTGTGCCCAACACACGGACAGATTAGCTGCTGTCAACTGCCCCAATACCAACATAGTAACAGCACTTATGCTGAATATTGTCACATGCTGATACAAATTGTAACTTATTTCAGCCAGCAGAAACGTCTGTTCCAGTGTAGAATCTAATATTAACTTCAAGGAGGTTCTAGAATGGGTGGGTATCAGATTAGACTTTTCAAAGTTAATAATTCAACCCAACTGCTGTAATAATACACATACCTCTGGATTGCGCTGGAGCAACATTTGAGAGGAATCGTTCGCCACCAGAAAATCATCCAGGTAGAGAACCAGCAGGACATTCTGATTCCTTAGAAAGACGGCTACTTTTGTCATAATCTTTGTAAACACCTGGGGCGCTGACATAACCGCAAAGGGTAGTGCTGGAAACTATAGATAAGTAGGCCCCTGCTCGGTCTGTAACGCAATCCTCAGATATTTTTGATGCTCCACCCAGATCGCAACAGCCAGGGTTATAGGCGTCCTTCAGATCGAGCGTCACCGCCAACAACTGTATTGCTGACTATATTGTTTCCATTTTGATTATTTGTATGCTATAAACTTTATCTTATAGATCCATTTGGTTTTTAAACTGGGAAAATCTTGGAATAATACCCCTTCCCTATTTTCTGTTGCTTCAAAGGACCTAGAACTTTTTTGGACACTAACATCCTGATTAAAAAACATGAACTGTAGTAAGGGGAAAGTCTGCATGGGAGTTACCACTCAATGGTTCTGAGGGGTGCTCAGGAACTCTATCTTGTATCCTACTCTTATAAACCCCGGGACCCAGCTGTTGTGATTTTCTCCCATGCGTCCGCAAACTAAGAGAGTTTCCCTCCGACCAGTCATTGCTTAAAGGTTGTTGCCTCACCTTTGCTATTGGAGGTGTTGAGCATGAACCCTCTAGTTCTATTCTTTTGGAAGCTCCACTTGGTATCTTTCTGTTTTTCTTGACTTTTACATTTTTGGGAACGAAAATTCCTCTTAAAGGATAATTCCACTTTCAATGGCATTTTTTAAAGTCTAGTGTGCCAATATGATGTGCTCGGGATGCTGAGTTTATCCATTCATTTTTTTACTTCTATGTTTTTGCAACTCCATGTTATAAAATAAAACATTTCTCAATAGTAACAATGTGCTTGCCTTAGAAACGTACATCAAAGTGGTGTTCAGATGTACATTTCAGAAGCTTCCTCACTCTTGTTTGCTAATCATCTTACTGGCCAAGGCAGACATGACAAATTTAAACCCATCTGAATTATTTCAATCGCTTTAGATAGGGGGAATCATTTAAATTTAATACTTGTCTTGGGGGGAACCCTTTCTTCTTATCAGACGCTTTATCTAATATGTTGTCCAACTGAGAGCCAAATAGAAAATCCCCTCCATGGGTAACCCACTCAACTTAGTCTTAATAAACTGGTCCCCCAACCAAGGTTTAAGCCATAAAGCCCTCCTGGCTGTGGATTTGGCCGCAATGCGCATCCCCTCCACGTAGGTGTCACAAACAAAATTTAACAGACTTCTCCACTACTGTCATACTAGGTTAAATATCTGGCCTATCTGTATCTTCCAACACCTTCTTTCTAATGTCTGACATCCAGACTCACCTACACCTGGCCACCAAGGCCGTGGTTACCTGAGTCTTCATGTTTGCCGAAACTGCCTCCCAGTATCTCTTAAAGTCATATTATAGTCAAAAACAAAAAAACACTATACTCACCTTTTTTTCATTCAGCGCAGGCTGTTACTGCTAGTCCAATGTGAGGAGACTTAGGCCTTTATTTAACAAGGGATAGCGGCAGGTAGCGAATGGTGAGCGAACGGTAATGACGCTCACCGCCACGAGAACGCCGGCTCCCCTCCGCAATCACACATTTATCAAGCCGATCCTGCTTAGCGACTGACAGAGCGCCAGATAGAGAATCATTCATCATTATTCCAGCCTCACCCCACAGCGCCAGCGAGCGACCTTGAACAGCGACAGGTCTGACCTCTCGCTACCTGGCGCTCTCCAATGCATTTCAATGGAGCAATCTTTAAATATTCTTAATTAATTGCTATTAATGTATTTTTTTTTTTAAATGTCAAAAATTCTGTGACCACTTCTGCAATGTTAGATATTTTTTTTAAGGTAAAAAAAAAAACAAAACAAAAAAAAATAGTGCTGAATTGATATTACAGGTCTGATATTAATGTATTCATATTACAAAATGTTTTGAAAAACGTTTTTTTTTTTTCAAAAAATATCGTTGTTTGGGGGTTAAAAAAACTACTTTTAACCCATCGCCGCCAGCGCTCTGGGGTTTAAACAAGCATTTCACAGCGCGAGAATTTTTTGAGCGTGATTTGTTAATGAATATTCTGGGAGCCGTTCGCTATGGCCATTCGCTGTCATGCGCTCCCATACAGCGCGGAACCTGTCAAACAGCGACTCCTAACCCTGTATTCAACATTATCGCACACCGACGGGGTCGCTGTCAACAGCCAAACAACGGCCAAGCACAGCGAATACTAGCGTGCGCTGTGAAAATAACGCTACTGTCGCTCATCTGTCGCTACCTGGCGCTATTAATGAATCAGCCTCCCCCTGGATCGCCTGCCAGAAGACCCGCACCAGGTGCCGCTCTCCCCTCATATGCAGCATAGTTGCAGGACATCGCTGTTCTGCTGTAGATGAGGGCCAAATGCTCCATTGTCACAGGAACTATGGCATGCCCCCCCTTAATTCACTGCAATATATATATATATATATATATATATATATATATATATATTTTGAACTCTTAAAGTGCATAATGTATTTATAATATTTCAGGCCCACTCAAGCCCATAGCATAATGCGGTTTAAAAAAACATATCCTGAGATCTTCTGCATTCTTCATGAAGGCACTTAGGGAGTTTACATTTTCAATTAAAATGACTTAGGCAATGTAACAGAATACCATATATCACAGAGATGTCAGGCTTGGCTCACACATTACCTTTTAAAGGGGGGAATAAACAAATTATGTCATGTACACTAAGTAGTCAGACTGAATGGAGTAAATGAAGTACTATGCAATGTCTGTATAGAGATGATTAGTGCTCTTGATAATATTTTAATCCCTTTGAGACAATTGGCGTTTCATGGCTTACTGAAAATTTCCATTTGAAAGATTGCTTCTCAGAATCTCCAAATGTGGTTTCTGCTTCAGGATATTTGTAGATCTGACTCAATTTTAAAGCTACAAATCCACGTGGTTGGTGTCTGTGGATATGGCAGTACATAGTTGTAATGCTATCCATGCCTATTGTTTCATATTTATTGCAGTCACAGCTGGATGGAAGGTGCTAAGATGGTGGCATTTTATGGGGCCAGATCATCTAGTAGAATTATTTGCAATTAATGAATTATATAGGCAAATCTAATATTCTGCTATGGCTAAGGATATGGCATTGTGGTGGGCAGAAGAAGGTTTTACTATGTCTATTTGTTCATAATGTATTCCTGGCTGTAGGATTTTAAGGATGTACTAATGTGCCCTGCTCTACAGAAAAAAATAACACCATATAACCAATCAATATCCTCCCCAGATCAATCAAAAACTGGCAATACTAAGAAATAAAAGGCAAAGCACTTATTTCCATCAGTTGATCAGCTGTCCACTGTTGAATTGCAACACCTTGTATATCTCTTGCTGCCCTGATCACTGACAAGTAACAGTATAATCAACAAATTCCCCCCAGATCAGTAACTAACAGTAACTAACAGCCCCACTACTGCTGCTCATACCCAGATCTTTAAATCTGTTCAATCTGTTCCCCAAAAAAGAAAAAACAGTTTAAGCGGATTCCCCAAGGCCTAAGATTGAATGAATAGGCAGTGTACAGATTCCCCAAGACCTAAAAATGTATATGTAGAGTGGCAGTCAATTCCATCCTCCAGAAATTGAAAATGCAGAGCAGGAGCGGATCCCCCAGACCCCAATTAAATATGCACAACATGAGCAGACCGCCAGACTCAAAACTAACAATTAGAACACTAGAGGGGATCTCCTTAGACATAATGATTAAAAAGGAAGTCCAAGCTTTCTGTAACCCCCTCTGCCAGCCACCACTCCCTCCCCCTGTGCTAAGCCCAATTCGAGCATTAAACAACCCGCCGCCGCCGCTCGCGCATCCCTCTAGTAGGGCGCGCACCCGCGCCGGACGTTTGGGAATGGCCGGCGCGGGCTCGCTCGCTTGTCCGGCGACGGACCTCGCTTGTCCGGCGGCGGGGATTGGCTGCAGCGGTCACGTGGGAGCTGGGACAGGCGAGTTTTTGGGGCTTTCTGGGGGGTTTCACACAGCGGGGCACCCCGATCGGAGTGCCCCAACGAAGTAGACCAAAACCCAGGATAGTCAAAATCCTGGGTGTTGGTCCACTTTAAGGTGGAGAAAGTACTGCCTGTAAGGAAATTAAACATCTCAATCAAATTGGTACAATCTTCCAGAGGCAATAAAAGCATCTCACAGTGTTCTGGGTTGTTTCGTAGAGATGAAGGTGAATATTGAGTGTCCAGTAGTATTTAAAGACCTGCTGAAGTTCGGGTTCGACAAGTATGACCAAACTTGCTGCAAAAGTTTGGTTCAGGCCCCGAACCCCATTTAAGTCAATGGGGACCTGAACTTAGGGGCCCAAAAATGGCTGCAAAATATTGGTAACCAGGGCTAGAGGGCTGCAAGCTGGGGGGGGGGGGGGGGCTGGGAGATTTGGTATGGTATGGGCTTTGGGGTCTTATAGGGATGCCACATGGGGGTGCAGATAATGGGTCATTTTACCGACATGGCATTCGTCAAACCTGGCAGGTGCCGTGTCGGCTCTTTACCATGGTGAACTGATATAGGGGTCCCCTGGATCCCTTACCAGTTCAATCTAAATGAAACAGAAAGAACAGTTCACACAATATTTAACTTATACTGACCTGTACCCATCTTCCAATATCTGTCCTCTGCCCGCATCGCCTCCCTCCTCCTGGCAGAGCCGGATATTAGAAGCCGACAGCTGTGCCGGCATTTGTATGAAGGAGGAACATAGCCCCCCCCCTTCTTTCATACTCTCTACCCAGCGAGAGACTGAAGTGAGGGCCAGGGGTGCTGGCTTTTATACTTGGAGGCTTGGCCTTCATGGAAACTCCCTGATGTAATTGCTGATGTCACAAAAGGGAGTGGCCTAGATGGGTATTCTCCCATGCCACCTCTCTGGGCACCTCCTTTTTTGTGACATCATAAGTGAATTTGGGGAGATTCCAGAGAGGCCCCATTTCTTAATATAAAAGCCACCCCCAGCGCCTCATCATAGAGTCCCTTGCCAGGAGCCAGGATGAATTCCTTGCTAAATGCAGCAGAAGCGTTCTTAGACACCCCAGCAGAATACATTTAAAAGAACCTGGGCAGGAGTCTGGGGGCAAAGGTAAATATAAGTTCATTAAGAATAAAGTTTTTTTTTTGTATAATCTATCTTTTTATTTAAGACAAAAAAGCAGAAACATTACATGGGGAACTGCCCCTGAATCAGTACAGTGTAATATGCATGACATAATAATCCTGAGAGTGTTTTAATATAATGGAGTTCAAAAAAACAACCACAAGAGTCACAACATACATCAAGGGCTCCCAGGGCAAAGCCACAGCTCCAATGCTCCACCAAGTCCAGTGGATGCCTGGGTATTATAAGGCCAAAGAGACTCCATAAAAATATAATTCCTACTGTACCTAACAGGGTCAGAAAGAAGAGAGAACAGAAGGAGGGTAAGAAGGAAAAATGGAAGGGTAATTGACTGATTGAACCTATCTGAGTCCCGCAGAACCTCCCAACAGGTCCGGGTCAGCGTATATTTGTCCCGAAGCCCCTTGTCTCCCAGGATAAGTTCCTCTGCTCACCTAATCCTCTGTTATCCATTCACGCAAGGTGGGAATCTCTTGTGTTTTTCAGTGTCTGGGGATCACAGCTCTTGCAGCTGACAAAAAGTGCCTGAGTATATCTGTCTTGTATCGTGATGAGGGCCCTTCCCACAGGGCAAGAAGTGCCAACTGGGGGGAGTTCTTGACTGATAAACCAGTGGTGTCCGTATAGATGCTCAGTACCCTATCCCAAAAGGAGCGGATAGCCGGGCAACCCCACCAGACATGCGTCATATTGCCCTCCTCAGTGAGACGTCACTAGCATAGGTCCAAGGAATGGGGGGCGAATCTCTTGATGTCCGATGGGCACCTATACCATCTAGAGACAATCTTGTAGTTCCTCTATTGCGTGTTACTCCCCAGCTTAAAAGACAACACAAAGGCCGCCAACTGTCCATGTAAAAAAGTATACCCCAGGACTCCGCTCCCTCAACTCACCCAAAGATGGGAGGCCCCCTCCACCCAGCAACTGACCCAGTCTCAACTCTCCAACCCAGGAAGGACTCCACTCCCACCCCGGGACCAAAATCCGGATTTCCCAAGATTGGTGTTAAAGGCGGGCGCCTCACTAGTTGGCCTCTAGCCGTCATACGCTTCCAAATCGTAAGCAAGTGTTGGGTCAAAAACGGCAAGGACCTAAGCAATCTATTTGGCTGGGGTTTTGTCCAAGGCAGAGAGACCAGCGGCCAGGGGGGCAGCTCCTTCTCAATGGTGACCCAGGTTTTGTTTATGACTTGATGGGCCCAGTCTAACATTCTCATTAAAACCGCCGATGCGTGATAGAGTTTAAGATCTGGCATGCCTAGACCTCCCTTTGTTTTGTGCCGGGACAAGATATCATAACAGATCCATGGTTTTGAGACCCCCCCCCCCCAAAAAAAAAATTAAGGAATTCTGATTTTAAGATCTTGAAGAAGCAGCTAGGGGGAACTATAGGGGCAGTTTGGAAAATATACAAAAAGCGAGGTAGGATGTCCATCTTTATCACATTTATCCTACCGCACCACGAGAGAGATTTCCTGTAGTATTGTTTGAGATCACTAATTGTTTTGTTCATCAGTGTGGCATAGTTCAGCTCGTATATTTTTGCCAAGTCGCTTAGAATCTGGACTCCTAAGTATTTAATACTCACTGACTGCCATTTAAAGGAGAAGCTATTTCTAAGGCCAGCCATTACTGACGGCGTTAAGGTTAGATTGAGGGCCTCTGATTTCCCATAATTAATTTTAAAATTACTCACCTTCCCGAATAGCTTAAATTCCTTTAAAACAAGGGGGAGGGATGTCATGGGAGCGGTTAAATGCAATAGCAAATCATCTTCATATAGGGATAATTTGTACTGTCTACCCCCACCTCTATTCCCTTTATGTCCAGATTATTCCGTAAGGCTGTCGCCAGATGTTCCATTGTGATAATGTATAGAAGTGACAACAGAATAAAGTTTTTTATTCAAACATGTGTGTTATTTTACACTTTCAAATGAACTGGTATAGGGGTCTCAAGGACCCCTATACTAGATTATACTCCTTTACCTGCACCACCAATTGCCAGGGTGGTGTAGATGAACTTGACAGCAAAAAGGATGGCCTGGCGCCAGACTGTGCTATAGGGCATATGGGCTCGTAAGTAGTTGTACTTAACAGAACTGACTACAGATATGAGGCCTTGCGACAATTAGGTGATACCACCACTTATAAAAAATGAAAGGGGGATCCCACAAAACCTTTTCAAGCAAAACTGTTTAAATTTGTGGATGAGGGATTGGCATCGGGTTTTTTTTTTACGCCCAAGATTGCAGATCACCTGAAGGTGAAAGACCCGGTCATTTTGTCTCTTCCACCATTTACCAAAGATCCATAAAAATGAGAATCTGCCTAAAGGCAGAAATATTGTTGCAGGGATGGGGGTCTGAATGAGCCCCTGGGACAGTGGCTAGATACTACTCTACAACCCCTGGTGTTACGTCTACCGAGTTGTTTTCGTTATTCTGGACATCTAATTAGAATATTATCATCGTATAAATGGCAATCAGGGTCCACTCTTTGTACAATGGATGTGGCTTCTTTATATTCAAGTATACCCCTTGATCTGGCTATTCAGACACTTTATTTTCATTTAAGCTATTACTCTAAATATAGTCAGGATCTGTGTACCTTTATTGTTATGGCCACTGAGTTTCTATTGACCCACAATTATTTTGTTTTTGATTCAGTTTTTTATATTCAACAACGGGGGGGGGGGGGGGGGGGGCTCCATGGGTGCCCCTTTTTCCCCCTCCCTAGCTAACTTGTATATGGGATGGTGGGAACATTTCAATGTATATGGCGATGGCAATCCCTGGCGATCTAACATACTTTTATATTATCAATATATTGATGATCTGTTTTTGATTTGGAGGGGTGATTGTGCTGACTTACAACAATTTATATCACACTGCAATGGCAACAATTTGAATCTGGCATTCACTGTTAATATGAGCCAGTGGGATACAGAATTCTTGTACTTGAGAATTTCTGTAAATACCAATGAAAATGCTCTGCATTTTCCGCAAATTGACTGTGGGCAATAGCATTTTACAGGCTCATCCTGCCACCCTGCACACACTATAAAATCCATCCCTGTGGGTGAGATGGTTAGGAGCAGATGCAATTGCTCTAAGACAGAAACCTTTTTGAAGGAGGTGTCATCAATTCAATCTAGATTACAGGCCAGAGGGTATCCCCCCTGGATGCTAATGCGTGCCAAGACCATTGCCCTCAACAAAAGTAGGGACGCTATTTTAGAAAACAAACAAGACCATTTATCCATGAGACGCCCAGAACGAGTAACGAGTTTAGCACACCATACACCCTTGAATTTCAACAGGTTGCTGCCATCATCCATAAAAATCTTCCTATGCTCAGAGCAGATCCACATCGTTAGTCGGAGGTCCCCCAGTTTGGGGAATATGTTATCGCCCAGTTTTTTCAAGCTGAATCTTCCCACAAGCCCACCTGGCTTGCCACTTCTGGTTGCTTCCCATGTGGTGGCAACCGGTGTGGCATGTGTTCTAAAGTGGACAAAGGAAAATACTTTACCTCTACTGTAATGGGTAAACAACATAAGATCAAAACCATTTTGAACTGTAATTCTCAATCTGTAATCTATTTGATTACCTGCAATTCCTGTGGCAAAAAGTATGTGGGATGTACCTCACACAAATTAGAGACCCGCTTTACTGAACACCTACAGGGCATAACTAAACCCGATAGACTTAGGAACTCTAACGTAGCTTGCCACTACAATGAACAACACAGTAATCAACCAGTGAAATTAGCGCCATCAAAAGAGTTTATTTGGGTCCAAGGGGCGGGGACTTACACAATACGCCAGGGAGGTGTATTGGATTTTTACCTTAGGCACCAGGTCCCCTTTAGGTTTAAATTAAATTTTTACATTTTATTGAAGGGCTAAATCAATCACTGTGGATTAATTGATGACCATCATGATTTGTTTCTTAATTACTTTATAGCATAATGTTTTTTTCCATGTTGACTTATGATTAATACATATATTTTGATTAATTATCTTACAGGAGATGCACGCCCAACAATCATGTGTTTGATGGCCTGTACACCATTGGATATTATATCTGCCCTTTTATACTATGCTTGTATTGACTTGACCTATATCATTTAGGTCCTCTTGAGGCTCAAATATTACTTGAATGTTTATATATAAATATTTCTTCTCCCCCTTTTCTCTTTCTGTTATAGATTCAATCAACCTGTCCTGTTATATATTGTGAGTGTGGTGAATTTAGACATCATGCTTTTAATTGATTATAAGCACTTATCATTACTATTTTTCAACTTGATTATGTTTCATTTAATTTGTGATGTAATTTATATGATGCATAACTTCAAACGTTTTCCCTTGTTGGCTCCCTTCCTCATCACTGTGTGTTTGGCGTGCAGCGAGACATGCTTTTGTCCCTTTGCATGCCTCCACACAGTGGTTAGCGTCCTAGTTGCCTGGCAGCTGTGTGTCTCTCTCCCAGATCAGCCCCGGACTGTCAGGTGGGAGCCTACCCCCCTCTGATTGGCTGTGGGGGCCGGCCTGTGATTGGAGGAAACAGCACTCCATCTTTCCTGGCATCGGCTTGGGTGGGCGTCACCACAATTGCTGGATAATTATCTCGCTCTCTCCGGGACCCGCCCAATGGCATCAGCTGGGAGATTCTCTTCCTCTGATTGGCCGACTAGGCCAGTTCCTAATTGGGTGAGTGACTCTCTGGACGGCTGTGACGTCACAGCCCTTCCGACGCTCGGGGCACCAGGCGGCGGGAGGAGGAGGGGATTCACAAGGTAAATTTATTCAATTAACTTATTGTCATATTTTATTATAAATTATTGGGTTTTGCTCAGTCCTATATCTATGATTAAGGGCCAGCCTTGAGCCCGAAACGCGTCGGAGGATGGCATTACCATTCTGCTCTGGATCTGATTTCATGTTTTTATGGCTGAGATACTACATGTACTGGATGGAGATGATTTTACTATGAATCAATAAAGCTTTGGAATTTTAAGGAGTGCAGACCCTTCACCTTCAATTTTGCTACTGTTGTGGGGCAGGGGACAGCCCAGGGCCGAGCACCCTAATATATATTTTTTCCAGTGTGCATAACCTTTTCTACATTTGCATATGGGCTTGTAAGGTTCAGTGCCAGGGGCCGGCAAGGTGGGCCCCTCTGGAATCTCCCCAACATCACTTATGATGTCACTAAAGGGGTGGCACGGTAAAATCTCCTCTTCTGTGATATCAGCAACGATGTTAGTGGGTTTCCATGGAGGACACACCTCCAACCTGAACTTTGTGATCAGGTTCACTCAACACTAGTGTCCAGTGAACAATACAGCTGAGCAGAGTCAGCAGGAATGCCAAAATCTGCTTACAAGCTGTCTGCTACATAGTTTTTGGGTGATTGCTGAAAAAGGCCAAGCATTATGGTAGACTTTTGCCAATATCTAATTAGTATAAGGATAAGTAGTTGATAACAAAAAAACAGGGAAACATCCATTCCACTGCAAATGTAATTTACCTCTTAATGCTGAGTTTACACACGCAGATAAATTGACCATCCACTCAGTGAGAGAACGACCATTCAAATCTTCTGCGATTGAACTACAGTGTTAAGACGCCAAAGATTTGTTGGTAAATTGGTAGCTAGAGCTGATTGATAGATAAACATATTTTTTGTGGGTGACTTCTGTTTCCACATTCCAACAGTCAAGAGAAGAATGAGGAATTTTTGGTCAGACAAAACAATACGACATGCAACCTATGAACGATTCTCATTCATGATTTGATTGCAGGGAATATACATATATCAAATGGGGGTCATGCTAAATATTTGGTGAAGCCAATGTGCATTGCGGTGTGGATTGCAACCTGCATCTCGGTGAGATTTTTGATGTTCAGACGCAAAAATGTTTTCCCCAAAAATGGCCTGTACCTGTGATGGGGCAATTTTACAGGTTTTTACAGCTCATCCCTGTCACGGACCGGGTGTGGCGGCACAGGTGTGGATCCGCTGTGACTATGATACTGATAGCGAGTACCGTGTCAGGGGAGCGGAGTCTAAGAGGCCACTGGTATTCACCAGAGCCCGCAGCAAGGCAGGTTGGTCTTGTAGCGGCGAGTGACCCCCAGGTCACTACCCCCCAACAGCGGCTCAGCCACACAGTCAGCCGAGGTACTGCATGGTGCAAAGGAGGCAGGCAAAGGCGATGTCAAAGTTCAAGCAGAGGTCAGGGCTGGCAGCATAGCCTCGAGATCGAAGAAAGTAGCCAAGATCGGGACGGGCAGCGAAGATTCAGAGTCGGGGACAGGCAAAGGTCGGTACACAGGTGAGCAATCCTGAAAACAACGGACTTTCTGCATACATAGGAAGACCAAGATCCAGCACTGATGGAAAGGAAGTGCCCCTTAAATAGGGGAAGTGGATGCTGGATTGGATGACTGGGCACCAATCAGTGGTGTACCGGCCCTTTAAGATTCAGGAAACCGGCGCGCGCGCGCCCCACTAGAGGACGGGGACGTGCGCGCACCGGACCATGCGAGGAGGCAAAGCGAGGAGAAGGGAGACGACTGGGAGCAGCCGGCGCGCGGTCAGGAGCGGGTAAGGAGGGAGAATGGGGAACGCTGTGAGATGGACACGCAGCGCTCGCCCGGGCAGCGGGAGCAGTAACGGAGGTGAGGGAGTGCTGCGAGATGGGCGCACGGCGTTCGCCCTAACAATCCCATTGTGATATATCACAAAGAAGCCACTGAAAAGCATTTAAGATTTCAAGATAGCATGATGCACCAGTGTAATAAATTGAACGGTTAAACAAAGCTGCATCTGTACATTATTATTCCTGAGTTAAGGATTTTAGGTCTGGAAACAATAGCACCCTATGGGATGCAGAAACATGTGTCAAGTTATTTAGCATACCTCATAGGGTACTGTTATTCCCAAGCTTAAAAAAATATGTACCTTGTTGAACATATGATGTACCTCACCTGTATTTTTGGGGAAAAGTAGGAGACATTTTTTGGCACTTTTTTGTATGTTTATGCCAAAATGAAACAAAGGAGGAGTGTCAGCCGCTCAGACCATTTTCTAACTAACCTGGGAGATGCACGTGAGCAGGGCAATTAGGATACACAAGTCTTAAAGGAGCCACAGCACTCAACCCTGTTAGTTTGCAGACAAACCTTATGCTAAAAAGCTCACCGGGATTCAGGTTGCAATCCTCACCGCAATGCACACCGGAGGTCACATTAGCTTCACCAAATATTTAGCATGACCCTCCTAGATCATAGTTGCACCTGTGCAACAGGGAAGAGGTAAAAACATAATCAAAGCTCCACAAAATATTTTTTATACCTTCTGCTACAGCGAAAAAACTGCAATCTGGGCTCTTCATACCTACCTAGCTGTCTCATAATTTCCATTCTATCACTCATCCTCCCCTGAAGGGAAAATTTTCCCATGCACAATCATGACGAGAGAAAGACTTCTGCATAGACGCATACACTAATAAACCAGAACAAATGAACAAAGAAATATGTAGAAATAAAAAACACACCATAATTAACAAGATTCTCCTCTCTTTAGCCCCCTGCCCCTCAGGCACCCTATATTCATTTCCATCACAGACTAACACTTTATTTAACTTGTGACCTGAGGCCTGGATAATGCTGCTCACTTTTTTATTGATCCAGATCCAATCAATTTTCTTATATAAAGTTTGAGGGCTGATGTGTTGTGTCTTACATCTGTTGGCAATAGTAATTTTTGCAGCCTTACAATAAATATAAACATCATTAAATTAGTGGAGTCGTCCCTATATTATCTGGGCTATCTCCCAGAAGAATTTGTGATTCTGGTACCCACTATACTAGGCATAGGACTGAAAGTTCTATACCAGAATTAGCTTATCCTAGGACGCGACCATCACACATGTAGTATTTCATCTACAGCAACACAACTCCTAAAACATAATGGTGATAGGTTTGGGAAGGCTTTAGCTAGTCTCCTGGCACCATATACTGTAGAATTGCAGGGACCCCCTAGACATTGGGACAAGAGGACATCTTGATTATTCATTTATAAAGCGCCATCATCTTCTGTAGCACTATACAAAGAAGTAATCACAGACAGGGTAGAAACAGACAGTACATAGACTATTAGCAATACAGTGTTACAGAGTTCAAAATGAATATTCTGAATAATAGATACAATAGGAGACAGAGCCCTGCCCTTGCAAGCTTACAGTGTAAAGGTTAAGGGGTGGAGACAAAGGGTAAGGATCATAACAGTATTGAGCTTTATGGCATGTGCTCTTTAGAGAAATGCTTAAAGAGAAACAACACACCCGATTTTCGGGGTGTTGTTCCTCAATGTGTGTTTATCGCCCCAGGTCACCAGATCCACTCACCCTCCTGCCACTCCCACGGCACAGGCTCAAGCTGAGAGTGAGCATGCTGATTGGCTGAGTGGCCCGTCCATCAGTGTGCTTGCTTTTACTCGGCTCCGCTGACAGCTAAGCCGCATGGACAGCTAAGCAGCCAAATGGTGCCGAAAGAAGATGAGAGATGAGGTGAGCGGTAGAGTCCAGGATAGATTGGAGGGGTGCCAGGCTGTTAGTTGGTAAGCCACAAAGAAGGATGTGGCAGTAGTCCAGTCAAAAAATGACCAGGGCTTGCTCTAGTATTTTAGTGGTGTCAGGTGGAAGGAAGGGATAGATGCGTGGTATGTTTTTTTGTAGGACATGACTGGAGGTGGCTAGGGAGTCAATATGAGGTTTAAATGAAATGAGCAGTGTTCAGAATGACTTCCACTGATTTTGGGGAGTTGAAGTTATTGTATAATTGTTAACAGAGATATTAAAGAGGAGACTTAGAGTGATGGAAACATGTCCAGTTCTGTCTTGTCCATGTTTAGCTTGAGGTAACGAGATTACATAAATGAACATATAGCTGTAAGGTAGCTGGAGACATGATATAGGAGGAAGGAGGATATAAGAGGGAGGAGAGATTGGGACCAGAGAGTTATATTAAAGTGTCATCCACATAGAAGTGATATTAAAAGCCTAGTGAAGTTCTAAGTTTGCCAAGACCATAGGTGTAGACTGAGAAAAGTAGGGGCCCTAGGACAGAACCTTGCAGCACACCGTCAAAAAGAGAATGGGAAGAAGAAACCCACTGAAAGATCTATCAGAGAGGAAGGAGGGGAGCCAAGAGAGTGCAAGACCTTGAACACCAAGAGAGAAGAGAATATCAAGAAGCATGGCATGATCAACAGTATCAAAGGCTGAGGAAATGTCAAGATGGATGAGGATGGAGAAGTGACCTTTAGTTTTATCAGTGAGCAGATCATTAGTGACTTTAGTTAGGGCAGTTTCAGTGGCGTGGTTAGGGTGGAATCATGATTGTAGGGAATCAAGTAAGTTGTTGGTAGATAAATAGTGTGCTAGTTCTGACTGGACATATTGAGTTGCGGGATAAGGAGGGTAGTGAGATAGGGTGGTATCTGGAGAGGGCTGAGGGGTCAAGAGAGGGTTTCTTGATTAACGGAGTAATAACTGCATGTTTGTAAGAGGAAGGAATGGTGCCAGTGGAAAGGGAATGGGGAAATACGGTATAAAGTTAAAGGCTGGAATGAGGAATGGAGACCGTTGAGGAATAAGCTGGGATGGAATAGGATTGAGGGAGCAAGTAGTCAGATGGGCTCTGCAAATGAGAGAGGAGGAAAAGAAAGTAATAGAATAAGATAGTGGGTGGTTGGAATAGTGGGGGTTTCTGAGGGGCAAAACCAAATCAGATGTTGTCAATTCTTTTCTTTGAAGAATGTAGAAAATTCTTCTGCTGTTATTTGGGAGGTTGGGGGAGGAGTGGTGTTCCATTTCCACTTAAACTAAAAATGTTCCCCATATCTGATTCCCCAAATTCTATATATGTTATTTTCCTTTGAAAGATAGTATTAGCAATAGTGGTAATAGCACACCAAAATGCAAGAGATCAAGAGAATGGGTGCTAATCCTTCCTGGGATTGTCTCCACAAAAAATCCCCAAAACACTAGAACAACAAATAACAAAAAATGGTTGAAAGGATGCACACCACACAAAAGGAGATTGCGCTTAATGAAGTGTATTATACATTAAATCTATTGATACAGAAATCAGTCAATTGACAAAAAGGATACAAAAAGGCCAAGTTCATTGTGCAAAAAAGTCTGATTCATAATCCTCAGGGGTTTAGCAGACCTTATATGAAAGAAAAGTACAGTGAGTTATCAGTAACATACAGTAATAAAGCATAACTGTCTAGCTAATAAAACATTACCCATGATAATAAGAGGCCATGGTTGTTAATTCTCCTGAGGGTTATTAGAAGCTGTTGTCTGTACCTCTATAGTTAAGGCGTAATAAGAATGAATACAGATGTTAGCACAGTACAATCAGCTGTTCAATGAATCACAGACAGTCAAAACCAACAATGCAAGTATACAGTGGGATCACAGCATGGTTAAGCAATAATATATACCCGTGTCTCAGAATTTGGATCGCATGTAAGGTGCCAACGTTTCAGGGCTGTCAGCCCTTTTTTTAAGGCAGCGATTAGAGATGAGCGAACTTTTGAAAAGTTCGATTCGGCCGATTCGCCGAATTTCACAAAGAAATTTGGGTTCGGCCGAATCGAACTTTTACGAAGTTCCCCATCAAAAATGCCGGCATGGTGGGAGGCCGGCGGGCCGGTAAAGCCGGCCGGCCCGCTCCCACCATGCCGGCAAAAATGCTTTTTTTTTTTTTGTTTTTTAAATGCCGGCATGGTGGGAGCGGGCCAGCCGGCTTTACCGGCCCGCTGACAGCGGAACCGGCCGGCCCGCTCCCACCATGCCGGCATTTTTTTTTTTAATTTCAGGAAAAATTCGATCGGCACGAACCACAAAATATTCGGGTTCGTGCCGAATCGAATATTTCCTGAAATTCGGAGCGAATTCCGGTTCGTCCGAACCGGTTCGCTCATCTCTAGCAGCGATAGTCAAATCAAAGATGTTACCTTGCTTATAAGGTGTTGTGTGTTGTGTGCTGCGTCTCCCCCCGGCCAGCCTGCGTGTCATCCCGGAAGTGCGCGGACGGCAACTTCCGTTACGCCACATCCGGTGACGTTGTCCCGGCCTTGGCCAACATCACACCGATTGGCAGATAGTAATGCCAATCAAAGTGACGCAAGCTCTGGGCGCGCGGGGCAGCCGTCCCCTGGAGCTCTTTGAATACTGTAGCTTTATTGAACAAAAAACATCCACACACTGTCAGTATTGAAATATTATTATGCGGAGAGACGTTGCTGTATTGCAGTGGTTTCATTTAGAGGGGGAGTAGCCAGCAGTTTTTTGTTCAAATGGCCGCACTATAACATAAAAACAAAGTGAATTAAAAATTAGTATAAAAACAAAATATAAGCGATAAGTTGTCAAAGAGAGAGCCAGGGAAATATTAGTTTACATGCCAGCCGAATGGTAGTGCATGAATGGAGATCAGATTAACCTGCTCCTGTTCTGCTCATAAGTACATTTGGCTATCATAACCTACCTAGGTTACACTGCGCCTGTTAATTTCAGGGGGCATGCTTAAGATATATTTTGTGGAGAAATTTAATATCAAAAGTTTGATAAACAGCATCACATTCTACTACCATAAAGTGGACCCAGAGCCACTGGTTATAAATATATTGATGTATGTGGGGAAAGGTACGTATATTATTGTAGCCAGATATTACCATAGAGATTCAACCCAGAATCGGGGACATTAACCCCTGGCTGGTAAATGAATCAAGTGGATCTAAATTAGCATGTTGGATAGCTGCACTGAAGCAATCCTGGTTCAAGAGAATAGGAAAGTATGCGGGACAATTCCTATACAGTGCACCTTGATGTGATAGAAAGTTGAATATATCTGGGAAAGATTAAATAGTCTTAGGTAGACATCACAAGTTATATATGGACATCCTGCATGATGTTAGAAGAAAGGGGAGTAATCTATCTCCTCATTGAGGCCATAGGGAGATTTGGTGTTCAGGGTGTAAATCCAGTATAGCTCTCGTTTAAGTAGGAGTCTATCTCTATCCCCTCCTCTCCTAGGGTATTTGACATGATCAATTGCCTGCAACCTCAATTGGGATATCTGATGACCTGCTGTCATAAAATGTTTAGTCAGTGGGGAGTCAGTGTCGCCCAGTCTGATGGCGCTCCTGTGCTCGCTGATTCTTGTCTTAAGTGGCCTTGTGGTCTTGCCCACGAAGGCCTTTCCACAAGGACACTTAATCAGATAGACCACATGTGTAGAGTTGCAATTAAAGAAGGACCCTATCTTGTATTTCTTGCCTGAATGAGGATGTGTGAACTCGGGGCCCTTAGTCACGAATCCACACTGAGTGCAATGTCCACACGCAAACATGCCTTTAGGGGGTGGGGTGGCATTCAGCCACCGCTCGGTGTGTGTTTGTTGTTGTTTTTGGGGAGCTGTTATGTCTGCCCTAATCAGTTTATCTCGCAAATTACTCGCTCGCTTGTGTACACGCATGGGCTGGTCTGTAAAGGTGTCTCTTAAGCGGTCGTCCCCGGAGAGAATATACCAGTGTTGTTTAATGACCCTCTCTATAGCTGGTTACATGTGTGAGTAAGTAAAAATCGCTGGAACTCTGTGAGGGGTGTTGCGGGGTGTATGTCTAAGTAATATAGCCCTGTCTTTATCATAGGCCTTGTCCCTAGCTTCAGAAAGTCTTGATGGGTTGTAGCCCCGGGGCAGGTTGTCTGATCTTTCGAGAAACGTATGTACTTCTGAAATAATCCGTCGTAAACAAATAAATTGACTGTAGGGGAGACTGTCACGCATATTCCTAGGATGATAGCTGTCGTGGTGTAAAAAAGTATTGCGATCTGTCTCCTTGTGGTATAGGTCAGTATGTATGGTATTGTTCTCAATGCTGACTAGGACATCCAAAAAATGTACCTGTTGTGTGCTGTAATCATTCGTAAAGGAGATGGTCGGGAGGGCCTTGTTTAGTCTGTCCGTTAATGAAAGAAGATCGATTTCTGAGCCCTGCCATAAGAGAAAAATGTCATCAATGTATCGGGTCCACAACAGTACATGTTCAAATGCCACGTCAGTATACACAAACCGCTCTTCAAACGAATTCATGAATAGGTTGGCATTGGATGGGGCCACATTGGACCCCATCGCTGTACCTTGTATCTGCAAGTAATAGTGGTTGCAGTATAATAAATAGTTCTTGGTTAGTACCAATGTCAGTAAGTCCATACAGAATTTGTTGAATTCCGTGGTACCATCCATCTCACTTAGGGCAGTGTGTATTGTTTGTAGACCCAAATCATGTGGGATTGAGGTATGTAATGAACTGACGTCCATACTGCAAATGATAACTTGTTCAGGTAGCGGGCCTAAGTTTTGGATCTTATTTAAGAACTCCCCAGTGTCTTGTAAATATGACCTGGTCTGCATTACCTTTGGCTGTAGGACCTTATCCAAAAAGATAGCAGAGCTTTGGAATAACGAATCCGTTCCTGCAACGAGTGGTCTGCCAGGTGGACGGGTCGGATGCTTGTGGACTTTGGGTAAGATGTAGAAAACAGGTGTTATAGGGTAGTCTGTGATCAAAAAGTCTTTCAGATCTATTATGTTTTCATCAAATGCCCTTAAGATAATGGAATCTAAATCCCTTTTAATGGAGGTTAGTGGATCTCCAGGTAACTGGTGATAAACTGTATGGTCATTCAATTGTGACATAATGGTGGCATGATAAAAGTCAAAGTCTAACACAACTATTGCTCCGCCCTTGTCGGCTGGTTTAATTACTACAGTTTGGTCCTTCGAGAGGCCATTTAATGCTAATCGTTCTTGTTTTGACAAGTTGTGTTGAGGGGTGTGCAATCGGGAAGGAGGGACCCAATGTAACTTATCAATGTCCCTTTGAACCAATTTGACAAAGGTCTCTACAACCGGATTTGTGGTGGGAGGGTTCCACTTACTTGGTGGTTTACACTTGGTTAGGTCTACCCCAGTCGGTATGGTGGGTTGCGCAATTTCTCCACAAAATATATCTTAAGCATGCCCCCTGAAATTAACAGGCGCAGTGTAACCTAGGTAGGTTATGATAGCCAAATGTATGAGCAGGACAGGAGCAGGTTAATCTGATCTCCATTCATGCACTACCGTTCGGCTGGCATGTAAACTAATATTTCCCTGGCTCTCTCTTTGACAACTCAGAATTGCGATCGCTTGTACTTTTTTTTATACTAATTTTTAATTCACTTTGTTTTTATTTTATAGTGCAGCCATTTGAAGAAAAAACTGCTGGTTACCCCCCCTTTAAGTGAAACCGCTGCAATACAGCAACGTCTCTCCGCTCGCAATATTTCAATACTGACAGTGTGTGAATGTTTTTTGTTCAATAAAGCTACAGTATTCAAAGAACCCTTGGGGGCGGCTGCCCCACATGCCCAGAGCTCGCGTCACTTTGATTGGCAGTACTATCTGCCAATCGGTGTGATGTTGGCCGAGGGCCGGGACAACGCCACCGGATGTGACGTAACGGAAGTTGCCGTCCGTGTACTTCCGGGACGACACGCAGGCTGACCGGGGGGAGACGCAGCACACAACACACAGCACCTTATAAGCAAGGTATCATCTCTGATTGGACTATCGCTGCCTTGACAAAAGGGCTGATAGCCCTGAAACGTTGGCACCTTACATGCGATACTAATTCTGAGACACGGGTATACATTATTGCTTAACCATGCTGTGATTTCACTGTATACTTGCATTGTTGGTTTTGACTGTCTGTTATTCATTGAACAGCTGATTGTATTGTACTAGCATCTGTATTCATTCTTATTACGCCTTAACTATAGAGGTACAGACAACAGCTTCTAATAACCCTCAGGAGAATTAACAGCCATGGCCTCTTATTATCATGGGTAATGTTTTATTAGCTAGACAGTTATGCTTTATTACTGTATGTTACTGATAACTCACTGTACTTTTCTTTGATATGAGGTCTGCAAAACCCCTGAGGATTATGAATCAGACATTTTTGCACAATGAACTTGGCCTTTTTGTATACTTTTTGTCAATTGACTGATTTCTGTATATATAGATTTAATGTATAATACACTTCATTAAGCGCAATCTCCTTTGAAAGATAGTAAAGCAATCCTAAAGTAAAGTGATTCCTCCATACATTATGGGAGACCTCAAACAAAACTACTAGAAGAGGGTGAAGAAGCTCCCCTCCATAATGAAGGAAATGTGTGATCTGTGACAAGTGGAACATTATTATTTGAGTTGCCAAATAATACTTTCTAAGATTCGGGGCCCTTAATCCCACCCTTGGTTCTAGTAGTCAACATAGTCTTGGGTTTATACTTCTTTGCTTGACGTTTATGGGGGGGGGGGGGGGCAAATAAAATCACTGATTGTGAATTTTATAAATCTTTAGGAAGGGTTTTTTAGGGAGTAAATGCATGGCAGAAGAGTAATTTTAACAGATCTAATTCTTTCCATCCATGCATTGAGAACAGTTTTCATAGATTTTCATAGAAAATAGGTTTTCACAGAAAAAGTTTTTGTTGTTTTCCTGTGAGTTACACAATTTACAGCAATCTGCCCTCTTCAAATCAGCAGCACTGTTCTAAAGAGATGTAACATGTTCTAGCCTCTTCATGCACAACTTCTCTTGAGGTATATATATATATATATATATATATATATATATATCCAAAGAAAACATACACTCAAAATTCGATGCATTGAATAATTGGAGATGTTATCGAACCATCAGTTTCCAGCCTTGTGCTGGGCTCTACCTACTCACTAAGGTTAATGTATAAACAAAGACCTGCAGCACAGATAGGATGCAACTAAATGTGGAGCACTGGGTAAATGGGCAGATCATTAAAGTAAATGTATTTGTTTTTTGTTTGTGCGATCTCTGTATTCTGTTTTAGTGGCTTTGTTAATGGGTTTTCTGCACATGTGTGTATCCGGTAGGGTGTCATTCACTTTTTTGTATGTCCTTTTTGTACATTGTTCCAGTATGCATTCTGGCCTCCTTCACTCTTTTTGAGTTTGGGCAGTTTTTAATATCTACTATATTTTATTATATTGCACTGCATTTTCATATTGCGTACATTTATTATTTTATATGTTTAGTTTTTTACTAAAATTCCTTTTTTTTAATTCTAGACTATGCTCCTAAAGGAGTACCCAGTTTTGGAAGGGGGTAATTGTCGAGGACCTTAAGGAGACAGTGGACCAGCGCTTTAAATTCAAGTTGAAGCCAAAATCAATCAGGTGGTTGGACTTGGAAGCGATGGAATCCGGAGGCTGTCTACTGCATTTATGATGCCTACAGCTCCTGTAAGTTAATTAGCCAAGTCCAGCTAGAAAATAGTATCCATACCCAAAGGACTTTGCATTTATGTATGTTAATGTTTTTTTTTTCTCCACAGATAAGCAGCAACCCCTTTACAAATATGGCAAAGAGGTTCTCCCTCCGCAACAGAGCTACCAAAACCGACAGCTTCACAGGGGAGGGGCCTTTTAGCCATGCAGAAGCAGAGGACCTAGGGTCTGAAGGGGATGAGGTGGTGGAAGATCCAGGGGAGTCGGCCGGGAAGGAGGAGGTAGTGATTAGCTCCTCTGATGTGGGGTCTGAGGAGTCTTGCTTTCGTTAAGGTCAGTCTCAGATGGGGAGTCCGGAGGTGGAGGTGGTAGACTCCCTGCCACTCCATAGTGATAGTGGTGTTTGGCAGGAGGTTGGTCCCTTGGAGTGGGATTCCGAAGCACCAAATTTTGGGAGCACTCCTTTTCCTTCCTCCCCTCGCAGTCCTCCCTGGTTTGAGGCCAGCACCTCTTGCCCTGGTGAGGTGCTTTGCTGTCTTTTTGTTTTGCTTATGATTTTTCACCGAAGCCACAGCAAGGTCAGTTTGGCCCTGCAAACAGACCTCCCCAACTAGCTACTGTGTTTACTCTCAACTTTTTGCGTTCTTGTTTGTCCCACCTAAGGAGCCTTTCTTTTGATTTATTTTTGCCTTTCTATATACACAGATCCACATCCTCCTGCTGGGACATCCACACAAGCCCTGCTTCACCCTTGTCCCCACCAGCATCCAGTTGGGTGCAGCAGTATGGGCCATGGCCTGACCTGTGATGGTGAGTAACTTTGAGGCAGGTTTACACCAGTAGACACTGCCGAAGACACAAAGAGTGGCTTTGCTTGGCAGACACAAATAATTAATTTGTGTTTTTTGGTAAGTGACACAAACTGTGCCTTGATTCACGCCCTAGGAAACGCAGGGATATCTGGAGACCTCATTAAAACATAGCTAAATGTGCAGACAACAAGAAACAATGGCAGCCCAATTGAAAATTAGCCAAGTCATACACAGTGAAAGTGAGTGAAAAAGAAACACTTTAAACAAACTAATATGTTTTCTTTTCCCATTAGCACAGTTTATTTTTGTTTTTGTTTTGTTGTTGATTCAACTTCTTTCTTTGATTTACATTTGGGAACTTTGAAAAAAAATATATAAAGCAAATTGAGTGTAACTTGTGGGTCTGTGATCTATCCTCTTTGGTTTGGCTAAATAACACTGATGTGGCATGCACAATAGCAACAAAAGCAGCATTCAAAAGCAGAAGCACAGTGTTATAACAGAGATCCCGGGTCATAAGTGCCAATCGCACATTACATTTATCAAACAAAGAAAAAAAGGACAGCATCACTTTGGTTGCAGCGCCAAAGTCATTTGGTATATTCTGCTGTTTTTGGTCTTCATGTGCCATGTAAATAAGTTGTTTTTTTAGAAAATAGTACCTTAGAGTTTATTCACAAATAGGGAGAGTTTCGGTCTCTTTTAGCCAACTATATTAGGCTTAACATGGGGGCAGTTATGGCTTAGAGAAGGCTGCAGGTTCAATTCCTGTCTGGGATATGGCTGAAGTGATCCTGACAAAGAGATGTGGTATGTGGTTCTGAGCACTTAGAATGTCATAGAGATGAGAAGAGATTGTTTGTGTTGTGCCATGTCAATTTTTTCTGTGTATATAGAAAATGAAAACCCGCGCTTAGAAGATTTAAATATTTTACACAATTAGTTGAAAGTATGAATTCTGCTGAAACGTGTAAGAACCCAATATCCCCAATAGGCTCAGCAAGCAAAAAAATAATTAGAATACACAGAGCAAGTGATTAGTTAAAAAGCAATACAATTATTCTAAGTTGGCCCAAATCAGCCATAAAAAATCTGATGTCAAAGTCCCTTGATTATTTACATGAGTTTAACCCTTTAAGTGCCAACCTACCTTGAGATTTTGTCACCCTTTGTTGCCAGACCATTTTGCACTGTTGCGCTCCCCATGTTCAACTGTGATTTTTGAAGGGATTTCCCAGGAAAGTAATATATTGTTTTTTTCAGCAGAGCCTGGGCTTTAACATGAAATGTCTTGTTTGTCATTTTCTAAGTGTATTCTCAATATTCTGGGGTGAAAATTGTGCAAAAAAATAAAAATGTAATAACAAATGTAAGTTTGTCAATAAAATCTTATTTTGTGTGAAACCCCAATTTCTCCCGGTTACAGCGGTACCACATATGTATAGGTAGACACCCTTTCCTGCCCAGGAGACTCCCCCAAACTGAAACAGCGCTTTAGGAGATTTTCAGATAAAATACAACTATGCAATATGCGCACCTTACAGTTTTTCAAGAAAAACAACCCTTTACATTTGAAATACCCCCAACAAACTATATATTCCCTAGAAGTATACACCTCAGGCTTTCTAGGCGTACCAGGCTTGTTGACATAGGTGCAGTTTTCTGGAAGTAATCCCTCAATGTATTCTTTGGTTACACAGGGTTTCCCTAAAAATTAATAAAAAAGCAGAATCAAAACCACATTTTCCTAAAAAAAAAACTATATGCAAACCAAAAAAAAATCTGAAAAAGCAACATCCCCCAAACAGAACAATACCCAGGATGCATAGGTTCTGTCAAGGAGAGAGTTGCCAAACACCCCAAAGTAAAGCATGCGCATAACGGAAATTTTACTTCAAAATTTAAGCTCTGCAGACAAAGTGCGCACCTTGTGCTTTTTCTACCAAAACAACCCTTTACATTTGGAATATCCCCGATAAACCTGAAAGTACACATGTTAAGCTTTCTAAGCGTACCCAGCTTGTTGTAGTGGGCTCATCTTTCTCAAAGAATTCCTAGGTTGCACAGGGTTTCACAAAAATTGTATAGAAAAGCAGAATAAAAAACACCTTTTCCTAAAATATCAATATGCAAATAAGAAAAAACAAGCTAAATCTGAAAGTGCAAGGTCCCCCGAGCAGAACAATACCCAACATGCATAGGTACCTGTAACCTTTTAACTGCCAGCCTACTTGAGATTTTGTCACCCTCTGCTGACAGGATATTTTTCACCATTTTGCGTGATGTTTAACTGTGATTTTTGCAGGAATTTCCAAGAAAATGGCATATTTTCTTTTTGTGGCAGAGTTTAGGCTTTAATATGAAATTTCTTGTTTGTATTTTTTCTACTTTTTTTTTATATATTTTTAAGTAAATAAGTAAAAAAAAATAAAAAAATATATATATTTTTTAAATTGTCTCCTTTACTTTAACAAAAACATTTATTTTATTAAAGAAAACCATATTGCACGTGAAAGCCCCATTTCTCCCAATTACAATGACACCACATATGTATCGGTAGCCCCCCGTTCCTGTCCAGGTGATCCCCTAAACTTAGAAGAGCACTTTATAACATTTACAAATAAAAATACAACTACTATCCACATAGTAAAGGGTTAAATAAACAAAATTGGTGTGGGGTCCCCCTTCACAGGGGGGGGGGGACACCATTTCTTGGGGGAATATAAGGGTTTTTTTGGGAGGGTAATGGGGGGTCTCAGGGGTTAATGGCAAGTCACCCACTAGCCGCAGGTGACTTGCCAGACCCCCGAGCCTTGTGAACTGGTATAGGGGTCACATGGACCCCTTACCAGTTCACAAAGGGTTAAAAGTAAAAAAAACACACGTACACACTTTTTCAAAATAACTTTATTAAAAAATATATTTTTTTTTAATTTTTTTTTAATACTTACCTCCCATCCATCCCTGTATCCCACGCTAATCACTTAGGCTTCTGCTCTCCTGCTGCTGCTGGAAGCCTTTTATACCTACTGGGTTACAGGTAACATAGGGTTAATTTAAAAAAAAATGACATAGGGTCCCCCCTCCCAGGAAGGGGGACCCCATTTTTTTTGGATTTTTAAGGGTTAAAACCCTTAAAAATCCCCCCAAAAATGGCGTGAGGTCCCCCCTACCCAGCGTAACCAGCCTGTGACCAGCTATGGGGGCTTGTAGAACAGGGCGCAGGGGCCAGCTTTAGTGGCCCCTGGCCCTGCAGGCTACAAGCCGTCATAGCCTAGGGCCACGGCTCTTCTGCCCCCCCTGGGCTTTGGGGAGGCAGGTAATTTGGGGGGCCAGGGGTTAATGGCAAGTCACCCGCTTGCCGCAGGTGACTTGCCAGACCCCCGAGCCTTGTGAACTGGTATAAGGGGTCTCATGGACTCCTTACCAGTTCACAAAGGGTTAACAGTATAAAAAAAAACACAGACACATTTTTGAAATATTTTTATTAAAAAAAAAAAAAAATTTTACCTTTACTCACCTCCGATCTTCATCTCCTGTGTCCCGCGGTGATCATATGCAGGTGACGGCTGGGCAGAGGAGGGGGGAGGCTAAAATCCAAGATGGCGGCGGGAGCCGGCAGGTGTGCAGGTGAGTAACTGTCAGTTTTTTTTTTGCAGGCAATCCCGGCGGCTGCTGAAACGGGGGGGGGGGCACCCTATTTTGGGCACTCCCCTGCAGCCGAAGGAGCCCCAATTGTCGATCAGAGCCCCTCTGGCTGAAGAGGGGACCCGGCCGGATCGAAAGAGGGGTCAGGTAAGTGACTTTTTTTAACTGTTAGTGGGGAAAGTCAGGCACGTAAAATTTAAGTGGCTGGCACTTAAGTGACGGAGAGGCAACCACGTAAATTTTACGTGGCTGGCATTTAAAGGGTTAATGAAGTCCCAGAAATTGACTCGTGGTGTTAAATTTTCAAACTGCAGGGGGCGTGGCTTGGCCGAGGAGCGGAATGGCGGTTTGATTCATGTGCTTTCGGCGGAGTCTCCACATATGCATTATTTCCAGCGCTCCAGCCAGGATTTGGGCCGTATTAACAAGACTGGGGCGACCGCAAAGACCCCCAGAATCTCGCAGACTCCGAAGTCGAGCAGCAGGAAGCTCCCAGAGATGTTCTCTAGCCAGCGGCTGGACGACGCGGCCCCTCGTGTGACCAAGATGGTGGAAGCGGCCTCCCCGGGGAGTTCTCCAGACAGGAGAGAGGAGGCGGTGTCGGACGGAGAGGAGAGCGGCCTGTCGGCCCAGCTTAGCCAGCTTCCCACTCGCAGCGAGCTGGCCAAATTTGCGGGAGACATTAAAGCCTCCATCACCGAGGCGATTGCGGATCTGAAGGAGGACATGAGGTCGCTTTCACAACATGTGGAGAAGGTCGAGAGGGAGGAGGCCAGCACAAGCACCAGACTGACTGAGGTGAAGGATGTCGTTGTGGCGCATAACCGGCACCTCATTAACTTTCACAGGCACCTAGAGGATCTGGACAACCGCAATAGGAGATGTAACATTAGGGTGCGGGGTGTCCCGGATACGGTGGCTCTGGATCAAACCCAAGAGGCCCTGTCATCTATCTTTAATTCCCTGCTGGAGAGGCCGCCGGGCACTTTGATAGAATTTGTACAGGCACATAGAGCTCTTCGCCCTCGGAGCGTGGGGGAGGCTTCCCCTCGAGATATTATCTGCTGTCTACAGAGTTTCCAGCTTAAGGAAGAGATTCTCTCCAAAGCCAGGAGCCAGGACACTATAATTTTCAACAACAGTGAAGTGCAGCTGTACCAGGACCTATCTGCAATTACACCGCAGAGCTTTGAGACCCCTCACAGCGATACTTAGGGACAGAGGTATCCCGTATAGATGCCGTTTTCCCTTTGCACTCTCAGCAACGAGTAATGGAAGAACCGGCGTTCTTCGGATGTCAGAAGATCTGCCGGAGTTTTGCGAGACCCTGCGGATCCCACAGATCTCCCTGCCGGACTGGCTCAGTGACTTCTCTATTCCACTTCTGGTTCAGAGAGCAGCTCGGCAGGGGCTTGTCGGCGGGTCCCAGAGGGGTGGCCGAGAGGCCTCTCCCTCACACAGCGGCAGAGAGAGGAGCCGGTCGAGGCCCCGGAGAGGAGGAGGTGGGTGTTGTTTGTCCTGGCTCCTGCAGTGGATCCGCATGTGAAATCCGTAGCTATGGAAATGCTTAGATCGTTATAATGGTTGTTTGTTGTTAAGTTTGCTTATGGCATACCGTGGATATGGCAGTGGGTGTTTGGAGGGGTGCTCTCGCTCGGTCCACCCGGTGGTGTATCCCTATTCCATAAGACTGGCATGGGCACCGCAGGGAGGATCGTAGAGACGGCGGATGGTTTCTCATGGGGAACAATGTTATGCTATGTTTATGCTGAAAATGGTTGTGTGGGGGGGGGGGGTGATTTTTTTATTCTCCCGAATGTTGTGGATCATCAGTTTAGATCCGGGACATGAGGGTAATGGTGGAAGATTTACAATTGTGGGTATTGCACTAAGATGGGTTTCATTGCTGGTGGAAGGCGGCCTGTTCTTCTTGCTTGCCGGTTAGTGGTGATTTAAGGGGGGGGGCTCCTCCATGCCGGTTTCTAATAGTGGGCTACCTCACTCTTTAGAGTTTCGCCTGTTTCACTGAGTTACGGAGGGAGGGCTAGGTTCCTTGGCTCTGCAGGGGTGGTGTTGAGCCCTACAACATTAGCGGGTCTAGAGACTTTCTAGCATTTATTAGATACATATATTGATAGAGATATGGGTTTAGTATTATAAGCGGTCTGACGTTTTCCTGCGGCTTCACCTTTCTCCTCGGGCGCGAGACATATATTGTAGAGGCTGTGGTGGGATATACGGTGGGGGAGCGGAGGAGGAGTGGGGGGAGGCTTGTCTCATACATGTCCACACTACCCAGATTCTTGGAGGTCGCCGGCCAGTATGGGCAACCCCCCTCCAGTCACCAGCTACTGGTACTCTGAACATTATGTGAGAGTTGGTCCTACAGGTGGGCGCGTAGTCACTTCATGCGCTGAACTGGACGGCCACAGAAGCAAGGGGGGTGTTAGGTTTTGTTTTGCCTTGAAGTTCACTTGTGCTGCGGGGTGGAGGAAGTAAGGTAAAGGGTGGATTAGGGGGCTAGTGCCTCTGTGTTGCTTCCTGGTGAACACTGGGGAAGCATATATCTCGTCATTCCTTATCCCGGGTTAAGGTTGCTTGAAGCTGTTACTAGGGGATGGGCTTCTGGATTTGATTAGTGATAAGGGTGGGGGGTTGGCAAATAATTGTAGACATGGGGGGTGGTTTAACTTAGCTATATATATCCCTATCTAACAGTCTCCGGGTTAAAGAGAGCGAATTATCATGTTTTGAGGTGGGAACTCCGCCGGGTTAATCCTGGCTGCCTAACCGCTATCTGAAGGTTGTCTGGTATTGGATGTCGCTCCTTGTCTTTCCACGTATTCCCCCTGAAGGGTGCCATTTGGTGTGGAATAGGAGGGAGCTAAGTAGTGGACTCTCTTCCCCAAGGACCTCGGAGGCATTGCCTCAGGTCGTGGGGGATAACGGGGGAGTTTGGGTCTCCCTGTGTTGTTATCCCAGTAGTTTCCACCATATGTAAAGGGGGGAGTGTTTTCCCTCGGCCCTCTTCATCTATTGGTGTTTTGTACGTTTGTTTTCTGTGTCTGGGTTTAGTGTGTTTTGGTCAGTGTCCCCTGTGTGGCTCTTGGTCCTTGAACGTTTTCCCTTTCCTTTTCCCTATCTTCTCTTCTGTTTGGTGTGGGTGGGGGGTGGGTTTCCTGTTGTGAGTATTTTGGGGAGCTTGGGTGGAGGAGAGAGTTAGGGGGCGTAACGCTTTTTAGCGATGAGTTCACTGTGCCTAAACGTCTTATCTATAAGTGCTAAGGGGCTGAACTCCCCTCAGAAACGGCATGCTTTATTCAGAGAACTTAAGAATTTCAAGGCTCACATAGCTCTAGTTCAGGAGACTCATTTTCAAAAACACAAAGCCCCATACCTGGGAAATAGGGCATACACGACATGCCACGCCGCCCCTTCTCCAAATAACAAAGCGAAGGGGGTTGCGATTCTGGTTGATAGGGAGGTGGACCTACGGGTGTTAGCGGTGGAAAAAGACAAAGAATGTAGATTTATTTTTCTGAAAGGAAGGCTTCCTAATGGTTTGGTCATTACTATAGCAAACGTTTACGCCCCAAATAAAGACCAACATAGCTTTTGCAGGGCGGTCCTGGGTAGATTGGGGGCGTTTAGGAGGGAATTCTGATTCTGGGCGGAGATCTGAACTGTGCTTTAAACCCTTTAATAGATACTTCAGATGCTAAGACGGCCATCTCCTATAGGGCTTTGAAACAGATAAAGAGAGCATTGCAGGATCTCGCGCTGGTGGACTACTGGCGCCTAATGCACCCGACGGAGAACAATTTCACATACTACTCACCCTTACATGTTAAATACTCTAGAATAGATTATATTTTTTTGTCGCAGAGAGATTTGGAGAAAGTAGATGTGGTGCGTATCGGCAATATTTCTTTCTCCAATCACGCTCCGGTTATGCTTTCCTTGTCCCTTCCGTACAGGGAGCGGAAGGAATGGAATTGGAGAATGAATGAAAGTATCTTAAAGGACCCTAGTATAGTTAAAAAGCTGAGAGAGAATATTTTACTGTACATCAGGGAGAATGATTAGGGGGAGATAGACCCGGTCACAATCTGGGAAGCCCATAAATGTATGCTGAGGGGCCTTTTGATCCAAGAGGGGCGAGACTCAAAAGAGAGAGGGGTTTGAGACTGGAGAGGTTATCCTGGAAGATAGCAGACCTGGAATCACAGCATAAACGTTCCCTTCTGGTGAGTCATTTAAAGGAGCTGGAAACCAAAAGGAAGGAGCTTAGGGATCTGCTTTCAAGGGAGTCGGCTAGGTTTTTCACCAGACGCCATGGACTGTTCTATGAACAAGGGAACAAGACGGGTCGCTTGTTGGCCCGGGCATTGCGTCCTAAACATACTCAGACCAGAGTAGAGGGAGTTAGAGGCCCTGATGGGGAGCTTTATCAAAAGAATAGGGATATAGCAGAGATATTTAGCAGGTTCTACTCATCCCTGTACAACCTTCCGGGACATCAGAGGTCAGCGGGGAGGGAAGACCTTATGGCTGCATACTTGGAAGAGGCCAAAATGCCATTTCTTTCTCAAGAGATAGTGGAGCAACTGGAGGCCCCAATAACGGTAGTAGAGTTACAGAAAGCCATCAAAGCATCTAAGCCGGGGATGGCCCCAGGCCCGGATGGCTTCCCATCCCAGTATTATAAAACTTTTTCTGACCAATTGCTTCCACTTAAGGCGGGGGCCTTTGAATCTACAGCCATCTCAAGCAAGTTGCCAAGCACAGTTCTGGAGGTGCAAGTTGTTGTGATCCCGAAGGAGGGGAAGGATGTTACTGACTGCCGCAACTATAGGCCGATATCCCTTTTGAATGTAGACGTCAAAATCTTTGCAAAGGCCTTAGCTGGGAGGTTAGTGGATTTATTACCAGATTTAATTGGCCAGGACCAGGTGGGGTTCGTCCCAGGCAGAGAAGCCCGGGATAATGTGATAAAAGCCTTGAATATCCAATGGTGGGCAAGATCTAAGAAGGTGCAGTCCATAATGCTATCCACTGATGCCGAGAAGGCATTTGACCGGGTAGATTGGAGGTGGATAGAGAAGGTGCTAGCACACATTGGACTGGGAGAGGCGGCTAGGAATAGGATTATGGCTCTGTACTAGTCTCCAGCGGCGAGGGTGAGGGTGAATAATTGTTCCTCCCCCTTATTCCACATTCGGAATGGCACGAGACAGGGATGCCCGCTGTCCCCCTTAGTTTTCGCCCTCTCGCTGGAGCCCTTCCTGCGGAAGGTCGACCTATGTGGAAACATTAGAGGTATATTGATAGGAGGTAGGGAAAGAAAGGTAGCAGCATATGCGGATGATATGCTTTTTTTTCTGCACTCCCCGAGGGTGTTGGTCCTGAACTTGTTAAAGGAATTCGAGATTTTTGGGCGGCTGTCCAATCTAAAGAATAATTTTAACAAGTCTAGTGCCATGAATATATCGATGCCAGATTCAGTGGTGAGGGCCCTTCAGGGGTTGTTTCCCTTTAGCTGGGAAATGAAAAGCCTTAAATATTTGGGGGTTCAGTTGCCTGTCTTGCCTTCCAACCTGTTTCAACTGAACTTTGTGCCCATCGGGGCTAGGGTTAAGAAGGACCTGGAGGGGTGGAACAAGCTGCGGCTATCTTGGTTTGGGCGCATGCCGGTACTAAAGATGAACATCTTGCCTCGGTTATTATACCTGCTGCAATGCATCCCAATTAGAATCCCGGAGTCCTTCTTTAAGTCTTTGTCAAAGTCCTTCAGAGCGTTCGTATGGGCGGGCAGACCACCTAGGATTTGGCGGAATCTCCTTCTACTCACGAAGGAACAGGGGGGGTCGGGGTTGCCCTGCATGAGGTCATATTATAAGGCGGCACATTTAGTCAGAGTGGTAGATTGGCAGGTGAATGGTCTACAGAAAGATTGGGTGAGAATAGAGGGGGAGGCGGCCACGGGAGGGGGGGGGAATGGATATCGTTTGTAATCTTAGGCGGTGTGAGATCCCAGCGGTGGCTAGAGCTCATCCGTATATTGGGATGTCCCTATCTGTATTTGGATATCTATGCAGGGGGGCACAGGCTCTGGCCTCTCTCCCAGGACACCTGACTCCGATTCTGGAGAATCTGGCATTCCCACCGGGGAGGCATTTCTCTAGGTTGCATGACTGTGGAGGCCCTAAGCCCCTGAGGACCTATCATATACAAGATAGAGGCAGATTTCGGGACCAGCAGAATTTGCAGCAGCTCCTTGAGGGAGAGATCCCCACCCTCACTTATCTTCAGTTAAGACACTTCTTCCTCTCTAGGGCGGTGCGGGAGGGTATAAATAAAGAGCTAACAAAGTTTGAGAAGGCATGTCTGGGAAATGGCCCTAAAGCACATCTTCTGTCCTTGGCGTATGTTTTAAACCGGGGCAGCAGGAAACAGGAGCTCAAACCCTGGGAAGGGAGATGGGAATCAGATATAGGGAGGCCCTTGTCAGATACAGAATGGAGTGATATCTATAGGAATGCCCACAAGGGGTTGCTAAGTAGCTCGATGCAGGAGACGAATTACAAATTGATCACACGCTGGTACCGGACCCCGGAGTTTTTGCATACTATTTTCCCATCTGTCCCAGACGTATGCTGGAGGTGCAGACGGAATGGTGCCTCGTTGCTTCACATTTGGTGGTTCTGCCCTGGGATCAGGGATTTTTGGGAGCAGGTAAAAGACATAAGCGGCAGGATATTAGGTGAGCCTTTAGATTGGAGTGTGGAGGCTGTCCTGTTGGGGTGGTCGTCGGATGGTAGAGGGGTGGCGCCCTCTTGGGCCGGCACCTTTTGAATGCTGCTAGGGTTTTAATCCCAAGGAACTGGAGATCCCAGAAACCGCCCTCGGTCAAGGACTGGTTTAGTCAAATCAATCATGTTGAGGTTATGGAGGAAATTTGCCACACCAAACAGGACAGATTGGACGCGTACCTAAAAATTTGGACAATCTGGGTTCTGTTCAAGGATTCAGACTTCTACAAACGGGTGTGGAACTCTTGAGGTCTAGTAGCAATATTTGCGATGAGGGGCGGTGCTGTCGCTGAGTTGGGGGGATGAGGCTCTCGTGGTGGGTATTGGTCAAATGTGGGGGAGCGCCCCCCCTGGCTTCCCTAGAGGATTGCCGCACTCTTCCCCCCCCATGCCTTATTTTTGCCCTCCCTTCTCCCATCCTTCCCACACGTCCCTTGTCTCCCTTAGGTCCCCTCCCTAGTTGTCCAATGTATAATGTTTGGTGGTGTCTGTGGTGTCTGTTTTGTTGGTCTAGTGTCTCTTGTATATGGGGTCTCGTGAGTGTATCCAGTGATGCAGATGGAGTAGGGACGAGAGAAATATGAGAATTGGCTGTGGAGCAGTGGAGACAGGCCTGTCCAGGGGATCTGGTGCGGGGGGGACTGGAGGAGCGATGATTCAGGATTGGGGTTGCACTCCAGTGTAAAGATGCAGGAATAAAAGTAGCCTTTCTCCCCTTCCAAATACATAGATACTGGACTCCAGTAAGGCGGGTAAGCGAGTTGGGAGGAGGTGGATGGATAGCCTGGATATTTCCAGAAGTCCTTCTCCAAGCTAGAGCGAGCTGCATAAATGGCAACAGTTGTCCTCTAGCCTCCCAAGGAGTATTGTGCCTTTTTGACTATGGACATGATGTGTATTGTTGTAAATTTCAGCTCAATTGTTGAGCACGGATACTGTTTGTATTGTCCGCATTGTTGTCTAATAATAAAAATTGAGTATGATTAAAAAAAAAAAATTCAAACTGCAATTTATGCCGGATATCCCAAATCTCATGCAGCAGGTATTCAATAGTGCTCAAACACATAGGTATCATCCACCGCGTGCCCACCACCTATTTTTGGTACCCTTACCAGGTGGCTTATATTGGTACGCCTTGCGAATAAGCCACTCCTTGCTCTGTAGCTCTATTCAATCCAAATCTGATCCTCTTGTTGTTTGGGATGAATACCCCTGGATTCTGGGCTTGAAGGTGGCTCAATGTGAGTTTTTGCATGAAAGAAGTCAATGAAGGAAATATATAGCGTAATACCGCTTTTAAAACTCTAAAAGGTTAAAAATGTGCACTCACATTTAAAATCCTTGATGTACAGCATATAGTAGCATAGGCGAAGCTCTCACCCTACTTTCGGTTCACCTCGCCCGCTGGGGTCCAAGAGGGGGAGAGGGAGTTCGCTTTCAGAGATTGCAAGGTTCCTTTGTTGTATTAGTGCAGGGGTCTGCCTAGTCACCGTCAACGCGTTTCACTGCGTAACGCAGCTTTATCAAGACTCTTGGAGGAGTGCAATGGAGTGCGTGCTTCCTCATGCCCAGCCTATGAGGATGGCTAGGCACGGGAGCGCACACAGCTGTAGGGACACCGGGGATGCAAATGTGGCCCATGATTGCGGTGAGGTACCGGCAGGAAGGTAAGGGGTTTGTGGGCAATCTGGGAGGGTTCACACAGTGGTGCATCCTGGTGTACCTAGTTTGACTGCCCTGGAGTTTTTTTGACTCCAGGACCGGTCTTGGTGGTGATTGGTTCACTTTAAAGTAAATTTCTCCCTTTAGGTGTAAAGAGTAGGAATGATAAATAGTTATACTGTTTATATCTCCCTATGATGACTACAGTAATGTAGTAAATATCATGAAAGCAGACACTCCCTCACAAAGGTCACATTTAAAATGTTTTAAACAGAAAACAAACATGTCTACAAATGACATGCAGGACTGAATATACTGTATGTAAAAATGTTAATGTTTTCAGACTAGAAGAAGATAAAGCAAGATCTACTTTTTGCTACTCTCAAGTAATCTGCTGTAATTAGCTTCCTCCAGGGACTTTATCTGCTGAACATCCAATTCTGACAGTTCTGTAGGTGAACTAATGAGCTACCATAATGTAGATTGAGAAAAAAAAAGTAATCAAATTGTAGATTAATATAGTTAAACTTTTAACAGACAGTCAGATACTTATTAGGTGCACGTAACAGATTTGTCATGGCTGTGTTGTGATAGCTTGCCACCAGTCTGACTGTAGCAAAAAAAAGTGAGTTGGGCAAAGAGGGTTTCACACAAGCCTTACCTACAAGCTAATGTTGTCACCTATAGTGACAATGTATACATTTTTTTCTGCAGGGCTATTTTTGCTTTACCTAAACAGGATAAACTTCAGCAAAAGTAGCTTTATTTTGGTTGATTTGGATTGCGTAACTTTTTCCAGCGACCACGTTTAGGAATGTCTAACAAGCATTTTAACCTGTGTCTTTAATTTTAAAAAGCTATTTAGAACAGCAGTGCTTACACTCAATCATCATCTGACAAGCAAAATGAACAAAGGAGAGAAAGCTTTCTTGGCACAAGTGATTTGTGTTGCATAATAGAGCTATTTCTTAACGTCTATAGATTAACTTGGTTTCACAGTTGGATCTTTTAACTTGGTACCTAGGTACCTATTTAAATGCACATGGAAGAAAAGAGGTCCCTGTTGGAAACATACCAGATTCTAAAGTTCCGTGCATTTACTTGGAATTCTCTACTTGCGTCTATAGTGAAACGTATCTCCATAGGCAACACAATATTCTTGCTAAGCCCGCCACCTTAACTCATGCAGATTTTTATTTTGGCAGCCATACAAGTGTGTATAAGTCACTATCCCTGGCTGTATGATCACCAGGGGATTGAGGCATGTACACACAAAGTCATATATCACGACAATAATTTACATTCCTTTCATTAGCAACCAGGCAAATACAGCGTGGTCATAACCTGATATAAAATCATTGTTATATTTTTACCAGACAATCGTAAATCAGGCATAGGAATATTCACTGCTATCATTCATCTTATAAAAGGACTGCACAATAGGGAATCCTTTACTTGCTAGATAATGGAATCTACACCATAGAGTTGCTGGCTAAAGAATAAAATGGCAAGCAAATATATCATGTTTATCATTAGATAGATTTGAAATGACTGCCACTTACAGCAGGCCAAAACCGGCCAAGGAGTCTTATGGGCCAGCTTATTCCCTCTCTCTCGAGCATCCCAAACTGGTATACCCCGCTGCGTGAAACCCCACAATATGCCCAGAATTCTTACCTGTCCGACGAGTCCATGGTGTATGCGCAGCTGGCATCACTCGCATCCTATTTTGGATGCACGTGGCCAACCTCTCTGCAACCGAATGGCTTTGCATAGCGCATGTTATATGGCAGTTTTGAGATCAGCCAATCTGCAATCTCAAAACTGGCAGGTGGGCGGGGCCTCAGAGGTGGAAAATCCCTTTTTTTCTAGACCAGGCCATGGTGCATTTGAGTGGCGCAATGGGGGGGGGGGGGCCTTTAAGGTACTTTAAGGTATTCAAAAGCATAAAAAAGTAAAGCCAATAATGAAATATCTGTTATAGATGGAGATGAAACAGGAAGAGTAACAACGGATCCATATAACACTATTGAGTCATATGAATACTCAATTTTTCCCATTAAATGACCTGTTTTACCTTTTCATTTGACATATTGTACATGTGACTTTTTTAATATGATGTATTCATTAACTGTTAGGCTTAAGGTAAGAGGGTAAGTATTAGAAACTACTAAAAGACTAAGCTTCTTTTTAAATTTAAGCTTGATATGTGTGTGGGGGTCAAAGAATGAAATCAGCAGTAGCAAGAAATTAATGAGGTAACTCAAAATGGCTGCCATCATAAATTAACAAGACAGTTGAGGAGGCTCTGTTAGATAATAATTAACCCTGTATAAAGACTTTAAAATATGGCAAGTTCTGCTGCAATTTCAAAATTGCCAGTGTCTACAGATTGCTGCCTTTACTGGGTGTCAGTGTGTGCTGCAGCTTCCAGCCCCCTAGGACAAGGAGGCCTGTTTGGAGTAAGTATGCTGTGAAAAAAATGATGAATTAAAAGAGGCAGCCTGTGCCGCTTCTCAGGTGCTCCAGATACTGGGCACCGCCATCTTTGAAGTAAAACACGGAACCACATCCCCTGGGTCTGTGCACACACCGCCCGCCTATTTAAGTGAATAGGTGGTGGGACCCGGGGGATGACGCTTTCTTGTATAACCTTCTGCGGCCATGGGAGACCGGGAGAAGCGACGCGGGCCCCTGGGTTAAAGTAATGTTTTTTTTTTTTGTAAACCCCCATCCTGCCTCAGCGCCAGGGTAGGGTGGCAGGGCAGGGGGTTAATATTGACTGATGTTCCGCTTTAAAGGGCCACTCAAGCCTCCAAATAACAATCCTGCGAATGGAATAAATGTAATTAAAAAATAGACACCTTCACCCCGAATGCCTCCATCTAGGGATGAGCGAATCGATCCGGACGAACCCGGATTCGATCCGAATTTCAGGAAAAATTCGATTCGGATCGAATCCGAATTTCCCCGCGATTCGATCACTCGAAGTTTTCCTTTAACATCCATTCATTTACATTACAGGCATTCTAAGATGGCGGGCGGGACATGTCTGGACATGTATCCCGCGCCAGTGCAAGCTGGGGCAGTCACATGCAGCCTATCAGCAGCCAGCAAGCCCGGTGACGTCACACAGCGGTATTTAACGGCGGCCATCTTGCTTTTCCTCATTTCTCTATTGCATTCGTGACAGACAGACAGAACGCTGTGTAGCTGAGGCAGTTAGACAGGCTGGAGACAGGGACAGACAGGGACAGGCTGGAGACAGGCAGGAGACAGGCAGGAGACAGACAGGAGACAGACAGAAAGCCAGGGAAAGGTAGGAAAAACGGAGCTGGCTGACAGGGAGATTTTTTTTTTTTCATCCAGCCTTTGTTAGCGTTTTCAGGCTGCTTATAGTAACTAACTGTGCATATATACTGAACTGATCTTAAGTCTGCTGTGAGGCATCCCATTCTGTGACTAAAGCAGCCTCTGTTTAAGACCATATAAGCATTTGCTCTTATCATATTTGAAATTAGGCCTGATAAAGACACTTTTGCTGGCCAAAGCACTACTGTACCCTGCCAGCTCGATTCCTGCCCGGGGCATCCCATTCTGTGACTAAAGCAGCCTCTGTTTAAGACCATATAAGCATTTGCTCTTATCATATTTGAAATTAGCCTGATAAAGACACTTTTGCTGGCCAAAGCACTACTGTACCCTGCCAGCTCGATTCCTGCCCGGGGCATCCCATTCTGTGACTAAAGCAGCCTCTGTTTAAGACCATATAAGCATTTGCTCTTATCATATTTGAAATTAGGCCTGATAAAGACACTTTCGCTGGCCAAAGCACTACTGTACCCTGCCAGCTCGATTCCTGCCCGGGGCATCCCATTCTGTGACTACAGCAGCCTCTGTTTAAGACCATATAAGCATTTGCTCTTATCATATTTGAAATTAGCCTGATAAAGACACTTTTGCTGGCCAAAGCACTACTGTACCCTGCCAGCTCGATTCCTGCCCGGGGCATCCCATTCTGTGACTAAAGCAGCCTCTGTTTAAGACCATATAAGCATTTGCTCTTATCATATTTGAAATTAGCCTGATAAAGACACTTTTGCTGGCCAAAGCACTACTGTACCCTGCCAGCTCGATTCCTGCCCGGGGCATCCCATTCTGTGACTAAAGCAGCCTCTGTTTAAGACCATATAAGCATTTGCTCTTATCATATTTGAAATTAGGCCTGATAAAGACACTTTTGCTGGCCAAAGCACTACTGTACCCTGCCAGCTCGATTCCTGCCCGGGGCATCCCATTCTGTGACTACAGCAGCCTCTGTTTAAGACCATATAAGCATTTGCTCTTATCATATTTGAAATTAGCCTGATAAAGACACTTTTGCTGGCCAAAGCACTACTGTACCCTGCCAGCTCGATTCCTGCCCGGGGCATCCCATTCTGTGACTAAAGCAGCCTCTGTTTAAGACCATATAAGCATTTGCTCTTATCATATTTGAAATTAGCCTGATAAAGACACTTTTGCTGGCCAAAGCACTACTGTACCCTGCCAGCTCGATTCCTGCCCGGGGCATCCCATTCTGTGACTAAAGCAGCCTCTGTTTAAGACCATATAAGCATTTGCTCTTATCATATTTGAAATTAGGCCTGATAAAGACACTTTTGCTGGCCAAAGCACTACTGTACCCTGCCAGCTCGATTCCTGCCCGGGGCATCCCATTCTGTGACTACAGCAGCCTCTGTTTAAGACCATATAAGCATTTGCTCTTATCATATTTGAAATTAGCCTGATAAAGACACTTTTGCTGGCCAAAGCACTACTGTACCCTGCCAGCTCGATTCCTGCCCGGGGCATCCCATTCTGTGACTAAAGCAGCCTCTGTTTAAGACCATATAAGCATTTGCTCTTATCATATTTGAAATTAGGCCTGATAAAGACACTTTTGCTGGCCAAAGCACTACTGTACCCTGCCAGCTCGATTCCTGCCCGGGGCATCCCATTCTGTGACTAAAGCAGCCTCTGTTTAAGACCATATAAGCATTTGCTCTTATCATATTTGAAATTAGCCTGATAAAGACACTTTTGCTGGCCAAAGCACTACTGTACCCTGCCAGCTCGATTCCTGCCCGGGGCATCCCATTCTGTGACTAAAGCAGCCTCTGTTTAAGACCATATAAGCATTTGCTCTTATCATATTTGAAATTAGGCCTGATAAAGACACTTTTGCTGGCCAAAGCACTACTGTACCCTGCCAGCTCGATTCCTGCCCGGCGCATCCCATTCTGTGACTAAAGCAGCCTCTGTTTAAGACCATATAAGCATTTGCTCTTATCATATTTGAAATTAGCCTGATAAAGACACTTTTGCTGGCCAAAGCACTACTGTACCCTGCCAGCTCGATTCCTGCCCGGGGCATCCCATTCTGTGACTAAAGCAGCCTCTGTTTAAGACCATATAAGCATTTGCTCTTATCATATTTGAAATTAGGCCTGATAAAGACACTTTTGCTGGCCAAAGCCCTACTGGACCCTGCCAGTTCGATTCCTGCCCGGGGCATCCCATTCTGTGACTACAGCAGCCTCTGTTTAAGACCATATAAGCATTTGCTCTTATCATATTTGAAATTAGCCTGATAAAGACACTTTTGCTGGCCAAAGCACTACTGTACCCTGCCAGCTCGATTCCTGCCCGGGGCATCCCATTCTGTGACTAAAGCAGCCTCTGTTTAAGACCATATAAGCATTTGCTCTTATCATATTTGAAATTAGGCCTGATAAAGACACTTTTGCTGGCCAAAGCACTACTGTACCCTGCCAGCTCGATTCCTGCCCGGGGCATCCCATTCTGTGACTAAAGCAGCCTCTGTTTAAGACCATATAAGCATTTGCTCTTATCATATTTGAAATTAGGCCTGATAAAGACACTTTTGCTGGCCAAAGCACTACTGTACCCTGCCAGCTCGATTCCTGCCCGGGGCATCCCATTCTGTGACTACAGCAGCCTCTGTTTAAGACCATATAAGCATTTGCTCTTATCATATTTGAAATTAGCCTGATAAAGACACTTTTGCTGGCCAAAGCACTACTGTACCCTGCCAGCTCGATTCCTGCCCGGGGCATCCCATTCTGTGACTAAAGCAGCCTCTGTTTAAGACCATATAAGCATTTGCTCTTATCATATTTGAAATTAGGCCTGATAAAGACACTTTTGCTGGCCAAAGCACTACTGTACCCTGCCAGCTCGATTCCTGCCCGGGGCATCCCATTCTGTGACTAAAGCAGCCTCTGTTTAAGACCATATAAGCATTTGCTCTTATCATATTTGAAATTAGGCCTGATAAAGACACTTTTGCTGGCCAAAGCACTACTGTACCCTGCCAGCTCGATTCCTGCCCGGGGCATCCCATTCTGTGACTACAGCAGCCTCTGTTTAAGACCATATAAGCATTTGCTCTTATCATATTTGAAATTAGCCTGATAAAGACACTTTTGCTGGCCAAAGCACTACTGTACCCTGCCAGCTCGATTCCTGCCCGGGGCATCCCATTCTGTGACTAAAGCAGCCTCTGTTTAAGACCATATAAGCATTTGCTCTTATCATATTTGAAATTAGGCCTGATAAAGACACTTTTGCTGGCCAAAGCACTACTGTACCCTGCCAGCTCGATTCCTGCCCGGGGCATCCCATTCTGTGACTACAGCAGCCTCTGTTTAAGACCATATAAGCATTTGCTCTTATCATATTTGAAATTAGCCTGATAAAGACACTTTTGCTGGCCAAAGCACTACTGTACCCTGCCAGCTCGATTCCTGCCCGGGGCATCCCATTCTGTGACTAAAGCAGCCTCTGTTTAAGACCATATAAGCATTTGCTCTTATCATATTTGAAATTAGGCCTGATAAAGACACTTTTGCTGGCCAAAGCACTACTGTACCCTGCCAGCTCGATTCCTGCCCGGGGCATCCCATTCTGTGACTAAAGCAGCCTCTGTTTAAGACCATATAAGCATTTGCTCTTATCATATTTGAAATTAGCCTGATAAAGACACTTTTGCTGGCCAAAGCACTACTGTACCCTGCCAGCTCGATTCCTGCCCGGGGCATCCCATTCTGTGACTAAAGCAGCCTCTGTTTAAGACCATATAAGCATTTGCTCTTATCATATTTGAAATTAGGCCTGATAAAGACACTTTTGCTGGCCAAAGCACTACTGTACCCTGCCAGCTCGATTCCTGCCCGGGGCATCCCATTCTGTGACTAAAGCAGCCTCTGTTTAAGACCATATAAGCATTTGCTCTTATCATATTTGAAATTAGCCTGATAAAGACACTTTTGCTGGCCAAAGCACTACTGTACCCTGCCAGCTCGATTCCTGCCTGGGGCATCCCATTCTGTGACTAAAGCAGCCTCTGTTTAAGACCATATAAGCATTTGCTCTTATCATATTTGAAATTAGGCCTGATAAAGACACTTTTGCTGGCCAAAGCCCTACTGGACCCTGCCAGCTCGATTCCTGCCCGGGGCATCCCATTCTGTGACTACAGCAGCCTCTGTTTAAGACCATATAAGCATTTGCTCTTATCATATTTGAAATTAGCCTGATAAAGACACTTTTGCTGGCCAAAGCACTACTGTACCCTGCCAGCTCGATTCCTGCCCGGGGCATCCCATTCTGTGACTAAAGCAGCCTCTGTTTAAGACCATATAAGCATTTGCTCTTATCATATTTGAAATTAGGCCTGATAAAGACACTTTTGCTGGCCAAAGCACTACTGTACCCTGCCAGCTCGATTCCTGCCCGGGGCATCCCATTCTGTGACTAAAGCAGCCTCTGTTTAAGACCATATAAGCATTTGCTCTTATCATATTTGAAATTAGGCCTGATAAAGACACTTTTGCTGGCCAAAGCACTACTGTACCCTGCCAGCTCGATTCCTGCCCGGGGCATCCCATTCTGTGACTACAGCAGCCTCTGTTTAAGACCATATAAGCATTTGCTCTTATCATATTTGAAATTAGCCTGATAAAGACACTTTTGCTGGCCAAAGCACTACTGTACCCTGCCAGCTCGATTCCTGCCCGGGGCATCCCATTCTGTGACTAAAGCAGCCTCTGTTTAAGACCATATAAGCATTTGCTCTTATCATATTTGAAATTAGGCCTGATAAAGACACTTTTGCTGGCCAAAGCACTACTGTACCCTGCCAGCTCGATTCCTGCCCGGGGCATCCCATTCTGTGACTACAGCAGCCTCTGTTTAAGACCATATAAGCATTTGCTCTTATCATATTTGAAATTAGCCTGATAAAGACACTTTTGCTGGCCAAAGCACTACTGTACCCTGCCAGCTCGATTCCTGCCCGGGGCATCCCATTCTGTGACTAAAGCAGCCTCTGTTTAAGACCATATAAGCATTTGCTCTTATCATATTTGAAATTAGGCCTGATAAAGACACTTTTGCTGGCCAAAGCACTACTGTACCCTGCCAGCTCGATTCCTGCCCGGGGCATCCCATTCTGTGACTAAAGCAGCCTCTGTTTAAGACCATATAAGCATTTGCTCTTATCATATTTGAAATTAGCCTGATAAAGACACTTTTGCTGGCCAAAGCACTACTGTACCCTGCCAGCTCGATTCCTGCCCGGGGCATCCCATTCTGTGACTAAAGCAGCCTCTGTTTAAGACCATATAAGCATTTGCTCTTATCATATTTGAAATTAGGCCTGATAAAGACACTTTTGCTGGCCAAAGCACTACTGTACCCTGCCAGCTCGATTCCTGCCCGGGGCATCCCATTCTGTGACTAAAGCAGCCTCTGTTTAAGACCATATAAGCATTTGCTCTTATCATATTTGAAATTAGCCTGATAAAGACACTTTTGCTGGCCAAAGCACTACTGTACCCTGCCAGCTCGATTCCTGCCCGGGGCATCCCATTCTGTGACTACAGCAGCCTCTGTTTAAGACCATATAAGCATTTGCTCTTATCATATTTGAAATTAGCCTGATAAAGACACTTTTGCTGGCCAAAGCACTACTGGACCCTGCCAGCTCGATTCCTGCCCGGGGCATCCCATTCTGTGACTAAAGCAGCCTCTGTTTAAGACCATATAAGCATTTGCTCTTATCATATTTGAAATTAGGCCTGATAAAGACACTTTTGCTGGCCAAAGCACTACTGTACCCTGCCAGCTCGATTCCTGCCCGGGGCATCCCATTCTGTGACTAAAGCAGCCTCTGTTTAAGACCATATAAGCATTTGCTCTTATCATATTTATATTATAAGACACTTTTGCTGGGCATAGGCTTACTGCTGCCTGCCAGGTGCACTTCTGTTGAGGCATCCCATTCTGTAACATAGCATACCCCTCTTTATTTACACTAAGCAGCTCTCTTATTTACACTAAGCAGGCCTGTTGGAGGCTGAGTGTTACTGCTCACTTTTGGTGTGCATTATATTCTGTTTCATATAGACCCACCGCTGCCCGGGGTTTTTTTAAATATCACCTACTACCACGCCAGTTAGACTATGTCGGGCAGACAAGTGCCTGGAAGTGAAAAGAGGAGTGGCAGAGGCCAAGATTCCGCAGGCAGAGCTCGCATCAGACTGGGGGCCAGTAGCAGCAGGAGTCACGCTGAGAGACCTAATCTGCCAGTATCTGCTAGCGGTCGGGTCTCCACCAGTAACGCATCTGCCGTGGTAGATTGGTTGACGCGCTCATCAACAACATCATCACAACTTACGTCTGAGACCCCCAGTCTAGGGTCGGTAGGTTCCTCTGACACAACCCTGAGTTGGCATGCCCCGAGAGCAGTCCCTGTCCTCCCATTGCCTCTGGCCTACGCCGTTCCCTCCCCCAGCGACGTATCCTATGCTTTGGGTTCAGCTCCACTCTTTAGTGAGGAGGACCATCAGATAGAGGACAGTCAGCAGCTACTGCCCAGCCAAGAAATGGAGGTGGCTTCTTTAGCTAGGCAGACAAATAGTGATGTGGACAGTGTCGTGGGTGCTGCGAGCGTTCCAGCTCCTGCGCCAGACACTGTTGACGAATCCACGAACATCAGTGACGTACAGCCACAACCCGGTGATGATGATGATGATGACGATGAAGCCGATCGCACTTGGGAGCCGGGTGATGAAGGGGCTTCATCGTCATCATCAGGAGAAGAGGGGTGCAGGTTGCCCCGGAGTCAGCAGCTGAGGCAGCAAGGTGGTAGCAGTCAGCATGGGGGCACAATTCCAAAGGCTGGAGCCGGCCGGGGCCGGGGCCGGGGTAGAGCACCTGCTGTGCGGCAGTCTACCTTATCGGGAGGTAGTGGAGCAGGGGTTCCTGGAGTTGGCAACAGCAGCAGTGAATAAGTGAGGCCAGGGGGTGGGAAAAGTAGCTACTCGGCAGTGTGGCAGTTTTTCCTGAGGCATCCGCAGGAGGGTAACATGGCCACATGCAAGATATGTAGGCAAAAGGTGAAGCGTGGCCAGGGTCCAAATGTTGGCACCACGGCCCTGCGTCAACATATGATGCGTCACCATAAAACGACCTGGGAGAACCGAGGCTCCCAAGGGGTGGTCCAGTCTGCTTCCTCACCAAGTGAGCTCCCAATTTCTGCCAGCCAAGGCTCCAGCACCTCAGCCGAAGGCAGCTGTGCGTCATACCCATCCTCTGTCGCTCCTGCTCCTCCTCCTCCAAGTCATGCATCCCGCCAGCAATCCATCAGCGAAGCCATGTCCAAGAGACAGCAGTATGCGCCCACTCATCCTACGGCGCAGAAGCTGAATGTGCTCCTGTCCAAGTTGCTGGTGCTGCAGTCGCTCCCTTTTCAGGTGGTGGAATCTGCACCTTTCAGAGAACTGATGGCTTGTGCCGAGCCGAGGTGGAGAGTCCCAAGCCGTCATTTCTTTGCCAAGAAGGCAGTACCAGCGCTGCACACTTTTGTTGAACAGAAGGTGGGCCAGTCCTTGAGCCTGTCGGTGTGTAGCAAAATACATGGCAGCGCCGACATCTGGAGCTGTAACTACGGTCAGGGGCAGTACATGTCGTTTACGGCCCACTGGGTGAATGTGGTCCCTTTGCAGCAGCAACTTGGACAGGTCACGCCGCTTCGGCCTCCGCGCTCTCTGCCCATTGGGCCTGTGACACCGTGCGACTCGGCCTCCTCATCCTCCGCCATCTCCTCACCCTCCACTGTAGGCTCAAGTCTCAGTGCCCCTCCAGTCTACCATGTGTGCAGGGCACGGAGGTGTCACGCAGTGCTTCACATGGTTTGTCTTGGCGAACGGAGTCACACAGGGGAGGAACTGCTTAAATGTATTCATCAGGAAATCCAAACATGGCTTACTCCGAGAAAACTTAAAATGGGAATCATGGTTACCGACAATGGGAAGAACATTTTGTCTGCGCTGCGCCAAGGAAGCCTGACCCATGCCCCCTGCATGGCTCACGTCTTCAATCTGGTTGTCAAGCGGTTTCTGAAGTGTTCCCCCCATCTGCAGGACATCCTAACAACTTCACGGAAACTTTGCATGCACTTCAGCCACTCCTACACCGCCAAACACACCCTTCTTGAGCTACAGCGTCAGAATGGTATCCCCCAACATAGTCTGATTTGCGATGTTTCCACCCGTTGGAATTCCACCCTTCACATGTTGGACCGATTATATGAACAGAGAAAAGCCATCACGGATTTCCTGATGATCCAAGCAGATAGGGGGACTCCCCTGTGTAACTTCAATGTCAACCAGTGGCAGCTCATACGTGACACCTGCCGTTTGCTCAGGCCCTTTGAGGAAGCCACTTTATTTGTCAGTCGGCAGGATTACGGGATGAACGACGTGATTCCACTGCTTCATGTACTACAGCACATGTTGGAAACCATGGCTGGTCAGGGCACTGGAGACATGGCGTTTACATCTTACGGCCACATGAACCCCCTTGGAGCTGAACTGGAGGAGGAGGAGGAGGAAGAGGAGGAGGAGGAGTTGCCCAGCGAAACACAGTTTAGGCTTGGCGAAATGGCTGGTTTATCTAGTCAGCGGACAGGAGAGGAGGAGCAGGAGCAGCCAGAGGAGCTAGAGGTTTTTGAGGAAGGAGAGACAGAGGACCCGGGCACACCGTGGCAGTATGCAGTGGAGATGGAGACAGGTAGTCCATCCGAGTCACTTGCGCAAATGGCACGAAGCATGCTCACGTGCTTGCGTAGTGACCCCAGAATTGTTTCCATCTGTCGGCGGGATGACTTCTGGCTGTCCACCTTATTGGACCCTCGCTTCCGGCACAAAATGGGGGCATTTTTTAAACCCACCGAGAGGGAGGACAAACTCAACTACTACAAAGACATTCTACGTAGGCAGTTGGCCGATGCCTATCTGCGCCATGGTCCATACTCTCGCAGGTCTGACTCGAGGGGACCTCTGCGCTCACCTTCCACTGCCATGGCCGCTGGGGGGGTTGGCAGCAGCAGCAGCAGAAGCTCCATCAGCAGCAGCAGCCTCAGTCTTCAGTCGCTAATGAGTAGCTTTCTACACCCGCATAGTGAGGCTACTCATGAGCAGCAGGAAGACCTGGAGCAGGACCTGAACCAGCAGGTCATGTCATACTTTGACATGACCATGCCAACACACCTTGAGGATCCGCTGGACTTCTGGGCAGCCAAACTTGATTTGTGGCCGCAACTAGCAGAGTTTGCCCTGGAAAAGCTGTCCTGCCCGGCAAGTAGCGTGCCATCTGAGCGGGTGTTTAGTGCGGCGGGGGCCATAGTTACGGCGAGGAGAACTCGTCTGTCAACTAAAAATGTGGAGAGACTCACCTTTGTCAAAATGAATCAGGGATGGATCAGCCAGGATTTCCACCCACCAATGCCTGATGCATGCGACTAGATTCAGCATGGTGCCACGTTTTACACTTTCCAAATGGTGCAAAACATATTTATGTCTTTAGGCCATTTTTTGGGCTCCTGCTGCTGCTACTGTCAACTCCTGCCAACTCCAGGGTGTGATTCATCCAATTTTTGGGCTCCTGAAGCCAACTCCAGTGTATATTTGGGCTCCTGCTGCTGCTGCTGCCAACTTCTGCCAACTCCAGGGTGTGATTCATCCAATTTTTGGGCTCCTGAAGCCAACTCCAGTGTATATTTGGGCTCCTGCTGCTGCTGCTGCCAACTTCTGCCAACTCCAGGGTGTGATTCATCCAATTTTTGGGCTCCTGAAGCCAACTCCAGTGTATATTTGGGCTCCTGCTGCTGCTGCTGCCAACTTCTGCCAACTCCAGGGTGTGATTCATCCAATTTTTGGGCTCCTGAAGCCAACTCCAGTGTATATTTGGGCTCCTGCTGCTGCTGCTGTCAACTCCTGCCAACTCCAGGGTGTGATTCATCCAATTTTTGGGCTCCTGAAGCCAACTCCAGTGTATATTTGGGCTCCTGCTGCTGCTGCTGTCAACTCCTGCCAACTCCAGGGTGTGATTCATCCAATTTTTGGGCTCCTGAAGCCAACTCCAGTGTATATTTGGGCTCCTGCTGCTGCTGCTGTCAACTCCTGCCAACTCCAGGGTGTGATTCATCCAATTTTTGGGCTCCTGAAGCCAACTCCAGTGTATATTTGGGCTCCTGCTGCTGCTGCTGCCAACTTCTGCCAACTCCAGGGTGTGATTCATCCAATTTTTGGGCTCCTGAAGCCAACTCCAGTGTATATTTGGGCTCCTGCTGCTGCTGCTGCCAACTTCTGCCAACTCCAGGGTGTGATTCATCCAATTTTTGGGCTCCTGAAGCCAACTCCAGTGTATATTTGGGCTCCTGCTGCTGCTGCTGTCAACTCCTGCCAACTCCAGGGTGTGATTCATCCAATTTTTGGGCTCCTGAAGCCAACTCCAGTGTATATTTGGGCTCCTGCTGCTGCTGCTGTCAACTCCTGCCAACTCCAGGGTGTGATTCATCCAATTTTTGGGCTCCTGAAGCCAACTCCAGTGTATATTTGGGCTCCTGCTGCTGCTGCTGTCAACTCCTGCCAACTCCAGGGTGTGATTCATCCAATTTTTGGGCTCCTGAAGCCAACTCCAGTGTATATTTGGGCTCCTGCTGCTGCTGCTGCCAACTTCTGCCAACTCCAGGGTGTGATTCATCCAATTTTTGGGCTCCTGAAGCCAACTCCAGTGTATATTTGGGCTCCTGCTGCTGCTGCTGCCAACTTCTGCCAACTCCAGGGTGTGATTCATCCAATTTTTGGGCTCCTGAAGCCAACTCCAGTGTATATTTGGGCTCCTGCTGCTGCTGCTGCCAACTTCTGCCAACTCCAGGGTGTGATTCATCCAATTTTTGGGCTCCTGAAGCCAACTCCAGTGTATATTTGGGCTCCTGCTGCTGCTGATGTCAACTCCTGCCAACTCCAGGGTGTGATTCATCCAATTTTTGGGCTCCTGAAGCCAACTCCAGTGTATATTTGGGCTCCTGCTGCTGCTGCTGCCAACTTCTGCCAACTCCAGGGTGTGATTCATCCAATTTTTGGGCTCCTGAAGCCAACTCCAGTGTATATTTGGGCTCCTGCTGCTGCTGCTGTCAACTCCTGCCAACTCCAGGGTGTGATTCATCCAATTTTTGGGCTCCTGAAGCCAACTCCAGTGTATATTTGGGCTCCTGCTGCTGCTGCTGCCAACTTCTGCCAACTCCAGGGTGTGATTCATCCAATTTTTGGGCTCCTGAAGCCAACTCCAGTGTATATTTGGGCTCCTGCTGCTGCTGCTGCCAACTCCTGCCAACTCCAGGGTGTGATTCATCCAATTTTTGGGCTCCTGAAGCCAACTCCAGTGTATATTTGGGCTCCTGCTGCTGCTACTGTCAACTCCTGCCAACTCCAGGGTGTGATTCATCCAATTTTTGGGCTCCTGAAGCCAACTCCAGTGTATATTTGGGCTCCTGCTGCTGCTGCTGTCAACTCCTGCCAACTCCAGGGTGTGATTCATCCAATTTTTGGGCTCCTGAAGCCAACTCCAGTGTATATTTGGGCTCCTGCTGCTGCTGCTGCCAACTTCTGCCAACTCCAGGGTGTGATTCATCCAATTTTTGGGCTCCTGAAGCCAACTCCAGTGTATATTTGGGCTCCTGCTGCTGCTGCTGCCAACTTCTGCCAACTCCAGGGTGTGATTCATCCAATTTTTGGGCTCCTGAAGCCAACTCCAGTGTATATTTGGGCTCCTGCTGCTGCTGCTGCTGCTGTCAACTCCTGCCAACTCCAGGGTGTGATTCATCCAATTTTTGGGCTCCTGAAGCCAACTCCAGTGTATATTTGGGCTCCTGCTGCTGCTGCTGTCAACTCCTGCCAACTCCAGGGTGTGATTCATCCAATTTTTGGGCTCCTGAAGCCAACTCCAGTGTATATTTGGGCTCCTGCTGCTGCTGCTGTCAACTCCTGCCAACTCCAGGGTGTGATTCATCCAATTTTTGGGCTCCTGAAGCCAACTCCAGTGTATATTTGGGCTCCTGCTGCTGCTGCTGCCAACTTCTGCCAACTCCAGGGTGTGATTCATCCAATTTTTGGGCTCCTGAAGCCAACTCCAGTGTATATTTGGGCTCCTGCTGCTGCTGCTGCCAACTTCTGCCAACTCCAGGGTGTGATTCATCCAATTTTTGGGCCCCTGAAGCCAACTCCAGTGTATATTTGGGCTCCTGCTGCTGCTGCTGCCAACTTCTGCCAACTCCAGGGTGTGATTCATCCAATTTTTGGGCTCCTGAAGCCAACTCCAGTGTATATTTGGGCTCCTGCTGCTGCTGCTGTCAACTCCTGCCAACTCCAGGGTGTGATTCATCCAATTTTTGGGCTCCTGAAGCCAACTCCAGTGTATATTTGGGCTCCTGCTGCTGCTGATGTCAACTCCTGCCAACTCCAGGGTGTGATTCATCCAATTTTTGGGCTCCTGAAGCCAACTCCAGTGTATATTTGGGCTCCTGCTGCTGCTGCTGCCAACTTCTGCCAACTCCAGGGTGTGATTCATCCAATTTTTGGGCTCCTGAAGCCAACTCCAGTGTATATTTGGGCTCCTGCTGCTGCTGCTGTCAACTCCTGCCAACTCCAGGGTGTGATTCATCCAATTTTTGGGCTCCTGAAGCCAACTCCAGTGTATATTTGGGCTCCTGCTGCTGCTGCTGCCAACTTCTGCCAACTCCAGGGTGTGATTCATCCAATTTTTGGGCTCCTGAAGCCAACTCCAGTGTATATTTGGGCTCCTGCTGCTGCTGCTGCCAACTCCTGCCAACTCCAGGGTGTGATTCATCCAATTTTTGGGCTCCTGAAGCCAACTCCAGTGTATATTTGGGCTCCTGCTGCTGCTACTGTCAACTCCTGCCAACTCCAGGGTGTGATTCATCCAATTTTTGGGCTCCTGAAGCCAACTCCAGTGTATATTTGGGCTCCTGCTGCTGCTGCTGTCAACTCCTGCCAACTCCAGGGTGTGATTCATCCAATTTTTGGGCTCCTGAAGCCAACTCCAGTGTATATTTGGGCTCCTGCTGCTGCTGCTGCCAACTTCTGCCAACTCCAGGGTGTGATTCATCCAATTTTTGGGCTCCTGAAGCCAACTCCAGTGTATATTTGGGCTCCTGCTGCTGCTGCTGCCAACTTCTGCCAACTCCAGGGTGTGATTCATCCAATTTTTGGGCTCCTGAAGCCAACTCCAGTGTATATTTGGGCTCCTGCTGCTGCTGCTGCCAACTTCTGCCAACTCCAGGGTGTGATTCATCCAATTTTTGGGCTCCTGAAGCCAACTCCAGTGTATATTTGGGCTCCTGCTGCTGCTGCTGTCAACTCCTGCCAACTCCAGGGTGTGATTCATCCAATTTTTGGGCTCCTGAAGCCAACTCCAGTGTATATTTGGGCTCCTGCTGCTGCTGCTGTCAACTCCTGCCAACTCCAGGGTGTGATTCATCCAATTTTTGGGCTCCTGAAGCCAACTCCAGTGTATATTTGGGCTCCTGCTGCTGCTGCTGTCAACTCCTGCCAACTCCAGGGTGTGATTCATCCAATTTTTGGGCTCCTGAAGCCAACTCCAGTGTATATTTGGGCTCCTGCTGCTGCTGCTGTCAACTCCTGCCAACTCCAGGGTGTGATTCATCCAATTTTTGGGCTCCTGAAGCCAACTCCAGTGTATATTTGGGCTCCTGCTGCTGCTGCTGTCAACTCCTGCCAACTCCAGGGTGTGATTCATCCAATTTTTGGGCTCCTGAAGCCAACTCCAGTGTATATTTGGGCTCCTGCTGCTGCTGCTGCCAACTCCTGCCAACTCCAGGGTGTGATTCATCCAATTTTTGGGCTCCTGAAGCCAACTCCAGTGTATATTTGGGCTCCTGCTGCTGCTACTGTCAACTCCTGCCAACTCCAGGGTGTGATTCATCCAATTTTTGGGCTCCTGAAGCCAACTCCAGTGTATATTTGGGCTCCTGCTGCTGCTGCTGTCAACTCCTGCCAACTCCAGGGTGTGATTCATCCAATTTTTGGGCTCCTGAAGCCAACTCCAGTGTATATTTGGGCTCCTGCTGCTGCTGCTGCCAACTTCTGCCAACTCCAGGGTGTGATTCATCCAATTTTTGGGCTCCTGAAGCCAACTCCAGTGTATATTTGGGCTCCTGCTGCTGCTGCTGCCAACTTCTGCCAACTCCAGGGTGTGATTCATCCAATTTTTGGGCTCCTGAAGCCAACTCCAGTGTATATTTGGGCTCCTGCTGCTGCTGCCAACTTCTGCCAACTCCAGGGTGTGATTCATCCAATTTTTGGGCTCCTGAAGCCAACTCCAGTGTATATTTGGGCTCCTGCTGCTGCTGCTGTCAACTCCTGCCAACTCCAGGGTGTGATTCATCCAATTTTTGGGCTCCTGAAGCCAACTCCAGTGTATATTTGGGCTCCTGCTGCTGCTGCTGTCAACTCCTGCCAACTCCAGGGTGTGATTCATCCAATTTTTGGGCTCCTGAAGCCAACTCCAGTGTATATTTGGGCTCCTGCTGCTGCTGCTGTCAACTCCTGCCAACTCCAGGGTGTGATTCATCCAGTTTTTGGGCTCCTGAAGCCAACTCCAGTGTATATTTGGGCTCCTGCTGCTGCTGCTGTCAACTCCTGCCAACTCCAGGGTGTGATTCATCCAATTTTTGGGCTCCTGAAGCCAACTCCAGTGTATATTTGGGCTCCTGCTGCTGCTGCTGTCAACTCCTGCCAACTCCAGGGTGTGATTCATCCAATTTTTGGGCTCCTGAAGCCAACTCCAGTGTATATTTGGGCTCCTGCTGCTGCTGCTGTCAACTCCTGCCAACTCCAGGGTGTGATTCATCCAATTTTTGGGCTCCTGAAGCCAACTCCAGTGTATATTTGGGCTCCTGCTGCTGCTGCTGCCAACTTCTGCCAACTCCAGGGTGTGATTCATCCAATTTTTGGGCTCCTGAAGCCAACTCCAGTGTATATTTGGGCTCCTGCTGCTGCTGCTGCCAACTCCTGCCAACTCCAGGGTGTGATTCATCCAATTTTTGGGCTCCTGAGGCCAACTCCAGTGTATATTTGGGCTCCTGCTGCTGCTACTGTCAACTCCTGCCAACTCCAGGCTGTGATTCATCCAATTTTTGGGCTCCTGAAGCCAACTCCAGTGTATATTTGGGCTCCTGCTGCTGCTACTGTCAACTCCTGCCAACTCCAGGGTGTGATTCATCCAATTTTTGGGCTCCTGAAGCCAACTCCAGTGTATATTTGGGCTCCTGCTGCTGCTGCTGCCAACTTCTGCCAACTCCAGGGTGTGATTCATCCAATTTTTGGGCTCCTGAAGCCAACTCCAGTGTATATTTGGGCTCCTGCTGCTGCTGCTGCCAACTTCTGCCAACTCCAGGGTGTGATTCATCCAATTTTTGGGCTCCTGAAGCCAACTCCAGTGTATATTTGGGCTCCTGCTGCTGCTGCTGCCAACTTCTGCCAACTCCAGGGTGTGATTCATCCAATTTTTGGGCTCCTGAAGCCAACTCCAGTGTATATTTGGGCTCCTGCTGCTGCTGCTGTCAACTCCTGCCAACTCCAGGGTGTGATTCATCCAATTTTTGGGCTCCTGAAGCCAACTCCAGTGTATATTTGGGCTCCTGCTGCTGCTGCTGTCAACTCCTGCCAACTCCAGGGTGTGATTCATCCAATTTTTGGGCTCCTGAAGCCAACTCCAGTGTATATTTGGGCTCCTGCTGCTGCTGCTGCCAACTTCTGCCAACTCCAGGGTGTGATTCATCCAATTTTTGGGCTCCTGAAGCCAACTCCAGTGTATATTTGGGCTCCTGCTGCTGCTGCTGCCAACTCCTGCCAACTCCAGGGTGTGATTCATCCAATTTTTGGGCTCCTGAGGCCAACTCCAGTGTATATTTGGGCTCCTGCTGCTGCTACTGTCAACTCCTGCCAACTCCAGGCTGTGATTCATCCAATTTTTGGGCTCCTGAAGCCAACTCCAGTGTATATTTGGGCTCCTGCTGCTGCTACTGTCAACTCCTGCCAACTCCAGGGTGTGATTCATCCAATTTTTGGGCTCCTGAAGCCAACTCCAGTGTATATTTGGGCTCCTGCTGCTGCTGCTGCCAACTTCTGCCAACTCCAGGGTGTGATTCATCCAATTTTTGGGCTCCTGAAGCCAACTCCAGTGTATATTTGGGCTCCTGCTGCTGCTGCTGCCAACTTCTGCCAACTCCAGGCTGTGATTCATCCAATTTTTGGGCTCCTGAAGCCAACTCCAGTGTATATTTGGGCTCCTGCTGCTGCTGCTGTCAACTCCTGCCAACTCCAGGGTGTGATTCATCCAATTTTTGGGCTCCTGAAGCCAACTCCAGTGTATATTTGGGCTCCTGCTGCTGCTGCTGCCAACTCCTGCCAACTCCAGGGTGTGATTCATCCAATTTTTGGGCTCCTGAGGCCAACTCCAGTGTATATTTGGGCTCCTGCTGCTGCTGTCAACTCCTGCCAACTCCAGGGTGTGATTCATCCAATTTTTGGGCTCCTGAAGCCAACTCCAGTGTATATTTGGGCTCCTGCTGCTGCTGCTGCCAACTTCTGCCAACTCCAGGGTGTGATTCATCCAATTTTTGGGCTCCTGAGGCCAACTCCAGTGTATATTTGGGCTCCTTCTGCCCCTCATAGTGATGCCACTTCAACTCTCTGCAATTGTGCCGCTCTGCGATTCTATTAGCGATGCCTCTGATCTGCATGTGATATTTCTTAAAAGTATTATTTAACTAACCCAGCACGCATCCTGTGCGTGTTACAGCAAGGCTGAATGGTTTACAACCCTATTGAGGCTGTAGGAGGCTCAGAAATAGCCGTTTTTAATAGCGATTCGTCGCGAATTTATTCGGGTCGAAACGATTTTTGTCGGAAAATTCGGCGAATCAGTCGAATCGAATTTTTCAAAAGTTCGCTCATCTCTACCTCCATCTCATCTCATCCTGGAAGTCCCTGGGCCGGCCGGGAGTGGGGTGGCGCTCTTGCACGCGCTCCTGCATGCCCATTCATGTAAAGAGAGGGGTGGTCGGAGTGTTAAAGAATTCTTGGACTTCCTCCTAATATTAATCAGATTTTACTGATTTTTACCTGAATAATCAAAGGTTCAAGGAACAACAAAAATAAATAAGGTATACTCACAACATAAAACAAGGAAAGACAGAGTATTCAATTAGCTAACAGAAATAACATTAAACCACCAATCTAACCCACAGCTAGGATGTATCACCTGTATTTGCTCCAATTGCAGGGCATAGTGCACTATAATGTTAAACCAATGTGTAGCTGAGCCCTGAGAGGTCTTAGGTGTAGAGGAGAGACTTCCTGCCCTCCTGCCCATCCCAAACCCAAGACCAATCCTCACATATTGTTTACCCTGGAGCGGGTATGTTGGGATCTAGCCCATGGCCTCTCTGGAGTGCAGGTCAAGAGATATCAACTTTAATATAAATTGCAGAGCCAGTACTACCCATAATTCTATATACCCTAAATATGCCCTTGCTCGTAAATTATATTAAAGCATTCAACAGTGAGTCACAGAAATCTATCCAGCCAGCCAACACAAACTTTTCTTGAGTGTCCTGCAACCCTGATACTAAATCTTCCATTTGTCTGAGCCCATTCTATAAGTGTTGGGGCTGTTTTAAATTTCCAATACCTAGGGATCATTGTTCACTGCGCAGTGATGAAGTGTCTTTTTTTAGGCTAGAAATCGATCCTAGAATAAGTTATAGGAGAGATAGCTGAGTGTCGGCTATCGTGGTCCCTGCAATTCTATTTTAAACTGTCCCACAAAGCCTTTATCAGAGGACATTACCACCAGATGTGCAACATATTACCGGGCCCTGAGAGGTACCTCCAGCATAAGCCTGGTTGGGATCGGTCACATTTTTGTATGTCTTCGGGGCAATTGTGCCATCTTGCTATTACTTTATACTTCCATCCTTGTGCACTACATGCTAGGATAGCTTATGAGTTAGGGTTAATGCTTTTGTTAAGTTCTCTCCAGAGAGTGAAATATTAAATTCTTTCTCCCAATGACTAAAAAAGCCTGACAGGGCCAGGTTGTTGGTATCCATCATTGTGCAATAAATGATGGATAAGGCATGAGGTACTGGGGATGGTAGTGTTCAAACTGAATATCTCTACTCATAGAATTTGTTGTGCGACCCTTTATACATGTAACTCCTCATATGTGGTGGGTTCAGGGTCAAGCCTGTAGACTATTTTACTGTTTTTTGGGGTTTAGGCTTCCCCCAGTATTATTCAAAAGCCTATGACCAAGACCTCACCTTTTCCAATTTTTAAAATTTCACTGTTTGTGATTCATATTGCATTTATTTATAAATCAAGATAATAATTAACATACATTTAAAACCAATTCATGATGTAAGCATATTACATACGTATACATTCATCGGGTTTGTATCTCCAACATGCCAATATTTGTCAACTGTAGTCATTATTAGATAGTCAATGTTGACTAATAATGACTACAGTTGACAAATATTGGCATGTTGGAGATACAAACCCGATGAATGTATACGTATGTAATATGCTCACATCATGAATTGGTTTTAAATGTATGTTAATTATTATCTTGATTTATAAATAAATGCAATATGAATCACAAACAGTGAAATTTTAAAAATTGGAAAAGGTGAGGTCTTGGTCATAGGCTTTTGAATAATACTGGGGGAAGCCTAAACCCCCAAAACAGTAAAATAGTGTTCAAACTGAGTTAATGGCTGGCCTGTTGAAGCCACTAAGTTCTTAGCCATCACAAAGGTGAACAGTTGTCTGTATAGCAGCCATAAAAGATGTTTTTCCATGGCCCTCTTTTTTACGGTCTCCAGAGAAGGAATTTCCCATGGTGATCCTTGTGGGAGCCTCCAAAATCAGGAAGATGCCAGCAAAGAGTTCAGGGACGAATTGCAAAAATGGGGTGTCAAAGGCTCTGGGTTGTGGGTCAATTTATGTCTGCAAGCTACGCAGTCCCACACCATTAGAGTTGCTGAGTCAGAAAAGGGAAAAGGCCTTTTTCGGGATCCTTAGAACATCTCCCCCAAAGTATGAAAGTATGGAGACAGGGTCGAATGGGGAGATCATTTTTTCCAAAAAAACCCATAGTTTATCCCTCACTGTCTGCTAGGGTTGAGCGAACCCGAACCGCAAAGTCCGGGTCTGTGCCAAACTCTGCGAGTTCGGGTCTGTGCCAAACTCTCTAGTTTGGGTCTGTGCCAAACTCTCGAGTTCGGGTCTGTGCCAAACTCTCGAGTTCGGGTCTGTGCCAAACTCTCGAGTTCAGGTCTGTGCCAAACTCTCGAGTTCGGGTTCCCAAACTCGGACATGGACTTCAGTTAGAAGTTTGTGCCGGGGCTTGGCGGTTAGCCCAAAACAGAAGCTTCTATCCTCCCCACAGCCAATCAGGCTGGCCAGCAGGCCGATCATCTTGTTGTCCCATCCCCCAACCAATTTATTAAGGGGAGTAGGCAGGGCTGGGCCACAATGTGGGATGGCCGCAAGCTGGGAGGACAACTCCCAGCCCGGCCAGCAAGCAGGCGAGACAACAGAGTGCTCTGCCTGCTATGGAAGATGATGGGGGGTCTGTCACAGTCTGCTATGGGATGATCGGGGGCTCTGCCACAGTCTGCTATGGAGGCTGATGGGGTGCTCTGTCACATTCTGCTATGGGATGATGGGGAGCTCTGTCACAGTCTGCTATGGAGGCTGATGGGGTGCTCTGTCACAGTTTGCTATGGGATGATGGCGGGCTCTTTCACTGTCTGCTATGGGGTGAAGGGGGTTTCTGTCACAGTCTGCTATGGAAGACAATGGGGGCTTTGTCACAGTCTGCTATGGAAGATAATGGGGGTCTCTGTCACAGTCTGCTATGGGATGATGGGGGGCTCAGTCACAGTCTGCTATAGAAGATGATGGGGGGGGCTCTGTCACAGTCTGCTATAGAAGATGATGGGGGCTCTGTCAGTCAGCTTTAGAAGATTATGGGGGGCACTGTCACAGTCTGCTATGGAAGATGATGGGGGGCATTGTCACATTCTGATATGGAAGATGATGTGGGGCTCTTTCACAGTATGCTATGGAATAATTGGGGATTCTGTCACAGTCTGCTATGGTGATGATAGGGGCTGTTCTTCCACACAGTCTTCTATGGGATGATGGGGGGCTCTGTCACAGTCTTCTATGGGAGATGACGGAGAGCTTTGTCACAGTCTGCTATGGGATGATGGGGGGATTCTGTCACAGTCTGCTATGGGATGATGGATGTTGTTCTGCCACACAGTCTGCTATGTGATGATGGGGGTTGTTCTGCCACACAGTCTGCTATCGGATGATGGGGGATTCTATCACAGTCTGCTATGGGATGATGGGGGTTGTTCTGCCACACAGTCTGCTATGGAATGATGGGGATTGTTCTGCCACACAGTTTTCTATGGGATGATGGGGGGCTCTGTCACAGTCTTCTATGGGAGATGACGGAGAGCTATGTGATGATGGGGGTTGTTCTGCCACACAGTCTGCTATGGGATGATGGGGGATTCTGTCACACTCTGCTATAGGATGATGGGGGTGGTTCTGCAACACATTCTGCTACGGGTTCTGTCACAGTCTGCAATGGAATATGATGGGGACACTGTCACAGTTTGCTATGGAATAATTGGGGATTCTATCACAGTCTGCTATGGTGAGGATAGGGGCTGTTCTTCCACACAGTCTGCTATGGGATAATGGGGGGGCTCAGTCACAGTCTTCTATGGGAGATGACGGAGAGCTTTGTCATAGTCTGCTATGGGATGATGGGGGGATTCTGTCACAGTCTGCTATGGGATGATGGAGGTTGTTCTGCCACACAGTCGGCTATGTGATGATGGGGGATTGTTCTGCCACACAGTCTGCTATGGGATGATGGGGGTTGTTCTGCCACACAGTCTGCTATGGGATGATGGGGGTTGTTCTGCCACACAGTCTGCTATGGGATGATGGGGATTGTTCTGCCACACAGTCTGCTATGAGATAACATGGGATTCTGTCACACTCTGCTATAAGATGATGGGGGTTGTTCTGCAACACATTCTGCTACAGGTTCTGTCACAGTCTGCTATGGAAGATGATGAGGGAGCTCTGTCACAGTCTGTTATGGGATGTTGAGGGGGCTCTGTCACAGTTTGCTATGGAATAATTGGGGATTCTGTCACAGTATGCTATGGGGTGATGGGGGCTCTGTCACAGTCTGCTATGGCGTGATGGGGGATTCTGTCACAGTCTGCTATGGGGTGATGGGGGATTCTGTCACAGTCTGCTATGGAAGATGATGAGGGAGCTCTGTCACAGTCTGTTATGGGATGTTGAGGGGGCTCTGTCACAGTTTGCTATGGAATAATTGGGGATTCTGTCACAGTATGCTATGGGGTGATGGGGGCTCTGTCACAGTCTGCTATGGTGTGATGGGGGATTCTGTCACAGTCTGCTATGGGGTGATGGGGGATTCTGTCACAGTCTGCTATGGGGTGATGGGGGCTCTGTCACAGTCTGCTATGGAGTGATGAGGGATTCTGTCACAGTCTGCTATGGGGTGATGGGGGATTCTGTCACAGTATGCTATGGGGTGATGGGGGCTCTGTCACAGTCTGCTATGGCGTGATGGGGGATTCTGTCACAGTCTGCTATGAAAGATGGGGGCTCTGTCACAGTCTGCTACAGGGTGATGGGGGGTCTCTGTCAGAGTCTTCTATGGAAGATGACGAGGGGCTCAATCACAGTCTGCTATAGGATGATGGGGGTTGTTCTGCAACATAGTCTGCTCTATGGATGACAAGCAGGGCCGGCACCAGCACAGGACAAACCTGGGCAATTGCCAGGGCCCCTGGCCGCGTCAGGGGCCCACTTAGGCTCAGACTTGGCCATGGTATTATTTAACACTGGACCAAACCACCAAATGCTGGGTGTTGTGTGCAGACCTGCTCATGGCTCGCCTCAGCAACAGGGAATGATCAGCAACAATGGAGAAGGTCACAGTCTGCTATGGGGTGATGGGGGTTGTTATTCCACACAGTCTTCTAAGGGATAGTGGGGGATGTTCTGCCACACAGTCTGCTATGGGGTAATGGGGGGCTCTTTCACAGTCTGCTATGGGGTGATGGGGGGCTTTCAGTAGAATGATGGGGGTTGTTCTTCAACACAGTCTGTTATATGGATGACGAGGATTGTTCTGCAACACAATCTGCAATCAAGATATTTGGGGTTGTTCTGCCACACATTCTGCTATAGGGATGATTGGAGGGCTCTGTTACAGTTTTCTATGAAAGATGATAGGGGGGGCTCTGTCAAAGTCCACTATGGTAGATGATGAGGAGCTCTGTTATATTTTGCTTGGGGGCTCTGTCAAAGTCTGCTTTGGGGTGATGGGGGGGGCTCTGTCTTCTATGGCAGGTGATGGGGGGTGTGACCAAACTGGTAATTAGTGTGTATACATATATATAGTGAGCGGTTGGGCGATCAGCAGTGACATGGACAACAGTCTTTCAACAGCAAATGGGTTTATTGAGCAAATAAACTGTTCAAACGCAAACCATCACTCATTTCAGGGATTGCAGCATCAACGCAATAAATCAAAAGTGGTTACTTCACCAAACAAATGTAAGTCCAAGGCTGGGTACTCCAGCAAGCTGTAACTCCACGTCAAGTTAAATCCACTTTGCAGGGCGTACCAGCTCTCTGCTGCTCATCCCCACAAGTCCACGGTTAGGGGGCGCAAAAGCCAAGTCCTTCGGCTTGCATACAGTCTTTTCCTTCACCACTTGTGCACCCCAGCCTGGGTTTCCTCCTACAGACTGGACAATAGACAATAGACAGGCGTGTGACTCCTTTTTATTCAGGCTTCCCCTGCAATCAGCCTGATCATCTGTACACGGCCTAAGATCATGGAACAAGGGATTCCAAAGGGATTGGGGAAAGTGACCTGCGTCCTGAAAACCCGGCACGGATCATGCCTAGCAGGGGAGAAATACACACCATTTATAACATTTTTGTACAATTTACCACAATATATTTACAGACCTTGGCTGATCCCTCTGCTCTGTTCCACTCCCCCCCCCCTCCTGCTTGCCATAACCCCTCCCCCGCATCCACACAGGGTCGGCTGGAATGACTATGTCCCCTCATAAAACTGCACAGCATAAACAAAATGTTATCAGGATCTACCAGTCATAGAAAGCAGAGACAAGGTCCATATTCTGCCCCCTTCCATGGAATGTCCTCCATCCCTCCTCCCTGTGGAATCCCAGGACAGATGGGGGATGTCATATGGACCAACTTTCAACTCCAAGATGGGGAATCCCAGATGTACCAATCAGATCAGTGGGTGACACCAATTGCTCTGCCCATAGGAGGGGTCAGAAACTGACCCCTGGTTAGAAAGAATAAGGCGAGCTGCAGAATGGGGACAGAGACACTCTAATCTTACCATCAAGAGTGACACAAGCTCCCTTTAACAGCAGAAGACCAGAAAGCATGTGGGGACTGAGAAACAATTTATTTGATCGAACCGCAGCCCAGACAGGCTCTTAAGTATATTTTTCATTTTTTTTATTTGTAATTACTGTTATCACCTTGTTATCACCTTGCAACGTTTTTCTTGTTGTTTTTGTGTTTTTCTTAAATAAATTCTACAAATACAGCAGAGGGTCAATGTTGCTCTGAATTAAGGATCTAAAAAGCTCACGCTATTTCTGAAGAGCCTGGCTACCTTACTTGCCTAGGACGCTCGATTGTTCCCCGCCCGTTTGATCTGATTGCGTTGTGTGTGGCTTATATAGAGTTGAACCCTGTTTGGGTTCTGGTGGCATCGACTTATAGCCACACATGTTGCCTATTGAACAATTGCGGTGACACCCGTGGGGTACGATTGGCCAGTTTGATCAGATGAACGATCAATAGGTCTGATCAACCCGTGCAATTGTCACAGGGGGCTCTGCCACAGTCTGCTTTTGGATGATGGGGGATTCTGTCACAGTCTGCTATGGAAGATGATAGGGTGATGGGGGGGCTCTGTCACAGTGTTCTATGGAGGATTATGGGGGATCTGTCACAGTCTGCTATGGGATAATGGGGGCCCTGCCTCAGTCTGCTTTTGGATGATGGAGGATTCTGTCACAGTCTGCTATGGGATGATGGGGGGCTCTGCCACAGTCTGCTATGGGATGGTGGTGTGCTCTGTCACAGTCTTCTATGGAGGATGATGGGGAGCTCTTTTACAGTCTGCTATGGGATGATGGAGGGCATTTGTCACAGTCTGTTATGGGACGATGGGGGTCTCTCTTACAATCTGCTATTGGATGATGGTGGTTGTTCTGCAACACATTCTACTATGGGGATGATGGGGATTGTTCTGCTACGCATTCTTCTATAGTGATGATTGGGGGATTCTGTCACAGTCTGCTATGGGATGATGTGGGGATCCTGTCATGATCTGCTATGGGATGCTGGAGTGTTTTCTGCCACACAGTCTGCCATACGGATGATGAGGGTTGTTCTTCCACACAGTCTGCTATTAGGAAGATGGGGGGCTCTGTCACAGTCTGATATGGGGTGATGGGGGGATCCTGTCACACAGCCTGTTATAGGGTTATGGGGGGTCTTATGAACATTTTAAAAATAAAGGATACATATTAAAAGGATACATGGCTTTTGCTTTGTGTGAACAGTATCCATTTTGTTCTCATTTTGTATATCCTAGACATCATTTGATGAAGCATCATGGGCACATAATACATGTAGCTGCTGCAAGAGTTTCTATTTCTCAGAAAGCACATGATTTATTGGAATTTATGTGACATGGTGAGACCAACTAGTTTCGCTTTTATCACTAGATTGCAGGAGATCCTGAATAGTTCTTTGTGCTGTATAAATGTGGGGTGTAACAATATATGACCAGATCACTCTGGGAAACTATACCTTGTGTGCATGTCATCGTTTCTAAAGAGTGGTCTTCAGCGTGCTGTGGGGTTCGAAGGCCACTCTATGCAGACGGACTTGAAGAGCCAGTGAAACGTATTAACTGTTTCACATATTATTACTGTCCCTACCTCATTTTGTGCAGGGCAACCCTATTGTTACCCCAAATTTGCCACCTGACACCAATTTTTTTAAATGCATTTTTAATGAATGTATTTATGTATTTATTTATTTTTTGTTTTTTTGGCAATCTTTCTGGTGTTACCCCCCCCCCCCCCCTTTGCCCTCTGACACCCGTAAAAAAAAAAAATTACATTTTTTAAATGTACTTAATCTTTTGTTTTCTGTTATTGCATTGAGTCTTTTCCCTACCCAATTTTGTGCAGGACATTTGCCCTTGCTACCCCCATTTTACAACCCTTTTGGGCCCCAAGTTTGGGTCCCCATTGATTTCAATGGGATTCAGGTTCGGGTCAAGTCCAGGTACCCAAACCCTACTTTCAGATTTCAGATAAACTGGATGAACCTGAACTTCTAAGGATTCGCTCATCACTACACTATGACCAATCTAGTGTGTAAAGGAAAGGTGTGGTACAACTTTAAGTATAGGCGTCGATTGAGAGCCAGGTGAAAATTTACACTTGGTAGACAATGAAAGTCAGTAGCAGTCTTCTCTCCAAAAAATGAGTCAGAATTCTCACCTGGCTCTGGATTGAACCCCTGCCCCCCCCCTTCTGATTTAAGCTTTTTAAGGACACTAAACCTAACCATAGGTCTGTTTTCCTCCCAAACAAATTTCATGAATGCAGTTTTCAAAAGAAACTGCTAGGAGGTTGGATAGGTACAGTTTGAAATAGGTACAGAAATCTTGGAAGAATATCCATGTTTAATACATTAATCCTCCCGGACTACAAGAGGTGTCTTTGGTGATATGACTTCAGATCATTTAGGGTCTTGACCAGAAAAGGGGGATAATAAAGATAGATCAGAGACGGATCCCTAAGGATATGGACATCCAGATATTTTATGGGGGAGGTCCACTATTTAAACCAGTAGTTTAACTGGAGTTGCTCCACCGCCTGGTTGGAAAGAGTTAAGTTAAGAGCTTCTGAGTAATTCACCTTAAAGTTAAACAGCCAAAGCACTCAAATTCTGAACCATTCTGAAATTATGTGAGAAGAGATGTAGGATCCAGCAATAAATCATCTGCATATAGATATGCTCTGTATTGGCGCCTGCTCACTTGTAATCCCCTTAATATCTGGATTCCCGCGGATAGCCACAGCCAAGTCCTCCATGGTGATGATATAAAGAAAGGGAGAGAGAGGATACCTTAAATGAGTGCTGTTGTTAACAGTTAAGAAGGGGGGAAACAAGGCCATTCACTCTGACCGCTGCTGAGGGGTTTCTATATAAACACAGAATCTTGGATAGGAGCCAGGATTAGAAGGGCCAACATCAATCTGTTCCAAGGATGCTCGAAAAAAGGCCAATTCACCCTATCAAATGGCTTTTCAGCATCAAAAGATGCAGTGGTACTCCCTCAACATTGTTGAAGGATATCAAATTAAATAGGTTATTGGTCGTGCCCCCCTCCTCATGGACGGACCCCACTTGATCTAAATATATTTATTTGGGGATGAGTGGGTGCATTCTGAGGTTATGGCCTTGGAAAACAATTTGAGGTCTACATTTATTGACATTAGATCATGGGATCCTTCCCTGACTGGGAATACCAAAATAGTTGGCTGGAGGGATTGTCTAGGAAAGGGACAATCCACACTTAATGCATTGAAGACTTTTGGAATGGAGTTTTGAGGGATCTAAAATGCTTGTAAAATCTCACAGTAATCTCGTCAGGGTCTAAGGTTTTACCTGCCAGTTTCTCTTTAGTCACTTTGGCTATTTCTTGCTCTGTGAAGGGTTCCTCTAAATCTTCAGAATCCTCTTTTAAGATACTAGGAAGGTATGTCTTCAGATTGAAAGGTTTAGGGTAGTACTCTCTAAACATCTCAGCTATGAGAGTAGGCGGAGGTCCCATCTTGTCTGGGGATGTTGGGGATATAAGTTGCAGTGACCTACACCTATACTACTTTTATTGACAGCTTTATACAGCTACATATATTTAAGATGGGCTCGCTTATATAGGTTGCAAAGATTTTCTCTTGTGCTCATAATTAATTTAATATTCAAGGGATTGCTATTATGGTCATTCTCCAAAGTCTGAATTGTGTGCTGAATTTTTGAGGACCGTTCTGTTTTCAATTGAGTCCTGTGCTTGCTAAACTTTCCTCTGAGCACACGATTTAGGGCCTCCCACTGGTACAGTGGGGGGGAGGGTCGGTCTTTCCTTGAATATTCAGGAAATTCACCACTCTCTGTCTGCTGCACAGGACACATATTTTAATAGATTATGATTTAACCTCTATGTTCCACACTTTGGGTGGAAACCAGTGCTTGGGCGTCCCAGTCTAACATACAGTGGTTTAAGAGTAAAGAATCAATTCTGCTGTAGGAATCCTTGGCATTTGAGTGAAATAAAAAACCCTTCATATTGCCTTTAAGCACCTGCCAAGAGTCCACCAACTACAGTTGGGAGAGGGACTTTTTTAGTTTGCTTAGCTTACTCAGAGACAGATAGGGGTGTTCTGTTGAGGTATTAAGTGTTGGGTTTACAGGGAAGATTAAGGTCCCCCATCAGTAGCGAGCCTTCTGAAATGTCCTCAAGAAGCCTGAGGGTTCTAATACAATAATTGGCTTTGTCATTTGCCACCTTATATAGCTTAGTAAAGCGCTCCAGTTTTAAGAATATGTAATGGCCTTGTGGGTCTACTTTGGACTCAGTATGTGGAAGGGACTTATGAATTGCTATTGATACTACTTTGGTTTTTGCTACCAAGTTAGGACAATGATTCCAAAAAGAGTAGTATCTCCACCAGGATATGATGTGCTCTAAAGTAGGTTTCTTTTTTGGGGGGGATTGTTCCAAATGGTTAGTTCTGTTACCTGTATGGGTAGCTCCCCTAGGTACATACAGGAAAAGATAGGTTAGGTAGCAGGTGCGGGATTGCCAAGAGCAGTGAGAAGGGGGATAAAAGAAGCGACAAAAAGGAAAAAGAGAAAAGACGAGAGAAAAATAATGGGGGGGGGGGGTAAAATGATACGTATAATGCAAATAAAAAAAATTGACACTAATAACCAAAAGCTAGTGAATGTCACGCGGGACAATTAACCAGAGATCCAAGTGTTTCAAATGGACACCCGTCACTGATTGGTAGCCTAAGGGGGGAAGCGAAAGTGATTTTGCACAGCCAGGGGGAGAGTCCTCTGCCTGTCCTCTTACACTTCAACAAACAAGTGCCCTTCTGGGCAAAATACATAGCATAAAATAAGAAGAGGCATTGTCCCTGTCTCAGAAGTGGGGAATGCCAAGGAGTTGTCATGTTTAAACCAACATTTCAAACATAACATGGTACCAGAACATGGAACATGTTCATATATACATAACTGTATTGCTGTAATTGATCCATCTCTACTATTTCTACAAAATTATTAAATTATTATTTAGGGCCTGCGAACCAATTTACAACCCAGTTTAACCCTCTCATCAATCTCATCTAAGTATTAAGCACCAAACAGCTATGTGGAAAGACAGAGATTTGGTTGCATATATCCGCAGATACATGTGGAAGCCACACCTCCCCGACAAGGCACTCTGTGTTTAGTGTGGTCCCTACTCTTATTTTTGAGTCCCCAAAGTTGGGACATGCAAGGCAGTCAACTATTTCAAAGCTACTGACCTGGGAAGCTGCCAGCCTCCCTTTAGGACACTCCACAGGGAGAAATCCATATTGACTGAATCCCTCCCTGTGTGTGCTCATGGCAATTCAAACTGAGTAAAGGGGATGGGAGTAGCTCCATCTCTACTATTTATATAAAATTATCATCATTATTATTCAGGACCTGGGAACCAATTTATAGCCAAGTTTAACCATCTCATCAATGTCATCCACGTATTAAGCACCAAACATGTCTAGCTATGTGGAAAGACAGAGATTTGGTCGCATATATCTGCAGATACATTTGGAAGCCACACCACCCTGACAAGGCACTCTGTGTTTAGTGTGGTCCCTACTACTATTTTTGAGTCCCTAAAGTTGGGACATGCAATGCAGTCAACTATTTCAGAGCTACTCACCTGGGAAGCTGCCAGCCTCCCTTTAGGACACTCCACAGGGAGAGATCCATATTGACTGAATCCCTCCCTGTGTGTGCTCATGGCAATTCAAACTGAGTAAAGGGGATGGGGGTAGCTCCATCTCTACTATTTATACAAAATTATTACATTATTATTCAAGACCTGGGAACCAATTTACAGCCAAGTTTAACCATCTCATCAATGTCACCCAAGTATTAAGCACCAAACATGTCTAGCTATGTGGAAAGACAGATATTTGGTTGCATATATCTGCAGATACATGTGGAAGCCACAACACCCTGACAAGGCACTCTGTGTTTAGTGTGGTCCCTACTACTATTTTTGAGTCCCCAAAGTTGGGACATGCGATGCAGTCATATATTTCAGAGCTACTCACCTGGGAAGCTGCCAGCCTCTCTTTAGAACACTTCACAGGGAGAGATCCCTGGGCGGTGTGGCTTTCACATGTATCTGCAGATATATGCAACCAAATCTCTGTCTTTCCACATAGCTAGACATGTCCGCAGGTTGGTGCACCTGTTTCGATGTTAATGGGTATCTAAATGGAGAGAGATAGCTGTTGTTTTCTTGTGAATAAGACTGACCAGATTCAAGCGCACTTAAGCAGCTTTCCATTTCACTGCTGCCTGTTTCCAGCACCGTGACACAAAGATCTAAGGATGATGATATCTGTTGGAAATCAACATGCATGTAGATAAGCTACACACCGCACGGTGGGAGGCCACTTAGAGGTCAGCGATTCTAAAAGATTCGACTCGGACGAACCCGAATTTCTTGGAGAAATTCGGGGAATTGCCTATATCGAATTTTTAGTAAGTTCGATCATCTCTATTTGCCTCATATATCTCTTTGAATAAACATGCTTTTATTTACAATGTGAGTATATACACAGAATATACACATTACATTAGTACATTCAACAGTACTTTCTCACCTGTCATGCAGTTTGTAGCAAGCACGTGTTTGTAGCAAGTAGGTACCCTGTTTGAAGCAAGTTAGTTTGCAGCAAGTGGATGTCCCGTTTGGTGGCAGTCTTCGGTGTAGATCTAGAAAAAGAAGAGGGAGCATTTTTGTATTTGTTCCTAAACATCCTACAGTGAGTTATTCATGGGGTTCATTTGATTACTCACTGTTCTTTGTTCTTTTTCCCAGGTGCCTAGTCCTGGACTTTGGAGACCTGCCAGTTAGACCTTCTGACTTTGTCCTTGTGCTCAGCCTACGTTTACTAGTGTCCTAGTAATAAGAGAAGGCCTCAGGATGTGTTGTATAGGTTTTACAGAGAAATAGTTAAAAAATGTTTCTTTGTATCGGTAACTAGAGATGAGCGAGTAGTGAAATATTCGAAATTTCGAATTTCGATTCGAATAGACCGCGTTACTCGACTACTCGACCGAATATCGAATCCCATTATAGTCTATGGGAAAAAAATGCTTGACACTTGGAAATCTCAATTCGACCACTTGGAGGTCACCAAGTCCACCCTGAAACATCAGAAAATGATGCCAACACTGCTGGAATGCAACTGGGACAGCAGGGGAAGCATGTCTGGGTGCATATAACGCGCCCAAGTCGCACTATTACGCCACTATCACAGCCACTCAACAATACACTCCAAACACAATATAACTTCTACGTAAAGTGAGACAAGACAAGGAAACCTTCTTTCCTCTACATTGCCATGGACCCCAAGCCAAACTGTACAAAAAAGAAGAACAAAATTCTGCACCCCTTAAAATCACGTTGCCTAATGACAACCACAGATGGCATAGGCAAGGGGGAAAATAAATAGACCCCACCCCTAATTGTCATTGTGTGTGTGTGTGTGTGTGTGTGTGTGAGATGTGGTCAGACATGTCCTCTTGTGTCATTGTGTCACCCCAGCAGTAAGGGAAGCTTAAAGGAGGAGGTTTGTTACAGTGTGTCACCCCAGCAGTAAGGGAAGCTTACAGGAGGAGGTTTGTTACAGTGTGTCACCCCAGCAGTCAGGGAAGCTTACAGGAGGAGGTTTGTTACAGTGTGTCACCCCAGCAGTAAGGGAAGCTTACAGGAGGAGGTTTGTTACAGTGTGTCACCCCAGCAGTCAGGGAAGCTTAAAGGAGGAGGTTTGTTACAGTGTGTCACCCCAGCAGTAAGGGAAGCTTACAGGAGGAGGTTTGTTACAGTGTGTCACCCCAGCAGTCAGGGAAGCTTACAGGAGGAGGTTTGTTACAGTGTGTCACCCCAGCAGTAAGGGAAGCTTACAGGAGGAGGTTTGTTACAGTGTGTCACCCCAGCAGTAAGGGAAGCTTAGAGCTGAGACCTCTTAAAAATTGTGTGGAGGCCCAAGATCTGAGACCTCTTAAAAATTGTGTGGAGGCCCAAGAGCTGAGACCTCTCAAACATTGTGTGGAGTCCCAAGAGCTGAGACCTTTTAAAAATTGTGTGGAGGCCCAAGAGCTGAGACCTTTTAAAAATTGTGTGGAGGCCCAAGAGCTGAGACCTTTTAAAAATTGTGTGGAGGCCCAAGAGCTGAGACCTCTTAAAAATTGTGTGGAGGCCCAAGAGCTGAGACCTTTTAAAAATTGTGTGGAGGCCCAAGAGCTGAGACCTCTCAAACATTGTGTGGAGGCCCAAGAGCTGAGACCTCTCAAACATTGTGTGGAGTCCCAAGAGCTGAGACCTTTTAAAAATTGTGTGGAGGCCCAAGAGCTGAGACCTTTTAAAAATTGTGTGGAGGCCCAAGAGCTGAGACCTTTTAAAAATTGTGTGGAGGCCCAAGAGCTGAGACCTCTTAAAAATTGTGTGGAGGCCCAAGAGCTGAGACTTCTCAAACATTGTGTGGAGGCCCAAGAGCTGAGACCTCTCAAACATTGTGTGGAGTCCCAAGAGCTGAGACCTCTTAAAAATTGTGTGGAGTCCCAAGAGCTGAGACCTTTTAAAAATTGTGTGGAGGCCCAAGAGCTGAGACCTCTTAAAAATTGTGTGGAGGCCCAAGAGCTGAGACCTTTTAAAAATTGTGTGGAGGCCCAAGAGCTGAGACCTCTCAAACATTGTGTGGAGGCCCAAGAGCTGAGACCTCTTAAAAATTGTGTGGAGGCCCAAGAGCTGAGACCTCTTAAAAATTGTGTGGAGGCCCAAGAGCTGAGACCTTTTAAAAATTGTGTGGAGGCCCAAGAGCTGAGACCTCTCAAACATTGTGTGGAGTCCCACGAGCTGAGACCTCTTAAAAATTGTGTGGAGGCCCAAGAGCTGAGACCTTTTAAAAATTGTGTGGAGGCCCAAGAGCTGAGACCTCTCAAACATTGTGTGGAGGCCCAAGAGCTGAGACCTCTCAAACATTGTGTGGAGTCCCAAGAGCTGAGACCTTTTAAAAATTGTGTGGAGGCCCAAGAGCTGAGACCTTTTAAAAATTGTGTGGAGGCCCAAGAGCTGAGACCTTTTAAAAATTGTGTGGAGGCCCAAGAGCTGAGACCTCTTAAAAATTGTGTGGAGGCCCAAGAGCTGAGACCTTTTAAAAATTGTGTGGAGGCCCAAGAGCTGAGACCTCTCAAACATTGTGTGGAGTCCCACGAGCTGAGACCTTTTAAAAATTGTGTGGAGGCCCAAGAGCTGAGACCTCTCAAACATTGTGTGGAGTCCCACGAGCTGAGACCTTTTAAAAATTGTGTGGAGGCCCAAGAGCTGAGACCTCTCAAACATTGTGTGGAGTCCCAAGAGCTGAGACCTCTTAAAAATTGTGTGGAGGCCCAAGAGCTGAGACCTTTTAAAAATTGTGTGGAGGCCCAAGAGCTGAGACCTTTTAAAAATTGTGTGGAGGCCCAAGAGCTGAGACCTTTTAAAAATTGTGTGGAGGCCCAAGAGCTGAGACCTCTCAAACATTGTGTGGAGGCCCAAGAGCTGAGCACTTATTAGTGCTGCAGCTACGGCTGCTTTAGTGAGGGGTAGCTGCTGCTGCTGGAATAGGAACAGAAAGACTTCAGTGGTGTATTACCACCTATATACAAAACTATATACACTCTGCTCAAAACGGCTGCTTTAGTGAGGGGTAGCTGCTGATGCTGGAATAGGGACAGAAAGACTTCAGTGGTGTATTAGCACCTATATACAAAACTATATTTTGCACTACTGTTTTGTGTCCTCTGTGCCAACAAAACACTGTTTTATACACGGTGCGTATAGGCACCATTTCACCTTCTGGCAGTATACGGCTGTATAGCCAGGTGTTTTTCTTAAAAATATTTTTTATATTTGGCACTACTGTTTTGTGTCCTCTTTACCAACAAAACCTTGTTATATACCCGGTGCGTATAGGCACCATTTCACCTTCTGGCAGTATACGGCTGTATAGCCAGGTGTTCTTCTTAAAAATATTTTTATATTTGGCATAACGCGTGGCCAAAAAAGTAAAACGTCTGAAATGCGGAGGGCGAGCGCAAAGGGACGTGGACGAGGACGGGGGCGCGGTGGGGGCACAAACCGCGTTGAAGCCAGTGGGGATACAATGCGTGCTGATGAGGGGCAGCCAGCATTACGCTCATCCAGCTTCCCTGCCTTTATGGGACAGTTATGCGGGGGGCGGGGTACACCTCTGTTAAAGCCTGAGCAGCGTGAACAGGTGGTGCAATGGATGGCCGATAACGCTTCCAGTCACTTGTCCACCACCCAGTCATCCACACAGTCTCACTCTGACCCTCCTTCCTCCCAACCTGGCCAACAGAGTCAGCCCACCCTTGACCCCTCCCAGGACCTCTTTTCGGGTCCTTTTCCAGATGTGCTGCAAGAATCCCAGGAGCTAGCAGAGGAATTTGTTTGTAGTGATGCCCAAACACTTGAGTATCCGCCATCTGCTAGTGATGTGGACCCGGAACCAGCATCTGCTATCATGAGCGATGATGATGATGAGACGCAGTTGCCATCAAGGGAGGCTGTTGGAATGTCCAGTGGGCAGGAGGAGGAGCAGAGAGAGGAAGTGGAAGAGGAGGTGGTGGACGACGAAATGACCGACCCCACTTGGACAGGGGTGATGTCCAGCGGGGAAAGCAGTGGAGATGCGGTCTGCGCATCACCGAATAAGGCAGCAAGAGGCAGAGGACAGTCCAGAGGCAGAGGACAGTCCAGACAGAGAAGGCAGGCCACAGCCAGCAGGGCCGAAGCTCTTCCCGGCAGCAGGCAGTCGCGCGAAGCTCCCCCATCGAGGCCTCGTACTTCTGTGGTGTGGAGATTTTTTAATGTTTGCGCGGATGACAAACTGAGCGCGGTTTGCGCAATCTGCCACTCAAAACTGAGTAGGGGCTCTGAGAAGAGCAATCTGACCACCTCAGGCATGCGCCGTCACTTGGAATTCAAGCACTGGGCTGAGTGGGAGAGAGCAAACGCAATACAACCTGCGCCCCGTCTTGCTGCCACTGCCTCTTCCCCTTTGTTGTGTGCTGCCACTGCGGTCCAGACCTCCAGCCAGGACACCTCCACATCTGCCTCTGCCTTGGCTACTTTGGGGCCTTCTCCTTCAGCCCCCCCTTCCCCCGCATCTTCGTCTGCACCTTCCATCTCCTCGTCCCATCAACTGTCCATCTCGCAGGCGTTCAACCGCAGGCGGAAGTACGCCTCCAGTCACCCCCAAGCCCAAGCCTTAACCTGCCTCATCTCCAAACTGCTGGCCCTGGAGATGTTGCCGTTTTGGCTTGTGGAGACGCAGGCCTTCCGCGACCTGATGGCGGCTGCCGCACCTCGCTATTCCGTCCCTAGCCGCCACTATTTTTCCCGGTGTGGCGTCCCCGCCCTGCACCAGCACGTGTCGCGTAACATCAGGCGGACCCTGAGGTACGCAGTCAGCGCAAAGGTCCACTTGACCACCGACTCGTGGACAAGCGCTTGCGGCCAAGGACGCTACATCTCTTTGACGGCACACTGGGTGAATGTTGTGGAAGCGGGGACGGGGTCGCAAACAGGGACGGCCTACATACCACCCCCGCCCAAGATTTCCAGCACAGGTTCTGATAGACCCCCCTCCTCTTCCTCCTCCTCCTCCTCCTCCTCCTCCTCCTCCTCTGCCTTAACATCGCCCTCAGCCCCTAGCTGGAAGCGTTGCAGCACTGGCACGGGGAGACGTCAGCAGGCGGTGCTTAAGCTCATCAGCTTGGGCGACAGGAAGCACAGCGCCGCAGAGGTGAGGCACGCCATATTGCAGCAGACAGAGATGTGGCTGTCGCCGCTGCAGCTAGGACCAGGCATGGTCGTGTGCGATAACGGCCGTAACCTGGTGGCGGCTCTGGAGCTTGCAGAACTCAATCACGTACCATGCCTGGCCCACGTTTTTAATTTGGTAGTACAAAAGTTTCTAAAGACTTACCCCAACCTGGCAGAGCTACTGGTCAAAGTTCGGCGCTGGTGCGCTCACTTTCGGAAGTCAACTGTAGCTGCTGCTAGCTTAAAAAAAAATCCAGCAACGCCTCCATTTGCCTCAACATCGGCTGTTGTGCGACCTGCCCACTCGCTGGAATTCCACCTATTGCATGTTGGCCAGGGTGTGTGAGCAGCAGAAAGCATTGATGGAGTACCAGATGATGCATCCACGCGTGCCTCCAACTCAGCTCCCTCAGTTTGCCAACCACGAGTGGCCATGGATGGCAGACATATGCGATGTATTGCGTATCTTTGAGGAGTCCACTAAGAAGGTCAGCAGCGAGGACGCTATAGTGAGCGTAACCATCCCGCTCCTAGGCGTCCTTAAAGAATCGCTCATCGCAATAAGGGAGAACGCATTGCACACAGAGGAGATGGGGGTAGGAGGAGACGCAACGCAGGTAGACAGTCAGACCACACTTTTGTCTGCTGCTCGGTGGCAGTTGCAGGAGGAGGAGAATGAGGAGGACAACGTGGAGGTGGCTGTGGAAGAGGATGCTGGCGGCGAGGGTAGCAGTCAGGCTGTGTGCGTCCCATTGGTTCAGCGCGGATGGGGCGGAGAGGAGGAGGAAGAGGAGGAAATGGAAAATGATCCTTCTGGTGGGGGCAGTGAGGTCATGCCTACTCAGAGTCTGGCACACATGGCTGACTTCATGCTGGGCTGCTTTTCCCGGGACATACGTGTTGTCCGGATATTGGAGAACAAACTATACTGGGTCTTCGCACTCCTGGACCCCCGGTATAAAGATAACTTCTCCTCTTTTATTCCGGTAGAGGAGAGGACGAATCGATTACTGGAATACCAGAGGGAACTCTTGCAGAACATGATGCAGATTTTCCCACCCAGCATCGCTGGCGGCAGAGAGGAGAGTGTCTCCCAGAGTCTGACAACATCGATCAGGCCCACAGCCACCAGGGGAACACTCTCCAAGGTGTGGGACACGTTCATGTCACCCCCTCGTGCAACTTCCATCACTGCGGGGCCCGCTATCAGCAGGAGGGACAAGTATCGGCGGATGTTGCGGGACTACCTGGCAGACCACACCCCTGTCCTCCCCGATCCCTCGGCGACCTACACTTACTGGGTCTCCAAGTTGGACACGTGGCTGGAACTGTCCCTGTACGCCTTGGAGGTGCTTGCCTGCCCTGCCGCCAGCGTGCTATCAGAAAGGGTGTTCAGCGCAGCCGGGGGCATTATAACCGATAAGCGCAGCCGCCTGTCAACCGACAGTGCCGACAGGCTGACGCTAATCAAAATGAACAGCAAGTGACCCGGACTTTGCTTGTACAACAGTGGAAAGCAGCCAAGAGTGAAGTGCCATCTGTATGAAGTGCCATTTCCTCCTCCTCCTCCTCCTCCTCCTCCTTAACCGCCGTAGAATTGCTGTATTAATGAAAAAAATTATGGCTCACCTCTTAGGCTTAATACAATCAATTTTTAAGAGGTCTCAACTCTTGGGCCTCCACACAATTTTTAAAAGGTCTCAGCTCTTGGGCCTCCACACAATTTTTAAAAGGTCTCAGCTCTTGGGCCTCCACACAATTTTTAAAAGGTCTCAGCTCTTGGGCCTCCACACAATTTTTAAAAGGTCTCAGCTCTTGGGCCTCCACACAATTTTTAAAAGGTCTCAGCTCTTGGGCCTCCACACAATTTTTAAGAGGTCTCAGCTCGTGGGACTCCACACAATGTTTGAGAGGTCTCAACTCTTGGGCCTCCACACAATTTTTAAAAGGTCTCAGCTCTTGGGCCTCCACACAATTTTTAAAAGGTCTCAGCTCTTGGGCCTCCACACAATTTTTAAAAGGTCTCAGCTCTTGGGCCTCCACACAATTTTTAAGAGGTCTCAGCTCTTGGGACTCCACACAATGTTTGAGAGGTCTCAGCTATTGGGCCTCCACACAATTTTTAAAAGGTCTCAGCTCTTGGGCCTCCACACAATTTTTAAAAGGTCTCAGCTCTTGGGCCTCCACACAATTTTTAAAAGGTCTCAGCTCTTGGGCCTCCACACAATTTTTAAAAGGTCTCAGCTCTTGGGCCTCCACACAATTTTTAAAACATAGCAGCCCTAATAAGGGCTCTCAATGACTCTCTTGTCTTCTGGTAGCTGGTATATATGGTGGTAAATGCGATATTCTGAGCTTCTGGGGCCCTGCCTGCCTACATAAGAGCTATATACTGTTCAGCATAGTAGCCCTAATAAGGGCTCTTAATGACTCTCTTGTCTTCTGGTAGCTGGTATATATGGTGGTAAAAGCTATATTCTGAGCTTCTGGGGCCCTGCCTGCCTACATAGGATATGAGCTATATACTGTTCAACATAGCAGCACTAATAAGGGATTAAGGACTCTCTTGTCTTCTGGTAGCTGGTATATATGGTGGTAAAAGGTATATTCTGAGCTTCTGGGGCCCTGCCTGCCTACATAGGATATGAGCTATATACTGTTCAGCGTAGTAGCCCTAATAAGGGCTCTTAAGGACTCTCTTGTCTTCTGGTAGCTGGTATATATGGTGGTAAAAGCTATATTCTGAGCTTCTGGGGCCCTGCCTGACTACATAGAAAATGAGCTATATACTGTTCAGCGTAGTAGCCCTAATAAGGGCTCTTAAGGACTCTCTTGTCTTCTGGTAGCTGGTATATATGGTGGTAAAAGCTATATTCTGAGCTTCTGGGGCCCTGCCTGACTACATAGAAAATGAGCTATATACTGTTCAACATAGCAGCACTAATAAGGGATTAAGGACTCTCTTGTCTTCTGGTAGCTGGTATATATGGTGGTAAAAGCTATATTCTGAGCTTCTGGGGCCCTGCCTGCCTACATAGGATATGAGCTATATACTGTTCAGCGTAGTAGCCCTAATAAGGGCTCTTAAGGACTCTCTTGTCTTCTGGTAGCTGGTATATATGGTGGTAAAAGCTATATTCTGAGCTTCTGGGGCCCTGCCTGACTACATAGAAAATGAGCTATATACTGTTCAACATAGCAGCACTAATAAGGGATTAAGGACTCTCTTGTCTTCTGGTAGCTGGTATATATGGTGGTAAAAGCTATATTCTGAGCTTCTGGGGCCCTGCCTGACTACATAGAAAATGAGCTATATACTGTTCAACATAGCAGCACTAATAAGGGATTAAGGACTCTCTTGTCTTCTGGTAGCTGGTATATATGGTGGTAAAAGCTATATTCTGAGCTTCTGGGGCCCTGCCTGCCTACATAGGATATGAGCTATATACTGTTCAGCGTAGTAGCCCTAATAAGGGCTCTTAAGGACTCTCTTGTCTTCTGGTAGCTGGTATATATGGTGGTAAAAGCTATATTCTGAGCTTCTGGGGCCCTGCCTGACTACATAGAAAATGAGCTATATACTGTTCAGCGTAGTAGCCCTAATAAGGGCTCTTAAGGATTCTCTTGTCTTCTGGTAGCTGGTATATATGGTGGTAAAAGCTATATTCTGAGCTTCTGGGGCCCTGCCTGCCTACATAGGATATGAGCTATATACTGTTCAACATAGCAGCACTAATAAGGGATTAAGGACTCTCTTGTCTTCTGGTAGCTGGTATATATGGTGGTAAAAGCTATATTCTGAGCTTCTGGGGCCCTGCCTGACTACATAGAATATGAGCTATATACTGTTCAACATAGCAGCACTAATAAGGGATTAAGGACTCTCTTGTCTTCTGGTAGCTGGTATATATGGTGGTAAAAGGTATATTCTGAGCTTCTGGGGCCCTGCCTGCCTACATAGGATATGAGCTATATACTGTTCAGCGTAGTAGCCCTAATAAGGGCTCTTAAGGACTCTCTTGTCTTCTGGTAGCTGGTATATATGGTGGTAAAAGGTATATTCTGAGCTTCTGGGGCCCTGCCTGACTACATAGAAAATGAGCTATATACTGTTCAGCGTAGTAGCCCTAATAAGGGCTCTTAAGGACTCTCTTGTCTTCTGGTAGCTGGTATATATGGTGGTAAAAGCTATATTCTGAGCTTCTGGGGCCCTGCCTGCCTACATAGGATATGAGCTATATACTGTTCAGCGTAGTAGCCCTAATAAGGGCTCTTAAGGACTCTCTTGTCTTCTGGTAGCTGGTATATATTGTGGTAAAAGCTATATTCTGAGCTTCTGGGGCCCTGCCTGACTACATAGAAAATGAGCTATATACTGTTCAACATAGCAGCACTAATAAGGGATTAAGGACTCTCTTGTCTTCTGGTAGCTGGTATATATGGTGGTAAAAGCTATATTCTGAGCTTCTGGGGCCCTGCCTGCCTACATAGGATATGAGCTATATACTGTTCAGCGTAGTAGCCCTAATAAGGGCTCTTAAGGACTCTCTTGTCTTCTGGTAGCTGGTATATATGGTGGTAAAAGCTATATTCTGAGCTTCTGGGGCCCTGCCTGACTACATAGAAAATGAGCTATATACTGTTCAGCGTAGTAGCCCTAATAAGGGCTCTTAAGGACTCTCTTGTCTTCTGGTAGCTGGTATATATGGTGGTAAAAGCTATATTCTGAGCTTCTGGGGCCCTGCCTGCCTACATATGAGCCATATACCGTTCAGCGTAGTAGCCCTAATAAGGGCTCTTAATGACTCTCTTGTCTTCTGGTAGCTGGTATAGATGGTGGTAAAAGCGATATTCCGAGCTTCTGGGGCCCTGCCAGCGACAGCCTGTCTTTCCCTGCTGTGAGCGTCTGTCCCTCACTAAGTTCAAGCTGCTAATGCTGACGAAGAGGAAGTGCTGAGTTTTGTATATTCGAGGTCACATGGTTTTTCCAGCCAATGCGTGTAGACGCCGTTTTCGCGATGCCAGCGTCCTCCCAGGACCTGTCCCACCCCCCCCCCCCGCATGGTGATTGGTGTAAAAAACGCGCCAGGGAAGGTGGGAGGGGAAACAAATTGTGAGTGCGCCATCGCCGCTGTACTCGATCGAAATCGAGTATGACGAACAGCGTAGTATTCGATCGAATACCGGCTCGGTCGAATACTACTCGCTCATCACTATCGGTAACTAAAGATAAACGGTGGGGTGCTGTCGTCGGCCTGCACCCCTCTGAGAGTCTTTGGTTTCCTGTGGGACTTTGTCACACAGGAGAGGTAAGTATAGCAGACCTGTGTGTTTGGCCAGTATTTATATTGGTAATATGGCCTCCTAATGGTTACTACAAAACTTCCGCAGATCGAGGCCGCAAGGTGAGGGGGGAGGGCGTGTGCATCACATCCTGCCCTCCCTCTGTTCCTGTTGATGGAGGCGCAGGAAGTGCGTAGATTACGCACTGTACGACTGGTGGCCCCGTCCGGTCAGCGGCATGTGCTCCGCCATTTTTTTTGTTAGTTAAAGGCTGTCTGAGCTGTATGGCTGCCATTTTGTGGGTTAGATACTCTAGTGTTTTTGAGCCAATCATACTGTGTTGCGTCAGTTTGGGGCGTCTCAGAGTGTGAGCTCCATCCATTGGTTGTGTGGTGGCCACCATAGCGGTGGTTTGAGTAAATAAATCACTATTTTTTCTGGAGCTTGGTCCGGTCCCAGGAGGGTACCTGGGATAGGGATTACTTGACATTGCCATGCTAACCTTTTGGCTAAGCATTACTGTGTATATAAAATACATATTTTTTATACATACAGACAAAGGCCTCGATTCAATAAAGGTAGAAAAAAATTCTCATGGTAGTAAGAGATTCAATTCATGCGAAAAAAGCCTGAGAATTTCACTGTTGTTGAATCACCAGCTAAGAAAACAATGAAAGTCAATGGCACTTTTTTACTCCTAAGAAAAGTAGAGAACTGTTTATTCCTTTATACACTGTAGTAAAAGCTGCCATTGACTTTCATTGTCGTTTTATCTAGTGATTCAGTGTCAGTGACATTCTCAGACTTTTTTGAATTGAATTTTTTAATATCATGAGAATTTTTTTTCTACCTTTATTGAATCAAGGCCAATATCATTGTTTATTTTTGTATTTTGTCTGGTTTAATGTAGACATAAAACCAAACAAATGCAGACATAGTATTTCCTAATTGTCTGCATTGTGATTCATATATTGTCTTTACCTGATCTGTTCTTAATCTTATGAGATAAGCGAGATGTTTTGGATATTTGGTACTGTTTGTGGGGGTGACGATTTCTGTATTCTTAGTGGCTTATTTTAGAAACAGAGTAAAACTGCATGTTTCATTCAGGCTGGGTTGCTTTGAGTTTGGTAATCCATCTGGTCTCAAACTGCAATGTGCATTTGGTCATGTCTCCCCCTCTGGGGGTTTCATGTAATCTGTCTAGGGCCTGGAAGGACACATATTTTGGGTTAGCTTCATGTTTTAGGGCAAAATGCCTCCCCACTGGTGTTGTCATTGTCTTGTTTTTTATATCTCTGACATGTTCATAGATTATTCGTATGCTTATATTACATATTCTTAGCTTTTTATTTGTTATGCTAGTGTAGAAGCGTGGACTTGAGCATGTGAGATAATATATAATGTTTGTGGTGTTGCTGTTTATAACGTGTTTGATGGTATGTTCCTGGTCGTTCGGGAGGGTAACAGTTTAATTTTTGTTTCCTACAGGAGCTACATCCTTCACACCTATAGATGCTTTTTGTTGCAACTGTGTAATGGCTTCCCACAAGGAAACTGGGGCACAAAAGGTGATCCTAAACCTGACTAGCCATAGCCCGCATTCAAATAGCTACGTCACCAAAGCCCAAGGATGTGCAGAAGAGCCTAACTAAAATACAAAAGACCAAGGTTAAATGTGAGGCTTACATTTAACCTTGTTCTTTTGTGTTTTAGTTAGGGTCCAATAGTTGGTTAGTGAGGCACCACACATGGGCTTGATTGGCCCTAGGCAGTGCACAGGGTGCATAGTTATTGTGGGATCTCCCAGGATTTTTAATTTTTGTCCCCATATGCAGAAGAGCCCACAGCCCATTCACGGCCGGGGGTGGCTACTTGGCCTTTTCGCCCTGGTCTACCAGCCTCCATAGCCTCCATAGACGGTGCCTGGGCTGGGAAGAGGGGGACCCCAATGCAGAGCCCCTAGAATATACAGCATTCTTTCTCCTACCATTAACTGTCAAGCATGTAGAAGGACAGCGCAGGACATCAGTGATGAATGATAGAAGGTGATAAGGTAGAAAAAAAATCACTTTTTTCTGTGTGTTTTTTTTAACATTTAACCCTTTGTGAACTGGTAATGGGTCATTGAGACACCTTTACCAGTTAACAGGGCAAGAGGGGCTGGCAAGAGGGATTTTCTGCAATTTTAAAAAAGCGTGTGATAGTGTGCATACAAACTTTGACAGTTATTGCATTTTATTTGAAAATCTCATAAAATGCTTATTTTTTTAGTTTGGGGTGTCTCCTGGGTAAGAAAGGGTGTCTACCAATATATATGTGGTATATATTTGGGAGGAATGGGGATTTTGCACGAAATGTGATTTTCTTAAAAAAACGTACATTTCAAAATTTAATAAAAAAAATATATATTTTTTTATTTTCACATATTCCACCCAAATATATTGAGAAAGCAACTCTGAAAAAATATATATAATTTTACTGGAAATCCCTGTAAATTCCTAAACATATCTAGCGAAAAATGTCAAAGACCAAACTCTGATGAAAATATATATATATATATATATATATATATATATATATATATCATTTTACTGCAAAGCCCTGGAAATTCCTAAACATATCTAGCAAAAAATGGTTAAAATAACCTGCCAACAGAGGGTAACCCAATCTCTAGGTAGCCTGGCAGTTAAATTTGGCATGCAGCAGGGGTCAAACTATCTGCGATAAATGGCGAAGACTAAGAACGAGTGAGCCCAAGCTGCAAAGTTTGGGTTTGTACTGAACTTTGCAAGCTCGGCCCCCAAACCCACGCATGGACTTTAGTGAAAAGTCTGTGCTCAGGTGCGGCACTTGGCCTAACTCGGAAACTGCCTTTTTACATTTAGAAGTCACAGCTATACCCATGGTAGGCATAGCTATGATTAGCCAGGTGGGACACATGACCCCGGTCAATAAAATGGGGTTGCGCATTACACCGATCTCAGAGCCCTATATAGTAGATAGGGAGAGGTTGCTGCTCTTTCAGGGACAGATTAGGGATCTGTGCAAATGAAATTTGAAAACCCAATCGTCCTTTTTAGGACACATAACAGGGAAGAGGAGGCTGGCTGCATCTAAGCAACATTTGAAAACCCAATTGTCCTTTTAGGACTCATAACGGGGGAGAGGAGCCCGGCTGTATCTCAAACTGTTTTTAAGGTACCTAGCTAGGGAGTGTGGATGACGTCAGTGATGGACAGCTAGGGAGAGGGGCATAGCAGCATATCTGCCTGTTCTCATTGCACCCTGAGGACTGGCAGCTGCTGGGGTACATTTGGGCTTTGAGAAACCTACTTACTTGTGTGAACACCTTGCATTAGACCCTTTTGGGCTTTGATAAAACTAGTTACTTGCTGACACACCTTGCATTAGACCACTTTGGGCTTTAATAAAACTAGTTACTTGTTGGCACACATTACATTGATAGAACTAGTTATTTGTGGACACACCTTACATTAGAAACTTTTTGGCTTTGATAAAACAAGTTACTTGTTGGCATACCTTGCATTAGACCTTTTGGGATTTGATAAAACTAGTTACCTGTTGGCACCCCTTGCATAACACTTATCGGGGCAGGCGCCAGGGTTTGCAGCATCTTTTTGGTGGCCCCACTACCGCTGCCAGAGTGGTGAGGCCAGAAAAAGTCGAGGCAGTTGTAAATTATATGGCATGCATGCTACCAGTTCCATGGTATTGTTTTCCACCGACTCGACTCCTGCACAGTTCTGAGCCCTCCTCCTCACCGCCTTTAAATCAGCAAGGCCATCCCAGCCACAGGTCACTAATGCTATATGATGACACTCCTAGACGGAATACCATGGGCCATCCTATTGCCCCTGCTGCAGCTACAGACCTAGGATTCCCAGATGTCCAACAACTTGTGTTAGAGAATGAGGATGTGGCCAGCGGAACATTCCCTGACACCTGCAATGATGGTAAAACCCTAGTGCTGCCTCCTACTGCTATCTGCATTATGAAGGCTGAGAGGGAGGGTAGTGTGGGGGGGTGCAAGATGATCCCAGGCCTTCAGAAATCAGAGGAAGAGTTGGTAGTCACAAAGGCACGCCAGGCAGCCAACAAAAGAGGGAGAAAGGTGCCAGCGGTCAGTGATCAGCCTGTTGCTGCACTGCCCACCACCCCCAGGGACTGAGCATGTCAAAGCTGGCTTAAAGGCTTTATCTTCCCCGTGTGGCATATTTTCACACAGTCTCTGAAGCGAGGGAAAAGTCTTTTAGTTTCTGTACCCCGACTAGAGATGAGCGAACTTTTAAAAAATTCGATTCGACTGATTCGCCAAATTTGCAGACAAAAATCGATTTGACCCGAATATATTTGCGACGAATAGCTATTAAAAACGGCTATTTCTGAGCCTCCTAGAGCCTCAATAGGGTTGTAAACCATTCTGCATTGCTGTAACACGCATAGGATGCTTGCTGGGTTAGTGAAATAATACTGTAAATTATCACATGCAGATCAGAGGCATCGCTAATAGAATCACAGAGCGGCACAATTGCAGAGAGTTGAAGTGGCATCACTATGAGCGGCCCCTATAGTGCCTAAAAAACACACCCTGGAGCTGGCAGCAGCAGGAGCCCAGAAATTAGCTGAATCACACCCTGGAGTTGCAAGCAGCAGCAGCCGCCGCCCAAACATTGGTTTAAAGAGACACTGGAGTTGGCAGCAGGATCCTAAAAATTGGATGAATCACACCCTGGAGTTGCAAGCAGCAGCAGCAGCCCAAACATAGCTTGAAAGAGACACTGGAGTTGGCAGCAGGAGCCCAAAAATTGGATGAATGATACCCTGGACCCTGGAGTTGCAAGCAGCAGCAGCAGGAGCCCAAACATAGCTTGAAAGAGACATTGGAGTTTGCAGCAGGAGCCCAAGAATTGGCTGAATGACACCCTGGAGTGGCAAGCAGCAGCAGCAGCAGGAGCCCAAACATAGCTTGAAAGAGACACTGGAGTTGGCAGCAGGAGCCCAAAAATTGGCTGAATGACACCTTGGAGTTGCAAGCAGCAGCAGCCCAAACATAGCTTGAAAGAGACACTGGAGTTGGCAGCAGGAGCCCAAAAATTGGCTGAATGACACCCTGGAGTTGCAAGCAGCAGCAGCAGCCCGAACATAGCTTGAAAGAGACACTGGAGTTGGCAGCAGGAGCCCAAAAATTGGCTAAATCACACCCTGGAGTTGCAAGCAGCAGCAGGAGCCCAAACATTACTTTAAAGAGACACTGGAGTTGGCTGCAGGAGGCCAAAAATTGGATGAATCACACCCTGGAGTTGCAAGCAGCAGCAGGAGCCCAAACATTACTTTAAAGAGACACTGGAGTTGGCTGCAGGAGGCCAAACAATGGATGAATCACACCCTGGAGTTGCAAGCAGCAGCAGGAGCCCAAACATTACTTTAAAGAGACACTGGAGTTGGCTGCAGGAGGCCAAAAATTGGATGAATCACACCCTGGAGTTGCAAGCAGCAGCAGGAGCCCAAACATTACTTTAAAGAGACACTGGAGTTGGCTGCAGGAGGCCAAACAATGGATGAATCACACCCTGAAGTTGCAAGCAGCAACAGGAGCCCAAACATTACTTTAAAGAGACACTGGAGTTGGCTTCAGGAGCCCAATAATTGGATGAATCACACCCTGGAGTTGCAAGCAGCAGCAGCAGGAGCGCAAACATTACTTTAAAGAGACACTGGAGTTGGTTTCAGAAGCCCAAAAATTGGATGAATCACACCCTGGAGTTGCAAGCAGCAGCAGCAGGAGCCCAAACATAGCTTGAAAGAGACACTGGAGTTGGCAGCAGGAGCCCAAAATTGGCTGAATGACACCCTGGAGTTGCAAGCAGCAGCAGCAGCCAGAACATAGCTTGAAAGAGACACTGGAGTTGGCAGTAGGAGCCCAAAAGTTGGCTGAATGACACCCTGGAGTTGCAAGCAGCAGCAGCAGCCCAAACATAGCTTGGAAGAGACACTGGAGTTGGCAGCAGGAGCCCAAAAATTGGATGAATCACACCCTGGAGTTGCAAGCAGCAGCAACAGAAGCCCAAACATAGCTTGAAAGAGACACTGGAGTTGGCAGCAGGAGCCCCAAAATTAGCTGAATGACACCCTGGAGTTGCAAGCAGCAGCCCAAACATAGCTTGAAAGAGACACTGGAGTTGGCAGCAGGAGCCCAAAAATTGGCTGAATCACACCCTGGAGTTGCAAGCAGTAGCAGGAGCCCAAACATTACATTATAGAGACACTGGAGTTGGCTTCAGGAGCCCAAAAATTGGCTGAATCACACCCTGGAGTTGCAAGCAGCAGCAGCAGGAGCCCAAACATAGCTTGAAAGAGACACTGGAGTTGGCAGCAGGAGACCAAAAATTGGCTGAATCACACCCTGGAGTTGCAAGCAGTAGCAGGAGCCCAAACATTACTTTAAAGAGACACTGGAGTTGGCTTCAGAAGCCCAAAAATTGGATGAATCACACCCTGGAGTTGCAAGCAGCAGCAGCAGCCCGAACATAGCTTGAAAGAGACACTGGAGTTTGCAGTAGGAGCCCAAAAATTGGCTGAATGACACCCTGGAGTTACAAGCAGCAGCAGCGGCCCAAACATAGCTTGAAAGAGACACTGGAGTTGGCAGCAGGAGCCCAAAAATTGGCTGAATGAAACCCTGGAGGCACAAACAGCAGCAGCAGGAGCCAAACATAGCTTTAAAGAGACACTGGAGTTGGCAGCAGGAGCCCAAAAATTGGATGAATCACACCCTGGAGTTGCAAGCAGCAGCAGGAGCCCAAACATTGCTTTAAAGAGACACTGGAGTTGGCATCAGGAGCCCAAAACTTGGATGAATCACACCCTGGAGTTACAAGCAGCAGCAGCAGGAGCCCAAACATTGCTTTAAAGAGACACTAGAGTTGGCAACAGGAGCCCAAATATTGGCCGAATCACACCCTGGAGTGGCAAGCAGCAGCAGGAGCCCAAACATTACTTTAAAGAGACACTGGAGTTGGCTTCAGGAGCCCAAAAATTGGCTGAATCACACCCCGGAGTTGCAAGCAGCCGCAGCAGGAGCCCAAACATAGCATGAATGAGACACTGGAGTTGGCAGCAGGAGCCCAAAAATTGGCTGAATCACACCCTGGAGTTGCAAGCAGCAGCAGGAGCCAAAACATTACTTTAAAGAGACACTGGAGTTGGCTGCAGGAGGCCAAAAATTGGATGAATCACACCCTGGAGTTGCAAGCAGCAGCAGGAGCCCAAACATTACTTTAAAGAGACACTGGAGTTGGCTGCAGGAGCCCAAACATTGGATGAATCACACCCTGGAGTTGCAAGCAGCAGCAGCAGGAGCCCAAACATAGCTTGAAAGAGACACTGGAGTTGGCAGCAGGAGCCCAACAATTGGCTGAATGACACCCTGGAGTTGCAAGCAGCAGCAGCAGCAGCAGCCCAAGCATAGCTTGAAAGAGACACTGGAGTTGGCAGCAGGAGCCCAAAAATTGGCTGAATTACACCCTGGAGTTGCAAGCAGCAGCAGCAACCCAAACATAGCTTGAAAGAGACACTGGAGTTGGCAGCAGGAGCCCAAAAATTAGCTGAATCACATCCTGGAGTGGCAAGCAGCAGCAGCAGAAGCCCAAACATAGCTTGAAAGAGACACTGGAGTTGGCAGCAGGAGCCCAAAAATTGGCTGAATGACACCCTGGAGTTGCAAGCAGCAGCAGCCCAAACATAGCTTGAAGGAGATACTGAAGTTGGCAGCAGGAGCCCAAAAATTAGCTGAATGACACCCTGGAGATGCAAGCAGCAGCAGCAGCAGCCCAAACATAGCTTGAAAGAGACACTGGAGTTAGCAGCAGGAGCCCAAAAATTGGCTGAATGACACCCTGGAGTCGCAAACAGCAGCAGGAGCCCAAACATAGCTTGAAAGAGACACTGGAGTTGGCAGCAGGAGCCCAAACATTGGATGGATCACACCCTGGAGTTGCAAGCAGGAGCCCAAACATTACTTTAAAGAGACACTAGAGTTGGCTTCAGGAGCCCAAAAATTGGATGAATCACACCCTGGAGTTGCAAGCAGCAGCAGCAGGAGCCCAAGCATAGCTTGAAAGAGACACTGGAGTTGGCAGCAGGAGCCTAAAAATTGTCTGAATCACACCCTGGAGTTGCAAGCAGTAGCAGGAGCCCAAACATTACTTTAAAGAGACACTGGAGTTGGCTTCAGGAGCCCATAAATTGGCTGAATCACACCCTGGAGTTGCAAGCAGCAGCAGCAGGAGCCCAAACATAGCTTGAAAGAGAAACTGGAGTTGGCAGCAGGAGCCCAAAAATTGGCTGAATCACACCCTGGAGTTGCAAGCAGCAGCAGGACCCCAAACATTACTTTAAAGAGACACTGGAGTTGGCAGCAGGAGCCCAAAAATTGGCTGAATCACACCCTGGAGTTGCAAGCAGCAGCGGCAGGAGCCCAAACATAGCTTGAAAGAGACACTGGAGTTGGCTGCAGGAGGCTAAAAATTGGATGAATCACACCCTGGAGTTGCAAGCAGCAGCAGCAGCCCAAACATAGCTTGAAAGACACTGCAGTTGGCTGCAGGAGGCCAAAAATTGGATGAATCACACCCTGGAGTTGCAAGCAGCCGCAGGAGCCCAAACATTACTTTAAAGAGACACTGGGGTTGGCTGCAGGAGGCCAAAAATTGGATGAATCACACCCTGGAGTTGCAAGCAGCAGCAGGAGCCCAAACATTGCCTTAAAGAGACACTGGAGTTGGCTTCAGGAGCCCAAAAATTGGATGAATCACACCCTGGAGTTGCAAGCAGCAGCAGCAGGAGCCCAAACATAGCTTGAAAGAGACACTGGAGTTGGCAGCAGGAGCCCAAAAATTGGCCGAATCACACCCTGAAGTTGCAAGCAGCAGCAGGAGCCCAAACATTACTTTAAAGAGACACTGGAGTTGGCTTCAGGAGCCAAAAATTGGATGAATCACACCCTGGAGTTGCAAGCAGCAGCAGCAGGAGCCCAAACATAGCTTGAAAGAGACACTGGAGTTGGCAGCAGGAGCCCAAAAATTTGCTAAATGACACCCTAGAGTTGCAAGCAGCAGCAGCAGGAGCCCAAACATAGCTTGAAAGAAACACTGGAGTTGGTAGCAGGAGCCCAAACATTGGATGAATCACACCCTGGAGTTGCAAGCAGCAGCAGGAGCCCAAACATTACTTTAAAGAGACACTGGAGTTGGCTCCGGAGCCCAAAAATTGGATGAATCACACCCTGGAGTTGCAAGCAGCAGCAGGAGCCCAAACATTACTTTAAAGAGACACTGGAATTGGCTTCAGGAGCCCAAAAAATTGAATGAATCACACCCTGGAGTTGCAAGCAGCAGCAGCAGGAGCCCAAACATAGCTTGAAAGAGACACTGGAGTTGGCTGCAGGAGGCCAAAATTTGGATGAATCACACCATGAAGTTGCAAGCAGCAGCAGCCCAAACATAGCTTGAAAGAGACACTGGGGTTGGCAGCAGGAGCCCAAAAATTGGCTGAATGACACCCTGGAGTTGCAAGCAGCAGCAGCAGCAGGAGCCCAAACATAGCTTGAAAGAGACACTGGAGTTGGCAGCAGGAGCCCAAAAATTGGCAGAATGAATTATGAAGTTACACAGGGGTTTCCCCTTATCCGCTTGGAGCATCAGGAAATCTGTGATGGCTTTTCTCTGTTCATATAATCGATCCAACATGTGAAGGGTGGAATTCCAACGGGTGGAAACATTGCAAATCAGACTATGTTGGGGGCTACCATTCTGACGCTGTAGCTCAAGAAGGGTGTGTTTGGCGGTGTATGAGTGGCTGAAGTGCATGCAAAGTTTCCTTGAAGTTGTTAGGATGTCTTGCAGATCGGGGGAACACTTCAGAAACCGCTTGACAACCAGATTGAAGACTTGAGCCATGCAGGACGCATGGGTCAGGCTTCCATGGCGCAGCGCAGACAAAATGTTCTTCCCATTGTCGGTAACCATGATTCCCATTTTAAGTTTTCTTGGAGTAAGCCATATTTGGATTTTGTGATGAATAAATTTAAGCAGTTCCTCCCCTGTGTGACTCCGTTCGCCAAGACAAACCATGTGAAGCACAGCGTGACACCTCCGTGCCCTGCACACATGGTAGACTGGAGGGGCACTGAGACTTGAGCCTACAGTGGAGCATGAGGAGATGGCGGAGGATGAGGAGGCCGAGTCGCGCGGTGTCACAGGCCCAACGGGCAGGGAGCGCGGAGGGCGAAGCGGCGTGACCTGTCCAAGTTGCTGCTGCTGCTGCAAAGGGACCACATTCACCCAGTGGACTGTAAACGACATGTACTGTCCCTGACCGTATTTACAGCTCCAGAAGTCGGTGCTGCCATGCACTTTGCTACACACCGACAGGCTCAAGGACTGGCCCACCTTCTGTTCAACAAAAGTGTGCAGCACTGGTACTGCCTTCTTGGCAAAGAAATGACGGCTTGGGACTCTCCACCTCGGCTCGGCACAAGCCATCAGTTCTCTGAAAGGTGCAGAGTTCACCACCTGAAAAGGGAGCGACTGCAGCACCAGCAACTTGGACAGGAGCACATTCAGCTTCTGCGCCGTAGGATGAGTGGGCGCATACTGCTGTCTCTTGGACATGGCTTCACTGATGGATTGCTGGCGGGATGCATGACTTGAAGGAGGAGGAGGAGGAGCAGGAGCATCAGGAGCGACAGAGGATGGGTATGACGCACAGCTGCCTTCGGCTGAGGTGCTGGAGCCTTGGCTGGCAGAAATTGGGAGCGGCATGCCACTTGGTGAGGAAGCAGGCTGGACAACCTCTTCGGAGCCTCGGTTCTCCCAGTCCGCTTTACGGTGACACATCATATGTTGACGCAGGCGTGGTGCCAACATTTGGGCCCTGGCCACGCTTCACCTTCTGCCTACATATCTTGCATGTGGCCATGTTACCCTCCTGCGGATGCTTCAGGAAAGACTGCCACACTGCCGAGTAGCTACGTTTCCCACCAACAGGCCGCACTGATTCACTGCTACTGTCGCCAACTTCAGAAACCCTTGCTCCACTATCTCCCGATAAGGTAGCCTGCCGTGCAGCAGGTGCTCTACCCCGGCCCTGTTTGGCTCCAGGCTTTACAATTGTGTCCCCATGCTGACTGCCAACCATGCTTCTAACACCTTGCTGCCTCAGCTGCTGACTCCGGGGCAACCTGCGCCCCTCTTCTCCTGATGATGACGATGAAGCCCCTTCTGCACCTGGCTCCCAAGTGCGATCGGCTTCTTCATCATCATCATCACCGAGTTGTGGCTTCACGTCACTGATGTTCTCGGTTTCCTCAACAGTGTCTGGCGCAGGAGCTGGAACGCTCACAACACCCACGACACTCTCCACATCACTATTTGTCTGCCTAGCTAAAGAAGCCACCTCCATTTCTTGGCTGGGCAGTAGCTGCTGACTGTCCTCTATCTGATCGTCCTCCTCACTAAAGAGTGGAGCTGAACCGAAAGCATAGGATACGTCGCTGGGGGAGGGAACGGCATAGGACAGAGGCAATGGGAGGACAGGGACTGCTCTCGGGGCATGCCAACTCAGGGTTGTGTCAGAGGAACCTACCGACCCTAGACTGGGGGTCTCAGATGTAACTTGTGATGTGGATGATCGCGTAAACCAATCTACCACGGGAGATGCGTTACTGGTGGAGACACGACCGCTAGCAGATACTGGCAGATCAGGTCTCTCACCGTGACTCCTTCTGCCACTCGCCCCTAGTCTGCTGAGACCTCTGCCTGCTGAATCTTGGCCTCTGCCACTCCTCTTTGAACATCCTGGCACTTGTCTGCCTGACATTTTTATGTATTTGAAATGCGCAATAGGTACTTTAAAAAATGTGTTTACTTTAAAAAGCAGAAGCTAAAAGTGAGGAACTGCTTCTCTGCACCAGATACTATGAAAATTGGCAATATGGGATACCCTGCGACCTGGTGTTTTGACAGCAGGACAAAAACCAAATCAAAATGCAATAGCTTAATAAAGCTGAGGCTGAACGGTCTTATTTAGTATAACAGATAGGGTGCAACGTGATGGTTTGGGATACCGTGCGGCCTGGTGATTTGACAGCAGGACAAAAACCAATTCAAAATGCAATAGCTTAATAAAGCTGAGGATGAACAAGGGTATTTAGTATAACAGATAGGGTGCAACGTGCCGGTTTGGGATACCCTGCGGCCTGGTGTTTTGACAGCAGGACAAAAAACAATTCAAAATGATATAGCTTGATTAAAATGAGGCTGAACAACGCTTATTTAGTATAACATATAGGGTGCTAAGTGCAGGTTCGGAATACCCTGCGGCCTGGTGTTTTTTTGACAGCAGGACAAAAAACAATTCAAAATGCAATAGCTTGATTAAGCTGAGGATAAACAACGCTTAGTTAGTATAACAGATATGGTGCTACGTGCAGGTTTGGGATACCTTGCGGCCTAGTGTTTTGGCAGCAGACCAAAAACCAATTCAAAATGCAATAGCTTGATTAAGCTGAGGATGAACAATGCTTATTTAGTATAACAGATAGGGTGCTATGTGCAGGTTTGGGATACCCTGCGGCCTAGTGTTTTGGCAGCAGACCAAAAACCAATTCAAAATGCAATAGCTTGATTAAGCTGATGATGAACAACGCTTATTTAGTATAACAGATAGGGTGCTACGTGTGGGTTTGGGATACCCTGCGGCCTGGTGTTTTTTTGACAGCAGGACAAAAAACAATTCAAAATGCAATAGCTTGATTAAGCTGAGGATGAACAACGTTTATTTAGTATAACAGATAGGGTGCTACGTGCAGGTTTGGGATACCCTGCGGCCTAGTCTTTTGGCAGCAGACCAAAAACCAATTCAAAATGCAATAGCTTGATTAAGCTGAGGATTAACAACGCTTATTTAGTATAACAGATAGGGTGACATGTGCTGGTTTGGGATGCCCATGTGGGCTGGTGTATTTAAACCAGACAAAAACCAATTCAAAATGCAATATCTTTATGAGAAATAGCCTTTAAAAGCTGCTTTAGTGTAACAGATAGGGTCAAATGTGCTGAAATAGGATGATCATGTGGGCTGGGGTTTTTACAGCAGACACAAAAAAAATTTAAACTAATCGAGTTATAAGAAATGCTTCTGTGTAACAGATAGGGTTAAATATGCCACTGTCAACATGGGATGCACAGTGGCAAGGAATTTTTACAGCACAAACAAAAGCAATTTAAAACTGATCTTGCAAATGAAGTGAAATGAAAATAAAAAAAAAGCTTTCCCTGTCACTTTCTCTGCTGTCCCTGCCTCGATCTTTCCAGATTTTTCCCTATCTTTCCCTGGTTCTGTCTGGCACTCTGTGGGTCTCCCTGACTCTCCCTGACTCTCTCTTAGTCTCTCCCTGTCTCTAAACAGCTCCGTTGTGGCCGCAATACTAGGCTGAAATGCGCACCAGCAAGATGGCCGCCGTTTATATAGCGCTGTGACGTCTGATAGGCTGCATGTGACCTTCCCATGATAACTTGGGGATATGTCCAGACATGTCCATCCACCATTTTACAATGCCTGTAATTGAAATAAATGGAGTTTAACGGAAAACTTCAATCGATCGAATCGCGGGTAAATTCGGATTCGTTCCTGAAATTCGGAACGAATTCGGGTTGGTCCGGATCGATTCGCTCATCCCTAACCACGACCATGAATAGGCACCTGCAATCCAAACAAGTTGCAGTGGCAAAAACACTCAAAAAACATGCAACACCTGAGGTTTCCTCTGCTGTTTTGGTTGACTCAGCTGTTACCACCGGCCTTCCCAACGACAAAAGGCCACCTGTCTCTCCCCAAAGAGAGGATGTGAGACCACGACCTCCACCACCAGCATCATCACCGTCACCAAGAGTGTCCACACCATCCCAGGGAAGCATTCATCTTTCCATCCCGCAAACTTTAGCAGGAAAACGGGAGTTGTGTCCATCTCACCCACGAGCCCTGGCCCTCAGTGCAAGCATTTTCAAGTTGCTGGTCTTTGAAATGCCCCCTTTCTGCCTGGTGGAGATCCCATTCCAATTGGTGGAGATGTGATGGAGGCAACTGTTCCACAATACGCCATTCCCAGCCACCACTAATTTTCTTGGCAGACCATCCCTGCCCAACAGGTTGTGGAGAAAATAATATGTGCACTGGGCAATGCCAGTAGCCAGCAAGGTGGTGTGTGACAATGGGCATAGCCTTGTAGCAACCTTGGGCCGAGCTGGGTTCACATACATCCCTTGCTCGGCACATGTGCTCAACTTGGTGGTGAGCTTCCTGGCCCATTATCCAGAGATGCTGGAGCTGCTGCATAAAGTGTGTGGCGTGTGCACACACTTTCAGCGTTCAGCCCTTCTGCTGCTAACATCTCTGCACTACAGAGGAACATTGGCCTTTCCACCCACTGTCTCATATATTTTCAAGCTCCAAAATGCCCAGATGAGTAGAAGTGCAGACCAACAGCACTTCACCAGCAATGAGTGGGCCTTCACGAGGGACATCTTCTCGGTGCTGCAGTGCTTTCATTATGCCACCAATATGGTCAGCTCAGATGAAGCCATCGTCAGCGCTACCATCCCCATCCTTTGCCTGCTGGAAACAACCTTTCAGGAAGCAGAGGAGGAGGCATCAGGGCACTGCACACATGGCTCGCAGGGTGAATTGCTGGGCCAACAGTGTCAGGATACTCAATTGTCCAGCCAGAGGACACTTTTAGAGGATTCAAAGAAGGGGAAGTGGGGGGGAGGACTACTTTCTCTCACAGCAGGATATACAAATTGCTGGCCCCTTGTCCTAGTAATTCCCTTCACCACAGGTCTGGGCATATGTCAAGGGGCACTGAGCCTTTCCACACAACCCTGGCCATTTGGGGTGCAGGTAATGAAACAGGGGTTCAGCAACCCCCCGCCATTTCAACTGGTATTTTGTACTTTATTAAATGAAAATGTATATATATATATATATATATATATATATATATATATGTGCCTCATCTCATCTTTAAATGATGCCAGAGGTAGCATCTATTTCAGACATCTGGAGTGAAAGGTGACACAGGTCCCCTTCTCCTTCTACCTTGGAATCCTACAAAGAGCTGGGAGCCAAAGGAGGGAATCTTTAATACTATAGAAGCAAAATGGTGGAATTTCCCTGTGCGGCTTTTACATCACTGAAGGGAAAGGGAATACCCCAAGGAGATATCCCTTCATGCCCCTCCCCTCCAGTGATGTAGATAGTCAGATGGGGAGATTCCACAGAGGCTCTGTCTCTGTACTATAACTCCCTAGTGAACGGCATCATTTCTGGCTGGGAGCAAGGATGTAAGAGATTTCGGTGGGGCATCTGAACCAGGAGGGATCTCTAGAATCAGCCCCCAGGAAAATGATTCCGCATTTGGGGGACAGAAGGAAGAAATACGGACCTGTGTGAGTACTGTTTAATTATAATATTATATGTGAATATATTATATAGTTTCATCTTATTTTTTTACTACTGTGTTTGAACTGGGTTGGGGGGGGGTCTGGGACTGGCGGGTGGCATGCCGGTAATGTTTCTCTATTACCTACAGCCACTCTTGAGCACCAGGGGTGACATGGGCCTGATGTTCTTCCAGATGTGTGCCCCTAACACATATGAAAGAGTATTGGACCTGTACAGAAGGGCATAGGGCCTAGTTAAACTACAAGGCCAGGGGTTTGGCTGGCTGGCCCCTGAGCTCTGGGTTACCAGCCCCTGTGCATGTTTGTAGGGGGAATACACACTTTTCTTTTTCATTTGTTTGCAACTCTGTGTCTGTTGGCACCCCTTACATTCTGCTTACTGGGGGTTAGATAAACTTCTCACTTGTTGGCAACCCCTTAAATTCTGCTTACTAGTTGTTAGAAAAAGATACTCACTTGTTGGCACGACCTGCATTCTGTTTACTGTCTGTTAGAAAAAGATACTCACTTTGTTGGCACCCCTTGCATTACACTTTCGGGGCATTATATAAAGTTACTCACTTGTTCGCACCCCTTACAATCTGCTTACTGTGGGTTAGATAAAAATATTCATTCGTGGGCACCTCTTGCATTCTGCTTACTGGGTGTTAGAAAAAGCTACTCACTTGTTGTCACTTGTTGTCACCCCTTGCATTCTACTTACTGGGGATTTGGTAGAATTACTCACCTCTGCTCACCTGCATTGCACTTACTGGGACAGAGAGCATGTACACTGTGTCCAACAATGAAGAAAGCAGCAATTAGTGGACCGGGACGTGGTGGTGGAGGTGCTGCTGCAACTGGTGGTGATGGAGCTGGTGCTGCAGAATGAGAACGTGTCTGCTACACCTTCCGCTGGTGCAAGTAGGCGCCAGGGTTTGCAGCATCTTTTTGTAGGCCACAGTAATGCTGCCAGAGTGGTGAGGCCAGAACAAGTTAAACCAGTTGTAAATTATATGGCATGCAGTGCCACCAGTTCCATGGGATTGTCTTCCCCCCACTCCACTTCTGCCGAAAAGTTCAGAGCCCTCCACCTAATCCCCCTTAAAATAAGCAAGGCCACTCCAGCCACAAGTCATGGAGTCACTTAAGCTCTATGATGACAGCTGGCATATTGTGGGCCATCCACCCTCCCCTACCCCAGTTACAGATCTAGGGTTACCTGATGCCCAGCAACTTGTGTTGGAGGATGAGGACGTCACCATCGCCGGACACCTGTGATGATGATGAAACCCTAGTGCCGACCTATGGCTCTCTGCATTGTGGAGGCTGCGAGGGAGGGTAGCGTGGAGGAGGGAGTGTAAAACGATCCCAGGCAAAGTCCATGACAAAGTCCTAGACCCAATATGGACTAAAGGCCATCAGAAATCAGAGGAAGCGGTGGTGGTCACACAACCCCAGGAAGAAGAGGGGAAAGGGTGCCAGTGGTCAGCCCGTTGATGCCACTACCCACCATGGCCAAGGATTGAGCATGCCAAGGTAAGCTCAAAGGATGGGATGTGTGGCTATTTTTAAGCACAAGACAAGACACATTTGTAAGCTGTGCCACCAGTGCCTAAAGTGAGGGAAAAGTCTTAATAATCTCTGTACCACATCCATGACCAGGCACCTGCAATCCAAACACGAGCTACAGTGGTTGAAACACCTAAAAAACATGCAAACACCTGAGGCTCCCTCTGCTGCTTCAGTTGACTCAGCCACTACCACCACCTACCCAAGAACAAGGTTACCTGTCTCCTTCCAAAGGAAGAGTGTGAGACTACTGCCACCAACCCCACCATCAGCAGCACCAGCACCATTGCCAATCATGTCTACACCATCCCAAGGAAGTGGTCAGCTTTCCATCAATCAGAAGTTGGGCCAATCTCACCCACAAGCCCTGGCCCTGAATGTGAGCATTTCCAAGTTGCTGACCTTTGAAATGCACCCGTTCTTCCTGGTGGAAATGGACACTTTTAAAGATCTGATGGTGACAGCTCTTCCACGATATGCCATTTCCACTCACCACTACTTTTCTTGCCAGGTAATCCATGCCCTGCAACAGGTTGTGGAGAAAATAACATGTTCACTGGGCAATGCAAAGTATAGTTTCAGTGCCCACTCACACATGGACAAGTAAGCATGGGCAGGGACATTACATCTCTCTAACTGCCCACTGGGTCAATGTAGTGGTGGCTGGGACTGAGGCGGGAAGCACTTTGGTGCATATCCTTCCGCCACCAAGGATTACTGGGCATCAGTCAGAGCCTCCTGTTGCCTCATCTCTTCCTCTGCTTCCTCCTCATGCAGTCAGCATAGCCCATGCACCACCTATTTGAGAAACTTCGACCTTCTCATCCATCACCTCATATGTGACTTGCCCACCAGGTGGAATTCAATTTTGTATATGTTGTAAAGTTTGTGTAAGCAGCAGCAGGCACTAGTGGAGTTACAGCTCCAGAATGCCCAGGTGAGTAGACCTATAACACTTCACCACCAATAAGTGGGCCCCCATGAAGGACATCTGTGCGGTGCTGCAGTTTGTCCTGTCCTAGCAGGGGAAAGGTGGCTGTATCGGAAACTCTCCTTTTGAGAGCACCTCACCTTGGAGAGTGGACAACGTCAGTGAGGGGCAGCTAAGGAGGGGGACATTGCCTCCTGCTCTCATTGACCTTTAAGACTGGCAGCTGCTGGGGCTTTTTAATGCAGCTCATCTGTGGGCACCACCTGCATTCTACTTAATGGGTATGAGAAAAATCTACTTACATGTTGGTACCCATTGCAAAACACTTACTGGGGATTAGATGATACTACTCACTTGTTGGCACCCCTTACATTTGGCTTACTAGGTGTTAGAAAAAGCTACTCATTTGTTGGCACCTCTTACATTTTGCTTGTTGGGGGTTAGATAATACCACACACCCCTATTCCGCCCTTTGTAATCTGCTTACTGGGTGTTTTTTTACCCCTTGTTAGAAAAAAGATACTTACTTGTTGGCACCCCTCACATTCGGCTTACTGGGGGTTAAATATTACTACTCACTTGTTGGCACCCCTTACATTCTGCTTACCTAGGGTCAGATAATAGTACTTGTTGGCACCCCTTGCATTTTGTTTGCTGGATGTTAGAAAAAGCTACTCACTTCTTGGCATCCCTTGCATGACTGTTGCTGGGGATTAAATAATATTTCTCATTTGTTGCCACCCCTTACATTCTGCTTACTGGGGATTAGATAATACTACTCACTTGTTGGCACCCCTTACATTCTGCTTACTGGGGATTAGATAATACTACTCACTTGTTGGCACCCCTTACATTCTGCTTACTAGGTGTTAGAAAAAGCTACTCAAATGTTGACACCCCTTACATTCTGATTGTTGGGTGTTAGAAAAAGCTACTCATTTGTTGGCACCTCCTACATTCTGCTTATTGCGGGTTAAACAAAACTACTCACTTGTTGGCACCACCTGCATTCTGCTTACTGGGTGTTAGAAAAAACTGCTCACTTATTGGCACCCCTTACATTCTTCTTACTGGGGTTAGATGAGACTACTCACTTGTTGGCACCCCTTGCATAACACTTACTGGGGGTTAGATAGTACTACTCTTTTGTTGGCACCACCTGCATTCTGCATACTGGGTGTTAGAAAAAGCTACTCAGTTTTTGGTTCTCCTTGCATAACATTTACTGGGGATTAGATAATACCACTCAGTTGTTGACACCCCTTACATTCTGATTACTGGGTGTTAGAAAAGCTACTCACTTGTACACACCTCTTACATTCTGCTTACTGAGGGATATATATTACCACTTACTTGTTGGCACCAGGTGCATTCTGGTGTTAGAAAAAGCCATTTACTTGTTGGTAACCGTTACATTCTACTTACCGGGTGTTAGTTAATACTACTCCTTTGTTGCCACCTTTGGCATTCCGCTTACTGGGTTTTGCTTAGCCATTGTTAGAAAAAGCTACTCACTTGTTGACACCCCTTAAATTCTGCTTACTGGGGGTTAGATAATACTTTTCACTTGTTGGCACCCCCTTACATTACACATACAGGGGTTTAGAAAAAGCTACTCACTTGTTGGCACCCCTTGCAAAACACTTACTGGGGATTAGATAATACTACTCATTTTTGGCACCCCTTCCTTAACACTTACTGGTGTTAGAAAATGCTACACACCTACATTATGCCTGCTAGGTGTTCACATGCTCACAGGTTGAAACTCCTTGCACAACACTTACTAGGGATTAGATAATACTACTCACTTGTTAGCACTCCTGGCATTCTGCTTATTGGGTGTTTGAATTACCCACCTCTGCCTTATTGCATTGCACTTAGTAAGACAGGCAGCATATACACTGTGTCCAACAATGCAGAAAGCAGAAATTAAGGGACAGGGATTGGTCCTGATGCAGGTGGTTATGGAGCTGGGGCTGCAGGAAGAGGATGTGTTTCATCTGTGCCTGCTACACCTTCTGCTGGTGCAAGTAGATGCCAGGGTTTGCAGCATCTTTTTGTAGGCCACAGTAACGTCGCCAGAGTGGAGAGGCCAAAACAAGTTAAGCCAGTTGTAGATTATATGGCATGCAGTGCTGCCAATTCCATGGGATTGTCTTCATGGGACAGAAGAGTGGCTGATGCCGTTGCACCTGCAGCCCGGCAAAGTGGTGTGTGACAATGGGCAAAGCCTTCTAGCAACCTTGGGAAGAGCCAGGTTGATGCACATCCCTTGTCTGACACATGTGCCTCCTGGCCCATTATCCAGAGAGGCAAGAGCTGCTGCATAAAGTGCATAGCATGTGCATACACTTTCAGCGTTCCCACCCTGCTGCTGCTCAGAGGAACTTTGTCCTTCCCACTCATTGCCTCGTATGTAACTTGCCGACAAGGTGGAATTCAACTTTGTATATGCTGGAGAGGGTGTGTGAGCAGCAGCATGCAATAGTGGAGTTCCAGGTCCAAAATGCCCCGGTGAGTAGAAGTGCAGACCAACAGCACTTCAACAGTAATGAGTGGAACTCCATGTGGGACATTTGTGCGGTGCTGCAGTGCTTCCAGTATGCAACCAATATGGTCAGCACTGATGGGGCCATCATCAGAACTACCACCCCCATCTTTTGCCTGCTGGAGAAAACCCTTCAGGCTATGACGGAGGATGTGATGGTGCCACAGGAGGAAGAGAAGGAGGTAGGCCTATTTTCCCAGGCATCTGGGCAGTGCACATGTGCCCTGCATGGTGAGTTGCTGGGCCGACAGTGGTCAGGTACTCCACTGTCCGGCCAGCAGTTTCAGAGGAGGAGACTTTCTCCCACAGCAGGGTAGCACCCAGCGCAGCTCACGGGAGTCACTGGAGCATGGCTGAAAGGAGGATCAGGAGGAGAAGGAGACAGATGACACTCTTTTCCTTGACTCAGGGCAGTCTGGCTCACATGAGCCACTTTACGCTCCAGTGCCTGCACTGGATCCACCCTGCTGGATCCCCCCTATAAGGACAACATCATCTGCTTGATTCCTACACTGGAGCGGGATAGACAGATGGAAGAGTACAAATGTACTCTGGTGGATGCGCTATTGGCAGAGTTCCCAGCTGAATTTTAGTGCTCAGTGGTGGAGGAAGAGAAGCAAGTGGCCAACACAGCAGGGGCACCAGCACCACCTCACAGGGGAGGGGGAGGGTGAGAATCGTCACAATGTGGAACACCTTATTTAATTGTAGTACCAGATGACTACCTGTCAACGCAACTCGTGTTCGTGTTCAATTTCTGGGTCAGTAAAATGGCCAGAGTTTGCTCTCTATGGCTTGGAGGTGCTGGCCTGCCTTGTGGCAAGTGTCCTATCAGAACACATGTTTAGCACCACAGGGGGTATCGCCGACAGAAGGATCCGCATATCCACAGCCAACATGGACATGCTTACATTCCTTATTATATTGGCTTGGCTTTGCCAGCACCTACCCCGTGCCCAGGTGTTACTTCCCCAATTTGGCCTCTCACAAGACTCAGGCCCACAGAGCCCCACCTTCAACGCGCTTCTCAATCAGACAATCAATGCACTCCACAGCTAAGGCTTTAACAAAATACAGGTGGGGGTTGGGAGCAGGCATTGGGGACAGGTTTGGAGGTGGGATTATGGGAGGCAATGAGTAAAGGCCTGGGGGGAAGAGCCATAGGGAGACCTGGTAGAATACCCGGTGTGCCGCTCTACATTGGGCCTGGTAGGGCCTGCATTTTACCCCCACATCCAATTTCTGCCTCCCTAGTCTTTCTCTAGCCCCAATGTACCCACTATTCCCCCTGTATATGTCCTTCCTTCAATGGTAATGCCTGAGCATTATGGCTGTAGGAGGGCATACAATTCCTGCCACATCATTTGCCTTACAATACTAAAGCTTTCATACCATTGATTCCCATCGCTAACCAAGAGCTGTCTCTGCAATAAAAAAGCCTCAGCCTTGGAGGGCACTTGTTGACCTACCTGGGGGTGCTCAGTAGGGATGTCATGAGCTCGCCGTGCTTGTATAATTATGGTCTCATATTTGCTCCCAGTCTGCCACTGAGTAAGGCGGAGTGTTAAAAGAAGCAGTGCACTAAAAGGGGGGAGAGTGAATTTTAGCACAGCCACCTAGTGGGTGCTGGGAGCTACACCCAGCCTGGCCGCCCCTCAAGCTGGGAATATTTCTGCTGCTCCCTAAGACCTGCTCTCTCATCCACAATCCCAATGGAGGAAAGCAGCAAAGAGGGGAGGGGGCTGGCCTCCAGAGCTAACCCAGCCGTGCAAGGCAACCCACCTCCTATTCAAAATACCACACCCAGGAGGGGCATCCCAAACTGGGGAGAGCTAGGGGATCCCCGCCTTCCAAGGCCGGGACACAGTCCTCTTGCCGGACACAGCACAGCCCCGCCAGAGAACACTGGGCTCCAGCAGCTTTTCACTGTCAGGTGGTTGATCCATGCCAGACATCCCCATGGCATTCCTGCCTCTCCACCAACCCATCCAGCACCTCCGGGGTGGGGCCTGAAGAGGCATGTCCCCAGCTAAGGTAAGCCCTTTTTTCTAGGCCTAGGGATCCCACTGTGCCCTCCATTACTAACCCTCCCTAGAAAGACCCAGGATTACCCTACTGCCTGGAGCACCCATGGAATGGGGAGTACACCTTCCCCTTTTGGGCACACGTGAAACTTTCTGCACCTACCTGGTAAGTGGACCTCACTTATGTATTTTTTGGGGATTCCACTAGTTTTAGAAACCAAATCCAGCTTCAGTTAGTAACTGAACCTCTCCTTTTGCCTTGACAGGCATCTCTGTCCCTTCACTTTTCCTAGATCCAGACGAGAAGACCAAATTTGACCCCGTTAAACCTATCCTCCCTGCATCTATTTCTCCCAGCCCAGTTGTTCCCAAATAAATCCCTCTTTAATGAGAAAAGGCATGGTTGTATTTTTTTGTTCCTGCTACAAACCTTAAATGTATTGCTTTAGTTCAAAATAGGCCAAAGATTTAAAAGGTGTGATAGTAATGTGCCAACATATATTACATAACATTTGCTTTTTTTAAGGTGAATCTTAAAGTGACCTATATAAAAAACACCTCTTGTGTCCTGCAGCTGATCATCAAACTCCGGCACTCAGAAACTTACATGCTGGATCAAATCCCACTCCTTAAAGTGGAACAAAAGGAATTTTACTAGTCTGGATTTTGGCCCATGCCCCGCTGTGTGAAACCCCACAGATTGCCAAAATCTTCCCTGTCCTGCGCAGCCACACATTTAAGGAGAGGGAAACGATCGGCCCGGGAATGTATAGGCAGCGCCTCACAGAGCAGAACAAGCAGCACCATTAGCTGTTTTCCCTGAAGTGTTAGTCTACTTTAGTTAGTTGGGGATGTATGACTTGAGAATTACATTACATTGTTACATATTTTTATCTTATAGTTTATTCCTTAAAGAATTTGCAAGGGTGTCAACACAGAGGAATGAATGCACATTTAAATTTTAAAGAGAACCTCCAGCCAAGACTGACTGGAGTTCTTCTCACTTTCAGATCATAGAGGCATCCCAGTTTAGGATGCCTGGGCGCCGTGAACTGATAGGAGCGCCAGTCAGATTTGCAAAGACTCTTGCAGTAGAAAAGTTACAAAACTGTACACGTACATTGATGTCACACATTTTATTGAACAGTAGAACAAGGTATTACATAGAAAGTAGCAAAGCATTTCAGTAAAACATTTGCTCCACAATAAACACTTTGTCATGATTGTGTGTACATTATATTTTGTTTTACTGCCAGGAAAATTTGTCAACTAGAGAGACATAGTAATCTTTAAATTTGTCCTGAATTTGAATTGTTTGTCCAGGATTTCTGAAAGAGAGACAGATAGATAAATGAATACAAGATCTTGTAATTGTGACCATGTGAGTCAGATTGCAAGCTGTTTCATTGAGGGTCATGATAATTATTTGGTGAAGCAAGTCGGACTTACTGGGTGTAAATTGCAACCTGCATATCCTTGAGCTTTTAACTTTAACACACATGTGGCAATTCTGTCTTGCTCTACTATCGGCCATTTGTCATATCCGGCCATTCCTGCCCTGCCATGGCACCTGCACTAAGTCTTCCAAGTCGTCTCACCCAGATACTTCTTGGATTACTTTCAGTACTGAACACCATCTGTGGGTTCCGTCATAGCGAATTGTTATCAGTGACATGACGTGTGTCCTGTCATAGTGGACTCACACTGCCTTGAACTATCAAAGTCATAACAAAAAAGATGGCGGAGCTTCCATCCTATGAATAAAGTTTATTGATCATCAATTCATTTTCTGTGTAAATCTGTTTATCAGAATGTGAATGTATAAATCCCATCACCAGCACATTGTTCTACTCACTGGATCAATTGGGCTATCTCATTAGGATGTAGCCAATTTTTTTCCAGATGAACTATTCACTTCCTTCTGAGTCTTCAATAAACATTCATGATCGCCATGGAAATAAAAAAACACTCTACAGCGTAATACAATTCAATTTCCAATAAATAAGACAGAATATTCATAATATTCCAGATCAACACAAGCATTTACATCAGAAAACAATGAACTATGGCTTTCCACAGGCCACACCCAACCACCAGCTGAAACCAGATCTGTGAGGACAATCAGTGGGCAGGAGTGCTGGTAAAGTGAGTAGACCGGGAGAAGTTACACTAACAAACAGGTTCCCAGTACTGCTTGCTGCCCCCCCCCCCCCCCCGCGCGGTTCTGTCTCTTTGTAAGTGTAACTGCTCCTTCCTTGCCTATCCACCAGTCCTTCAGTGTCTGCCACACAATCCTCACACGCGTGATGTAGGCCCCGGGACAGGGGGGGTTACCTGCACTACCTTGGGGGGGGGGGGGGGTGAAACTGCATGCTGCCTGTAATGGGGTTCTGGGGGGCCTGCATGCTGTCTTCTATGGTATTCTGCACACTGCCTGTCATGCGGTTCTTGGAGGGGGGATTCTGCATGCTGCCGGTTATGTGTTTTGGGGTGGGGGATTCTGCACACCACCTGTTACTGGGCTCTGGGAGGATTCTACACACTGTCTGCTTTGGGGTTCTCAGGGGTTCTGCCACATTGCCTGCTGTTGGATTCTGGGAGGGGGGTAAAATATAACCCGTCTTCCAAATTCTGGCAAGCTCTTGAGTACGATGCAGGCAGAGGAACTGAAAGTGCCCAGGCCCTAGTGCAAATGGCATGCTGTTGTGGTAACCTTTTTATTGTACATTGTAACTGAATTGAATACAGCTAGACTTCCAGACTAGACTTCTGTAAATGATGCTATGTGAAGACAAATATGGTACATAGGGTGCAGGAGCTACAGTATAATGATGGACGTCCTGACCTTATGGGTAGGGATGAGCGAACTTTTGAAAAATTCGATTCGGCTGATTCGATTCGATAGAATTAGTTTCGGTCCGAATTTATTCGTGACGAATCGCTATTAAAAACGGCTATTTCTGAGCTTCCTAGAGCCTCAATAGGGTTGTAAACCATTCTGCCTTGCTGTAACATGCATAGGATGCGTGCTGGGTTAGTGAAATAATGCTGTAAATAAATATAACATGCAGATCAGAGGCATCGCTATTTGAATCGCAGAGCGGCACAATTGCAGAGAGTTGAGGTGGCATCACTATGAGGGGCCCCTATAGTGCCTGAGAAACACACCCTTGAGCTGGCAGCAGCAGGAGCCCAAAAACTGGCTGAATGACACCCTAGAGTTGCAAGCAGCAGCAGCAGCAGCGGGAGCCCAAACATAGCTTCAAAGAGACACTGGAGTTGGACGCAGGAGCCCAAAAATTGACTGAATGACACCCTGGAGTTGCAAGCAGCAGTAGCAGGAGCCCAAACATAGCTTGAAAGAGACACTGGAGTTGGCAGTAGGAGCCCAAAAATTGGCTGAATGACACCCTGGAGTTGCAAGCAGCAGCAGGAGCCGAAACATGGCTTGAAAGAAACACTGAAGTAGGCAGCAGGAGCCCAAAAATTGGCTGAATGACACCCTGGAGTTGCAAACAGCAGCAGGAGGCCAAACATAGCTTGAAAGAGACACTGGAGTTGGCAGCAGGAACCCAAAAATTGGCTGAATGACATCCTGGAGTTGCAAGCAGCAGCAGCCCGAACATAGCTTTAAAGACACACTTGAGTTGGCAGCAGGAGCCCAAAAATTGGCTGAATGACACCCTGGAGTTGGCAGCAGGAGCCCAAAAATTGGCTGAATGACACCCTGGAGTTGCAAGCAGCAGCAGCAGCCCGAACATAACTTGAAAGACACACTGGAGTTTACAGCAGGAGCCAAAAATTGGCTGAATGACACCCTGGAGTTGCAAGCAGCAGCAGCAGGAGCCCAAACAAAGCTTGAAAGAGACACTGGAGTTGGCAGCAGGAGCCCAAAAATTGGCTGAATGACACCCTGGAGTTGCAAGCAGCAGCAGCCCAAACGTAGCTTGAAAGACACACTGGAGTTGGCAGCAGGAGCCCCAAAATTGGCTGAATGACACCCTGGAGTTGCAAGCAGCAGCAGCAGGAGCCCAAACATAGCTTGAGAGATACATTGGAGTTGGCAGCAGGAGCCCAAAAAATGGCTGAATGACACCCTGGAGTTGCAAGCAGCAGCAGCAGCCCAAACATAGCTTGAAAGAGACACTGGAGTTGGCAGCAGAAGCCAAAAATTGTCTGAATGAAACCCTGGAGTTGCAAGCAGCAGCAGCAGCCGCAGCCCAAACCTAGCTTGAAAGACACACTTGAGCTGGCAGCAGGAGCACAAAAATTGGCTGAATGACACCCTGGAGTTGCAAGCAGCAGAAGCCCAATCATAGCTTGAAAGAGACACTGGAGTTGGCAGCAGGAGCCCAAAAATTGGCTGAATGACACCCTGGAGTTGCAAGCAGCAGCAGCCCGAACATAGCTTGAAAGACACACTGGAGTTGGCAGCAGGAGCCCAAAAATTGGCTGAATGACACCCTGGAGTTGCAAGCAGAAGCAGCAGGAGCCCAAACATAGCTTGAAAGAGACACTGGAGTTGGCAGCAGGAGCCCAAAAATTGGCTGAATGACACCCTGGAGTTGCAAGCAGCAGCCCAAACATAGCTTGAAAGACACACTGGAGTTGGCAGCAGCAGGCCAAAAATTGTCTGAATGACACCCTGGAGTTGCAAGCAGCAGTAGCAGGAGCCCAAACATAGCTTGAAAGAGACACTGGAGTTGGCAGCAGGAGCCCAAAAATTGGCTGAATGACACCCTGGAGTTGCAAGCAGCAGCAGCAGCAGGAGCCCAAACATGGCTTGAAAGAAACACTGAAGTAGGCAGCAGGAGCCCAAAAATTGGCTGAATGACACCCTAGAGTTGCAAGCAGCAGCAGGAGCCCAAACATAGCTTGAAAAAGACACTGGAGTTGGCAGCAGGAGCCCAGAAATTGGCTGAACGACACCCTGGAGTTGCAAGCAGCAGTAGCAGGAGCCCAAACATAGCTTGAAAGAGACACTGGAGTTGGCAGCAGGAGCCCAAAAATTGGCTGAATGACACCCTGAAGTTGCAAGTGGCAGCAGCAGGAGCCCAAACATGGCTTGAAAGAAACACTGAAGTAGGCAGCAGGAGCCCAAAAAATGGCTGAATGACACCCTAGAGTTGCAAGCAGCAGCACAATCCCAACACGCGTGATGTAGGCCCCAGGACAGGGGGGTACCTGCACTACCTTGGGGGGGGTGAAACTGCATGCTGCCTGTAATGGGGTTCTGGGGGGCCTGCATGCTGTCTTCTATGGGGTTCTTGGGGGGATTCTGCACACTGCCTGTCATGCAGTTCTTGGAGGGGGGATTCTGCATGCTGCCGGTTATGTGTTTTGGGGTGGGGGATTCTGCACACCACCTGTTACTGGGCTCTGGGAGGATTCTACACACTGTCTGCTTTGGGGTTCTCAGGGGTTTTGCCACATTGCCTGCTGTTGGATTCTGGGAGGGGGGTAAAATATAAACCGTCTTCCAAATTCTGGCAAGCTCTTGAGTACGATGCAGGCAGAGGAACTGAAAGTGCCCAGGCCCTAGTGCAAATATTAAATGGCATGCTGTTGTGGTAACCTTTTTATTGTACATTGTAACTGAATTGAATACAGCTAGACTTCCAGACTAGACTTCTGTAAATGATGCTATGTGAAGACAAATATGATACATAGGGTGCAGGAGCTACAGTATAATGATGGACGTCCTGACCTTATGGGTAGGGATGAGCGAACTTTTGAAAAATTCGATTCGGCTGATTCGCCGAATTTTCAGACAGAATTAGTTTCGGTTCGAATTTATTCGTGACGAATCGCTATTAAAAACGGCTATTTCTGAGCTTCCTAGAGCCTCAATAGGGTTGTAAACCATTCTGCCTTGCTGTAACACGCATAGGATGCGTGCTGGGTTAGTGAAATAATACTGTAAATAATTATAACATGCAGATCAGAGGCATCACTATTTGAATCGCAGAGCGGCACAATTGCAGAAAGTTGAGGTGGCATCACTATGAGGGGCCCCTATAGTGCCTGAAAAACACACCCTGGAGCTGGCAGCAGCAGGAGACCAAAAATTGGCTGAATGACACCCTGGAGTTGCAAGCAGCAGTAGCAGGAGCCCAAACATAGCTTGAAAGAGACACTGGAGTTGGCAGCAGGAGCCCAAAAATTGGCTGAATGACACCCTGGAGTTGCAAGCAGCAGCAGCAGGAGCCCAAACATGGCTTGAAAGAAACACTGAATTAGGCAGCAGGAGCCCAAAAATTGGCTGAATGACACCCTAGAGTTGCAAGCAGCAGCAGGAGCCCAAACATAGCTTGAAAAAGACACTGGAGTTGGCAGCAGGAACCCAAAAATTGGCTGAATGACATCCTGGAGTTGCAAGCAGCAGCAGGAGGCCAAACATAGCTTGAAAGAGACACTGGAGTTGGCAGCAGGAACCCAAAAATTGGCTGAATGACATCCTGGAGTTGCAAGCAGCAGCAGCAGCCCGAACATAGCTTGAAAGACACACTTGAGTTGGCAGCAGGAGCCCAAAAATTGGCTGAATGACACCCTGGAGTTGGAAGCAGGAGCCCAAAAATTGGCTGAATGACACCCTGGAGTTGCAAGCAGCGGCAGCCCAAACCTAGCTTGAAAGACACACTGGAGTTGGCAGCAGGAGCCCAAAAATTGGCTGAATGACACCCTAGAGTTGCAAGCAGCAGCAGCAGCCCAAACATAGCTTGAAAGAGACACTGGAGTTGGCAGCAGAAGCCAAAAATTGTCTGAATGAAACCCTGGAGTTGCAAGCAGCAGCCGCAGCCCAAACCTAGCTTGAAAGACACACTTGAGTTGGCAGCAGGAGCCCAAAAATTGGCTGAATGACACCCTGGAGTTGCAAGCAGCAGCAGCAGGAGCCCAAACATAGCTTGAAAGAGACACTGGAGTTGGCAGCAGGAGCCCAAAAATTGGCTGAATGACACCCTGGAGTTGCAAGCAGCAGCCCAAACATAGCTTGAAAGACACACTGGAGTTGGCAGCCAAAAATTGGCTGAATGACACCCTGGAGTTGCAAGCAGCAGTAGCAGGAGCCCAAACATAGCTTGAAAGAGACACTGGAGTTGGCAGCCAAAAATTGGCTGAATGACACCCTGGAGTTGCAAGCAGCAGTAGCAGGAGCCCAAACATAGCTTGAAAGAGACACTGGAGTTGGCAGCAGGAGCCCAAAAATTGGCTGAATGACACCCTGGAGTTGCAAGCAGCAGCAGCAGGAGCCCAAACATGGCTTGAAAGACACACTGGAGTTGGCAGCAGGAGCCCAAAAATTGGCTGAATGACACCCTGGAGTTGCAAGCAGAAGCAGCAGGAGCCCAAACATAGCTTGAAAGAGACACTGGAGTTGGCAGCAGGAGCCCAAAAATTGGCTGAATGACACCCTGGAGTTGCAAGCAGCAGCCCAAACATAGCTTGAAAGACACACTGGAGTTGGCAGCAGCAGGCCAAAAATTGGCTGAATGACATCCTGGAGTTGCAAGCAGCAGTAGCAGGAGCCCAAACATGGCTTAAAAGAGACACTGGAGTTGGCAGCAGGAGCCCAAAAATTGGCTGAATGACACCCTGGAGTTGCAAGCAGCAGCAGCAGCAGGAGCCCAAACATGGCTTGAAAGAAACACTGAAGTAGGCAGCAGGAGCCCAAAAATTGGCTGAATGACACCCTAGAGTTGCAAGCAGCAGCAGGAGCCCAAACATAGCTTGAAAAAGACACTGGAGTTGGCAGCAGGAGCCCAAAAATTGGCTGAATGACACCCTGGAGTTGCAGGCAGCAGTAGCAGGAGCCCAAACATAGCTTGAAAGAGACACTGGAGTTGGCAGCAGGAGCCCAAAAATTGGCTGAATGACACCCTGGAGTTGCAAGCAGCAGCCCAAACATAGCTTGAAAGACACACTGGAGTTGGCAGCCAAAAATTGGCTGAATGACACCCTGGAGTTGCAAGCAGCAGTAGCAGGAGCCCAAACATAGCTTGAAAGAGACATTGGAGTTGGCAGCCAAAAATTGGCTGAATGACACCCTGGAGTTGCAAGCAGCAGTAGCAGGAGCCCAAACATAGCTTGAAAGAGACACTGGAGTTGGCAGCAGGAGCCCAAAAATTGGCTGAATGACACCCTGGAGTTGCAAGCAGCAGCAGCAGGAGCCCAAACATGGCTTGAAAGACACACTGGAGTTGGCAGCAGGAGCCCAAAAATTGGCTGAATGACATCCTGGAGTTGCAAGCAGCAGCAGGAGGCCAAACATAGCTTGAAAGAGACACTGGAGTTGGCAGCAGGAACCCCAAAATTGGCTGAATGACATCCTGGAGTTGCAAGCAGCAGCCCGAACATAGCTTGAAAGACACACTTGAGTTGGCAGGAGCCCAAAAATTGGCTGAATGACACCCTGGAGATGGAAGCAGGAGCCCAAAAATTGGCTGAATGACACCCTGGAGTTGCAAGCAGCAGCAGCCCAAACCTAGCTTGAAAGACACACTGGAGTTGGCAGCAGGAGCCCAAAAATTGGCTGAATGACACCCTGGAGTTGGAAGCAGGAGCCCAAAAATTGGCCGAATGACACCCTGGAGTTGCAAGCAGCAGCAACAGCCCAAACATAGCTTGAAAGACACACTGGAGTTGGCAGCAGGAGCACAAAAATCGGCTGAATGACACCCTGGAGTTGCAAGCAGCAGGAGCCTAAACATAGCTTGAAAGAGACACTGGAGTTGGCAGCAGGAGCCCAAAAATTGGCTGAATCACACCCTGGAGTTGCAAGCAGCAGCAGCAGCACAAACTTAGCTTGAAAGACACACTGGAGTTGGCAGCAGGAGCCCAAAAATTGGCTGAATGACACCCTGGAGTTGCAAGCAGCAGCAGCAGCAGGAGCCCAAACATAGCTTGAAAGAGACACTGGAGTTGGCAGCAGGAGCCCAAAAATTGGCTAATTGACACCCTGGAGTCGCAAGCAGCAGCAGCAGCCCAAACATAGCTTGAAAGACAGACTGGAGTTGGCAGCAGGAGCCCAAAAATTGGCTGAATGACACCCTGGAGTTGCAAGCAGCAGCAGCAGGAGCCCAAACATAGCTTGAAAGAGACACTGGAGTTGGCAGCAGGAGCCCAAGAATTGGCTGAATGACACCCTGGAGTCGCAAGCAGCAGCAGCAGCCCAAACATAGCTTGAAAGACACACTGGAGTTGGCAGCAGGAGCCCAAAAATTGGCTGAATGACACCCTGGAGTTTTAAGCAGCAGCCCAAACATAGCTTGAAAAAGACACTGGAGTTGGCAACAGGAGCCCAAAATTGGCTGAATAACACCCTGGAGTTACAAGCAGCAGCAGCAGGAGCCCAAACATAGCTTGAAAGAGACACTGGAGTTGGCAGCAGGAGCCCAAAAATTGGCTGAATCACACCCTGGAGTTGCAAGCAGCAGCAGCAGGTGCCCAAATATAGCTATAAAGAGACACTGGAGTTTGCAGCAGGAGCCCAAAAATTGGCTGAATGAGACCCTGGAGTTGCAAGCAGCAGCAGCCCAAACATAGCTTGAAAGAGACACTGGAGTTGGCAACAGGAGCCCAAAATTGGCTGAATGACACCCTGGAGTTGCAAGCAGCAGCAGCAGGAGCCCAAACATAGCTTGAAAGAGACACTGGAGTTGGCAGCAGGAGCCCAAAAATTGTCTGAATGACACCCTGGAGTTGCAAGCAGCAGCAGCAGCCCACACCTAGCTTGAAAGACACACTGGAGTTGGCAGCAGGAGCCCAAAAATTGGCTGAATGAGACCCTGGAGTTGCAAGCAGCAGCAGCCCAAACATAGCTTGAAAGAGACACTGGAGTTTGCAGCAGGAGCCCACAATTTGGCTGAATGACACTGTAGCGATAACCCTTATCGCCGGAGGGCTTCACCGCCCGAGACGTCCTTTTCCCAATCGTAAGAGGTGCTGCTGGAATTCCAGAGTCGTCCGTGAGGAAACAGGAACAGGGCTAGTGAATTGTAATATAGCGTTTCCCCCAATAAGAGACAGAACTCAGTATTGAGGGTGAAGGTGAAGTGTGTTTATTAGTGCCACTCTAGGCCTTATATACACAAGTCTCCATGCAATGACAACCACACTGACCAATAGCAGCAGGGCAAACAATCCCTCAACTCTGCCGGTGACGCAATCAGTAGAACAATAGCAGGCCGTAATATAATTATAATCAATCAGGACAATGCCATTGACTGTGACGTAATCAACAATACACAATGGCAGTCAAAATACAATGACATTGCCTGTAACAGTATCAAAATACAATGACCTAATTAAGAAAAGGCCAGTGAATGATCCGGTGGGCAACTGAATAGTGATGACATCCAAAAGACAGAGCGTATGTCACAGACACCCTGGAGTTGCAAGCAGCAGCAGCAGGAGGCCAAACATAGCTTGAAAGAGACACTGGAGCTGGCAGCAGGAGCCCAAGAATTGGCTGAATGACACCCTGGAGTTGCAAGCAGGAGCCCAAACATAGCTTGAAAGAGACACTGAAGTTGGCAGCAGGAGCCCAAAAATTGTCTGCATCACACCCTGGAGTTGAAGCAGCAGCAGCAGCCCAAACCTAGCTTGAAAGACACACTGGAGTTGGCAGCAGGAGCCCAAAAATTGGCTGAATGACACCCTGGAGTTGCAAGCAGCAGCAGGAGCCCAAACATAGCTTGAAAGAGACACTGGAGTTGGCAGCAGGAACCCAAAAATTGGCCTAAAGACACACTGCAGTTGGCAGCAGCAGCAGGAGGCCAACATTTGGCTGCAAGGCACACCCTAAAGTTGGCATCAGCAGGAGCCCAAAAATTAGCCAAAAGACATAAATATGTTTTGCACCATTTGGAAAGTCTAAAACGTGGCACCACGCTAAATCTAGTCACATGCATCAGCCATTGGTGGGTGGAAATCCTGGCTGATCCATCCCTGATTCATTTTCACAAAGGTGAGTCTCTCCACATTTTTAGTTGACAGACGAGTTCTCCTCGCTGTAACTATGGCCCCCGCCGTACTAAACAACCGCTCAGATGGCATGCTACTTGCCAGGCAGGACAGCTTTTCCAGGGCAAACTCAGCTAGCTGCGGCCACAAATCAAGTTTGGCTGCCCAGAAGTCCAGCGGATCCTCAAGGTGTGTTGGTATGGTCATGTCAAGGTATGACATGACCTGCTGGTTCAGGTCCTGCTCCAGGTCTTCCTGCTGCTCATGAGTAGCCTCACTATGCGGGTGTAGAAAGCTACTCATTAGTGACTGAAGACTGAGGCTGCTGCTGATGGAGCTGCTGCTGCTGCTCCTGCCAACCCCCCAGCAGCCATGGCAGTGGAAGGTGAGCGCAGAGGTCCCCCCGAGTCAGACCTGCGAGAGTATGGACCATGGCGCAGATAGGCATCGGCCAACTGACTACGTATAATGTCTTTGTAGTAGGTCAGTTTGTCCTCCCTCTTGGCGGGGTTTAAAAAATGCCCCCATTTTGTGCCGGAAGCGAGGGTCCAATAAGGTGGAGAGCCAGAAGTCATCCCGCTGACAAATGGAAACAATTCTGGGGTCACTACGCAAGCACGTGAGCATGCTTCCTGCCATTTGCGCAAGTGACTCGGAGGGACTACCTGTCTCCATCTCCACTGCATACTGCCACGGTGTGTCTGGGTCCTCTGTCTCACCCTCCTCACAACCCTCTAGCTCCTATGGCTGCTCCTCCTCTCCTGTCCGCTGACTAGATAAACCAGCCATTACGCCAAGCCTAAACTGTGCACTGTGCCACTCCTCTTCCTCCTCCTCCTCCAGTTCAGCTCCAACGGGGTTCATGTGGCCGTAAGATGTAGACACCATGTCTCCAGTGCCCTGACCAGCCATGGTTTCCAACATGTGCTGTAGTACATGAAGCAGTGGAATCATGTCGTTCATCCCATAATCCTGGCGACTCACAAATAAAGTGGCTTCCTCAAAGGGCCTGAGCAAATGGCAGGTGTCACGTATGAGCTGCCACTGGTTGACATTGAAGTTACACAGGGGAGTCCCCCTATCCGCTTGGATCATCAAGAAATCCGTGATGGCTTTTCTCTGTTCGTATAGTCTGTCCAACATATGCAGGGTGGAATTCCAACGGGTGGAAACATCACAAATCAGACTATGTTGGGGGCTACCGTTCTGACGCTGTAGCTCAAGAAGGGTGTGCTTGACGGTGTATGAGTGGCTGAAGTGCATACAAAGTTTCCTTGAAGTTGTTAGGATGTCTTGCAGATGGGGGGAAGACTTCAGAAACCTCTTCACAAACAGAATGAAGACGTGAGCCATGCAGGGCGCATGGGTCAGCCTTCCTTGTCGCAGCGCAGACAAAATGTTCTTCCCATTGTCGGTAACCATGGTTCCCATTTTCAGTTTTCTTGGAGTAAGCCATGTTTAGATTTCTTGATGAATAGATTTAAGCAGTTCCTCCCTTGTGTGACTCCGTTCGCCAAGACAAACCATGTGAAGCACAGCGTGACACCTCCATGCCCTGCACACATGGTAGGCTGGAGGGGCACTGAGACTTGAGCCTACAGTGGAGGGTGAGAAGATGGAGGAGGATGAGGGGGCCGAGTCGCACGGTGTCACAGGCACAACAGCCAGGGAGCACGGAGGCCGAAGCGGCGTGACCTGTCCAAGTTGCTGCTGCTGCAAAGGGACCACATTCACCCAGTGGGCCGTAAATGACATGTACTGTCCCTGACCGTAGTTACAGCTCCAGACGTCGGAGCTGCCATGCACTTTGCTACACACCGACAGGCTCAAGGACTGGCCCACCTTCTGTTCAACAAAAGTGTGCAGCACTGGTACTGCCTTCTTGGCAAAGAAATGACGGCTTGGGACTCTCCACCTCGGCTCGGCACAAGCCATCAGTTCTCTGAAAGGTGCAGATTCCACCACCTGAAAAGGGAGCGACTGCAGCACCAGCAACTTGGACAGGAGCACATTCAGCTTCTGCGCCGTAGGATGAGTGGGCGCATACTGCTGTCTCTTGGACATGGCTTCACTAAAGGATTGCTGGCAGGATGCATGACTTGGAGGAGGAGGAGCAGGAGCATCTGGAGCGACAGAGGATGGGTATGATGCACAGCTGCCTTCGGCTGAGGTGCTGGAGCCTTGGCTGGCAGAAATTGGGAGCGGCGTGCCACTTGGTGAGTAAGCAGCCTGGACCACCTCTTCGGAGCCTCGGTTCTCCCAGGCCGCTGTATGGTGATGCATCAAATGGTGATGCAGGGTCGTGGTGCCAACATTTGGGCCCTGGCCACGCTTCACCTTCTGCCTACATATCTTGCATGTGGCCATGTTACCCTCCTGTGGATGCTTGAGGAGAACCTGCCACACTGCCGAGTAGCTACTTTTCCCACCAACAGCCCGCGCTGATTCACTGCTAATGTCACCAACTCCAGAAACCCCTGCTCCACTACCTCCCGATAAGGTAGCCTGTCACGCAGCAGGTGCTCTACCCCGGCCCCGGCCCCGTTTGGCTCCAGGCTTTGCAATTGTGCCCCCATGCTGACTGCCAACCATGCTGCTAACACCTTGCTGCCTCAGCTGCTGACTCCGGGGCAACATGCGCCCCTCTTCTCCTGATGATGAGGATGAAGCCCCTTCTGCACCCAGCTCCCAAGTGCGATCGGCTTCATCATCATCATTATCACAGAGTTGTGGCTGCACGTCACTGATGTTCTCTGTTTCCTCAACAGTATCTGGTGTATGAGCTGGAACGCTTGCAACAACACCCACGCCACTCTCCACATCACTATTTGTCTGCCTAGTGAAGGAAGCCACCTCCATTTCTTGGCTGGGCAGTAGCTGCTGACTGTCCTCTATCTCAGTGGTTCCCAACCCTGTCCTCAAGGCACACCAACATGTCATGTTTTTTGGATCTCCAAATAGCCAGCTCTATTGCTCTGCAGCTGCACTAATTACTCCACCTGTGCATCTTTGTGGAGATCTGCAAAACCTGGCCTGTTGGTGTGCCTTGAGGACAGGGCTGGGAACCACTGCTATCTGATCGTCCTCCTCATTAAAGAGTGGAGGCTAACAGATACTGGCAGATCAGGTCTCTCACCGCGACTCCTGCTGCCACTCACCCCTAGTCTGCTGCGACCTCTGCCTGCAGAATCTTGGCCTCTGCCACTCCTCTTTGAACATCCTGGCATTTGTCTGCCTGACATTTTTATGTATTTGAAATGCAGAAGCTAAATAAAGTGAGATACTGCTTCTCTGCACCAGATACTATGAAAATTGGCAATATGGTATACCCTTCGGCCTGGTGTTTTTATAGGACGCACAAAACTAATTCAAAATGCAATATATTAATAAAACAGAGCCTTTAGAAGCTGATTTAGTATAACAGATAGGGTGAAATGTGCTGGTTTGGGATGCCCATGCGGCCTGGTGTTTTTACAGGACGCACAAAACCAATTCAAAATGCAATATATTAATAAAACAGAGCCTTTAGAAGCTGATTTAGTATAACAGATAGGGTGAAATGTGCTGGTTTGGGATGCCAATGCGGCCTGGTGTTTTTACAGGACGCACAAAACCAATTCAAAATGCAACATATTAATAAAACAGAGCCTTTAGAAGCTGATTTAGTATAACAGATAGGGTGAAATGTGCTGGTTTGGGATGCCCATGCGGCCTGGTGTTTTTACAGGACGCAAAAAAACAATTCAAAATGCAATATATTAATAAAACAGAGCCTTTAGAAGCTGATTTAGTATAACAGATAGGGTGAAATGTGCTGGTTTGGGATGCCCATGCGGCCTCGTGTTTTTACAGGACGCACAAAACCAATTCAAAATGCAATATATTAATAAAACAGAGCCTTTAGAAGCTGATTTAGTATAACAGATAGGGTCAAATGTGCTGAAATAGTATGCCCATGTGGGCTGGGGTTTTTACAGCATACAAAAAAAATTAAAACTAACCGAGTTATAAGAAATGCTTGTGTGTAACAGATAGGGTTAAATATGCCACTGCCAAGATGGGATGCACAGTGGCCAGGAATATTTACAGCACAAACCAAAGCAATTTAAAACTGATCTGGCAAATGAAGTGAAGTGAAAATAAAAAAATAGTTTCCCTGTCACTTTCTCTGCTGTCCCTGCCTGGATCGTTCCAGATTTTTCCCTATCTTTCCCTATCTTTCCCTGTCTCTCCCTGGCACTGTGTGGGTCTCTGTGGGTCTCCCTGACTCGTCTGTTAGTCTCTCCCTGTCTGCAGCAACCTCCGTTCTGTCTGCAATGCAAGGCTGAAATGCACACAAGCAAGATGGCCGCCGTTTATATAGCACTGTGACGTCACCGGGCTTCCTGGCTGCTGATAGGCTGCATGTGACCTTCCCATGATAACTTGCCCCAGGGGACATGTCCGGACATGTCCATCCACCATTTTACAATGGCTGTAATTGAAATAAATGGAGCTTAAAGGAAAACTTCGATCGATTGAATCGCGGGGAAACTCGGATTCGTTCAGAATCAAATTTTTCCTGAAATTCTGAACGAATTCGTGTTCAACCGAATCGATTCGCTCATCCCTACTTATGGGCACTACTGTGCAGTGAAGGGCAACTAAATACATTGTGCTTATAGATATATTTATATAAAAATATCTATTTAATTATGTAGCTATGTGAGGTAACTAAATTTGAGAGCCACTAGACTTTTTGAATGTTTGAGCCGCTTTGCAACTGAGCACACAATAATGTGCAACACATTAAAATGTACCATAAGCCGCTTTGATTTCCAGAAATGTATTTGTTTAAATGAAATATCTGCCTCATTAGAAACAATCAGACCCTTATAGATACCCCAGGAGCAGGTGCAGGAAATAATCTGGTTATATTACAAAACATTAAAATATTTGTTTCCCTTTATTTTGTGTTGAGTTTAAAAAGTCTTTTTAAAACTCACACCCTCCAAAATCATTGGATAACCCTCCCTGTAACAGATTAGATAATCATGCTGGGATCAGATAAGGCAGCTTGGGTGTGATTTGGCAGAAGACTGATGGTGATTCTAAGCTTTACTGTTTAAGCATTTCACACCGCAGCGGAATCCCTGCTTCCCTCCCTGTATGCCTGGAGAACCTGCTTGGTTGTGATGGTCACACACAGAGGCAGGGTGCGTAGGTAGGAATGCTGCGTGATGTGTGAAATGCTGCCATTTACATTTCTGCTGGAACAAGGAAAGGGTAAATATTTGAACACAATTTTGGGCTTTCTCTTTAGCTTAACACAGCAAGAATTTCTGCCGGACCTTTAGACTTTAGGTCCAGTTTTGGTACACTTTACCTTTTAGTACCGTAGCAGAGAGCTAGACCATAGGATTACCATATTTAAAGTAAAGATTCACTATCTGTGTCCGACAGCAAAGCAGTGACCAAAGGAGATTATCACTATGAGAACATGCCTCTTACACCTGTCTAGGTTGCTTTATAGATAATCCATCCTTATCTATACGAAGTCACATATAATAACAAAACTTGCTGAAAAAATGTAGGTCAACTGTCAGTATTAAATGTGTTTTCTAAATATATTCAGAATATAATACATTTGAGCAACGTACTTTTATATTTGTAATAATGTAATCTCGTCACATAATATGGGTACGGCTTAACTGTCCACTTTGTCTTTTTGCATGGCAGCTTTCAAAATGAAACTGAGCAGATTTTTCCGTAGTTTATGATCAATAGTCTTCATTGATATTCAAAGGGAGCAGCTGTTACAGAGTTCATTAGAATATGAAATGCAAATTACCATTACATTTACATTAAAGAATGAATGATGCTGTTGCATTGTTGGAGTTACCTTGAAAAAACTACATATTTAATATTGTAAATTTTAGCTGTAGGTTGTTTGTCAACCTGTTATTCCATGTATACATACTGTACATGCTCTTAAAAGAAATACAAAAATTATTGTATTTTCTGGGTTCATTTTAACATATGTTTCTAAGAGAAAAACATAACTGTGTTTAATATATGCGATTAATGTAATTATTAGACATTTAATTATTTTTCTTTTCTTTTTTTTACCATTACTGTTAGGCATACACTCTGAATCAAAGTAAAACTTCACATGAAGTTCTGAAGGAAAATTAAATAGCATCTACATATTTTATGCACTTCGCTCATAGAAAATGATAAGTCTCGTGAATAATTGATATTTTCCAACAAGGCAAATAATTAAAATGGCTTATTAAGTATTCAAATTACCATGCTTCCTTCTAATGGTGAAACCTATTTCAGAAATGGTCAAATAGTTATGTTATCAAGTATTTTTGCTGAACATATAGGCCATGCCATATTAATACATTTACTTCAAATATCCAAAGAGGCAGTTATATATTTATAAGCATTGTGACTTATCCTGAAGAAAGGGAAAATAGAGAACAAATAAATATTTATCATTACTTTGACCGTTTAGGAAAGCATGTTTCACCAAGGTAGTCATTAAATAGAATTTAGTAGCAGCAAAAAAAAAGAATTAAAGTAGTTGCAAGATTCAAACTACATTTTCACAAACATTACTTTGTTGCTGCTGCTACCATTAGTAGATGGGCCAACTTGGCCCTTTTTCCAGATGCTGCAGGGATTTAAAGAGACCCTAAATTATGTTGTACTCTACTCTACCTCTTCCTTATAAGCAAATACATTTATATTAACATAGCGACATGCAAGGCCAGAAATATTCCTCCAACTCCTTGTACGAATGTATGCAGTTCTTTTTTGTTTAACTGATGTACTCCATTCTAATTCATCATGGGCAAAGAGCATTGATATTAACACTGCCAGTTGAAGGTAAATAATTTCCTGAAGCAGACACTGAACAAGCAAGCAACAAAGCTCGCAATAGCCAAGCAGCGTCTGTCATTTCTTAAAGACTTTTAAATATCCTGAGTTTGTTCCATGCCCCGGGGGTGCCAGGTTCCCCATTGTGTGAAACTCCTCAGAACACCCAGAAAATATCACCTCTTTAAGGGAGTGCAGCCACTGTATCCTCAGCAGCGTGCATGCTCCCACACCCAGCCTATCCAAATCGTCAGGAGCACGCTCACAGGGCGAAGATGTGAGGAAGCTCAAGCTACATGTTTACATCACCGAGGGCGCCAGGAACCGGGTTCTGCGGCGCCCAGGGGATGCTCAGGCTTGGAATCTTTTAGATCCCATGATCGGTCACAGTGGGTTTTGTTCCACTTAAGGAAAGAGGCTCTAATACTTTACACTCACAGGATGAAGAAGCTGAGTGAATAGCCCGAGTCAACGGCATTCCACTGCCTCCTTCTCCTCAAGCATAGGTAACTTAAACTCAAAAATGACTTAAACCAGACCAACACAACAAACAGTGCTCATATGCATCTCTCTCCAAAGCAATTTAGATTGCTGCACATAAAAAATAATTTATCATTTTCTAACTCTCATGCATTTGCAGGCCACCTGCAAACAGGAGGTGCAGCCAGTTATGTCAGTTGGGAGAGGATGATCCAAAATGGCCGTTACTTTTCTTTTCCAACTGTACCAGGCTGTTGGTCCAATTTAAGTACTTTGAGTAAAGGTCCCTTCACCAGGTCTGCTGCAAGATAAGGTTTGGGGGTGGGTATGTAGTTGAAGTCAGTGCACCACAGGGTATATATCCATGAGCAGAACTAAATAAAAGTTGCTTGTCTCAGACAGCAGCTTTTTTAAAGTTTGGCCGTGTGGAACATGGTGCATGGATTTTAAATGCCCCCTATTTTCATGACTATTCCAGCTGGCAATAAGGAAGGACAGAAGCAGCGCTGTAAGGAGAGGGATAGCCAGAGGCAGAGCTGTGAAAAAGAAGGATGGATGGATGGGGCAGGGCTGAGAAAAAAAGTGATGGCTGTGGGCAGAGCTGGGAATAGAGGAATGGATGAGGCAGACATTGAATAGGAGAGATGAATGGGACAGAGCTCGGAATATAAGGGATGGATGGGAGGCAGAGCTGGGAATATTAGGGATGGATGGGGGCGGAGCTGGGAATAAGAGGGATGGATGGAGGCTGAGCTGGGTATATAAGGGATGGGTGGCGAAAGCTGGGAATAAGAGGAAGGGATGGAAACCAGAGCTGGGAATATAAGAGATTAATGGGCAGAGCTGGGAATAAGAGGGATGGATGGGAGCCAGAGCTGGTAAGACAGGGGACGATTAAGGGGCAGAGCTGGGTGGACAGGGGGTGGATGTGGTGCAAAGCTGCGAATTAGAGGGATGGATGGTAGGCAGAGCTGTGAGGGCAGTAAATGGATCAAGCAGAGCTGGAGGGACAGAGGATGGATGGGGCAGAGCTGGGAATAATAGGGATAGATAGGGGCCATAGCTGGTATACCAGGAATGGATGGGGGCAGAGCTGGGAGAACAGGGGATGGATGGGGGCAGAGCTGGGAATAATAGGCATGGATAGGGGCCAGAGCTTGTGTAAAAGGTGTATTTCCCTAACCTGGAGTCCTTTCAGGAGGGGGGTCCCTACAGTGGAAGTGGAGCCCTGGAATACTGGAAGAGGGATAGTTCAGGATATTGTAGACTGTGAAGTGCAGTTGCTAAGTTTGGCCACTAGATGTATAATATGACTGTATGATAGGAAATAGAGTAATTTGTTTAAGCTTAGGAGCATCCCGCTACGTAAGAGTTGAAATGAGTGTGGCCCACCTGCCTACTGTATTGGTCCCGGAGGGGATAAGGGGAGGGATGTGAGTCCAGAGGAGGTCAGATCCAGAATCAACAGACATAAGAAGAAGTCTAGTGTGATGGGACAATGGGAAGTGGGCCCTGGACTGCCAGAAGAATGTAGTGGGCAGCAGGGAGTAGATGGGTATCCTATGGGTTGCCAGGCCGGCAAGAGTCCGGTGCAGGTGTTAGAACTTCCACCCATCCCTGTGGGGAGCTAATGGCCATCTGGATGAATGGTGGATGGAGCAAGGGTAGGCCTGAGAGAAGCCAGAGAGAGAGGAGAAGGAGGGAGCTAAGCAGGATGGTGGGATATGCAGTGTGGCAGGAAAGAAATGACTACTCGGAGTACTGCTGCCTAATAAAGAAAGGGGCACCTCATAGCTTTGAATCTGTCAGTGCCTGAATTCTTTAGCCAGCTTCCCCGTGAATAGGACTTTCCCTCATCCTCATGACCCAGGGGGACCACCCATCTCTGGACAGAATGAGTACTTAATCCCCGAAAAGCAGTAGCTCCATTGAGCGTGGCATTTCCGAGCGCATGTAACAACCACCTGTGTGTTGCACTGGTAGAAGAGGGATGGATGAGGGGCAGCTTTGGGAGGACAGGGGACGAATAGAGGCAGAGCTGGAAAGACAGGGGATGGTTGGGGGGGGGGGAGAGCTGAGAAGACAGGGGATGGTTGGGGGGTCAGAGCTGGGTGGCATCTAAAGAATGCCAGGGATGGCTATTACTCTTCAGTAGAGCATTTCTACATGAAACCCTTGGATTCGCCTGTAATTTTTACCTGACCAGTGGCCCCATGGCTCAGCTCAGCAATATCTTCATTCATGTTTCCTAACCACTTCAGACCACCAGTCAGCTAAGAATTAGCAGTGAACCAGGGGGTTCATAGTTTATAACAATAGAGATTCCCCAGCAAAAAAGAACAGATAACTCTGGTATCTTTTAGACACCACGACTGGCTAAAGTTCCTGAATGGTAATAAAAATACAACAAAATGGATAATAGTTGCTGACTGAGGAACAAAAACTAGGATAATTCTGGGTTTTGTTCCTCTTTGTTCCAAAACCTCTTCTCTCCTCCCTTTTAGATCTAACCTCCAATGCCGCCGCTGCTGCTGTAATTCATGTCCCCAGTGAGGGACAAGAAACACACTGTCTGTACACAAATTGTCACTTTTGGATTTCGTAGTCAGAGTACGGCCACACAAGATTCTTTTCAAACTGTAAGTAGCTTTATTCCAAACAAGGCAGTAAAAGGATTACTTGCAACAGATAAACAGTTTAACAGTCTCCTGCACGTCCCCTCTTGGCACTGGACACAAGGCCCTGGAAATGAAAATCCTCCTGGGGCGCCACCACCCCAGTCAGTCCTCCAAGCTATAGGCCCTGGAATTTGCCTCAGGAAAATTGCCACTCCAGGTGTATCCCAGCAAAAGCAGTCTGGGGATGCTCTCTCCTATCCCCTGAATAGGGTGTCAGCTCAGGAGTATAAAGGTAGTTTAGGGAAGTTTTCTGCTTAACTCAGCAACAGCAACTACCCTCCTTGCTCTCCTTCATGGCTGCTTTAGGTTTCCACTGCTGCCTCCAAGATGCCCAGCACTCTGAGCTCCATTATGTTGTGGACAGAGCAGCATATTAGTTCTGCCTCTGCATGCAGCCTGGCACTGTAAAGAATGCCAGGGCTTGAATGTAGAGGCCGAACTAATAAACTGCTCTGTATGTTTACATATATTGAAACACAGAGCAAAATTTAGTTTACTTAATATTCTCTAGTCAAATGGCACTGGCCCTTTAATTAGTCAGTCCTTAATTATATATTTTTAACGTTAATAATCCTCCATTTCCATGCAGGGTGATGTTACTGGTTCTACTGGCAAAGTTGTGGTGTAGTAGGGATTCTTCTAAGTTCACCAACTTATACCATCACCGCAGTGCCCGTCACCAGTGCTAGGTACTCTTACCAGCTGGCAGGTATTATACAGCTTGTTATTTTATCTCCTCTGAAGTCCTTCCTCTATATGGATGTTCCAGTCACAGTTGGCAGGGGCTGGTTACATTAGGATTCCAACTCAGCCAAATGAAAATGGTGAAAGGACAAAAAGAGGGAGAAAATCTAATGTAATCCCGCTTTTTTAATTTAAAAGTATGAAATACAGCTTTAAAAATGCGCACTCACATTTAAAATGTTCACAAATCGCTTGAATAAATAGGCGAGGCTCTCACCCTATCCTGTCACCACGGCCGTTGGTGCTGTTATTAAGGGTGGGCTATCGCATCTGCTCCTCAGTCTAAGTGTGGTAGATTTGCCGGTCGCCGTCAACGCGTTTCACTGCCAGTGGCAGCTTTTTCAAGACTGGCGAGACGGCAGAAGATAGTTGAAAATATACCTTCGGGTGGGGCGGGGCTATCGGCCTGATAGCGTTGCCTCACCCCTCCCTATGTATGTTAATTAGGTACCTGTTGTGTAGAAGTTAGTTCAGGTGAGTTCCCTGGGCGTCTCTCCTCCATATTGAATCCAGCTCTGTTAAAAGCGCGCCTGCGCTGGTCCGGCGCGTCATCGCGCTCCTGTGTAGTAACACTTTTCCTTCCTCCCTCTTCTCATGCGCATCACCGCGCTTTCTATGGTTTCATTGGTGTTCGCAATTTATGATTGGCAGGTAGTGGAACTGTGAGGGCTCCACAACGTCATTAGCAGCGCCCTCACTGATTAGTCCTGCCCTGCTATTCTATGATTGGTGCAGATGTTCCAAGATTTGCATAGAGTGTATGACGTGGGATTTCTTTGTTTCATTTCCAGCTTTCTGCTGTGCTCCTTCTCTATTTGACTTTATGTTTTTTCAACATTAGGGGGCGTTAATTCCCTCATCAAGCTGTATATTTCAATGCAACTTTTATTATTAAAGAGATCTCTTCGTCTTTATATTGTGACCACCATAAATGATCCTGTTTTTGTTAAGGGGCCAGTTGATTGGAATAGGGTAAGAGCCTTTCCCTTACAAACTTTCAGCTTTATACATCCATAATTTTCATCCTGTATTCTAAACACATTGGTCATTTTATAATACAGTTTAGAGGAGGGTTCTTAACATGATACAATAGGGGGAATATTATCCTTCACAAGGTTAAATATATTGTTACTGATTAAAGTGCACCTAAACCTATTTTTTCATCCATCCAAACTTATCTGAATAGATTGAGCTTGCAGTGTGATACCTGTAAACCTCATGGTGAATGCAGTTAAATTGTAGCATTATTATATATTAGTAGGTGGCATGTGCTGATGAATGTGCTGATAACTAACTTCCGGTGTTTGAGCTAATTGTGCCTGTGATTAGGCTTTAGGTCTACTATAGTGAACTATAAAAGCATAGGTGGGGGAGTGTGTGGACCAAAAGGTAAGGTGAATGTGCGAGGTGCTACAATCTACCATCCTGTGCCGTGTGTAATGATTACTACTGAAAAGGGAAAAAAAGGAAAAAAGGAAAAAAAGGGGGGGGGGGGGTGAAGTGCCCTTATGTGAATAGGGGTTATGTTGTGTCTATAAAACAATTGAGGTCAAAGTCTACGTTTAACCCCTTAGGTGCCAAAGTGTCTAAAGTGTAAATCCAAAAACTTTCCCTGCGTGAAATGTCCCTTACTAAATTGGATCCTCTCCAATGTCGGTCTATTTTGTCAATCCCCAAGAATGATATTAGACTGGGATCCTGGGAATGGTGTAATTTGAAATGAGCTGAAAGGTTGTGGGTATCTAACCCCTTTCTTATATTGTAAATATGTTCTCTTATGCGTATCCTAAGGGATCGGCTAGTCCTTCCTATATATTGTAATCCACAGGGGCACCATATCATATAGATCACCCCTGTTGAGTTACAAGTTATAAATTTTTTTATTTTATATTCAGTTGTCCCTGTTCTATCCTTAAAAGAGGTTTTGGACTTTTCAGTGGATGTGCTGGTCTTACATCCCATACATTTCCCACATTTAAAAAAGCCTTCATAGGTGTTCGTTACCAGTGTGGGTTTCCGTGGGGGATCTATGTAGCTTTTAGTGAGAATGTCCTTCAGGTTAGGGGCTTTACGAAATGTCACTTTTGGTCTCTCTGGTAGAGCTGGTCCCAGCAGCGTATCGCTTTTCAGAATATGCCAGTGTCTTGCCAGTAGGTGTTGTATTTCCCAATGTTGTACACTGTAGCTTGTTATGAAGGAGAAGTCTTGTCCCATGTCTACCTTGTTTTTACTGGTGGTTTTAGATGAAAGAACTCTCTCTTGCTCCCTAATAGTATTCCTCTGTTTTTCTATGTCTGCTCGTTGGTATCCTTTCTCTATGAATCTTTTGACCAATAGGTCCGATTGGGCATCATAGTCAGCTAATCTTGTACAATTGCGTCTCAGACGCATGAACTGACCCCTTGGTATAGCTCTAAGCCAGGTTGAGTGGTGGCAGCTAGTAGAGGGTACATAACCGTTTCTGTCAGTTGCCTTAAAGTAGGTGGATGTTATTAATTTGGAGCCCTCTTTCTTGATATTTAGGTCAAGGAAATTGATTGAAATGGCACTAATTTCAGCTGTAAAGACCAAATTAAATGTGTTATTATTCACTTCCTCAAAGAAGTCCTCTATCTGTGATTGGGTTCCCTCCCATATACAGACAATATCATCTATATATCTTCTCCAGCACTGTAGCTGTGACCTGGGGTGACTATAGATGAATAGCTCCTCCCACCACCCCACATAGAGATTAGCCATGCTGGAGGCGAATTTCGCCCCCACGGCTACTCCCGTCTTCTGTAGATAGAATTCTTTGTTGTACCAAAAGTAATTATGTTGCAACGCAAACTCCAAACATTTTATAATAAATTCTGCCTGTGGGGGTGGTAGACAGGATTTGGTGGTTAGGAAGTGTCGAACCGCTTCTACACCCTTTTTGTGGGGGATTACTGTATACTGTTACTGTGACTGGAACATCCATATAGAGGAAGGACTTCAGAGGAGATAAAATAACAAGCTGTATAATACCTGCCAGCTGGTAAGAGTACCTAGCACTGGTGACGGGCACTGCGGTGATGGTATAAGTTGGTGAACTTAGAAGAATCCCTACTACACCACAACTTTGCCAGTAGAACCAGTAACATCACCCTGCATGGAAATGGAGGATTATTAACGTTAAAAATATATAATTAAGGACTAATTAAAGGGCCAGTGCCATTTGACTAGAGAATATTAAGTAAACTAAATTTTGCTCTGTGTTTCAATATATGTAAATGCTTTGTGCTCCGTATTTGGGATAGGAGGATTTAACACGTGGAGCAGCTCTAATCACTTAATTATTTGTTAAATTGATAGTTGTTTAAAAAAAAAGTCTTGCTGCGCGGGTTCTAACCACAAATTTTCAGTGCTCTGTATGTTGTTGCACAGTTACAATGCTGTATACGGCTGAACACAGCGACAACACCAACAGGGACCCAAAGAATCAGCTGTAGCAGAAAACTGTCAGCTGTCGGACCCCTGTCTGCCAGTTCAGTATCCCTGCTCTAATGGACTGATCAGACAGCTAACAGAGAGCCATGAGCAGGTTCCTATAAATCCTCCCAGGGCCAGATCCTTACACCATTTAGAAGTAACTTAAAAAGAGGAGTTTTTCCAGTGCTCCTTCAGTTTGGAGGTGACGGGACTACAAACCAACATTGTGGGAGGAGAAAGACATACATATGTACTGATGCACAGCTCTTCAGAGGATGCCCAGGCCAGTGAAAAAGATATTATGCGCAATATATATATATATATATATATATATATATATATATGTGTGTGTGTAAAATAAGCATGAAGCCACAGGTAGGCTGTGTAAAGCTGACAGGGAGGTAAACACATGAGCGAACTTTTGAAAAATTCGATTCGACTGATTCGCCGAATTTTCCGACAAAAATCGTTTCGACCCGAATTTATTCGCGACGAATCGCTATTAAAAACGGCTATTTCTGAGCCTCCTAGAGCCTCAATAGGGTTGTAAACCATTCTGCCTTGCTGTAACACGCATAGGATGCGTGCTGGGTTAGTTAAATAATACTTTTAATAAATATCACATGCAGATCAGAGGCATCGCTAATAGAATCGCAGAGCGGCACAATTGCAGAGAGTTGAAGTGGCATCACTATGAGGGGCAGGAGCCCAAACATTGCTTTAAAGAGACACTGGAGTTGGCAGCAGCAGGAGCCCAAAAATTGGATGAATCACACCCTGGAGTTGGCAGCAGCAGCAGGAGCCCAAACATTACTTTAAAGAGACACTGGGGTTGGCTTCAGGAGCCCAAAAATTGACTGACACACCCTGGAGTTGGCAGCAGCAGCAGCAGGAGCCCAAACATTACTTTAAAGAGACACTGGGGTTGGCTTCAGGAGCCCAAAAATTGGATGATTCACACCCTGGAGTTGGCAGCAGCAGGAGCCCAAATATACACTGGAGTTGGCTTCAGGAGCCCAAAAATTGGATGAATCACACCCTGGAGTTGGCAGCAGCAGGAGCTCAAATATTACTTTAAAGAGACACTGGGGTTGGCTTCAGGAGCCCAAAAATTGGATGAATCACACCTTGGAGTTGGCAGCAGCAGCAGGAGCCCAAATATTGGATGAAAGAGACACTGGAGTTGGCAGCAGGAGCCCAAAAGTTGGATGAATCACACCCTGGAGTTGGCAGCAGAAGCAGCAGGAGCCCAAATATTACTTTAAAGAGACCCTGGGGTTGGCTTCAGGAGCCCAAAAATTGGATGAATCACACCCTGGAGTTGGCAGCAGCAGCAGCAGGAGCCCAAATATTACTTTAAAGAGACCCTGGGGTTGGCTTCAGGAGCCCAAAAATTGGATGAATCACACCCTGGAGTTGGCAGCAGCAGGAGCCCAAATATTACTTTAAAGAGACCCTGGGGTTGGCTTCAGGAGCCCAAAAATTGGATGATTCACACCCTGGAGTTGGCAGCAGCAGGAGACCAAATATACACTGGAGTTGGCTTTAGGAGCCCAAAAATTGGATGAATCACACCCTGGAGTTGGCAGCAGCAGCAGCAGGAGCCCAAATATTACTTTAAAGAGACACTGGGGTTGGCTTCAGGAGCCCAAAAATTGGATGAATCACACCTTGGAGTTGGCAGCAGCAGCAGCAGGAGCCCAAATATTGGATGAAAGAGACACTGGAGTTGGCAGCAGGAGCCCCAAAGTCGGATGAATCACACCCTGGAGTTGGCAGCAGCAGCAGCAGGAGCCCAAATATTACTTTAAAGAGACCCTGGGGTTGGCTTCAGGAGCCCAAAAATTGGATGAATCACACCCTGGAGTTGGCAGCAGCAGGAGCCCAAATATTACTTTAAAGAGACACTGGGGTTGGCTTCAGGAGCCCAAAAATTGGATGAATCACACCCTGGAGTTGGTAGCAGCAGCAGGAGCCCAAACATTACTTTAAAGAGACACTGGAGTTGGCTTCAGGAGCCCAAAAATTGGATGATTCACACCCTGGAGTTGGCAGCAGCAGCAGGAGCCCAAACATTACTTTAAAGAGACACTGAGGTTGGCTTCAGGAGCCCAAAAGTTGGATGAATCACACCCTGGAGTTGGCAGCAGCAGCAGCAGGAGCCCAAATATTACTTTAAAGAGACCCTGGAGTTGGCTTCAGGAGCCCAAAAATTGGATGAATCACACCCTGGAGTTGGCAGCAGCAGCAGCAGGAGCCCAAATATTACTTTAAAGAGACCCTGGGGTTGGCTTCAGGAGCCCAAAAATTGGATGAATCACACCCTGGAGTTGGCAGCAGCAGCAGGAGCCCAAATATTACTTTAAAGAGACCCTGGTGTTGGCTTCAGGAGCCCAAAAATTGGATGAATCACACCCTGGAGTTGGCAGCAGCAGCAGCAGGAGCCCAAATATTACTTTAAAGAGACCCTGGGGTTGGCTTCAGGAGCCCAAAAATTGGATGAATCACACCCTGGAGTTGGCAGCAGCAGCAGCAGGAGCCCAAATATTACTTTAAAGAGACCCTGGGGTTGGCTTCAGGAGCCCAAATATTGGATGAATCACACCCTGGAGTTGGCAGCAGCAGCAGGAGCCCAAACATTACTTTAAAGAGACACTGGAGTTGGCTTCAGGAGCCCAAAAATTGGATGATTCACACCCTGGAGTTGGCAGCAGGAGCCCAAACATTACTTTAAAGAGACACTGGGGTTGGCTTCAGGAGCCCAAAAATTGGATGAATCACACCCTGGAGTTGGCAGCAGCAGCAGCAGGAGCCCAAATATTACTTTAAAGAGACCCTGGGGTTGGCTTCAGGAGCCCAAAAATTGGATGAATCACACCCTGGACTTGGCAGCAGCAGCAGCAGGAGTCCAAATATTACTTTAAAGAGACACTGGGGTTGGCTTCAGGAGCCCAAAAATTGGATGAATCACACCCTGGAGTTGGCAGCAGCAGGAGCCCAAATATTACTTTAAAGATACCCTGGGGTTGACTTCAGGAGCCCAAAAATTGGATGAATCACACCCCGGAGTTGGCAGCAGCAGGAGCCCAAATATTACTTTAAAGAGACCCTGGGGTTGGCTTCAGGAGCCCAAAAATTGGATGAATCACACCCTGGAGTTGGCAGCAGCAGCAGCAGGAGCCCAAATATTGCTTTAAAGAGACCCTGGGGTTGGCTTCAGGAGCCCAAAAATTGGATGAATCACACCCTGGAGTTGGCAGCAGCCGCAGGAGCCCAAACATTACTTTAAAGAGACACTGGAGTTGGCTTCAGGAGCCCAAAAATTGGATGAATCACACCCTGGAGTTGGCAGCAGCAGGAGCCCAAACAGTACTTTAAAGAGACCCTGGGGTTGGCTTCAGGAGCCCAAAAATTGGATGAATCACACCCTGGAGTTGGCAGCAGTAGCAGCAGGAGCCCAAATATTACTTTAAAGAGACCCTGGGGTTGGCTTCAGGAGCCCAGAAATTGGATGAATCACACCCTGGAGTTGGCAGCAGCAGCAGGAGCCCAAACATTACTTTAAAGAGACACTGGAGTTGGCTTCAGGAGCCCAAAAATTGGATGAATCACACCCTGGAGTTGGCAGCAGCAGCAGCAGGAGCCCAAATATTACTTTAAAGAGACCCTGGGGTTGGCTTCAGGAGCCCAAAAATTGTATGAATCACACCCTGGAGTTGGCAGCAGCAGCAGGAGCCCAAACATTACTTTAAAGAGACACTGGGGTTGGCTTCAGGAGCCCAAAAATTGGATGAATCACACCCTGGAGTTGGCAGCAGCAGCAGCAGGAGCCCAAATATTACTTTAAAGAGACACTGGAGTTGGCTTCAGGAGCCCAAAAATTGGATGAAGCACACCCCGGAGTTGGCAGCAGCAGCAGAAGCAGGAGCCCAAACATTACTTTAAAGAGACACTGGAGTTGGCTTCAGGAGCCCAAAAATTGGATGATTCACACCCTGGAGTTGGCAGCAGCAGGAGCCCAAATATTACTTTAAAGAGACACTGGAGTTGGCTTCAGTAGCCCAAAAATTGGATGAATCACACCCTGGAGTTGGCAGCAGCTGCAGGAGCCCAAACATTACTTTAAAGAGACACTGGAGTTGGCTTCAGGAGCCCAACAATTGGATGAATCACACCCTGGAGTTGGCAGCAGCAGCAGCAGCCCAAACATTACTTTAAAGAGACACTGGGGTTGGCAGCAGGAGCCCAAAGATTGGATGAATCACACCCTGGAGTTGGCAGCAGCAGCTGCAGCAACAGCAGGAGCCCAAACATTACTTTAAAGAGACACTGGGGTTGGCTTCAGGAGCCCAAAAATTGGATGAATCACACCCTGGAGTTGGCAGCAGCAGCAGCAGGAGCCAAAACATTACTTTAAAGGGGCACTGGGGTTGGCTTCAGGAGCCCAAAAAATTGGATGAATCACACCCTGGAGTTGGCAGCAGCAGCAGCAGCAGGAGCCCAACCATTACTTTAAAGAGACACTGGGGTTGGCTTCAGGAGCCCAAAAATTGGATGAATCACACCCTGGAGTTGGCAGCAGCAGCAGCAGGAGCCCAAATATTACTTTAAAGAGACACTGGAGTTGGCTTCAGGAGCCCAAAAATTGGATGAAGCACACCCCGGAGTTGGCAGCAGCAGCAGAAGCAGGAGCCCAAACATTACTTTAAAGAGACACTGGAGTTGGCTTCAGGAGCCCAAAAATTGGATGATTCACACCCTGGAGTTGGCAGCAGCAGCAGCAGGAGCCCAAATATTACTTTAAAGAGACACTGGAGTTGGCTTCAGTAGCCCAAAAATTGGATGAATCACACCCTGGAGTTGGCAGCAGCAGCAGCTGCAGGAGCCCAAACATTACTTTAAAGAGACACTGGAGTTGGCTTCAGGAGCCCAACAATTGGATGAATCAAACCCTGGAGTTGGCAGCAGCAGCCCAAACATTACTTTAAAGAGACACTGGGGTTGGCAGCAGGAGCCCAAAGATTGGATGAATCACACCCTGGAGTTGGCAGCAGCAGCAGGAGCCCAAACATTACTTTAAAGAGACACTGGGGTTGGCTTCAGGAGCCCAAAAATTGGATGAATCACACCCTGGAGTTGGCAGCAGCAGCAGCAGGAGCCCAAACATTACTCTAAAGAGACACTGGGGTTGGCTTCAGGAGCCCAAAAATTGGATGAATCACACCCTGGAGTTGGCAGCAGCAGCAGCCCAAACATTACTTTAAAGAGACACTGGGGTTGGCTTCAGGAGCCCAAAAATTGGATGAATCACACCCTGGAGTTGGCAGCAGCAGCAGCAGCAGGAGCCCAAACATTACTTTAAAGCGACACTGGGGTTGGCAGCAGGAGCCCAAAAATTGAATGAATCACACCCTGGAGTTGGCAGCAGCAGCAGCAGCAGGAGCCCAAACGTTACTTTAAAGAGACACTGGGGTTGGCTTCAGGAGCCCAAAAATTGGATGAATCACACCCTGGAGTTGGCAGCAGCAGCAGCAGGAGCCCAAATATTACTTTAAAGAGACACTGGAGTTGGCTTCAGGAGCCCAAAAATTGGATGAAGCACACCCCGGAGTTGGCAGCAGCAGCAGAAGCAGGAGCCCAAACATTACTTTAAAGAGACACTGGAGTTGGCTTCAGGAGCCCAAAAATTGGATGATTCACACCCTGGAGTTGGCGGCAGCAGCAGCAGGAGCCCAAATATTACTTTAAAGAGACACTGGAGTTGGCTTCAGTAGCCCAAAAATTGGATGAATCACACCCTGGAGTTGGCAGCAGCAGCAGCTGCAGGAGCCCAAACATTACTTTAAAGAGACACTGGAGTTGGCTTCAGGAGCCCAACAATTGGATGAATCACACCCTGGAGTTGGCAGCAGCAGCAGCAGCAGCGGCAGCCCAAACATTACTTTAAAGAGACACTGGGGTTGGCTTCAGGAGCCCAAAGATTGGATGAATCACACCCTGGAGTTGGCAGCAGCAGCAGGAGCCCAAACATTACTTTAAAGAGACACTGGGGTTGGCTTCAGGAGCCCAAAAATTGGATGAATCACACCCTGGAGTTGGCAGCAGCAGCAGCAGCAGCAGGAGCCCAAACATTACTTTAAAGAGACACTGGGGTTGGCTTCAGGAGCCCAAAAATTGGATGAATCACACCCTGGAGTTGGCAGCAGCAGCAGCAGGAGCCCAAACATTACTTTAAAGAGACACTGGGGTTGGCTTCAGGAGCCCAAAAATTGGATGAATCACACCCTGGAGTTGGCATCAGCAGCATCAGCAGGAGCCCAAACATTACTTTAAAGAGACACTGGGTTTGTTTAGCAGGAGCCCAAAAATTGAATGAATCACACCCTGGAGTTGGCATCAGCAGGAGCCCAAAAATTGGATGAATCACACCCTGGAGTTGGCAGCAGCAGGAGCCCAAAAATTGGCCTAAAGACATAAATATGTTTTGCACCATTTGGAAAGTGTAAAACGTGGCAACATGCTGAATCTAGTTGCATGCATCAGCCATTGCTGGGTGGAAATCCTGGCTGATCCATCCCTGATTCATTTTGACAAAGGTGAGTCTCTCCACATTTTTAGTTGACAGACGAATTCTCCTCGCCGTAACTATGGCCCCCGCCGCACTAAACACCCGCTCAGATGGCACGCTACTTGCCGGGCAGGACAGCTTTTCCAGGGCAAACTTTGCTAGTTGCGGCCACAAATCAAGTTTGGCTGCCCAGAAGTCCAGCGGATCCTCAAGGTGTGTTGGCATGGTCATGTCAAAGTATGACATGACCTGCTGGTTCAGGTCCTGCTCCAGGTCTTCCTGCTGCTCATGAGTGGCCTGACTGTGCGGGTGTAGAAAGCTACTCATTAGCGACTGAAGACTGAGGCTGCTGCTGATGGAGCTGCTGCTGCTGCTCCTGCCAACCCCCCCCCAGCAGCCATGACAGTGGAAGGTGAGCGCAGAGGTCCCCTCGAGTCAGACCTGCGAGAGTATGGACCATGGCGCAGATAGGCATCGGCCAACTGCCTACGTAGAATGTCTTTGTAGTAGTTCAGTTTGTCCTCCCTTTCGGTGGGTTTAAAAAATGCCCCCATTTTATGCCAGAAGCGAGGGTCCAATAAGGTGGACAGCCAGAAGTCATCCCGCCGACAGATGGAAACAATTCTGGGGTCACTACGCAAGCACGTGAGCATGCTTCCTGCCATTTGCGCAAGTGACTCGGCTGGACTACCTGTCTCCATCTCCACTGCATACTGCCAGGGTGTGCCCGGGTCCTCTGTCTCGCCTTCCTCAAAAACCTCTAGCTCCTCTGGCTGCTCCTGCTCCTCCTCTCCTGTCCGCTGACTAGATAAACCAGCCATTTCGCCAAGCCTAAACTGTGTTTCGCTGGGCAACTCCTCCTCCTCTTCCTCGTCCTCCTCCAGTTCAGCTCCAACGGGGTTCATGTGGCCGTAAGATGTAAACGCCATGTCTCCAGTGCCCTGACCAGCCATGGTTTCCAACATGTGCTGTAGTACATGAAGCAGTGGAATCACGTCGTTCATCCCGTAATCCTGCCGACTGACAAATAAAGTGGCTTCCTCAAAGGGCCTGAGCAAACGGCAGGTGTCACGTATGAGCTGCCACTGGTTGACATTGAAGTTACACAGGGGAGTCCCCCTATCTGCTTGGATCATCAGGAAATCCGTGATGGCTTTTCTCTGTTCATATAATCGGTCCAACATGTGAAGGGTGGAATTCCAACTGGTGGAAACATCGCAAATCAGACTATGTTGGGGGATACCGTTCTGACGCTGTAGCTCAAGAAGGGTGTGTTTGGCGGTGTATGAGTGGCTGAAGTGCATGCAAAGTTTCCTTGAAGTTGTTAGGATGTCTTGCAGATGGGGGGAACACTTCAGAAACCGCTTGACAACCAGATTGAAGACGTGAGCCATGCAGGGGGCATGGGTCAGGCTTCCTTGACGCAGCGCAGACAAAATGTTCTTCCCATTGTCGGTAACCATGATTCCCATTTTAAGTTTCCTTGGAGTAAGCCATGTTTGGATTTCCTGATGAATAAATTTAAGCAGTTCCTCCCCTGTGTGACTCCGTTCGCCAAGACAAACCATGTGAAGCACAGCGTGACACCTCCGTGCCCTGCACACATGGTAGACTGGAGGGGCACTGAGACTTGAGCCTACAGTGGAGGGTGAGGAGATGGCGGAGGATGAGGAGGCCGAGTCGCACAGTGTCACAGGCCCAACGGGCAGGGAACGTGGAGGCCGAAGCGGCGTGACCTGTCCAAGTTCCTGCTGCAAAGGGACCACATTCACCCAGTGGGCCCGAAACGACATGTACTGTCCCTGACCGTAGTTACAGCTCCAGATGTCAGCGCTGCCATGCACTTTGCTACACACCGACAGGCTCAAGGACCGACCCACCTTCTGTTCAACAAAAGTGTGCAGCGCTGGTACTGCCTTCTTGGCAAAGAAATGACGGCTTGGGACTCTCCACCTCGGCTCGGCACAAGCCATCAGTTCTCTGAAAGGTGCAGCGTCCACCACCTGAAAAGGGAGCGACTGCAGCACCAGCAACTTGGACAGGAGCACATTCAGCTTCTGCGCCGTAGGATGAGTGGGCGCATACTGCTGTCTCTTGGACATGGCTTCGCTGATGGATTGCTGGCGGGATGCATGACTTGGAGGAGGAGGAGGAGGAGCATGGGTATGACGCACAGCTGCCTTCGGCTGAGGTGCTGGAGCCTTGGCTGGCAGAAATTGGGAGCGGCGTGCCACTCGGTGAGGAAGCAGTCTGGCCCACCTCTCCGGAGCCTAGGTTCTCCCAGGCCGCTTTATGGTGACGCTGCATATGTTGACGCAGGGCCGTGGTGCCAACATTTGGACCCTGGCCACGCTTCACCTTCTGCCTACATATCTTGCATGTGGCCATGTTACCCTCCTGCGGATGCTTCAGGAAAAACTGCCAAACTGCTGAGTAGCTACTTTTCCCACCAACAGGCCTCACTGATTCGCTGCTATTGTCGCCAACTCCAGGAACCCCTGCCCCACTACCTCCCGATAAGGTAGCCTGCCGCGCAGCAGGTGCTCTACCCCGGCCCCGTTTGGCTCCAGGCTTTACAATTGTGCCCCCATGCTGCCTGCCAACCATGCTACTAACACCTTGCTGCCTGAGCTGCTGACTCCGGGGCAACCTGCGCCCCTCTTCTCCTGATGATGACGATGAAGCCCCTTCATCACCCGGCTCCCAAGTGCGATCGGCTTCATCGTCATCATCATTACCACCGAGTTGTGGCTGTACGTCACTGATGTTCGTGGATTTGTCAACAGTGGATTCGTCAAAGTGCAAAGGGTTATAGTAAATAGAGGCTGGAGTAGTCACAGAATGGGATGCCACAATCGCAGTGCACCTGGGAGCAGTAGTACTATGCACAGCAAAAGTGTCTTTATCAGGCCAAATTACTTTTAGAATAAGTGCAAAGGGTTATAGTAAATAGAGGCTGGTGTAGTCACAGAATGGGATGCCACAACCACAGTGCACCTGGGAGCAGTAGTACTATGCACAGCAAAAGTGTCTTTATCAGGCCAAATTACTTTTAGAATAAGTGCAAAGGGTTATAGTAAATAGAGGCTGGTGTAGTCACAGAATGGGATGCCACAACCGCAGTGCACCTGGGAGCAGTAGTACTATGCACAGCAAAAGTGTCTTTATCAGGCCAAATTACTTTTAGGATAAGTGCAAAGGGTTATAGTAAATAGAGGCTGGTGTAGTCACAGAATGGGATGCCACAACCGCAGTGCACCTGGGAGCAGTAGTACTATGCACAGCAAGTGTCTTTATCAGGCCAAATTACTTTTAGAATAAGTGCAAAGGGTTATAGTAAATAGAGGCTGGTGTAGTCACAGAATGGGATGCCACAACCGCAGTGCACCTGGGAGCAGTAGTACTATGCACAGCAAAAGTGTCTTTATCAGGCCAAATTACTTTTAGAATAAGTGCAAAGGGTTATAGTAAATAGAGGCTGGTGTAGTCACAGAATGGGATGCCCCAACCGCAGTGCACCTGGGAGCAGTAGTACTATGCACAGCAAAAGTGTCTTTATCAGGCCAAATTACTTTTAGAATAAGTGCAAAGGGTTATAGTAAATAGAGGCTGGTGTAGTCACAGAATGGGATGCCACAACCGCAGTGCACCTGGGAGCAGTAGTACTATGCACAGCAAAAGTGTCTTTATCAGGCCAAATTACTTTTAGAATAAGTGCAAAGGGTTATAGTAAATAGAGGCTGGTGTAGTCACAGAATGGGATGCCACAACCGCAGTGCACCTGGGAGCAGTAGTACTATGCACAGCAAAAGTGTCTTTATCAGGCCAAATTACTTTTAGAATAAGTGCAAAGGGTTATAGTAAATAGAGGCTGGTGTAGTCACAGAATGGGATGCCACAACCGCAGTGCACCTGGGAGCAGTAGTACTATGCAAAGCAACAGTGGTTAACCAGGGTGAAACAGCTAACAAAGCCAGTGACCCAGGCAGTAACACTCAGGCTGGATGAAAAAAAAAAAAATCTCCCTGTGACTGCCTCCGATGATTTTTCCTAACTTTCCCTGCTTCTCGCTGACTTCCTGCCTGTCTCCTGCCTGTCTCCTGCCTGTCCCTGTCTGTCTAACTGTCTCTCCCTGACTACAGCAGCGTCCTGTCTCTCACGAATGCAATAGAGAAATGAGGAAAAGCAAGATGTCCGCCGCCTTAAATAGCGCTGTGACGTCACCGGGCTTGCTGGCTGCTGATAGGCTGCATGTGACTGCCCCAGCATGCACTGGTGCGGGGTAGATGTCTGGACATGTCCCGTCCGCCATCTTAGAATGCCTGTAATGTAAATGAATGGATGTTAAAGGAAAACTTAGAGCGATCGAAGCACGGGGAAATTCGGATTCGATCCGAATCGAATTTTTCATGAAATTTGGATCGAATCCGGGTTCGTCCGGATCGATTCGCTCATCCCTAATTAAGGTAAAGTACATGTAAAAAATACAGATTTTACTTGCCTGTAGATGTGCTCGTCAGATGCCGGAGGGACTAGGGCAACGTGGGTGCAGTCAATTGCACCCATGACGTTGGGCATGTCGGCGATAATATAAAATGCCAGCTTAATCGCGTTTCTTGCTACCATATCGTCAGGAAAATAAATATATTTCAGAGTTATGGTAGCCATGCCTTCCAAAAACTTGGATAGTGCACGGCTCAGAGTAGGCTGTGAGCTACCCACAGAGAGGGCACCCAGCCTCTGGAACGAGGCGTTCGCCAAAAATTGCAGGCAGCCAAGCATCTTGGTCATACCTGAAATTGCTTGCCCCTTCCTTGTGGTGCGGGCTAACCATGGCCGCAGCTCACTATACAACTTATGGAGGAAAGGGCGATTAAGTCTGGTCAGCTCGAACAGCTCAACGTCATGCATGCCATTGATGGCCATGCGTCGTCGCCGGTGCAATCTGGTCTCAGCCCTCCGGACAATTTCAATGCCCAGGAGCTGCAGATCCTCATCCTCCTCAAATGCACTAGAGTCGTCCATACTGCTAGGCTGCTAGTTCCGAGGTCAAAATGGACCCGTAAGTGGATCGAAAATGAAATGGTTTTATAGGGTGGGGGTCCGTCGGCAATCAGCTCTCTGAATTAATCGCAAGGCCATAGCAATAGCGCAAGTTATCTGAAGGAACGAAACATTTCAGATTTGGATGGAAAAATGTCCTGAACTTACGAAAACAATCTGTTTTACTTTGGATCATCGAAAGATCATAAACGCACACGTCCGAACGTTCGTGCGAATGAAAAATTAGCGAAAAAAACAAAAAAAAAGATTAACACCCACAAAAACTTTCACAGACAGCTACGGAAGTCCGGACGAATGTGTCTTTGAATCGAGGCTAATGTTTGGGCGGCTGCTACTGCTTGCAACTCCAGGGTGTGATTCAGCTAATTTTTGGGCTCCTGCTGCTGCCAGCTCCAGGGTGTGTTTTTCAGGCACTATAGGGGACCCTCATAGTGATGGCACTTCAACTCATTGCAATTGTGCCGCTCTGCGATTCTATTAGCGATGCCTCTGATCTGCATGTGATAATTATTTACAGTATTATTTCCAGCACGCATCCTATGCGTGTTACAGCAAGGCAGAATGGTTTACAACCTTTTGAGGCTCTAGGAGGCTCAGAAATAGCAGTTTTTAATAGCGATTCGTCGCGAATAAATTCAGGTCGAAACGATTTTTGACGGAAAATACAGGGAATCAGTCAAACCGAATTTTTCAAAAGTTCGCTCATCTCTAGTCCCATTAATCCTATTGGCTTATCTGAATTGCAGCTGTATAGTCAAAATGGTTCCTTGTTTGTATACAAGCAAGTGAAACATGTTTACTGTACACGAATTTATACAGTGTTGCATTTTTGTATACAGGCATATCAAATAATCGCATTTTCATTGTATAGGCAAATGCTGGCATGCATAATAGGAGTAGGGACTGAGCATAGGATAGACTACCTTGGCCTAGTTGGCCAGCTTATATATGTATGTATGTATGTATTGCAATATATATTACCCAAGCACTGTTTAAAGTGTTTCATCTCTCATCAATGTTTTGTGAATTTGCAGAGAGTTTTTTTTTTTTATCAATATATCCAAATCCAGTACAAATGCAGATTTTTCACTAGAACTGCTCAAAGGACAGAGGGGCATTAGTTATGTGGGGTGCAGGGGCAATTTTATTAGTAGAGTAGGAAGGGTTTATAAAAGAATTCAAAATCAAACAGTGCTATCATGTGTGGCATTGTGCTAATGCCCTTATTTATCAAGGGCTAGCGCCAGGTAGTGTCTGACGAGCGCCAGGTACCGCCTGCTAACGGCGGCTACCGACTCAAGTACGCCCGGCGGCGGTCACAATGACGCATTTATCACGCTAAATGAGGCTAGTGCCGGCGAGAGCGACAGCTAGCGCGGGATTCATCATGTAGCCGACTGCAACGAACAGCGCCGCTGCTAATCCCATCACAGCGCCAGGTATGACCTGTCGCTCCCTGGCAATGTCCAATGCATTTCAATGGAGCAATCTTTAATTAATCATAATTAATTCCTATTAATGTTTTTTTTTTTTTTTTTATGTCAAAAATTCTGTGACCACTTCTGCAATGTTAGGATTTGTTTTTAAGGTAAAAAAAAAAAAAAAAAAAAATGTGTGCAGAATTGATATTACAGGTCTGATATTAATGTATTCATATTACAAAATGTTTATAAAAACTTGTATAATTTTACAATCAAAAAATATGGTTGTTTGGGGGTTAAAAACTATTTTACACCCATCGCCGCCAGCGCTCTGGGGTTTAAACAAGGAATTCACAGCGCGAATACATTCGGAGCGTGTTTTGTTAATGAATCTGCAGCAAGCCGTTCGCTCTGGCCATTCGTTGTCAGGCGCACCCATACAACGCTGAACCTGTGAAACAGCGACCCCCCAGCCCGTATTCAACATTACTGCACACCGACTGAGTCGCTGTCAACAAGCAAACCCCGGCCAAGCACAGCGAATACTAGCTGGCGCTGAGAAAGTTTGTTAGTGTTTTTTTGTTATTTTTGTGGAAAAGTCGTTAAAAAAATAAATAAAAAACAATTTTTAACATTTTGTAGTGTTTTTTCCTCAGTAAAACATGCAAGTTTACCAGAAAATAATAATGTGGGTAAAAGCCCTATTCCTCCCAATTACAACGGTACCACATATGTATTGATAGACACCCTGTTACGCTCCGGGTTGAACGTGCGAAGAAGTGGACCCGCAGGATCTGCAGAACTGTTTGGCAGATACCGCGTCAGGGGAGCGGAGTCTAAGGAGCCACTGGTTTTCACCAGAGCCCACCGCAAGGCGGGATGGTCTTGTGCGGCAGGTGACTCCCAGGTCGCTACCCCCCAACAGCGGCACAGTTCCACAAACTGCTGAAGTGACGTGCAGTAGAGACAAACAGTGGTCGAAGGAGAAGGCCGAGGTCAGGACTGGCAGCGCGGGTTCAGTAGCGGAGACACAAGCCGAGGTCGGGACTGGCAGCGCGGGTTCAATAGCGGAGACACAAGCCGAGGTCGGGACGGGCAGCACAGGTTCGAAGGTCAATGGGAGAGCCGAGGTCATACACGAGGAATCAAGCAAAACAGCGAATATCATTCAGGGAACAACACCGAAGATCCGGCACAGGAAGTAAGGCAGGGTTCTATTTAAAGGAAGAGCCAAAAAGGGATTGGATGGCAGAGACCAATTAACAGGGCCTTGGCCCTTTAAATCTGAGAAGGTTGACGCGCGCGCCCCCTAGTGGCCGGGGACGTGCGCGCAGGGAAGGCGGAACTGTAACAGAAGGAGGAAGCCGGCGGCCATGCCGGTCAGAGGAGGAGGCGCGGGGACCAGGTAAGGGGGAAACGCAGCCTGGGGGGCCAGCAGCGGATGCCCGGATGGCGGTAGAGCGGGGAGCGCTGCAGGAAGGGGACGCAGCGCTCGCCCGAGGAGAGGCACGGAGGGGGGCGCTGCGCGGGGAAAACGCAGCGCTCGCCCTAACAGTACCCCCCCCCTTAGGTCTCCCCCTCTTTTTGGGACCGAGGAAGTTTGAAATAAGGCTCCGATCGAGGATATTCTCCTCAGGCTCCCAGGACCTCTCTTCCGGACCGCAATTCTCCCAATCCACTAGAAAGTATCGTCTCCCTCTGGATGTTTTGGAAGCCAGAATCTCTCTCACCGAGAAGGCATCTTCGGTACCCGCGACCGGAAGTGGCTCCAACGTTTTAGAAGAGAATCGATTAGTCGTCAGAGGTTTTAATAATGAAACATGAAAAGAGTTGGGAATACGTAAGGAGGCTGGCAGATGAAGTTTGTAACAGACCGGATTAATTTGTTGCTTGATCCTGTACGGCCCTAAATAGCGAGGGCCCAATTTATAACTGGGTATCTTGAAACGAATGTACTTGGCTGAAAGCCAAACTTTATCTCCAGGAGAGAAAACAGGAGCGATTCTCCTTCTTTTATTAGCGCTGTCCTTCATGCGGGTAGAGGCTAGAACAAGAGAATGTCGTGTTTCACGCCAGATAGAGGAAAAAAACTGTGTTAAGTCATCCACGGCGGGTACCCCCGACTGTGTAGGTAAGAGTAGAGGAGGCAAAGGTTGGCGGCCATAAACAATGAAGAATGGAGATTTTTTTGTGGCTTCAGAATCTTTGAAATTATAAGAGAACTCCGCCCATGGCAAGAGATCGACCCAGTCATCTTGTCGGACCGAAATGAAGTGACGTAGATATTGTCCTAGAACCTGATTGACCCTCTCCACTTGGCCATTGGACTGGGGGTGGTAAGCCGAGGAAAAATCTAATTTCACTTTTAACTGAGTACAGAGAGCCCTCCAGAATTTTGAAACAAACTGAACTCCCCTGTCGGAGACAATGTGGGAAGGAAGCCCATGGAGCCGAAAAATATGCTTAAAAAAGTTCTTAGCCAACTGAGGAGCGGATGGGAGTCCTGGTAGCGGAACGAAGTGCGCCATTTTAGAAAAACGATCCACAACAACCCAGATCACTGTATTGCCTTGAGATGGAGGAAGATCCGTGATAAAGTCCATAGCGATGTGAGACCAAGGGATTTCAGGAATAGGAAGAGGATGAAGAAGACCCGCCGGTCTTTGGCGAGGGGTTTTATTACGTGCACAGGTGGTACAAGCTTGCACGAATTCTGCCACATCCTTCTCAATGGAGGGCCACCAATAATATCTGGCAATAATTGCGTTAGATTTTTTGATACCAGCATGCCCGGCAATACGGGAAGCATGTCCCGATTTTAATATTTGGAGGCGTCGGCGAACCGGGACAAAGGTCTTCCCAGGCGGAGCCTGCACTAGGGAGGCAGGAGCAGAATGAATCAAATGATCAGGGGATATAATGAACTGAGGAGCAGCGTCCACGTCTGTGAAGTCCGAGGAGCGAGATAGAGCATCTGCCCTGATGTTCTTAGAGGCAGGCCGAAAGTGAATGCGGAAATTAAACCGCGCGAAGAATAGTGACCAACGAGCTTGGCGAGGATTCAAGCGTTGAGCAGTTTGAAGATACAAAAGGTTCTTATGGTCGGTAAAAATAGATATGGGGTGAAGCGACCCTTCTAGTAGATGTCTCCACTCTTCAAGAGCTAATTTGATAGCCAGGAGCTCACGATCCCCAATAGAATAATTTCGCTCCGCGGAAGAAAAGGTCCTAGAAAAGAACCCACAAGTATAATTTTTTCCTGAAGGAGACCTCTGTGTGAGAACAGCTCCTGCTCCAATGGAAGAAGCGTCAACCTCCAGAGAAAAGGGACGAGAAGGGTCTGGTCTGGAGAGCACCGGGGCCATGGAGAATGTCTTTTTCAATGCTAAAAAGGCTGCCTCCGCCTGTGGAGGCCATGACTTGGGGTTGGCTCCCTTTTTGGTGAGAGCCACAATGGGGGCCACGATAGTGGAAAAATGGGGTATGAATTGACGGTAATAGTTGGCGAAGCCCAGAAATCGTTGAATGGAACGCAGACCAACAGGCCGAGGCCAATCTAATACCGCTCTCAATTTGCTAGGGTCCATTTGTAGTCCTTGGGCTGAAACAGTATAACCCAAAAAGGGCAGAGCGGTCTGGTGAAAGAGACACTTTTCTAATTTGGCATAAAGATGATGCTGCCGAAGGCGGGAAAGTACCAGACGAACGTGCCGGTGATGCTCTTCGAGGGAAGAAGAGAAGATGAGGATATCATCTAAATAGACCACGACACAGGAGTACAACAAGTCCCGGAAGATGTCATTGACGAACTCTTGAAATACGGCAGGGGCATTACAAAGCCCGAAGGGCATCACCAAATACTCGAAATGACCGTCACGGGTATTAAAGGCAGTCTTCCATTCGTCTCCCTTGCGGATGCGGATCAGATTGTAGGCTCCTCGGAGATCTAGTTTGGAAAAGATCCTGGAGCCACGAAGACGGTCGAAGAGTTCTGGAATTAAAGGTAAGGGGTATCGGTTCTTTACCGTGATCTTGTTAAGACCCCGATAGTCGATACAGGGTCGGAGAGAACCGTCTTTTTTCTGTACAAAAAAAAGCCTGCCCCAGCGGGAGAAGAGGACTTCCGGATGAAGCCCCTCTGCAGATTTTCTTGTATGTAAGTAGCCATTGCTTGAGTTTCGGGGACGGATAGTGGGTAGATACGGCCACGAGGAGGAGTGGTTCCAGGCAGGAGATCGATCGGGCAATCATAAGGGCGATGTGGCGGAAGGGTCTCAGCTTGCTTCTTACAGAAGACGTCAGCGTAGGCTCGGTAAACTTTGGGTAGGCCCGGTAGAGATGTGGTAGGATGATCGGTTCGAACTGGTAAGGCTTTCAAGCAATTCTTTAGGCAGGTTGTACCCCACGCCTTGATGTCCCCAGTGACCCAGTCTAGGGAAGGATTATGAAGCTGAAGCCAAGGAAGACCCAATAGAATTGGGGAAGTACAGTGGGGTAACACAAAGAGTTCCAAGTATTCCTGGTGAAAGAGGCCAATCTTAAGGAGCAAAGGCTTGGTACGGTACTGCACCATACAATTCAGTCCATTAACTGAGGCGATGAATAACGGTTTGGCCAAGCGGTTAACTGCTATGTCGTATTTCTTGATCAGGGAGGCCTCTATGAAATTGCCCGCCGAACCAGAATCCAGGAAGACCGGCAAATTAAGCACAGAGGCAGATGAGAGACAAAGCTGTGCAGGTACGGTAAATCTTGGAGAGGAAGCACACACACCCAGAGACGCCTCTCCCAACGAGTCTAGGTGCGCCCGTTTCCCAGTCGAGAAGGACGAATCGGGCAATCTCTTAGAAAATGATCAGGACTGGCGCAATACAGACAGAGATTTTCATTCCTCCTGCGAGACCTCTCCACGGGGGTTAGGCGAGAGCGGCCGACCTGCATGGCTTCCACCTCTGGAGATGATGGTACAGACAAAGGTTTCTGAAAGGTGGGAGCCAAACGAAACATCCTCCTGTCGCGTTGGGAATCTCTCTCCAGGCGAAGTTCTTCACGCCTCTCAGCAAAGCGTATGTCAATGCGAGTGACGAGATGAATGAGTTCAGAAAGGGAGTCAGGTATCTCTCGGGCCGCTAGAACATCTTTGATCTTGCTAGAGAGACCTTTCTTAAAACAAGCGCAGAGGGCCTCATTATTCCACGCTAACTCGGAGGCCAAAGTACGGAATCGAATAGCATATTCACCAACAGAAAGATCGCCTTGCGTTAAATTCAATAGAGCGGACTCGGCAGATGAGGCCCGAGCGGGTTCTTCAAAAACCTGACGGAATTCTGTAACAAAGGCCTGGACGGTGAAGGTGAGAGGATCATTACGGTCCCACAAGGGAGTGGCCCAGGCCAAGGCTTTTCCGGAGAGCAGACTAATGATGAAGGCCACTTTAGAGCGTTCGGTGGGGAATTGATCGAACAATAATTCCAGGTGCATAGAGCACTGGGCTAGAAAGCCTCTGCACAACTTCGCGTCCCCCTCATATTTTGCTGGCAAGGAGAGGCGGATTCTGGATGAGGAAACTGCTGGAGACTGCGGTGGCGGCACCGGTGGCGGTGGAGAAGGCGACAGCTGCTGGGTCAAGAGTTGCTGCATCATAGCGGTAAGCTGATTAATCTGCCGGGACTGCAGAGCCACCAGCGCTGGGAGTTCGGAAGTCTCCGGCAAGGGCACCTCAGCGGGATCCATGGCCGGATCTTACTGTTACGCTCCGGGTTGAACGTGCGAAGAAGTGGACCCGCAGGATCTGCAGAACTGTTTGGCAGATACCGCGTCAGGGGAGCGGAGTCTAAGGAGCCACTGGTTTTCACCAGAGCCCACCGCAAGGCGGGATGGTCTTGTGCGGCAGGTGACTCCCAGGTCGCTACCCCCCAACAGCGGCACAGTTCCACAAACTGCTGAAGTGACGTGCAGTAGAGACAAACAGTGGTCGAAGGAGAAGGCCGAGGTCAGGACTGGCAGCGCGGGTTCAGTAGCGGAGACACAAGCCGAGGTCGGGACTGGCAGCGCGGGTTCAATAGCGGAGACACAAGCCGAGGTCGGGACGGGCAGCACAGGTTCGAAGGTCAATGGGAGAGCCGAGGTCATACACGAGGAATCAAGCAAAACAGCGAATATCATTCAGGGAACAACACCGAAGATCCGGCACAGGAAGTAAGGCAGGGTTCTATTTAAAGGAAGAGCCAAAAAGGGATTGGATGGCAGAGACCAATTAACAGGGCCTTGGCCCTTTAAATCTGAGAAGGTTGACGCGCGCGCCCCCTAGTGGCCGGGGACGTGCGCGCAGGGAAGGCGGAACTGTAACAGAAGGAGGAAGCCGGCGGCCATGCCGGTCAGAGGAGGAGGCGCGGGGACCAGGTAAGGGGGAAACGCAGCCTGGGGGGCCAGCAGCGGACGCCCGGATGGCGGTAGAGCGGGGAGCGCTGCAGGAAGGGGACGCAGCGCTCGCCCGAGGAGAGGCACGGAGGGGGGCGCTGCGCGGGGAAAACGCAGCGCTCGCCCTAACACACCCTTTCCTGTCCAGGAGACCCCCCAAACTGAAAAGAGTGCTTGAAGGGATTTTCAAACAAAAAAACAACTATTCCTCACTCCATGCAGTTTTTCCACAAAAACACCCCTTTAGATCTGAAATACCCTCCCCAATACCATATATATATACTGAAAGTACACACCTTAAGCTTTCTAGGCGTACCAAGTTTGAAGTTGTGGCCACAGATGTCCAGGTGGAATCCATTGACAAATGCAGGCTTTTCACAGGGTTTCTTGACGACAAAAAAAAACTTTAATCTTAAAAAAACACACCAAATTGGAAACAGCAAGGTCTCCCGAACAGAATAATACCCAACATGCATAGCTACCTGCAAGGGTACAGTTACCAATCACCCCAAAGTTAAGCATACGCATGAAGGGCAATTCACTTGAAAAGTTTTCCTGGAGTAAGCCATGTTTGGATTTCCTGATGAATAAATTTAAGCAGTTCCTCCCCTGTTTGACTCCTTTCACCAAGACAAACCATGTGAAGCACTGCGTGACACCTCCGTGCCCTGCACACATGGTAGACTGGAGGGGCACTGAGACTTGAGCCTACAGTGGAGGATGAGGAGGCCGAGTCGCACAGTGTCACAGGCCCAATGGGCAGGGAGCGCGGAGGCCGAAGCGGCGTGACCTGTCCAAGTTGCTGCTGCTGCAAAGGGACCACATTCACCCAGTGGGCCGTAAATGACATGTACTGTTCCTGACCGTAGTTACAGCTCCAGACGTCGGCGCTGCCATGCACTTTGCTACACACCGACAGGCTCAAGGACTGGCCCACCTTCTGTTCAACAAAAGTGTGCAGACCTGGTACTGCCTTCTTGGCAAAGAAATGACGGCTTGGGACTCTCCACCTCGGCTCGGCACAAGCCATCAGTTCTCTGAAAGGTGCAGAGTCCACCACCTGAAAAGGGAGCGACTGCAGCACCAGCAACTTGGACAGGAGCACATTCAGCTTCTGCGCCGTAGGAGGAGTGGGCGCATACTGCTGTCTCTTGGACATGGCTTCGCTGATGGATTGCTCGCGGGATGCATGACTTGGAGGAGGAGGAGGAGCAGGAGCGACAGAGGATGGGTATGACGCACAGCTGCCTTCGGCTGAGGTGCTGGAGCCTTGGCTGGCAGAAATTGGGAGCGGCGTGCCACTTGGTGAGGAAGCAGACTGGACCACCCCTTGGGAGCCTCGGTTCTCCCAGGTCGCTTTATGGCGACGCATCATATGTTGATGCAGGGCCGTGGTGCCAACATTTGGGCCCTGGCCACGCTTCACCTTCTGCCTACATATCTTGCATGTGGCCATGTTACCCTCCTGCGGATGCTTCAGGAAAAACTGCCACACTGCCGAGTAGCTACTTTTCCCACCAACAGGCCTCACTGATTCGCTGCTATTGTCGCCAACTCCAGGAACCCCTGCCCCACTACCTCCCGATAAGGTAGCCTGCCGCGCAGCAGGTGCTCTACCCCGGCCCCGGCCCCGTTTGGCTCCAGGCTTTACAATTGTGCCCCCATGCTGACTGCCAACCATGCTGCTAACACCTTGCTGCCTGAGCTGCTGACTCCGGGGCAACCTGCGCCCCTCTTCTCCTGATGATGACGATGAAGCCCCTTCATCACCCGGCTCCCAAGTGCGATCGGCTTCATCGTCATCATCATTATCACCGAGTTGTGGCTGTACGTCACTGATGTTCGTGGATTCGTCAACAGTGTCTGGCGCAGGAGCTGGAACGCTCGCAACACCCACGACACTGTCCACATCACTATTTGTCTGCCTAGCTAAAGAAGCCACCTCCATTTCTTGGCTGGGCAGTAGCTGCTGACTGTCCTCTATCTGATCGTCCTCCTCACTAAAGAGTGGAGCTGAACCCAAAGCATAGGATACGTTGCTGGGGGAGGGAACGGCGTAGGACAGAGGCAATGGGAGGACAGGGACTGCTCTCGGGGCATGCCAACTCAGGGTTGTGTCAGAGGAACCTACCGACCCTAGACTGGGGGTCTCAGACGTAACTTGTGATGATGTTGATGAGTGCGTTAACCAATCTACCACGGCAGATGCGTTACTGGTGGAGACACGACCGCTAGCAGATACTGGCAGACCAGGTCTCTCACCGTGACTCCTGCTGCCACTCGCCCCTAGTCTGCTGCGACCTCTGCCTGCTGAATCTTGGCCTCTGCCACTCCTCTTTGAAAATCCTGGCACTTGTCTGCCTGACATTTTTATGTATTTGCTTATTTAGTATAAACAGATAGGGTTCAAGGTGCAGCTTTGGGGTGCCCTGCGGCCTGGTTTATTAAAAGCAGTCAAAAACAAATGGGATGCCCCCACAGCAGACCTGAGATCAGTATATATGCACAGTAAAAGTGTCTAAGCAGGCTCCAACAGGCCAAATTACTTTAAATAAGTGTGCAGCTTAGTGAAGATCAAGAGGGGTATGGTATGTTAAAGAATGGGATACCTCCACAGCAGACTTGAGATCAGTATATATGCACAGTAAAAGAGTCTAAGCAGGCTCCAACAGGCCAAATTACGTTAAATAAGTGTGCAGCTTAGTGAAGATCAAGAGGGGTATGGTATGTTACAGAATGGGATGCCCCCACAGCAGACTTGAGATCAGTATATATGCACAGTAAAAGTGTCTAAGCAGGCTCCAACAGGCCAAATTACTTTAAATAAGTGTACATCTTAGTGAAGAACAAGAGGAGTATGGTATGTTACAGAATGGGATGCCCCCACAGCAGACCTGAGATCAGTAGTATATATGCACAGCAAAAGTGTCTAAGCAGGCTCCAACAGGCCAAATTACTTTAAATAAGTGTGCAGCTGAAGATCACGAGGGGTATGGTATGTTACAGAATGGGATGCCCCCACAGCAGACTTGAGATCAGTATATATGCACAGTAAAAGTGTCTAAGCAGGCTCCAACAGGCCAAATTACTTTAAATAAGTGTGCAGCTTAGTGAAGATCAAGAGGGGTCTGGTATGTTGCAGAATGGGATACCCCCACAGCAGAGCTGAAATCAGTATATATGCACAGTAAAAGTGTCTAAGCAGGCTCCAACAGGCCAAATTACTTTAAATAAGTGTGCAGCTTAGTGAAGATCAAGAGGGGTATGGTATGTTACAGAATAGGATGCCCCCACAGCAGACTTGAGATCAGTATATATGCACAGTAAAAGTGTCTAAGCAGGCTCCAACAGGCCAAATTACTTTAAATAAGTGCGCAGCCTAGTGAAGATCAAGAGGGGTATGGTATGTTATAGAATGGGATGCCCCCACAGCAGACCTGAGATCAGCATATATGCACAGCAACAGTGGATAAGCAGGCTCCAACAGGCCAAATTACTTTAAATAAGTGTGCAGTTTAGTGAAGATCAAGAGCGGTATGGTATGTTACAGAATGGGATGCCCCCACAGCAGACTTGAGATCAGTATATATGCACAGTAAAAGTGTCTAAGCAGGCTCCAACAGGCCAAATTACTTTAAATAAGTGTGCAGCTTAGTGAAGATCAAGAGGGGTATGGTATGTTACAGAATGGGATGCCCCCACAGCAGACTTGAGATCAGTATATATGCACAGTAAAAGTGTCTAAGCAGGCTCCAACAGGCCAAATTACTTTAAATAAGTGTGCAGCTTAGTGAAGATCAAGAGGGGTATGGTATGTTAGAGAATGGGATGCCCCCACAGCAGACCTGAGATCAGTATATATGCACAGCAAAAGTGTCTAAGCAGGCTCCAACAGGCCAAATTACTTTAAATAAGTGTGCAGCTGAAGATCAAGAGGGGTATGGTATGTTACAGAATGGGATGCCCCCACAGCAGACTTGAGATCAGTATATATGAACAGTAAAAGTGTCTAAGCAGGCTCCAACAGGCCAAATTACTTTAAATAAGTGTGCAGCTGAAGATCAAGAGGGGTATGGTATGTTACAGAATGGGATGCCCCCACAGCAGACTTGAGATCAGTATATATGCACAGTAAAAGTGTCTAAGCAGGCTCCAACGGGCCAAATTACTTTAAATAAGTGTGCAGCTTAGTGAAGATCAAGAGGGGTATGGTATGTTACAGAATGGGATACCCCCACAGCAGACCTGAGATCAGTATATATGCACAGTAAAAGTGTCTAAGCAGGCTCCGACAGGCCAAATTACTTTAAATAAGTGTGCAGCTTAGTGAAGATCAAGAGGGGTATGGTATGTTACAGAATGGGATGCTCCCACAGCAGACTTGAGATCAGTATATATGCACAGTAAAAGTGTCTAAGCAGGCTCCAACAGGCCAAATTACTTTAAATAAGTGTGCAGCTTAGTGAAGATCAAGAGGGGTATGGTATGTTACAGAATGGGATGCCCCCACAGCAGACTTGAGATCAGTATATATGCACAGTAAAAGTGTCTAAGCAGGCTCCAACAGGCCAAATTACTTTAAATAAGTGTGCAGCTGAAGATCAAGAGGGGTATGGTATGTTACAGAATGGGATACCCCCACAGCAGACCTGAGATCAGTATATATGCACAGTAAAAGTGTCTAAGCAGGCTGCAACAGGCCAAATTACTTTAAATAAGTGTGCAGCTGAAAATTAAGAGGGGTATGGTATGTTACAGAATGGGATACCCCCACAGCAGACCTGAGATCAGTATATATGCACAGTAAAAGTGTCTAAGCAGGCTCCAACAGGCCAAATTACTTTAAATAAGTGTGCAGCTTAGTGAAGATCAAGAGGGGTATGGAATGTTACAGAATGGGATGCCCCCACAGCATACTTGAGATCACTATATATGCACAGTAAAAGTGTCTAAGCAGGCTCCAACAGGCCAAATTACTTTAAATAAGTGTGCAGCTTAGTGAAGATCAAGAGGGGTATGGTATGTTACAGAATGGGATGCCCCCACAGCAGACTTGGGATCAGTATATATGCACAGTAAAAGTGTCTAAGCAGGCTCCAACAGGCCAAATTACTTTAAATAAGTGTGCAGCTGAAGATCAAGAGGGGTATGGTATGTTACAGAATGGGATGCCCCCACAGCAGACTTGAGATCAGTATAAATGCACAGTAAAAGTGTCTAAGCAGGCTCCAACAGGCCAAATTACTTTAAATAAGTGTGCAGCTTAGTGAAGATCAAGAGGGGTATGGTATGTTACAGAATGGGATGCCCCCACAGCAGACTTGAGATCACTATATATGCACAGTAAAAGTGTCTAAGCAGGCTCCAACAGGCCAAATTACTTTAAATAAGTGTGCAGCTTAGTGAAGATCAAGAGGGGTATGGTATGTTACAGAATGGGATACCCCCACAGCAGACTTGGGATCAGTATATATGCACAGTAAAAGTGTCTAAGCAGGCTCCAACAGGCCAAATTACTTTAAATAAGTGTGCAGCTGAAGATCAAGAGGGGTATGGTATGTTACAGAATGGGATGCCCCCACAGCAGACTTGAGATCAGTATAAATGCACAGTAAAAGTGTCTAAGCAGGCTCCAACAGGCCAAATTACTTTAAATAAGTGTGCAGCTTAGTGAAGATCAAGAGGGGTATGGTATGTTACAGAATGGGATGCCCCCACAGCAGACTTGAGATCACTATATATGCACAGTAAAAGTGTCTAAGCAGGCTCCAACAGGCCAAATTACTTTAAATAAGTGTGCAGCTTAGTGAAGATCAAGAGGGGCATGGTATGTTACAGAATGGGATACCCCCACAGCAGACTTGGGATCAGAATATATGCACAGTAGAAGTGTCTAAGCAGGCTCCAACAGGCCAAATTACTTTAAATAAGTGTGCAGCTGAAGATCAAGAGGGGTATGGTATGTTACAGAATGGGATGCCCCCACAGCAGACTTGAGATCAGTATATGTGCACAGTATAAGTGTCTAAGCAGGCTCCAACAGGCCAAATTACTTTAAATAAGTGTGCAGCTTAGTGAAGATCAAGAGGGGTATGGTATGTTACAGAATGGGATGCCCCCACAGCAGACTTGAGATCACTATATATGCACAGTAAAAGTGTCTAAGCAGGCTCCGACAGGCCAAATTACTTTAAATATGTGTGCAGCTGAAGATCAAGAGGGGTATGGTATGTTACAGAATGGGATACCCCCACAGCAAACTTGAGATCAGTATATATGCACAGTAAAAGTGTCTAAGCAGGCTCCAACAGGCCAAATTACTTTAAATAAGTGTGCAGCTGAAGATAAAGAGGGGTATGGTATGTTACAGAATGGGATGCCCCCACAGCAGACTTGAGATCACTATATATGCACAGTAAAAGTGTCTAAGCAGGCTCCAACAGGCCATATTACTTTAAATAAGTGTGCAGCTTAGTGAAGATCAAGAGGGGTATGGTATGTTACAGAATGGGATGCCCCCACAGCAGACTTGAGATCAGTATATATGCACAGTAAAAGTGTCTAAGCAGGCTCCAACAGGCCAAATTACTTTAAATAAGTGTGCAGCTTAGTGAAGATCAAGAGGGGTATGGTATGTTACAGAATGGGATACCCCACAGCAGACCTGAGATCAGTATATATACACAGTAAAAGTGTCTAAGCAGGCTCCAACAGGCCAAATTACTTTAAATAAGTGTGCAGCTTAGTGAAGATCAAGAGGGGTATGGTATGTTACAGAATGGGATGCCCCCACAGCAGACTTGAGATCAGTATATATGCACAGTAAAAGTGTCTAAGCAGGCTCCAACAGGCCAAATTACTTTAAATAAGTGTGCAGCTTAGTGAAGATCAAGAGGGGCATGGTATGTTACAGAATGGGATACCCCCACAGCAGATCTGAGATCAGTATATATGCACAGTAAAAGTGTCTAAGCAGGCTCCAACAGGCCAAATTACTTTAAATAAGTGTGCAGCTTAGTGAAGATCAAGAGGGGTATGGTATGTTACAGAATGGGATACCCCCACAGCAGACTTGAGATCAGTATATATGCACAGCAAAAGTGTCTAAGCAGGTTGCAACAGGCCAAATTACTTTAAATATGTGTGCAGCTTAGTGAAGATCAAGAGGGGTATGGTATGTTATAGAATGGGATGCCCCCACAGCAGACCTGAGATCAGTATATATGCACAGCAACAGTGGATAAGCAGGCTCCAACAGGCCAAATTACTTTAAATAAGTGTGCAGCTGAAGATCAACAGGGGTATGGTATGTTACAGAATGGGATACCCCCACAGCAAACTTGAGATCAGTATATATGCACAGTAAAAGTGTCTAAGCAGGCTCCAACAGGCCAAATTACTTTAAATAAGTGTGCAGCTTAGTGAAGATCAAGAGGGGTATGGTATGTTACAGAATGGGATGCCCCCACAGCAGACTTGAGATCAGAATATATGCACAGTAAAAGTGTCTAAGCAGGCTCCAACAGGCCAAATTACTTTAAATAAGTGTGCAGATTAGTGAAGATCAAGAGGGGTATGGTATGTTATAGAATGGGATGCCCCGACAGCAGACATGAGATCAGTGTATATGCACAGCAACAGTGGATAAGCAGGCTCCAACAGGCCAAATTACTTTAAATAAGTGTGCAGCTTAGTGAAGATCAAGAGGAGTATGGTATGTTATAGAATTTGATGCCCCCACAGCAGACTTGAGATCAGCATATATGCACAGCAAAAGTGTCTAAGCAGGCTCCAACAGGCCAAATTACTTTAAATAAGTGTGCAGCTTAGAGGAAATACAGAGGCTAATGGGATGTTACAGAATGGGATGCCCCCACAGCAGACTTGAGATCAGTATATATGCAGAGCAAAAGTGTCTAAGCAGGCTGCAACAGGCCAAATTACTTTAAATAAGTGTGCAGCTTAGAGGAAATACAGAGGCTAATGAGATCTTACAAAATGGTAATGTTCCCACAGCAGACTTTAGATCAGTTCAGTATATATGCACAACATCAAAAGTGTATAAGCAGCCTGAAACAGCTAACAAAGCCAGTCAGCCAGCCAGTAACACGCAGGCTGGATGAAAAAAAAAAAAAAAATCTCCCTGTCACTGCCTCCGATTTTTCCTAACTTTCCCTGCTTCTCGCTGACTTCCTGCCTGTCTCCTGCCTGTCCCTGCCTGTCCCTGGCTCTCTAACTGTCTCTTCCGGAATACAGCAGTGTCCTGTCTCTCACGAATGCAATAGAGAAATGAAGAAAAGCAAGAAGTCCGCCCCCTTAAATAGCGCTGTGACATCACCGGGCTTGCCGGCTGATAGGCTGCATGTGACTGCCCCAGTATGCACTGGAGCGGGATAGATGTCTGGACATGTCCTGTCCGCCATCTTAGAATGCCTGTAATGTAAATGAATGGATGTTAAAGAAAAACTTCGATCGAAGCACGGGGAAATTCGGATTCGATCCAAATCGAATTTTTCATGAAATTCGGATCGAATCCTGGTTCGTCCGGATCGATTCGCTCATCCCTACCAGCGATCCTACGGCCACCCACCCACACATCAGAAATCATCCCCACACACCTCAGATCAGCAAAAAAAAATGGAAAGTGAACCCCCCTGGCACCCCAACATTCAACCGATCACAATAAAAAAAACCCTAGAAAAGGGTTACAATGGTGGCAGTCAGCACCCGGTGCACTAATGATCCCAGCGATCCTACGGCCACCCACCCACACATCAGAAATCACCCCCACACACCTCAGATCAGCAAAAAAATAAAGGAAAGAAAATAAGCATCAGCACAAAAAAAAAAGTTGCTGCTGGCACGGGAACTACATGACCCAGCATGCCTACGGCCACCCACCCAGGCAAAGTCACCCCCCCCCCCCACAAAGTGAACCCCTCTGGCACCCCAACATTCAACCGATCACAATAAAAAAAAAACCTAGAAAAGGGTTACAATGGTGGCGGTGGTGGCAGTCGGCACCTGGTGCACTAATGATCCCAGCGATCCTACGGCCACCCACCTGGGCACTCACCCACCCACACATCAGAAATCATCCCCACACACCCCCAGCAACCCCCACACACCTCAGATCAGCAAAAAAAAAAGAAAGAAAGAAAATAAGGATCAGCACAAAAAAAAAAAAAAAAGTTGCTGCTGGCACGGGAACTACATAACCCAGCACACCCCCCAACAATGTGAACCCCCCTGGCACCCCAACCTTTAACCATTCAAACAAAATACAAAGGGTTACAATGGCGGCGGCAGTGCACCTGGTGCACTAATGATATCAGCAATCCTGCGGCCACCCCCCTGGCACCCCAACATTCAACCGATCACAATAAAAAAAACCCTAGAAAAGGGTTACAATGGTGGCAGTCGGCACCTGGTGCACTAATGATCCCAGCGATCCTACGGCCACCCACCCACACATCAGAAATCATCCCCACACACCTCAGATCAGCAAAAAAATAAAGGAAAGAAAATAAGGATCAGCACATAAAAAAAAAAGTTGCTGCTGGCACGGGAACTACATGACCCAGCATGCCTACGGCCACCCACCCCGGCAAAGTCACACCCCCCCACAAAGTGAACCCCCCTGACACCCCAACATTCAACCGATCACAATAAAAAAAACCCTAGAAAAGGGTTACAATGGTGGCGATCCTACGGCCACCCACCTGGGCACTCACCCACCCACACATCAGAAATCATCCCCACACACCCCCAGCAACCCCCACACACCTCAGATCAGCAAAAAAAAGAAAGAAAATAAGGATCAGCACAAAAAAAAAAAAAAAAGTTGCTGCTGGCACGGGAACTACATAACCCAGCACACCCCCCAACAATGTGAACCCCCCTGGCACCCCAACCTTTAACCATTCAAACAAAATACAAAGGGTTACAATGGCGGCGGCGGCAGTGCACCTGGTGCACTAATGATATCAGCAATCCTACGGCCACCCACCTGGCACTCACCCACTCACCCACAAATATCCCCCACACCTCCAGCAACCCCCACGCACCTTAGATCCAACGATCAAGAGGAGGAGCTGGAGATCGCAGGCTGCATTTATAGTGGAGGCGCCGGCTGATGACAGCAGCCGTGCGCCTCTCTTCCTATTGGTCCAGGGGTGATCAGGTGACAGGGGTGAGGCCAGAGTCACCCCCAGATGACCCCCCGAGGACCCTTCTCAAACCAGGAGCAACAATCCATGCTGTAGGCGGCCGCTGATTGGCAGGAGGTGAGTGAATGTCAAGCCCGTAACACCTACGTGCTTGGCACTTAACGCCCAGCCAAGTCAGCACTTAGGTGTTACGGGCTTGGCAACAAAAGGGTTAAACTCCATTTACTGCAATTACAGGCATTGTAAAATGGTGGAGGGACGTGTCTGGACATATCCCCTGGGGCAAGGTATCATGGGAATGTCACATGCAGCCTATCAGCAGCCAGGAACCCCCGGTGACGTCACAGCGGTATATAAGCGGCGGCCATCTTGCTGGTGCGCAATTCAGCGTTGTATTGCGGCGAGAACTGAGCTGGGTAGAGACAGAGAAAGACAGGGAAAGACAGAGAGCCACAGAGAGCCAGGGAAAGATCGAGGCAGGGACAGCAAAAAACACAGAGAGAAGCAGATAAAGTGACAGAGAAAGCTTTTTTTTTTATTTTCATTTGATTTAATAGCCAGATCACAGTTTTAAATTGCTTTTTTTCTGCTGTAAAAATCCCTGGGCACTGTGCATGCCATGTTTACACATGTAACCCTATCTGTTACACACAAGCAGTTCTTAAAGCTGATTTCATCTAACTAGAGCACAGTTTTAATTGTTTTTGTGTCTGCTGTAAAAACCCCTGGCCACTGGGCATCCCATGTTTGCACATTTAACCCTATCTGTTACACACAAGCAGGTCTTAAAGCTGATTTCATCTAACTAGAGCACAGTTTTAATTGTTTTGTGTCTGCTGTAAAAACCCATGGGCACTGGGCATCCCATGTTTTCACATTTAACCCTATCTGTTACACACAAGCAGTTCTTAAAGCTGATTTCATCTAACTAGAGCACAGTTTTAATTGTTTTTGTGTCTGCTGTAAAAACCCTTGGCCACTGGGCATCCCATGTTTGCACATTTAACCCTACCTGAAAGCTGATTTCATCTAACTAGAGCACAGTTTTAATTGTTTTTGTGTCTGCTGTAAAGACCCCTGGCCACTGGGCATCCCATGTTTGCACATTTAACCCTATCTGTGACACACAAGCAGGTCTTAAAGCTGATTTCATCTATCTAGAGCACAGTTTTATTTGTTTTTGTGTCTGCTGTAAAAACCCCTGGCCACTGGGCATCCCATGTTTGCACATTTAACCCTATCTGTGAAACACAAGCAGGTCTTAAAGCTGATTTCATCTAACTAGAGTACAGTTTTAATTGTTTTTGTGTCTGCAGTAAAAATCCCTGGCCACTGGGCATCCCATGTTTCCACATTTAACCCTATCTGTTACACACAAGCAGTTCTTAAAGCTGATTTCATCTAGCTAGAGCACAGTTGTAATTGTTTTGTGTCTGCTTTAAAAACCCCTGTCCACTGGGCATCCCATGTTTGCACCTTTAACCCTATCTGTTACACACAAGCAGGTCTTAAAGCTGATTTCATCTAACTAGAGCACAGTTTTAATTGTTTTTGTGTCTGCTGTAAAAACCCATGGGTACTGAGCATCCCATGTTTTCACATTTAACCCTATCTGTTACACACAAGCAGTTCTTAAAGCTGATTTCATCTAACTAGAGCACAGTTTTAATTGTTTTTGTGTCTGCTGTAAAAACCCCTGGCCACTGGGCATCCCATGTTTGCACATTTAACCCTACCTGAAAGCTGATTTCATCTAACTAGAGCACAGTTTTAATTGTTTTTGTGTCTGCTATAAAGAACCCTGGCCACTGGGCATCCCATTTTTGCACATTTAACCCTATCTGTGACACACAAGCAGGTCTTAAAGCTGATTTCATCTAACTAGAGAACAGTTTTAATTGTTTTTGTGTCTGCTGTAAAAACCCCTGGCCACGGGGCATCCCATGTTTGCACATTTAACCCTATCTGTTACCCACATGCAGGTCTTAAAGCTGATTTCATCTACCTAGAGCACAATTTTAATTGTTTTTGTGTCTGCTGTAAAACCCCCTGGCCACTGGGCATCCCATTTTTGCACATTTAATCCTATCTGTTACACACAAGCAGGTCTTAAAGCTGATTTCATCTAACTAGAGCACAGTTTTAATTGTTTTTGTGTCTGCTGTAAAAACCCCTGGCCACTGGGCATCCCATGATTGCACATTTAACCCTATCTGTGACACACAAGCAGGTCTTAAAGCTGATTTCATCTAACTAGAGCACAGTTTTAATTGTTTTTGTGTCCGCTGCAAAAACTCCTGGCCACTGGGCATCCCATGTTTTCACATTTAACCCTATCTGTTGCAAACAAGCAGTTCTTAAAGCTGATTTCATCTAACTAGAGCACAGTTTTAATTGTTTTTGTGTCTGCTGTAAAACCCCCTGGCCACTGGGCATCCCATTTTTGCACATTTAATCCTATCTGTTACACACAAGCAAGTCTAAAAGCTGATTTCATCTAACTAGAGCACAGTTTTTATTGTTTTTGTGTCTGCTGTAAAAACCCCTGGCCACTAGGCATCCCATGTTTGCACATTTAACCCTATCTGTGACACACAAGCAGGTCTTAAAGCTGATTTCATCTAACAAGAGCACAGTTTTAATTGTTTTTGTGTCTGCTGTAAAAACCCATGGGTACTGAGCATCCCATGTTTTCACATTTAACCCTATCTGTTACACACAAGCAGGTCTTAAAGCTGATTTCATCTAACTAGAGCACAGTTTTAATTGTTTTTGTGTCTGCTGTAAAAACCCCTGGCCACTGGGCATCCCATGTTTGCACATTTAACCATATCTGTGACACACAAGCAGGTCTTAAAGCTGATTTCATCTAACTAAAGCACTGTTTTAATTGTTTTTGTGTCTGCTGTAAAAAACCCCTGGCCACTGGGCATCCCATGTTTGCACATTTAACCCTATCTGTTACCCACACGCAGGTCTTAAAGCTGATTTCATCTACCTAGAGCACAACTTTAATTGTTTTTGTGTCTGCTGTAAAACCCCCTGGCCACTGGGCATCCCATTTTGCACATTTAATCCTATCTGTTACACACAAGCAGGTCTTAAAGCTGATTTCATCTAACTAGAGCACAGATTTAATAGTTTTTGTGTCTGCTGTAAAAACCCCTGGCCACTGGGCATGCCATGTTTGTACATTTAACCCTATCTGTGACACACAAGCAGGTCTTAAAGCTGTTTTCATCTAACTAGAGCACAGTTTTAATTGTTTTTGTGTCCGCTGCAAAAACCCCTGGCCACTGGGCATCCCATTTTTGCACATTTAATCCTATCTGTTAGACACAAGCAAGTCTTAAAGCTGATTTCATCTAACTAGAGCACAGTCTTTATTGTTTTTGTGTCTGCTGTAAAAACCCCTGGCCACTAGGCATCCCATGTTTGCACATTTAACCCTATCTGTGACAAACAGGCAGGTCTTAAAGCTGATTTCATCTAATTAGAGCACAGTTTTAATTGTTTTTGTGTCTGCTGTAAAAACCCCTGGCCACTGGGCATCCCATGTTTGCACATTTAACCCTATCTGTTACAAACAAGCAGGTCTTAAATCCGATTTAATCTAACTAGAGCACCGTTTTAATTGTTTTTGTGACTGCTGTAAAAACCCCTGGCCACTGGGCATCCCATGTTTGCACATTTAACCCTATCTGTTACACACAAGCAGCTCCTAAAGCTGATTTCATCTAACTAGAGCACAGTTTTAATTGTTTTTGTGTCTGCTGTAAAAACCCATGGGCACTGGGCATCCCATGTTTTCACATTTACCCTATCTGTTACACACAAGCAGTTCTTAAAGCTGATTTCATCTAACTAGAGCACAGTTTTAATTGTTTTTGTGTCTGCTGTAAAAACCCCTGGCCACTGGGCATCCCATGCTTGCACATTTAACCCTATCTGTTACACACAAGCAGTTCTTAAAGCTGATTTCATCTAACTAGAGCACAGTTTTAATTATTTTTGTGTCCGCTGCAAAAACCCCTGGCCACTGGGCATCCCATGTTTTCACATTTAACCCTATCTGTTACACACAAGCAGGTCTTAAAGCTGATATCATCTAACTAGAGCACAGTTTTAATTGTTTTTGTGTCTACTGTAAAAACCCCTGGCCACTAGGCATCCCATGTTTGCACATTTAACCCTATCTGTGACACACAAGCAGGTCTTAAAGCTGATTTCATCTATCTAGAGCACAGTTTTAATTGTTTTTGTTTCTGCTGTAAAAACTCCTGGCCACTGGGCATCCCATGCTTGCACATTTAACCCTATCTGTTACACACAAGCAGTTCTTAAAGCTGATTTCATCTAACTAAAGCACAGTTTTAATTGTTTTTGTGTCTGCTGTAAAAACCCCTGGCCACTGGGCATCCCATGTTTGCACATTTAACCCTATCTATTGCACACAAGCAGTTCTTAAAGCTGATTCCATCTAACTAAAGCACAGTTTTAAAAGTGTTTTTGTGTCTGCTTTAAAAACCCCTGGGCACTTTGCTTCCCATGTTTGCACATTTAACCCTATCTGTTACACAGAAGCAGGTCTTTCAGAAACCGCTGAGCACTGGGCATCCAATCCAATTCCAATTTTCATAGTATCTGTTACACACAAGCAGGTCTTTCAGCTGATTTAATCTAACTAGAGCACAGTTTTAATTGTTTTTGTGTCTGCTTTAAAAAAACCCTGAGCACTGGGCATCCCATATTGCCAATTTTCATAGTATCTGTTACACAGAAGCAGGTCTTTCAGCTGATTTTATCTAACTAGAGCACAGTTTTAAAAGTGTATTTGTGTCTGCTTTAAAAAAAAACCCTGAGCACTGGGCATCCCATATTGCCAATTTTCGTAGTATCTGTTACACAGAAGCAGGTCTTTCAGCTGATTTCATCTAACTAGAGCACAGTTTTAATTGTTTTTGTGTCTGCTTAAAAAACCCCTGGGCACTGTGCATCCCCTGTTTGCCCATTTAACCCTATCTGTTACACAGAAGCAGGTCTTTCAGCTGATTTCATATCATTAAACCACAGTTTTAAGTGTTTTTGTGTCTGCTTTTAAAACCCCTGGGCACTTTGCTTCCCATGTTTGCACATTTAACCCTATCTGTTACACAGAAGCAGGTCTTTCAGCTGATTTCATCTAACTAGAGCACAGTTTTAAAAGTGTTTTTGTGTCTGCTTTAGAAACCCCTGAGCACTGGGCATCCCATATTGCCAATTTCCATATTATCTGTTACACAGAAGCTGGTATTTCAGCTGATTTCATCTAACTACAGCACAGTTTTAAAAGTGTTTTTGTGTCTGCTTTAAAAACCCATGAGCACTGGGCATCCCATATTGCCAATTTTCATAGTATCTGTTACACAGAAGCAGGTCTTTCAGCTGATTTCATCTAGCTAGAGCACCGTTTTAAAAGTGTTTTTGTGTCTGCTTTAACCCTTTAAATGCCAAGCATGTAGTTTCTACGTGGTTGCTTCTCCTACCGTTAAGTGCCAAGCACGTAGAAACTACGTGCCTGGCATTTCCCCCTAACAGTTAAAAAACAGAAAAAAAAACACTTACCTGTGGTATCCCTGTGAAGCTGGGGGTCCCCTCTTTCTGGGGGGGCATCCGATCCCCCCCGTCGTCCTCCGTCTTCAGGGGGGGGCCCGAAACCGGCTGCCCCCGTTTTCCCCACTGTCAGTATCTGTTAAAAAAAAAAAAAGACAGTCACTCACCTCCTCGCCCAATCCCTCCACGCCATCTTCTCTTCACCGGGAAGGGGGAGGTCCGATCCGGAGAGCGGCGTGGGACAGCAACGTGGGACCCAGGATCGGAGGTGAGTACAGTAAAAAAAATAATAAATAAATGTCTTTTTTTAACATCTGTGTCGGTGTCATTATTTTTTACTTTTAACCCCTTGTGAACCCTATGTCATTTTTTTTTAATTAACCCTTTGTGTTCTGTCATCCAGCAGCTATAAAAGGCTTCTAGCAGGTGAGCAGAAGCCAGTGATCGCCGAGGGACACAGTGCTCCAGGATGGATGGGAGGTAAGTATTAAAAAAAAAATTAAAAAATAATAAAATATTTTTTTCTCTTTGTGTGTGTGTGTTTTTTTTTATACTTTTAACCCCTTGTGAACTGGTAAGGGGTCCATGGCCCCTATACCAGTTCACAAGGCTGGGGGGGTGGCAAGTCACCTGCGACTAGCGGGTGACTTGCCATTAACCCCCGGCACCCCCATTACCTGCCTCCCCAAAGGTCGGGGGGGCAGAAGAGCCCGGGCCCACGGGCTATGCGGGCTTGTAGCCTGTTGCCCGTGTTTCTACAAGCCCTGCATAGCTGGTCCCGGGCTGGTTACTTCGGGTAAAGGGGACCCCATGTCAATTTTTGGGGGGATTTTTAAGGTTTTTTAACCCTTAAAAATCCCCAAAAAATGGGGTCCCCCCCGGGACGGGGGACCCTATGTCATTTTTTTTCTCAATTTAACCCTTTGTAGTGTGGATGGTAGTTGTATTTTATTTGTAAATGTTATAAAGTACTTGTTTCAGTTAGGGGGGTCTCCTGGGCAGGAACGGGGGGCTACCAATAAATATGTGGTACCGTTCTAATCGGAAGAAATGGGGCTTTCACGTGCAATATGGTTTTCCTTAGTAAAATACATTTTTTATTTAAAATAAAGGAGTCAATTTTCTAAAAAATTATTTATTTATTTATTTTTTTACTTAATAATATTGTAAAAAACAAAATAAAATTTACAAACAAGACATTTCATGTTAAAGCCTAAACTCTGCTGCAAAAAAAATATATATAATTTTCCTAAAAATTCCAGCAAAAATGGCGCAAAATGGGGAAAAATGACCTGTCAACAGAGGGTGACAAAATCTCAAGTAGGCTGGCAATTAAAAGGGTTAAAAGTAGCTATGCATGTTGGGTATTGTTCTTTTCAGAGGACCTAACGCTTTCAGACTTAGCTTGTTTTTTCTGGTTTGCATATTTATATTTTAGGAAAAGGTGTTTTTTATTCAGCTTTTTTATACATTTTTTAGGGAAACCCTGCGCAACCAAAGAATTCTTTGAGGGATTAATTCCAGAAAGATGAGCCCACTACAACAAGTTGGGTACGCTTAGAAAGCTTAACATGTGTACTTTCAGGGAATATATGGTTTATGGGGGTATTCCAAATGTAAAGGGTTGTTTTGGTTGAAAAATCGCAAGGTGCGCACTTTGTCTGCAGAGCTGAAATTTTCAAGTAAAATTACCATTACGCACATGGTTTACTTTGGGGTGTTTGGCAACTCTTCCCTTGACCGTAGCTATGCATGTTGGGTATCGTTCTGTTTGGGACATGTTGCTTTTTCAGATTAAACTTGTTTTTTCTTGTTTGTATATAGTTTTTTTAGAAAAATTTGGTTTTGATTCTGCTTTTTTATCCTTTTTTTAGGGAAACTCTTTGCAACCAAAGAATACATTGAGGGATTACTTCCAGAAAACTATGGCCACATCAACAAGCCTGGTACACCTAGAAAGCTTGAGGTGTGTACTTCCAGAGAATATATAGTTTGTTGGGGGTATTTCAAATGTAAAGGGTTGTTTTTCTGGAAAAACTGCAAGGTGCACATATTGCATAGCATAGTTGTATTTTATCTGAAAATCCCCTATAGCGCTATTTCAGTTTGGAGGAGTCTCCTGGGCAGGAAAGGGTGTCTACCTTTACATATGTGGTACTGCTGTGACCGGGAGAAATTGGGGTTTCACACGCAATAAGATTTTATTGACAAACTTACATTTTTTATTACAAAAAAAACCTTTTTTTTTTTGCACATATTTCACCCAAAAATATTGAGAATATACCTAAAAAATTACAAACAAGACATTTTATGTTAAAGCCCAGACTCTGCTGAAAAAAAAACAATATATAATTTTCCTGGGAAATCCCTGGAAATCCCTTCAAAAATCACATTTGAACATGGGGAGCACAAAATAGTGCAAAATAGTCTGGCAACAAAGGGTGACAAAAACTCCAGGTAGGCTGGCACTTAAAGGGTTAAAAACCCCTGAGCACTGGGCATCCCATATTGCCAATTTTCATAGTATCTGTTACAGAGAAGCAGTTCCTCAGTTTATTTACCTTCTGCTTTTTAAAGTAAATACATTTTTTAAAGTGCCTGTTGCGCATTTCAAATACATAAAAATGTCAGGCAGACAAGTGCCAGGATGTTCACAGAGGAGTGGCAGAGGCCTAGATTCAGCAGGCAGAGGTCGCAGCAGACTAGGGGCGAGTGGCAGCAGGAGTCGCAGTGAGAGACCTGATCTGCCAGTATCTGCTAGCGGTCATGTCTCCACCAGTAACGTATCTGCCATCGTAGATTGGTTAACGCGGTCATCCACATCATCACAAGTTACATCTGACACCCCCAGTCAACAGTCGGTAGGTTCCTCTGACACAACCCTGAGTTGGCAAGGCCCGGGAGCAGTCCCTGTCCTCCCATTGCCTCTGTCCTACGCCATTCCCTCCCCCAGCGACGTATCCTATGCTTTGGGTTCAGCTCTACTCTTTAGTGAGGACGATCAGATAGAGGACAGTCAGCAACTACTGCCCAGCCAAGAAATGGAGGTGGCTTCTTTCGCTAGGCAGACAAATAGTGATGTGGAGAGTGGCGTGGGAGGTGGTGTGGCGAGCATTCCAGCTCCTGCACCAGACACTGTTGAGGAAACCGAGAACATCAGTGACGTGCAGACACAACTCGATGATGATGATGATGATGATGATGATGATGATGATGAAGCCGATCGCACTTGGGAGCCGGGTGCAGAAGGGGCTTCATCATCATTATCAGGAGAAGAGGGGCGCAGGTTGCCCCGGAGTCAGCAGCTGAGGCAGCAAGGTGTTAGCAGCATGGTTGGCAGTCAGCATGGGGGCAGAATTGTAGTTCTGGAGTCTGGAGCCAAACGGGGATGGGGTAGATCACCTGCTGTTTGGCAGGCTACCTTCTCGGAAGGTAGTGGAGCAGGGGTTCCTGGAGTTGGCTGCAGTAGCAGTGAATCAGTGTGGGCTGTTGGTGGGAAAATTAGCTACTCGGCAGTGTGGCAGTTTTTCATCAAGCATCCGCAGGAGGGTAACATGGCCACATGCAAGATGTGAAGGCAGAAGGTGAAGCGTGGCCAGGGCCCAAATGTTGGCACCACGGCCCTGTGTCAACATATGCTGCGTCACCATAAAGCGGCCTGCTCCTGCTCCTCCTCCAAGTCATGCATCCCGCGAGCAATCCATCAGCGAAGCCATGTCCAAGAGACAGCAGTATGCGCCCACTCATCCTACGGTGCAGAAGCTGAATGTGCTCCTGTCCAAGTTGCTGGTGCTGCAGTCACTCCCTTTTCACGTGGTGGACTCTGCACCTTTCAGAGAACTGATGGCTTGTGCCAAGCCGAGGTGAAGAGTCCCAAGCCGTCATTTCTTTGCCAAGAAGGCAGTACCAGCGCTGCACAATTTTGTTGAACAGAAGGTGGGCCAGTCCTTGAGCCTGCCGGTGTGTACCAAAGTGCATGGCAGTGCCGACGTCTGGAGCTGTAACTATGGTCAGGGACAGTACATGTCGTTTACGGCCCACTGGGTGAATGTGGTCCCTTTGCAGCAGCAGCAGCAGCAGCAGCAACTTGGACAGGTCACGCCGCTTCGGCCTCCGCGCTCCCTGCCCGTTGGGCCTGTGACACCGTGCGACTCGGCCTCCTCATTCTCCGCCATCTCCTCACCCTAGGTCAAGTCTCAGTGCCCCTCCAATCTACCATGTGTGCAGGGCACGGAGGTGTCACGCTGTGCTTCACATGGTTTGTCTTGGCGAACGGAGTCACACAGGGGAGGAGGAAGCCACTTTATTTGTCACCAGGATTACGGGATGAACAACGTGATTCCACTGCTTCATGTACTACAACACATATTGGAAACCATGGCTGGTCAGGGCACTGGAGACATGGCGTTTACATCTTACGTCCACATGAACCCCGTTGGAGCTGAACTGGAGGAGGAGGAGGAGGAGGGGCACAGTGAAGCACAGTTTAGGCTTGGCGAAATGGCTGGTTTATCTAGTCAGCTGACAGCAGAGGAGGAGCAGGAGCAGCCAGAGGAGCTAGAGGGTTGTGAGGAAGGCGAGACAGAGGACCCAGACACACCGTGGCAGTATGCAGTGGAGATGAAGACAGGTAGTCCCACCGAGTCACTTGCACAAATGGCACAAAGCATGCTCATGTGCTTGCATAGTGACCACAGAATTGTTTCCATTTTTCTGCGGGATGACTACTCGCTCTCCACCTTACTGGACCCTCGCTTCCGGCACAAAATGGGGGCATTTTTTAAACCCGCCGAGAGGGAGGACAAACTGACCTACTACAAAGACATTCTACGTAGGCAGTTGGCCGATGCCTATCTGCGCCATGGTCCATACTCTCGCAGGTCTGACTCGGGGGGACCTCTGCGCTCACCTTCCACTGCCATGGCTGCTGGGGGAGCGGCAGGAGCAGCAGCAGCAGCTCCATCAGTAGCAGCCTCAGTCTTCAGTTGTTAATGAGTAGCTTTCTTCACCCGCATAGTGAGGCTACTCATGAGCAGCTGAAAGACCTGGAGCAGGACCTGAACCAGCAGGTCGTGTCATACCTTGACATGACCATGCCAACACACCTTGAGGATCCGCTGGATTCTGGGCAGCCAAACTTGACTTGTGGACGCAAATAGCAGAGGTTGCCCTGGAAAAGCTGACCTGCCCGGCCAGTAGCATGCCATCTGAGCGGGTGTTTAGTGCGACGGGGGCCATAGTAACGCCGAGGAGAACTCGTCTGTCAACTAAAAATGTGGAGAGTCTCACCTTTGTAAAAATTAATAAGGGATGGATCAGCCAGGATTTCCACCCACCAATGGCTGATGCATGCGAGTAGATTCAGCATGGTGTCACGTTTTACACTTTCCAAATGGTGCAAAACATATTTATGTCTTTAGCCCAATTTTTGGGCTCCTGCTGATGCCAACTTCAGGGTATGCCTTTCAGACAATTTTTGGGTTCCTGCTGATGCCAACTTCAGGGTGTGCCTTTCAGCCAATTTTTGGGCTCCTGCTGATGCCAACTTCAGGGTATGCCTTTCAGACAATTTTTGGGTTCCTGCTGATGCCAACTTCAGGGTGTGCCATTCAGACAATTTTTGGGTTCCTGCTGATGCCAACTTCAGGGTATGCCTTTCAGACAATTTTTGGGTTCCTGCTGATGCCAACTTCAGGGTATGCCTTTCAGACAATTTTTGTGTTCCTGCTGCTGCCAACTCCAGGGTGTCAATGTTTGGGCTGCTGCTGCCAACTCCAGTGTCTCTTTCAAGCAATGTTTGGGCTCCTGCTGCTGCTGCCAACTCCAAGGTGTGTCTTTAGGACAATTTTTGGGCTGCTGCTGCCATCTCCAGTGTCTCTTTCAAGCAATGTTTGGGATCCTGCTGCTGCCAACTCCAGGGTGTGTCTTTAGGCCAATTTTTGGGCTCCTGCTGCCAACTCCAGTGTCTATTTCAAGCAATGTTTGGGCTCCTGCTGCTGCCGCTGCTAACTCCAGTGTGTCTTTAGGCCAATTTTTGGGCTGCTGCTGCCATCTCCAGTGTCTCTTTCAAGTAATGTTTGGGCTCCTGCTGCTGCTGCCAACTCCAGGGTGTGTCTTTAGGCCAATTTTTGGGCTGCTGCTGCCATCTCCAGTGTCTCTTTCAAGCAATGTTTGGGATCCTGCTGCTGCCAACTCCAGGGTGTGTCTTTAGGCCAATTTTTGGGCTCCTGCTGCCAACTCCAGTGTCTCTTTCAAGCAATGTTTCGGCTCCTGCTGCTGCCAACTCCAGGGTGTGTCTTTCAGGCAATATATGAGCTCCCTATGCTGCTGCCAACTCCTGGGTGCGTTTTTCAGGCAATATATGTGCTCCCTATGCTGCTGACAAGTCCAGAGTGTGTTTTTCAGGAAATATATGGGCACCTAATGTTGCTGCTGCTGCCAACTCCTGGGTGTGTCTTTCAGGCAATATATGGGCTCCTAATGCTGCTGCCAACTCCAATGTGTTTTTCAGGCAATATATGGGCTTCTAATGCTGCTGCTGCTGCTGTTGCTGCCAACTCCTGGGTGTGTCTTTCAGGCAATATATGGGCTCCTAATGCTGCTGCCAAGTCCAATGTGTATTTCAGGCAATATATGAGCTCCCTATGCTGCTGCCAAGTCCAGAGTGTGTCTTTCAGGCAATATATGAGCTCCCTATGCTGCTGCCAACTCTTGGGCGTGTTTTTCAGGCAATACATGTGCTCCCTATGCTGCTGCCAACTCCAATGTGTTTTTCAGGCAAATATATGGGCTCCTAATGCTGCTGCTGCTGCTGCCAACTCCTGGGTGTGTCTTTCAGGCAATATATAGGCTCCCAATGCTGCTGCCAATTCCAATGTGTTTTTTAGGCAATATATGTACTCCCTATGCTGCTGCCAACTCCCGGGTGTGTCTTTCAGGCAATATATGAGCTCCCTATGCTGCTGCCAACTCCTGGGTGTGTCTTTCAGGCAATATATGGGCACCTAATGCTGCTGCCAACTCCAATGTGTTTTTCAGGCAATATATGGGCTCCTAATGCTGCTGCCAACTCCTGGGTGTGTTTTTCGGGCAATATATGGGCCCCCTATGCTGCTGCCAAGTCCAGAGTGTGTCTTTCAAGCAATATATGGGCTCCCTATGCTGCTGCCAACTCCTGGGTGTGTTTTTCAGGCAATATAATGGCTCCTAATGCTGTTGCTGCTGCTGCTGCAAAGTCCAGAGTGTGTCTTTCAGGCAATATATGAGCTCCCTATGCTGCTGCCAACTCCTGGGTGTGTTTTTCAGGCAATATATGTGCTCCCTATGCTGCTGCCAAATCCAGAGTGTGTCTTTCTGGCAGTATTTGGGCTCCCTATGCTGCTGCCAAATTCAGGATGTGTTTTGTAGGCAATATATGGGCTCCCTATGCTGCTGCCAACTCCACTGTGCATCTTTCAGTCAATATATGGGCTCATGATGCTGATGCCACCTCAAGGCTCTGTAATTGTGCCGCTCCGCGTAAGCGAATCTAATAGCGATGCCTCTGATCTGCACGTCATACTTCTTTACAATAGTATTTCACTAACCCAGCATGCATCCTATGCATGTTACAGCCAAGCAAAACGTTCTGCAACCCTATGGAGGCTCTCGGACGCCAAGAAATAGCCATTTTTAATAGTGATTCCTCACGAATAAATTCGGACCGAAACGTTTTTTCCCGGAAAACTCGGCGAATCAGCCGAATCTAATTTTTCAAAAGTTCGCTCATCTCTAATGGTAAGTATTAATATCCATTTATTAAACTGGAAGCTAAATGCAGCATGGTGGGACGAGTTTGGTGAGGAACATCATTGCACATCTAATGTTCCTCTTTAATGACGCCTTCCTATACTGCTGACCTTGTTCTAGCTTGTAGTACATTCAAACTGACTGGATGGATTCAGCATTTGGCTGCTCCTGTTTTGGAGTCTTGTGTTGGAAACATTGTATGAATTTTAAAAACAACTACTTTTAATCAAACCGCTTCCTTTTATGGTTCTAAGGGAAGTAGACACATTTTTGTCCAGATGGAATGTGACAGTAGACAGGGATCCTGACAAAATTATATGTTTACATTTATTGAATTTTGCATTAATTAGCTAGATTCGTGACAGTATACAGTAGACGTAGCGTTCCAAGAATATGCTGTAGAAAGACCTCATGAGAAGTTATAAATACATTTCTGATTGCAAAGGAGAGGTTTTGTCAGGCACTGTAGCTCAAAACATTCTTGGTAGAAATTACCTTTCCTTTGCTAAATATGTAGGTCAGCCAACCCATTTTGACTATTCTAGTTCTGAAGATACTTAAATCAGAATATCAATCCATGGGGTCCATGGGGTGAAACTCTTGTGGTGTGGTCTTTAAAATGCTAAAAAAGCAGACAAATGCCTCCAAATTGCACATGAAGACCCATTAAAGTGGATCTCCAGTCAATAAAATACATTTTAGTAAGTTGCTGCCCACCATGTTCAGTGGTGTAAGCTGTTTGAAAGGGCTTAACTCCATGCAGACGTTGTGGAATAACGTGAAGCTCCTGCTCTACATAGGGGCCACCATCTTACTGCCAGTACTTTTTACACATGATTAGTGATGAGCAGGTTGATCGAATTCGGCCGAACGTGCCACCAAACTTCGGGTTCAGGACACAAATCCATATCCAATCCCCATTAAAGTAAATGGGGACTCAAACTTTGGCGTCCAAAAATGGCTGTAAAATGGGACCAGCAATAAATAGCCTGGGGAGTCAGCTGTGCACTGGCTGTGTCTAGAGCTCACTTGTGGAGTGAGACTCTGTGTGCCTGGCTGGAAGCTCTTATACAGGCTATTTCATGTGGACCCGAGGTGGATTCGGCTGCAAGTGTGCAAGCTCGGACAAAGACTAAGAAAGGCCGTTGCCTGTCTGATGCAATACTATGGCATTTCTCAATAAATAAATACATCAACAAATAAATATATACACAAATATAAATATATACATCAATCTATCTATCAATAAATATATACACAAATAAATCTATACATATATTATTATATCAATAAATTAATATATACAAAAATATATACAGCCATGGCCGTAAATGTTTTAAAGTGACTTCAGGAGCTTTTGCAAGTTCTGGTTGTATTTCAAGTGAGGTTTTATAAGAGAGGGGACTTTTCATTAAGGGACTTTATATTGGGGGTCTTTAAATGTTTATTGCCTAAGTGCTATGGCGCTAAAATAAGTTAAAGCCAAACTGTTGCAAGTGTAAGCATTAACATTGAGTTTTTACTGCTGTTATTGTAACTGGGATAATGGCTAGCAATATTGGACATCTACATGCACAGTGCACAATTTGCATGTGTATGTATACACTTCAGGAGCAGCAGTTCCAGGGTGAATACCGTTATGATAAATGTGAGCATGTTGCAACCTTGGAAGCTGGGGTTAGAGATCTAGAAGTGCTCTCGTATGAGTGTGCGAGCGATTCTATGCATGTATTGCTAACCTTCTGTAAAGTCTTCGTCCGTTCGTATGCCAGAGTACGAGTATGAGGATGTCAATTTCCAGCGTGACTTTTCCGTTTCATTTTATCATGTTACAACGTAGGCTTTCGTTTTTGTTCTTTTCCCATCGTCTCCTTCCACGAATCCTTTACGTTTCCCGTTAAATTCTGTTTCCCTTTTTCACTAAATAAATGTCCAGACGTAAATCCTTACGATCTTGCGCCTGCGCACTACAAACTTAACTCATTAAAGTGCTTGCCTACATATTTGGCTCACTCACTTCTAATACAATGCTTAGCTAAACCACTTTGCGCTTTCCTACATCTTCCATGTTTCACCCCTAAAACTTACCCAAACCACTTCGCGGTTAGGTTCTTCTTCCATTTTAGGCCCCTAAAACGTACCCAAACCCCTTCCCGGTTAGGTTCTTCTTCCATTTTAGGCCCCTAAAACTTACCTAAACCACTTCACGGTTAGGTTCTTCTTCCATTTTAGGCCCCTAAAACTTACCCAAACCACTTTGCTGTTAGGTTCTTCTTCCATTTTAGGCCCCTAAAACTTACCCAAACCACTTTGCGGTTATGTTCTTCTTCCATTTTAGGCCCCTAAAACTTACCCAAACCACTTCGCGGTTAGGTTCTTCTTCCATTTTAGGCCCCTAAAACTTACCCAAACCACTTCGCGGTTATGTTCTTCTTCCATTTTAGGCCCCTAAAACTTACCCAAAACACTTCACGTTCATCTGAATCTTCATCTCTAAATATTTATTTGACCCTTCGTTTTGTGTTAATGTATTTGTGTTTAAAAATGACACAGACTTTGTTTTTTTTTTTTTTAACTTAAAGGCCATTTTTGTTGGCCATAATATATATTTTTTAAAAACATTGGGTAAACAAGTTTAAAACTAACCACATTAAAAATATTAAAAATTTAAAAATTCAAAACCTATTTACAAAAATAAAATCAGTGACAGGTCCCAGAACACTTTTCTTCTTCTGTTGTCCCAAACGAGTCAACCAGCTGCTGCATATCGGCCACCAACTCAAGGACCCTTCAATTCATTTCTTCTACTCTTGCCCGTGTGGTCCCTGTATAAAAAACATTACTTGGAACAAATACATGTTTCTCACCTGTGGATGGAATGTTTGTTAGTTGCCAACCTAAATAATCATGACATTTGTCAGTCTGCTAAGTCATTACTGTAAGGAAGTGGCCATAGGTCATTGTGGTAAGTAATTAGTCTAAGGAAGTGGGCACAGGTAATTCTGGTAAGCAATTACTCTAAGCAAGTGGGCACAGGTAATTCTGCTAATGCCATTGACTCTGGCTTTCTGAATCTGGGGGATCATGTCACTTAACACATACTGCAAAGAATGACATTACAACTTACTTGGTTGGTGGCCGACGGATGCCTCGTTGGGGACAACCCTACGTCCTGGGCCCTGCCACTGTTGTGAAGTAGAGGCTGTCGAGACATGGCAAATAGGGTCACTTATAATGTCTTAGTCAACAGTAATCAAATGTCATTTTCAATGTGTGTGTCACATCACTCACCTTCTTCCTGGGCCTCCTGGGCGAGATCTGCTGCATCCTCCACATCTTCACCCGCTCCAGAAGCATCTACAAAAACAGATTAAGGGAATCAGCTTGGGTGGAAATTGCATGTATATGTGTGTGCGGTTACATGAAGAGTCACATACCAGAGGCTCCCGCATGCGTCGCTGGGTACAACTCCCTGCCCACGCCGTGCCGCCCCTCCTCTGTGGAAAGGTCCAGGGGCTGGTCGGAGGACCCAACAGAGGAGGGGTAGGACCGTCGCACTGGAGATCCACCACCTTCACTTCCAGCTGCAGATTCATGCAGCACTGGTCGGCCTGTGCGCCTTCGGGTGCGGCGAATGCAGCAATCCATTTCCAACACTACCAAAGAAAAGGCATTATAACTAAAGGCCTACCTTCTGTCTTAGTTACGCCCCTGCGGTTTCCGGGTTCCGCACGGCCGGACGAATGGGCGTACGCATGCGTACGCAAACGCGTAAATGTCAGACCCCGGCATTAGTATTTAAAGGGTCCTGGAGCCACAGCTAATTCTATTTCAGAGTCTCTTCATGATGTCAGCCAAAAAATCCGCAGCAAAGGCCAAAGCAGCCAAGGAAGCCAGCAGGAAAAAGTGTGAGGAGGCTTCAGCAGGCCCCACCACTTGCTCCAAAATGCCTAAGGCGAAGCGGCCGGGAACCCGCAGTGGGCAGGCGAAGGCAACCGCAAAGGCACCCACAAGCCCAAAAACCAAGGAGCCAGTGCAAAAGAAGAAGGGCCAGGCCAGCAAACACACAGGTATGGCCCATAAAAAGCACACCAAGAGGGTGAGAAGCCCCAGCCCCCAAAGGTCACATCACCCTATCTCGCCCTATCTCGCTACTCCCTTTCTCCTCCAAACTTCTTGAACAACATGTCCACTCAGAACTGTCACAATACTTATCCACTAACAACTTATTTGACCCCTTACAATCAGGATTCCGCCGTAACCACTCCACTGAAACTGCCCTCACCAAAGTCACCAATGATCTACTCACTGCCAAAAGCATTGGTCACTACTCCATCCTCATCCTTCTTGACCTCGCCTCAGCCTTTGATACTGTCGACCACTCTCTGCTTCTTGATATTCTCTCCTCTCTCGGGGTTCAAGGGCTTGCACTCTCTTGGCTCACCTCTTACCTCTCTGACAGGTCATTCAGTGTATTCTATTCTAACACAGTCTCATCCTCACGTTCCCTTTCTGTTGGTGTGCCGCAAGGTTCTGTCCTAGGCCCCCTACTTTTCTCAGTCTACACCCTCGGCCTCGGCAAACCTATAACTTCACTAGGCTTTCAATACCACTTCTATGCGGATGACACTCAGATATATCTCTCAGGCCCCAATCTCTCCTCTCTCCTATCTCGCCTCCCCAACTGCCTTTCAGCTATTTCTTCATTCATGTCATCTCGCTACCTCAAGCTAAACATGGACAAGACAGAACTGGTCATTATCCCACCCTCTAACTTCCTCCCCCCTCTCTAACACGTCTATTTCTGTCAACAATTACACAATAACAGCAACTCCCCAAGCTCGGTGCCTGGGAGTCATTTTGGACTCTGCCCTCTCTTTCAAACCACACATTCACTCCCTGGCCACCTCCTGTCGCCTCCAACTTAAAAACATCTCCCGCATCCGTCCTTTCCTCTCACCTGACACCACTAAAATGCTAGTGCACGCCCTGGTCATATCCCGACTGGATTACTGCAACATCCTTCTTTGTGGCTTACCAACTAACAGACTGGCACCCCTCCAATCTATCCTGAACTCTGCTGCTCGCCTCATCCATCTCTCCTCTCGCTACTCTAGTTCAGCACCTCTCTGCCAATCCCTACACTGGCTGCCAGTCCCTCAGCGAATCCTGTTCAAAACTCTAACTCTCACATACAAAGCTCTCTCCAACCAGGCCCCTCCCTACATCTCATCTCTAATCCAACAGTATCAACCTAGACGCAGCCTCCGCTCCTCTGCCGACCTACTCCTGTCCTCCACCCTGGTCACCTCCTCTCACGCCCGCCTCCAGGACTTCTCACGTGCAACTTCAATCTTCTGGAATGCCCTCCCGCACCCAATCCGCCACTCCACAACCCTCAAAACCTTCAAAGGCGCCCTTAAAACTCACTTATTCAGACAAGCATATAATCTGGCGTAACCAATCTTCTCAAGGGCGCACGCCACAAAGCTCAATACTGACTGTTTGTGATCCTTCCCCCTCGTCTTCACCCCTCTTCCTTTAGACTGTAAGCTCGCAAGGGCAGGGCTCTCTCCCCTATTGTATCTTGTATTCAGAATATCCATTGTCAACTCTGTAAAACTGCATTTGAATTATTATATGTACCGTATGTTTCTACCCTGTCTGTAATTACTACTTTGTAAAGCGCTATGGAAGATGATGGCGCTATATAAATAAACATTAATAATAATAATAATAATAATAATCATCCCAGCCACGTGGGAAAAGCTCACAGGCCAAGAGGCCAAGCCAGAGGGCCCGAAGCCCCAGCGGCCAGAGCTCAGCATCACCCCAGCCATGTGGGAAAAGCTCTCAGGCCAAGAGGCCAAGACACCGGGCCCGAAGCCCCAGCAGCCAGAGCTCAGCATCACCCCAGCCACATGCATCAACCTCCCAGGGCCATGAAAGTGTGAAGGGGCTACAGAGGCACAGGCCAAGAAGCCCAACATCATCCACCACACCCTCTCCTCCTCGCCCACATTTGGCACCGGCACAGGTGGAAATGCAGGCAGAATATGCCACAGCTACGCCTGCTAGTTCAGTGGCCACCCAGGCAAGAACCCCAAGTCTATATCCAAGTCCAGTCCAATCAGAAGCCAGCCACCTGTTCTACATTTCTCCCCAACACAGCCAGCCCAGAATGTCCCCCCATTTGCCGCCAACCACTGATGAGCCAGAACATCAAGCAACAGGGCGCACATTGCGCCGAGGTCACTTGAGTGGCAGGTTTGGTGAGGCCCAAACTCTGGCATTGGCTAGTGGCCTCACCTTGTATTATGATGAGCTATATGGGCGCAGATCCAAAGCTACAAGCAAGCAGCGGAAAGCCGAGATTTTGGAGGAGCTCACCAGACAGGTCAATGCAGCGGGGGAAGAGCTCAAGGATGGGGAGCAGATACAAAGGAAAATATCGGACCTAAAGTATGCAGCACGGAAGAAAGAAAATAAACGGCGTAATTACAGGTACATATATACTTTGTGGATTTTGCTTCGTCTTGTATTGGAAACATTTATCTAAATGTGTGCAACTCTCTTTTTCAGCTTACAAACTGGCGGCGGATTCCCCACAAAACTGCAATTTACCCGAGCTGAGGAGATGGTGCTGGGCCTGCTACATCCTGTGGCCTTAGAGGGACACTCGGCCTGACAGGACACGGACATCCCTAATATTTCTGCCGGTTAGTAATGTTATTGTGTATGTGAAATGTGATCTGCGTGTAAAATTAGGCACAAACCCATATATTAACACATGCCCCTTGTAGTGGAGGTAACAATTTAAACAGGGTGTGTTATGTGTGGCGACCCATTATTTGCTTGTTTACTTCTTCAGAGATTATTTTGGAGAGTCTTGATGAACACTATTGAGATTAGCAAAGGACTGCCTGTTATGTATTTAGAGAAAATTACATACAACACTTCCATCTTTATCTGTAGCCAATTTGGGTTGGAGCTGTGCTTTGTTCACAACGACTTGATGTGGGGTGCTTGAACGTTTGACCTAGAAAGAATGTCAAGCAGCCTAATCTAATGGCTATTTGCTATTTGCAAGCTGAGTGTGGTCCCATAATGGGCTTTAAGTGATGTGTGAAGCCTCAGAACAGCCAGTACATGCATGTTTATTTTGGTTAAGGAGACCAATGTGTATGTACTTGTTGACTAATACATCTAACAGATAATGACATTCATAGTCAAGTTTAACTTGGTCCGTTGTGGGAGTTGCCATTCATGCATGGGCTTGTGTTTTAGTGAACCATATGTGTTAATACACATCACCAATGCCTAGGGCCTTATTTATCACGGGCTAGCGCCAGGTAGTGTCTGATGAGCGCCAGGTACCGCCAGCTATCGGCGGCTACCGACTCAAGTACGCCCGGCGGCGGTCACAATGACGCATTTATCAAGCTAAATGAGGCTAGCGCCGGCGAGAGCGACGGCTAGCGCGGGATTCATCATGAAGCCGCCTGGAACGAACAGCGCCGCTGCAAATTCCTTCACAGCGCCAGGTATGACCTGTCGCTCCCTGGCATTGTCCAATGCATTTCAATGGAGCAATGTTTAATTAATCATAATTAATTGGTATTTTTTTTTTTTTTAATGTCAAAAATTCTGAGACCACTTCTGCAATGTTAGGTTTTTTTTTAAAGTAAAAAAAATTAAAAAAAAAATTTGTGCAGAATTGATCTTACAGGTCTGATATTAATGTATTCATATTACAAAATGATTCAAAAAACATGTATAACGTTACAATCAAAAAATATGGTTGTTTAGGGGTTAAAAACTAGTTAACACCCATCGCCGCCAGCGCACTGGGGTTTAAACAAGGAATGGACAGCGCCAGCAAATTGAGAGCGTGATTTTTTAATGAATATGAAGCAAGCCGTTTGCTCTGGCCATTCGTTGTCAGGCGCTCACATACAACGCTGAACCTGTGAAACAGCGACCCCTAAGCCCGTATTCAACATTACCGCACACCGACTGAGTTGCTGTCATCAAGCAAATGCCGGCCAAGCACAGCGAATACTGGCTGGCGCTGTAAAAATCACGCTACAGTCGCTCATCTGTCGCTACCTGGCGCTATTAATGAATCGGCCTCCCCGTTGTGTGTTAACATGCCTTCTTTTCCCCAATGCAGCCCAGCATCATCCCTAAGCTAGTGGGGAATTCTCTGCCAGTTTGAACATGCCTACTTCCGTGCTGCCTCGGACCCAGGATCCGATATATACGGTAGCGGAATTACATATGTAGTCCCTAAACTGAATCTTTTTTTTTTTTACATGTCCCAACAGACCCACACACTGATGGAGGAAATCCAGGAGCTGGAGGAAGATGGAGCCTTCATGGAACCTTCAGAACACCTCCCCCTGGGACAGAATCTGCAACTGTCCCAACATGTTTCTACAACAAATGCTCAGCAGCAGAGTGAAGCTGGCTGCATGCTGCCAGCCCACCGTGGGCAGCATGCAGAGACTGAGCCGACAGTCCCCAGTGTTAGCTCTGCTGCTGAGGATTTGCCAAGCAGACCTGTGGCTGTTGGTGGACCTAGAGGCACATCATCTGCACGCCCCCAAACCCGGGGAATTGGGAGGAATAGTCGACTACGTCGCCCACTTGCCCAGGGGAGGGGCGCGCCGATGATGGAGTCAGCATGGCACCATGAGAGGCGGCTATTTCGCCTCCAAAATCATCGAAACAACGAACATCTCCATGGCCAATTAGAAACCTTAAACAACACATTAAACTCCATGCTGACTGAATTTAGGTCCAACAACAGCCACATGGCCACCTTATCCAATTATTACAGTGGCATGCTTGAGGAAGTTCGTAATAGCAACAGCCACATGGCCACCTTAACTGCCAATCTCAGTGCCATGATGGCCGAATTTCGAACTTCTAATAGAAACATGTTGGAACAGTTGCAGATTCTGAATGCCACACAGGCCTAGGTGAGGGCCCACCTCCAAGGGCCCCAGCCTGGGTTTTATGGGCATCCCCCATTTTAAGGCTTATTTGGGCTGTATCTGCTCCACATCTTTGATCTACATCCCCACTGTATTGACCTGTCTGGTGAGCTCTACCAATAGACCCTTTTGGTATGGCTTCACTGGTTTGCTTTGGATTTGCACCCATATAGCTTATTAGAGTGCTGAGGTAAGCCACTAGCCAATGCCGGAGGTGAAGCCTCAATGAACCTGCCACTCAAGCTGTTGCGCTGCATGCTTGTAGCCCATGACATTGGTTCTGGCTCCTCCTGTTTGTAGGCATGATTGGGGGACATTCTGGACTGGCAAACTACTACCTGGACCCCTGGCTGAGGGGACTTGGATTGGGACTGGGGGTTCTTGTTTGGGTGTCACACTGAGTAACAGGTGTAGATGTGGCATAGGTTTGGCTGCTTTACACCTGTGCCTGTGGAAAATGTGGCCAAGCAGGAGAGGGTGTGTCTGTGGGCCTATGTGTTTGCTGCACAATGTGGACATGGCAATGCTGGTCACCTATATTTGTAACATTTTCATTTGTTCTTAACTTTGCACAGGAGTGGCTTACTTTAAAACTGCTGCCTCTGGGCCATTGCTATGTGGCTTGATTTGGATAAACTTTCATTTGTGTTTTGCCCATGTATTTTATGCAACTATGGGAGTGACCATCAAATGCAATGTTCTGAAATAAGCTACATAAAATTGTAATTAACATGTTGTGGACTAAGTTTATGACTTTAAGTTTTGGGTGAATAAAGATGAGTTAAAGTAGACAGTAACACATTTGTAACATCCCAAAAAACCCAAATGAAAATCATGTGTGAGGATGTTTTAAATTATTTCTTTACTGTTTGTAAAAGTAACAAACAAACATACAAACGAACAGGGGCCAAAAACAGAATTAGCCAAGAAAAATGGGACAAAACAAACAAAGGAACCACAAATTAAGCAAAATGTGTCTCAATTAAATTAGACCGCACTGCTTGGGCAGACGCACTCGGTGGCCCACGATAGTCCTCGTCTGGGTCATCGGTGGGTGGAGAGGGGGGCACATCCACATACCGGCGAACATGCTGTAATATAGCAAATTTATGCAACACTGCACAGGCCATTATAATATCTATGACCTTTTTGAGGTCATACTGAAGTGCTCCCCCGGTATGGTCCAAGCATCGGAAGTGGGTCTTCAACAGGCCAAACGCCCTCTCCACCACAGCCCTGGTCTTCCTGTGCGCCCTATTATATGCCTCCTGGGGCCAGAGGACAGGCATCAACAGCCAACGAAGGAGTGGATAGCCGGAATCACCTGCCAAAATGTATTATAAAAAACATAAATGACACATTCCTCAATAAACGGAATCCCCTAAACGAGCCATCAACATTACTAAGAGCCTAGGTCACATTTTCTACACAGCATGAGCATACATAGTGTACAGGCCCTTCAAAAAATTAAAATACATCAAATAAATGTGGGCAAAAATTAAACATCCAAGATGGCGGATGAGGGCCAATCAGCCAGACTGTTAACAGGTATTGGTTTCGGACTGTGCTGCTCAGCATTCTTGGATGTCTTAACTTTTCAGGACCCTGTAGCTGCTTGGTGTGAGTACAAACCAGCTCTAACCCGCCCCCTGCACTTTATCCCGCTCTCCTCTACTCAGTAAGTGTAATGCATCTACTCAAAGATGGCGCAGACCCTAGGATAAATTCAAAGACATAATTTAAGCAGAGTGTGTGGAAGACTCATTATTACTTAAATCTAAATTCCATTTCTGCAGTTTGCTAATGCAGGACTAACATTTGCCAAGGCTTGGTTGCTTGAAAAATCTAATGGTTAAGGTCGTGTTTCACATGTAAGCTAGGCGTTCAAAAAGGCATAGTTTCATACATGGAACACAAATTAAATTCCTAGCCATACATATCCAAAAAAAAAACAAAATAAAACGTTATTGGCGGCAACTTACCAAGGAGCCATCCACCGGAAAATTCCCCAGACTCAAACCGACCATACAATCCAGATCTGCAAAGAATGTAGGCATCATGGGATGAGCCTGGGAACCCGGCGAGCAGACTAAGGAACCGCATGTCCGGGGCCACCACTGCTTGGACATTCATTGAGTGGCCCATTTTGCGGTTCCTGGGATAAAAAAAAAAAAAAAAACATTATAAAGGGGACGCAAACTAGGGGAACACTAACTAATCACACCCTAAGCCAATGCTGTGGGCAAATTAAATTAGCAATAAACAAGTAAAAAGTATTTTGTCTTGCCAAAAAACAATATTTATGTTTTATAAAGTAAAGATTAACTTTCCCGAGTCTATTTCAGGTACACATTAAAATTTTTCCTTGGTGAACACATGTGACATTTATATGCAACTAAATATGGTCCATGGTTCCACAGGGACTCTTTAACCCTTTCAGTGCCAAGCCCGTAGTTTCTACGTGCTTGCTTCCACTCCACTTAAGTGCCAAGCCCGTAGAAACTACGGGCTTGGCATTTACCCCAAATAGTTAATAATAAATAAAAATAAAACGCTTACCTTTGGTATCCCCGAGAAGCTGCTGGTCTCCTCTTCCTGGGGGGGGCATCCGATTGCCCCCCCGACATCCTCCGTCTTCAGGGGGGGGCCCGAAACCGCCCCCCCCCCCCGTTTTCCCCGCGCTCAGCATAAGTAATAAAAAAAAAAAAAAAGCGCCACTGACTCACCTCCTTGCCCGATCCCCTTACCAGTTCACAAGGGGTTAAAAGTAAAAAATAAAAACACAGACACATATTTCAAAAAATGACATTTATTATTTTTTTTTTTTACACTATACTCACCTCCAATCCTGGGTCCCACGTGGGACAGCGACGTGGGACCCAGGATTGGAGGTGAGTATAGTGTAAAAAAAAAAAATAATAAATGTCATTTTTTGAAATATGTGTCTGTGTTTTTATTTTTTACTTTTAACCCCTTGTGAACTGGTAAGGGGTCCATGACCCCTATACCAGTTCACAAGGCTGGGGGGATGGCAAGTCACCTGCGCTAGCGGGTGGCTTGCCATTAACCCCCGGCACCCCCATTACCTGCCTCCCCAAAGGCCAGGGGGGGGCAGAAGAGCCCGGGCCCACGGGCTATGCGGGCTTTGTAGCCTGCAGGGCCAGGGGCCACAAAAGCTGGCCCCTGCGCCCTGTTCCTACAAGCCCTGCATAGCTGGTCCCGGGCTGGTTACTTCGGGTAAGGGGGACCCCATGTGGTTTTTTTTTTGGATTTTTAAGGGTTTTTAACCCTTAGAAATCCAAAAAAAATGGGGTCCCCCTCCCCTGGGAGGGGGGACCCTATGTCGTTTTTTTTTTTAATTAACCCTTTGTTTTTTGTCATCCAGCAGCTATAAAAGGCTTCTAGCAAGTGAGCAGAAGCCAGTGATTGCGAGGGACAGAGTGATCCAGTATGGATGGGAGGTAAGTAAGTAAAAAAAAATAATAATAAAATATTTTTTCTCTTTGTGTGTCTGTGTTTTTTTATACATTTAACCCCTTGTGAACTGGTAAGGGGTCCATGAGACCCCTATATCAGTTCACAAGGCTGGGGGGATGGCAAGTCACCTGCACTAGCTGGTGACTTGCCATTAACCCTTGGCACCCACATTACCTGCCTCCCCAAAGGCCAGGGGGGGGCAGAAGAGCCTGGGCCCACGGGCTATGCGGGCTTTGTAGCCTGCAGGGCCAGGGGCCACAAAAGCTGGCCCCTGCGCCCTGTTTCTACAAGCCCTGCATAGCTGGTCCCGGGCTGGTTACTTCGGGTAAGGGGGACCCCATGTCGTTTTTAACCCTTAAAAATCCAAAAAAAATGGGGTCCCCCTCCCCTGGGAGGGGGGACCCTATGTCATTTTTTTCCCGATTTAACCCTTTGTAGTGTGGATGGTAGTTGTATTTTATTTGTAAATGTTAAAAATTACTTGTTTCAGTTAGGGGGGTCTCCTGGGCAAGAATGGGGGGGGCTACCGATAAATATGTGGTACCGTTCTAATCGGTAGAAATGGGGCTTTCACATGCAATATGGTTTTCTTTAATAAAATACATTTTTTTATGTAAAATAAAGGAGGCAATTTTCTAAAAAAAATTTTTTTTTTTTTTTTTTACTTAATAATATTGTAAAAAACAGAATAAAATTTACAAACAAGACATTTCATGTTAAAGCCTAAACTCTGCTCCAAAAAATATATTTATATAATTTTCCTGAAAATTCCAGCAAAAATGTCGCAAAACATGGCGCAAAATGGGGAAAAAATGACCTGTCAACAGAGGGTGACAAAATCTCAAGTAGGCTGGCAATTAAAAGGGTTAATAGTACCTATGCATGTTGGGTATTGTTCTGTTCGGGGGACCTTGCGCTTTCAGACTTAACTTGTTTTTTCTGGTTTGCATATTTATATTTTAGGAAAAGGTGTTTTTTATTCAGCTTTTTTATAATTTTTTTAGGGAAACCCTGTGCAACCAAAGAATTCTTTGAGGGATTAATTCCAGAAAGATGAGCCCACTACAACAAGCTGGGTACGCTTAGAAAGCTTAACATGTGTACTTTTAGGGAATATATGGTTTATGGGGGATATTCCAAATGTAAAGGGTTGTTTTGGTTGAAAAATCGCAAGGTGCGCACTTTGTCTGCAGAGCTGAAATTTTCAAGAAAAATTACCGTTATGCGCACGCTTTACTTTGCGGTGTTTGGCAACTCTTCCCTTGACAGTAGCTATGCATGTTGGATATTGTTCTGTTCGGGGGATGTTGTTTTTTCAGATTATACTTGTTTTTTCTTGTTTGTAAATAGTTTTTTTAGGAAAATGTGGCTTTGATTCTGCTTTTTTATCCTTTTTTAGGGAAACTCTTTGCAACCAAAGAATACATTGAGGGATTACTTCCAGAAAACTGTGACCACATCAACAAGCTTGGTACAAATAGAAAGCCTGAGGTGTGTACTTCCAGAGAATATATAGTTTGTGGGGGGTATTTCAAATGTAAAGGGTTGTTTTTCTGGAGAAACTGCAAGGTGCGCATAGCGCATATCACAGTTGTATTTTTTCTGAAAATCCCCTAAAGCGCTGTTTCAGTTTGGGGGAGTCTCCTGGGCAGGAAAGGGTGTCTACCTATATATATGTGGTATCGCTGTAACCGGGAGAAATTGGGGTTTCACACGCAATAAGATTTTATTGACAAACTTACATTTTTTATTACAAAAAAACACTACAAATTGTAAAAAATAGATTTTTTTTATTTTTTTGCACATATTTCACCCAAGAATATTGAGAATACACCTAAAAAATTACAAACAAGACATTTCATGTTAAAGCCCAGACTCTGCTGAAAAAAACAATATATCATTTTCCTGGGAAATCCCTGGAAATCCCTTCAAAAATCACATATGAACATGGGGAGCGCAAAATAGTGCAACATGGTCTGGCACCAAGGGTGACGAAAACTTCAGGTAGGCTGGCAGCGAAAGGGTTAAAAGGAGGGAATACTTAAAAGAAGGGATACATTAAAATGTTGGCAAAATTACAAGGAGGGAATAATTACAAGAAGGTAATAGTTTAAAGTATTAAATAATTCCATGGAGGGATTACTTCCACGGAGGGAATATTTACAAGTAGGAAAAAATACAAGGAGGGATTAATTACAAGGAGTGATTATGTAAAAGGAGGGATCAATTAAAAGGAGGGATAGATTACACGGAGGGAATAAATAAAATAAGGGAAGTATTTGCAACGATGGATAACTTACAAGGAGGGATTAATTACAAGGAGGGACTAATTCGAAGAAGGGACATTTTACAAGGAGGGTATTTTGGAATTTTTAAGGACATTTAAACAAAAACCAAAAAAAAAGGACTGATTGAACCTGCCTGTAGATATACTCGTCGACTGCCGGAGGGACAAGGGCAACGTGGTTGCAGTCAATTGCACCCATGACGTTGGGCATGTTGGCGATGTTATAAAATGCCAGCTTAATCGCGTTTCTGGCTACCATGTCGTCAGGAAAACAAATATATTTGCGAGTAATGGTAGCCATGCCTTCCAAAAACTTGGATAGCGCGCGGCTCAGCGTAGGCTGAGAGACCCCCACGGAGAGGGCACCCAGCCTCTGGAACGAGCCGTTCGCCAAAAATTGCAGGCAGCCAAGCATCTTGGTCATACCTGAAATTGCTTGCCCCTTCCTTGTGGTGCGGGCTAACCATGGCCGCAGCTCACTATACAATTTATGGAGGGAAGCGCGATTAAGTCTGGTGAGCTCGAACAACTCAACGTCATGCATGCCATTGATGTGCATGCGTCGCCGCCGATGCAATCTGGTCTCAGCCCTCCGGACAGTTTCAATGCCCATGAGCTGCAGATCCTCATGCTCCTCAAATGCACTAGAGTCGTCCATAGCTGCTAGTCTCGAGGTCAAAATGGTCCCGTAAGGGGATCGCAAAGGAAACGGATTTATAGGGTGGTGGTCCGTCGGCAATCAGCTCTCTGAATGAGACTCAAGCCCATAGCAATAACGTAAGTTATCTGAACGAACGAAAAATATCAGATTTGGTTTGGAAAATGACCCGAACTAACGGAAATGTTCAGATTTTCGTTCATCGAAAGCGCATATACGCATTTGCCCAAACGTTCGTACGAATGAAAAATGAACGAAAAAAAGCAAAAAAATTACAAATACCCACCAAAACTTTCACAGACAGCTACGGAAGTGCAGACGAATGTGACTCTGAATCGAGCCTAATAAACAAACAGATGCTGGAGGAATTGTGTGAGTGAGAGAGAGAGAGAGAAAGAGAGAGGGAAGCTGTTATAAAGTAACTGTAGGTTAAGCAGCCACAGAGCATTTAAACAGTTGTTTATTAATATTGACACAATGTTTAAGACCTTTCTGAGCAGTGATGAGTCATTACAGCTTATGGCTTTCTACTTTTGGCAAAAAAATAATCTATGATTGCACGGTGATTTAAGTCAAGTTTGACCGTGGGCCTGAGTTTTTGAGAAGCAGGGCTCTTATGTGTGAGGCAAGATGGCCACTGCCATGCAGTTCATGACCACATAATCTGCCTATTATATCATAACATCTGCATGGGGTTAAGCCCTCTCAAATAGCTAACATCACTCATTGCTAGAGGGGCTTTAGGGGAGCAATTCACTAAGCTTTGATTTTTTTAACTGGAAATTGGGGGGAGGCATATGCGACCAGTTTTGGGTGAGCTCCTTGCTGCCTTATTAATGCCATTGCCTGAACAGCCCCGTTAACTCTACTTTAGCCATTTTTCGGGTATTGAAAAAAATAAGCTTTAATAACTTTGTCACTCACAACTGCCATTGTAATATCAAACGTAAATGATGTGCACTGTTTAAAGTGAAAAGTTACTCAATTTTACTATTCCTATTCTGCATTAAAGAGGACCAAAACCCTCTTCAGCCAGCCCTTGAGTCTTAAAGACTCCAGGGACAGCCAATTCCCTATATACACCAGTATATGAACCATGTTTGGTTCCATGTGCATGCATGTGTTGGGTGCCATCAGTGGGTGATGCCCACACCCATAATCAGGCTATCTGAATGGCCGGGTGTGGGCATGCAATGTAATTCTTCTTGCATTATAAAATTAGTTAATTATAGAAATAAGCCAAAAAGAGGCACATGTGTGGTATGCTACTTAATGGCCCCTGATAGCAGAGCTCTGCACCAACCAGGAGCTTTAAGGCGATTTGCATATGTCTGACCAACTAGTGGGTGCCCTCTCAGGGTGTTGGAATACCCTAGCCAACTACTGCATATGTCTCAGGGTGTTGGAATACCCTAGCCAACTACTGAGGGGTGGTGACCCCTCACGCAAAGAAAGACCACATTTCACGGGCAGTGCATTTACATTAGGCTGCAACACAAGGCCCCAATATGGCAGCTGTTACCTCAGTCCTCACAGGAGAACATGGAAGAAGAACAGGACAGTACTTTTGTGTACTCCTAGATACCATGGTCCAGTAAATCACCTCACAAATTAAAAAGCTTTCTAAAAGTCATGGCTGTGGCAAGTGGAAGGTATGACTGAACTAGGGCAGAGAATCTCCCTCAGCAAGCACAAGCTGATCGATGCAACCCCGGTCCTGAAGAGGTATGAGGAGGACCTGGAGTCACTATGATCGGAGGTTAAATTTCTGAAATCTAAGTGGAAGGATCAGGAGTACAGAGCCTACAGATCCAACCTAGGAATTAGGGGATTACCTGAAAGCATGCTGGAGTTACAGTCAGCAGTTACAGCACTGTTTCAGGAGCTTGCTCTGGGTATCCTGATTGATCATATGGAAATTAGACCGCATACATAGGGCACTTACAATACAAAATGCTGACCGGACATCCCACCGTCAGGTGTGGTGCTCCGGCTCAACTTCTATAGAACAAAGAAGAGACTCCTTTAGACTTCACACAGCAAAGGGGACCAGTCATTTCAATTGTTCTCTTACCAAATCTTTAAAGATCTGCACCTGTCACCATTCAGAAATGTAAGGAATTTAAACCCCACATTAAAGTGAAAAAAAAAACTAATTTGGAGGAAAAACACATTTTTCTATTGAACTGTATAAAATTTAACACTTCAATATTTTACACGCCCTCTACTGGCCAACATGGATGCAGTCAACAAATGAAGTTCACATGGTGGTGTGCACAGACGCATGCCCGTCCAGTGAATTCCCTTGGCCACCAGTTTGCTGTTTCTGCATCTGCCACACACTTGCAGCATGGCAGGAGCATGAAAGGGTGAGTTTCTTGCCTATATTCTGAGCATTTCCAGTCATTTTCAAGAAGCTCTCACAATGGCCTGGCTAGGGAGTAGGGGATATGTTTCTATCCTAAGATTTCAAGGAAAACAATACACTTCATTTAAATTCTGAAGGCTAGCCAATAAAAAGGACCATTGTGGCTTCTCACACTCACTCATACCAAGATCAGCAAAGGACAGAGTGACTGTTGGACCACTTTTTTGCGTGGTCCTGAAAGAATGAAATTTAATTTAGGGCAATTTCTTGAGCTTGCTATGACTTCTACCCTGCACTGCAGGAAATGGAAGAGGGGCAAACGAGACAGGCATCAAGATAGCTGCCTGCTGCCTTATTATTGCCATTGGGTTTAGGGTCCCTTTAAGCTTTATTGTAGATCAACAATGGATGAATTCTAGGCTCTCAGGGATGGATCTATGGAAACTGAAGGAAACTGTTTTAAATAACTGACACGGGAGAGGGCCATAGCAAATATCACACAAACACTAACAAGAGGAGTGAGGAACTAATATTCTCTAGATATTTAGCATTCAATTTAATGTCATTGACTATAAATCAGCTTTGTGCCTTATTTCTGTAGTTCAGCTTTAACTAGGGAAAAATTGTACTGCAAGAAACTGCCAAAAGCCTTGCTGCATAATTTATTTTTTTTACACTGCTATTGGAGCACACACTTGCCAGAGGATGTAAGGATCTGCAGAACACAGCAGGTCACAGCAGGTCACAGTAGGATAAATATAGGGTTATTAGGGATTAATTTGAGGTCACTAGACTGATTTGCACAAACAGTGTATTAGATCTAATAAATGACACTGGATAGAACTGCAGCTAGGAGCAAACAGTTAGTAAAAAGGAAACGAGAAACACAAAATTGGGAGAGGAAAGAGGTATTCCAAAGATGTATAGCCCAGGAGCCACCAATATCTTCTCCGTATTCTAATGTGCACATGTGTCAAACTCAAGGCCGGGGCCTGGATGTGGCCCCCCAAGCTTTTTTATGTGGCCCCCTGACAGCTGACAATGGCAGCGGCTGGACAGCCCCTTCTAATCAGCCTGGTCACGTCAAGACTGCAGATGCCAGCAGCATGTGATGTGCCGTATGCTGCACTCCACTAAGGGCCGGATTAAGAGCATCCCGGTCCTGGTGCTGTAGATTTTGACGGGCCTATTTATCGAAGTATATAAAATGAAAACGCAACACAAAGCAATTTTGTTTAAGACAAAGTGCATTTGTCACATGTCTAATGTACATTAAATTACCAGGATAGCTGAATACATGTTCAGAATCAACTCGCTTTTGGGGGGGCCCAGAGTGTCAAAGAGGTATTGTACAGGGTTCGCTACGCCCCCAGACTGTAACACCTATCCGATGTGACGTCACACCGGCAGCTTTTTTGGTTAACTCACAGGGCTTGCTACAGGGCTGAAAAACGAGAGGTGTTTCAGCCCTGTAGCACAGCACACTCAAGCACACCTATCTGACACTCAATGCACCCCTAAAAATTTATTTTTGTTTAACCAAATAAAGAATCAAACAGCTGAACATCTGCTGATCATAGCTCAGCCATTATAGACAGACTTGACTATAGGTAAATCTGTCTAGAATAGCTGAGCTATAAGCAGATATGCCATTCAGGAGGCCATAAAAGCTAGGTAACAGTTTCTCACCTAGCTTTTCCATGGCTCTTATAAGCAAACATACCATTCAGGAGCATAGAAAAGCTAGGTGAGAGTTGTCACCTAGCTTTCCTGTACAACTGAAAGGCAAATTCGATTGGTGGACGGTGGTACCTTTGTGGGGTGTCTAGTGAGACTGAAGCTCCTACTGCCGCGGGACCTGCGTCAAGTGGCAGACTGCTGGGGGGGAGGAGCCTCCTATGCGCCACGACATCACATGGGGCACACAGGTCACCTTGAGGCTACGTCTGCACCGGCCGGAACTGGGGGCCTAGGTAAGGAGACGGGCCGGCCTGTGACAGCGCAGGGCCGGCCCTCTTCACTTGTTAAAGTGCCCGCACGGCAGCCGGCCCTTTTCCTTTGTATAGCAGCAGGGGCGGACTGGGACTCAAAAACGGCCTGGGACTTTTAGGGGCACACCGGCCCTGCTGTACTGTTCCTGGCCCAGTATAGTATCCTAATGTCACATTATATATATAAACCTTATTTTTCGTTCCACAGCACGCACCCAGGGTTTAGAGGACAAAATAAAGAAAATGTTCTGAACCAAATGGTGTGATAAAATCCCCCCATTACAGTCAGTGAGCGGCATCCCTCATTACAACTATTAAGTAGCATCCCTCAGTGCGGGCAGTGGGGGCATCCCTCAGTGCAGGCATCCCCCAGTGCGGGCAGTGGTGGCATCCCTCAGTGCAGGCATCCCTCAGTGCGGGCAGTGGGGGCATCCCTCAGTGCGGGCATCCCTCAGTGCGGGAAGTGGGGGCATCCCTTAGTGCGGGCAATGGAGGCATCCCTCAGTGCAGGGAGTGGGGGCATCCCTTAGTGCAGGAAGTGGGGGCATCCCTTAGTGCAGGCATCCCTTAGTGCGGGCAGTGGGGGCATCCCTCAATGCGGGAAGTGGGGGCAACCCTTAGTGAAGGCAGTGGGGGCATCCCTCAGTGGGGGCATCCCTCTCCTCAGTGGGTGCATCCCTCAGTGGGGGCAGCCAGTGGGGGCATCCCTCTTTGAAGTGATCCTCTAGACATAGTGTTTTAAACGAGTAAAAGAGTTCTCCTTCCGCTCCAAATATATTGTGAGCCGAAAGGGTCCTATGGGGAAAATGTGTGTGTGAGGAGGGAGTGCAATGGAGAACCAGAAGGCATGAAGGTGTTAAACTTACACTTGCTCCTTGCCTGCTGGTTCTCCAATGCTTGGTGCTCCTAGATCCAGCTGGTGGGTGTGGAGCATGCACAGCCAGTGTTCCTTTATGGACTTGGTCGTAAATAGGCCACGCCTCGCTGCTGTTCCCCCAGCCACTGCCGCCGCTGCTCCCGTCGCTTTCAAACACACAGAAACACATGCTTACCGGCACTTCCTGGTCGGTGGGCGGGCCCAAGATGGCCGGTGTCCAATGAAAACAATGGATGCCGCCCATAGACGCCCACCGCGTAACAACCAGGAAGTACCGGTAAGCGTGTGTGCGTGTGTGTGAGAGCGGCAGCAGCGGCCAGGGGAACAGCAGTAAGGGGGTGGCCTATGCAGGCCGCGTTTGCAGGCTGCTGGGTCTGTTTTAAAGTAGGGGCCTGGAGCGGTAGCTCCGTCCGCCCCTACGTTAATCCGGGCCTGACTCCACTGTGGAGTGCAGTGCTGCCACTAATCCTGCCCCCAGACCTGATGCCATAAAAACATCTAGCGTGCACCTTTTTAGTGTTCTGGGGGAGAAGAACGTAGTGTCTGCAACTGTTCTTTGTCCCTGGTGCAAATAGCAATAACCACACAACAAATGCCCACCTAACCCACCCAACATACTGCCACAGCAGAAGGAGCTGCAGCTGCTGCAGGGGTTACTTGCAATTCTAGATGGAGTATGAAAAATGATTATGGGGCTGCACTGGGGGAAAAAAAAATCATCGCCAGCTTTTGTCTTGGCCAAAAAAAATCAGTTTCAATCTGTCTTGGGCAAACAAAATCAATGGCTGCATCTGTCCTGGACAATATAATCTGTGCTGGACAAAATCATTCTGTATCTGCATATGTCCTGGGCAATATATTTAAATCAGTGTCTGTATACATTTGAATGGTCGTATTTGCATTTTGTTGTTGGATTTGACCCTTTGAAGCCGACCAGAATGCTGATGCGGCCCTTGGGGAAAATGAAGTTTTATCTCCTTTTCTAATGGTTAAAATGTAATAAGGACAATCCCCAGGAACAAGAAGGTGAACAAAGCATCCAATATTCTGAGCACAAGCTAGGATGTGGTATTTAGTGTGTACTTGGGCACATCAGTGCAGCTGACTTATTAAGTATCTGGGCACACAATGGAGCTCAGAAAGGCACTAGGACACAATTGAGGCAGTTGGGTAACTGGTATCAGATTAGTCCATATACTGTATTTAGTATCTGGATAAAACAATATAGGCAGGGAGGTGAGGCTAGGCACAAGAATGCAGTTCAGGTAGCTGGTTATCTAGGAAACAGCAATGTAGCTCATATATCAATGTGGCCGCACACTCAAAAGGTTCCTGAAAGCTTGCCTGCAGATGGGAAGAGGCAGGAAAAGCAGAAAAGACATGAACTGACAATACAATAGTGGTTAATGCAGTTAATGGAACACTGCAGCCTAAATACCTCTTGTGGTTCATTGGAGCAGCCATGATGGAATTACTGTGCCTGCTGCCTTATTGTCTTTTATTTAGATGTATGAGACAAAGCCCCCCCATACAAGTCAATGGGGCAGCATGCCACAGTAATCTCATCATGGCTGCTCCCATAAGCCAGTTATTAAGATTGAACTATCTCTTTAACCTGCAAATGCAAAGGTCCTAGGTTAGAAACTGACAAGGAACCAACAATGGGATAAACCTTGTGCTAAAGCATGACCACTATGAATATTGAAGCAAAATTCTGCAATATGAAATATTTTTATTTAACATAAATGACCAAAATAAAACATTATATATTGTATGTGTGCCATCATAATTTTGTGAGGGTGGGATTTTGGTTGTTTTTCTAGTATTTGTTATCTTATGTTATTATATGTTATTGCTTTTATGGACTCAAACACACTGCAGCCTTAAATGTGCATCTGGTTCTAGATAATGATGGATGCATGTAATATTTAAAATGACATTCATTTTACCATAAAACAAATATTATGTAGAAGTGTTGACCGAAGGATGTATTAGCATTTTAATAAACAAGAAATGTATTCTTTTATCAGAACAAATTGCCATTGAACTATTGCATTTTTTACCCCAGCCAACAAATGAAGTTATAAAGCGATCTAACAGTGCTATAGAAGAAAATTGCCATAATAGATGAATCATTTGTAGTCACTTGTAAAGCAGGACCTGTATGCTGTTAAAGTGCCCAAAAAGTGAAATTCTCTCCACAGCAAGTGAGGTTTAGATTGTCAGGAGAAAAAAAAGATCAAAATCAAGCAGGACACTTGCTACTAGTAAAATCACCAGCGAGGAGAGGAAAATAGCAATATTACTGTATTTGACACATAAAGCTGAACATGAACAAAAATCTTCCTGTTACAGTTAAAATCAGAGTGTCCATTTAGTGCTCTCAAAACTGGTTGTTTCAAGTCCAGCATTTCTGTTTGGTCCCTTCCATTGATTGGCTGGCTGCATGATTAGTTTTGGTTTACTTTTGCCTGATTTACTAAAATGCCATCAGAAGATGTCACCTGAATTAGTGCATTATCTAATCCCAGGGACAGGGATCAAGCTTGGATATACATGAGCCAGGGTGATTATCCAAGGGGCCACTATAAGGAAGTCAGGCAATTCAGATTACAAGCAGGAGACAATTATGGATCAAACAACTGCACCACATGAGAAATAAAACACTATCACAGACAAGGCATTCTGGAAAAGCTTTATTTGGCCAGCAGCCTATCAGGAGTCAAGGGTGGAAAGGCCAGGACAATCAATTTTAGGGTGACTCATTGGCAATAAACTTTAACCTATTGAAAATCTCTATGGCTGTAATTTTGGAGACACATGTTGTTGATATATGCACATGACTCTGCTAGTGCTGATGTTGGCACAAATACCACTTCTTTTGAGGTTGGGTGGCCCCAGATTTTATAGATTTGTTGGAAAACCAACTGCAGGAAACCAGGGTTCCACTGCCTGACATGGATGACATTGCTGCTTGAGAGGTACAGGCTGTACTTGGGAAGTCAAGTGCCAGGGCAGACAGGCAGTGGTTCCCTGGTCCGATGGTACAGTGACACTCAGAAAGATGTATTTGAGGTACAGGACTGGAGAAGGCAGAGAAACAAAGGTCTGGGGCAATTGCAAGCCAGTGTATCCAAGATCCAAAGCCAAAGGGCATCGGCTGATAGAAAGCAAGGGTTAATAAAAGTCAAAGGGCAGGCCGTGAGCAAGCAGAATCCAGGTTACAGTGGGGGTCAGTAACAGGCAACCCAAATAAGCAAGGGGTTGCAAAGTCCGCACAATAGGGTAGATTCACAGCCTTCTATCCTAGATTTTAGCGTGTAAGCCCATTTGCTACACGTAATTTTTTGTGCTTGTACGTGTGCTCACATGATTCAGAACCTCCATTGGGCTGCTTCCTTAGAACTTCATTGTTGCGTAAGCTTGAGAGAGGGTTTCACGTACAGGTTTCGTGCCTTATGCAATAGACGACGAGTGCCGTTTACGTGTTGCAAACGTTCCATCTGCCAACAGTTTTTGGGGTGTTTTTCAACTTACCTTGCTGCGAAATGTTTTTGGAAAAGAGCTGTTTTCTCCTTTATTTTTGCGTGTTCATTATGTTTTCTATATGCATATCCATAATGTGTATGTATACACTGGCTTGCACGCATATGCAAGCCTCTCATTTGTTGTGCTTTCCAGTGTTCTGCCCCTGGCCCTGGTATTCTAGTACTTATTTTTTGCTGTGCCATGTCTCTTCTGCTCCTAAGTGCTTACCTCTACCCATCCTCTCCTTGCTTGGTGTTTGTTAGTGATGTCCCAAGCAGTGTTCTTTCTTCTCCTAAGTGCTTGCCTGTACCCCTTTCTGATGTCCCATCCAGTGTTCTTTCTTCTCCTAAATGCTTACCTATACCACTTTCTGATGTCCCATCCAGTGTTACTTTTTCTCCTAAATGCTTACCTATACCACATTCTGATGCCCCATGCATCTTTTCTTCTCCTAAGTGCTTACCTGTACCGCTTAATGATGCCTCATCCAGTGTTCTTTCATCTCCTAAGCACTTGCCTGTACCACTTTCTGATGTCCCATCCAGTGTTCTTTCTTCTTCTAGGTGCTTACTGTACCACTTTCTAATGTCCTATGCAGTGTCTTTTTTTCTTCTAAGTGCTTACCTCTACCCATCTCCAGCGTTGCTCCTTCTCCTTGCAGGTCTTTTTTTAGGGATGTCCCTATGTCTATAAATTACACATTACTCTTGCAATCATTGACAGTAAAAAAAAAAGGCACCACAATGTTTTAGATGTTTGAAGAATAATATTTTTTAACTTAGTCTATAGGCTCGATTCAGAGAGACAAAAAAAACTTCCGTTTTAGTTCCGATCTGTTTTTTTTTGGAAATGTTTCCGCTCTCGTATGAGTGTACAAGCGATTCTGTGCATGCATTGAAAACCTTCTTTAAAGTTCGTACGGCAGATTACGAATACGAGGATGTCTTTTTCCATCCAGACTTTTCCGTTTCATTTTAACATGTTACAACAGACTTTTGTTTTTGCCCTTTCCCGTTAGTTTCTGTTTCCCTTTTTCAATAAATAATCGTCCAGACGGGAATCCTTACGATCTTGCGCCTGCGCACTACAGTCTTCACTTTTGGACCCTTAAAGCTCACCCAAACCACTTCTCGGTTACGTTCTTCTTCCATTTTAGCCCCCTAAAACTTACCCAAATCACTTCTCGGTCATGTGAATATTCATCTTTAAATATTTCTGGGCCCATTAGTTTTGTGTTAATGTATTTTGTAAATGAAATGACAATGTAACTTTTTTTTTATTCCATCATAAAATATAAAATTTTAAAAAATTTTGAAAATTTCAAATTTTTACAACTATAAAAAACAAAATACATAGCAATGGCAGGCCACTGAACATTATTCTTCATCTGTGGTCCCCAACGAGTTGCGCAGCTCCTGCATCTTGCCCACCAACTGAAGGACCCTGACACTCAGCTGTGCCACTCTGGCACGTGTGGTCCCTGTTAAAAAACATAAATTAAAATATTGGTATAACCTTGTTGGGGTCATACTGCAGTGCCCCCCCCCCCCCTGTATGGTCCAAACACCTAAATCTGGACTTCAAAAGCCAGAGGGCCCTTGCAACCACGGCCTGGGTTTTGCATAGTGCCCGATTAGAGAACCCCTGGCCCGCATTCTGCAGGCAAAGAACAGGCATCAGGAGCAAGGGCGAGTGGCACATCTTGCGGTTCCTGCAACCAAATATAAAATAATTACACAAAGCAAAGGTAACCAACTAAAACAATAACTCCTACAACAAATTAAGATTCAAGTTCAACAATCCAAATATAATTCACAAAGGACATAAGTCTAAAAAAATATAGCAATTATATGGATGTGTGAGAAAATAAATGTTTACATGCTAAGGACTAATTTAGGTCAGCATTAAAATGCATCTATAAGGCATACATGAAATGTATTGATTCAGGTATGCATTGCTATACAATTTATGGCCTCGGCCATGCTGATACATGCAATGCCTTGGTGCTAAAGGCGCGCAGACTCCTCCACATAGCCGCAAAACATGTTCAACAATAGCAATCCGAGCCCTCAAAGGTCCCATAAGTGGATCGGAAATGAAACGGATTTATATGGCCTGATGTAGAGCCTCCCCCTATCTGACCTTATTTTGTTCCATTTTTCCTATGGCCCGTTTTCCTTCCGTTTGTCTCGAGGTCCAAATGTGATTCAGAGCCGCCGTCAGGAGAGCTCCGTTACTGTTCCGTTTATGTGTCTTCAATCGGGAAGTTTTTTCCCCTCACGGGTGCTTTCCGTGTGGTCGTGGGTTCCGTTGCCGTTCCTACAGACGATCCGTTTTTTGCTCCTTTTTCTTGCATTTACAAACGTAGCTTCGTGCCATCTGTTTCCGTTTTCACCCAGATTCTGACTGTTTTTCCGTGTATACTTACATTTCCATGGTTTTCCTGTTGTCAATCTGGGTCCACGCAAGCGCACATCCCTAGTCCTCCCTCAAGCTTTCACCATACAACAAACTGACACTTTTAGCCACACCAAAACTTACCTTCAAATAATATCCTTCTTCTTCTTCTTCCTCCTCCTCCCTGTGTTTAATGCTTACCTTAATCTGTTCTCCTTCTTCTTTTTCTTCTTCTTCCCTGTGTTTAATGCTTACCTGAATCTGTTCTCCTTCTTCTTTTTCTTTTACTTCCCTGTGTTTAATGCTTACCTTAATCTGTTCTCCTTCTTCTTTTTCTTCTTCTTCCCTGTGTTTAATGCTTACCTGAATCTGTTCTCCTTCTTCTTTTCCTTCTTCTTCCCCGTGTTTAATGCTTACCTTAATCTGTTCTCCTTCTTCTTTTTCTTCTTCTTCCCTGTGTTTAATGCTTACCTGAATCTGTTCTCCTTCTTCTTTTTCTTCTTCTTCCCTGTGTTTAATGCTTACCTGAATATGTTCTCCTTCTTCTTTCTCTTCTTCTTCCCTGTGTTTAATGCTTACCTTAATCTGTTCTCCTTCTTCTTTTTCTTCTTCTTCCCTGCATTTAATGCTTACCCAAATCTGTTCTCCTTCTTCTTTTTCTTCTTCTTCCCTGTGTTTAATGCTTACCTGAATCTGTTCTCCTTCTTCTTTTTCTTCTTCTTCCCTGTGTTTAATGCTTACCTGAATCTGTTCTCCTTCTTCTTTTTCTTCTTCTTCCCTGTGTTTAATGCTTACCCAAATCTGTTCTCCTTCTTCTTTTTCTTCTTCTTCCCTGTGTTTAATGCTTACCTGAATCTGTTCTCCTTCTTCTTTTTCTTCTTCTCCTTCTTCTTCCTCCTATTCCTTGTCCCATATACTTACCTTTTGGGACATGTAACTGTATGGTTATGTTGTGAGAACGTACAGTGGCAGGAAAGAGAACACACCACAATTTTTTTTTTTTTACTTAAACTTTTTTTTATAAAATTTATAAGACTTTTTGTAAAATTGTAAAACTTTTTTTTTAAAAAAATTTTGAACAACAGTACAGGAGGCTCTTTTTGTTGTTCATTGTTGGCCTTTTCTTTGATCTGTGAGTGAAAAACATCATCAGTTTTGCCTTGTAACTATTTTGTGCTTATCTAGGGTTTTTTTTTTTGGTCCATTTTTAGGGTTAATTGTGCCCTAAGTTATTTCATTAATGTGTCTTGGACCATGTTTTTTTAGTTTTGGGCAGGAGTTTAAACTACATGTATGATATCTAGGATAAACTTACAAGGCTTGTGGCCAACAGTGCGTCTGGGGCGCAACTTCCTCCGTGGGTCCACCATCTGTTGCTGCTGTGAAGCTGTTTGGATCAAAAACACAAGGATATTATTGACTCTTTGTGCCTCCTGAATGTCAGATTAGGTTAGGCTTCTATGCATCAAATCACTCACCTTCCCCAGGCACCTCTTCAGCTTGCCCAGCTTCATCCACTCCTTTGGGATGGTCCTGTGATGTCATCATCTAAAAATAACAATAGTGCACATTAGTATGTGTCTTTATTGCATGTATCTGGACATATGTAGGTTTGAGAGTCTTACCGGAGTCAGGTTGCTGCTGTGGCTGGATTGACTCCCTGCCGTGCGTCTCCCCCCCCCCCTGTATACTGAGGTCCAGTGGCACCTCAAAGTCACTGGCAGAGGAGGGGGTGGCCGTTGGCACTGGCGGGGCACCACCTATACCTTCCCCAGTACCTCCCAACACTGGGCTGCGGGTCTCATGCCCTATCTAAAGTCAGTTTCTGACCCTCATTCCTACTCACATGTGCCTACTTAGTCTATCAGCCTCTAGGCTAGTGTGCTGCTGCGCACATGTTTACAACTAAGGTGGTCTAGTAGTTTAGTTTAACAAGTCAGTTTTTGCTCACTAATCTTGCCCTGCCATGGCTATTTTTTGTTTAGCGGCTTATGCCCACACATACACGCACGCTCGCCTACTCAATCCATTATAATTTTGTCCTGCTCCTCTGTATAGATAGCGGGCAACATCTTTTACCAGCTTCCGGATCAGATTATGATGTTCCCCCGCGGTGTCGTGCGTGCGCGCGCGCACGCTGCAGAACACGCCCTCACAGGAAAACTATTTAAATTTCAAGGCACTCAGCTCTGTGTTGTTTACCATATCGCTATGCCCAGGCCAAAAGGGAGCCGTAAGACCCCCAAAAGTCCAGAGCAACATGCTCGCCGCACAGAGACACATCAGGAACAACCACACAAGAGCAGGCACAGGCATGGCCATAGTCAAAGGGGGGATAAGCTAGCCACACAGGCTGCTGATACCAAACGCAGTAGCAAGGAGCCCTTGCCCCAGTCGCCCCCACCTGCTAAATCAGCCAGGCCTCACAAGGGACACCAAGCTCGAGCAACCCAGCAGCCTCCACCTCCTCCACCCAGAAAGCATGTGGCTAAATCCAGCCACACTACAAAGGGTAAGCGTAGGGCCAAAACCACTAGCCCACCCAGCCCAACCACCCCTCCTCCTCGACACTCTGTGTCCCCAAGTACCACCAGCACGGAGTCCCTAGAGAGCTCCACAGGTGCCAGCTCGACAGGCACCCTGCCATTATCACCTAGCACCCCCCACAGTCCATCACAGTCACCCATCAGCCCAAGAATCCGAAACTACTCCCCAGACAGCCAGCCATCAATGTCGTCTGCTGCCGGGGACACCACACACCCATGTGGGCGCCAGCTGCGAAGTGGCTCACTTACAGCCCGTTTCTGTGATGTGCAAAGCATGACTGTAGCCACTGGTGTTTGTGAGCACTATGATGCCCTGTTTGGGCGTTATTCCAAGTCAACCTCAAAGCAGGCCAAGCAGGAGATGTGGGATAAGATTTGCCGGCAAGTGAATAGTGTTGGTTCTGTGAGGAGGGATGTTGAGCAAATTAAATGTAAATTTGGGGACCTTAAATATTATGTGAAAAAAAAAAATGGACATGCGCCGCCAGCAGAGGTAAAGCCTATTTAGAGTGTAACTGAATGGACAGCCTGCTTTGTAGCAGTATGTAACACTTATTAGGTGTGCTTTACTCTTCCCCAGCCTGCAGACAGGGGGTGGTATCCCTACTAAAATCCTCCTAACACCAGCAGAAGAGCATGTGTTGACCTATATTCACCCGCCCAAATGAAATAGCACTTGCCTACATTTAAGTTAAAATAGTGGCCTCACTACCTGCTACCTTTCTAGCCGAGACAGAGAAGCTTAAACAACAAACATCAATGGCTTGATGCAGAGCCTCCCCGTTCAGCTCCCCCGTGCGTTTTCCCGTTGGTTTTGGGCTTTGATCGGGTCAGGAAAGGGTGATACGTTGATTTTAGTGTGCGCTTATGCGCTCAGGTGTGCGCTCAGCCGCCTTTCCGATTGTCGGCTCTCACGAGGCTGTTTCCCGGGAAAACGGACGCCTCGTTCATTGGTCCGTTTTTTTCAGTGATGCAGAGCCTTGATTTCCGATTGAAAACACCCTAATAAAATGGGGCCGCCGAGCCTTCACTTACGGCAAGTCAGAGCAGCCGTATTTGCACTCGGGCAATAATATGCAGTCCTCTGTTGGAGCACATCAGCGGCGCCAGCTCCGCGGTCTTGTCCTGCTGAGTATGGCAGAAACCAGGCTGCACCTATTTGAGCTCACCCGCCTTACTGGGTATGTGTATGAAACTTGTATTGGTTGCCCACCCTGTCTTTTATTTTATTTTTTTCCCTTAACACACTATTTGGTAATTTTTTTGTTATTATATTTTTAGCCAAATTTGTTAACTTTAAATTAAATGGGTTAAGTGATAGAACCCTATTGCGTCATGTTCTTGCCCTCTTATGTAAGTAGTATTCCCCAGACTTTTTTAATGAGTGTATAGGTTGGATGTGCATGTAGGCTCATTACTAATGTCCTTTACTCCAACCCTACCCCGCTCACCTATTTGTCCCTCTTTTCTATTGTTGCAATGCACACCTTTTTTTATTTTTTTTTTGGGCAGGAGACTCTGGCTATCCTTTGCTCCCCTGGCTGCTGACCCCAATCCTGCACCCATCTTCACAGGCAGAGGAGCCCTACAATACTGCCCCCAGGAGGACTCGCTCTGTGGTGGAGCGAGCCTTTGGTCTCTTGAAGATGAGGTTCCGTTGTCTTGATCAGACTGGTGGGGCACTACAATATACGCCTGCAAAGGTCATTAAACTAATCATGGCTTGTTCCGCTTTAAGAGAGGGAGTCTGCCATTTCTGAGTAAAGTCTGAGTAAAAAGGGTTTCACACAGTGGGGCATCCCGATCTGGGATTTCCAGGGGGAAGACCAGTGGCCGCTCTGGGTTTTGTTCTGCTTTATGTGAGGGAACCTGTGTTACTTTAATAATAATGTAAAGGAGGTGGGTTATTCCATCCTAACCTGATTTGGTCATGATGTTTTAAAGCAGACCAAAACCCATGTAACCCAGCCCTTTGGAGTGTGAAGAAATCCAGGGCTGGGTTACAGGCATCATGTCTCTGGGGCATTCCAATTTGGGATGTCCTGCACGTCACTGCGGGGGGAACGTCAGAGCTATACCAGGAGCTATGCCATCTTTACACAGGAGCAGGACGACATCATCATGGATGTGAGTATGCGAGCGTGCGTTTATGTGCGCGCACACATTCCTTATAATAAAAAAAAACAAAGTGCAAGAATAGTCTGAAACAACTTAGTTTGTCACGTTACATACCAGCCCACCTTAGTTTAACACATGTACGCCGCTACAAACTAGCCTACATGCAGATAGAAGAACTAGGGCAATGTGAGGCAGCAAGAGGTTAATAAAGTGACTTTAGTTAGGCCAGCAAACTTGTTAATGCTTTTTGTGTACATGAGACAACAACAGTCTCTAATATCTGTGTCTTTGTCATGCAAACAGATTCACAGCAGCAACCAAGGGAGCAAGAATGGAGACTCCGCCCTGACGCAATATGCGCCTAAAACATGGTAAGTGGCGTTTTTTGGTACCAAAGTAAATGAACCAACAATTCCATTGGCCACAAAATGTAAAAACCAAAAAAAACAACCAAAGACTTTGTCTAAAAAGCCCTTAAAGCGGACCTTCACTCAGAATAAGAGTCTATCTTATATGTTTCCCACACCCTGTACATAAAGTTTGCCCACCTTCAAAATCATCCTACCTGCACCTAGTGCATGTTATGAGGCTTTCAACATCCAAGATGGCGGATTATGGAAGCCGCCATCTTATCAGGCAGCCTGCAAACAGGAAGTGCCTTCTAACTGTGCTGCTCTGCATTCTGGGATTGCTGGCCTTTTCAAGAGGTCTCTGCTCTGTGTGAGCAAAGCACAGCTATAACCCACCCCCTGTACCTTATCCCACTCTCCTCTCCTCAGTAAGTGTGATACGGATGGCGGATGGCGGCGGCCGTATACTAAATTCATGAACTGAGTTGCAGCCCAGTGGTGGAAAGAATAATTATTGATTGACTAAAAAATTACTATCTATTATTTTGAGATGCTGCGGAATCTTTTGTTAAGAGTTTGGGCTTTTCAGTAAATAACGCAGAAGGTCCGGTTTAAAAAGGGCCCCCAAAAAACCACGCACAACCAAACCAAATAAACAATGCTAAACTAATGTTGTTTTTCATTCACAGGTACAAGAAAAACACAGGCACAAGACACCGAGGCCTAAAGAATTTTAATTTGGCTTAAAATGAAAATAGTTTATTTGTTAAAACATTTAGATTCAATTATTTGTAAAAAACTTTGTTTAAAAATTTCAATTTCAAATGCTGGAATAAAATCAAATAAAAAAAAAAATGAAAGTTGTGTTTCCTGCAAATGTACAATCACACAACATCATCACACATTTCCATGACACAAAAAGTTTAGATATAGTACAATAAATCCAAAACAATCAGAAAGAATTAAGGTATGCATTAATGGCAAGGAAAAAGGAACACAAAGGAGATTAAGGTATGCATTAATGGCAAGGAAAAAGGAACAACCCAAATTTATTGTTCCCCAAAAAATATGTGTCAAATTGGCAGTGGTTGCCATATGTATATTCCAATGGAGTTTGAGGGATGTGCGCTTGCGTGTAGCCAGATTGGCAACTGAAGAGCCATGGAGATGTAAGTATACTTGCTAAAACCACCAAAATGAAAGGTCAAATACGACGGAAACCAAGCAGGTACGTTCAAAAAGGCAGGAAAAATCAGGGAAAAACGGGCCGCCCGTGTGAACGTGAACGGGACCCCCGATCAAATTGAAGGCACCCGAGAGAGCAAAAAAAGCTTTCCGAGTAAAGTGAAATTGACGGATCAGTTAGGGAGCCATTCCGACGGAGGCTCTGCATCACATTTGAGCCACGATTCAAACGGGAGCCCCGGACAATCGGAGGGTTTTAAGGGCAGTTCAGAGGAGGCTCTGCATCAGGCCCCTAAAGTGTATCTAAACAAGTACCATCATGCTACTAAGGAAGAGCCACAAGTACCTTACATGCTACTTCCAAATACGGCATGTTAGGTTACTTTAAACTGCTAAGAGCAGGGAACAACAGACAGAGGCCTAAGGGCAAGAGGCTCAATAATGTGCTGTTTAGCATTCCAGCATTAGTGAACGGGGACAATAGGTCAGCTGTGCAGTGTCAGTGCAAAGCACAGTTCTGATGAGGCAACATGCACATCCACCCAGCACACTCCTGTACAATGACTCTGAGATGTAACATAGCTAAGAGGGCCAGGACAGAAAGGTATAGTGGCGAATCACAAACAAAGCCATAGGAGGAAATACTGGTAAGTAAGTGAGTGTAAACTTCTACTGTTTCATTGGAGTCGATAACAGATTAGTGGGGTACAGGCACAGACCAATCAGAAAAATCATGCTGGACGGCAACAACTATTTTTAAACACATACGTTGGCATGTCGGCTATATTATAAAAGCACAACTTAACCGCATTCCAGGCTTCCGCTGTGTCAGGGAAAAATATATATTTTGGTGCCAGGGTAGCCATGCCATCCAAAAACTTGGTAAGGCTGCGGCTCAGCGTAGACTGGGACATCCCCACGGAGAAGGCACCCAGTCTCTGGAACGAGCCGTTTGCCAAAAACTGCAGGCAGCCAACCAATTTGGTCATACCTGCAATTGCATACCCCTTCCTTGTGGTGCGGGCTAACCATGGCCTCGTGAAGGATTCGTGGGAGGATGCGATGGAAAAAGGGCAAAAACGAAAGCCTACGTTGTAACATGTGAAAATGAAAAGGAAAAGTCACGCTGGAAAATGACATACTCGTATTAGTAATCTGCCGTACGAACGGACGGAAACTTTACAGAAGGATTGCAATGCATGCATAGAATCGCTCGTACACTCATACGAGAGCGGAAACATTTCACAAAAAAACAGATCGGCACTAAAAAGTTTTTTTTTGTCTCTCTGAATCAAGCCTATAAGGGTTGATTCAGAGCCCCTTTCTCACATTTTATTTGCGTGAATATTTCCATTCTCGTTCATTTTTTCCCCTCGTCTGATTCAGCAAAGCCTTTTTTCTGCGAGAACTTTAGTGTGAAATGTTTTCATTTTTGCATGATTTTTCATTTGGTAGCAAGACCTCCATAAAAATGATGAGAGAGGGGCTCTGAATCAACCCTATAGGCCTCAATTCAATAAAGGTAGAAAAAATTCTCAGTAAAGTAAAAGATTAAATTCTTGAGAAAAAAGCCTGAGAATTTCACTGTTGCTGAATCACCAGATAAGAAAACAATGAAAGTCAATGGCACTTTTTTACTCCTAAGAAAAGTAGAGAACTGTTTACTACTTTCTACACTGTAGTAAAAGCTGCCATTGACTTTCATTGTCTTTTTATCTAGTGATTCAGTAACAGAGACATTCTCAGGCTTATTTCTCATGAACTGAATTTTTTACTACCATAAGAAATTTTTTCTACCTTTATTGAATCGAAGCCATAGTTTTTATAAATGTTAATGATTTTCATTCGAATGGTGCTGCTGTTTTACTTCAGATTAGCAGCTTTCTGGCATCAGAACAAAAAAAAGAAAAGAAAAGGTGCATTCCAAGCTTAACCTTCATTAACCTTTATTATATGAAGTTCCCAACCCCCTCGTTTGTCTGTTAATTCCAAGTGTCTCATGGAAACAAGGATATATAGAGTTTTGATGCAGTAATAAATCAGTAAATATAATTCAAGATGACAGGTCGACATTAATTGCAATGCTTTGTCTGTCTGGATGTTAAGCAGACCAGCAGCAAATTGTAATGACTCACTGAAGTTTTTCTCATAAAGCACTAGAGATCAGCTAAAGCAAAAGTCTCAGTTAGTTTCAAGACCAATTAAGAAAATATACCGTATTTGCCGGCGTATAAGACAACTTTTTCCCCCTGTAAAACATGCCTTCCAGTGGGGGGGGTCGTCTTATACGCCGGGTGCCGCCACTCTCATACACACTAACACACACACACACATTCATACTTACTTCACTTCCTGGCTGTTGCGCGCTGGTCGTCGGTGGGCGTGTCCCAGATGGCCGCCGTCCAATGAAAACAATGGACGCCGGCCATCTGGGGCACGCCCACCGATGACCAGCGCGCAACAGCCAGGAAGTGAAGTAAGTATGAATGTGTGTGTGTTAGTGTGTATGGGAGCGGCGGCACCCGGCGTATAAGACGACCCCCCCACTGGAAGGCATGTTTTACAGGGGGTAAGAATGAATGTGTGTGCGTGTTTGTGTGTATGAGAGCGGTGGCGGTGGCAGCGGCAGCGGTGGCGGCGGTGGAGGCGGCGGCGACGGCGGCAGCAACAGGAACAGCAGGGACAGCCAGACCGACCATCGGTAAGTGTGTGAGCGGTGGGGCGGGGCGGGGGGAGGAGGGAGTGGGGCCACTCGCTGGCTGTATTGAGGGATGCCCCCATGCCTGTACTGAGGGATGCCCCCATGCCTGTACTGAGGGATGCCCCCATGCCTGTACTGAGGGATGCCCCCATGCCTGTACTGAGGGATGCCCCCATGACTGTATTGAGGGATGCCCCCATGACTGTGCGAAGCCAGAAAGTATGACTGTAAGAAGCCACCCAGGGACTCTGGGGAAGGGAATTAACATGTTTTATTTTACGTTTTATTTGGTGTGCGGAAGAGGGAGTAGTCTTATACGGTGAGTATATAAAAAACTCTATATTTTGAGTGGAAATGTTGGGGGGTCGTCTTATACGCCGGCAAATACGGTATGCCTTATTCTAAAATCTCTAAGGGTTAGCTCAGTGGGTAATCATTTTCCTTCCCCCAGTTATAAAAAATTATGTTGTGGTTTGATATAATAATTATCTAATAATAATTATCTAAAAATACAACTAATAGTTACTGTATGAAAAACATTAACATGTTATGGCCTACCACTAATGTTGATGATCCTTAATATTTCAGTGCAGCTTTGGGTATATTACTCATCACCGTAACACTAACTAAACTGGAGATGAATAAAAGGACTTTTTGACAAACCACGGACAGATTTGCATATACCACTCAGCTACTGACTATATAAAACTTTCATCTAATGTGATAAATTCTTCTTCCCAAAGTCAGCTTTACTGCCAGGCCAGACAGCCAGTGACGCCAAAGACTCACACAAGTGATTTGTGTTGCCTAGTGTATATTTTTTAGAAGGTTAGATATCAAATTTACAGATGTAACAACCAACAGTTACCAGATAATGTTTATAAAGAATTGCATAAAAAAACAAAAAATTTGGAATGACATGACTGTATATCTATACTACTTAATGCTGCTCACTGGGCCCGCATTGTGTTGAGGATTGGCAGTGCAGAAATTGCTCTAGGATAATTTGCCTTTTATTAGCTTTTTTGATTCACATAATTAAATCAGTGCTATATTCAAATCACCACTTTCTCATTCATGGTGTATGGCACCAAATGCCAGTTATTCAGGTGACCAACGGAAGCCATTCATGAGTGGCTGGCAATCGTGTGACTGCTGGTGAATGATCTGGCTTTCCCAGTAGTCACACGATTGCCAGCCGCCCATGAATGAAGAAGTGGTTTGAAAAAATACACACATTGTTTCATGGACTTTCCCTGGCAGACTTCGAATCAGATGCAACAAGACTCCTCACCCACCTGCTGTGGTGGCTTACTGGCACAACAGGTGAGAGATGTGCGGCATGGGAGTGGGTGGCAGGTAAATAGAGAGTCTCATGCTCTTTGGCACATATAATTTGAGGTCTGCCAGTGTAATTCCATGAAAGTTTACTTTCTCTTTAAGAGGTCCATTCAGCACCCTTCCTTAATTAAAGTAATTAGCTGCTGTTCTTGGCACCTCTGTAATCGGGAGGAATGAGGCTTTTACAAGTAATATGATTTTCTTAAAAAACTTACATTTTCAAATTTGTTCCACATATATTTACACACCCAAAATATAGATGCTATTTTGGGATGCCTCACTGTGTGAAGCCCCTCAGATTGCCCGCTTTTCTTACCTTTCCATGAGCCCACAGAGCAGGTGCTCCTCCAAGTGACTTTTCTGGTCACACATATTAATGTGCAGCTGGAAATGCTGATTGGAATCTCAGCTGCTCATATGATAGGTGGGTGACATCACTCGCATCCTCCACCTGTGTGCATTCAGTTACGGCAGGCGAAAGAAAAGGATGCTGCCATAGAATCATTGACAATGTAAGCAAAACCGGGGTTTCACACTGCTCAGCAACTCAATGCAGGATGCCCCAGGGATAGGAAATCAGGAGGCCCTGGAGTCACATAGGGCCATTTTGGTCCACTTTAAAATAAACAAGGTTACACATCGAATATCCCCACAGTTGATTGTTCCACAGATTCAATTTTTCCCATTCTGTAGATCCTGGCTCTGGGCTCCAGGTCTGTCCTCATTTGCTGTGCATCTTGAGCTGACACAAAACTGAGGACAGAGGAAAAGGTGCTTTCATTTCCCATAGTCCCATAGGTCGTAGCTGTTGCTGGTGAGAGTGGGATGGCAGTGAGTCATTTATGTTTTGTTTATATATTAGTGGAATCCAGTTTGGAATCCTGTCCCTACATCTTTGAAAAACATGCAGTGAACTGCCAAGATGCAGCATAGAGGAGGATTGATGCAAACATTTTATTCACGCTGGGAGCGTGTGCTTCTACTTATTAATTCTTGTATAACAATTTTGGTGGCTGTGTATTTACAGCTTAGGCATAGTTTAAAATTTATGATAAGATTTCTCATTATGTGTAATCCTCTGCTTTGATAATTTGCTTTAAAAACATTGTTTTATGTTTTAAGAAAAAAAATAAAAAATGCCGGAGTCCCCCCTCCCAGTACTACCATCCCAGCAGATCATAGGTGCTGGTATCCACAGGGCTTGGAAGCTGTACAGACAGCCATCAGCCTACACTCAGGGCCAGATTACATGTGGTGGAGGCCCATGGGCACAAAATCTGGTGGAGGTCCCAGATACAGTATTTTCATTCCATTAAGATAATAGTCCAGCCAAGTAACTGATTGGTGGTTGTATGGCACACGCCTACATAATGGAAAGTCAGATCGAGTTCCTTGTGCCACCCTTGTGCGGGTGCGTGCTGCTCGGGAATTCCTGCTTTGCCATTCTGAGTGGGGGGTAGTCTAGTCACCCAGCTGGTCTAGCAGAAAACAATTCCCTGCATTGAGCTGCCAGTGGCTGTGCTTGGTGGCTTATTTGCAGTGAGGGCCATTGAATGACACTTCTGCACCGACCCATCCCTGTAGCGTTGCTGACAGCGGCTTTGCTGCTCTAGACTCTCCATCATGCCCTGTGGTGGTTTTGACTGCAGGTTTTCAAAAACAAAAAAAGGCTTCCCCAGATGTAGGGCAAGTGGTGAAGGTTCTCGGGCATGCACCCCTTGCGTCCCCCTCATAATCTGGCCCTGCCTATGCTCTTAGGCATAGGGTTGGATGATCTGCCAGGGGTGCCCCCACAAAATAGTGTCACTACTATGCCCTCTGCCCTCTAAACTAGTAAGATCACTTGAGAGAGCAAAAGTAGAGGGGGCTTTTAAAAGCAACTATGACCCTGTGTAAGGTGGGCTACAGTACATATTGGGGACTACACCAGGAACCAGGAATTCTCCTGGCTGCTCCAATGGCTATTTTGCTCCATTTTTTTGTAAGCTGACCTTTCTAGAGTATTATGAGCAAATAAATACTTCTTGTACAATCATTAGCATCAGTACACAAAAAAATCAGACATTGTTATAATCTGTTCCATCATGATAGATTAAGATCATATACAAAGATTCAAATTGACATCATGGCCATGATATGTATATTTGATTATAGGTGCTGGGCACGCTTCATCTGGAAGATAGGCAGACTTCTTCCTGGTATTCCTCCCGTCTTTTCAATTTAAGGGACAGACTACGGATACAAGCATCCTGCGGGGCAACACCCCATGTCCAGAATCTTGTTCGGCTAATAGGTAACGACAAATGTTCAATGTAGGGAGTCAGGTGAGAAATAATAAAGAGCATTGAAATAGAAAATAGTTTAAGTATAAAGAGAGTAGAGCAGAAAAGAAGAAAGGGGGGAAAGTTGTAAAAGAGAAGAGGGAGGGGAAAAAGGGGGGGTCACCTCTGGCCCATTTCCCTCCTGGCCTTCTGCAGGTCAGACAGCAACCCCATCGCTATCCAGGTGGAGGCAATCTATCCTTGGGGCCCATGTCTCCCAAAAGCGGTCGCATTTGTCTTGAACAATTGCTGTCGGCTTTTCCATCACTAGAATGTCTGAGATCCTGAAGGTTACCATACCCCAGGGTATTGATCTCGCCTTCCAATTTTTGGCTATTTCTAGCCTTGCGGACACAAATATGTGGACTGCCAGCCCCCACTCCTCCGGGGTGTAGTTGTTGGCTTTATAGGATAGTAGGCCCTCCCACGCACTGGGGGAGTAAGTCCCTCCAAACAAAGTTGACAGTAGATTGTACACCTTGATCCACAATTGTTTAGCTACTGGGCATGACCACCATATGTGGTGCATGGTCCCAGGTTCCTGACCACCTTGGAAACATGAAGACGGGCAGCCCACATTAAATTTATGCAATCTAGAGGGTGTAAGGTACCACCTGTATAGCACCTTGTAAGAGTTTTCTTGGATAAGTGTGTTGCATAAGACCTTCCCTTGTGATATCCTACTCAAGGTATGTTCGTCCCCTATCTTGCCGAGATCCTCTTCCCATTTTCCACATAAAAGTGTTGCGAGTCTCCAGCTAAACCCATCAGAGAGGCATAGAGCTTAGAAATAGCGCCCCTAGATAAAGGGTCCAGCAGGCATCATTGCTCAAAGTCTTTTGGGTGTTGAGGGAAACTACCCTTTCTGGTCAGTGTGTTAAGGAGATGGCTCAGCTGCAATCCTCAATATCTTTCGTTTGGCGGTTTAGCAGCCTGGGTCTCAATAGAAATCAGTCCTTCACCCCAAGCCACCACATCGTATACTGTAGAGTAACCCTGCTCCCCCCACCATCTAAAGCTTTGTGCGGACCCCACACCCCGCTAGAACAGGGGATTCCCCAACAGCGGTGCCGCTGGTGTATATTGCGAGCGCCACCCTGACACTGTCACTTGTCTATCCCACAACTCCAGGGGGGGCCAAGGACTGGGGGAGAACCCCAGGCCTGAGCTTTTTCGGGATCCACAGCAACGACGCAGCCAAGGTTGGGGCCACACTTCCAGTTAGCATTTGCACCCAACCAGGTATATTTTTGATAGAGTGTAGAGGGAGCAAGGAAGCCACCTGCGCTGCCACATAATACTTATACAAGTGCGGGACTCCCAGTCCCCCCCCCCCCCCCCGCGCTCTCCTGCAACATAACGTTCTTCTAGCTACAAGCGGTCGGATTGAACCCCAAATGAATCCATTAACTTTTTGCGGCAGGGGTTGGAGAGCTGACCCTAAAGAAGTACAAGATCTTGGGAAAAACTTTATCTTGACCGCTGCCAGGTGACCCAGCCAAGAGAGTTTCAAGTAGCGCCATGAATGTAAAAGAGCTCCCAGCTGATTCAATGCTTAGTTAGCCCCAAATTGGGTGGCGTAGGATACTGTCAGTTTGATTCCCAGATAGGGAAGCCTTTTCACCCAAAGCCAAGGATAGTTGCCCTTCAATAGGGTGCTTGTCATGTGGGATAGGGAGACATCAAGGGCTAGCGACTTCGCTGCATTTATTCTAAGACTTGATATTATACTGAAATCTTTAAGTTCCTTCAACAGATTGGGAATCATAACATGCGGGGAGGAGATAGAGAGTAACATGTCATCAGCAAACATGGATAATTTGTGCTCTACCCCGGCATGTATGGCCCCCTTAATCCACTGATTATCTCGGCCTAGATGCCAGTGGTTCCAGGGCCAGTATGAATAGTATGGGAGACAAGGGGCATCCCTGACAGGTACCAATGAGGAAAGATGCTGATTCAAAGCCTGAGTATTTTACCTTTGCAGTGGGAAAGCTGTACATGGCCTTGACCCATGTCTTAAGGCCCTGACCAAACCCCCTATCTGTCCAGTGCCCGCATAAGCCAGCCCCAAGAGAGGCAGTCGAATGCCTTCTCCATGTCTAGTGACAGGAGCATCATTTCATCAGGCATTTTGTTGGAGAGCTCAATTAGTTGAACAATTCGCTTCACCCCATCTGATGACTGCCTCCCAGGGACAAATCCTGCTTGATCGGTGTGCATAAAGGAGCCTAGAAACATGGTGATTCTAGTCGCTATTATTTTCCCAAGTATATTCTAAGTATGTCACACACCCCGCTTCAGATAGTCATTACACTTGGGTTATACAGACCTGCAGAGGGCTATCTTGCAGAGATGTCATGAAAAAAAGGGAGCCCCTCCCGGTCCATAAATACCTGGTACCTCCCACTCATTCCCCAGTCTTTCATCTTTGCAGACGGCGAGCAAGTCAGAAGATGGATGTCTCCTCCTTGCAGGTAGCCGGGGTAACTCCCGGCCCCCCTCTTTTGGTCTATTTCTGCCTGGACCTACTGTTATCCCTTTTTAGTAAAAAGCCTCCCAGCCTAGGCTGCGGGTCCTGGCAAAGGTAGATGGCACCTTAAGGTGCTTTAGGAGCTATGCTCCACCGTGAGACCCCATACTAAGGGGTAGGCGGTATTCCGGGTTGGTGATCCTGGTTGGGATGCCCTGTCCTTGCCCTTACACCTTTTGGGTGTTAATTCCCCCTTCCCCGGTCACCCATTGTTTCCTACTGCTAGGGGGGGGGGGGGGGCGCTTATCCCCCTTTTAGTTTAGTTATCCTTTAGAGTGCATGCTTGTGTGCAACTTGTTGTGTGTGTGTTGTGGGCGTGATTGATGCTTTCCATGGCCACTACTGTCAGTCTTCGGGGGAGCTTCTTCCCCTCCGGTGCAGTTTCGGGGGGGGGGCCGGGCGCGATCCTGCGGCCCACCCCCTCCCTCCCCCCCGTGCTGCTGGTGCCGCTGCAGAGCCCGGTCACTGGCCGGGAGCTGCCTGTTGTCAGGAGAGAGGGGCGGGGTCGGGCGCAGCGCGATCCGCGTCGGCCCGCCCTTCATCATCCTTGCTGCCAAGTCCCTCCGCCTCGTACAGAACGCCATTATCGTAAGCGCCCAGTGGGCTCTAGTCTTTCATTGCCTGTGAAGCTGCTTGTCAGCGCGAGATTGATATATATATTCCTCTATTTATATGTATGTGTGCCTTTGCCCTTCTGTTATGTGCCCAGCATTGTGTGATATCTGTGTGACAGTTCCCCTTTTCTATTCCAGGCGGACCCTTGTTGGATCTTAAAGGGTCCTCCCGGTCCTAGGGTACCTGGTTTAGTTTAAGAACTCCCTAAAAATCCTGAAGGATTTCAGGACACTGAAGGGGCATCCCGGGTCGCTCATATTGCGTAATTCCCTTGGGCATTGCGACTACCGATAATATGGAGGCTTCCCAGGATACCGGGCTCGGGCTCCCCTTGAGGCAACCCCGGCAGTGTTTGGGGTGTGGGGTATCCCTTACTGGGGATGATGTATTTCTTTGCATACCATGTGCGCAGCAGACTATTACGCGGCAGTCCGGATCCCATGTGTCTGGTTCTGCGCCGCCGGTTTCTTTACCTAGCCCTCCCCGCCTGATCCGTACCCCATGTGACGCTGTCATGGGTGGGGAGTCGCAATCTGAGGCGTGTGCCAGATTGGCCAATCTTGAAAAATTATTTTCTAGCGCTGTTGCCAGAAAGGCCCCGGCTAAGAGAAAGCACTTGTCTCCAGCCACGCCAGCTTCTGATTTTGATGAGTTTGATTCTCTGGACTGGTCTGATTACCCCCCTCTTGAGGAAGGGGGGCTATTTGAGGAGTCGGACGGTTCTGACGATCAGCAGTTTTTTGGCACTGATGCCGAGCGGGGTCAGGGGGATTCTTGGGATACCCCTAAGGTCCTGGCTCATATGTTTGAGGTTCTGGCAATTTCTCCTCCTGAAGTGGCCTTCCACAGAAAGGGGAGTTCTTTGAGGCGGCTAAGCCGCGATTGGAATTCCCTAATCAAAAGCATTTCGATGGCATTATTCTTAAGGAATGGGAGAGCCTACCCGGCTTCCAGGTGTTCCTCTGGGTTGGGATAAGAAATATCCCTTTCCGGCGGATGCGGTGAAGCGATGGTCGTCCCCTCCCGAGGTGGACGCCCTTGTTTTGAGGTTGTCTAGCACCTCCGTTTTGCATTCTCCTGACTGTTCTACTCTCAAGGATGGTGAGTATAAATGCATTCACCAGATGGCTTGTCATGGTTTTGCCAGTGTCGGGTCGGCCTTGCGGCCTGTTTGTGCTTCGGCGCTTTTAGTAGTGGCTTCCAGGTCGGTTGTTAGGGACCTGTTGTCTACTTCCAGGCTTGACCCTTCTAGTGATGAGTTCACCGCCCTTAAGCGGTGCGAGTTGTTTTTGTCATTTGTGCTAGCCGCCCTGGATGACACCATGGTGATGTGTAGTAGAACTTCGGCCTTGCTTGTGGCTATTCAGCGGTCGGTTTGGTTACGCCAGTGGGCGGCTGATTTTGTGTCCAAAAAGTCGCTTACTGCTCTCCCCTTTTTGGGGTTGCGGCTCTTTGGAGAAAAATTGGATTCGGTCGCAAAAGGGGGTAAGTTACCTCAGCGTAAGAAGCAACGTCGTCCCTTTCGGGGGGCGGCTTCCTTTGCTCCTTCCTTTCGTGGGGCCAGAGCTGCCAGGGGATTGGCTGTCTTCTCCTCCAGAGGTGATTCCTGGAACAGGGGCAGAGGACGTGCCCGTCCAGGTCACAGCTGGGGCTCTAAGCCCAAAGCTGCTGCCAAGCCGGCTCAGCAATGAGGGGGCGCCCTCACCCTTGCGGGTGGGGGGACGGCTGCGTCACTTCTCCCAGGTCTGGGACCAGGAGGTCTCGGACAGATGGATCCGGGAAGTGGTGTCTTCCGGTTACAAGCTGGAGTTCGAGATCCGGCCTCCTCCCAGATTCTTCAGGTCTCGGGTGCCCTTGGATCCTCTGGTAGCGCAAGGGCTCCGGGCAGCGGTAAAAGATCTCCTGGACATGGCTGTCATTTGCCCGGTGCCTTCCTCGAACCGGGGCCTAGGATTCTATTCCAATCTGTTCACAGTGCCCAAGAAGGATGGCTCTGTTCGTCCCATCCTGGATCTGAAGCTCCTCAACAGGTTTATCCGCCCCAGGAAGTTCCGCATGGAAACTCTGCGTTCAGCCATAAATTCGCTTCGCCAGGAGGACTTCATTATGTCCATAGACATCAAGGATGCTTATCCGCACGTCCCGATCTTCCTGGCACATCAGAGATTTCTCAGATTTGTGGTGAAAGATCGGCACTTTCAGTTTGTGGTTCTTCCGTTTGGCCTTACCTCGGCTCCAAGGGTTTTCACCAAGGTGCTGGCAGGGGTGATGGCCCTCCTCAGAGCCCAGGGTATCCGCATCGTGCCTTATCTGGATGATCTTCTCATTATGGCATCCTCTCTCAGCCGGGCGGAGCTGGATACCAGGACTGTGGTATCCACTCTGGAGAGATTCGGCTGGGTGATCAACTACCCCAAGTCCTCCCTCTCTCCGTCCAGGGTGGTGTCGTTTCTGGGAATGTCTCTGGATACTTCTCAGGCCAGGGTGTTCCTTCCTCGGCCCAAGGTTCTTTTGATTCAGGAATTGACTCAGCTTCTTCTGTCCCTCCCTCGTCCGTCCATCCGGCTGGGGATGAGACTGGTGGGATTGATGGTGGCCTCTTTCGAGGCGGTTCCCTTTGCTCAGTTTCACACAAGGAAGCTCCAGCTCCATCTCTTGGCGGCCTGGGACAGGTCTCCGCTGTCATTGGATCAGTCATTTCTGATGTTCTTTCTGACCCCTCGTTGGGAGACGGTCACCACGGATGCCAGCCTGTCAGGTTGGGGGAGGTTTGGAAGGATCTTCAGTTTCAGGGACTGTGGGGGCCTCAGGAGGCTCACGATCCCATCAATGTTCTGGAGCTGAGAGCCATCAGGTTGGTTCTGGCTCACTTGACTCATCAGTTACAGGGCTTACCGGTTCAAGTTCGGTCGGACAATCGGACGGCGGTCGCCTACATCAATCACCAGGGAGGGACTCGCAGCAGCAGTGCCCTCAGGGAAGTGTCCTTGATCCTTGCTTGGGCAGAGAGCAATGTCCCATGCATCTCGGCGGTGTACATTCCAGGAGTGGAGAACACGGAGGTGGACTCCCTGAGCAGGTGCTCATCTCGCCGGGGAGAATGGCCTCTCAGCCCCAAGGTGTTTCGGTCACTTTGCCACAGGTGGGGGACTCCGGAGGTGGACCTCTTTGCCTCTCGTCACAATCACAAGCTTTCGGCATTTGTGTCTCTCTCGCGGGATCCGCTGGCTCTGGCAGTGGATGCCATGTCTCTGAGCTGGAGGGATCTGGGGTTTCTGTACCTGTTCCCTCCGTTCCCTATGGTAGGCAAGGTGGTGCGCAAGCTGGAGCTAGAGGATGTGTCAGCAATCTTGGTGGCTCCAAGATGGCCAAGATGGTTTGGTTCGCAGACGTGGTGCGGTTGGCAGCGGATCAGTTTGTTCTGCCCCTTCTGCTGGATCTGCTCACTCAGGGTCAACTACTCTACCCCAATTTACCAACGCTGGCTTTGACGGCGTGGCTGCTGAAACCTCCATCTTGAAGGAGGAAGGTCTTTCTGATGCTGTGATTCAGACTCTGGTTAGTGCTTGGAAGAGGTCTTCCTCTACCATCTACTATAGGACTTGGAGGTCTTATATTGATTGGTGTGAGGTCCGGGCCTTGCCCTGCAGGGTGTTTTCTATCCCTAGGGTTTTGGAATTTCTGCAACATGGTCTGGACTTGGGGTTGCAGCTTAGTACGTTGAAAGGGCACGTTTCTGCCCTGGTGGTTTTCTTTCAATGGTCTTTTGCTCTTCATCCTCTGGTTAAGACTTTTTTTCAGGGGGTTAAGCATGTGCGGCCTCCTAGGAAGCCTTTGCTCCCAGTTTGGGATTTGAATTTGGTTCTTCCTGCTCTTCAGACTCCTCCTTTTGAGCCTTTGCAGGATATTGCTCTTTCTACGCTTACTCAGAAGGTTGCTTTTTTGGTTGCCATCGGCGTTTGGCGTGTATCGGAGTTGGTGGCTTTGTCCATTCAGGCCCCGTACTTTGAGAGGCATCAGGACAAGGTTGTTTTTCGCTTCAAGCCAGATTTCCTTCCTAAGGTGGTTTCTGCCTTTCATCTTAATCAGGACATTGTTCTACCCTCCTTGTGTCCTAAGCCCAGCAATGACAAGGAGAGGGTCTTGCATTCTTTGGATGTGGTTCGCTGTGTGAAGTACTATTTGGTGGCAACTTCCTCTTTTCGTAAGACTGACGCCTTTTTCGTGGTGCCCTCCGGACCTAGGAAAGGTTTGCACCTGCCAAGTCTTCCATTTGTAAATGGATTCGCCAGGCCATTGTTGGGGCCTATTCTGCCAAGGGTTAGATTCCCCCTTTTCGTGTTACTGCTCATTCTACTCGTGCTGTCGGGGCGTCCTGGGCTTTCCAGCACCTGGCCTCTGTTGAGCAAGTTTGTAAGGCTGCTACTTGGTCTTCTGTTCACACTTTTTCCAAGTTTTACAAGATGTGCGGGCCTCAGCGGATGCTGTTTTTGGCCGCAAAGTTCTGCAAGCTGCGGTGGTTTAAGTTTGTGCATTGTTGCCTTGTTTTGGATCCCTGCCCTTTATGGACACTGCTATTGGATGTCCCAAGTGTAATGACTATCTGAAGTGGGGTGTGTGACATACTTAGAATAATACCATTTTGTGAATACTCACCTGTAAAATGAGTATTATAAGTATGTCACACACCCCGCTTCACCCCGCCCTTTGGTATTTTGGATCCTTTATATGGTGAACCTTTCTTACTGTTTATGGTTATTTTGGCTCTTCCTGGTCCCTTTGTTTCCTTACTGCTGTCTTATTACTGGGGAATGAGTGGGATGTACCAGGTATTTATGGACCGGGAGGGCTCCCTTTTTTTCATGACATCTCTGCAAGATCGCCCTCTACCGGTCGGTATAACCCAAGTGTAATGACTATCTGAAGCAGGGTGTGTGACATACTTATAATACCCATTTTACAGGTGAGTATTCACAAAATGGTATTTTTCAGGTCCAGATTTGGGAATCATAGCAATGGTTGCTTTCAATATTTTTGGGTCAAAGGGGTTACCTGATTTGATGTAGTTATACATTGAGGCTAGATGCAGGGCCACCATCTCCAGAAAGCTGGTTATTTCTAAAGTATTCCTCTGCCTCTTTCATCACCCCCTGCACCTTATCTTTAGTAGCCAGCAATGTGTCATTAAGAATCCAGGTAGATGGGCCCGGTTTGACTATCAAAGATCTGCAGGTTATGCTATTGAGATCATGGTCTGACCATAGCATTTGAAGTATATGGGCCTGGGAGATGTTGGGAAGAAGACTTCTGGAGGCACTAGGTTGTCAATTCTAGTGTGGAGAGCGTGGGGAGCAGAATAGTGCGTGTAGTCCCTCCTGTAGGGGGGCATGTCCCGCCAAACATCTATGAGGCCTGCCTTAGAGATAATAGATGCATAGGCCAGAGATTCTCTCCTATTTTGAGATGTGGGGGGGAGACCTATCCAAGACCGGATCTATCGTCAGATTGGAGTCACCCCCTAGAAGCACTTGTGTTTCTGCTCAAGAGTCTACCCAAATTTTGCAGAAAGCCGAGTTGGCCAGTGTTAGGGGCATAGTAATTTTAAATTGTGACTTCCACATCCTGTAAGCTTCCCTGGAGTAGCAGGCATCTACCAACAGGGTCCAAGATCTGTTTAGAACATTGAAAATGGGTGCGTGCATGGAAAGCTGTAAATACCCCCCTCTGTTTTGTTGTCGCCCTAGCATGATATACGTTAGGAACTTAGAATTAAGATATGTGGGTGTTGAGTTGACCGAAAAGTGGGATTCTTGTACACACACTATGTCTGCGTGGATAGAGTTTAAATATATGAAAACCCTTGATCTTTTGTTGGGGGAGTTTAGGCCTTGTACATTAACTGAAACTACTTTAAGAGACATTAAGGGAATATCCTAGGCTCTGGATCGGGTGTTCGGGGAATGGTCTCAGGGCCAGTGGCAACACCCCTCGGAGGGGCTGGGTGGGAGCTGGAACAAGGGGGAAGGGGAAAAAGGTCAGGTGTGGCAAAGGTCCAGGAAGGCCAAATAGGAGCAGGAATAGAGAGAGAAAGGTAAGAAAGAGTTCAACATAAGATGAAAGGTAAGTAAAAAACAACATTAACTTAAATTCTCGATAAAACTTTTGTGACTATAGTCACTAACTTCACCATCCTAGCGGAGGGCAACTTGCATAACACTTACTGTTGCCAAACTAACCAGGTTGCCAGCTTTATATTCCCCCGGGATCACATAATCACGGGGTCCCAGGGTGGCAAGCGTTGGGGCATCAGGCATTAAAACATTAAGACCATCAAGAATTTAACATTATACTAAGGCTGAAGATTGGGGAGAGGCCGAGCAATCAGCTCACCCCCTGCCCGGGCCTCAGCAGGGCCCCCCAGGCCAAACCTGCCTGCCCAGGGCAACCCACCGGGAGCCAGGCCGCTAAGGGACCCACCCCGCATACGAATCAAACCAGGGATGCCCCTCTTCTGGGGAAAAACTTCCCAGAGCCCAGACTGGGCCCTAGCCTCATCCGGGGCAGTCCAGGGTCCCATAGTCCAGCCTTCCATTTTCTGGCACAGAGGGTATGCTTCATTAAACCGTGAACTATAAACCAATGGGCAGTCCAAAGGACCAGAACCTACCTTTGGGTGAAGTTAATTAAATAATGAGAAATATAATCCATTGGCCGTTAAGGGCCATTACCAATTTCCTGAATGCTGGAAGGTTTGAGACGAGAGTCTCTTCATAGCTTGCATTCAGCGTCCTGCCTGGGATCACTTGAATTTTGTCGGGGGGGGCCTGTTCCGCACGAACCCTCTTTGTTTGACTCATCAGGTGTCAGCGCTGGGCCAGCTATCGATGGAGGCTGCTCCAGGAGACCCAGGTTCAACTGTTTAAAGTGTTCCTTGAGCTCCGGGCAGGTGCACAAAAGGTTTGAACATGTGTCGTTTCAGAATAGTAGCCTGGGATAAGTCCATGAAAACTTGATAGTTGTTGTCTTGAAAGATTAATGGTGCTTTCTCTCTGGAGACTCTAAGGACAGCTTCCTAGGTTTGGAAATACAAGAATGATAATCGCGTGGGGGCCCTTCCATTCTGCATCTGAATAGGGTTCTATGGGTGCGCTCTAGTTCCAGTCTTTCTAGGGCGGTACCTGGAATCAGTTCCTGAAGGAGGGCTGTGATGGAGCCTCTGACATCTTCTATCAACTCCGGGAGACCTCTGAAGCTCAAAATGTTCCATCGGCAGCGGTTTTCAAGATCTTAGTGTTGATATTGTAGCATTCTCACCAGGTCATGGAGCTGTTCAATCTCATCCTTGTGGCCTTCCATGATGATATATGCACCTATAGCTGCGATGTGCGGGCACCTAGGTCTTTCAACTCCCACTTCAGCTCAGCTACTGTTTTCACGGAGACAGCAGTCATCTTCTCCCTTACCATCGGTCAAATCTGCTGGAGGGTTGCTTGGTCTAGGTGGCTGTGAGCTCCGGAGGGAACTGTACCCAGCTGTCACTCGAGTCTCGGGAGTCCTCCCGCTCCTTGATGCGCTCCTCGTTCCGGGGTCGCCGCCATCTTGGATTGAGGCCCACCTTAATCTTTTGGTGGCATTTCTTTGGGTTGCCTATTCTCTGGTTGGCTCGGGTGGTTCTGGTGTGCATTCCTTGGCACTCACCCATCAATACTGCTAATGTGCTATGTGGCTCCCGTGAGTGCAGAGCGTGGTCAGGCTGCGTCCATTCCATCGCTCAGCGCGCATGTGCCCCCCCAATAAATACTTCTAGTAATGTTAAAAATAAATTGTGACTAGAGATGGGCGAACCCGATCCGCATAGTTCGGAGTTTGCACTGAACTTTGCAAGTTTGGATTCCAAAACCCGTACAGGGACAGAAGTCCGTGTTTGAGTTTGGCTTCTGGCCTATACATGGAAAAGCTGGTTGATGGGCTGCTGAGCACCTAAGGCTCCCATGAGTGAGAATACTCCTAATTCTGGCAGAAGTGTCTTCACTCGTGGAAGGAGGCGGACATCTTTCTGTAGCCCTGGCTGAGGCCAGTTTCAAACACCGTTGCTTGCCGCACTGACAGGAAGAGGATCGGGTAGAAGTGAGTTAAAGCAGCGTGCTTCTGCTGCACACTCTGCACTCTGCCTCTTCCTACAGCATTAGTCAGATCCAGCAGACAGTCCCATTACTAGTAGCTGGTATGACAAATTAAACAGTAGCAGAAAGGAACTGCTCACATCATGCAGCTTCCATGTGATAAGAGCGTAACAGATGATTTTTTTCTCCTGCACAATAAAGCTCCTCACTAAATAACAAAAAAATACCCACATCAAACCAAACCAATGGGTTATTAAAATGCAGATTGAGCTTTAGTTAAAGGACAGGGAAAAAAGCTTTAATATATCTAATTCTGTACTGTAAATTCAAGAATTAACCAGTACTTTACTTTTTCTTTTTTCTTTTAGGACATCACAGACATGTCAATTTAATACATCTGAAATGTATTATATTTCATGTATTGTAAAGTAACAATGTAGGTATTGTGATGATTAGCTCTGGCAGACAGCAGGATGTTTGCAGTATAGAGGCTCAGATGCGAAAAGTCCGTGTTTATTCACACCAAAATCCATAAAAGCATATGCCCTTTCGGGTTACATCACCTTTTCAGGAAAATGCAGCATAAGTCAATCAGACAGGCAAACTGCATTTTAAGTCCAACCAAGTTATTGAAGGTAGGACTCAATCCCAGGATAGTTCAGTGGATTTCCAGTTGGCTGAGGGATCGGTATCAGAGCGTTGTTGTAAATGGTGTGCAATCTGAACAAAGGCGAGTTACAAGTGGTGTGCCACAAGGCTCTGTCCTGGGCCCCATTCTTTTTAATATATTTGTAAGTGACATAGGAGAAGGCTTGGTAGGAAAAGTTTGTCTGTTTGCTGATGATACAAAGGTTAGTAATAGGGTGGATATTCCTGGAGGTGTCTGCAACATGGAAAATTATTTAGCTTTACTGGATAGATGGTCAAAACTGTGGAAACTAGAGTTTAATGTCTCTAAATGTAAAATCATGCATTTGGGTAGAAGGAATCCCTGCTCTGAGTACTGTATGGGCAGCACTGTGTTAGCCAGGACCTCGGAGGAGAGAGATTTAGGGGTACTGATTACTGATAGCTGCAAGATGAGTGGACAGTGTAGCCAGGCAGTGGGAAAAGCAAGCAGGATGCTCGGCTGCATAGCTCGAGGCATCACCAGTAGGAAGAGGGAGGTTGTGATGCCGCTGTATAGAGCCCTGGTAAGGCCACAGCTAGAATACTGTGTGCAGTTCTGGACACCTTACCTGAAAAAAGACATTATTCAAATAGAACGTGTCCAAAGGCGGGCAACGAAAATGGTGGAAGGACTTAAACTTAAAACTTATCAGGAGAGACTTAAAGAACTTAATTTGTACAGTCTGGAGGAAAGAAGGGGAGGGGGGACATGATTGAGACCTTTAAATATGTGAAAGGATTGAATAAGGTTCAGGAGGGAAGTGTTTTTAAGAAGAAGCTTAATGATAAAACAAGGGGGCACAACCTGAAGCTAGTCGGGGGGACGATCAGGAGCAATGTTAGAAAATATTATTTTACAGAAAGAGTAGTAGATGCTTGGAACAAACTTCCAGCAGAGGTAGTTGAAAAATCAACAGTCACTGAATTTAAACATGCCTGGGATAAGCACACATCTATCCTAAGATAAAGAGTACATACAGTATACACATAAGGGCAGACTAGATGGACCGTATGGTTCTATGTTTCATAACATTCAGTGGGGTTGACTCCCCCTCTTCCACCGTAGAGGCGGTCACCCCCTACCGTTGCCCCTCCTGACTCCGGTTCCCAGAGTAGGGCCAGTCTATTGGGGACACACCCGCCTCGCGGGTTTCCGGAACTCCCAACTTGGTCCATAGTGACATGAACCCCGGAAAGTCTCTCCCAATAATAAGTTCGTACGGGAGTTTAGCAGCGACGGCGACTTTGTGGTTCCAGCTACCGGAGACGGTGGTTAGAGTCACTTGTGCTGTGGCATAGTCTCTGAAGTCCCCGTGAATGCACAAGACCCCAGTTTTCCGCCCCATGTACTCATCGGGCAGTACCATGGCGGGTCTTACCACGGTAACCATACTCCCGAGTCCAAAAGGGCCACAGCCAGGGTATCTCCCACTTTCCCCTGACAGAGGTGACTTTGCCCCACAAGCTCAGGGACACCGGCAGCACACAGCCTCCTGGCATACATTGAAGGGCGGTAACCAAAGTTCACGTCCATGGGCTCCCCCTGGTGGGGACAATTGGCTCTGATATGTCCCGGCTCCTTACACCCCCAACACAACACTGGGGCAGGGACTTTGGGGGGTAGGTCCTGAGGGGGTTTAGGGGACGCCACTCGCCGGGGATGGGGCGGGGACCTCCGGGTTTTCCCCAAATCCCTCCCCGTGGAGCCCCCTTGCAAGTTCCTGGTGGCCTCATATCGCTCCACTAGGTCCACCATCTCTAGAGCGTTGCTGGGGGATACCTGGCCAACCCAGTGCTGGAGAGGGTGCGGTAAAGCCCTCCAGAACATGTCCGCCAGCAAGCGGTCCAACATGGCAGTGGGGCTTAATAAGTCTGGCTGCAGCCATTTTTGCAGTAGGTGCAGCAGTTTATAGTACTGGGGTCTGGCGGGCTCTGCCAACTGATAGCTCCACTGATGCACCCGCTGAGCCCGAACCCACACATTCACCCCCAGTCTGGCCAGTATCTCACCCTTCAGAGTCGGGTAGTCAGCGGCTTGGTCGTCTGGAAGATCAAACAACACCTGCTGGGGTCCAGATGCCAGAAATGGAGCGATGACGTCAGCCCACTGGTCATGTGGCAACTTCTCCCTGGCAGCCACCTTTTCAAACACCGCCAGGTAGGTCTCAACGTCATCCAAAGGGGTCATTTTTGTAAGCGCCAAGCGGACAGCTTTCCGGGCATCAGGGACACTTTTGGACGCTCCTGCAGCTTGCAGCGCTATCACATGTTGCAATAGCAGCTGATTGGTCTCCTGCTGCTGCTTGTTGGTCTCCCGCTGCTGCTTGTTGGCCTCGGTTTAATGTAGGACATGCACACAAAAAAAAAACTTTTCCGTCGGCCTCACTGCTTTGCCCGCATCCGACACCAAATGTGATGATTAGCTCTGGTAGACAGCAGGATGTTTGCAGTATCGAGGCTCAGAGGCGAAAAGTTCAACTTAAAGTCCGTGTTTATTCACACCAAAATCCATAAAAGCATATGCCCTTTCGGGTTACATCACCTTTTCAGGAAAATGCAGCATAAGTCAATCAGACAGGCAAACAGCGTTTTAAGTTCTTGGGCAAAGTTACTGCTTTGCAACCGAATCCACCTTGGGTCCGCATGAAACAGCCTGCATAGGAGTTTTCAGCCAGGCTCACAGAGTCTCACTCCACAAGTGAGCTCCAGTCACAGACAGTGCACAGCTGATTCCCCAGGCTATTTATGCGGCCTGTAGAACCCGGACCTGGGTAGTGGGATGGAGTCCCACCCTGCTCTACTCCATCCCAGTAAAACCGTCCCGGGTTAGCCTTTCAGCTATACTAACACTTCAGCACCAGACTGCCATTAGCAGCTGATGCTGGGAAACAAAACACACCATTTTACTGCACCAAGGCCAGGTACCTTGGTGCCACATACCTTCCATCAATGACGGCCCTTGCACCTTACCACAGTATTGTAAAAGCTTTATGATATTATTAACTCTAGCAAGAGGGCCCTTTGTTTGTACATGAACCCTATGATTGTAAAGTGCTGCAGAATTAATTGCATGCAACTATGCAACAGAAGGTATCTTCTTTCAGTGTATTTGCCTTTGTCCCAAATGCCATGCATTTTCCTTGGCTACCATATGGCAGCATCCTGTGCCATGGCCCATCTTTTTTCAAATGTAGGCTCTGCTATAAAGTAGTCCCTAAAAGTGTATGGCATTTTCCTTACCACCAATTTAGAGTTGGTCACATTTCCGCCCCCACAGTTTCCCTCACCAATATGCAGTCAGCAAAGGGGGTGTAAAGATATTGTGTATTTGTTTTTTTCTTTGCCAACTGGCAATTTTGCTTTGAAATGGACATTAATATTTTTTAAAACGTTTATAATACTGAAACAGATAAATGTATTTTTCTTCTTTTCATTTATTAAAACCTTAAGTTTTTAAAACATGAAGTTGTTTTTAGTTTGGGGGTGTGCTCCCCAGAGCCTATCATGCTGCACGTTCGCGTTCCTATCCCAGTTCAACACCTTCAGGCCCTGGTAGCAAACACAGTGCCAGGATGTCCCCTGTCACCCTCCTTTGGTCCTATAGATGGCTGCGTCCTGCTCGGTGGTACTCTCAGTGCTTGTTTTAGTGTGGCACAGTGCCTGGCCTTAATCAATGGGGTGTCTGACAGTTTTGACCAGCTTTATGAGCGTTGGTTCTGGAACACTCCTAAGGAGCTTCTCTGGGCACAAATCACCCACCAGGTGAACAGCGTTGGTCACGCAAAAAGATGTGGACCAAGTGATGAAAACATTTAGAGACCTGAAGCATGCCGCGTGGTCCAAACTTTCCAAACGACGGAGCACAGGGTGAGTTTATCCGCCAAAGAGGTATGTTTCATTTTGCCAACAATTACTATGCAGATTTTAAGATGGTGTTTTTGTGTGTTAGCTTACAAACCTGGATAAGGGTTTCCGAAAACACTGGAATTTAGCCAGGCAGAGGAGTTTGTTTATGGTCTTATGACCCCCAAAACCCTGGAGAGGACATCAGGAAGTTGGTGTGGGTGACCACCAAACAATACCAAAAGAAAATGTTTGCATGCAACATTTCACAAACAGGGAGTTTTTGGCAAGGTAACCCATTTTTGTAAGCTAGGCCATTATGGTTATAGCCACACATAGACTAATGTTGGATCACTGTGCTAGGTTAATTGGAGTGGGGGACTACATTAGCTAACTTAGCAAGGGGCCCCTATGTGTAATGCAATAATTAGTGGCCAAAGCGAAACACAAATGCCAATTGTCTTTCTGCCTTTCATTGCAGCAGCGGCACAACAGGTTGCCATGGAGCTACCACCAGACGCCACTACAGCCCAGAACACCAACAAAGAGTGACCTGACGGATGTTGGTGATGTTCTTGCCAGACCTCAAAAAAACATTAGTTGTGTAGAAGAAATTTTGTGAAAAAGACAGAAAAGATATTGTGAGCAATGAAACTTTTTAGGGATCCAGTCTGCCCAGTTGCCTCACTGCTAATTTGATTAGGCATGTGTCAGGTGGTTGTTACAGAAGGATAATGAGCATGTGGCAAGTGTGGTTTGTGCAGAGTACATGCAAAACACAAATGTTATTTTTCCAAACCCACAGGCCCCACCAATCCTGGAGGACATCGAAGAGCAGGAGAATTTGCAGCAGCATCAGCAGCAAACCCAGATGTGCTCGCCCACTCTGACATCACCAGTTCTGTCCTCCAGGACATCCTTGTGGCAGCACCTGCAGTAACCCACACCACCAACATCCCAATGCCCCGGGCCCAGCAGACCTCAACCATGGGAATGCTGCCATGTCTCCCAGGTGAGGAGGTTCCACCAGATGGAGCAGGCTTTGCGTGCACAAGGACCTGGAAGCAGGGGTCAAGGAGCTGAGGGGTAGTAACCAGTATCTAGACGGCATGGTTGCTGAATGGCACAGACAGAACGGATTGGAGTAATTACCCCCATGTCACCAACGAGGCCACCTTCCCCTAAAAAGTAAAATATATGGTTGGGAGCCTGGTTCACTCAGCCTCACTCTGTGTGCCAGTGAAGAGGTCACCTGGCATGTCTTGCAATGCTGGTGTGGGATCCAGAGCAAGATGACCCTCGTTAGACTTACCGTAACTGATTTTTCATGAATACTTCAGTATGACCACATGGAGAGAGAAGGCTCCACCCCCTAGGAGGAAACACAAAATGAACATAGCTTAAAAGTCCCACCTCTTTCTGCCCACCTCAATTTTGTAAAGTAACCCATGTAACCCCTTGGACTATGGGCAGATAATATGTGGTCATACTAAAGTATTCATGAAAAATCTGTTACTGGTAAGTCTAACAGGGTTTTTTCCAATTCGTACTTTAGTCTGACCACACAGAGGGAATTAGGCAAGTAATTATACCTTACGGGTGGGACACTGCAAATAGTACCCTTCTACCAAAGGCCTGATGTTTTGCGGATAGTAAATCAAGTCTATAATGTTTGAGGAAGGTGTGGGGTGATGACCACATTGCTGCCTTGCAGACTTTCCAACGAGACCCCAGTTCTCTCTGCCCAAGATGCTGACATAGCTCGTGTAGAATGGGCAGACAACTCTGGTAGGGGAAGCCCCCTTAGTAACATGTACAATAATCTGTTTTATCCACCTGGCTATGGTGGACTCGGAAGCTGCTAAATCCCTCTTTTTTTCCATTGAAAGTTATTAATTGTTGGCCTGTCAACCCCCAATATCTGGATTTTTCCAAATAGATAATCAAGGCTCCTCTAACATCTAATAGTTAAAGATCATTTTCCTTGCCAGCTCCACTGGTAGTGTCAGAAGAATTATATCCTGTACTCTGTTATTTGTAGTCACAATCTTTGGCAAAAATAATGGATTAGTTTTCAATATAACTTTATCTGGGCTCCTTTGACGACAGGGCCTGCAGTTCACTAACTCTTCTGGCAGAAGTAATGCCTAACAGGAGACAAAATTTAAGAGACAACCATTTTTCCGGGACTTCATCCAGTGGTTCAGAAGGAGGCTCTATTAGTCCCTTTAATACAATCGATAAGTCCCATGTAGGAGCTGGCCTTTGTCGCCTCCAGTGCCCCCAGAGAGGAAACACAAAGAAAGTATGAAATGGAAAATGCAGACACTTTCTGTGCAATTGTAAAGTTATGCAGCACAATACACACCACTATTATCTGCACAACCTTATTTGTCTTGTATTGCGGGGCCCCACCACTCAGATCCAAGGGCCTGCGGCAGACCGAACACAAAGCCCAGGTTTTGCAGTAGGCCGTGTTGTAGGCCTCCTGGTCAGCATTTTGAGGATAAAGAAATGGTATAATAAGCCACGGCAAACGTAGTTAGCCAGATTCACCTAAAACAGACACACCAAAAAACTACTATGCACATTCTAACACCTTCAAAAACTCATTAAAGGTAATACCACTGCATTCCCAAGGGGAACACACACACAGCCAGTTACAACATACACACATAAGGGCCTAAATTCACCAAAAGCTACACTGCGTAAGGAACAGTGCCTCAGATGCAGCAGGTCATGGGGGCGTCATTTCAAATCTTTGCCCCGAGTATGAGAAAGCCTAACTATGTCTCTGTTCCACATCATCTGCTACAGTCATATTATGCAGGAAATGACTAGTGCTTATGGAGGCAAAAATGGGGGCCTTGCCACAGACATTGGCTAGTTGCTGCACAATCTCCTTTAAAGTGTCCTGGTCTTTTCTTTGCTCCACATGGGTGGCCTCCAGTTGAACAGACAGCCGTGAGGCTGCTTTGATTAGGTCCGCCATCTTGGTCCCAGACTAGTCTCTAGTAACATGCAAAATGGGAACAGACAGTCTTTAGTAACATACACAGCAGGGTCTCCTGCCCTTATATTCCAAGTATGTCACACACTCCGCTTCCGAAGAATAATAACATATGGGTTATGTCCAGTAGAGGGTGATCTTCTGCAGAGATGACTAGAAAAAAAGGAGCCCCTCCCGGTCCATAAATACCTGGGACCTCCCACACATTCTTAAAGAATGGGAAAGGCCCAGCCAGCTTCCCGGTGTCCCTCAGGGATGGGATTGGAAGTATCCCTTTCCGGTGGACACGGTGAAGCGCTGGTCGTCGCCCCCAGAGGTCGACGCGCCGGTTCTGGGTTTATCCAACACATCTGTTGTGCACTCACCAGACTCCACTACGCTGAAGGATAGTGAGGAGCGACGTCTTGATCAGATGGCATCACATGCCTTTGCCATTGTGGGTTTGGCCTTGCGCCCTGTTTGTGCTTCAGCTCTCACGGCCGTGGCTACCAGAGCTTTAATTAGGGGCCTGTTGAATGGCCCTAATCTTAACCCTGCAAGTGAGGAATTTGCAGCACTTTCGCGGTGTGATTTGTTCATGACCTTCGTGTTATCAGCCTTGGACGATACGATATGTATGTGTAGTAGAACCTCGGCTTTGCTTGTGGCTATACGCCGTTTGGTTTGGTTGCGACAATGGTCGGCTGACATTGCGGCTAAGAAGGCGCTTACAGGGCTACCCTTCTCGGGTATGTGTCTGTTTGGAGATAAACTGGACTCGGTGGCGAAAGGAGGTAAGCTGCCACAGCGAAAAAAGCTGCGCCATCCCTTTCGGGGTGCAGGCTCCTTTAATCCTTCCTTTCATGGCTCTTGAGCAGGCAGGGGAGTTGCTTACTCGGTGTTCAGAGGTGATTCCTGGGGTAGGGGCAGAGGACGTGCCCGTCCCCGAACTGCCTAGGGTTCCAAACCCAAGACTGCTGCCAAACCCTCTCAGCAATGAGGGGGCGCCCTCACCCTCGCGGGTGGGGGGACGGCTAAGGCGCTTTGCTCAGGTCTGGACCCGGGAGATCACAGACAACTGGATCCTGGAAGTGGTCTCTTCCGGGTACAAGCTGGAGTTCGAGTACCGGCCTCCCCCCAGGTTCCTCAGGTCTAGGGTGCCTTCGGACCCCCAGGCCGCGCAGGGGCTTTTATTGGTAATACAAAATCTTCTGGACTTGGAGGTCATCTGCCCGGTGCCCATCTCGGAGAAAGGCCGGGGCTATTACTCCAACCTTTTTACTGTGCCCAAAAAGGATGGCTCCATAAGACCCATTCTGGATCTAACGGTTCTCAACAGGTTCATCAGAACCAAGAAATTCCGCATGGAGACTCTGCGCTCGGCCATCAACTCTCTTCATCCGGACACCAGTGGTTTCTCAGGTTTGTGGTGGGAGATCAGCACTTTCAGTTTGTGGTCCTTCCTTTCGGGTGTAATGGCCCTTCTCAGGGCCCAGGGCATTCGCATTGTGCCATATCTGGACGACCTTCTCATCACGGCATCCTCTCTCAGTCAAGCGGAGCTGGACACCAGGTTGGTGGTGACGACGCTGGAGAGGTTTGGTTGGGTGATCAACTATCCCAAGTCTTCCCTCTCCCCGTCGAGGGAGGTTTCCTTTCTGGGCATGAATCTGGATGCCATTCAGAACAGGGTGTTCCTACCCCAGTCGAAGGTGCTGATGGTTCAAGATCTGATACATCTTCTTCTGTCCATCCCTCGCCCGTCCATACGGCAAGGGATGAGACTGGTGGGATTGATGGTGGCCTCCTTCGAAGCGGTCCCCTTTGCTCAGTTTCACATGAGGCCTCTTCAGCTCCATCTGTTATCGGCTTGGGACAGATTCCCTCTGTCCTTGGATCAGTCATTTGTAGTGTCTCCCTTGGTCCGGCAGTCTCTTCGGTGGTGGCTGGAACCGAGGAATCTTCTGCGGGGCAGATCTTTTCTGGCCCCTTGCTGGGAGACGGTCACCACAGATGCCAACATGTCGGGCTGGGGGGGGGGGGGGTTTGGAAGGAACATCAGTTCCAGGGGCTGTGGGGTCCTCAGGAGGCGCACACCCCCTTCAATGTCTTGGAGCTGAGGGCCGTTCGGTTGGTGCTGTCGCACTTGACGCATCACCTACAAGGCTTACCGGTTCAGGTTCGATCAGACAATCGGACAGCGGTCGCTTACATCAATCACCAAGGAGGGACTCGCAGCAGGAGTGCCCTCAGGGAAGTGGCTTTGATTTTGGCATGGGCCGAGAGCAATGTTCCATGCATCTCGGCAGTTTACATTCCAGGGGTGGAGAACGTGGAAGTGGACTCTTTGAGCAGGGGCTTCTCTCTCCAAGGGGAATGGTCCCTCAACAACAAGGTTTTTCTGTCCATTTGTCACAAGTGGGGGTTCCCGGAGGTGGATCTCCTTGCCTCCCGTCACAACCACAAGCTTCCGGCATTTGTGTCTCTGTCTCAGGATCCTCTGGTGCTGGCAGTGGATGCCATGTCCATTGCCTGGCGGGGCCTGGGTTTCCCCCCTTCTCCATGGTAGGCAGGGTGGTGCGCAGGCTGGTTCAAGAGGATGTGCCAGCAATCCTGGTGGCTCCAAGGTGGCCAAGACAGGTGTGGTTCACAGACGTAGAAAGGTTGGCGGTAGATCAGTACCGATTGCCCCTGTTTCCGGATCTGGTCGCTCAGGGTCAGCTTTGTTACCCCAATTTACAAACGTTTGTTTTGACAGCTTGGCTGCTGAAACCTCCATCCTAAAAGAAGAAGGTTTGTCTGATGCTGTTATCCAGACGCTGGTTAGGGCTAGGAAGAAATCTTCCTCTAACATCTACTATAGGACTTGGCGGTCCTATATCGATTGGTGTGAGGCTAGGGACTTGCCTTGTAGGGTTTTTACGATTCCCAGGATTTCTTCAACATGGTTTGGACCTGGGTTTTCAGCTTAGTACTCTGAAAGGGCAGGTCTCCGCCCTGGTGGTTTTCTTTCAATGGTCTTTTGCTCTTCATCCTTTGGTTAAGACTTTTTTTCAGGGGGTCTCTCATGTGCGGCCCCCTCGCAAGCCCTTGTTGCCTGTTTGGGACTTGAATTTGGTTCTATCAGCCCTCCAGGGGCCTCCTTTTGAGCCGTTGCAGGATGTTGCGCTTTCTATTCTCACACAAATGGCTGCCTTTTTGGTAGCTATTACCTCCGTTCGGCGTGTTTCTGAGTTGGCGGCTCTGTCTATTCAGGCGGCTTACTTTGAAAGACACCAGGACAAGGTGGTCTTCCGCTTTAAGCCAGATTTCCTACCTAAGGTGGTCTCTGCCTTCCATCTCAATCAGGATGTGGTTCTCCCTTCCTTGTGTCCTAAGCCTAGCAATGACAAGGAGAGGGCCCTGCACACTTTGGATGTTGTGCGTTGTGTGAAGTATTATTTGGTGGCTACTTCTCCTTTCCATAGGACGGACGCCTTGTTTGTGGTGCCCTTCGGGCCCAAGAAGGGTTTGGCGCCCGTCAATCCATTAGTAAATGGATTCGTCAGGCCATTGTTAGGACCTATACTGTCAAAGGGAGGGATCCCCCTTTCCGGATCACTGCTCATTCTACTCATGCTGTTGGGGCCTCCTGGGCATTTCAGCACCAGGCTTCTCTTGAACAAGTGTGTAAGGCTGCTACTTGGTCTTCTGTTCATACTTTTTCCAAGTTTTTTAAGGTTGATGCTTAGCGGATGCTGTTTTTGGCCGCAAGGTTCTGCAAGCTGCAGTGGTTTAATTGTGCATTGTTGCCTTTTGGGATCCCCACCCATGTTGGACACTGCTACTGGATGTCTCATATGTTATTATTCTTCGGAAGCGGGGTGTGTGACATACTTGGAATAATACCATTTTGTGTTTACTCACCTTTAAAATGGGTATTATAAGTATGTCACACACCCCGCTTCATCCCGCCCTGTGTTGTATTCTGGATCCTCTATATGGTGAACCTTGTTTTTGATTAATAAGTTTTTGTTGGCTCTTCCTGGTCCCCTTACTGCTTTACTATACTGGGGAATGTGTGGGAGGTCCCAGGTATTTATGGACCAGGAGGAGCTCCTTTTTTTCTAGTCATCTCTGCAGAAGAAGCCCCCTACTGGACATAACCCATATGTTATTATTCTTCGGAAGCGGGGTGTGTGACATACTTATAATACCCATTTTAAAGGTGAGTAAACACAAAATGGTATTTTTCTTCTGCCAAGGTGCTGCTGCCGGCATCCTCCACCACTGTAACTGGGTTGGCACTTCACAGCAGGCGCAAAAGGTGACTCCACACAGCTTGTTAGGTTTAATGGACTGCAGCCAGTTTTATTCAAAATGAACAAAGAAAATCCTAAGCCTGTCTGGCACTAACTTAATGCAATGCAGTTCCTGGCTAACTGGGTGAGGGTTTGGTGCCAGCCAGCCACCCCAAAACAGCAACAAAAAGTACAACCTGGTTTGGCAATGTCCATTTGGTTTAGGTCAGCATTTCAGTGGCCAAGTGACTAAGGCCCTTATTTAACAAGGGATAGCGACAGGTAGCGACTGGTGAGCGGCCGGTAATGACGGGCCCCGCCACGAGAACGCCGGCTCCCCACTACAATCACACATTTATCAAGCCAATCCTGCTTAGCGACTGAGATAGCGCCAGATAGACTCATTCATCATTATTCCAGCCTCAGCCCACAGCGCCAGCGTCCGACCTTGAACAGCGACAGGTATGACCTCTCGCTACCTGGCGCTCTCCAATGCATTTCAATGGAACAATCTTTAAATATTCATAATTAATTGTTATGATTTTTTTTTTTTTTTTTAAATGTGAAAAATTCTGTGACAACTTCTGCCATTTTAGATTTTTTTAAGGTAAAAAAAAAAAAAATGTACAGAATTGATATTACAGGTCTGATAGTAATTCATATTACAAAATTATTTAAAAAACTTGTTTTTTTTTTGGTTTCCAAAAATATGGTTGTTTGGGGGTTAAAAAACTACTTTTAACCCATTGCCGCCAGCGCTCTGGGGTTTAAACATGCATTTTACAGCGCAAGAACTTTTTGAGCTTGATTTGTTAATGAATATGGTGGGAGCCGGTCGCTATGGCCAGTCGCTATCATGCGCTCCCATACAGCGCGGAACCGGTCAAATAGCGACTCCTCACCCAATATTCAACATTACGGCAAACCGACTGAGTCGCTATCAACTACCGAACAACGGCCAAGCACAGCGACTACTAGCGGGCGCTCTGAAAATGCCTCTACAGTCGCTCAACTGTCGCTACCTGCCGCTGTTAATGAATCGGCCTCCCCGTTACAGAGCTTTTCAAGACTCACACACCTGAAGTTTATTTAAAGCACAGCCATAGCCTGGCTTGTCAGTCCTGGCATTGGTGGAGTTGAACACATGAATCTTGGTGAAATGTACGCCCCATTCACCACTCTTCCACACTGTCTGCTACAATGGCTTAAATCAATAGACAACAAAGTGCTGGGTTAAATGTAAGGATTGTTTATATTTATTCTTCCAGATAAATTGATATTCTAAAGGATTCAAAAATCCACAGCCTCAATATACCTGCAAAAAACAGATGGGACAGGCTACTGTAGTAGAGATAGCATTTAAGGACAGCCTATGTCTGGGCAGAAGATCAGACATTACTGCTGCTATTAAATTCCTTGGTGCTATATTTGTTCCAGCACTGGAATAGAAGTTAATTACAGCAGCTATACACGGGTAGAGTGTCTGCTCACGTGTAGTAACTTACATACTTTATACAAATTATAACTTATTAATAATAAGTAAATGGACATACCTATATCGCATACTATCTGGCGGATTATAAGGCCAAAAGATAATTTATTTTCAAGTAGACCTAAAGTGAATTAAAATACATTCACTACAGCCATTAGAGCAATATACTTTTACTTGATTTATTCCTGAGACACCACACACATAGGTGGCTGGCTTCATGAAATACCAGCCAAATGCATTGCATACAGAGTATCAATAGAAATAGACATGAATTACTTTAAAAGAGATAAATTATCTGATCAAATGGACATGATTAATACAAAGGGGGATGAAAAGTAGAGATACCGCCTATTAATTTAGAAGCAGCATTATATTCAGCTGTATTTATGAGAAGATGAAGTTAGGCCACAGAGGGATGGAGACCTACATTCAGACAGCAGCTAATGAAGCCTTGGACAGACGGGTTGCATGGAATCAGGCAAGTTATAATTATAGACTGGATTGATAGATCATTCCTATTGTATGTGGGAAATCCATTGTCCCATATATGCAGCACATGGTTCATACAGCATAGCTGTAAGAAGAAATATCCAGTAGTCCAGTGTTTTCTCGGATGTAAGGTGCTTAATTGGTATAGCTGCTGGCTCTCACAATGCCAGATTCTTTCATCGGAATTCCTTCCCAAAGATTTCAATTCAGATGTATGATGTCACCTATTTATTAACCACTGGGGAGCTTCTATGTTTTTCTATGAAATGTTGAGCTATGGGCTGTCAGGATTTGTTGATGTTCTAAAGTGCACATATTCAAAGTCCTCTTGTTTTTTCCTACTTATTGCAGGCAAAATGGGCATATCAATAAATGTATTATCCCCGGTGATTTTTAAAGTTGATCACAAAGAGCATATTCTTAGTATACAGTACGTCCTGCTCCAAATATAATACCTACAATCGGGTTATACTCCGCCAGATGGCGCTGGACTGCAGAGACATCGAAAATAGGCTCCTCCCGGCCCCTCAAATACCCGGGGACCTCCCACAAATCCCCAGAATTTCTCTGCAGTCTGGCTGCGAAGGATGAGAAATTGGCTCTCTACTCGCAGGTGAGCGGGGCTATTAGCCTGCGGCCCTGTAGGACTATTCCCACCCGTTCCACTAGTATTATGCCTCCCAGCCTTGGCTGCGCTGGTCGGGTGAGGCTAGGCAGCACCGCTGTTAGGTGCTTAGGAGCGCTGCTCCACCGCAATCCCCCACCAAAGGGTAGGCGGTTCAGACTTATGGTGAGCCTCTATGGGATGCCCCTCCTGCACTATTGCCCCTTGCCCCTGCCTATCGGTGGGCCCTATTTAAGTGGCCGCTGTCCTCCCTCATCCTCCTTGTAGTCTTCGAGGGAAAAGAGGGGGGGGTGTATGTGTATAGATATGTATGTTATGCATTCTGTGTTTTACACTCTCTTTTCACATGCCTTTTATTCTTGTGTCAGCCGCCGCGCTGACTTGTCTTTGCGGCTTTTTTAAATTTGCCGCCGCCGCCGCGCGCTGACTTAGTTCCGCGTTTGGTGGCGGCATTACCTCAGCCGCTGGTGCGCCATCATTGGCTGCTTGCCGTTCTGGCTTCGTGCTCTTCGGGGGGGCGGGGCCCGTCTTTGGCGCGTTCCGCGTCATCGCTGTTACTGGCCCGCTCCTCGAGGTATACCGACACCATCTTTCCTGCTTGGTTGGCCTATGCGCGACGGACTCCTACCTACCGCGGTCCGTAAGTGCCCTCGCGGGCGGCTTTATCTCCTTCACTTTTGTTACGATGGTCTTGTCTGCTTATGTCTTCCAGGCGGGACAAACCCTTCTTGGCTTCTCCCAGCCCTGTTTTAGTATATTACTTGTAGGCCTTGTAAAAATTATACTCCCACTTCCCTAGCGGGTTATTGGGGCATCCAGGGTTGCTACATATCGTTATTCCCTATCGGCGTATAGCGCCGTTATAACCACCATATGGAGGCATCCCAGGATAATAAGACCGTCTGTGTGTAGCGTGTGGGCAGCCTCATGCTGATGCTGACAAGGCGAGGGTCTGTGTACCCTGTGCTGAGCAGGTGCTTGCATTGCAATCTGGCCTGCCAGTAGCTGCACCTCGTTTCACTTCGCCTACTCCCCCAAGCTTAAACCTCACTCCTACTGAGTTGCATACCAGTGGGGATTCTCAGCCTGATGTGTCTTCTAGACTGGCTACTGTTGAACAGTTGATTGCAAAGTCCTTAGCGCGTAAGGCCCCTGCTAAGAAGCGGCACTTGGCGCCTAATGTTACTGTTTTCCCTATGGGAACTGAGAAGTTTTGGAATCTGTGTGGCTATACCCCGTCTGATGAAGGGGAGCTCTTGTCTGATTCAGGCTCATCTGATGAGAGACCAAGGGGTCATGACAATTCTAGCTCTGACCTATGGGCCCCGGATGACACTGACAGATTATTGACCCAGATTTTTGAGGTTCTGTCTATCTCTCTCCCTGTTGAGGCTCCCAGCAAAGAGGGGAGTTTTTCCATACAGAAAAATCACATTTGGAATTTCCAGAGCAGGCACTTTTCCATAAGCTTGTGCTCAAGGAATATGAGTGCCCCAGTAAACTTCCCAGGGTTCCAAAGAGTTGGGATAGGAAGTATCCCTTTCCTGCTGAGGTGGTTAAATGTTGGTCATCCCCCCCCGAGGTGGATGCCCCGATCCTAGGGCTATCTAACACCTCTGTCATGCATTCTCCTGACTCTACTACCCTGCGGGATGCTGAAGACCGGCGTATTGATCAGCTGGCATCCCACGCCTTTGCATGTGCGGGCACGGTGCTGCGCCCGGTCTGTGCCTCTAGAACCCTTATTAGAAATATGCTTGATAGTGTCAGAAATCGCTTACCTGGGCCCCATTCCAGCGCCGTCTCCGGGCGGCCGGCCGCAGGAGCTGCTCCCGCTCGGCCGCCGCACCGAGCGGGGGGGACGGCGGTCGCGAGCACGGCCGTCCTCCCTCCTCGTCCCCGCGTCTCCTTGGTTCGTGCTCGCGCGCGCGGCTGTCAGCGTGCCCGCCGGAGGAAGATGTGTTAGAGCCTGCAGGCTCAGTTAGGGGAGGAACTCCTCCCTCTCCTCTGTTAGTGGGCCAATGAGCCCAAGGTGCTGTACTTTGGGTCAATGAGCCCAGGTAGGGTTAGTTGCACTCCCCTATTGATTCTGGCCAATCCTGGCTTGTATCCTATGTTGCACCAATCATGTCCCCGTCTCTCCTTCCCCAATCATGTCTGTCCCTATAAAGCTGTAGTCCAGCATTCTCTCAGTGCCTGTGATAGCGCCTTGTACCTTGTTTGTCTTGAGCTAATTTCCGTGATTGATCCTCGTTGCCGACCCCTGCCTGAACCGACCATCCTTGTCTGATCTCCATTGCCGACCTCTGCCTGAATTGACCAATCTCTCGTCTGAACCCTGTTGCCGACCCCTGCCTGAATCGACTACTCTCTGCCTGATCTCTGTTGCCGACCTCTGCCTTGTGCCCTGACCTCGAGCTGCCTCATCCCTCTGTACCGATGTGATCTCTGACTTCCCGGTGTCGACCTCTGGCCTGTCTCCGAACTTCCGATACTCGCTCTCAGCTATTGGTTCTTCAGACCTCCAACTAGTAAGCCCCCATCCTTTGAGCCATTGAAGTCCTGGGGGCAACCGATCCCGGGCAGGCGTATACTGCGTCCCGGCAAGCGGGGGCTCCTACAGGTAAAGCTGGCTGCGGAGATTGGGGGTTGAGGGCTTACCTGGAGGGCTGGAGTTACCCCGAGCGTGACATTATCACAGGCCCCAAAAAAATGAATGACCTGGTACAGCAAGTGCAGGCTATGGCCATTGCAATTAATCAACTCACTCAAAGAGTGGCCACTCAGGAATCCAGACAATCTCCTGCATCCTCTGTACCACCTCACGTTTCAGAGCCAAAGATTCCGCTACCAGAGAAATTTTTGGGTGACCGTGCCAAGTTTTCAAATTTTAAGAACGGCTGCGAACTTTATTTCAAGTTGAGGCCCGTTTCTTCGGGCACCGAGACCCAGCGAGTGGGCTTGGTTATTTCCTTACTTCAAGGAGACCCTCAGTCTTGGGCCTTTGTCTGCCTCCCAATGATGCAGCATTACACTCTGTCACTGTCTTCTTCATTGCTATGGGCATCTTGTATGATGACCCAGACCAGCAATCCACGGCCGAGAACAGGCTTCGGGCCTTGAAGCAAGGGCGGAACACAGCCGAGGATTATAGTGCGGAGTTCCGCCGGTGGGCAGTAGAATCTAGGTGGAATGACCCCGCCCTGTGCAGCCAATTTCGAGTGGGGCTGTCAGAAATTATCAAGGATGCGCTGGTGAATTTTCCCCCACCATCGGACCTGGACCAATTGATGCAGGTCTCCATTAAAATTGACCAGCGTCTTAGAGAGAGGGCTAGGGAGAGAGCCAGGGCGCCCACGTCTCTCAGGTCCTTTCAGAACCCTAATCCACCGGCTTCCCATGGGGAGAGTACACCATCACCCTCTCAGGAGGAACCCATGCAGTTAGGGAGAACCCGCCTATCCCAGGATGAAAAGCAGCGTAGGCGTTCCATGGTGTTATGCCTTTATTGTGGGAATCCGGGACATTTTGCTGGGTCCTGCCCAAACAAAGGGAAACCGGCGGAAAACTCCTGCACCTAGATCAGGGGGAGAGTGCTCATCTAGGTCAGTCAGTTTGTTACTCTCGCCAGAATAAGATGCTAGTGCCTGTAGATCTTTCCTGGGGCTCCTCCAAGCAGACTGTGTCTGCCTTTATCGATAGTGGAGCTGCGGGTAATTTTCTGGATAGGAGTATGATCTCCATTTTAGGAATTCCTTTGGTACCCCTTGGAACATCACTGCAGGTTCTGGCCATTAATGGGAAAGCCATTCAGGGGGGACGGGTCAACACTAAGACCCCACCTCTTAAACTAATTGTTGGCCCCTCCCACTCTGAGTTTATAGAATTTTTTGTTTTTGATTGCCCAGAAACTCCCCACCCATGTTGGACACTGCTACTGGATGTCTCATATGTTATTATTCTTCGGAAGCGGGGTGTGTGACATACTTGGAATAATACCATTTTGTGTTTACTCACCTTTAAAATGGGTATTATAAGTATGTCACACACCCCGCTTCATCCCGCCCTGTGTTGTATTCTGGATCCTCTATATGGTGAACCTTGTTTTTGATTAATAAGTTTTTGTTGGCTCTTCCTGGTCCCCTTACTGCTTTACTATACTGGGGAATGTGTGGGAGGTCCCAGGTATTTATGGACCAGGAGGGGCTCCTTTTTTTCTAGTCATCTCTGCAGAAGAAGCCCCCTACTGGACATAACCCATATGTTATTATTCTTCGGAAGCGGGGTGTGTGACATACTTATAATACCCATTTTAAAGGTGAGTAAACACAAAATGGTATTTTTCTTCTGCCAAGGTGCTGCTGCCGGCATCCTCCACCACTGTAACTGGGTTGGCACTTCACAGCAGGCGCAAAAGGTGACTCCACACAGCTTGTTAGGTTTAATGGACTGCAGCCAGTTTTATTCAAAATGAACAAAGAAAATCCTAAGCCTGTCTGGCACTAACTTAATGCAATGCAGTTCCTGGCTAACTGGGTGAGGGTTTGGTGCCAGCCAGCCACCCCAAAACAGCAACAAAAAGTACAACCTGGTTTGGCAATGTCCATTTGGTTTAGGTCAGCATTTCAGTGGCCAAGTGACTAAGGCCCTTATTTAACAAGGGATAGCGACAGGTAGCGACTGGTGAGCGGCCGGTAATGACGGGCCCCGCCACGAGAACGCCGGCTCCCCACTACAATCACACATTTATCAAGCCAATCCTGCTTAGCGACTGAGATAGCGCCAGATAGACTCATTCATCATTATTCCAGCCTCAGCCCACAGCGCCAGCGTCCGACCTTGAACAGCGACAGGTATGACCTCTCGCTACCTGGCGCTCTCCAATGCATTTCAATGTAACAATCTTTAAATATTCATAATTAATTGTTATGATTTTTTTTTTTTTTTTTTAAATGTGAAAAATTCTGTGACAACTTCTGCCATTTTAGATTTTTTTAAGGTAAAAAAAAAAAAATTGTACAGAATTGATATTACAGGTCTGATAGTAATTCATATTACAAAATTATTTAAAAAACTTGGTTTTTTTTTGGTTTCCAAAAATATGGTTGTTTGGGGGTTAAAAAACTACTTTTAACCCATTGCCGCCAGCGCTCTGGGGTTTAAACATGCATTTTACAGCGCAAGAACTTTTTGAGCTTGATTTGTTAATGAATATGGTGGGAGCCGGTCGCTATGGCCAGTCGCTATCATGCGCTCCCATACAGCGCGGAACCGGTCAAATAGCGACTCCTCACCCAATATTCAACATTACGGCAAACCGACTGAGTCGCTATCAACTACCGAACAACGGCCAAGCACAGCGACTACTAGCGGGCGCTCTGAAAATGCCTCTACAGTCGCTCAACTGTCGCTACCTGCCGCTGTTAATGAATCGGCCTCCCCGTTACAGAGCTTTTCAAGACTCACACACCTGAAGTTTATTTAAAGCACAGCCATAGCCTGGCTTGTCAGTCCTGGCATTGGTGGAGTTGAACACATGAATCTTGGTGAAATGTACGCCCCATTCACCACTCTTCCACACTGTCTGCTACAATGGCTTAAATCAATAGACAACAAAGTGCTGGGTTAAATGTAAGGATTGTTTATATTTATTCTTCCAGATAAATTGATATTCTAAAGGATTCAAAAATCCACAGCCTCAATATACCTGCAAAAAACAGATGGGACAGGCTACTGTAGTAGAGATAGCATTTAAGGACAGCCTATGTCTGGGCAGAAGATCAGACATTACTGCTGCTATTAAATTCCTTGGTGCTATATTTGTTCCAGCACTGGAATAGAAGTTAATTACAGCAGCTATACACGGGTAGAGTGTCTGCTCACGTGTAGTAACTTACATACTTTATACAAATTATAACTTATTAATAATAAGTAAATGGACATACCTATATCGCATACTATCTGGCGGATTATAAGGCCAAAAGATCATTTATTTTCAAGTAGACCTAAAGTGAATTAGACAGCCATTAGAGCAATATACTTTTACTTGATTTATTCCTGAGACACCACACACATAGGTGGCTGGCTTCATGAAATACCAGCCAAATGCATTGCATACAGAGTATCAATAGAAATAGACATGAATTACTTTAAAAGAGATAAATTATCTGATCAAATGGACATGATTAATACAAAGGGGGATGAAAAGTAGAGATACCGCCTATTAATTTAGAAGCAGCATTATATTCAGCTGTATTTATGAGAAGATGAAGTTAGGCCACAGAGGGATGGAGACCTACATTCAGACAGCAGCTAATGAAGCCTTGGACAGACGGGTTGCATGGAATCAGGCAAGTTATAATTATAGACTGGATTGATAGATCATTCCTATTGTATGTGGGAAATCCATTGTCCCATATATGCAGCACATGGTTCATACAGCATAGCTGTAAGAAGAAATATCCAGTAGTCCAGTGTTTTCTCGGATGTAAGGTGCTTAATTGGTATAGCTGCTGGCTCTCACAATGCCAGATTCTTTCATCGGAATTCCTTCCCAAAGATTTCAATTCAGATGTATGATGTCACCTATTTATTAACCACTGGGGAGCTTCTATGTTTTTCTATGAAATGTTGAGCTATGGGCTGTCAGGATTTGTTGATGTTCTAAAGTGCACATATTCAAAGTCCTCTTGTTTTTTCCTACTTATTGCAGGCAAAATGGGCATATCAATAAATGTATTATCCCCGGTGATTTTTAAAGTTGATCACAAAGAGCATATTCTTAGTATACAGTACGTCCTGCTCCAAATATAATACCTACAATCGGGTTATACTCCGCCAGATGGCGCTGGACTGCAGAGACATCGAAAATAGGCTCCTCCCGGCCCCTCAAATACCCGGGGACCTCCCACAAATCCCCAGAATTTCTCTGCAGTCTGGCTGCGAAGGATGAGAAATTGGCTCTCTACTCGCAGGTGAGCGGGGCTATTAGCCTGCGGCCCTGTAGGACTATTCCCACCCGTTCCACTAGTATTATGCCTCCCAGCCTTGGCTGCGCTGGTCGGGTGAGGCTAGGCAGCACCGCTGTTAGGTGCTTAAGAGCGCTGCTCCACCGCAATCCCCCACCAAAGGGTAGGCGGTTCAGACTTATGGTGAGCCTCTATGGGATGCCCCTCCTGCACTATTGCCCCTTGCCCCTGCCTATCGGTGGGCCCTATTTAAGTGGCCGCTGTCCTCCCTCATCCTCCTTGTAGTCTTCGAGGGAAAAGAGGGGGGGGGTGTATGTGTATAGATATGTATGTTATGCATTCTGTGTTTTACACTCTCTTTTCACATGCCTTTTATTCTTGTGTCAGCCGCCGCGCTGACTTGTCTTTGCGGCTTTTTTAAATTTGCCGCCGCCGCCGCGCGCTGACTTAGTTCCGCGTTTGGTGGCGGCATTACCTCAGCCGCTGGTGCGCCATCATTGGCTGCTTGCCGTTCTGGCTTCGTGCTCTTCGGGGGGGCGGGGCCCGTCTTTGCCGCGTTCCCCGTCATCGCTGTTACTGGCCCGCTCCTCGAGGTATACCGACACCATCTTTCCTGCTTGGTTGGCCTATGCGCGACGGACTCCTACCTACCACGGTCCGTAAGTGCCCTCGCGGGCGGCTTTATCTCCTTCACTTTTGTTACGATGGTCTTGTCTGCTTATGTCTTCCAGGCGGGACAAACCCTTCTTGGCTTCTCCCAGCCCTGTTTTAGTATATTACTTGTAGGCCTTGTAAAAATTATACTCCCACTTCCCTAGCGGGTTATTGGGGCATCCAGGGTTGCTACATATCGTTATTCCCTATCGGCGTATAGCGCCGTTATAACCACCATATGGAGGCATCCCAGGATAATAAGACCGTCTGTGTGTAGCGTGTGGGCAGCCTCATGCTGATGCTGACAAGGCGAGGGTGTGTGTACCCTGTGCTGAGCAGGTGCTTGCATTGCAATCTGGCCTGCCAGTAGCTGCACCTCGTTTCACTTCGCCTACTCCCCCAAGCTTAAACCTCACTCCTACTGAGTTGCATACCAGTGGGGATTCTCAGCCTGATGTGTCTTCTAGACTGGCTACTGTTGAACAGTTGATTGCAAAGTCCTTAGCGCGTAAGGCCCCTGCTAAGAAGCGGCACTTGACGCCTAATGTTACTGTTTTCCCTATGGGAACTGAGAAGTTTTGGAATCTGTGTGGCTATACCCCGTCTGATGAAGGGGAGCTCTTGTCTGATTCAGGCTCATCTGATGAGAGACCAAGGGGTCATGACAATTCTAGCTCTGACCTATGGGCCCCGGATGACACTGACAGATTATTGACCCAGATTTTTGAGGTTCTGTCTATCTCTCTCCCTGTTGAGGCTCCCAGCAAAGAGGGGAGTTTTTCCATACAGAAAAATCACATTTGGAATTTCCAGAGCAGGCACTTTTCCATAAGCTTGTGCTCAAGGAATATGAGTGCCCCAGTAAACTTCCCAGGGTTCCAAAGAGTTGGGATAGGAAGTATCCCTTTCCTGCTGAGGTGGTTAAATGTTGGTCATCCCCCCCGAGGTGGATGCCCCGATCCTAGGGCTATCTAACACCTCTGTCATGCATTCTCCTGACTCTACTACCCTGCGGGATGCTGAAGACCGGCGTATTGATCAGCTGGCATCCCACGCCTTTGCATGTGCGGGCACGGTGCTGCGCCCGGTCTGTGCCTCTAGAACCCTTATTAGAAATATGCTTGATAGTGTCAGAAATCGCTTACCTGGGCCCCATTCCAGCGCCGTCTCCGGGCGGCCGGCCGCAGGAGCTGCTCCCGCTCGGCCGCCGCACCGAGCGGGGGGGACGGCGGTCGCGAGCACGGCCGTCCTCCCTCCTCGTCCCCGCGTCTCCTTGGTTCGTGCTCGCGCGCGCGGCTGTCAGCGTGCCCGCCGGAGGAAGATGTGTTAGAGCCTGCAGGCTCAGTTAGGGGAGGAACTCCTCCCTCTCCTCTGTTAGTGGGCCAATGAGCCCAAGGTGCTGTACTTTGGGTCAATGAGCCCAGGTAGGGTTAGTTGCACTCCCCTATTGATTCTGGCCAATCCTGGCTTGTATCCTATGTTGCACCAATCATGTCCCCGTCTCTCCTTCCCCAATCATGTCTGTCCCTATAAAGCTGTAGTCCAGCATTCTCTCAGTGCCTGTGATAGCGCCTTGTACCTTGTTTGTCTTGAGCTAATTTCCGTGATTGATCCTCGTTGCCGACCCCTGCCTGAACCGACCATCCTTGTCTGATCTCCATTGCCGACCTCTGCCTGAATTGACCAATCTCTCGTCTGAACCCTGTTGCCGACCCCTGCCTGAATCGACTACTCTCTGCCTGATCTCTGTTGCCGACCTCTGCCTTGTGCCCTGACCTCGAGCTGCCTCATCCCTCTGTACCGATGTGATCTCTGACTTCCCGGTGTCGACCTCTGGCCTGTCTCCGAACTTCCGATACTCGCTCTCAGCTATTGGTTCTTCAGACCTCCAACTAGTAAGCCCCCATCCTTTGAGCCATTGAAGTCCTGGGGGCAACCGATCCCGGGCAGGCGTATACTGCGTCCCGGCAAGCGGGGGCTCCTACAGGTAAAGCTGGCTGCGGAGATTGGGGGTTGAGGGCTTACCTGGAGGGCTGGAGTTACCCCGAGCGTGACATTATCACAGGCCCCAAAAAAATGAATGACCTGGTACAGCAAGTGCAGGCTATGGCCATTGCAATTAATCAACTCACTCAAAGAGTGGCCACTCAGGAATCCAGACAATCTCCTGCATCCTCTGTACCACCTCACGTTTCAGAGCCAAAGATTCCGCTACCAGAGAAATTTTTGGGTGACCGTGTCAAGTTTTCAAATTTTAAGAACGCCTGCGAACTTTATTTCAAGTTGAGGCCCGTTTCTTCGGGCACCGAGACCCAGCGAGTGGGCTTGGTTATTTCCTTACTTCAAGGAGACCCTCAGTCTTGGGCCTTTGTCTGCCTCCCAATGATGCAGCATTACACTCTGTCACTGTCTTCTTCATTGCTATGGGCATCTTGTATGATGACCCAGACCAGCAATCCACGGCCGAGAACAGGCTTCGGGCCTTGAAGCAAGGGCGGAACACAGCCGAGGATTATAGTGCGGAGTTCCGCCGGTGGGCAGTAGAATCTAGGTGGAATGACCCCGCCCTGTGCAGCCAATTTCGAGTGGGGCTGTCAGAAAGTATCAAGGATGCGCTGGTGAATTTTCCCCCACCATCGGACCTGGACCAATTGATGCAGGTCTCCATTAAAATTGACCAGCGTCTTAGAGAGAGGGCTAGGGAGAGAGCCAGGGCGCCCACGTCTCTCAGGTCCTTTCAGAACCCTAATCCACCGGCTTCCCATGGGGAGAGTACACCATCACCCTCTCAGGAGGAACCCATGCAGTTAGGGAGAACCCGCCTATCCCAGGATGAAAAGCAGCGTAGGCGTTCCATGGTGTTATGCCTTTATTGTGGGAATCCGGGACATTTTGCTGGGTCCTGCCCAAACAAAGGGAAACCGGCGGAAAACTCCTGCACCTAGATCAGGGGGAGAGTGCTCATCTAGGTCAGTCAGTTTGTTACTCTCGCCAGAATAAGATGCTAGTGCCTGTAGATCTTTCCTGGGGCTCCTCCAAGCAGACTGTGTCTGCCTTTATCGATAGTGGAGCTGCGGGTAATTTTCTGGATAGGAGTATGATCTCCATTTTAGGAATTCCTTTGGTACCCCTTGGAACATCACTGCAGGTTCTGGCCATTAATGGGAAAGCCATTCAGGGGGGACGGGTCAACACTAAGACCCCACCTCTTAAACTAATTGTTGGCCCCTCCCACTCTGAGTTTATAGAATTTTTTGTTTTTGATTGCCCAGAAACTCCAGTGGTCTTGGGATACCCCTGGTTGCAACTCCACAACCCCATCCTAGATTGACAGGCTGGGGAATTGATTAAGTGGAGTAACCACTGCAAGAGCCATTGTTTCTCTATGGTCCTCAGAAGTGTCCAGATGTTGCCCCAGGGGTTACCTCAGCCGTATGCAGACTGGGCCGACGTTTTCTCGGAACGATCAGCAGATACCCTTCCCCCACATCGGACCTACGACTGCCCCATTGACTTGCTCCCCGGTACTATTCCCCCTAGAGGGAGGATCTATAATCTTACCAGGCCTGAGGAGCAAGCAATGAGGGAGTACATTGCTGAGAATTTGAGTAAGGGGTTTATCCGCCCTTCTACTTCGCCTGCAGGGGTCAGATTATTTTTAGTGGAGAAAAAGGATGGTGGCCTGAGACCTTGTATTGACTACCGGGCCTTGAAGAAAATCACGGTTAAAAACAGGTATACTTTACCGTTGATTGGGGATTTGTTTAATCAAATTGTAGGCGCGCGAATCTTTTCCAAGTTGGATTTAAGAGGGGCTTACAATTTGATTCGTATCCGGCAGGGGGATGAGTGGAAAACGGCATTTAATGTGAAAGACGGCCATTACGAGTATCTGGTCATGCCCTTTGGCCTTTGTAATGCACCAGCCGTCTTCCAAGACTTTGTAAATGATGTATTCCGAGAGTATCTAGGTAAATTCGTAGTCATCTACTTGGATGATATTCTCGTTTTTTCGGATTCTTTATTGGAGCATAGACGTCATGTCAAGTTGGTACTTCAAAAACTAAGGGAGAACAATTTATATGCTAAACTTTCTAAATGCATGTTTGAGGTCACCACTGTTCCCTTCCTGGGGTATGTAATTTCCAACCAGGGGTTAGAGATGGATACGGTGAAGGTTTCAGCGGTGCAGGATTGGGTTCAGCCCAAAACTCTGAAAGAATTGCAACGTTTTCTTGGATTTGCGAACTTTGTCTGCGAGGCCTTCCTGACTTTAAAACGGGCCTTTACTTGGCGCCTGTGTTAGTTCACCCAGATGTTAATAAACCCTTTATCATTGAAGTTGATGCTTCTGAGTTGGGTGTGGGGGCAGTTTTATCACAATACTCCGGTCGTCCTGAGTGTCTACATCCTTGCGCCTACTTTTCGCGGAAATTTAGTACCGCGGAGCAAAACTACGATGTAGGAAACAGAGAATTATTGGCGGTTAAACTGGCCTTTGATGAATGGCGTCACTGGTTGGAGGGCTCATTGCATCCGATCACGGTCTATATGGATCACAAAAATCTCGAGTACATCAGTTCAGCTAAGAGACTGGACTCTCGTCAGGCACGTTGGGCATTGTTTTTCTCTCGGTTTAATTTCATTATTACATTTAAGTCAGGAGTGAAAAATTCTAAGGCGGATGCCTTGTCCCGCATGTTCGGGGAATGCAAAGATCGGGGTGATATGGGTGAACCAATTTTGCCTTTGGGCTGTGTGGTAGGGGCACTGCTTCCTGATCTTTCTAATACCCTGGCGCCATTTCAAAATGAATCCCCTGTAGAAGTACCTTTGGGCTGTCAGTTTGTACCGCCGCACCTGCGCCCTGATGTAATCCGCGAATTTCATGATGCTAAAACTGCTGGTCATCTGGGAAATCGTAAGACGTTCATGTTAGCCCGATGCCATGTATGGTGGCCTACTATGCGACACAATATTTCTACCTTTATTGATGCATGTTCTGTTTGTGCGCGAAGTAAAGGGGTACACAAGGCCCCTAGTGGGCGTTTGATTCCACTAGAGATCCCTAACGAACCATGGACTCATATCTCTATGGATTTCATTGTAGATTTGCCTCCCTCACATGGGAACACTGTGATTTGGGTGGTCGTCGACCGTTTCAGTAAGATGGCACATTTTATTCCATTATCTAAACTACCGTTGGCTCCTGAGCTTTCGCGGTTATTTATCTTGCATATTTTCCGTATCCATGGCATACCGTCTAATGTAGTTTCCGATCGGGGCGTGCAATTTACTTCGCGTTTTTGGAAGAATTTCTGTTCACGCTTGGGGATTCAGATATCTTTGTCATCTGCATACCATCCCCAGACTAATGGGCAGACTGAAAGAACAAATCAAAGTCTGGAACAATACTTAAGATGTTACATTTCTGATGCTCAAGATGGTGGTGGTCAGAATTCATTGATTTTGCTGAGTTCGCGTACAATAATGTACCGAGTGAAAGTACTAAGATGTCCCCATTTTTCTGCAATTTAGGGAAAAATCCCAGAGGTTCTTCCCTCTCAGGGTCACCTTCCGATTTACCGGCATTGTAAGAGTGGCTCCAGGAACGGAAAGACATCTGGGCACGCGTCCAAGAGACTTTTAAAACTACGGGTTTGAGATATAAGAAATTCGCTGATCGCCGCAGGTCTCAGGAACCCGTCCTTCACATTGGGGACCTCGTTTGGGTTTCCACTAAGAACATTGCTCTCCGGCAGCCTTCCAGTAAATTGGGTCCTAAGTTTATTGGGCCTTTCCCCATTATTAGGAAGCTGAACAATGTAACCTTTAAAGTCAAACTCCCTCCGACTATGAAAATCCCTAACTCTTTTTATGTGTCGCTGCTAAAACCAGCTAAGAATACTCCTCCTGCTTGTCCATCACCAATCTTAGTGGATAATGAGCCGGAATACGAAGTAAACAAAATCCTAGATTCGCGTAGAGTTCGTAATTCGCTACAGTATTTGGTTTACTGGGTTGGATACGGTCCTGAGGAGAGGTGCTGGGTTACAGCAATAGATGTTCACGCCAGGGCTCTTGTAAAAAAGTTCCATCGGGACAATCCAGGAAACCTGGTAAGGGTCTGGAGGCCCCTCGTGAAGGGGGGGTAGTGTCAGAAATCGCTTACCTGGGCCCCGTTCCAGCACCGTCTCCGGGCGGCCGGCCGCAGCAGCAGCTCCCACTCGGCGGCCGCGCCAAGCGGCGGCGGCAGCTGGTGCGGTCTCGAGCATGGCTGTCCTCCCTCCTCGTCCCCGCGTCTCCTTGGTTTGTTCTTCACGTTCTTCAAATGCCCTCCGGCGGCGCTGCTGTCAGCGCGCCCGCCGGAGGAAGATGTGTTAGAGCCTGCAGGCTCAGTTAGGGGAGGAACTCCTCCCTCTCCTCTGTTAGTGGGCCAATGAGCCCAAGGTGCTGTACTTTGGGTCAATGAGCCCAGGTACGGTTAGTTGCACTCCCCTATTGATTCTGGCCAATCCTGGCTTGTATCCTATGTTGCACCAATCACGTCCCCGTCTCTCCTTCCCCAATCATGTCTGTCCCTATAAAGCTGTAGTCCAGCATTCTCTCAGTGCCTGTGATAGCGCCTTGTTTGTCTTGAGTCACCAAGGATGCCAGTCTGTCAGGTTGGGGGGGTTTCTGGAAGTCTCTGCGGTTCCAGGGGAGGTGGGGCCCTCAGGAGGCCCACACACCTATCAATGTCTTGGAGCTGTGGGTGATTAGGTTAGTTCTGGCTCGCTTGACTACTCATCTTCGGGGCCTGCCTGTTCAGGTGCGCTCCGAGAAGCAGACAGCAGTTGCCTACATCAATCATCAGGGAGGGACCCGGAGCAAGGGGACCCTCCAGTAAGTGTCTCTGATCCTGACTTGGGTGGAGGCCAATGTCCCCTGCATTTCAGCTGTGTACATCCCAGGGGTGGAAAATCGCCTAGCAGACTCTCTGAGCAGGGGGACCTCCCGCCAGGGAGAATGGTCCGTATGCAGCAGGGTGTTTCAATCTCTGTGTCACCATTGGGGCCAACCAGATGTGGATCTGTTTGCGTCCCACCACAATCACAAGCTCCCAGCTTTTGTCTCTCTGTCCAGGGATCCTCTGGCCCTGACCTCGGATGCGCTAGCAATGTCATGGAAGGACTTTCAGTTCCTGTATGTCTTCCCTCCAATTCCCCTGCTGGGTAGGGTTCTGCGCAAGATTGCTCTGGAAGGGTTGCCAGCAATTCTGGTGGCCCCTAGGTGGCTAAGAAGAGTGTGGTTCGCAGACGTGGTACAGCTGGCAGTAGATCAGTACGCTCTGCCCTTGGTGCCAGATCTGCTCACTCAGGGCTCACTACGCCATCCCAATTTACAAACTCTGGCTTTGACGGCTTGGCTGCTGAAACCTCCATCTTGATGGAGAAGGGGCTGTCTTCCTCAGTTGTGGATACTTTGATTAAAGCTAGGAAGAAGTCTTCCTCTTCCATTTATTACAGGGTTTGGCGTGCCTACATTGACTGGTGTGAGTCTAAGTCTCTTCGTGTGTTCTCTATTCCCAGGATTCTGGAGTTCCTGCAGCATGGGTTGGAGATGGGGCTCCAACTCAGTACTGTGAAGGGTCAGGTTTCTGCCCTGGCTATTTTCTTCCAGAAGTCCTTTGATCAGCACCCTCTGATCAGGACTTTTTTCCAGGGGGTCACTCATGTGCGTCCCCACATAAACCTATGGTGCCTGTTTGGGATCTGAACTTGGTTCTGTCAGCCTTGCAGGGTGCTCCCTTTGAACCTGTGCAGGATGCTGCCTTGGCCATTCTTACACTCAAGGTTGTGTTTCTGGTGGCTATTACTTCTGTCAGGCGTGTGTCTGAGTTGGCGGTGCTGTCCATTCAGCCCCCCTACTATGAGAGACACCAGGACAAGGTGGTGTTTCATTTCAAACCTGACTTTCTGTCTAAGGTAGTGTCTGCCTTTCATTTGAATCAGGATATTGTTCTTCCTTCTTTGTGCCCTAATCCTAGCAATGCTAAGGAAAGAGTTTTTGCACTCTTTGGATGTGGTTAGGTGTCTGAAGTACTATCTGGTGGCTACTGCACCTTTCAGGAAAACTGATGCTCTTATTTTGGTCCCTTCTGGTCCTAGGAAGGGTTTGGCTCCTGCCAAGTCTACTATCAGCAAGTAGATTCGTCGGGCTGTGATTCAGGCCTACTCTACTCTAAGGGGAAGAATCCTCCCTTCCGCTTTACTGCTCATTCCACTCGTGCCATTGGTGCCTCTTGGGCTTTTCAGCACCAGGCCTCTGTTGAACAAGTTTGCAAGGCCTCTACTTGGTCTTCTGTTCATACCTTTTCAAAGTTTTACAAGGTTGATGTTAGGGCCTCAGCTGATGCTGTTTTTGGCCGAAAGGTTCTGCAGGCGGCAGTGGTTTAAACTGCCTGCTGCTGTCTTTTTTCTTGGGGATCCCACCCTACTTTATGGACACTGCTATTGTATTTGGAGCAGGACGTACTGTATACTAAGAATAATACAATTCTGTGATTACTCACCTGTAGAATTGGTATTATGAGTATACAGTACATCCTGCTCCAACCCACCCTTGGTTTTGCATTATCTTGGATCCCCTGTATGGTGATTGTTGTCATTGTTATAGTTGATAGTTGGGTTGTTTAATCCTCCCGGCTTCTCGTTAACTGCTTTTCAATGCTGGGGATTTGTGGGAGGTCCCTGGGTATTTGAGGGGCTGGGAGGAGCCTATTTTCGATGTCTCTGCAATCCAGCGCCATTTGGCGAAGTATAACCCGATTGTAAGTATTATATTTGGAGCAGGACGTACTGTATACTCATAATACCAATTCTACAGGTAGAATTATATTTTTGATTGAGTTCCTATGCAATAAGAGGCTTTGTACTATGAATTGGCAATATTTACATCATCCACATTTAAAGTGGAGGGTTTCACATGCCCTTGTGGGGGAATCGATTGGTGTGAGTTTTGGTCCACTATAAACATCCAGGTGGGCTAGTAGAATTTAAGGTTCCAGCATTTTGTAACACTACAGCCACCCTTACCACCCCTGTGCTAAGCCCAATGGGGGATGGGCAATCTACACAAAGCTGAAGCTGGGACCTTGAATGACACCCAATCCCATGTAGCAGTGGGACTGTACTGGTCTGTCACTCAAGTCCAACTGTCACTCAAGTATATGACTCCCGTGCAGAGCCCCATTCCTTGCTGATGTCAGGCAAAAATTCGGCACTCAGGTAAGTTGTTTTATTATTTTAGCACCCAAATCTGTCTGAGCAAAGCAGAAGGGAGGAGTGGCTGGTGGGATAACAAATCTTGGACTTCTTCTTTAAGCCACATTTAATTAATTGGTCTTTAGCATTCACTTCACACTAAATAATCCGTGAGGTTGCTGGCACGGCAAGCAGGTAAAAGAAGTTGGCCTAAAGTTGGCAATGCCTTGATAAAACACATTTAAACCTTTCCCATTCTGATCTGTTATGGTACACAATCCTCTATGTCAGAGTTGCCTGCTGTTCAATATTTATGTTTGATTAATGTCCATTGACTTGCATTGAGTTTATCAGCAACCAATCATAACCATAGAATTCCACATTGCCATCTAGCGAAGCTTTACTGAATTGCAGACTTGTTCAGGTCATTTAGTCTCTATATTCAATCCATGAATCTGTTATCAGATTGATGCTAGAGCAACATCTCTGGCCTGATTCTCTACTGTCCCTTGTTTGTAGTCCAGCCCCTTCTCTCTGCTTCCAATCATAAAGCCAATTTCTCACCCATGTGCACACATTTTCCGCAGTCCAAGCTTTCTTATGTTTTGTACCAGTCTTTTATGTGGCACAGTATCAGATGCTTTAGATAAGTCAAGATATATGATATCCAATGCCTCCCCCTGATCCAAACTTGAACTCACCTCCTCATAAAAGCTGATTAGGTTTGTGTGGCAGGAGCGATTCCTCATAAATCCATGCTGATATGGAGTAATAAGATACTCCAGGGTAATATCCCTTAAGAAACCTTCAAACAGCTTGCCCATAACAGATGTTAAACTTACCGATCTGTAGTTCCCGGCCAGGTTCCCCCCTAGACCCCTTTTTGACTATTGGCACAACATTTGCTAAGCACCAATCCCTTGGGACACTCCCTGTGATTATAGAATCTACAAATATTAGATATAACGGCTTGTCTATTACAGTACATAACCTTAAAACAAGGGGATGTATGTGTGATGCCCAGCGGGACACCAGCCTTCTGTAAGCAGACAACCCCCAATCTCCACCGCCGCTTCTACCCATAGTCAATGCCTCGCCGGACACGGTTGCCCCCAGGTCTTAATAGGTGCAAAGGATGTCTGCTTACGGTGAAGTCGATGAACCACGAGTGTATCCCAAAGCCGAGGTCATACATGGGAAAACAGTCTGTATGGTGCGTCAGAGTACAGGGATGAGACAGGTGTGTAGTCAGGGGTAGCCAAAGGGTCAAGCCGGGAGGTCAGAGATTGCGGGGTATCCAAAGGGGCAGGCAGGTTCGAGGTCAGACAAAGCAGAGGTTGGTACAGGCAGCGGACAGGGATGGTTGATCAAGCCAGGTCGGAAACAGATAACAACTAACAAAATCACACCCTAATCACAAGAGACTATAACAGGCACTAAGCACTGGGCTGATTCTGTATTTATTGGGGACCTGACCAATGGCAACCCAAAAATGAGTGTGTGTGTGGTGAGTGGTGACTTTCCAGGGGCTGGTCAGCAAGTTGACAGACTGCAGGGCACGCGCGCCCGCACAGCTAGCGAGGGGCGGGGGAGGCTGACAGAGCCCAGCAGATGCTCGCCGCGGGCCCTCTGGCACAGGTAAGTCTTTTACAGTATGCCATCTGGTCCTGGGGATTTATCAATTTTTATCTGCTTGAGATGGTGCGGCACTTCTTTCTTGGTTAGACGAGTGACATTTAATGGTGGGTTTGGGTTACTGCCCTGCGTTTTAAGAGTAAGCAGGGTATCCCTTGAAATGCATCACCTGTGTTTGATTTTTCAGGTTTGTTACTGTATTCCACTTGCTATGAGGTTTTTAGGTGATATTAAACAATACGTTTAAGCAGGAAAGCTTTTGTGCCGGATTTTTAATTGTGATGCACAACAGCTCTCCTGTAGACATATATAATAAAATCTTGTTCAGATCCCTTTCAAATGACTAGCCCATCATTGATATTCCTGATCTAGACGTGAATGTATTTTTAAAGTATAGACCTTCAGGATTTCCCACAGTCCAAGATGAAGACATAAGAACTGTAATCATTTATACAGTGTAAATATTACTTAAAACACAAAAAAAGTTAAATTGCTACTAAGCCGTAGGGAAAACATAGGGTGACAGGGTAATTTAAAATGTTGACCCTCAGACACCAACTCAGGTAGTCAGAAAAGTATATTGTTCCCATGCATTAAATGCTTCAGAAAGGGCTTCAAAATACTCATCTGCATCTTTTACTCTGTGCAGCAGCGAAAATATTTTCAAAGAGTAGCAGTTCTCAGGTGAGTCTTACACTTTAAAGAATCCACAGTTTTTGTCGATGCTCCTTATTACTGTAGATCAGTCACCACCAGTAATGAATTACTCTTCCACTTTGCATACAGTAGGTGACTTTAAAAAACTCAGTATGGTCAGCATGTAATAAAACAAACTTATATAGCATAATAATGTTAAAAAATAAGGGAACATTGAAGCTGTGCCTCTGTAGAAGGCACTGTACCCAGAGATGCCATCAGGTGGGGAGGACCCTTAACGGGGTCCCCCCAGGTGCCTTAAGTGGAGCAGCCCAGGCTCTGACTACCCTGATGGTAGACCTATTTTGATTTTCTTACTTTTAGCTTGGCCGCGGAGCCTGCTCGACAGGTAAGAATTCCGGGGCAAATGAAGGGGTTCGTGCATCCCAATTCAGGATGCCCCAGGGAGAGGGAATCAGGTTTTGGTCTGCTTAAAATTCAAGGCCCATTTTTGGCCCCCTGCACCCCTCCAACACTAACATTTATGGAATGGCTGGACCCAATTCTTGTTCCCCATGGCAACCCAGTCATTGCATAAATGTTTTGGGGGGGCAAACCATACAGTCTATAGAGCCACGCTGGATCCCGCATAACCTACATTTAATAGCTGGACCCCATGTGTTAAGAAGGAATATGTGTAGCTGCAATGGGGCCCACCCATCACATAGGTTATGGTGGGCCCAGGCACAACATGCTGTATATTTTTGCCCCCCATCCCCTGTATGTGATCTGGACACAAGTTTTGGGCCCCACAGCAGCTGTGTCCAAACATTTCGAAAGCTCTGGCCTCCATTGCAGCTACACCCTTCTTGCTTAAAGCAGACCTATCAACATTGTAGCCCCTGTCCTGGTGTGAACCCCATGCAGAGGCCAGCAATCACCTACTTTTTCAGCATTTTTTTCACCATAATCACAGGCTGCGGCCATGGACCAGATCAGGATGCCCAGGGACAAGTATGTATTACTAGGATAGTGAAAATCCTGGTGATAGGTCCACTTTAAATCTGGATCACAAGTATGAAGGAGAGTTAGTGTTGATTATTTGAGCAACCAATGGATATGTGGAGTGACACCCGGTCTATTACTAAGGGTTGTGCATGAAACTTGGAGTTTTCTTAACAACTAAAAAATGCTAATGACAATGCGGGTGTTGGCTAGCGTCCTATTTAACTACAGTGCTGAAGATGATGCAACACCGGGCGCTCTGGTTGAAGCAGTGCCAGATGACACCTGGTGCTGTAGCTCAAGATCCCGCAGAGCACAATGGGCAGAAATGGATTAAAGTGTTTAATGATTTTAATTATATTAAACATATTTATTTGTTCAGAACTTGCATTGTGAATTGTCAATATTTCAAAAGCAGAACCCAGATGGTTCAAAATGTTTTGGTGCTCACTGGCACTGGGCTAATCAGCCAACGGATCCAACAGGTGCTGATGTAGGACGGCCAATACTAACTCTTGCTAGCGTCAATGTATTAGCTAGCACAGTGCCAGATTAGACAGGAATGCTGGCGCTCCGAAGCTGGAGCTGTAGCCACAAAACAGTTGCACATCATAAATTAGGCCCTAATTTTGCCTGTGCGTTACAGAAGAATTCAACCCATCCAAACCAGGATTCCTAGTGTGCGCAAGTCTGGTCTAAACCACAAGACAAGTGCAGCTGTTGCTACAGACTCCATAGCTCCCACAGACAGGTATTGTAAGAGACTTATCTAAGCCAGGGGGCCGCGGCGAGTGTCTGCTGGGCGACGCCGCTCCTGGGAGTGCGGCGTGCTGCTCTGGCAGCCTCCCCTGCCCCTCTCTAGTTGTGCTTCTCCACTAGGAGGCACTGTGCTGAGAGTGGCAGGCGCCGCAGCATCCTCCACACCTGATAGGAATCAGGGGCTGGTCAGCTTTGCTGCTAAGACTGACCAGCCCCTGGAAAGTCACCAATCACTCACAAGTGTTGTTAGTTGCACTAATCACCACACACACTCATTCCTGGGTTGCCATTGGTCAGGTCCCCAATAAACACGGTATCAGCCCAGTGCTTAGTGCCGTTATAGTCTCTTGTGCTTTGAGTGTGATTTCATTAGTAATTATCTGTTTCCGACCCGGCTTGATCAACCATCCCCTTCTGCTGCCTGTACCAACCTCTGCTTTGTCTGACCTCGAACCCGCCTGTCCCTTTCGATACCCCGCAATCTCTGACCTCCCGGCTTGATCCTTTGGCTACCCCTGACTATGCACCTGTCTCATCCCTGTACTCTGATGCACCATCCGGACTGTCTTCCCGTGTATGACCTCGGCTTTGGGATACCCTCGCAGTTCATCGACCTTCACCTTAAGCAGACATCCTTTGCACCTATTAAGACCTGGGGGCAACCATGTCCGGCGAGGCGTTCCTAGCGTCCAAGCAAAATTTAGGGGTCCGTTATAATAGCCGTTATAATGTGATGCCCAGCAGGACACCAGCCTTCTGTAAGCAGACAACCCCCAATCTCCACCGCCGCTTCTGCCTTGACTATAGGCAGAAGCGGTGATGGAGATTGGGGGTTGTCTGCTTACAGAAGGCTGGTGTCCCTCTGGGCATCACATTATAACGGGCCCCTAAATGGACCAAATTTTGGAACAGGTGCAGGCCCTGACCGCAGCCGTGGAGCACCTAGCACTTCGAGTGGCGGCGAGAAACATCCAGCTCCTGCACCCCCTGTGCCACAGGGGGCAATGGCCGCTTATCCGCCTGAGCCCAAGATTTCCCTTCCAGAGAAGTATTAAGCACCAAACATGTCTAGCTATGTTTCCACATAGCTAGACATGTTTGGTGCTTAATACTTAGATGATGAGAGGGTTAAACTGGGCTGTAAATTGGTTCCCAGGCCCTGAATAATAATAATAATTTTGTATAAATAATAGTGATGGAGCTACTCCCACCCCCTTTACTCAGTTTGAATTGTCATGAGCACACACAGGGAGAGATTCAGGCAATATGGATCTCTCCCTGTGGGGTGTTCTAAAGGGAGGCTGGCAGCTTCCCAGGTGAGTAGCTCTGAAATATTTGACTGCATTGCATGTCCCAACTTTGGGGACTCAAAAGTACAATTCTGTGATTACTCACCTGTAGAATTGTTATTATGAGTATACAGTACGTCCTGCTCCAAATAAGATTCTTTACGTCTTGGGTATTACTCCGCCAGATGGCGCTGGACTGCATAGACCGCAAAATTGGCTCCTCCCGGCCCCTCAAATACCCGGGACCTCCCACAAATCCCCAGTATTGAAAAGCAGTTAACAAGAAGCCGGGAGAATGATAACAGAACCAACTAGTAACTACCAAACAATGATAGGGGATCCAAGGATAATGAACCAAGGGTGGGGTGGAGCAGGACGTACTGTATAATCATAATAAAAATTTCTGCAGGTGAGTAATCACATAATTGTATTATTCTTAGTATACAGTACATCTTGCTCCAGATAAGATTCTTTACGTCTGGGACATCCAATAGCAGTGTCCATAAAGTAGGGTGGGATCCCCAAAGGTAACAACAGACAGGTCAGACCACCGCCGCCTGCAGAACCTTGCGGCCAAAAGCAGCATCAGCTGAGGCCCTAACATCAACCCTGTAAAACTTTGAAAAAGTATAAACAGAAGACCAAGTAGCGGCCTTGCAAACTTGTTCAACAGAAGCCTGGTGCTGAAAAGCCCAAGAGGCACCAATAGCCCGAGTAGAATGAGCAGTAAGGTGGAAGGGAGGATTTTTCCCCTTAGCAGTGTAGGCTTGAATCACAGCCTGACGGATCCATTTGCTGATGGTAGAATTAGCAGGAGCCAGACCCTTCCTAGGACCAGAAGGGACCACAAAAAAGAGCATCAGTTTTTCTGAAAGGTGCAGTAGCCACCAGATAGTACTTCAGACTCCTAACCACATCCAAGGAATGGAAAACCCTCTCCTTAGCGTTACTAGGATTAGGGCATAAGGAAGGTAGAACAATGTCCTGATTCAGAAGAAAGGCAGACACAACTTTAGGCAGAAAATCTGGCTTGAAGCGAAACACCACCTTGTCCTGGTGTCTCTCAAAGTAGGGGGGCTGGATGGAAAGCGCTGCCAACTCAGAAACACGCCTAACAGAAGTGATAGCCACCAAAAAGACAACCTTGAGAGTAAGAATGGCCAAAGCAGTCCTGCACAGGTTCAAAGGCAGCACCCTGCAAGGCAGACAGGACCAAGTTCAAATTCCAGACAGGCAACATAGGCTTACTTGGAGGACGTACATGAGTAACCCCCTGGAAAAAGGTCCTGATCAGAGAATGCTGAGCAAAAGATCTCTGGAAGAAAACAGCCAGGGAAGAGACATGACCCTTCAGAGTATTGAGTTGAAGCCCCAAACTCCAGGATCCTGGGAATAGAGAACACACGACATGGAAGAGACCTAGACTCACACCAGTCAATGTAGGCACGCCAAACCCTATAGTAAATGAAAGAATAAGACTTCTTCCTAGCCCTGATCATGGTGTTAACAGAGGCAGGCAGCCCCTTTTCCATCAAGATGGAGGTTTCAACAGCCAGGCCGTCAAAGCCAGAGTTTGTAAATTGGGATGGTGTAAATGTCCCTGAGTGAGCAGGTCTGGAACCCTGGGCTGAGCGTACTGATCTTCTGCCAGCTGCACTACGTCTGCGAACCACACTCTTCTTGGCCACCTGGGAGCCACCAGGATAGCTGGCACCCCTTCCTGAGCTATCTTGCGCAGAACCCTGCCCAACAGGGGGAATGGGGGAAAGACATACAGAAGCTGAAAGTCCTGCCATGACATTGCTAGAGCATCTGTGGCCAAGGCCAGAGGATCCTGGGACAGGGAGAAAAAGGCTGGGATCATTCTCCCAGGGGAGAGGTCCCTCTGCTCAGTGAGTCTGCCTGCACCCCCGGAATGCACACAGCTTAGATGCAGGGAACATTGTCCTCCGCCCAGGACAGGATCAGAGACACTTCCTTGAGGGCCCCCTTGCTCCGGGTCCCTCCCTGATGATTGATGTAGGCAACCGCCGTCTGGTTGTCCAAACGTACCTGAATAGGCAGGCCCTGAAGGTGTTGGGTCAAGTGAACCAGAACCAACCTGATCGCCCTTAATTCCAGAATGTTGATGGGCGTGTCGGCCTCCCGAGGGCCCCAGTGCCCTTGAAACTGTAGGGAATTCCAGAAGCCCCCCCAACCCGTCAGACTGGCATCTGTGGTGACCGTCTCCCAGCAGGGGGCCAGAAAGGATCTGCCCGCCAACAGGTTCCTGGTGTCCAGCCACCACGAGAGAGACCTCCTGGCTAGGGGGGACAGAACAAGGACCTGATCCAGTGACGCAGGATCCTTGTCCCATAATGACAAGAGGTGGAGTTGCAGATGCCTCATGTGAAACTGGGCATAAGGGACTGCCTCGAAGCACGACACCATCAGGCCCACCAGCTGCATTCCCTTCCTAATGGAGGGATGAGGGCAAGATAGCAGGAATTGAACCTGCGCTAGCAGACTGTGCACTTTCTGCTGAGGAAGAAAAATCCTTGCCTGAACTGTATCCAGATTCATTCCCAGGAAGGGTGTCACCAAGGAGGGAGATAGAGAAGACTTGGGATAGTTGATCACCCAGCCAAATGACTCCAAAGTGGACACTACTAGCCGAGTATCCAGCTCTGCCTGTTGGAGGGACTGAGAAGTGATGAGAATGTCGTCCAAATAGGGCAGCACGCGAATGCCCTGAGACCTGAGCAGAGCCATCACTCCTGCCAGCACCTTGGTGAACACTCTGGGAGCTGAAATGAGATTGAAGGGCAATGCCACAAATTGGTAGTGCTGATCCTCCAGAGCGAATCTGAGGAATATTTGATGACCTGGAAAAACGGGAATATGAAGGTAAGCATCCTTGATGTCCACAGAGGTTATGAAGTCCCCTGAACGCAGGCAACTGATAGCAGAGCGCAAAGTTTCCATGCGAAAGCGCCTGCACCTGATTAATTTGTTGAGGATCTGTCCGGGATGGGCCTGACTGACCCATCTCTTTTGGGCACAGTGAAAAGGTTGGAATAGAACCCCTTGCCCCTTTCTCGTAAGGGGACCTGACAGATGACCCCAGCTCCAGAAGGCTTTGCACTGCCAGAATCAGAGCCTGAGCTTACAAGGGGTCCTGAGACATCCGGGATCTGACGAATCTTGGGGGCGGCCAGGCAGCAAACTCTATCTTGTAACCGAAGGACACTACCTCCTGAATCCACCGGTCTGAGACATGAAGCCTCCAGACAGGAGCAAAGTGCTGAAGCCGTCCCCCCACCCGGATGGGTGAGGGCGCCCCTTCATGCCTTAGGGGCTTGGGGGAAGGCTTAGGCTTGGAGCCCCAGGATGAGCCAGGGCGTCCACGTCCTCTGCCCCTACCCCAGAAATCTCCTCAGGCCCCAGTAAAGGAGACCTGTCTGGATCCACGGTAGGGGGAAGAAAAGGAGCCTGAGCCCCGAAAGGGCCGAGACAGCATCTTGTACTGGGGTAACCTGCCTCCCTTAGTAAACAGGTCCAGGTGGTCCCCAAATAGGCGCAGCCCTTTGAAGGGAAAACCAGTGAGAGCCCTCTTGGCAGCACTGTCAGCTGCCCACTGGCGCAGCCAAACCGAGCGGCCTATAGCCACCACCAGGGCAGAGGCTCTGCCACACATCCTAATGGTATCATCCAAGGCAGAGTGGACATAAGCCACAAATACCTCACAACGAGAGAGTGCATTAAACTCTTCACTAGACACATCATCAGGAGCACCATCCAAGACACTTCTAAGCAGGGTCCTAATAGCCACAGCTGTAAAATGAGCTTGCTCAGGGAACTCTAAACGTGGTTTAGCAATATGAAACAATTCCCCCCTGCTGCCTAGGCGCCGTGACCGGGGGAGAGATAGACAGTACCACAAAAATCTGAGCCAAAAGCCTATCAGTATCATCTGGGGCCCAGGGATCAGAGCCAGAATCATCATGACCCCTGGGCCTCTCATCAGATGACTCAGAGAGTCAGAGAACAGTTCCCCTTCTTCCAAGGGGGTATAACCAGACAGTTCAAAGAACTCTTCAGCCTCCATAGAGAAAAGAGTGACATCAGGCGTCAAATGCCGCCTCTTAGCAGAGGCCTTACGCGCCATGGTATTAGCAAGCAACTTTTCAACACTAGCCAGTCTAGCAGACACATCAGGCTGAGACTCCCCACTGGTATGCAGCTCAATGGGAGTCAAATTTAAGCTTGGGGGAGTAGGTGAAGCCACACGTGGCGCAGGCCCAGCTGCTGGTAAACCAGGCTGCAGGGCAAGCACCTGCTGGGCACAAGGTACACAAACCCGCACATTGTCAGCACTTGTAGGGGACACCCCCTCACGCTACACACAGGCGGGCTTGTCCCGAAGGAACCCTGAGCACATTATCCTGAGACGCCTCCATATGGTGATTATAGCGGCACAATAGGCCGATAGGGATTCACGCTATAAAAGCAACCCGGGATGCCTCAATAGCCCGCTAGGGAAGTGGGAGGAATTAGCACACTAGGCCTCACAAAGTTTAATGACAAAATAGAGGTGGTAGGGCCGGGAGAAAACCAATGGAGTTTGACCCGCCTGCAAGACGATAAGCGAAGAGAACCCCATAAGCGACATGCATATGTGACATTAGGGTAAAATAAAACCGCCCACGAGGGTACTCACGGACCGTGGTAGGTAGGCGCCAGCCACGCAGCAGGAAGAATCCAGAAAAAATGGCGCAGAGTAAACCTTGCGGGGTGGGCCGCGGAGACAGTGATGCGGAACGCACCATCCGCAGGCCCCGCCCCCCGAAGAGCGCGAAAGCCTCACACGTGACAAGCAACCAATGATGGCGCAGCAGCGCCTGAGGTAATGCCGCCGCCAACCGCGGAACGTAGTGGCATATTCAAACCGCAACCAGTGCAACCCAGACTGTGCGGAGACAGAACTAAAGGCAACCAAACACACCGTCCCAAGTGAAGGCACAAACACACATGCACACACACACACACACACACACATTCACCCCCTCCCCCGAGAACTACAAGGGAGAGTGAGGGAGGGCAGCGGCCACTTAACGTAGGGCCACTGATAGACAGGGGCAAAAGTGCGGGGGGGCATCCCATAGAGGCTCACCATATGCCTATACCGCCTACCCTTTGGTGGGGGATTGTGGTGGAGCAGGCTCCTAAGGACTTGACAGCGGTGCTGCCTACCATCACCCACACCAGAGCAGCCAAAGCTGGGAGGCACATTAACAATGGAACGGGTGGGAATAGTCCTACAGGGCTGCAGACTAAATAGCCCCGCTCACCTGCGAGAAGAGAGAGCCATCTTCTTGTCCTTCGCAGTCCAGACTGCAGAGAAAATCTGGGGAATTGTGGAAGGTCCCGGGTATTTGAGGGGCCAGGTGTGGCTTCCACATGTATCAGCAGATATATGCAACCAAATCTGTGTCTAGACACATAGCTAGACGTGTTTGGTGCTTAATACTTAGATGATGAGAGGATTAAACTGGGTGGTAAATTGGTTCCTAGGCCCTGAATAATACTAATAATTTTGTTTAAATAATATTTATGGAGCTACTCCCAGCCCCTTTACTTAGATTATAAGGCCCTGAATAAAATAACAGTTAAAAATAAATACCCCTTCCTTTAATAGAGGGACTCTTTAACAAAGTCATTGGGGCCCAGGTTTTTTCTAAGATTGACCTAAGGGGGGACTTACAGTTTAGTTAGAGTCCGGTAGGGAGACGAATGGAAGACTGCCAATACTCAGGACGGGCACTATGAATACCTTGTCATGCCATTTGGTCTATGTAATGCCAGGACTTTGTCAATTAAGTGTTCAGGGAGTTTTTGGGCTGCTTTGTAGTCATTTACTTAGACAATATATTAATTTTCTCTTCAACCTTGCCCGAATATAGGGAACATGTGTGATTGGTTTTACAAAAATTAAGGGAGAACCACCTCTACGCCAAGCTCAAAAAGTGTGTGTTTGAAGTCTCTGAGGTTCCATTCTAAGGGTACATTGTTTCCAAAACTGGATGGATCAGTATCTGCAGTCCTTCAACGGAAGCAACCCAAAGAGTTAAAGGAACTCAAGCTTCCACCATCCTTGAGGATTTGTAATTTCTTTCATGTTTCCCTCCTTAAGCCAGCCAGGGGAGTGGAGGAGGATTCTTCTCCTTCTTCCATCCTAGTTTATGGTCAACAAGAATTCTAAGTGGCCTGAATTTTGGATTCCCGTTTTCTCCGGAATTCCTTGCAATATTTAGTCGATTGGAAGGGCTATGGTCCAGAAGAAAGGAGTTGGGTTCCAGCTAGAGATGTGCATGTGGACCATTTGATCAGAAAATTTCATAAAGACAATCCTCTTAAGCCCAGGGTGGAGGGTCCTGGGGCCCCTCCTAAGGGGGGGTAATGTAAGAGACTTACCTGTGGCAGGGGACCCGCAGCATCTGCTGGGCAGTGCGGCGCTCCTGCTGCTGAGCGCAGCTGACGCTCCTGGATGATGGGGAGCGCGGCGCCCAGCTCTGGCAGCCTCCCCTGCCCCTCACTAGCCGTGCGGGTGCGCGTCAGGCGTTATAGTCTCTTGTGCTTTGGGTGTGATTTCGTTATTATCTGTTTCCGACCCAGCTTGATCGACCTGGCTCATCCCTGTACTCTGACGCACCATCCGGACTGTCTTCCCGTGTATGAACTCGGCTTTGGGATACCTTTGCGGTTCATTGAACTTCACCGTAAGCTGACATCCTTTGTGCCTATTAAGACCTGGAGGCAACCTATAGGCAGAAGAAGCAGCGGTGGACATTGGGGGTTGCCTGCTTACAGAAGGCTGGTGTCCCGTTGGGAATCACAGGTATATTTTTGTTCCCCCTCCTCGTTATAAGGAGCTGACCTTAGCAGCCTACCCCCACTTTCTCCAGACTACCTTGGAGTTAGTGCAGGAGCCTTACATCCTGCAGTCAGTTAGCTTAATTTTGAAGATGAAGAAGCATGGCTGAATCACAGAACAATGATAACAGCACCACCTCAATATATATGTGTGCTCATCCCAAACGCAATAGACAGACACAAAATAGGGGGTAGTGAAAGACACCCACCTCTATACTGTGGGAGCACCACAACTGAACAAGTCTTCAACAATCAAACAATAAATCAATTTTATTAAGGTGAAGAATAAAAACAACAAATAAAGACAGATGAGTTAAAAAGCGGGGCACGACAGGAGCACTCACCCGACATAAAGCAGCATGGGAAGCCGTGTACATAGCTATCTGTGCGCGCTCTCTCCTTCCACTCTGCCTTGGATGCTGGTTGTGCCATTGGTCCCTTTTTTCATACTCACAGGGCAGTATTGGCTTTTATATTTCCTCATTGTTATTTGTGTCACTCACTCCATGATCATTGTTTCATAATTTTTTATGCTATATTGACTTTAACTGTTGCGCTAAAGAGTATTTTGGGCGTGGGTGTTTATTGTTACTAATCTGTATATTTATTAGTTTTGTCCTGTTGCACTTTTCTATTAGCATATTACGGGTGAATACTGTATAGCTTTGTTGCACGTTGCACTTCATTGTTATTTATTTGGGTTATTATTTTTGTGGAGTGATCAATACAAAAAGCTAATATATTTCCCCTGCTTATTTAATTTGTAATAACTCTTTTTTGTGCCGGCACATAATTTATTGATAGTATATTTTTCTAGTATACACAAATATTTGGCTAGTCTGGAGGGGTGGGGGTTTAGTGCTCTATTTTTTAATTGTCTTGTCTTTATTTGTTGGTTTAAAGATTTGTTCAAATTCTGGCGTTCTCACACAATTTTTCTGTCTAAGGCTGAATCACAGCAAACATCTCGGTGAGAATTGTTGAATTCCCTAAATTCATAGCTACATCCTGTTTGTGTATTCCTGAGACAGTGTTTGCGGACCTCAATCTGACCGCAGAAATCTCCAGCTGAGTCTATTGCCTCTCTGTCTGATGTAGAGGGTAAGGTTGACAGTGAGTCAGATGCCTGGATAGATGTGTCTGATGTAGAGGAATGTCTCCCCGCCCCAAGTCTGCCACCACTAGAGGACTACCATTTGGGGCGTTGCTGAATACCGGGGTAGATTACGGGCTCTGACGAGTACTGGAACCTCCCACGCCCCGGGTGGTAAGCTCCATCTGTCTCTTTGGTGGGACAGACAGGTTAAATTGTCAGTTGCCTCCATGTTTCTAGTTAGTTACTCAACCCCCCCAACCTGTGTTATGACCCCCACACCAGAGAATTCCAAAACCTCCCGGAATGAGCAACAATGAGGCCCTTATTTAAGAAGAGAGGTAGTGGCTGGTTAATGAGAGGTAGCAACTTGTGAGCGCCGGACACGGCACGCAATTACACATTTATCAAGCAGAATCTGTTTAGCGACTGGGATAGCGCCATGTAGCGTCTGACTCATCATTTTCACAGCCTCAGCGAACAGCGCCGACGTTCAGTCTTGCACAGCGCCAGGTATGACCTCTCGCTACCTGTCGCTCTCCCATACATTTCAATGGACAATCCTTTTCTTCTCTTTAAACAGGTTTTTTGTTTTTTTCTTTTTTTTTCTCAAAAAATCACAAATAATTCTGTGACCTCTTCTGGCATTGAAAAAGCAGTTTTTCCACAATTTTTTCATTTTTTATATATTTCTTCAGAAATGACATTACAGGTCTGCCATTAACGTTTTCATGTTACAATGTTGCTACAATTTAATTCCTTTTACCTAGGCGTAACTGCTACAGTAGCCAGCCCACCTGTCCTTTGCAGGTCCATTGAGGGTGTGATGGGTGAATTTTGAAAACTTTAGATCAATCGTCAATCATAATCCCTTTCTGACTGTAAAATATGTGTAGTGGGAGGGGTTAAGCCCTTTATAAGGGGGTGCCTCCATAACTCCAGCCTCCAGCTTAAGAAAGCAAATGAAACAGGTTGGTGACCTAGCTACACCCACTAATCCTACGTCATTGCTTCTACATGCCAGTTTAAGATGGAGCACAGCCTACATCTCTAGCCCTCAGACCCGATGCCAGCGTCAGGTATGAATGGAGGAATAGACTTCCATATCACTAGGATCTGTGAGTAGCTCACTCCAGGCACAGCTGGATTCCTGGCTTTGGCTTGTGAGCCAGGGATCTCTTGTGTTCCCCGATGTTATCTTACATTATGCTGACTTTCTAAAGTAATTAGCCAGACCCCAGGTGTTTTTTGGATTTTGGATTTGATGTGTAATATCCTCCACCTGAGTGAACTTTTTTACTTTAAAGGAAACCTTCCTTTTTGCCAGGTTTTTGTTTACTGCCTCATTGTTTTCCACTTCTGGAATGCTAAATAATCATGTGTTAGGATTGTGCTGCATAGCTGTGATTTACTCATTAGCCTGTTTCCAGTTTTCTTATATTCCTGTGGCTCTGTGTTGTTGAAGTGGCAGGGGCTTCCCTGGTCTTGAGTAAAAACAAATTACAAGAAGTCTGTTCTGTACACCAAACACACCATTTGTTGTACATTGCTAAGGTAAGCACATTGTTGTTAGAGAAAACAGTTTTTGTTTATAACACAGAGTTAAAAAAACAAATAATGAAACAAAACCCAGAGTGGGCAGCCACTTGGCTTTCCCCCGGAGCATCCTGAATTGGGATGCCCCACCTGATCGCCAGTAAAAGCTTACCTGTTGCTGGTCCCGCGGCACATGTGGCTCTTATCCAGTAAGAACCTTTTGACATGCCTATGTAATTTGGCAAATGGCTCTAATTGTTTAAAATGGGAAGCGCGAGCAGCCAAATCCGCTGCATCTTTGGCCCATAGGATGGGGCCAGAGGGTGCACACTGCTGGGGATGCACTCCCCATTGAAGACTATTAGAGCTCTAATTTAATGAGTTTTACAGGACGTTCTGGGGAGATTCACACAGCGGGCATCCCAATCCAGGAACAAAACCCAGGATAGTCCGAATCCTGGGTTTTGTTCTGCTTTAACCCTTTCGCTGCCAGCCTACCTGCAGCATTTGCCACTCCCTGTTGCCAGACGATGTTTCACTATTTTGCGCTACACATGTTCAACTGTCATTTTTGAAAGGATTTCCAGGGATTTCCCAGGAAAATTATATATTGTTTTTTTCAACAGAGTCTGGGCTTTAACATGAAATGTCTTGTTTGTATTTTTTAGGTGTATTCTCAATATTTTTGGGTGAAATGTGTGAAAAAAAATAAAAAAAAAATATTTTTTGTAATAAAAAATGTAAGTTTGTCAATAAAATCTTATTGCGTGAGAAACCCCAATTTCTCCCGGTTACAGCGATACCACATATGTATAGGTAGACACCCTTTCCTGCCCAGAAGCCTTTTATAGCTGCTGGATGACAAATGGTTAATTAAAAAAAAAAAAAATGACATAGGGTCCCCCTTCCCGGGGAGGGGGACCCCATTTTTTTTTGGATTTTTAAGGGTTAAAAACCCTTAAAAATCCAAAAAAAAAATGACGTGGGGTCCCCCTTACCCAAAGTAACCAGCCGGGACCAGCTATGGGGGCTTGTAGGCACAGAGTGGGGGGGCCAGCTTTGGTGGCCCCCCCACCCTGCAGCCTACGAGCCCACATAGCCTATGTGGGCCCGGGCTCTTCTGCCCCCCCCCTGGCCTTTGGGGAGGCAGGTAATGGGGGTGCGGGGGTTAATGGCAAGTCACCCACTAGGGCAGGTGACTTGCCACCCCCCCAGCCTTGTGAACTGGTATAAGGGGTCTCATGGACCCCTTACCAGCTCACAAAGGGTTAACTGTTAAAAAAAAACCCACCACACAATAATAAAAAGTATTTTATTAGAAAAAAAAAAATTTTTTTTTACTGTACTTACCTTCGATTGCAAGCTCTTGTCCCTCGACGCTCAGCTGACAGATGCCGGTGATCGGCATCCAGAGAAGGAGAAGGCAGGAGATCAGAGGATCTCCTGTCACCTCCTTCCCCAGCGCCGATCACCGGCATCTGAGAAGCTGAGAAAGCTGAAGCCCGTTCGGGGCCGGGATGACTTCATAAGTCCCGCCCCCAAGGGGGCGGCCGCCATCGAGAAGAAGAGAGGAGAGAGCCTCCCAGGCTCTCTCCTGAAGATCGGGAAGTCCTGGGGGGCGATCGGAGGCCCCCCAGGTGAAGAGGAGGGACAGCGGGAGCCAGCGCACACACAGGTAAGTGAATGTCATTTTTATTTTTTATTTTTTTTTACAGTTAGCAGCTGCTGCTGCAGAAGCGGGGGGGGGCCTATTCCGGGGGCTCTCCTGGAGCCATCCGACCCCCCACGGGGGATCGGATGGCACCAAATTAAAGAGGAGACCCGGCCGGATCCAACAAGGGGTCAGGTGAGTATTTTTTATTTTTATTTTTTAAACTAGAAGCGAGGAAAGTCAAGCACGTAACACCTACGGGCTTGGCACTTAAGGCCCAGCCAAGCCAGCACGTAGGTGTTACGTGCTTGGCAACAAAAGGGTTAAATGAAGCCCAAAAGCCTCAATTTATTCCCAGAAGATTAAAAGAGAACTTTTTTAAACATAAAAGAAAATGTGATATTTGTTATCCAGACTGGAGTAAAATGGTGATTTTGTATACAGCATTTTTAGAATTTAAAGGAGCACTATTGCAAAAATGTCCCAATGATAAAAATCCATATACATTTGCCAGATGGCGGGAGGAGGGGTCACTTATACACCTAGCATCAAGAAACATCAAGCAAGGCTCCTTTTTCTTTCTTTTAATGGAAGTAAAAGGACATCTGGGGTGACGGCTCTGTCACTAAATCTGTTACCCCTGGTTTTTCTTCCTACAGTGAGAGAATAAATAGTTTTATTCAGTACGGGTGTATAAGTGACCCCTCCTCTCATTAGCCGATGTGTTTATATGTATTTTTAATACTACACAATTTTGCGATAGTGCTCCTTTAAGTAAGTTAATAACAGCCATTTTCTTTGAACTGATGGACTGTCAACACTTATATTTTCAATAAAATCACTTCATCAGGTCCAATCCTTGTAATTATTAACAGTAAAGGCACAAAGCAAAATAAAGTTCTTTCACTAGGATGTCACACTTGTGCAGGATCCCAAGGCACATTCACATCCAATATATAATTTCTCTGGAAAAATAGTCAAGAAGTATCCCAAGGTGTATGCACAACTGGAAGTGTTCACACGTGCCCTCCACCACTTGGGTATGTGCAAAGCAATCAGCGCCTTAGTATAATATATTTCAATACATCACACTCCAAACTCGAAAAGATTATCCAAACTTCCAAATCTTAAAATGATCCTTAACACTTTCCGTTTTCTCAGAATAACCATAAATTAAAAGAGAGCACAAACAAATCTAGTGCAGCCGCCACAGCATGGGCTTGCATATTACATGGCATCCCCTCAGCAGGCTGCTGTCATCTTAGAGGCCGATTCATTAATAGCAGCAGGTAGCGACAGTTGAGCGACTGTAGCAGTATTTTCACAGCGCCCGCTAGTAGTCGCTGTGCTTGGCCATTGTTCGGTTGTTGATAGCGACTGAGTCGGTGTGCAGTAATGTTGAATATTGGGTGAGGAGTCGCTATTTGACAGGTTCCGCGCTGTATGGGAGCGCATGATAGCGACTGGTCAGAGCGACCGGCTCCCACCATATTCATCAAAAAAATCACGCTCAAAAAATTATTGCGCTGTGAAATGCATGTTTAAACCCCAGAGTGCTGGGGCGATGTGTTAAAAGTAGTTTTTTAACCCCCAAACCACCATATTTTTGGAAACCAAAAAAAAAAAAAATTTTGAAAGAATTTAGTAATATGAATACAATAATATCAGACCTGTAATATCAATTCTGCACAAAATTTTTATTTTTTTTTACCTTAAAAAAACTAACATGGCAGAAGTGGTCACAGAATTTTTCACATTAAAAAAAAAAAAAACATTAATAACAATTAATTATGAATATTTAAAGATTGTTCCATTGAAATGCATTGGAGAGCACCAGAGGTCATACCTGTCGCTGTTCAAGGTCGGACGCTGGCGCTGTGTCCTGAGGCTGGAATAATGATGAATGAGTGGCTATATGGCACTATCTCAGTCGCTAAGCAGGATCGGCTTGATAAATGTGTGATTGTGGTGGGGAGCCGGCGTTCTCGTGGCGGTACCCATCATTACTGGTCGCTCACCAGTCTCTACCTGTCGCTATTCCTTCATAAATAAGGGCCTTAGGTGTCAGGTGCATCATGGAGGTGGGGCTAGTTGCTTGGCTGGATGGCCACCTGCTAGAGTCTACTGGTAAACGGTGAGGTAAAACTGAGCTTTTGAAGACTTGAGAAAGGAGGACAGTATTTGATGAGCCTCTGCTGCACCTAAGCTGGCAGCAGCCTGCTGAGGGGTTTATGGGTATTCTGAGAAAACAAATTGGAAAGTGTTAAGGATCATTTAAAGATTTGGAAGTTTGGATAATCTTTCCGAGTTTGGAGTGTGATGCATTGAAATATATTATACTAAGGCGCTGATTGCTTTGCACATACCCAAGTGGTGGAGGGCACGTGTTAACACTTCCAATTGTGCATACACCTTGGGATACTTCTTAACTGTTTTTCCAGAGAAGGAATTTTTTTTGTTCATCTATTTGAAATTATACATTGAATGTGCATGCACCTTGGGATCCCGCACAAGTGTGACATCCTAGTGAAAGAACTTTATTTTGCTCTGTGCCTTTACTGTTAATATTTTCTTGAGACTCATTTGGGATGGGAAGTCTGGCACGTAGTAGCAGAGATTAACTGTTTAACTGACGGAATAAATTTGAGCACGATGTAATTAATTGTAATATTAACTGAGATCATTGACAAGACCCTTTGTCCATCAAAAGATGTGCTAACTTTAGAAAAAGCAGAGGTACAGTATCAGAAAGAACATATCTCAGCTAAACAATGCTAATCTAACAAAAACTTCACTTTTAAACTTTAAATTTACAGCTAAATGTAAAGTGCCCAAGTTAAAGAATTAGCATGGTTACAAATGTTTATCCTTCCTCATAGGCAGCCATTTAACAGCACTCTTAATCTGACCAAGCTTCTATTTTTACACTTGTAGCCTTTCTCCGTAACAAGCTTTAAGAGGTTTAAAAAAGCTCTTTAGTGCAATATGAGCAGTGTTTTGGCAAACCTCGAGACAAGTAGATGAACCATCGGTGTGGCATCAATGGAATTCACAAAACAAGAGCTTTTCACATAAAAAATATGGGTGCAACTGGATCCACTGCAGATGATATTAATGCTTTGGAGATACATCATTGGTACAGGAAATTTATGCGAGAATGCCCATCTGGACAGCTAAGCTTGCATGAGTTTAAGGGATTACTTGGCCTCCAAGGGATGAATCCTGAAGCAAACAGATACATTGACCAAGTCTTCAGCACCTTTGATATGAATGAGGTAAGATGTACTTTTAATACCAATAAAGAATTATTGTATGCCATGAAATCAAAGATAGATGTAAATTATAGCTATTTCCAAGATTGCTTTACTTTTTATGGCCAGAAGATGTTTGTAGAAAGGTTTGGAAGATAAATGAGCACAAATTATTGACCTGGAAATCACTTGATTTAGAGATTTTTTTAAAACATTTTAAAATTATGTCCATCTCTTGGATTATGAAAAAGACAAATCACTATTAAAGTGGACCAAAACCCACACCGATCGGCCCGAAAAACTATAAGATTCCATGGACTATCGATTCCCTCCCCTTGGTGCATCCAAAATTGGGATGCCCCGCTGTGTGAAACCTCCCAGGTCGCCCCATACACTTACCTTGTCTCCCAGTCCAAAGGCTCATGAGCGAGCCGCGGCTGCATCCCCCCTATCCCTCTAACAGGGTGTGTGCCTGCGCCAGGCATTTGCAAATGGCCGGCGAAGGCATGCTCCCTAGATGGAAGCAGGGAATGCGGCTGTTTGGATGAGCGAGCGTCATAGGACCGGGGAGAGGTGAGTTGGCATCGGTGATCTGGGAGGTTTTACACAGCGGGGAAAAGGACCAAAACCCAGGGTAGTCAAAATACTGGGTTTTGGTCCACTTTAAGCATTTTTGCTTTAGTCCTCTTGTTGTATTTTATGTAAAACCAGTCAGCTGCATACCTTCTATATATTTTTGTGTTAGGCTCCTTTCACACCTAGCATTTGCATGGAGTAGAAATTGTGTCACAAACAGCAAAAATATGCAGCCCATAAAAGTAAATGGGCCTTTTCTCATTAGTGCGCTGCATTTTACAACCTCAATGCAGCCTATAGTAGTCTTTGGGCATGGCAAGTTAAACACATGTATTGCGCTTTATCTGTAGTAAAGCGGCCATACTTACCATCACCTCCCAGTCTATTGCTGCTGGTTTCCCCCCATGTTACCAGATTCCATCTTCTGGTCCAGCGTCTGTGCAGCCACCTTCTACGGTCCTTCCACCGGTCCTTGTTAGAGCAAGAGGGCTGAAAGACCCCGAGAAGGTGGCTATTAAATGCGCCGAAGGATGCTGGGTCCTGTCGCTGTCTCTGCTACAGAGGGGACAGGAAACAAAGGTGCAGTGCAGGACGGCACATATTTCCAGTGCTGCATCGCACCTTAATCGACACACCACAGCGGAGGCTGTACATTCCAATGTGAAGGGGGCCTTACAGTTTACAATTACTATTAATAAAAAATATATTCTTAATAAAAATACAAAATCATACATTATTATAATGATTCCCATATCTACTGCCACATATTATAACACAGTTTTATATAATTTGCTTTATATATTGAAGAATACACATTTCTGCAAAGATTACTGAAGATGCCCATAGAACCTATATTAACCTTGTGTTAGGGGATTAATCAAATAACATTTGGTGATTTGAGATAGAGGGTTGTGTGTTGGGTTTGGGTGCAGTGTGACTCGGGACAGGGTAATATTTATGGTTTAATACACAGGTAAATTTAGTAAACCACATCTAGATTTAATCAGAAACAGCTAAATCCTGTAGTGGACTGTGTATAATGAGGCAGCAGAAGGGAGCAAGTGCAATAGTGTTTATCAGGAAATACAAAGTGCTGGTGAAGGAAAGATTCAGCATCTGCCGTTAAGCATGGGGCAAGCAGGCTATTTTTCGTTCATTGGGTTGATTCAGAGAGACAAAAAAATACTTTCGTTTTTGTGTCGATCTGCTTTTTTAAAAAAAAAATTCCCGCTCTCGTGTGAGTGTGCGAGCGATTCTATACATGCATTGCAAGCCTTCTGTAAAGTCTTCATCCGTTTGTATGCCAGAGTACGAGTACGAGAATGTCATTTTCCAGCTTTCGTTTGCCATTTTTTTTTACTCATGTTACAACATGGGCTTCTGTTTTTGCTCCCACGAATCTCCTCCCACGAATCCTTTATGTTTCCCGTTAGATTCTGTTTTCCTTTTTCAATAAATAATCGTCCAGATGAAAATCCTTACGACCTTACGCCTGCGCACTACAAACTTAACTCATTAATGTGCTTGCCTAAATATTTGGTTCACTCACTTGTGCTACAATGCTTAGCTAAATCACTTTGCGCTTTCATTCTTCTTCCATTTCTGACCCCTAAAACTCACCTAAATCACTTCGCGCTTAGGTTCTTCTTCCATTTCTGACCCCTAAAACTTACGCAAACCACTTCACGCTTAGGTTCTTCTTTCATTTCTGACCCCTAAAACTCACCTAAATCCCATCGCGGTCATGTGAATCTTCATCTCTAAATATTTCTTGCCCATTCGTTTAGTGTTAATGTATTTTGAAAATAAAATGACACTGAAACAGTTTTTGTTTTTTTATTGTTTAACCAAAATTGCCATTTTGGATGGCTTTTTTTTAAGAGAAAATATTAAATTTAAAAACATTTAAAAAGTTAAAACATATAAAACTTTACAACTATTTACAAAGCAATGGCAGGACCCAGAACATTAGTCTTCTTCTGTGGTCCCCAACGAGTCACGCAGCTCCTGCATGTCGGCCACCAACTGAAGGACCCGTTCATTCATTGCTGCCACCGTGGTCCGTGTATAAAAAAGAAACAAACATTATTTGTTGGCAAATGCATGTTTCTCACCTGTGGATGGAATGTTTTTAGGTGGCAAGCTAACTCATGACACCATATGTCATTATGCTAAGTAATTATTCCAAGGAAGTGGGCATATGTCATTATGCTAAGTAATTAATCAAAGGAAGTGGGCATATGTCATTATGCTAAGTAATTAATCCAAGGAAGTGGGCATATGTCATTATGCTAAGTAATGTATCCAAGGAAGTGGGCATATGTCATTATGCTAAGTCATTAATCAAAGGATGTGGGCATATGTAATTATGCTAATGCCATTGACTATGGCTTTAGGTATTTTGGTGATCATGTCAATTACCACATACTCAAAAGAATAACATTACAACTTACTTCGCTGGTGGCCGACGTCTGCGTCGGGGACCACCCTGGGTTCTGGGACCTGCCACTGCTGGGAAGTTGAGGCTGTAGAGACATGTCAAATAGGATCACTTCTAATGTCTGAGTCAACAGTAAGCAAATGACAATTTGAATGTGTGTGTGACATCACCCACCTTCTACATGTGCCTCCTGGGCCTGATCTGCTGCAGTCCCTGCTCCAGATCCTTCACCCGCTACATTAACATCTAGAAAAAGAGATTAAGGGAATCAGCTTTGTTTTAAATAGCATGTATGTGTGTGCGGTTACATGAAGAGTCACATACCAGAGGCTAACGGCTCCGTCGCTGGGTACGACTCCCTGCCCACGCCGTGATGCCCCTCCTCTGTAGAAAGGTCCAGGGGCTGGTCGGAGGCCGCTACAGAGGAGGGATAGGACTGTCGCCCTGGAGATCCATCACCTTCACTTTGTGCTGCAGAATCATGTGCGCCTCCAGGTGCATCGGATTCAGTACTCCATTTCCAGCACTAGAAAAGAAAGGCATTTATAAATAAAGGCCTACTTTCTGTATTAGTTACATCTACCATGCAATCGCTATGTACTTATTTGGGAAATGGAGTCCGAAAAATCGCTGCACCAGGGGCATGTGGAGCCGTTTCAGGTCCGACCAGTGCTGCATGATCTGCGTATGGGTGAAGGTGGTGTCAGTCTCCTGCTGGGTCCTCTTCTCAAAAGAGTTGGGCAGGTAGTCGTACCTGCACTGAAGCATCGTCTAAAAAACACAAAATAAACATAGTTGTTAGATCAAACTGCATAAAAATATCTGTCACAATTAGATCAGTTGACTAAATGACATTCCCAGACACATTTCTAGCCTCAAACTATCCTTCTATATGTTAGTGAGTTGGTTTGCACATGTGCACACTAACGTCTGTTTGGCACGGAGGTTTACACACTTTTACACATAACTGTTTCTTCCTGCGCTTCCTTAAGGCCTAGGCATGCATTTAGATGGAAAATCAAAGTCATTTCAATACACTTACGAGCATAATCAGCTCTTCTTGTTGGCGGGTGAAGATCGTGGGCGCCATCTTTATACTTGTCCACAGCAGATAAGTAATGCCCCAGCGGTTTCCGGGTTCCGCACGGCCGTACGAACGGCCCTACGCACGCGTAAGCCTCATACCCAGGCATTAGTATTTAAAGGGTCCTGGACACACAGATCATTCTCTTTCAGAGTCACAACATGCCAGCTAAAAAAGCCATCACTAAGGCCAATCCAAGCAAGGAGGGCAGCGGAAAAATGACACAGCGGCCTGAGGAGGCTTCTTCACGGGCGACCAGTCGGTCCCAAATTCCAATGGCGAAGGTTCGGGAAACGCGCAGCCACAGTGGCCAGGCCAAGGCGACAATACCAACCAAGTCTGTTAAGCCAAAAACAACCAGCAAAGCAAAGGAGGCAGCGGTGAAGAAGAAGACCCCAACCAAGCAGGCAGGTACGCCCACAAAAAAGGCCACTAAGAGGGTGAGAAGCCCCAGCCCCCAAAAAACACCATCCCCTCCTCCCCGGCCTACCACATCCGTTCTGAAAGAGCGCTGAAGAGCAAAAGGCACAGGCACAGAAGCCCCAGCCCCCCAAGCTCAGCATCTACAGAGCCACATGGGAAACGCACCCATGGAAAGAGCAAAAGGCACAGCCACCTGAGCCGCAGCCCCCCAAGCTCAGCATCTCCAGAGCCACGTGCAAGTACCTCCAAGGGGCATGGAACCACAAGTGGCAAGGGCACAAAGAGGCACAGGGCCAGAAGCACAACACCCTCAAGCATACCCTCTCCTCCTCGGCCACATTTGCCACCGGCACAGGTGGCAGGCAACTATCCATATGCCATATCCACGCCTGCAAGTTCAATGGCCACCCAGGCAAGGACCCCAAGTCCATTTCCAAGTCCAGTCCATTCTTTATCCAGCCACCTGTCCAACATTTCTACACAACAGAGCCAGCCCAGAATGTCCCCCGAATTGCCTACATCCAGAGATGAGCCAGAACATCAAGCAATAGGCCAGACATTGCGCCGAGGACAGTTGAGTGGCAGGTTTGGTGAGGCCCAAACTCTGGCATTGGCAAGTGGGCTGACATTACATTATGATGAGCTATATGGGCGAAAATCCAAATCAACAAGCAAATTGCGAAAAACTGAACTCTTGGAGGAGCTCACCAGACAGGTCAATGCAGCGGGGGAGGAGCTTAAAGATGTGGAGCAGATTCAATGCAAAATTTCTGACCTGAAGTATGCAGCATGGAAGAAAGAAAATAAACAGCGCAATTACAGGTACATATTTGAGTTGTGCATTTGTCTGCTTCTTGTATTGTCAACAATTTACTAAATTTGCAAACCTATATTTTTAAGCTTACAAACTGGCAGAGGCTTCCCCACAAAATTACAGTTTACCCGCGCTGAGGAGATGGTGCTGGGGCTAATACATCCCGAGGGCCACTCGGGGCGACAGGACACGGACATCCCTACTATTCCTGCAAGTTAGTAATGTTAGTGTGTATGTGAAATGCTTTAAAGGTGTAAAATGAGGCTCACAGGCATATATGATGAACACATGCCCCTAGGGAGTGCCTTGTAGGGGAGGTTACAGTTTTAGCAGGGTGTGTAATGTGTGCGGAATGTTTTATGGTCACTATTAAAGTCTTAAAGCACTGCCTGTTATGTGACTGTACTTAATCATATCCAACAATTCCTTCTTTGTCTTTAGGCCACTTGGGTTTTAGCTGTGCTTTGCTCTCAAATACTTGATCTGGGGTCAGGGAAAGGTCTACATAGGAAGAATGCCCACCAGCATACTCTTAAGCCAAATGTTATTTGCAAGCTGAGTGTGGGTCCCTAATGACCCTTTAGGGATGTGTGAAGCCTCATAACATGCAGTACATGCATGTTTGTATTATTTAAGGTGAGCAATGTGTATCTACAGGGTCAGTCATACATATAACAGATAATGACATTCATAGTGAAGGTCACCTTGTACCGTTGGGGAAGCTGACATTCCTGCTTGCCCACGTTTTTTAGTGAAGCATATGTAGTTATACAGATCATCAATGGATATTTGGGTGTTTACGTGTCTTTTTATTTACAATACAGCCCAGCATCAACCCTCAGCAAGTGTGGAAGCCTCATCCAGTTTGACCACGCCGTCAACTTCTGTGCTGCCTAGGAGCCAGGAGCAGATATATACGGTAAGTGTATTTTGCTGAATCTACTGATGCATGTGAATGAACATGACTAATTAGCCTAATATATTTAGGGACCAAACTGAACCTTTTTTTGCACATGTCCCAACAGACGCACACACTGGAGGAAATCCAGGAGATGGAGGAGGATGGCACCTTAATGGGACCTTCACAACTGACCCCCCTGGAACAGAATCTACCACGGTCCCAACATGCTACTGCAACAAATCCTCTGCAGTAGAGTGAAGCTGGCCGCATGCTGCCAGCCCATCGTGTGCAGCATGCAGAGACTGAGCCTACAGTCCCCAGTGGTAGGTCTGCTGCAGAGGATTTGCCAAGCACATCTGCAACTCTTGCTTGCCCGAGACATCCAGCATCTGCAGGCGCTCAAACCCGGGGAATTGGGAGGCGTAGTCAGCAACATCGCCCAGTTTCCCAGGGGATGCGCGTGCCGATCCTGGAGTCAGCGTGGCACTATGAGAGGTGTTTATTTCGCCAGGTTACTCAAAGAACCACAGAGCAGTTTTCTGCACAATTAGATACATAAAATAATACATTCACCTCCATGCTGTCAGAATTTAGGACGAGCAACAGCCACATGGCCACCTTAACTAAAACTTTGACAGGCATAGCTCATTAGAGTGCTGATATACCCCACTAGCCAATGCCTGAGCTCAATCCTCATTGAACCTGCCACTCAAGCTGTCACGCTGCAGGCTTTGGCCTAATGAAATTGTGTCTGGCTCATCCTGTTTGTAGGCATGGTTGGGGGACATTCTGGGCTGCCAAACTACGACCTTGAACCCTGGCAAAGATTGGACTGGACTTGGATTTGGACTGGGGGTTATTGTTTGGGTGGGCCACTGACTTACAGGCGTGGATGTGGCATAGGTATGGCTGCTTTCCACCTGTGCCTGTGGCAAATGTGGCCAAGCAGGAGAGGGTGTGTATGTGGCCCTATGTATTACTGCACAAATATTGACCTGCAAACGCTTGCTCCCTATGTCTGTTTCTTTTATTTGTTCTTGAAACTTCGGCCTGGAGTGCATTACTGGATGTGGCCAATTGCTAGGTGCCATGATTCTGCACTAATGAATATTTCTGTTGTATTATGTATATACATGAAGTTCAACTAACAATTGACATATTTATATTAAATATATTGAATGAGAGCTGTTGTGGACTAAGTTGATGCATTAATGTTTGGGTTATTTTGAGATTACTGAAAGTTTTTTGAATCAAACATGTGAGAAAATAATGAATGAGGCTCAGATCAAGTTTGAACATTTTAGTAATTCATTCATTACTATTTCTAAATAATAAAATAACCAAGCCTTCGCAAAGGCAAATGAGAGTAAAACAAAAAACAAGTACATACAACAAACAAAAACAGGAAATCAAAATTTGGCAAAATGGGTCTGAATCAAATTTGCCCTCACAGCTCGGCCAGAGGCACTAGGTGTGCCACGGTAATTGGCATCAGGCTCCTGGCTGGGTGGAGAGGGAGGAAGATCCACATACCGGGGGACATGCTGCATTATGGCAAAGTTGTGTAGCACACAGCAGGCCAGTATTATATCAATCCCCTTTTTGGGGTGATACTGAAGTGCCCCCCGGTATGCTCCAAACATCTGAACCTAGTTTTTAGGAGGCCAAAGGCCCTCTCCACAATGGCCCGGGTCTTTTGGTGGGCCCGATTGTAGGCGTCCTGAGCTGCATTCTGTGGCCGAAGGACGGCGTCATCAGCCAGGGAAGAAGCGGATAGCCGGAATCCCCTGAAAGAATTAGAAAATACTTACATGAATTACCCAATTCAACAAAAATTTTTTGGGCAAGAGGTCGTTCCTCCTGACTAAGAGACTATCTTATATTTTTGCAACACCCTGTACATACAGATTGCTCACCTCAAAAAAGAGCCTAACGCCATCTACTGCATGTTCTGAGCCTTTGAACATTCAAGATGGCGGATGAGGGCAAATCAGGCAGACTGCAAACAGGAATTGGGTTAGGACTGTGCTGCTCAGCAATCTTGGATGTCTTACCTTTTCAGGACCCCAGATCTGCTTTGTCTGGGCCAAGCACAGCTCTAACCCGCCCCCTGCACTTTATCCCGCTCTCCTCTACTCAGTAAGTGTCATGCTTCTAAGCAAAGATGGCACAGACCCTATCATAAAGTCAAGAACAGATTTGCAGCTGAGTGTGGAGAGGAAAAATAAGTAATTTACTAGAAAGCAGAAATATATTATTTAGAAATGTTGGGAAATCATTTTGTAAGGGTTTGGTTAAGGTCCGGTTTAACATGTCATCAAGGGGTAAAAACAGCCATAGGTTCAGACATGGGTTATCAACTATATTCATAGGCATACTTTGAAAAGTGAATGACGTTATTTGCGTCAATTTACCAAGGAGCCATCCACCGGAGAATTCTCCAGACTCAAACCAACGGTACAATCCAGATCATCGCAATATGTACACGTCACGGGATGAGCCTGGAAACCCGGCGAGAACACCAAGGAACCGCATGTCCGGGGGCACCACTGCTTGGACATTCAGGGAGTGACCCATTTTGCGGTTCCTGGGAAAAAAGAAAAACAACACAAATTAGCAAGGCAAGGTAAACTACTCAAACACTAACTCCTAACACCCTCCAAAAAACATGTTGGGCAATACAAATAACACTAACTAAGTACCTAAGTCTTTTTTAGCCCAAAAAAGGATATGTATGTTGGATCAACTAAAGATTACCTTGAAAATGACTAATTAAGGTTCACATGAAAATGTTTGGCTTTGGCCGACATGAAAAACATTGATGAAGCTAAAGACGGGCAAGAGTATCACATGAACAATTTCCAAGGAGGGATTAACCCTTTAAGTGCCAGCCTACCTGCAGCATTTCCCACTCCCTGTTGCCAGATGATGTTTCACTATTTTGCGCTACACATGTTCAACTGTCATTTTTGAAGGGATTTCCAGGGATTTCCCAGGAAAATGATATATTGTTTTTTTCAGCAGAGTCTGGGCTTAAACATGAAATGTCTTGTTTGTATTTTTTCGGTGTATTCTCAATATTTTTGGGTGAAATATGTGAAAAATATTTTTTTTTAATTATTTTTTTACAATTTGTAGTGTTTTTTTGTAATAAAAAATGTAAGTTTGTCAATAAAATTTTATTGCGTGTGAAATCCCAATTTCTCCCGGTTACAGCGATACCACATATGTATTGGTAGACACCCTTTCCTGCCCAGGAGACTCCCCCAAACTGAAATAGCGCTTTAGGGGATTTTCAGAAAAAATACAACTGTGATATGCGCTATGCGCACCTTGCAGTTTTACCAGAAAAACAACCCTTTACATTTGAAATACCCCCAACAAACTATATATTCTCTGGAAGTACACACCTCAAGCTATCTAGGTGTACCAGGCTTGTTGATGTGCCCATAGTTTTCTGGAAGTAATTCCTCAATGTATTCTTTGGTTGCAAAGAGTTTCCCCAAAAAAAGGATAAAAAAGCAGAATCAAAGCCACATTTTCCAAAAAAAAACTATATACAAACAAGAAAAAACAAGTTTAATCTGAAAAAGCAACATCTCCCGAACAGAACGATACCCAACATGCATAGGTTCTGTCAAGGGAAGATTTGCCAAACACCCCAAAGTAAAGCATGAGCATAACGGTAATTTTACTTGAAAATTTCAGTTCTGCAGACAAAGTGCGCACCTTGCGATTTTTCAACCAAAACAACCCTTTACATTTGGAATATCCCCCATAAACCATATATTCCCTGAAAGTACACATGTTAAGCTTTCTAAGCGTACCCAGCTTGTTGTAGTGGGCTCATCTTTCTGGAATTAATTCCTCAAAGAATTCTTTGGTTGCGCAGGGTTTCCCTAAAAAATGTATAAAAAAGCTGAATAAAAAACACCTTTTCCTAAAATATAAATATGCAAACAAGAAAAAACAAGCTAAGTCTGAAAGCGCAAGGTCTCCCGAACAGAACAATACCCAACATGCAGAGGTACTATTAACCCTTTTAATTGCCAGCCTACTTGAGATTTTGTCACCCTCTGTTGACAGGTCATTTTTCCCCATTTTGCACCATGTTTTGCGCCATGTTTTCTGTAATTTTCAGGAAAATTATATTTATATTTTTTTGCAGCAGAGTTTAGGCTTTAACATGAAATGTCTTGTTTGTAAATTTTATTTTGTTTTTTACAATATTATTAAGTAAAAAAAATAAATAAATAAATAAAAACATTTTTAGAAAATTGCCTCCTTTATTTTAAATAAAAAATGTATTTTATTAAGGAAAAGCATATTGCATGTGAAAGCCCCATTTCTACCGATTAGAACGGTACCACATATTTATCGGTAGCCCCCCGTTCCTGCCCAGGAGACCCCCCTAACTGAAACAAGTAATCTATAACATTTACAAATAAAATACAGCTACCATCCACACTACAAAGGGTTAAATCGAGAAAAAAAAGACATAGGATCCCCCCTCCCTGGGAGGCGGACCCCATTTTTTTTGGATTCTTTTTTAAGGGTTAAAAACCCTTAAAAATAAAAAAAAAATGACGTGGGGTCGGGTGACTTGCCACCCCCCCAGCCTTGTGAACTGGTATAAGGGGTCATGGACCCCTTACCAGTTCACAATGGGTTAACCCTTCTAGTGCCAGCTACGTGAGTCTCACGTAGCAGCCTCTACTCCACTTAAGTGCCAGCTACGTGAGACTCACGTAGCTGACTTTAAACCCCCACAGTAAAAAAAATATAAAAGTAAAATACTCACCTGACCCCTCGTTGGATTCAGCCGGGTCTCCTCTTTAATTTGGTGCCATCCGATCCCCCGTGGGGGGTTGGATGGCTCCAGGAGAGCCCCCGGAATAGCACCCCCCCCCCCCCCCCCCGTTTGGCAGCAGCAGCTGCTAACTGTAAAAAAAAAAAAAAATACAAATGACATTTACTTACCTGCAGTCGCGCTGCCTCCCTCCGGGTCTCCTCTTCACTGGGGGGGCCTCCGATCGCCCCCCCCCAGCCTCTTCAGCTTCAGGGGAGAGCCTGAAAGGGCTCTCCCCTTCCTCTCCCGACGGGCGCCGGCATCTTGCTGTTAAGCCCCGCCCCTTTGGGGGCGGGGCTAATGACGTCACCGCCGGGTGTCATCGGGGCACCCGGCAGTTCTCTTCTCAGATGCCGGTGATGGCTGGGCGGAGAAGGAGGGAGGTAGGCAATCCTCCGATCGCCTGCCTCCCCCCTTCTCTGCCCAGCTGTCACCTGCATCAGATCGCCGCGGGACAATGCATATGAAGATCGGAGGTGAGTAAAGGTAAAATGTTTTTTTTTTTTTTAATAAACATATTACAAAACCTGTGTCTGTCTTTTTTCTTATACTGTTAACCCTTTGTGAACTGGTAAGGGGTCCATGACCCCTATACCAGTTCACAAGGCTGGGGGGATGGCAAGCCACCTGCGCTAGCAGGTGGCTTGCCATTAACCCCTGGCACCCCCATTACCTGCCTCCCCAAAGGCCAGGGGGGGGCAGAAGAGCCCGGGCCCACATGGGCTATGTGGGCTCGTAGGCTGCAGGGTGGGGGGGCCACATAAGCTGGCCCCCCCACTCTGTGCCTACAAGCCCCCATAGCTGGTCCCGGGCTGGTTACTGTGGGTAAGGGGGACCCCACGTCATTTTTTTTTTGATTTTTAAGGGTTTTTAACCCTTAAAAATCAAAAAAAAAATGGGGTCCGCCCCCCCTGGGAGGGGGGACCCTATGTCATTTTTTTTTTTTATTAACCCTTTGTGTTCTGTCATCCAGCAGCTATAAAAGGCTTCTTGCAAGTGAGCAGAAGCCAGTGATCGCCGAGGGACAGAGTGCTCCAGGATGGATGGGAGGTGAGTACAGTGTAAAAAAAAAATAAAAATTAATAAAATATTTTTTTCTCTGCTTGTGTCTGTGTGATTATTTACTTTTAACCCCTTGTGAACTGGTAAGGGGTCCATGACCCCTATACCAGTTCACAAGGCTGGGGGGATGGCAAGCCACCTGCGCTAGCGGGTGGCTTGCCATTAACCCCCGGCACCCCCATTACCTGCCTCCCCAAAGGCCAGGGGGGGGCAGAAGAGCCCGGGCCCACATAGGCTATGTGGGCTCGTAGGCTGCAGGGTGGGGGGGCCACAAAAGCTGGCCCCCCCACTCTGTGCCTACAAGCCCCCATAGCTGGTCCCGGGCTGGTTACTTTGGGTAAGGGGGACCCCACGTCAATTTTTTTTTTATTTTTAAGGGTTTTTAACCCTTAAAAATCAAAAAAAAAATGGGGTCCCCCTCCCCTGGGAGGGGGGACCCTATGTCATTTTTTTTCTCGATTTAACCCTTTGTAGTGTGGATGGTATTTGTATTTTTTTTGTGAATGTTATAAAATACTTGTTTCAGTTAGAGGGGTCTCCTGGGCAGGAACAGGGGGCTACCGATAAATATGTGGTACCGTTCTAATCGGTAGAAATGGGGCTTTCTCATGCAATATGATTTTCCTTAATAAAATACATTTTTTATTTAAAATAAAGGAGTCAATTTTCAAAAAAAATTTTTTATTTATTTATTTATTTTTTTTACTTAATAATATTGTAAAAAAAAAAAAATGTACAAACAAGACATTTCATGTTAAAGCCTAAACTCTGCTGCAAAAAATATATATATATAATTTTCCTGAAAGTTCCAGCAAAAATGGCGCAAAACATGGCGAAAACATGACGCAAAATGGGGAAAAATGGCCTGTCAACAGAGGGTGACAAAATCTCAAGTAGGCTGGCAATTAAAAGGGTTAATAGTACCTATGCATGTTGGGTATTGTTCTGTTCGGGAGACCTTGCGCTTTCAGACTTAGCTTGTTTTTTCTGGTTTGCATATTTAAATTTTAGGAAAAGGTGTTTTTTATTCAGCTTTTTTATAAATTTTTTAGGGAAACCCTGCGCAACCAAAGAATTCTTTGAGGTAATAATTCCAGAAAGATGAGCCCACTAGAACAAGTTGGGTACCCTTAGAAAGCTTAACGTGTGTACTTTCAGGGAATATATGGTTTATGGGGGATATTCTAAATGTCAAGGGTTGTTTTGGTTGAAAAATCGCAAGGTGCGCACTTTGTCTGCAGAGCTGAAATTTTCAAGTAAAATTACCGTTACGCACATGCTTTACTTTGGGGTGTTTGGCAGCTCTTCCCTTGACAGTAGCTATGCATGTTGGGTATCGTTCTGTTCGGAGGTTGTTGCGTTTTCAGATTAAACTTGTTTTTTCTTGTTTGTATGTAGTTTTTTAGGAAAATGTGGCTTTGATTCTGCTTTTTTATCCTTTTTTTAGGGAAACTCTTTGCAACCAAAGAATCCATTGAGGGATTACTTCCAGAAAACTATGGCCACATCAACAAGCCTGGTACGCCTAGAAAGCCTGAGGTGTGTACTTCCAGAGAATATATAGTTTGTTGGGGGTATTTCAAATGTAAAGGGTTGTTTTTCTGGAAAAACTGCAAGGTGCGCATATTGCGTAGCATAGTTGTATTTTATCTGAAAATCCCCTAAAGCGCTGTTTCAGTTTGGGGGAGTCTCCTGGGCAGGAAAGGGTGTCTACCTATACATATGTGGTACCGCTGTAACCGGGAGAAATTGGGATTTCACACGCAATAAGATTTCATTGACAAACTTACATTTTTTATTACAAAAAAAACTACAATATGTAAAAATTTTTTTTTTTTTTTTTTTTTGCACATATTTCACCCAAAAATATTAAGAATACACCTAACAAATGACAAACAAGACATTTCATGTTAAAGCCCAGACTCTGCTGAAAAAAACAATATATTATTTTCCTGGGAAATCCCTGGAAATCCCTTCCAAAATCACATTTAAACGTGGGGAGCGCAAAATAGTGCAAAATGGTCTGGCAACAGAATGTGACAAAAACTCCAGGTAGGCTGGCACTTAAAGGGTTAAATGTAAAAAAAACCACACACACACACAAAAAGAAAAAATTATTTTATTATTATTTTTTTTTTTTATACTTACCTCCCATCCATCCTGGAGCACTCTGTCCCTCGGCGATCACTGGCTTCTGCTCACCTGCTGGAAGCCTTTTATAGCTGCTGGATGACAGAACACAAAGGGTTAATTAAAAAAAAAATTACATAGGGTCCCCCCTCCCAGGGAGACGGACCCCATTTTTTTTTATTTTTAAGGGTTAAAACCCCTTAAAAATCCCCCCAAAAAATGACGTGGGGTCCCCCTTACCCAAAGTAACCAGCCCGGGACCAGCTATGGGGGCTTGTAGGCACAGAGTGGGGGGGCCAGCTTTTGTGGCCCCCCCACCCTGCAGCCTACGAGCCCACATAGCCTATGTGGGCCCGGGCTCTTCTGCCCCCCCCTGGGCTTTGGGGAGGCAGGTAATGGGGGTGCCGGGGGTTAATGGCAAGTCACCCGCTAGGGCAAGTGACTTGCCACCCCCCCAGCCTTGTGAACTGGTATAAGGGGTCTCATGGACCCCTTACCAGTTCACAAGGGGTTAAATGTTGAAAAAAAACACCACACGTTAATAAAAAGTATTTAATTAAAAATACTGCTGACAGATGCCGGTGATCGGCATCCAGAGAAGGAGGAGGCAGGAGATCAGAGGATCTCCTGTCACCTCCTTCCAGGGCACCGATCACCGGCATCTGAGAAGCTGACAAGGCTGAAGCCGGTGATCGATCGGGGCCGGGATGACGTCATAAGCCCCGCCCCCTTGGGGCAAGATGGCGGCCACCATCGAGGATGAAAGGGCCTCTCGGGCTCTCTCCTGAAGATTGGTAAGTCCTGGGGGGGATCGGAGGCCCCCCAGGTGAAGAGAAGGGACAGCGGGAGCCAGCGCACACACAGGTAAGTGAATGTCATTTTTTTTTTTTTTACAGTTAGCAGCTTCTGCTGCCAAAGCAGGGGGGGGGGGCGGCCTATTCCGGGGGCTCTCCTGGAGCCATCAGACCCCCCACGAGGGATCGGATGGCACCAAATTAAAGAGGAGACCCGGCCGGATTCCAACAAGGGGTCAGGTGAGTATTTTTTATTTTTATTTTTTAAACCAGCAGCGGGGAAAGTCAAGCACGTAACACCTACGGGCTTGGCACTTAAGGCCCAGCCAAGCCAGCACGTAGGTGTTACGTGCTTGGCAACAAAAGGGTTAATAGATATACAGTGTAAGCTATTTCACAGGGACAATTTCCAAGGAGGGATTAATAGATATACAGTGTAAGCTATTTTACAGGGACAATTTCCAAGGAGGGATTAATAGATATACAGTGTAAGCTATTTCACGGGGACAATTTACAAGGAGGGATTAATAGATATACAGTGTAAGCTATTTCACAGGGACAATTTACAAGGAGGGATTAATAGATATACAGTGTAAGCTATTTCACAGGGACAATTTACAAGGAGGAATTGATAGATATACAGTGTAAGCTATTTCACAGGGACAATTTACAAGGAGGGATTAATAGATATACATTGTAAGCTATTTAACAGGGACAATTTACAAGGAGGGATTAATAGATATACAGTGTCAGCTATTTCACAGGGACAATTTACAAGGAGGGATTAATAGATATACAGTGTCAGCTATTTCACAGGGACAATTTACAAGGAGGGATTAATAGATATACAGTGTAAGCTATTTCACAGGGACAATTTACAAGGAGGGATTAATAGATATACAGTGTAAGCTATTTCACGGGGACAATTTACAAGGAGGGATTAATAGATAGTTAAAATAGAATTTATGTAAACTATGTAAAAAAATGACCGATTGAACTTACCTAAAGATGTACCCGTCGGCTGCCGGAGGGACCAATGCAACAAATGGCACCCATGACGTTGGGCATGTCGGCGATATTATAAAATGCCAGCTTAAGCGCATTCCAGGCTACCATGTCGTCTGGAAAATAAATATATTTCTGACTAATGGTAGCCATGCCATCCAAAAACTTGGATAGTGCGCGGCTCAGCGTAGGCTGGGACATCCCCACGGAGAGGGCACCCAGCCTCTGGAACGAGCCGTTCGCCAAAATTGCAGGCAGCCAAGCATCTTGGTCATACCTGAAATTGCTTGCCCCTTCCTTGTGGTGCGGGCTAACCATGGCGCAGCTCACTATACAACTTATCGAGAGAAGCACGATTAAGTTTGGTCAGCTCGAACAGCTCAACATCATGCATGCGTCGCCGGTGCAATCTGGTCTTGGCCCTGCTGATACATTCTATGCCCATTAGCTGGAGTTCATGATGCTCCTCCACAAAGGTACAAAACAGGTTCATAGCAAGGGTATCCGAGGTCAAAATGGTCCTGAAGGGGATCTCAAATGAAACGGTTTTATAGGGCGGTGGTCCCTCGGCAATCAGCTCTCTGAATGAGATGCAAGCCCATACCAATAACGTAAGTTATCTGAACGAACGCAAAATATCAGATTTTGATGGGAAAATGATCCGAACTAACACAAATGATCCGATTTGCTTTCGTTCTTCGAAAGTGCATATACACATTAGCCCGAACGTTCGTACGAATGGAAAATGGAATGAAAAAAACAAAAAAATGACAAACACACACAAAAACATACACAGACAGCTACGAAAGTCCAGACGAATGTGTCTATGAGTCGAGGCTATTGGTGTGGCTGGACAGATAACAGATAGATTAGATAGAATCTAAAATTAGTAAAGGTAAGGTAATGCACCTAGGGAATACCAAAAAAGCTATAACTTATCCATTAAATGGGCCACATGGTTTGATTTGCTGGGATCTGCATCGGATCCATATTACTTTGGTATGGTATTGGCTTAACGTTCTGTTTACGTTTTCACTTTTGGTTATTTTGGTTATTATTAACCAATGTGGATTAGTTTGCATTAGTGTTTGTTAAGTTATGTATTACATTTATTATGTATTACTTATATATTTGGCATCTTCTCATTTGCCTCACGTTGGAGTACAAAGACTCCATGTCACTAATTAGAGGAAGACACAGCCTAGAAAAGTAAGTAGGCCCCTTCATATCAGTATGCTGAGTAATTCTGCTTTCAGTGTTTTGCCTGCAGTGCATACGCCATGCAGTCCATAGAAGTCTTTGGGCACCACAGGTAAAACACATGTATTCTGCTTAACCTGCCCAACGTTGTGGTGCAATGAAAGGACCATACTATCTCCATCCTCTATTCTGCCACCTGCTGCAGCCACCTTCTTCAGGCACTTCTACTGAGATCTTGCAGGATCAGAAAAGTGAAGGACCTCAAGAATGGGGCTACAACAAGCACCGGACCCGAGGAGGATACCCTGTCCCACTGCCTCCTGCCACCACCAGTCTTCTCCAGGAGTCCATGCCCGGAGCATCTTATGGAGCTATAATTCTTCAGGTATGCTAGCACTTTTTTGATAACATATGATTTCACTAAATGGGTGTTGTTTTGGTCCTTGTGCAGGGGGGCATCCTGATCGCCAGTGCCCCTGCGTATTAACCTTGCCTTTCTCCTCACCCCCCTGGTGAAATTGAGCACTGTGATTGGCTTCTGCTGTCATATGGATTAGATACTCGGAAGATGCTTTTGGACTATGTGATTGTCGCACCCAATTGCACTTCTTGAGTTTGCCAGGGGACCTAGGAGAAAGGTAAGATTTCTTGGGTTTAACAGCAATTGGGATGCCCCCCTGCACTAGGAACGCCCATTTTATGGAACATGGGTGCTGTTCTGCTTTAAATGTTTTTTCTTCAAGATAATAAGGGTTGTATATGAATAATTTGGTGTGTGGTCAGTAATAAGTTGTGGCTTATTCAGTTTTGGGCAGTTGGTTACAAAATAGTTACGGCTTTGCTGTAAAAATCAGTTGCTGGTAATAAATGTTAAATGCGTTAAAGGCATAAATCAGTCAAGGAGTAACCCCCACTCTGCCACCCTCCCCTGGCGCTGAGGCAGGACAGGGGGGGTTACAAAGAAAAAAGCCCTTACCTCGCCTGCAGGGCTGGATTATGAGGGGGCAAGGGGCATTCACCCCAGGGCCTCCACAACTTGCCCTGCAAAGGGGGCCTCCACCAACCTTTGTGTTATGGTCTGGTCAAGGAGGCTTTTTAGTCTTTGGTCTGATGGGCCGTAAGACCAGCAACAAAGCTATCGGCAGCAGTGGGGGCCCCCCTGTGCCAGGGCAAGCCTTTTTATGTATGCTGCAAACCTGCAGCCAAAGTCACCACAGGGCAGGAAGGAGAGTCTAGAGCAGCAAAGCCACCATCAGCAACGCTACAGTGATGGGTGTGTGCAGAACTGTCAATCGGAGGCCGCTCACTGCACATGAACCAACAAGCACAGCCACTGGTAGCTCAATGCAGGGAACTGTTTTCTGATGGACCAGCTGGGTGACTACACTACCCCACATCCAGAATGGCAAATGATTCAGCACTGTGATTTTTTTTCTCAACATTTTTTGTGAGAATGTTTTCTTTTTATGACAGCTTAACTGATTCTGAATTGCACAATGACAAAAAAATATTATTCTGTGATTCTCACCTGTAGAATTGTCTTCTCTTCCATATCCACTCCAGGCCATCAGAATACCGAAACAAATGAGTTAACTCTTGACCAAAGGGTGTGGACTGCAACACAAAGGCGTGGCTCCTCCTGGCCTATATACTTCCTGCTGTACTTCCACAAACCAGTAATTGAAAAGCAGTAAACACAGCCGCCCGCATCGTTGGAAGACCCTTTGATTAATTCCTCTCTACCTCTCTCCTCCTCTCTACCTCTCTCCATTTATTTTCCTCTTTTTTTTTTTTGGGACGCTGAATAACTATTTACATATTTACAAGCTCCACTAGGACTAGGCATCGAAGAATAGATATAGTATCCTATAGGAAAGGGAGGATCTGATGGCCTGGAGTGGATGTAGAAGAGAAAACAATTGTATTTTCTCTCCCAATCCACTCCAGGCCATCAGCACTCAGAAACGAAAGGGGATCTTCAAAAGCAGTGCCCTTACTTCAGGGTGGGATCCTAAGTATTAATACTTTCCTACCAAAAGCAGCATCTGCCGAGCCTCTGACATCTACCTTATAACATTTGCAAATGTAAGAACTAAATACAAAGTAGTAGCCTTGTATACTTGTTTAATCGTGGCCTGCTGCTGAAAAGTCCAGAAAGTACCAATAGCTCGTGTAAATGCATGCTTCTCGGCCCAGAGTAAGATCCTGCTCACTTCGTTGAGAGCCCTCCTGCTTCTGGTACCACCCTGGTGGTTGATGCATGCCGCTGCTGTCAGATTGTTTGAATCCTGACGGGATAACCCCTCAGATCTGCTGTCCAACTTTTGAGAGACAATAGAATCTCGCTCTCAGTTCTAGGATATTTATGGGAATATTGTATTGTCTGCAGCCTGTTAATCAGTTTATTCACAGCCTTTCATTACAGGGAAACGTTGTTAAAAAAAAGTTATCTGGCTGCTTTCTATGTAACTATTACTTTATTTTCATTGAAGGGCACTCATATTATTGCAGAACATTAGCAGGATTATCCAGTACAGAATCACCCTGAATACTAAAAAGAGTATCAGTAATCCATGGTATTATGAAATCACTTCAACTTCACAGAATGAAAATTCCTGTGTTCTCCATTAGGATCAAACCATTTTTCTTGCAGCGTTACTCATTAAAATGGTCTTCCGTTATTCACATATCCATGTATCCCTAAACATATGCTGGCAGTTGCAGCAACAACTGCTGTTAGAGGGGTCATAGTTGCTCCGGGACCTAGTGACAGATGGGCATGTGAGTGGCGCGGATGACTGTGTACAACGGCAAGAGCAGGATTGGGGCCCGGGCTGCCTGCAGCATGAACAATGCAGCACCTTCAGCAGTTTTAAACCGGACCAACGCCCCTTTTGGACTTTAACGGGTGTTGGTCCCGCTGTCTGCTGATAAGAAGAAGCTCGGGGGGAGGAAATACAGACCGCTGGAGCCCCCTCACACCTAACCGCATACAATGCTCGTAATGCTCACCTTCATTATGAGCCAGCCTGGGAAAGGAGTCCTGCGATTGGCTGCCAGGCGGTCACGTGGGCGGGTCCTGCCGGTGGCCGGCACAGAGGCTGCGACTACGGCCCATGTGACCGCCCGTGGGCCAATAGAGGGACTCTTTTCCCGGCGCTGGCTTTTAACGAAGGTGAGTATTGCGAGCATTGTGTGCAATTAGGTGCGAGGGGGCTCCAGCGTTCTGGATGCCCCCCGAGCTTCTTCTTATCAGCAGACAGCGGGACCAACACCTGTTAAAGTAAAAATGGGTGTTGGTCCGGTTTAAGCAGTGTGTGCAGGGGAAGCAGGTGTGATGGGGAAGGTGGCACTACCGCTACCAAGCAGGATGCAGGAAGCAGCAAAGGAGGTGGTTACCTAACATTTAAACAAATGTAAACAATAACAGTAATGAATAATAACATCATATTCTGTAAATTCTAACCTTCTGCCAGGACATGTGAGTATACTTTTTTTTACCGGGGAATGGGATAGGAGGTAATGCCACGCTGCCTATGGGAATCGGATGGGGGTAATACCACACTGCCTAAGGGAATGGGATGCGGGGTAATGCCACACTGTCTATATGGCGAATGGGAGGGGGAATGCCACACTGCTTATAATGGGGAATGGAATGGGGGGTGCCACACTGCCTATGGGAAATGGGAGGGGGGAATGTCACACTGCCTGTAATTGGGGGATTCTGCACCTTGCCTGTTACTTGGTCATTGTGGGTGTTTTAGCACATTTGTGATTCAGAATATAGTTTTTCTTATTTTTCTGCTCCAAATCATACAACCAAAACAATTGCACATTCTGAAGGTTTTCCTGTAAAAAGGAGAAAAGAATGCAAATGATTAAGTCAATATTGCATTAGTTCATAAACAGTCATTCTTTGGATCAACTATAACTGGATCTTTTCTTGTATCTTGAGTCTTCAAAATTAACTAACACTGTTTCTACGTACTACACTAAGAAATAGAACATTTTTGGCTCTTAGTCCATCAAAAAAAGTATTTTAAAGGTTCAAGGCTCTCTGAAAAACAGGTGGTTCATATGTACCACTCAGGTTGTATTTCCTGGTCAGCAGGCAATCATACCTGTTTCAACTGAACAGTCCTTGGTACTGTACTTGGTGTCACAGGTTAGAGTCATGGGTGTTCTTCTTTCTCTAGTACAGGGGTACTCAACCACTTCTTGTAAAGGTCCATTTAGAGGCATCTGGTGAGAGGAGAAGGTCCGGGCCGAGGGCAGTCGCGGGGGGGTGGATAGTTAGCAGCTGTAAGGAAAAGGGATGGATAGACAGAACAGGAAGGGCAGGGAGGTATAAAGAGTGTTGGAAGTAGCAATGGATGGGGCAAAGCTGGGGGGGGGGGGTTTGGGGGGACAGGAATGGGTGGGACAACATCGCTGATCAAGGGGGAAGCTCTGAGCACAGCAACACAGAAGCAACTGAGTGCAGGGCAGGGGTCCGGAAATCTGGCACCGAGGTCTACATTCGGACCCTGGTCTGCCAGTTGAGTATCACTGCTCTAGTAGATGCCTTTCTACTTGGCAATTCTTCTGATGTCTTGATTTATTCAGTTTCTGCATCCTCAGGTTCAACTCAGTTTCATTGATTGGATCAGCAGTTATTGAGTCCGCGGTCTCTAATTTCATAGCTGGAACAACTGTTTCAGTGTTCTCTGTTGGTTCTTCCACGATTACCTCTGGAGTTGCTTCAGGACTTGGTAAAGTTTTTTCACACTTCACACACTCAACTGCTTCAGGGTCTAACACACTCCTTTTGCGAGGATAGTGGGGTAGTTCTTATTGTAAGTACATAAGTATTCTCTTCCTCATCTGAACTTCCACTCAGAGTTGTTTTCTATAACTAGTGGCTCTTCATGTTTCTGTCTTATTGAAGGTCTTGATTGATTTCGCACTTTAATGTTGGGTCTGTCTGATAGGTAGTCACAAGGTAGTAACAGGTTTCTATGTAAGATTCTAGTTCTGTTGCTTCCTGTTTCATGTTTCACTTTATAGACTGGACTGTTCTCATTCTCTTGATGACTACATAGATTATGTCTTCCCAGTATGAGCAAAGTTTTCATGTAGTTTTCTGACTTATACACGACTACCTGGTGTCAATTCTGCTCCATGACATTTGCCATCATTATGCTTTTTACTTTTGTTCTGTCCTTCTGTAAATATTTTTGAAACAATGTTATAGGCCTCAGTCATGTGTTCTTGCCATGCATAAACATTTTCACATTTTATCAAACATGATGTCAATTAGTAAGCTTGGAGATCTTCCAAATAAAATATAGAATGAAGAGTAACCTGTAGCATCACTCTTTGTACAGTTGTAAGCACTATTTTGTTGAGGAATTCTTCATAGCTCTCTTCTCTTCACTTGTCAAAGTCTTCAGCATTGATAATAAGGTACAGTTGAGCATTTAACTTGCCCATTACCTTCTGGATGGTAATATGTTGTAGGGATCATTGAATCCTGCAGTATTTTCCTAATGTAGCAAAGATTTTTTCTCTTCCTTGGTCATGATGGAGCTTGCTAGGAAATCCATACTTCAGATCCAAGTAATTAAAGATCTTCTCCTCTGCAATCTTTCCAGGCTTGTTTGTAGCAGCATAGACTTGGGCAAATCTCGTGAAATGGTGAAATAACCACTATATATATTCATAGCCTGCTTTGCCTTGTCAAGGTGTAGAAAGTCCATTGACACCATCTGAAATGGGTACATTGTAGTAATAATTCCCATGGGTGCTCTTGTTGGTTTGTTTGTGTAGGATACCTTCAGAATTCAGGTTAACTAAGGCCACTCCTTCTGCAAAGTATTTGTACCTGGTAACTTCTTTTTTAGATTTCCTGATTGTTTCTTTTGAAAGCGGGCAAACAGAGAAAGTAGAGTTCTGTTCCAGGTTAGTGGGTTGCTGTCTGTGTACCACAAACTTTGGACTGTAGTACCAGTAATGACTAGTGGTTGGACTGAACAGTATACTAGCTCCAGTACTTGGTGATAAGAAGTCTAGTTGAGCAGAAGCAGATATTTTTCCTTTGGGTTTGGTTCTGCTTTCTTTCACCTTCTTTTCCTCTGGTTCCTGACAAGAGAGCATACAATGGAGCTGCAATCTTGGAAAAGTTATAAATGTAAGTCTGATAATAGGATAGGTAACCTAGGATCTTCCTCAATTCTCCCCCAGTAGATGGAGGTTTGTTCAACATCATCACTGGAGCAATTTCTTTTAGATCCATATGGGTCGATTCAAAGAAACATGTAACAGCTTGGATTTGGGTGCCGATCATCCTATTTTTCACGTCCGCTTGTGCGTTCGTATGAACTTGCGAGTGATTCTATACGCAAATACGTTTCTATCCTAAAATATACGTCCGTTCGTATGTTATCTCCCGAACTTGCCTCAGTCAGTTGACAATCGTAAACTTCACGTACATGTGCTCACTTGTTGCGGCGGCAGCCTGTTTTTTCTGCTGCTTCCATCGTCCACCTCTTCCAATTACTTGCGTTTGCCTCTGGTTTTCATTGGTTTTTGGCCTCTTAGATTCGTGCGTTCGTATGTATATAAGATCTTGCGCATGCGCACCCTCATCCCGCACCCCATCCAAACCCCTTAGCGCTTGCATCCTTCTTCATTTCTCGGCCCCTAAAACTTACCTAAACCCCTTCGCGCTTGCATCCAACTTCATTTCTCGGTCCCTAAAACTTACCTAAACCCCTTAGCGCTTGCATCCTTCTTCATTTCTCGGTCCCTAAAACTTACCTAAACCCCTTCGCGCTTGCATCCAACTTCATTTCTCGGTCCCTAAAACTTACCTAAACCCCTTAGCGCTAGCATCCTTCTTCATTTCTCGGTCCCTAAAACTTACCTAAACCCCTTAGCGCTTGCATCCTTCTTCATTTCTCGGTCCCTAAAACTTACCTAAACCCCTTAGCGCTTGCATCCTTCTTCATTTCTCGGTCCCTAAAACTTACCTAAACCCCTTAGCGCTTGCATCCTTCTTCATTTCTCGGTCCCTAAAACTTACCTAAACCCCTTAGCGCTTGCATCCAACTTCATTTCTCGGTCCCTAAAACTTACCTAAACCCCTTAGCGCTTGCATCCTTCTTCATTTCTCGGTCCCTAAAACTTACCTAAACCCCTTAGCGCTTGCATCCAACTTCATTTCTCGGTCCCTAAAACTTACCTAAACCCCTTAGCGCTTGCATCCTTCTTCATTTCTCGGTCCCTAAAACTTACCTAAACCCCTTAGCGCTTGCATCCAACTTCATTTCTCGGTCCCTAAAACTTACCTAAACCCCTTAGCGCTTGCATCCAACTTAATTTCTCGGTCCCTAAAACTTACCTAAACCCCTTAGCGCTTGCATCCTTCTTCATTTCTCGGTCCCTAAAACTTACCTAAACCCCTTAGCGCTTGCATCCAACTTCATTTCTCGGTCCCTAAAACTTACCTAAACCCCTTAGCGCTTGCATCCAACTTCATTTCTCGGTCCCTAAAACTTACCTAAACCCCTTAGCGCTTGCATCCTTCTTCATTTCTCGGTCCCTAAAACTTACCTAAACCCCTTAGCGCTTGCATCCAACTTCATTTCTCGGTCCCTAAAACTTACCTAAACCCCTTAGCGCTTGCATCCAACTTCATTTCTCGGTCCCTAAAACTTACCTAAACCCCTTAGCGCTTGCATCCTTCTTCATTTCTCGGTCCCTAAAACTTACCTAAACCCCTTAGCGCTTGCATCCAACTTCATTTCTCGGTCCCTAAAACTTACCTAAACCCCTTAGCGCTTGCATCCAACTTCATTTCTCGGTCCCTAAAACTTACCTAAACCCCTTAGCGCTTGCATCCTTCTTCATTTCTCGGTCCCTAAAACTTACCTAAACCCCTTAGCGCTTGCATCCAACTTCATTTCTCGGTCCCTAAAACTTACCTAAACCCCTTAGCGCTTGCATCCTTCTTCATTTCTTGGTCCCTAAAACTTACCTAAACCCCTTCGCGCTTGCATCCTTCTTCATTTCTCGGTCCATAAAACTTACCTAAACCCCTTAGCGCTTGCATCCTTCTTCATTTCTCGGTCCCTAAAACTTACCTAAACCCCTTAGCGCTTGCATCCTTCTTCATTTCTCGGTCCCTAAAACTTACCTAAACCCCTTAGCGCTTGCATCCTTCTTCATTTCTCGGTCCCTAAAACTTACCTAAACCCCTTAGCGCTTGCATCCTTCTTCATGTTGACGACCCTAAAACTTACCCAAACCACATAATGTACATATGTCTATATGTTTATAAGCGTGTTTTTTCTTGTTTGTGTAATTGTTTTTTGGTGCGCATATTAGAAAAGACACATTTATGAAGGCTTAAAATATAATTTATTTAAATTATTTGGTTTGGTTGTTTTATTTTTTAAAACATATTTTTTTTTTTTTTTTTTTGGTTTTGTTTCAAACATAGTAACATATTTATTTTTTTTTTATTAGAAACATATTAAAATTGTTTTTTTTTTTCTTTTTAAAACATAGTAAAATGTTTTGTTTTTTTTGTTTTGTTTTTTAAAAGCTTAAAAATTTGGAACAATAAAAAACTTTTTTAAACGATTTAACAAAAGTAGCCAGGACCAAGGGCACTAATCATCCTCCTCTTCTTCATCTGTTGGCCCCAACGTCGCCTGTATGGCCAGCAGCTCGGCCACCAACTCCTTGATTCTTTTTTTTTTTTCAGGCACGGTTTTTGGGATAATCCCTGTAAGCAATAGAGAAATAAACATAAATAGGCGTACCAGACCGGTTTGTATGCTGGAAATCGATTTGGGGTTAATCAAATAAATGTAAATGCATGACATATGTCATTCTTCCAAGGGATAAAGTTAATGCATTTCCCACAGGTAAGTATTTAAACTCCTTAAACCGGACCTTCAACATTATTTAATGAAAACCAATAACTATTCCCAAATGATTCTGCACCAGATCAAAGTACAATTTGGAGGTTTTTTGATTACAGCGCCGCCATCTGGACTCTGAAGCATAACACTTAATGAGGAGTGGAGAGTTGGATAAAGTACAGGGGAGTAGGTTACAGTGGTGCGTTGGGAAGCCAGAGCATAGCTGGGTTGAGGGAAAGGTCATCACTCCCACAATGCATGGCAGCACCTTACTTTTTTAAATCTGTATCCCATGCTGCCTGTAAATATTGCGCATTCCATATTCCGCAATATTGGATGTTTTCAGGCTCCTAACATGCATTAGATGGCTGAAGGCTGTTTTTCAATGTTTCAAATCTGTAGGTACAGTGTGTTGGCTAATTATTAGCTATGTTCTTAATACAAGTTAGGGTCCGCTTTAAGCTAACGAAGTGGCCACATGAAAGTGTTAACTACACATTGGCTACGCCTTTAGTTATGTGTGTGTTATTAGCTAACAAAACATTAATATGAATAATGGCATGGAGACTTACGGAGTTGGTGGCCGACAGATGGCTGGTTGGGGCCAACAGGCTGCCCTTGGTCCTGGCTATGCTGTGAAGAACTCCCTGTAGAAACATGTGACATTTGGTTAGTAGTTGTATAGAGTCACTATTCCAAACAGATCTGGCTCCCAGGCTGGCTGACATCACTCACCTTCGTCAGGATCTCCTTCCAGCATCTCTGCTGCCTCCTCCTCCACTATTTCACCCGCTCCCGAAGATTCTACAAATACATAATAAAGGAGAACTTAGTTTTTGGCCTGCCATGTATATCTTTGTGCCTATACATGAAGAGTGACATACCAGAGCCTTCCCCATGCCTGGCCGGGCATGACTCCACGCCCACGTGGTTGTGCCCCTCCTCTGTGGTAAGGTCCAGGGGCTGGTCTGAGGAGGCCACAGAGGAGGGGTAGGTCCGTCGCCCGGGAGATCCACCACCTTCACTCACAGATGCAGACTCATGCAGCACTGGTCGGCCTGTGCGCCTCCGGGTGCGGCGAATTCTGAAATCCATTTCCAACACTAGCAAAGAAAAGTCATTATAAATAAAGGTATAGCTTATACATTTCCTACATATCACATGCTATCGCTTGGTACTTACTTGGGAAATGGATCCCAAAAAACCTCCGCACCCGGGCCATGTGCAGACGTTTCAGGTCCGACCAATGCTGCATTATCTGGGTGTGAGTGAAGGTGGTGCTGGTGACACGGTGGATTTCCGTGATGATCTCCCGGGCGATGTCCCTTTTTTCGCACACATTGGGCGCGAAGTCATACCGGCGCTGAAGCATGATCTGAAAAACATAATGGACACAGAGCTTTTACTTTTACACACAGACCCATATGTGTTGCATCACAAGTTGAGAATTTCATGTCATTAACACACACATTTAGAGTGCCAGCCATTTTTGGGGAGTGCCTTAAAGCGGACGTTGACTGTGAATGAGAGTCTGGTCTTATGTTATATGTTTCACACACCATGTACATACAGATAATAGCCAACATTAAAAATCAGGCCACCTGCATCTATGGCATGTTAGGATGGTTTAAACATCCAAGATGTAGGCTTATGCTTAGGCTTTTGGCCCACGTGTGTGGCTTCCCGTTGTGTTTTGCGGGCTTAGGCAAACAGTGTTCCTCAAACATCCGCATCAAGGTCCGAGACAGGCCAGGTTTGACAGCTAGCCCCGCTACTCCACAGGTTAATTAACTGGTGCTAAGCCTGAGCAATTGCCCTAATTCGGACATCAGCATAGACAGGTGAAAACGTGGCCAGGCTCGGCCCTTGAGGATGAAGTGTGAGGAGCCAGTTCTTAAACATTAAGAGACCCAAAACTAGTTACAAACGCATCATTTACATTTAGGCCATCATTGACTATTAGATTAAAATGCAGAGGCAGGCACTTACCAGCATGAGGATCTCTTCCTGTTGACGGGTGAAGATAGTGGGCGCCATCTTTATGCTTCTTCAAGGCAGCAGATAAGTGAAACCCCAGCGGTTTCCTGGTTCCGCTCGAACGTACGTCCGTACGAGCGCGTAGTCGTGCGCATAGGCGTCACACGCTGGGCTCATTATTTAAAGGTCCCTGCACCCAAAGCTCATTCTCTTTGAGCATTTGTGGAAAATGGCACCAAAAAAGCCAGCATCCAAACGCGCCCAGCAAAGCCAGACCTCGGAGGGCCCAACCACCAGGTCCCAGCAAGGAAGGAAAAAACTCCGATCCAAGACGGCAAGTACTACCTCTGCCCCACCAAGGGACACTGGACCCTCCGTTAGCCAAAAAAGGGGCCCCAAGGCACGTGCCCCTGCGGCAAAAAAACAGGCCACAGCAGCACCCACCACCTCTGCCCCCAGAAGAGGCCGCCCAAGGGAGGACACACCGCCCATGGGTTCAAGCAGGGCAGTTCGCCAACCCAGGCCCCGCAGCAGGGCCAGAACCCCATCCAGGGCCAGAAGCCCATCCCGGGCCAGAAGTCCGTCCAGGCACACAAGCAGGGCCAGAAGCCCAGAAAGGCGAGACAGGAGGCCCAGAACCCCAGCAAGGCCGCGCAGCAGGGCAACAACCCCAGCAAGGCCCCGAAGCAGGGCCAGAAGCCCCTACAGGCCCCGCAGCAGGGCCCGAACCCCAGAAAGGCCCAGAAGCAGGGCCAGATCCCTTACAGGCCCCGCAGTAGGGCCAGAAGCCCGTCCAGCCACACAAGCAGGGCTCGAACCCCAGAAAGGCCCAGAAGCAGGGCCAGAAGCCCTTACAGGCCCCGCAGCAGGGCCAGAAGCCCGTCCAGCCACACAAGCAGGGCCCGAACCCCAGAAAGGCCCAGAAGCAGGGCCAGAAGCCCCTACAGGCCCCGCAGCAGGGCCCGAACCCCATAAAGGCCCAGAAGCAGGGCCAGAAGCCCTTACAGGCCCCGCAGCAGGGCCAGAAGCCTGTCCAGCCACACAAGCAGGGCCCGAACCCCAGAAAGGCCCAGAAGCAGGGCCAGAAGCCCCTCCAGCCACACAAGCAGGGCCCGAACCCCAGAAAGGCCCAGAAGCAGGGCCAGAAGCCCCTACAGCCACACAAGCAGGGCCAGAAGCCCAGAAAGGCGAGAACGGAGGCCCAGAACCCCAGCAAGGCCCCGAAGCAGGGCCAGAAGCCCCTACAGGCCCCGCAGCAGGGCCCGAACCCCAGAAAGGGAAAGAAGCAGGGCCAGAAGCCAAGACAGGCCCCGCAGCAGGGCCAGAAGCCCACGACCTGGCACCAGCCGGGAACAGAGCCCCCGACCTGGCACCAGCCGGGAACATAGCCCCCCAAGAGGCCAAAGAATGGCCACCCTGACCACATCTACACCTGGAAGTTCGGTGGCCAGCCACGCAAGAACACCCAGTCCCTTGGCCAGTCCAGTCCAGTCATTGGGAAGCCAACAATCCGTCCATTCCCCTACCCAGCCCCAGGCCATAATGTCACCACATGTGTCTGCACACATGGAGGAGCAGCCAAGCCAACCATCTGGCCGCCCATTGCGCCGCGGCCAGTTGAGTGGGAGATTCTCCCATGACCAAAATATGGCATTGGCTAGTGGCCTTACATTATACTATGACGAGCTCTATGGGAGCAAATCAAAACACACCACAAAGCAGCGCAAGATGGAATTGTTTGAAACCATCCTACGACAAGTAAATGCAGCGGGGGAAGGGAGGAAAGATGTGTCCCAAATTCAGAAGAAAATCTCGGATCTGAAATATGCTGTACGTCAAAAAGAAATTAAAAGGCATAATTACAGGTAAATAAATGATGTCTCCAAATATAAGGATTAGGATGTACTATATGCACCTTTTCTGAGTACCAAACAATTTTCTCGTTTCAGCATGCAAACTGGAGGTGGCTTTCCTACAAAACTGGAGTTTACCCCTGCTGAGGAGATTGTGCTGGGACTTCTCCATCCGGTCGCGGTCGGTGGCCATGCGGGTCTAAGGGACACAGACTCACCGACCCGTACCCACGGTGAGTACTCTTAAATCTGCATGTTTGCCTGTTTGGTAAATAATCTAAAGTTCACTAGTACCAAGATGACGGGATGGCCCTATGGTTTGCCTTGCTTGGCCTCGCACTACTGTGCCTGTTTGTGTCCTGTTTTGGTCCCTGTGAATCACACATTTAGGACCACATCCATTATGTAAAAGATCAATTTTCCTAAATTATTGGTCAAGTAACGAAGTTTATCCTGAAAAGTGATATATTTTGACGCAATCACAAAACACACATCATTATGGATGGGTTGGCTATTTGTTGTGTGAGTTGTGTTTGAGGTAACAATTTAATTACCCACCCCCAAACATATCTGACCTAGAGCAGCGAGACTCAACTGGCGGCCCGGGGTACCAATGCGGACCTTGGCACCAGATTCCAGGACCCCTGGCCAGACAGCCCTGCACTCAGTTACTTCTGTGTTGACGTGCTCAGAGCTGCCCCCTTGATCGGCGATGTAGTGGTTGTTCTCCTGCCCAATGTCATGGCTCCCTGAAACATAGCATTGCAATATGAAGTACTGCACAGGAAGTGGCATTGCAAGGTACACAGTAACTTGGTGCATCTTTCTCTTGGTCCAATCGTGTCCCGCTGCCCCAGCTCTGCCCCATCTGCCACAGTCCCCCCATGTGCCCCCCCCCCACATAAGCCCCATACATTTGTAACAGATTTGCTCCATCCATCCCATCACCATCAATTCGTGAACTCCCCCCTTTAGCCATCCAATCCCTGTCCCCTCAGCTCTGCCCCATCCAGCCCAGCAAGGGCAAGCAGCCTTTATTAGTTTGCACTTGGCAATCTCCAGCCCCTCCACCAGTGTGTTTATTTCTAACTAGACACCCCCTGCGACAGCCCCATGGCCAGACATTCACCTCTCACCACATACCTTTAAATGCACCTTTAGAAGAAGTGTTTGAGTACCCCTGACCTAGAGAATGGTAGTCAAATTCCAAATAGTTGCTGTGCAAGTAGTATGCTGACTGGGTACACTTCCTGACTTTGAAATGAGGTCAGTTAGCAGTTTTCTCGAGCCATTGCACCTATCTAAAATTGCGTGTATTTTAACAATTGTCCCCATTGCTGTAGAGTTGCTTAATATTACAAAAAGTGGCTTTTTTTAGTAACAAAAAAAAACATGCTTATGTGTGTGTTTACCTGGTTTTGTTTTCTCTTCTTCAGCCCAGCATGACCCCTCAGCAAGGGTAAACTCACCCCCCAGGTTGCTTATGCCTACCAGGTCCGTACAGCATAGGAGCCCAGATCCGAGATATCCGGTAAGTTAATTTAGTCCCATAAATACTAACAAGTGCTTAAGCATGTGTTAAACTGATGGAATTCCAAATTTGGACGCCAACTTACCCTTTTTTTTTATATGTCCCTACAGACCCGCACAATCATGGAAGATATCATGGAAATGGAGGAAGCTGATGTCTCCCTGCAGGGCACGTCCGATGACCTCCCCCTGGGTCCCAATCTGGAACTGCTCCCTAATGTTTCTCTGGCCAATCCTCAGCAGCAGAGTGAATCTCCACCCATTGCGCATGCACATGGGGAGACTGACACAACAGTCCCCAGTGTTCACTCTGCTGCTGAGGATTTGCAAAGCATGCCTGTTGCTGTTGAGGGGACGACACCACGCGGCAGGGCACGCCCAAGAGCCAGGGTAATTGTGCGGCGGACTCCATTACGCCGCCCCACAATTTCCCAGGGGAGGCAGAGTGCCCTGCTTCAATTATGGACCCAAGAGAGGGACTCGTATGAGGCACAGCTCGTTAATGAGCGTGAGGAAAGGCATGCCGACATGGTCAACATCAATACCAGCTTACAGGGCATCCTCGCGGAGTTGCGTACCCTCAACAGCAACATGGTAACTGCAAGTAATGGCATCCAGTCAGCCATGGCTGAGATGACCAATATGCAGAGAAACATTATGGAGCAGTTTCAAATTCACAATGCTGCCATGGCCCAGGCTAGGTCCCATCCACACGGACCTCCACCTGGACCTCCACCTGGGTATTATGGGCAGCCACCCTATTAAGCCATGATTGTGTGGGACATCTTTTCTCTTACCCCCCACTGTATTTACTTGTCTTTTTAGGTTTCAAACAATCCATTTTGTGTTGCTCATGCAGGTTGTGTTTTGTATTTGCTCCCATATAGCTCCTTAGAGTAATGATTAAGGCCACTAGCCAATGCCATAGGTCTATGTGGAGTGTATCTGGCCACTTATGGCTTGAAATATGTATTTGGTTTGTGCTCCTCCTGTTTGCAGACATGTTTGTGTGACATTATGGCCATGCCCAAATATCCCTGGGCACAGGCAATATTAATGACTGGACTAGGCTGGCCTTTGGACTGGGTGTCCTTGTTTGGTTGTGCCACTCACTTCCAGGTGTAGATGTGGTTTTTTTTTGTTTGGTTATCTCATGCCTTTTTAACCACAGTTGTATGTGGAATGTTTTATGTTAAGCCAAATAACTATAATTATACAAAGTAAAACCAAATTTAAATTTACTATACTTGTGGCGTTTTTAGTGGAAACACAGTTTAAATCAGCTTGGGCTAAACCAGATCCTTTTTGGTTTAAGAGGTGTAACAATGCAAATATCAAGCTAAATAAACAACATGAAATACATTAGGCAACAATTAAGGGAAACATTTTTTAATTTAAGGTAATGCCACATTACGGCAAAACAACATATTGAACCAAAAGGCTAAGACAGACACACAGAATGTTGCAAAACGAAACTAAATTAACTAAAATGCTGCAATATCAAGTTTGCTCGAACTGATTGTCCAGACTCACTGGGTGGGCCAACATAATTTTCCACATCATCCTCTAGGGCTGTAGAGGGCAGACTATCCACATAACGTGGTACACGTTCTAGTATAGCAAAATTGTGCAAAACAGCACATGCCATGATGATGTTGATCACTTTTTTGGGATCATATTGCAGGGCGCCCCCAGTATGGTCCAAACAACGAAAACGGGTCTTCAACAGCCCAAAGGCCCTCTCCACAACAGCCCTGGTCTTGCGGTGCGCACGGTTGTACGCTTCCTGAGAGGCATCCTGGGGCCGCAGCACAGGCGTCATGAGCCAGGGGAGAAGTGGGTACCCGGAATCACCTTAACAAGACAATGAAATTTCATAAACATTAAAAAGGCAAGAGAACAAACACAAAGAATTTGACATATATCCAAATGATGTAAGGTAAAGGGCGTAAAAATACACCCAGGGCACATTTGCAAAATAACTATTGCCACTAATGGAGTACATAAATAAAAATGCCGCTTAAATATACAAAAGAATTATAAAACATCTGCACGGGCAAGGGCAGGTAGAATTTACCGATATTTTGGGTTTTCGGACATGTTACAATTAGGATGCTGCTGAGGGCCACTCAACATTTATCTAAAGAATACAATGTATGCAGTTTAAGTCCACTTTGACATTTAAAGACCAATACTACAAAAGGAACCTAAACTAACAGATACTTGGGTATCAACTCACAAACAATATATTTTGGGACATGGAACTAGGGCCACTCAACATTTATCTAAAGAATACAATGTATGCAGTTTAAGTCCACTTTGACATTTAAAGACCAATACTACAAAAGGAACCTAAACTAACAGATACTTGGGTATCAACTCACAAACAATATATTTTGGGACATGGAACTAGGGCCACTCAACATTTATCTAAAGAATACAATGTATGCAGTTTAAGTCCACTTTGACATTTAAAGACCAATACTACAAAAGGAACCTAAACTAACAGATACTTGGGTATCAACTCACAAACAATATATTTTTGGACATGGAACATGGGACATGGAACTTACAGACATCCTAACTAAAGGGAAAACATTCTGAAGGACAAAGTGAGGCAAGCATTTTGGTTGGGAGTTCAGAAAAGAAGACCCAACTAAAATGCAGTTTCAGGCTTATGTAAAGAATACAAAAACAGAAATATCCACAAATAACAGATTAGTCTGAAATGTAATACCAAATAAATAGGACACACTTACCAAGCAGCCATGCACCCGAAAATTCACCTGACTCAAATCTCCGAAACAACCCAGATCGTCTGAGTATATATGAGTCGTGCGACGATCCGGGGTAGCCGGCAAGGACACTCAGAAAACGCATGTCCGGCCCAACCACGGCCTGGACATTAAGGGAGTGTCCCATTTTTCGATTCCTTAAGGGAAAAGCATACAAAAAGGGTAATTGATAATTGAAAAAAGGATCAAAAATTTAAAACATGTCTGCACTCTATTGGAAACTACTAATGAAAAGCCTAAATAAGGCATGTACACAAATGAGCCCAAAAAAAATATGCTGCCGCAAAGGAAAACAGGTTACATTACACGTTGGGCAACATAATAAGCTAAAACAAAATATCAATACCTATATATATACTCGTCGGCTGCCCTAGGTACAAGTGCCACATGTGTGCAGTCAACAGCACCAATAACGTTGGGCATGTCGGCCACATTATAAAAACCAAGCTTAATGGCGTTTCTGGCTGCCATATCATCAGGAAAAAAAATATATTTTGGAGTTATGGCAGCCATGCCTTCCAAAAATTTAGATAGTGCGCGGCTCAGCGTAGGCTGGGACATCCCCACGGAGAGGGCACCCAGCCTCTGGAACGAGCCGTTCGCCAAAAATTGCAGGCAGCCAAGCATCTTGGTCATACCTGAAATTGCTTGCCCCTTCCTTGTGGTGCGGGCTAACCATGGCCGCAGCTCACTATATAATTTATGCAGGGAAGCACGATTAAGCCTGGTCAGCTCGAACAGCTCAACATCATTCATGCTATCGATGTTCATGCGACGACGCAGGGGCAATCTGCTCTCAGACATCTGGATCAACTCAATGCCAAAAAGCATAAGCCCTTGATGTGCCACAAACTCGCTCCTCTCCATCCTACTCCCGATGCCAAATAGCTGCCGGCAAACATTTCGTAAAGCAGCTCTTTAATGGGCTTCAAAACAATTAGCAATCACCTCTCTGAATTGGTCGCAAGCCCATGTGAAGGACGTAAAAAATAGGATCTGACGCAAATAATACCATTTTGACAGGAAAAAGACACGAACTAACGCAAAATATACGATTCCCGTACGTAATGCGTATGTTCATATACGTCTATGCGCGAACGATCGTGCGAATACGAAATGGGCAAAAAAACAAGAAAAAATGACAAACACCCACCCAAACTTACGATTCTCGATACGAAATCAATTAACTTTTGCTCTTTGAATCGAGGGGATAGTGTAACCATCTCCAGACACAATCTTTCCAAGGTATCTGACATGCTTCTAATAATTCACACTCCTTTGGTGTCAGCTTTACTCCATGTTGCTGGTAACACTGTAAGATAATAAAAACAATATAACACAGAGCTATGTATAGAAAACATCCTTAATGAAGAGATCAGTCCTCGGGTGAGCAAATAGGGCACACTGTGTGATCCACCACCAGATGAATGGAGTTTTTACCAGAAAGCCAGTATGTATATGCCAAACATAAATACAGTAAAGTCTTCCAATAGCCGAATCTCGAGGTCCCAAGGGCAGACTCCAAATTCACTCATTAGATGAAAGGACTCATGAAGCAGTTGTATGTGCGCCAACAGTATATAAAATAGTGTCTTCCAATTGTAAAATCAAACGGTCCACAGGGCAGACTCCAAATTAATAAATGGAAGGACTCCGATCAGCGTCCTGCGACTCCAGCGTCTATTTCAAAACTTCATCGACTGAACAGCAGGTCAAAAGACGGGGACACAGCTGATAGCCACCAACGCGTTTTGTCCCCTGTCGGGACTTTGGCCAGGATAAACAGCTGTGGATGAGTGAGGTTTATATGATCGAAGGACAGGGAGAAGCGCACCGCCGTTTCTGGCTGGCGTCTGCAGGGAAAGAGCGCCAGACGTTTCCATGACTACGGAAATGTAAACATCGCCTGAGAATGACGCGCAGCCGTTTCTGGCCAGCGCGATGATGAAGACGAGGCATGGACATACCTAGAACCTATCAGTCTCGCAAATAGAGCAGGGGGAGGGGGAAGAGGAACGCGCCACCGCTTCCGGCTGGCGTCTGCAGGGAAGGAGCGCCGGATGTTTCCTACGGAAACTTAAACATCGCCTGAAGATAACGCACAACCATTTCCGGCCGACGCGGTAATGAAAGCGAGGCTTGGGCATATATGAAACCTATCAGCCTACGCAAAGATAAAAGCAAGGCGTGGTATCATGACGTAAGATAGAGGAAGAAACAATAAAGGCTCTAACAACCTCACAACATCACAAAGGTCCGCCAATATAGGCGGAACCCGCTGATGTCATTTTAATTGCATATCATTAACCCTTCAACCATCAAAACCACTCAAAACCAAATTTGCGTGGAAAAGAGGAAGGCTTGCATGTCAATAACCCATCCCTATTCACCACCGCACATAACTCCATAAGTGTAAAAGAGCGGGGGATAAAGTTTAGGTAATTTGATACCAATCAGCAAAAGAAAAAATAAAATATATAGGAAGCAAAAGGATGATGAAAACATCCAGTTGGTGCATCATATCTATAAAAAAGCTTTATACATAAAACACTTTTTGATATCCTAGCCAAAATAGCTAAAAAATTAAGACAAATGAGTCTTTAAAAAGGATAACAGCAGGAAGCTTATTGGTGAGAACTACTTTACAGCTAAAATTCTATCCATAAAACTATTAAAGTATAAAACTATTTTGTTAACAAATTCAACAATAGACAAAATCATAAACAGGCCTAAGTTGAAAAACTGTCAGGAGAACCCATTTTTTAAGAACTGTCAATAAAACAATTAAGGTCAAATTCCACGTTTAGGCCCCTTGGAACTAAAGTATCTAAGTCGTATATCCAACGGCTTTCAGGTTGCGACAATTCTCTTAGTAGATTGGTGCCATGCCAATTTGATTCAACCCTATCTATTCCCCGCAAACGACAAGTAGCTAGGATCTGAGGAGTGTGACTTCTTAAATGAACTTACAATACTAGGTTGGACAAAGATCCCACTAAAGATTACTAACAAGGCCTTTCAGATTTGTTATGTAGAGGGCGAGCTTCAGGGATCCTGGACGACAAAGAATTTGAATATTTAAATATTAAACATCCAAGGATCCCGACAATATACCAACTTCCTGGGGGGAATATGTTGACAATTTCCTCCAACCGTTGGTAACCTGCTTGCCAGCTTACCTTAAAGATTCCGGCCAAGTACTTACTCCGTGTGATGCCCTGACTGTATGTCTGCTAGCAACAGCAGACGTCACGTCTTTATATACAGTCATTCCACATAATCTGGGGGTACGCCACTTTCTTGAACATCACTCTGGATTATCCAGCACACAAGTTGATTTTGTGGTTGATTGTTTTGTGTTTGCACTAGATCACAACTACTTTTGGTATGGGGGCAATTTTTACCTCCAAACCAAAGGTGTTGCCATGGGGGCAAAATTTGCCGAACCTTTACGTTGGCTACTGGGAAAGCCGATTTATTTTTGGACAGACTTGGCCCTCTCTAAAACTTTGACGTTGATATATCGATGGTGTTTTAATTATATGGGAGGGGCCAAGACCTGCACTGGTAGAATTTCTGGTGTCGGTGAACCAGAACACATTGGCAATTTGGAATTTACGGCAGAGATAGATCCAATCCAGGTCAATTTCTTAGACCTCACCATTAGACAGGACGAATCTAGGCTGATTACTCCCAAATCCCAAATGGCTGCGGGCCATACCCAGAGGCCAATTCATGAGGCTGAGGAGAAACTGTACCAACATCAGTGATTTTGATGAACAATCTCTATCTCTGGCAAAGAGATTCACTGAAAAGCGCTACACTGTTAAAGATGTGGAACAACAAAATAAGGCAGTCAGGGAACTGGATCGATACATCCTTTTAAAACCACAAGAGATTCAGCAGAACAAAAACAATAGGAGTGAATATGCCTTCCTGACAGGTTTTAATCAACAACACTGTATGTATCTTCAGAAGGGCCCCAAATCTGAGAGACCGTTTGATCCGGAGCTACGTTGACCCACCAAAACCAATCTCTCTGACTTTGAATCCCCCTACAGGTTTTTTTCGGTGTGGCACTTGCTGTGGATGCAAAGTTGGCATTAAGATGGAGAGAACCACTAAAACATTAGAGATTAGAGGTGCTGTTAATCCTATTAAGATTAGGAAATTTATTACCTGGAGTACCAAACATGTGGTTTATGCAATTTGGTGCCCGTGTAATTTAATTTACATCGGGAGGAATTCCAGTCAACTTAAGATCTGTATACGTCAACATGTATACAATATTAGGCGGGGGTATGAGGCCCACAGCCTTTCGGCTCATTTTAAGAAGTCACACTCCTCAGATCCTAGCTACTTGTTGTTTGTGGGGATAGATAGGGTTGAATCAAATTGGCGTGGCACCAATCTACTAAGGGAATTGTCGTAACGTGAAAGCCGTTGGATATATACACCTAAACGTGGAATTTGGTCTTAATTGTTTTATTGATTGCAGATAACCAGCTCACCCAATAATGAAAAATCCCTCCAGCCCGAATTTGGGAAAAACTCTTGAAAATTTCCAACAACAAATACGAAAGGTAAATCCAGCTCCAGGGATAAAACTTAACTTTTACTTGTAGAAATGTTAAAATGTAGTCCATAAGCCGATTCAAAACAAAGTGTCAACGGCAACACGGTATCACCCCCGTCCCTCACCAACAAACGTAACGCTTTCAGGCTTCAAGAGCCCTTAATCGTTCAATGTGTATATCAGTTAAACTAGTTTATAAGGGGGAGCCACACACTCACCTGTCCCGCCCGAGAGCGCGAACCGCCCGTCACCACCAAATGATGTCACTCCGGCGGCCGGCGCTCACAGCAAACACAGCGAGAGTGTTGGCCCCTCCCCTTCAGGATGACCTCAGAGACAAGCCTCCACCTATGCCAATTCTAATAGGCCTTTCTCCCTCCAATACAAGAGGAGGAGTACAGCGCACCCAAGATAAACAGATGGTACAAAAAAGTTTGTAAAGAAAGTGCCCAGCGGGCGAAGTAAGCGCAAGTGATAGCATTTGATAGCGCCCAGCGGGCATAGTAAGCGCAAGTGGTGGCATTCAAAAAAGTGTAATGATTGGGCAAACTACAAATTACAAATACTAATGTATTGTGCTGGAACAGCGCTCAGACATTGTTAGTCATAAAATTATGTCTGATGGCACATCACGATGTGCCCACAAAAGATTATATCTTTGTATCAAAATAGCAGCATCCAATAGATCTTATGATAAATATATACATTATAGATATTGCACTGATCCCCATAGCAGGACTTTAGAATATAGCCGCCCCATTCCATGACTCTGGTTACATAGAATTAAAATCTTACAAAAACCACACTACAATTAAAACCACTGATATCTAAAAACACACACAAAAAATGTGTTGGAGAAGAAAAGTTGTTGTTTCAACCATATGTAATTGGTTGTTCATTTGTCAGAGGCATCTAACTATTGGTTATTAGTAAAAATTGATATGTCTAATCTGTCATTTAAACCCTGTGGGGACCTTGTACCCAATAATAGAATCCACACCCAACACTCTCACTGTGTTTGCTGTGAGCGCCGGCCGCCGGAGTGATGTCATTTGGTGGTGACAGGCGGCTCGCGCTCTCGGGCGGGACAGGTGAATGTGTGGCTCCCCCTTATAAACTAGTTTAACTGATATACACATTGTATGACTAAGGGCTCTTGAAGCCTGAAACGCGTTACGTTTGTTGGTGAGGGACGGGGGTGATACCGTGTTGCCGTTGACACTGTTTTGTTTTGAATCGGCTTATGGACTACATTTTAACATTTCTACAAGTAAAAGTTAAGTTTTATCCCTGGAGCTGGATTTACCTTTCTTAATTGTTTTATTGACAGTTCTTAAAAAAGGGGTTCTCCTGCCAGTTTTTCAACTTAGGTATGTTTATGATTTTGTCTATTGTTGAATTTGTTAACAAAATAGTTTTATGGATAGAATTTTAGCTGTAAAGTAGTTCTCACCTATAAGCTTCCTGCTGTTCTCCTTTTTAAAGACTCATTTGTCTTATTTTTTTAGCTATTTTGGCTAGGATATCAAAAAGTGTTTTATGTATAAAGCTTTTTATAAATATGATGCACCAACTGGATGTTTTCATCCTTTTGCTTCCTATATATTTTTTATATTTTATTTTTTCTTTTGCTGATTGGTATCAAATTACCTAAACTTTATCCCCCGCTCTTTTACAGTTATGGAGTTATGTGCGGTAGTGAATAGGGATGGGTTATTGACATGCAAGCCCTCCTCTTTCCCACGCAAATTTGGTTTTGGGTGGTTTTGATGGTTTACCTTGACATCGGCGGGTTCCGCCTATATTGGCGGACCTTTGTGATGTTGTGAGGTTGTTAGAGCCTTTATTGTTTCTTCCTCTATCTTACGTCTTTCCCTGCAGACGCCAGCCGGAAACGGCGGCGCACTTCTTCCTGTCCTTTGATCATATAAACCACACTCACCCACAGCTGTTTATCCTGGCCAAAGTCCCGACAGGGGACAAAACGCGTTGGAGGCTATCAGCTGTGCCCCCGTCTTTTGACCTGCTGTTCAGTCGATGAAGTTTTGAAATAGACGCTGGAGTCGCAGGACGCTGATCGGAGTCCTTCCATTTATTAATTTGGAGTCTGCCCTGTGGACCGTTTGATTTTACAATTGAAAGACACTATTTTATATACTGTTGGCGCACATACAACCGCTTCATGAGTCCTTTCATCTAATGAGTGAATTTGGAGTCTGCCCTTGGGACCTCGAGATTCGGCTATTGGAAGACTTTACTGTATTTATTTTTGGCGTATACATACTGGCTTTCTGGTAAGAGCCCCATTTATCTGGTGGTGGATCACACAGTGTGCCCAATTTGCTCACCCGAGGACTGATCTCTTCATTAAGGACGTTTTCTATACATAGCTCTGTGTTATATTGTTTTTATTGTATTAGTTTTATTGGGGAGAAGGACCCTTTCTTGTTGAGCTTTTGCCTTTTTCCATCTAATTTGAGCAGCGCGGTATTACTTGCAAAACTTGTAACACTGTAAGATAGTTCTCAAATGCCCTACATGTTCAGCAAATGACTTTGAACCAGGTAAGGCTGGCAGATGTAATCTCTCAGGCCTTCCAGACATGTTTCCATACACCTTACATACAATTTTGCAGAAGGGAACGCAGATCCACATTCATACAGTACGCAGGGGGTGTTGAAGGCTGGTAATGGCCTACTGGATTCTTCCACAAAGCCTTGGTAGTAAGCCTTGCCTTGGCCCAGAACAGAGAACCAAGGACTTCCTGACAAACCAACAAGTTTTCTTAAATATTGGGTAAGAAATGGTGATCAGGTATTAACCTCTAATTTAGCCCTCTGTAGTCACAGCATAGTCTTAGAGTCCCATCCTTCTTACATACACAGACAATTGGAGATGAGTAGGATGACTTTGACTTCTGGACCCTTCTGGAGATCTTGCAGGTATTCCTTCACCAGTTCTGGCAATGACAGGAAACTCTTGGTCACTGCAGTAGTGTTTGATGTTAATCTTCATTCTCAGTGGAGGAGCGCAACCAACAGAGTCATCTTTAGAAAAGGCAAGACACTCTTCTCTCAGTATCTGTCTCACCATCTGTTGTTCTTCTACCCCCAGATGTTCAAGTGACACTGGTGGGTCCCACTGCTCTCTTGATGAGGACATCTTCCTCTCTCATGGACAACTTTTCATTTTGGGAGATGATGTTGTGTTCCCAGAAGACATCTGGACAGGTCTCACACTGGCTGGATATAGTGTTTTGACAGCATCAAGGTGACCCAAAGCAGTTTTAGGGTCCAACCTCACTTCATGCATTTTGTAGTTCATCACCAGCACCCTTGGTTTCACAAAACCACTGTAAGGAATGATTACCCCAGTCTTACCTATAATAATCCGTTCTGGCAGCTGTACAGGATCTTGAGGCACAAACAGCATCTTCTGTGGTTTTGGTCTGGGTCCCACACCACAATTCACCCCCACGGCTGTATAGGCAGGGATGGTAGTTGGGCGCAGGCCTATCTTGACCTCCTTAACCCCCACTGCTGTCTCTGTCTTCCTCATGGCTTGCTCAACTCTTTCTGCTGCTCTGTAAGTTTAAGCAAAGAATGTGACTACTGAGCCCCCCAGAGAAATAAGAGTAGTAGTTCTGTGGATCAATTCAGCAATGACATTGTAACCAGTGATTGGCTGTTCTGCCACCTGCTGGTCAGGTCATAGAGCTTTGAAAGGAAGTCCATTTAACTTGCACTGGATCATGCATTTTCCTCTAATGAGTGATTGAGTGGTCTGTTTTGATCATCTGAGGTACTTTCTTGTGCTTGAGTTTAGATTGAAGAGCGGTCACATTCAATACTGGTTGATGAGTAATTCTGTCTTTCTTGTAGCTGTTGAAGTTGATCACACACCTGAGGGTAGTACTGGTGCAGCCTTTCCTTATTCTGGGTGACTTTAAAGGACAAGGTTTGGGTGGGTTGGGGTGGTAATGGGGTTGAGGTTACTGGTTGTCCCTCACCAGCAACCCTCTGCCTTATACCTGTCTGAAGCGAGGTGCTCTGCACTCTTTGATGTGTGCTTCTTCACCACACTTTAGGAAGTGGCAACAAGCTCTACCTTGATTGGGGATCAGGCAGCCCTCACAAGCCAGAAGTGGTTTGTCCCTTTGATGGGGTCTCTTTTGGAAAACACTTTGTTCTGAGTCTGCCCTCATTGCCCTATTCATTTCAGCCAACCCAGCTTGGGGGTCACTGACCACTGTTTCCCAGTTGGTGTGGCTTTCTGTCTCTTTAAGTGATGTCTTCAAAGTGATTGAGGGAGGACCAGGTGGACGGGCGACATCTCTGGTAACATCTTGCTGCACACCCACTGTTCCAGCTTTAGGTTGATTCACTTTGCCCATTTTGCTTGAAGAGATCTTCTTTAACCACTGTTCTGATTCAAGACTGGCAGCATCATTCACCTTCTCTATTAGCTCTTCATCTGTGATGTGGGGCTCCTTCAGATACTGCTTTAGCTGAAACTTTTCACTTAACAGACCTGCCCATACTGATCTGAGAAACTTCTTTTGAATCAACCCTGGATCAAACCTTTCCTCAGCTTTTTCTTCATGGGATGCTTTCTTTAAGCACAATAGCTCTGAGTAAGAGGTCCTGGGGAGATTCTCTGTTATCTTGGGAGGTGTTGATAAATATGTGGCAAAGATTAGAAGTACTCTCTTCCTTGTAATGTCCCTGTAAGATAGTTCCTAACTGGATCAATGTAAGATTGTTCTTCATCTCCATGTTCCTGGACTGATGGCTTTCACCACACAGCTTCAATGGTTTCTTCACCTTCTGGACTCCCAAGTCTATCTGATGAATGAGATTGGTGTGAGAAATTCTCTTTCCCTGATCTGGCCATTTATCTTGAACTCTTTCCTTGTTGGGGTTATAGGCTTTGACTTAATGGAGACTTGTTCGGACTCAATACTCCCTACAAAATGTTAGCTGATTCTTGTACAGTCTTCTGCAGGGCAAGGATCTGGTCTTGCAACTCTTGCAGCTTCCTTTTTTGGGGAGATCGAGATATCCTCTGGCACTGGGATTGTTTCTGTGTTCTGTATTTGTGTCTGCCCTGCCCCCAACTCTGTTAAACACTGGGTTAACTTCTGCAGAAATGCCATCATAACTTTCTCCTCATCACTCTCCTACAGTTCCTCTAGTAATCTGTTAACAGCATTCAAAAGGTATCTGCAGATGTGAGCACAGGTGAGCTATTCTCCTGGTAACGTAGCATATCTGGCTACTAAAGAAACAGTTCTGTATGGGTAAATGGCAGTAGAGATTCACTGATGGCATCTAGTTGCTGTTACACATCCATGACCCCTTTTTATTACTGTGAAGTAGTGCACAAAAGTACTGCGTCTTTATAAGCAGTTCAGTGTTTTGCTGGCTGTGTACTGTCCCTTATAGGCTGTCTGGACACTTTATTCAACTAGACTCTACTGGCTTTAAAGTGGACCAACACCCTCCCTCTATAAGATTCCCGGACCGATCAGCCCGCGATCGGGGTGCCCCGCTGTGTGAAACCCCCCAGAAACCCCTAAATCCCTACCTGATCCTCGATCCAGCGGGGCCCGCCGCCGCCTCCCGCTTGTCCCTCTAGCAGGACGCGCACCCGCGCCAGCCATTTGTGAATGGCCGGTGAAGGCGCGCACCCTGTAAGAGTGACACGCGGGAGGCGGCAGCGGGCACGCTCTCTTGTCCGTCGCTGCCTCCCGCTTGTCCGTCGGCGGGGATTGGCAGCAGCGGTCACGTGGGAGCAGGGAGAAGTGAGTTTTTGGGGCTTTCTGGGGGGTTTCACACAGAAAAACCAAAAACCAGGATAGTCAAAATCCTGGGTGTTGGTCCACTTTAATGTACACCAATGTACTTAACTCAAAGTCCACTGGTTATGAGCCTATATTGATGACCTGTGGCCCTTTAAGGCAAGATTTGCCTGTGTTCCTCAGTCTGTTTGCTTGTAGTGACACTCTGCTGTCCGGGGGGGGTAGGTTTCTTTTTGTGGGCAACGTGGTGCTTCAACTGTTAACAGCGTGGTGTTATGCCACAATGTCAGTGTCAGTAATTTCCTTCATTTCAACCTACTGTAGAGAGGGGGGGGCAGGCACTCTATTGACTTGCGCTCTCTTCCTCGCTCTTTTCCTCAGGCACTGCCAGCCCGTCTGAGGGCTAGTGAGACATCACCAGTGGCACTCGGGCTCCTGTCCAAATTCCCGGCTCTGAGCTGAAGGCACAGCACGCCTGTGCAGTTACCTTGATAATGGCACAACGTCTCTCCCAGCTTGGTACTGCGCCCCACTTAACACCTTGTGTGCAGCTTGTAATAACGCGAAACCAGAATTTTCAGGCCCTGCCTTTGGTCAAAAGCCCCCTGGTGTCTCCCTTTCAGGTTGCCTATGTGGGCCCTCCCTGTTCAGGGTGATCACCCCACTTCAATTAAACTTTTACACACGCTCTCCCCCACTCAAAATTCCTGTTTGGGCCACCAAATGTATTTACTCCTGAGAGGGATAACTCTGTTAAACAGTCTCTTTCCTTTAGTTTATTCAACACAACATTCATTCGAGCAGCATTAGCATTGTTAAAGACAGTCTCGTGTACTGATCTAGGGGCTGGGGTGGACAATATTTTGGTACCTGATAGTATCCCCTCGATTCAAAGAGCAAAAGTTAATTGATTTCGGATCGAGATTCGTAAGTTTGGGTGGGTGTTAGTCATTTTTTCCTGTTTTTTTGGCCATTTCCGACTCGCACGAGCCTACGTACGAATTCGTATATGCTCTTACTATCATCGGAAGTTCGTTCCAAAATTTTAGGATCAAATCCTAAAACTTAGGATCAAATCCTAAAACTTAGGATCAAATCCTAAAACTTAGGATCAAATCCTAAAACTTAGGATCAAAACGTAAAACTTAGGATAATCGGATGTGTTTAGGTGTGATTCAGAGAGCAGTTTTCAAACCTCTAAATACGTTTTAAAAGAAAGCCACTGCCGACACCTTTTAGCAGTCGGATTGCTGTTCTTGAACAGGTTATTTATTTGGCTATGTGGAGGAGTCTGCGCGTCTTGAGCTCCAATGAACTGCATGTATCAGCATGGCCGAGGCCATAAATTGTATGGCAATGTATACCTGATTCATGTATGCCTTATAAAAGCATTTTAATGTGGACCTTAATTAGTCCTTTGCATGTAAACCTTTATTTTGCAATACATCCATATATTTGCGTTAATTAAAGAAACTTATGTCCTTTGTTATTTATTTTTACATTGATGTACTAGAATATTATTTTTAGATTGAATTTATTGGTGTAGTTGTTTACCTTTGCTTTGTTTAATTATTTTAGCTCATCTTTGGTCAGATGCATCACACTTACTGAGGAGAGGAGAGCGGGATAAAGTGCAGGATGTGGGTTACTGCTGTATTTTGCACAGACACAGCAGAGCTGGGGGCACGGAAAGGTCAGAAATCAAAGAATGCAGAGCAACACAGTCACAAGGCCCTTTCTGTTTGCAGGCTGCCCGATAATACCTGACCCGCCATCTTGGCTGTTTCTAGACTCATAACATGCAGAAGTTGCTGGGTGTTTTTTTATATTTGAGAGCAATCTGTATGGAGAGGGTGTGGGTAACCACACCCAAAATTTTAAGTTGTACCATTTGAAGCCAAAATATTAAAATTAAATCCTCAAGTAAAAAATGCAAGTTAACTAAAAATTAAACAAAGTAAGATTTACTTATGCAAATGCATTCATTAATGGTTGGTTACTACAAAATGAATGAAATAAAGAAAAATAAAAGACCAAATATTTAGAATGCACTTTAATGAGGTAAGTTTGTAGTGCGCAGCCGCAAGATCAGAAGGATTTAAGTCCAGACAAAAAAGGAAAAAGGGCAAAACCAATGTTGCAACCTGAGAAATGAAACGGAAAATTCAGGATGGAAACTGACATAGGTCTGATTCGCGAACTGCCATACGAACGGACGTACATTTTAGGATAGAAACGTATTTGCTTATAGAATCACTCGCAAGTTCATACGAGCGCACGAGCGTTCGGGAAAAATAGGATGATCGGCACCAAAATCAAAGCTGTTACATGTTTCTTTGAATCGACCCTAATGTCTTCAGTTCAACTGCTTCAGTCCTCCTAGGCGCAACTGTATCTTCCCTCAGAGCTGTCCTGACTTGCTTGCTGGCTGGCCCGGATGTTTGGCTTCTCTCCCTCTGTGTGTTGGTTTCCTCATGTGCACCTAACTCACTTTCTCTGTGGCTCACTGTAGTCTCTGCACTAGCACATGTCTGTGTAAGTTCTTTATATTAGCTCTGTTTTCTCAGGCTGCATTGGGGTCTCTCCACATGATGTCACCTCCAGCAGCTTCTGCCAGTTAACTCCCTAGCTGCTGTCACTTATTACATGCAGTTTAGCTGCTTATTAGACAGAGATGTTTAGTGGGATTTATACACACCTATTTTTAGCTGGCCTACATATATTTAAGGAATTTCCAAGGATTTCCAAGAAAATTATATTTTTTCAGCAGAGTTTGGGCTTTAACATGAAATATCTTGTTTATAATTTGGTTCAGTGCTTCTCAATATTTGGTGTAAAATGTGTATCATGTTATTTAACAAAACAAGTGTTTCAAGAAAATCATATTGCTTGTAAAATTCCCATAAGGTGTTCTCTGTCCTACTGCCAGGTTCTGCTGCTATCTCGAACCCGATGCAGGGAGTGGCCTTTTATAGCTCACCATTATAAAAACCAAGTGCACCAGTGAGCTGTCAGTAGTCGAGCGCTGGGTAAAGAATCGGTGTTCTTTATTCCGCTTAAGACCACACCTTGAGGTCTCCAGGGGATGAGGAGACCCCCGGCACTGGAACATGGAAGGAGGTAGGCTTTATTTATTTTTTTTTGGGGGGGGGGGGGCTCTAAACCAGGGCAAATGCCAGTCACATAGAATTTACAGGGCTGGTGAATTATGGTCAAAAAAGCAGCCATGTAAATTCTACATGGCTGATGTTTTAAAGGGTTAAGGCTCAGGCCAGAGGAGTAGCTAAGCTTACTGGCACCTGGGGCAAACCTGGCGTCCCCCACCTGTGCTTAGGCCCCCCTTTGGCACCCCTCTGACCTGCTGCACCCGGGGCACGTGCCCCTCCATGCCCCACATTAGATAAACCCCTGGATCAAGCCCTCTCACATTTATATATGGTGCTGAATTGCACTGAAGGAAAAAAATCACGAGAAAATGTGTTTTCTACCCAAGAAAGTGAGTATAAAAATACTGTGAATCACTGTGAATCAACACAGTGTGCTTGTTAGGAGGAGGGTGAAGATGGTTTCCATAAGCAGTAAAAATCTCCTTCAAGCTAGCTGTAAATAGTTGTTGGTTTACCTCCTTCCAAAAGCCTTGTGTTTTTCACATGAACATCTTCACCTCAAGCACATGAGCAGTGAGATTGTTGAAATTAGAGTCCAGCTCGCTAGCACCCAGCCTGGACCAAAAATGTTTTAAAGTGTAACTTAAAAAAGAAAAAGTAAGAATAAAGTTGGGGGGGGGGGGGTAAAATGATACTTATCTGCCCCCACACTGCCTTGTACCTGCATAGTCTAGACCCTCATATTTAGAATGAGTACCGGGTCACACCACTCCGCTGCCTGGCATTTATACAGATGCCTGCCACAGACGCACACACCAACGTGAGAGTGGGGGGGTAGAACACAACCCGCATATGCGCCGCAGGATCACTGTTCAGGTAAGAATATTGGGTGTACCCCATTTAGAATAAGTGCCGGTGTTTCTCTACTCATCTCCAGCGGTGCACACCTACATAGGTCATCTGATGTTCAGCTCGGACCTTCACTTTGGCGACAGACCTCGGGGTACATCCTGGCATAGTGCCCCGCTATGCTCGTACCAATGTGCAATGTGTACTGTCAGAAACAGCACAGTTCAGCAACAGCACAGATTGATGAAGATTGGAGTCTTCATCAATCACAAGCCAGTACACTGCCCCAATGAAATGTGTATTTTTAGTAATTTTTTCCACATCTTGGCCAACAAACTACTACAGCAGAGATGCCAACCTTGAGGACGAGATTACAGGGTGATGAGCATGGTGGCAGTGTGGTTTAGGGGTGTGGCTTAGTCACAGGCTTTGGGGGAACAAGTGGCAATTTGCAGGTATGTCTGCATACTATTTCTGCCCAAACTCTCCCGCTTACTTTGCTTGTGTCAGTTATGGTAATAGTGAAAAGATCACTTATGGTTGTAATGTTGCCTATTATTGGGACTCATTGCACCTTTTTATGCAAGTTAGTGGACCCCCAGTCATTTCTGAGTAAAGGGCCACTTCAAAGGGACCCTTTACCAGTCATGGATGCCCCACCACACATACTCCAGCTGGAAGCCCAAGAATAGGCAGAGGCTATGCCTTTACTTACAGCTATTGAGGTTTGCAGGGCAGGCTACCACAGTGCTGTTTTCCTTTGGCCTTTCAAACCCTGCTGATCACTAGTGGTTGCATGGGGAAGTAGAATAGGACAAGGGAATGAGGAAGTAGGTAAGTATCTGTGCCTGATCTTGGGCATCCACCTGTGTAAGCAACCCCCCTTTCCTCTGCCCCAACAAATCATTGATGAAGTTAGAGCGGATATCTCCAGATATCAAATGAAATATGCAAAGTGCCAGCCTTCCACACTGAAATTCACACAGAGTGTCCACCAGAGATCACAGAAAATAAAGCATGCCAAACATTTAAATATGTTATAAAAATATAGGGCTGCCCCACAGTGTAAGTCACATATGAATAGTAGTTTTAGTTGCAATAAGATGAAGAGATTGCCCATAGGAGTGATTTTGGACTGACCCTCAATTCATCCTGTTGGATGCAGTGCACAGAAATAGATCAGCTTTAAGATTCAGAGAATAAGCGATAGTAGCAGGCTTACAGGCTGGAGCACCGGGCGGATAAGTAGCAAGACCCTCAAATGTTGCGGCTGCAGAGAACCTTTTTCAAGAGGCGCTCCTCATCGAGGGTCTTGGCATCTCTGCTACAGTATGAATGAGAGGAACATAGTGGGCAGGCCTGATGTTCAGAACTGAACTTCAGTTTAGTTCAGTTTATTGGCCCGATTTCAACCCCAAAAATTACCTCCTAAAATATTGCCTGTGTGAAATTTAATTTTTTTGGTTGATTCCGCATGCGGACATTTCCTTTTATGTTGGTCAGCGTTTTTTTTTACAGTGCTGACCCTGTTCTATCACAGAATAGGCATTAAAATGTGAAATCAACCCTCTCTTTTAAATGTTTTATTATTAGTAAAAAAAAAACTTGGCTCCTCTCTGGTTACCAGCCCAATGACCAGGGCTAGAGATGAGCGAACTTTCGAAAAATTCGGTTCGGCTGATTCGCAGAATTTTCCGACAAAATTTGTTTTGACCCGAATTTATTAGCGACGAATCGCTATTAAAAACGGCTATTTGTGAGCTTCCTAGAGCCTCAATAGGGTTGTAAACCATTCTGCCTTGCTGTTACACGCATAGGATGCGTGCTGGGTTAGTAAAATTATACTGTAACTAATTATGACATGCAGATGAGAGTCATCGCTATTAGAATCGCAGAGCAGCACAATTGCAGAGAGTTGAGGTGGCAACACAATGAGGAGCCCCTATATTGCCTGAAAAACACACCCTGGAGCTGGCAGCAGCAGGAGCCCAAATATTGGCTGAAAGACATCCTGGAGTTGGCAGCAGGAGCCCAAAAATTGGCTGAATGACACCCTGGAGTTGCAAGCAGCAGCAGCAGGAGCCCAAACATTGCTTGAAAGAGACACTGGAGTTGGCAGCAGGAGCCCAAACATTGGCCTAAAGACACACCCTGGGGTTGCAAGCAGCAGGAGCCCAAACATTGCTTGAAAGAGACACTGGAGTGGGCAGCAGGAGCCCAAACATTGATTGAAAGGGACACTGGATTTGGCAGCAGGAGCCCAAACATTGCTTGAAAGAGACACTGGAGTTGGCAGCAGGAGCCCAAAAATTTGACTAAAGACACACTGGAGTTGCAAGCAGCAGCAGCAGGAGCCCAAACACCGCTTGAAAGAGACACTGGAGTTGGCAGCAGGAGCCCAAACATTGGCTCAAAGAGACACTGGAGTTGGCAGCAGCAGCAGCAGGAGCCCAAACATTGCTGGAAAGAGACCCTGCATTTGGCAACAGGAGCCCAAAAATTGGCCGAATGACACCCTGGAGTTGGCAGCAGCAGGAGCAGGAGCCCAAACATTGCTTTAAAGAGACACTGGAGTTGGCAGCAGGAGCCCAAACATTGGCTCAAAGAGACACTGGAGTTGGCAGCAGCAGGAGCCTAAACATTGCTTGAAAGAGACACTGCATTTGGCAGCAGGAGCTAAAAAATTGGCCGAATGACACCCTGCAGTTGGCGGCAGCAGGAGCCCAAACATTGCTTGAAAGAGACACTGGAGTTGGCAGCAGGAGCCCAAACATTGGCTCAGAGAGACACTGGAGTTGGCAGCAGGAGCCCAAACATTGCTTGAAAGAGACACTGGAGTTGGCAGCAGGAGCCCAAAAATTGGACTAAAGACAGACTGGAGTTGCAAGCAGCAGCAGGAGCCCAAACATTGCTTGAAAGAGACACTGGAGTTGACAGCAGGAGCCCAAACATTGGCTGAATGACACCCTGGAGTTGCAAGCAGCAGGAGCTCAAACATTGCTTGAAAGAGACACTGGAGTTGGCAGCAGGAGCCCAAACATTGGCTGAATGACACCCTGGAATTGCAAGCAGCAGCAGGAGCCCAAACATTGCTGGAAAGACACACTGGAGTTGGCAGCAGGAGCCCAAACATTGGTTCAAAGAGACACTGGAGTTGGCAGCACCAGCAGCAGGAGCCCAGACATTGCTTGAAAGAGACACTGCATTTGGCAGCAGGAGCCCAAAATTTGGCCGAATGACACCTCGGAGTTGGCAGCAGCAGGAGCCCAAACATTGCTTGAAAGAGACACTGGAGTTGGCAGCAGAAGCAGCAGGAGCCCAAACATTGATTGAAAGAGACACTGTATTTGGCAGCAGGAGCCCAAACATTGCTTGAAAGAGACACTGGAGTTGGCAGCAGGAGCCCAAAAATTGGACTAAAGACACACTGGAGTTGTAAGCAGCAGCAGCGGCAGGAGCCCAAACATTGCTTGAATGACACACTGGAGTTGCAAGCAGCAGCAGCGGCAGGAGCCCAAACAATGCTTGAATGACACCCTGGAGTTGCAAGCAGCAGCAGCAGGAGCCCAAACATTGCTTGAAAGACACACTGGAGTTGGCAGCAGGAGCCCAAACATTGGCTCAAAGAGACACTGGAGTTGGCAGCAGCAGCAGCAGGAGCCCAAACATTGCTGGAAAGAGACCCTGCATTTGGCAACAGGAGCCCAAAAATTGGCCGAATGACACCCTGGAGTTGGCAGCAGCAGGAGCAGGAGCCCAAACATTGCTTTAAAGAGACACTGGAGTTGGCAGCAGGAGCCCAAACATTGGCTCAAAGAGACACTGGAGTTGGCAGCAGCAGGAGCCTAAACATTGCTTGAAAGAGACACTGCATTTGGCAGCAGGAGCTAAAAAATTGGCCGAATGACACCCTGCAGTTGGCGGCAGCAGGAGCCCAAACATTGCTTGAAAGAGACACTGGAGTTGGCAGCAGGAGCCCAAACATTGGCTCAGAGAGACACTGGAGTTGGCAGCAGGAGCCCAAACATTGCTTGAAAGAGACACTGGAGTTGGCAGCAGGAGCCCAAAAATTGGACTAAAGACAGACTGGAGTTGCAAGCAGCAGCAGGAGCCCAAACATTGCTTGAAAGAGACACTGGAGTTGACAGCAGGAGCCCAAACATTGGCTGAATGACACCCTGGAGTTGCAAGCAGCAGGAGCTCAAACATTGCTTGAAAGAGACACTGGAGTTGGCAGCAGGAGCCCAAACATTGGCTGAATGACACCCTGGAATTGCAAGCAGCAGCAGGAGCCCAAACATTGCTGGAAAGACACACTGGAGTTGGCAGCAGGAGCCCAAACATTGGTTCAAAGAGACACTGGAGTTGGCAGCACCAGCAGCAGGAGCCCAGACATTGCTTGAAAGAGACACTGCATTTGGCAGCAGGAGCCCAAAATTTGGCCGAATGACACCTCGGAGTTGGCAGCAGCAGGAGCCCAAACATTGCTTGAAAGAGACACTGGAGTTGGCAGCAGAAGCAGCAGGAGCCCAAACATTGATTGAAAGAGACACTGTATTTGGCAGCAGGAGCCCAAACATTGCTTGAAAGAGACACTGGAGTTGGCAGCAGGAGCCCAAAAATTGGACTAAAGACACACTGGAGTTGTAAGCAGCAGCAGCGGCAGGAGCCCAAACATTGCTTGAATGACACACTGGAGTTGCAAGCAGCAGCAGCGGCAGGAGCCCAAACAATGCTTGAATGACACCCTGGAGTTGCAAGCAGCAGCAGCAGGAGCCCAAACATTGCTTGAAAGACACACTGGAGTTGGCAGCAGGAGCAGCAGGAGCCCAAACATTGGCTCAAAGAGACACTGGAGTTGGCAGCAGCAGGAGCCCAAACATTGCTTGAAAGAGACACTGCATTTGGCAGCAGGAGCCCAAAAATTGGCCAAATGACACCCTGGAGTTGGCAGCAGCAGGAGCCCAAACATTGCTTGAAAGAGACACTGGAGTTGGCAGCAGGATCCCAAACATTGGCTCAAAGAGACACTGGAGTTGGCAGCAGCAGCAGCAGCAGCAGCAGCCCAAAAATTGGCTGAAAGGCACACCCTGAAGTTGGCATCAGCAGGAGCCCAAAAATTGTCCTAAAGACATAAATATGTTTTGCACCATTTGGAAAGTGTAAAACGTGGCACCATGCTGAATCTAGTCGCATGCATCAGCCATTGGTGGGTGGAAATCCTGGCTGATCCATCCCTGATTCATTTTCACAAAGGTGAGTCTCTCCACATTTTTAGTTGACAGACGAGTTCTCCTCACCGTAACTATGACCCCCGCCGCACTAAACACCCACTCAGATAGCACGCTACTTGCCGGGCAGGACAGCTTTTCAGGGGAAACTCAGCTAGTTGCGGCCACAAGTCAAGTTTGGCTGCCCAGAAGTCCAGCGGATCCTCAAGGTGTGTTGGCATGGTCATGTCAAGGTATGACAAGACCTGCTGGTTCAGGTCCTGCTCCAGGTCTTCCTGCTGCTCATGAGTAGCCTCACTATGCGGGTGTAGAAAGCTACTCATTAGCGACTGAAGACTGCTGCTGCTCCTGCCAACCCCCCCAGCAGCCATGGCAGTGAAGGTGAGCGCAGAGGTCCCCCCGAGTCAGACCTGCGAGAGAATGGACCATGGCGCAGATAGGCATCGGCCAACTGACTACGTAGAATGTCTTTGTAGTAGGTCAGTTTGTCCTCCCTCTAGGCGGGTTTAAAAAATGCCCCCATTTTGTGCCGGAAGTGAGGGTACAATAAGGTGGAGAGCCAGAAGTCATCCCGCTGACAAATGGAAACAATTCTGGGGTCACTACGCAAGCACGTGAGCATTTGCGCAAGTGACTCTGAGGGACTACCTGTCTCCATCTCCACTGCATACTGCCACGGTGTGTCTGGGTCCTCTGTCTCGCCTTCCTCACAACCCTCTAGCTCCTCTGGCTGCTCCTTCTCCTCCTCTCCTGTCAGCTGACTAGATAAACCAGCCATTTCTCCAAGCCTAAACTGTGCACTGTACCACTCCTCCTCCTCCTCCTCTTCCTCCTCCTCCTCCAGTTCAGCTCCAATGGGGTTCATGGGGCCGTAAGATGTAGACGGCATGTCTCCAGTGCCCTGACCAGCCATGGTTTCCCACATGTGCGGTAGTACATGAAGCAGTGGAATCACGTTGTTCATCCCGTAATCCTGGCGACTCACAAATAAAGTGGCTTCCTCAAAGGGCCTGAGCAAACGGCAGGTGTCACGTATGAGCTGCCACTGGTTGACATTGAAGTTACACAGGGGAGTCCCCCTATCCGCTTGGATCATCAAGAAATCTGTGATGGCTTTTCTCTGTTCGTATAGTCTGTCCAACATATGCAGGGTGGAATTCCAATGGGTGGAAACATTGCAAATCAGACTATGTTGGGGGCTACCGTTCTGATGATGTAGCTCAAGAAGGGTGTGCTTGGCAGTGTATGAGTGGCTGAAGTGCATGCAAAGTTTCCTTGAAGTTGTTAGGATGTCTTGCAGATGGGGGGAACACTTCAGAAACCGCTTCACAACAAGATTGAAGATGTGAGCCATGCAGGGCGCATGGGTCAGCCTTCCTTGTCGCAGCGCAGACAAAATGTTCTTACCATTGTCGGTAACCATGGTTCCCATTTTCAGTTTTCTTGCAGTAAGCCATGTTTGGATTTCATGATGAATTTCATGATGAATAAATTTAAGCAGTTGTGAGTCCGTTCGCCAAGACAAACCATGTGAAGCACAGCGTGACACCTCCGTGCCCTGCACACATGGTAGACTGGAGGGGCACTGAGACTTGAGCCTACAGTGGAGGGTGAGGAGAAGGCAGAGAAGGCAGAGGATGAGGAGTCGCACGGTGTCACAGGCCAGGGAGCACGGAGCCGAAGTGGCGTGACCTGTCCAAGTTGCTGCTGCAAAGGGACCACATTCACCCACGACATGTACTGTCCCTGACCGTAGTTACAGCTCCAGACGTCGGCGCTGCCATGCACTCAAGGACTGGCTCACCTTCTGTTCAACAAAATTGTTCAGCGCTGGTACTGCCTTCTTGGCAAATAAATGACGGCTTGACACTCTCCACCTCGGCTCAGCACAAGCCATCAGTTCTCTGAAAGGTGCAGAGTCCACCACCTGAAAAGGGAGCGACTGCAGCACCAGCAACTTGGACAGGAGCACATTCATTAGGATGAGTGGGCGCATACTGCTGTCTCTTGGACATGGCTTTGCTGATGGATTGCTGGCGGGATGCATGACTTGGAGGAGGAGGAGCAGGAGCATCAGGAGGAGCGACAGAGGATGGGTATGACGCACAGCTGCCTTCGGCTGAGGTCCTGGAGCCTTGGCTGGCAGAAATTGGGAGCAGCGTGCCACTCGGTGAGGAAGCAGCCTGGCCCACCTCTTCAGAGCCTCGGTTCTCCCAGGCCGCTTTATGGTGACGCATCATATGTTGATGCAGGGCCGCGGTACCAACATTTGGGCCCTGGCCATGCTTCACCTTCTGCCTACATATCTTGCATGTGGCCATGTTACCCTCCTGCGGATGCTTCAGGAAAAACTGCCACACTGCCGAGTAGCTACTTTTCCCACCAACAGCCCGCACTGATTCACTGCTACTGTCACCAACTCCAGGAACCCCTGCTCCACTACCTCCCGATAAGGTAGCCTGCCGCCCAGCAAGTGCTCTACCCCGGCCCCGTTTGGCTCCAGGCTTTACAATTGTGCCCCCATGCTGACTGCCAACCATGCTGCTAACACCTTGCTGCCTCAGCTGCTGACTCCGGGGCAACCTGCACCCCTCTTCTCCTGATGATGATGATGAAGCCCCTTCTGCACCCGGCTCCCAAGTGCGATCGGCTTCATCATCATCATCATCGAGTTGTGGCTGCACGTCACTGATGTTCTCGGTTTCCTCAACAGTGTCTGGCACAGGAGCTGGAACGCTCGCAACACCCACACCACACTCCACATCACTATTTGTCTGCCTAGCAAAATACGCCACCTCCATTTCTTGGCTGGGCAGTAGCTGCTGACTGTCCTCTATCTGATCGTCCTCCTCACTAAAGAGTGGAGCTGAACCCAAAGCATAGGATACATTGCTGGGGGAGGGAACGGCGTAGGACAGAGGCAATGGGAGGATAGGGACTGCTCTCGGGCCATGCCAACTCAGGATTGTGTCAGAGGAACCTACCGACCTTAGACTGGGGGTGTCAGATGTAACTTGTGATGATGTGGATGACCGCGTTAACCAATCTACCATGGCAGATGCGTTACTGATGGAGACACGACCGGTAGCAGATACTGGCAGATCAGGTCTCTCACCGCGACTCCTGCTGCCACTCGACCCTAGTCTGCTGCGACCTCTGCCTGCTGAATCTTGGCCTCTGCCACTACTCTGTGAACATCCAGGCACTTGTCTACCTGACATCTTTATGTATTTGAAATGCGCAATAGGCTTTTTAAAAAATGTGTTTACTTTAAAAACCAGAAGCTAAATAAACTGAGAAAATGTTTCTCTGTAACAGATACTATGAAAATTGGTAATATGGGATGTCCTGTGGGCAGGGCTGTTTACAGCAGACACAAAAACAATTGAAACTGCAATATATTTATAAGAAATAACCCTTTAAAAGCTGCTTGTAACAGATAGCCTGGTGTTTTTACAGCACACACAAAAACAATTCAAACTGCAATATATTTATGAGAAATAGCCTTTACAAGCTGCTTTAGTGTAACAGATAGGGTAAAATGTGCAGGTTTGGGATACCGTGCGGCCTGGTGTTTTTACCGCACACACAAAAGCAATTCAAACTTCAATATATTTATGAGAAATAGCCTTTAAAAGCTGCTTTAGTGTAACAGATAGGGTCAAATGTGCAGGCTTGGGATACCCTGTGGCCTGGTGTTTTTACAGCACACACAAAAACAATTCAACTGCGATATATTTATGAGAAATAGCCTTTAAAAGCTGCTTTAGTGTAACAGATAGGGTCAAATGTGCAGGTTTGGGATACCCTGCGGCCTGGGGTTTTTACAGCACACACAAAAACAATTCAAACTGCAATATATTTATGAGAAATTGCCTTTAAAAGCTGCTTTAGTGTAACAGATAGGGTCAAATGTGCAGGTTTGGGATACCCTGCGGCCTGGGGTTTTTACAGCACACACAAAAACAATTCAACTGCGATATATTCATGAGAAATAGCCTTTAAAAGCTGCTTTAGTGTAACAGATAGGGTCAAATGTGCAGGTTTGGGATACCCTGTGACCTGGTGTTTTTACAGCACACACAAAAACAATTCAAACTGCAATATATTTTTGAGAAATAGCCTTTAAAAGCTGCTTTTGTGTAACAGATAGGGTCAAATGTGCAGCTTTGGGATACCCTGTGGCCTGGTGTTTTTACAGCGCACACAAAAACAATTCAAACTGCAAAATATTTATGAGAAATAGCCTTTAAAAGCTGCTTTAGTTTAACAGATAGGGTCAAATGTGCAGGTTTGGGATGCCCATGTGGGCTGGTGTTTTTACAGCACACACAAAAACAATTCAAACTGCAATATATTTATGAGAAATAGCCTTTAAAAGCTGCTTTAGTGTAACAGATAGGGTCAAATGTGCAGGTTTGGGATACCCTGCGGCCTGGGGTTTTTACAGCACACACAAAAACAATTCAACTGCGATACATTTATGAGAAATAGCCTTTAAAAGCTGCTTTAGTGTAACAGATAGGGTCAAATGTGCAGGTTTGGGATACCCTGCGGCCTGGTGTTTTTACAGCATACACAAAAACAATTCAAACTGCAATATATTTATGAGAAATTGCCTTTAAAAGCTGCTTTAGTGTAACAGATAGGGTCAAATGTGCAGGTTTGGGATACCCTGCGGCCTGGGGTTTTTACAGCACACACAAAAACAATTCAAACTTCAATATATTTATGAGAAATAGCCTTTAAAAGCTGCTTTAGTGTAACAGATAGGGTCAAATGTGCAGGTTTGGGATACCCTGTGGCCTGGTGTTTTTACAGCGCACACAAAAACAATTCAAACTGCAAAATATTTATGAGAAATAGCCTTTAAAAGCTGCTTTAGTTTAACAGATAGGGTCAAATGTGCAGGTTTGGGATGCCCATGTGGGCTGGTGTTTTTACAGCACACACAAAAACAATTCAAACTGCAATATATTTATGAGAAATAGCCTTTAAAAGCTGCTTTAGTGTAACAGATAGGGTCAAATGTGCAGGTTTGGGATACCCTGCGGTCTGGTGTTTTTACAGCACACACAAAAACAATTCAAACTGCAATATATTTATGAGAAATAGCCTTTAAAAGCTGCTTTAGTGTAACAGATAGGGTCAAATGTGCAGGTTTGGGGTACCCTGAGGCCTGGTGTTTTTACAGTACACACAAAAACAATTCAACTGCGATATATTTATGAGAAATAGCCTTTAAAAGCTGCTTTAGTGTAACAGATAGGGTCAAATGTACAGGTTTGGGAAACCTTGTGGCCTGGTGTTTTTACAGCACACACAAAAACAATTCAAACTGCAATATATATTTTTGAGAAATAGCCTTTAAAAGCTGCTTTAGTGTAACAGATAGGGTCAAATGTGCAGGTTTGGGGTACCCTGAGGCCTGGTGTTTTTACAGCACACACAAAAACAATTCAACTGCGATATATTTATGAGAAATAGCCTTTAAAAGCTGCTTTAGTGTAACAGATAGGGTCAAATGTGCAGGTTTGGGATACCTTGTGGCCTGGTGTTTTTACAGCACACACAAAAACAATTCAAACTACAATATATTTATGAGAAATAGCCTTTAAAAGCTGCTTTAGTGTAACAGATAGGGTCAAATGTGCAGGTTTGGGTTACCCTGTGACCTGGTGTTTTTACAGCACACACAAAAACAATTCAAACTGCAATATATTTTTGAGAAATAGCCTTTAAAAGCTGCTTTTGTGTAACAGATAGGGTCAAATGTGCAGGTTTGGGATACCCTGTGGCCTGGTGTTTTTACAGCGCACACAAAAACAATTCAAACTGCAATATATTTATGAGAAATAGCCTTTAAAAGCTGCTTTAGTTTAACAGATAGGGTCAAATGTGCAGGTTTGGGATGCCCATGTGGGCTGGTGTTTTTACAGCACACACAAAAACAACTCAAACTGCAATATATTTATGAGAAATAGCCTTTAAAAGCTGCTTTTGTGTAACAGATAGGGTCAAATGTGCAGGTTTGGGATACCCTGCGGCCTGGTGTTTTTACAGCACACACAAAAACAATTCAAACTGCAATATATTTATGAGAAATAGCCTTTAAAAGCTGCTTTAGTGTAACAGATAGGGTCAAATGTGCAGGTTTGGGATTCCGTGTGGCCTGGTGTTTTTACAGCACACACAAAAAAAATTCAAACTGCAATATATTTATGAGAAATAGCCTTTAAAAGCTGCTTTAGTGTAACAGATAGGGTCAAATGTGCAGGTTTGGGGTACCCTGAGGCCTGGTGTTTTTACAGCACACACAAAAACAATTCAACTGCGATATATTTATGAGAAATAGCCTTTAAAAGCTGCTTTAGTGTAACAGATAGGGTCAAATGTGCAGGTCTGGGAAACCTTGTGGCCTGGTGTTTTTACAACACACACAAAAACAATTCAAACTGCAATATATTTATGAGAAATAGCCTTTAAAAGCTGCTTTAGTGTAACAGATAGGGTCAAATGTGCAGGTTTGGGGTACCCTGAGGCCTGGTGTTTTTACAGCACACACAAAAACAATTCAACTGTGATATATTTATGAGAAATAGCCTTTAAAAGCTGCTTTAGTGTAACAGATAGGGTCAAATGTGCAGGTTTGGGATACCTTGCGGCCTGGTGTTTTTACAGCACACACAAAAACAATTCAAACTGCAATATATTTATGAGAAATAGCCTTTAAAAGCTGCTTTAGTGTAACAGATAGGGTCAAATGTGCAGGTTTGGGATACCCTGTGACCTGGTGTTTTTACAGCACACACAAAAACAATTCAAACTGCAATATATTTATGAGAAATAGCCTTTAAAAGCTGCTTTTGTGTAACAGATAGGGTCAAATGTGCAGGTTTGGGATACCCTGTGGCCTGGTGTTTTTACAGCGCACACAAAAACAATTCAAACTGCAATATATTTATGAGAAATAGCCTTTAAAAGTTGCTTTAGTGTAACAGATAGGGTCAAATGTGCAGGTTTGGGATGCCCATGTGGGCTGGTGTTTTTACAGCACACACAAAAACAACTCAAACTGCAATATATTTATGAGAAATAGCCTTTAAAAGCTGCTTTTGTGTAACAGATAGGGTCAAATGTGCAGGTTTGGGATACCCTGCAACCTGTTTTTTTACAGCACACACAAAAACAATTCAAACTGCTATATATTTATGAGAAATAGCCTTTAAAAGCTGCTTTAGTGTAACAGATAGGGTCAAATGTGCTGGTTTGAAATGCCCATGTGGGCTGGTGTTTTTACAGCACACACAAAAACAATTCAAACTGCAATATATTTATGAGAAATAGCCTTTAAAAGCTGCTTTAGTGTAATAGATAGGGTCAAATGTGCTGGTTTGGGATGCCCATGTGGGCTGGTGTTTTTACAGCACACACAAAAACAATTCAAACTGCAATATATTTATGTGCTGAAATAGTATGCCCATCTGGGCTGGGGTTTTTACAGCAGACACAAAAAAAATTAAAACTAATCAAGTTATAAGAAATGCTTGTGTGTAACAGATTAAATATGCCACTGACAAGATGGGATGCACAGTGGCCAGGACTTTTTACAGCACACACAAAAGCAATTTAAAACTGATCTGGCAAATTAAGTGAAATGAAAATAAAAAAAAAGTTTCCCTGTCACTTTCTCTGCTGTCCCTGCCTGGATCCTTCCCGATTTTCCCTATCTTTCCCTATCTTTCCCTGGCTCTCCCTGGCACTCTGTGGGTCTCCCTGCCTCTCCCTGCCTCTCTGTTAGTCTCTCCCTGTCTGTAGCAAGCTCCGTTCTGGCCACAATACATAGCTGAAATGCACACAAGCAAGATGGCCGCCGTTTATATAGCACTGTGACATCACCGGGCTTCCTGGCTGCTGATAGGCTGCATGTGACCTTCCCATGATAACTTGCCCCAGGGGAAATGTCCGGACATGTCCATCCACCATTTTACAATTTTACATTTTACAATGTAATTAAAATAAATGGAGTTTAAAGGAAAACTTCGATCGATCAAATCGCAGGAAAATTCGGATTCGTTCAGAATTGAATTTTTCCTGAAATTCGGAACGAATTCGGGTTCGTCCGGATCGATTCGCTCATCCCTAACCAGGGCCAAAGTGTGAACCCCCCTTTAGTACAGGTCTAGTACTCTTCCAGGAGTGCCAAGGACATTGGACTGTTCCATAACCCCCCCTTTCTCAGCCAGTGGATGTGCAGGTAAATGGGTGGGTGTATCAGAAAGCCACCAGCCGGCATGTTAAGCCTACCCCTACAATGGAAATAAAAAATCTATAAACATTTTATAAATGCCACATTTTCCAAGTCACCCTTCAGTGTGACTGCCCACCTTGAGAGGTAGATGCTTCACCCCTTGGGAGGAAACACAAACTGGAACAGAGTTTAAAATCCCAATGCCTTCCTCCCCCCCTCACTTCTTTGTGTTTTACTCCTGGGAAACTGGTGGACAGAGTGTGCTTGAATCCTCAGCTCTAATGAACTTTTCAAATACCATTCTCTTACCATTACAGGAACAGGTCTGGTAAGTGTCGGCAGTTCATCTGAAGTGGGCCCTAAACACACTCACAGACTACTTAACTCGAGTCAGAATTTAACAAATCGAATGGTGTCTGATCCAAGAGGTCTTTCTTCAAATCACAAGTGCTTGGGCTCTCCCACAGATAGATTTGGCATGGCCAGCAATACGAAATGCAAGACATTCTTTTCACTGGAAAAGGAAGAAGGTGCACTAGCAATAGATGCTCCATGGAGGTTCATCTTGCCTATGCCTTTCCTCCTTTCAGAATTCTGCCACAGGTGGTCCGGAAGATTGCACAAAAAGAGGTTGCAGTAATCTTCATAGCGCCATTTTGGCCAAAGAGAGCCTGGTTTGCGGAACTACCGAGGTGGGGAGGAATGGGGTGGGACTTATAAACTCTGTTCCAGTTTGTGTTTACTTCCAGGGGGTGGAGCATAATCTCTCAAAGTGTACAGTCACACTGAAGGATTCCTGAAAAATCTATTACAGGTAAGTCTAACAGTGTTTTTTTCACTTAAGAAAACACAATAAGAATGATTTCAGAACCTTTTCCCCCTTCAATAATCTGTTCTATTCAACAGAAAAAAAAATAGGGGATGGAAAAAAAGTAAAATAATGTGATTACATTAGTATGTACAACTGTAAACTAATAGTTCGTTGAATAACCTGAATTATAAACAGCATTTAGTCTTTTCTGGTAGGAGCAGGGGTGTAACTTGAGAGGGTGATGGGGTCCGCACAGAAGTTAGGGGGCCCCCATCATTGTTACTCCTCCACCTCTTTTATCATATTTGTGCTCACTTGGTATCATTTACAAAAAGGAAGCACACTTTTTTTCTGCTGTGTCAGTCATTAGTGGGGATAAGCGAACCCCCCCCCCCCCCCCCCAATGTTCGAGTCTGGCAAGTTCAGCCAAACTCAAAATCTTGAAATCAGTGGGGATGAGAACTTGGGGTGGCTGTGGTGGAGGGGAGCGCAGAGTGAGCAGCAGGAAGCGTGCTGCTGTTTTACCTGAGCCCCGCAATCCACTGTCGTCCCAGCGTTTGAAATGTGCCACAGATGGGGCCATTTTTCTGCTGACAGGAAGGGGATCGCGGGGCTCAGGTAAGTTTCACCCTTTAGGTGAAGTGGGTTGACTGGCTGCTCAGTTCGAGGCGGGCACCGAACTTGAACCCAGGCTTCTGGCTGAAGTCCGTGTTCGGGTTTCGGAACCCGAACTCGCAAAGTTCTGTACGGACCAAAAATTTGCTGTTCGGGTTGGCCCCACACTAGTCATTAGTCCCCCAGCTATAAGAGAACAACTCCAGAGCATCCACCATGCTTAACTGTGGGTATGGTGTTTTTTGGTGATGTGTAGTGTTAGCTTTGTGCAAACATACTGTACCTTTTTTAATTATGGGCAAAAAGCTCAGCCTTGCTATCATCACACCATAGTTACCTGCAGCTACTTGCAGGCCTCTTGGCAACCTCCCAGAACAAATTGTTGCCAGAAGGACCCTCTTCACAGTGTGCCATAGTAAATCCTTGGCTAAAGCTCTAGAATTGTTTGGTACCCCTTTTCTGATTGATAAGTTTCAACAATTGGATCCCTTTGTTGTCCCAGTGCTGTAAACTGCAGAAATCCTAGTAGAATGGCAGATTTTTTGTATCAGTTAATGTGGAAAATCCTACTTGATCCTGGCAAGATGGTTGAGTCAAAAATGATTAAATACTTTATATCCAAATAGCTGGTTTATTAGACTGATCAAAGCCAGCCCTGGTGAGGGTCATGCTAGTTATTTTATAACGCAGGTTTAACTATGGATACACTTTTGGATGTGAATTAAAGCTTATATCCCTAAGAGCACCTTTCTTAAAGTGCACCAAAACCTGCCCTGGAGTCTATGAGACTCCTGAGCTGGCTGATTCCCTCTCCCCAGGGCATCCAGGACTTGGCTGCTGCACTTTGTAAAACCCCGGCACTTACCCAGAATTCTTACCTGTCCAATGAGCCCATGATGTGTGCCACCAGGATTCTATTCAGCTTCTCCGGGAGGGAATGTGGAAAAAGGGGAGGAGAGGAAAATGTGGAGAAAAACTAGAGGGCATACACAAAGAGAGAGAGAGAGACGGAGGGAATTTTAAAAAAGGAGAAGGGTAAAGTGAGAAAGATGGAGGGAACATGAAATAGAGGAAAAGATGGAGAGTATGTGGCAAATAGAGTAAATTGGAGAGAATGTGGAAAAGAGAAAAATATAGAGGGTGTGGAAAAGAAAGGAAGGAGGAAATGTGGGAAATAAGGTAACATTTGTAAAAGAAAGAGTTGTGGAAAAAAATAAGGGAAATGTGAAAAGGGGATCGAAGGAAAAAAGAAATATTGAGGGAATGTGGAAAGAAAAAAGACAGAAAAAAATAAAATTGACATGAGAAAATATTTGCTCATTTTTGGGGTGCTCTGTGAAATCTATGTATGCCCCTGCAGCTGGGCATCCCCAAAAAGTGCAATAACTTTTTTGCTCTATTTTCCCCTAAAAACAATCAACGGTACCTGCGATGGAGTATTTTTACAGTTAAGACACATCATTTTTCCAATGACGTAAGGATAATATTTTGAAAGTTTGTAAAGAATGACCCCTATGGGGTATGTATAGCGTGCTGTAGTTTCCTAATATTAAAAAAAAATTATCAGAAAAATGATGTGCACCTCATGTAAAAATGCCCATGTAAAAGTGCAGGTGATTTTTTGGGAAAAAATTAGAACAACTTTTTTTGTGTGTGAAAATTAAAAAACTTACAGAGAGGGGGTTATTTACAAACTAATTCACCAGCATTTGCAGCGTTTCACAGGCTTGGCAGAGTATGAACAGGGTAGCAGGCTGTTCTCAGGAACATACAAACAAAATAATGCTGCCCTGAGCAGCAGGCCCAGATCCCCTAAAACAGACAGCGCAGCAGAATCCCCCAATCCCGTGTACCAGGCAGTATGGCAGATTCCCCCATTCCCTCGTTATAGGCAACGTGCAGAATCCTCTCCCCCATTCCCCATAACAGGCAGTGTTCAGAATTCCCCTCCATCCCCTATAACAAACAGCATGCAGATTCCCTCCACCCACCCCTTTATAACAGTCAGTGGCAGAACCCCCCCCCCCCCCATCGCGTGTGAGGAGGCGGCGCAGTGGAGGACCAGGTGGGCAGGAAGCAGTTGAACTTACACTTGATCCTTGACCAGC